>CM065296.1:30934760-32337287 GCA_032871835.1 Dipteronia dyeriana | reverse complement strand
ATCTCGGAGGCTTTTTGTACAGATTCTTGTCTTCTATCATATTCAAGATCTTTTATTATCTTCTAGCAAACGTGCAATTGGTGTATTGCCTTTTACAGTGCTTGCCACCTTTATTTTCATCCTTGCGTTCATCTTTACCATTTCCCCCGTTGCCTTTCTGGTCTCATTTTCCACTATTCTTCGAGCTATCGTCTTTGAATTTTTGGTTGCTCTCGGACTGACCCTCATGTATGAACTCTTCACCAGGGGCTATCTGCTCCTCTTCCGCCATGGCATATCCTCTGATAAGATCTACCATGCTTGCGTACATGGTTGGCCCCTTCTGTCTTAGACTTAAAGTCAAGTGGTTGTGCTGTATACTATTAATAAACGCTAACACTATTATATCATCATTTGGATCTTGTACTTCTGACACTTCTTGTGAGAATCTAATTAGGTAATCCTTCAACTTCTCATCCTTCATTTGCTTTAAGGTTAACAAGGATGGTATGGATTTCCTTCACTGGATATTTCCCATGAACTGTCTGGAGAAAGCTTGTATCAGCTCCTTGAAGTTCCTGATGGATCCTATTGAAAGTCCTCCAAACCACCTGGATCCCTAATCTCTCAATGTCTGTGGGAACATCTGACACATAAGAGAATTATCATAATCATATTGCACCATTACGCTTTGATACCTCCTTACATGCTCATGTGGGTCAGTATTGGCCTTGAATTGCTCCACATGCGACATCTTAAATTTATTTTAAAAAACGGGTTTGCCTTATGGAGTCAGCAAATGGACTTCCAAAGTTACCAATTAATGGGTTTTCTAGGCTTTGTCTTCGCTCAAGAGCTTCTATTCTTCAGAGAAAGACCTCTCATTCCTTTTCAGGCTCTCCATTCTCATCAAACTTCTTATGGATGGTAAGTCCGTATGGGACTTTAGGGACTCGCCCACTGATCTGGGCACCGTATCGGTCACATCTGATGGTAAGGATTGGCTCTTACGTCTTCTGGGGGTATTTTTGTCTTCAATCGAATTTGAGCGGGACCTTTTTCTCTGGCCTTCATGCTTATCTACCCGTTTAGGGCGGGTTTCTCCTTTATCATACCTCCCTAAACTTTCTAGTGAACGGGACTCCCTGTGCTTTCTAGTTCCCTAATCTTCTTGGTAGTCGTCTCTTCTGTGTGAATGTTCTCTTCCTTCACGTTCCCTTCATTCACAACGCTTCATCCTATCTCTTTTGGATTTCTGGGTTGATCATGGAGTGGTTTCCACTATTTTGTAGTTTATCATGGGATCCTGAGCCACTACCAGCTTAGAGATTTGGTTTAGGCAACTCAGTTTCGCAGTGGCTGTTATGCTGATTCCCTATCTAGCGGTGTCAACAATAACTTTTCCCAGAGATTCCTTGACTTGCCAGAATGCGTCTGGGGAAATACCAATGGTTACATCTGTGGATGTAACAACGTTAGTCTGGTTAATGGTGGAGAATTTGAGGATGGATCTTCTTCAATGGTATTGACATCAACAGGATTGGGAACGTTAGCACCATATGAGGTGTCGATGTAACATGGAGATAAACTTCTGTCTCTGCTCGTGGCCATGATATCATTTCACGTAAACTTTTCCTGGAACGAATTATTCAAACTCAATGCTAACGAGGTTCAAACCCATCCTTCTAATGTCAGTTGTTGATGATTATTTTTAGATGAAGATTAATTGATTACTTGTCGAACAAGTGAACGTGAATAAACAACCAAACTAAGAATTGACATAAATAAAGAGCAGATAAGGCGTAAGATTTTACGTGGTAAAACCCTAAGGTGGTGAAACATCCAGGGTTGCCAGCAATGACGAGAAGAAATTCAATAAATTGAGAATAATTACATGCACAATCTCTCTTGCCCGCTTGTAAGCTTAATTGGCATTGACCTTTTACATGGGTGTTATTAGGATCTATTTATACATGTGTTATTCTTGATGTATAAGTAAGAAAACTTCCCGTAATTAAACGAAAATCTAACTTGTTGTAGTTGTGTTATCCTTCTTCCTTGTATTGCGTGTATTGTACTTCGACTATATTAGATCTCTTGCCTAATTTTTACTTTGATATCAATAAGGAAATTTAATTCCTCATCAAAGTATACTTCTAGTTACCTTATTTAAATAGGGCTCATTTTCTACATGTTTGAGTCGTAACTTTATTAAATATGAACGCTATCCACGTGTCTCGCAACTGACCGCTTGTTACACTCACCAAATTTACTTCCCCCGATCGATAGTTTTACCAGATCACAACCTTTCCCTCGACCATCTTGGCAATCACGATTAGGTCTTCTTATCTGATCATTTGCGTTATCTTGATCGGGGGGTTTGATGAATTTTCTTTGGTCAACTTGGGTTGGTTTGATCCGGTGTACTTTTGGTGACATGGCACCCCTGACTATTATCTTTTGCTAACATATCATACCGTCAAAATTATGCCAATAACAATTTGCATGTGCAAGTGTTGCATAAATATACGTGCGTAGTGACCATGCATGTTGCGCAAGTGTTGCGCGATGCACCAACATACAATTTTATGATTGTGATGTTGTGTGATGCACTGTTGCACATATTGTGATGCATTTTCAATTGCACTCCTACATGTCATGCTCGAAATGCTATTAAAGTGTATTACATGCAGCAATAGATAAAATTGTTGGCATGCATGCTATTTTGTTCAAATGTCATGCATGAAACTTTCAACTGTTGTGTGTTTTGTGCAACAGTCACATGCGTGAATGCGAGCACGTTTGAGCTGATTTTGGGAAATCTTGGGCATCTAAAAAAATATTAGAGTAACATTTGGGCTTTAAGGGATTTAATCCATTAGATGGATCCATTAAAAATATATAAAGTTAAACTTGATTTTGGGCCTGAAAGATACGGAAGAACCCGAAAGACTTGAAGATCATGGAATTACAAGAAGATCAAGGAATGTCTTGGATAATTTATATAATTAGATTATTTTTTTAAGTTAGATAAACTCATCGTACTCGGTCAATTCATGTATGCTTATATTATGTGATAATTAAAGCATTCCATGCATACACATGCCATAGAGATTAGTAGTCCTTACACATGCATTTTATTAAATGTTATACATGCATAATAGTCATTCACATTATGTGCTTTTTCTAATATGATTAAAAATTGGCAAATCACATAATTGGCTATTAATAAGGAGATTAGTTTTTAGAGTAAAAACTTAGGTAATCCTCATTAATAACTAGCCTATTAATTAATTTGTTTAATAAGTTAGATTAGTTAGGTTATTCACTTAATATTAGGTTTAATTAGATTAAACCCTAATATAATTGGACCTAATATTGTAATTAGTTGTAATAGTTGAAACTTGTTAAATCACATTCAATAGTTCTTATCTTAGTAAAATTGTTTACATATATTAGAATTTCAATAATGAACTATATTTTTAATTAGTTAAAAATCGGAATAGTTTATTTGTTCTTAGAATAAGATTCTAATAATTTGTTATATTTACCCTAGACATTTAGATTGAAATTAGCCGTTTAATCTTTGTAATATCTAGGGCATTTATAATTGTAAATCCTAATTATAAAATAGTGAGTGGGAGAGGAATATATGACATTATATCTCATAGTTTCCATCATTAATTCAACACCGTGAGATTCAAGTGGAGCCCGAGACGGCATTGTTTTCGTCTAAAATTCCCTAAAGGTGTGTCAATTCTAACCAAGAGGGGGGTGATTAGGTTTTAATAAGACTGATTACCAATTTTTTAGAATTAAACAATATTAACGAATCTACCTCATGTTATCAAGCATCCAAACACTTTCAACAAAGCATAAAACAGTAACAACATGTGATATTTACGTGGAAACCCTTCAATAACGGAAAAACCACGGGCAATCCTTCTAGGCACATTCAATCTTTAAATCCACTATTGTAGTGATGTTTACAACCTAAGTTGACCACCTAGTCACACTTCAAGGTTACTAACCCACCACTACTACCCAACGGGCCTTAATAGTGATTCTTGATCAACAAGCTTGTTTACTAAACTATTAGCAACAAGCTTAACAATAATGAAGAGACAATGCAAACTTAGTGAATATGTAATGATATTCAAAGTAAAAAAATGTTAGGTCAAGACATTTGAGCTTATCAAGGAATGTAAATATGATAATGAATGCAAATTCTATATATTAATTCTCTAAATACAAATGCAAGAAGATTTAGCTAAAAGGGTAAAATCGTCCTAAATGCTGGCTATCACTAATCAATGTTCTCAACCAACGAACAACAATACAAACATGTAATAAAACCTATTAAACACAAGAACATGCATTTAATTTGTAATAAAAGCTCAAACCTAGGCATAAATGACATTGTAATGAAACATTGAAATCTAGTACTTGTAGAGATTACCTAGTCAACAAAAAGATGATGATTCATGCTTAGATTATCCTAGAATGAAACTAGATGATCTTGAGATGAAGTTTGGTTGAGAAAAGGTGAGTGTTTGGTAGTCTTTCTCTCTCTAGAAAAGCTAGGTCACTCAAAAAAGGCTTCTTGGACTCCTTCAACAAAAAAGGAAGAAGTTAGCATATATATATATGTGTGTGTGTGTGTGTGTGTGTGTGTGTGTGTGAACAAAACAGTGTGTGCATGAGAGGGCGGACTGCCGCCTCGTAGTATGTCGCCTGGACGACAGCGACAAAGCACGCGATGGCAATTTGTCGAATATAAGGTGTCGCTTGTTCACACGCGACAACAGGTGTCGCGTATAAGGACAACTGCGACAAAGTGCATGACACAGCGAGCGACAGAAAACATACGAATGCAAGAAGAGTGAATATCGCTCAAGGTGTCACGTGTACAACTGCGACATTTAAAGAGCGACAATAATTATGCTAGACCAACAATCATGCAATCCAGGCAAGCAAGAGGAAACAAAGTTAGGCATGCATAACAACAATTCAAGCACTAATACACGATGATCAACGCATGCGTGAGAGTGAGTGTGTGCACTATATCTCTTCAATCAAAGTTAAGCAAGTGATATACTTTTGAAGCTTGAGCTTGGTCATGAACAAAGATCACCAAAACTACCATTACACGTTAATCCCCAAATGTGGTTTGTCAATCGAAATAAGCCAATAAATAACCCGAGGAACTTACAATTTCCCCTTTTGGCTATTTCATGACAGAACCACCGCTCACATATCATCTTCACAAATAAAATTAAAAAACGGGGTCAACAAACACATATACAAAGAGATACCTAAGGCTAGATCCTCAAATCTTTCATCTCTTAATCTTCCATCTCTTCTAGAATTATTATCCCTACAAAACAAGAAAACTACACCTTCCAAGACAAGTGCATGTGAGGTGATCAAGAGAAATAAAACAACAAGAGCAATTTGCAACAAAAATGAATGCAACAATAATGCAAATGCAAATGCTCCCCCTAAATTGGTTAACTCCCCCTCAACAAGTCAATCTCCCTTCATATGCAACTCTCATCTTCTCTTATATCATGCCACTCTCAACTCCCCCTAAAATCCACACCTAAAATCCACACTACTCCCCCTTTTTGTCACAAGATAGGCAAAGGTGTATTTCTCAATCAGATAGATATTTGTACGGAAAATATACATAATCATATACAACAAATTTATGCAATTTAATTAAGTGAGAGAGAAGTGCAAGGAAGTTTAATTTCAATAAAAAATGTGCGAAGGTATTGCCTTGGATAAAAGACATGCAACATCAACTTTAAAAAAAAAATATGGTATTTGGCAAAGCAAATATCAAAAGAGGTTCCAAAAAAAGTCAAACCAATTTGCACCCTTTTGTCATTTGAACACAAGATAAGAAGATGAAACTTTCAAACGACACAAGCAATATTATCAATTCTTAATGACCAATCAAGACATGGATATAAAATCCTTATTGATTGAATGGATATCAAATCCTTATTGATTGTTGTCTTGTTCAACAATTAAGAAGAGAGACAAGGCTAAATTGGATGAGACATCTTTATTAGTTGAATGGACACAAGGTCCTTATTTCGTTTAGCCTTGTAAATTGCATTCACACACATGTTCACACAAAGACATCATGCATAAAATTTAAGAATGTTAAACTCAAGTTCACATAAACATGAAGATAAACTTTAGGTCACTCAAATATACTCCCTAATCAAATTTGGTAGTCCAAAAATGCATGTTTGACTATAAATGAGACATTGATTTCAAACAAGGCAAAAACACACATATTGAATAAAATTCATATAATAGTATATGCAACCATGATACTCAAGCAATTAATTAAAGAGCATAAAATTGAACAATTATTTTTACTAATTGTAATGCAAGTTCGCTCTCTTTGCTTGAGCTCCCCATATGAGGTCAATCACAAAAAATTATCAAGACATATGACAAATCCCAATAGACTTACTAAGTGATTTAAATCTAGTTGAGTCTAAGGGTGTAGTAAATAAGTCCGCTAGTTGATTATTAGTGCTAACAAGTTCAAGTGCGATGCATTTTCTCTCAACTAGCTCTCTAAAGAAATGATGACTAATGTCTATATTCTTGGTTCTATAATGTTGGACATGATTCTTTGAAATGTTTATAGCACTCATGTTATCACAATAGAGGGTTAAAGTACCTTGACAAAACTGTAGTCTATACGCATTTGCTTTATCCATAGGAGTTGAGTGCAAGCACTCCCATCTACTATATACTCGGCCTCGGTTGTGGACAAGGAAATGGAGTTTTGCTTCTCGCAAAACCATGACACCAAGTTATTTTCTAGGAAGAAGCAACTGCCTGATGTACTCTTCCTATCATCGTAATTACCTGTCCAGTTTGCATCACAAAAGCCAACTAGACTAGCATTAGTGTCAAAAGAGTATCATATCCCATAATTAGATATCCCATTCACGTACAGAATGATTCTCTTTACAGAAGAGAGATGAGACTCCTCAGGACTTGCATGGTACCTAGCACACACACCAACACTAAAGGCTATATCGAGCTTACTTGCAGTCAAGTAAAGAAAACTTCCTATCATGCCACGATATAGACTTTGATCCACACTTTTCCCATTAGCATCTTTGCTAAGTTTCAATGTGGTACTCATAGGTATGTCACAATGTTTGGCATTTTAAAGGCCAATTTTCTTCACTAGGCTCTTAGCATATTTAGCTTGGGATATGAAGATCCCATCATCCGATTGCTTAATTTGCAAGCCTAGGAAGTAATTGAGTTCACCAACCATGCTCATCTCAAATTCATGAGACATGACATCAACAAATTGTTGAACTTTCAAGTTGTTTGTGAAATCAAATACAATGTCATCAACATAAATTTGAGCTATGAATTGCTCATCTTTAGGACACTTGATGAACAAAATCTTGTCAACACTACCTCTAGAGTAGCTATTGTCAACAAGAAAAAGAGTAAGGAACTCATACCAAGTCCTCGGTGCTTGTTTCAACCCATACAAAGCCTTTTTGAGGCGATAGACATGATCGGCGTGGTGTGGATCCACAAACCCCTTGGGTTACTCAACAAACACTTCCTCTTATAAGAAGCCATTGAAGAAGGCACTCTTAACATCTATTTGATACAATTTAAATTTGTGCACACATGATATGGATAAGAGAAGCCTAATAGACTCAAGACGGGCATCCAGAGCAAAAGTCTCCTCAAAGTCGATACCCTTAATTTGAGAGTATCCTTGTGCTACAAGCCTAGCCTTGTTCGCACAAAGTTGCCATCCTCATCCGACCTGTTCCTAAACACCCATTTAGTGCCTATGACATTAGAGTTCTTAGGTCTAGGAACTAGAGTCCAAACCTCATTTCTTTCAAATTGGTTCAACTCTTCTTGCATGACAAGAACCCGAAATTCATCATTCAAGGCTTCACTAACCTTTTTGGGTTCAATTTGAGAGTTGTAACAAGTATAGCTAATTTGATTAGCCATTTGTTTCCTAGTTCTAACACCCTTATTGACAACTCAAATGATATCACTCTTATCATGGAGTCTCCTAACCCAAGAAGCAATTATATTATCGTCCAAAGATGGATCTCTATCAAAAGGTTTATCATCCTCTTCGTTATAATCTGACTTCACATCACTTGAAGTCTCACCACACTCCTTTAAAGGTAAATCATGAGACACGACAACCTCTTCATCATGGTTACTCAACTTAGGCTTATAATCATCTATGACAACATTAGATGATTCTATGACACTTCTAGTCTTTAAGTTAAACAATCTATAGGCCTTACTATTTAGAGCATAGCCAATGAAAATTCCCTCATCACTTTTGGCATCAAACTTGCCAAGTTGATCATGGTCATTTAGAATGTTGCATTTGCTTCCAAATGAGTGGAAGTAGCTAACATTTGGCTTTCTACCCTTCCACAATTCATAGAAGGTTTGCCTAGTACTGGGCCTTAGAAAGACTCTATTTCCTATGTAATAAACCGTACTGACGGCCTCGGCCTAGAGGTTTCTAAGCACATTGTTGCTAAGAAACATCACACGGGCCATCTCTTAAAGGACCCTATTCTTTCTCTCAACCACCCCATTTTGTTGGGGTGTTTTAGAAGCCTGGAGATACCTAGGTCACTATAAAATTTTTCAAAGCTACTATTTTCAAACTCTTTCCCATGATCAATCCTAATTCTCTTAAAGCTCTTAATGTGAGAATTCTTCTCATTTTGATTTTTGAAACATAGCATTTTGAATTTCTCAAAAGTTTTTAACTTCTCCCTAAGAAAGTAGGTCCAAGTAAACCCAGAGAAGTCATCAACAACCATAAAGATATATCTTTTTCCACCTAGACTCTCGGTTTGCTTGGGATCCATGAGGTCCATATGAAGAGTTCTAAAGGCTCCTTGGTGGAAAGATATTTTCCCTTTTTATGCAAACTTTTGGTTTGCTTCCCTTGTTGGCAAGGTCCACAAACAACCTCAACATTCTTCCTAAGCTTAGGAAGACCTCTCACAACATTTAATCTATCAAGAACTTTCAAGTCTTTGAAATTCATGTGCCTAAGCCTTTGATACCACAATTCGACTTGATCACAACTAGACAAGTTACAAGAGATATCATTGGAATAAATACAATAACAATTGTCACTTGATCTCTTGCCTTTCAAAAGGACTTGCCCATCTTCTTTAAGAATAGAGTAATCAACTTTTCCAAACATAACCAAAAGCCCTTCATCACTCAAATGTGATTAATAAGATTTGCTTGCAAGCCATTTACATAAAGAGCATTTGGCAAGGAGGGCAAACCGGGAATAGATATGTTTCCTTTCACTAAAACCTTCTTTCGTGAACCATCACCAAAGGTGACAAATCCACCATCCTCCATTACAAGAGTCTCGAAGAAACTCTTATTTCCGGTCATGTGCCTAGAATACTCACTACCAAGATACCAGGTGTTAGACGCTATTGTAAATTTCCTTTACCAATTATAGTGTAAAATATACCTAGAGGGGGGGGGGGGGGGGGGGGGGGGGTTGAATAGGTATATGATCAAATTTTAATCTTCTTTAAAAATAGAAGCAATCTTATACAACACTTAGTACAATATCCAAAATGATATATGACAAAGCAAATGTTCAAGCGACACAAATCAACTAAGTGAAGAAATTAAAGATGCTAAAAATCAACACAAGATATTTACGTGGTAAAACCTTCTAAAAGGAAACATCCACGGGCAGATACCACAACCACTGGCAAAAGCAAATCCACTATCTCAAATAAGAGTTACACACTCAAGCAATCAACACATGCTCTCCAAGCTATCACTCATACTCTACCCTTGAACCTAGTGATCTACTAAGCCGACTTCCTATCCAATACCTCCTGTTTCTAGGAAGATTCTTTGCTCACCTTTCTGAACCCTCCCGACCCTAGGTAAGACTTCTTGCTCAACTATCCGAGTCCTTCTGACTCTAGTTAAGACTTCCTTGCTCAACAATCTGAGGTCTCACATCTATTGTCAATACTTCCACTTGCTTAGCTATCCAAGTCCTCCCGACTCTACCTAAGACTTCCAATTGCTCAAATCAAAGAATCACTCTAAGATATGAGACTTCCTACCTTTGCACAGGGTTTCTAAGTGATCATAAATGCAAAATGCAAACAAGCACTCAACATAGAAAATGATGATCAACAAATTCTATTGACATGCAACTAGATAGCTAGATTATTCATTCAAGGAACTATCACAAATGTATCTGGGAAACCTAAGCATGTTTTCAACTAAGAACCAAATCAATGAAATGAAAATACCAATTGATGTAGACCTAGTTCTTAGAAAATGAAATTAAATCTAGAAATAGTCAATCAAGCATAAGAACAAAAGATTTCTAGAAACAATTTCATGTTTATCAAGTTTAGCACAAATCTAGCTAAACCTGAAAATAAAATCAACAAACCAAAAAATGATATCAAAATCATCTTAGTCATGCTTCTTAATCAAAAGGCATCAATCAATAAGAAGATCTAAGAAGAAAACTAAGAAGATGATGATTTTACCAACAAAGATGAAATCACGAACTGAAGATCTGATCACAACGAAAGATCTAGACATCCTTTCGTTATGTAAATGCATGGGGTTTATAGAAATCTTCAAGACACTCGAAATCAGTTTTTGAATCAAGTGATTCGGAGTTGAAATGAAGAAGTTATCAGAAAAACAAAATTCAAAATGTTGAGAGAAAAATTCTGCACTTGTTCTTCAAATTCGTTTTTCTCAACTTGTTAATGAATGAGAGGAAAGAAGAGGTTTTCAAGAGAGAACAACTAAATGACCAAATTGCCCCCATTCTTTAGTGCCTCACCGAGATGGCGCATGGGCATTTCAGGACAGAGCACCTTTGGGGCCGAGATGGCCACGCGCCATCTCAGGATGGTGAAAGGTGATGGCTTGAGCCATCACACCTCATCAGTTGCACGCCTCTCACGTTCTTCGACCATTCTTTGGCCTCCAAACTCCGAATTCGAATCCGTTTGAAGATTACGAACCATAATTACCTCATGGACATGGAAATATAAGATACTAAACCCAGAAAATAATAATTTGACTCGATATACCAATACGAAGACAATGTATGCAACATGAGTTGAAAGTGTAGTATCTTTTGACTTAGAACTTGAAATCAATAGTATGAGTAACCGAAATGACCAGAACTCAATTATGAATAATCTAAGACTAAAATAAAGTTCAAGATCCATGTTATACAAACATATAAACAAACAAACACATTTCACACACGAATGCAAACTACATCAAGATAGTCTCCAATCATGCATTTTCCAAAACATGTTACTTTCATACCAAATGCATGAGCATTCAACTTCAAGTGTGTAAAAGTGTTATACCAAATGATGCGCTACGATGAAGGGACACAGATGAATGAATTGTGTATATGTGCGCATGTAATAATGCACAACTGAGCAGGGACACATATGAATGAATTGTCTGTGTGCGCGTCTACGCCTTGCAAGAGGAAGAAGAATCTTGATACCTTAGCATCCAAGTAAGCATATATCCTCTTGAAGATGAACTTTGCATGCGAAGTCACTTTCCATATTTGAAGACCGATCTAATCACGAACCATCTAAGCAACTAAGCAATACAAACAAAGAGCGTTTTGTTATGGAATCAAGCCAACACAAATCTAAAACCTAACAATCTCCCCATTTGGCTATTCCATGGAAAAACCTCAACCTCACCATACAATGATCACTCATAGTTGATTGCATTCTCACATCCTCATATTACAATGAGAACCCTAAACTATTATATCTTCAATTCTTCATGAGTCTTCAATATTCTTCTCTTTAATCATCAAGGCACATGTGAGACAAGCACAACCAAACAAACAAGAGATCTTCTACAAAGAAATTTGGTGAGATATATCCACAAAAATCAAACAAGAAATCATTTATCTTATATAAAAGTTCACTTTAAAGCACTCCCTTTAGTTCCTTAACCTCAAAATACAAGAATTCTTTACTTCCCCTTAAGAAAAGAACTCTCCCCCTTAGAACAAGAATGTCAATAATCCACAAAGAGGTACATTTCTTCCACACATGGTGAGGTATACATTTCTCCCCCTTTTTGTCAAGGAATAGTCAAATAAACAAACAAGGGATAATCAAGGGAATAGAGTCAAATGTATGAGATAAGTAACATGCATTCTCAATGTTCAATTATGTCATGTTTTTATCAAAATAAAATCATGTGAACTTATCATAAAAAAGAACAAACTCTAGCATACTATGCTCCCCCTTGATAAGTGCTCTATCTAAGATTATGATAGGATATTGTTCACAATGATATCCACACAATCACATAATCTAGCAATTTTAAAGAAATTCAACAAAATAAGCACCACAAACTATGAGAGATACACCAAGATTTTCAATCTCTCTCATAATTCTTCTAAAATTGCTAGCAAATCAAATTCACTTGTAAGCAAAATAAGTGTGTGTGTGAATTTGCTTCAAACATATATAAAGGAGTAATTGGATCATCAACATGCAAACCGTATCAACATCTATTCATCCTAAGCTTTTCCATAAAAGGTCAAAACGATTATCATCCTGAAATTTTTGCTTTTAAGAAAATAGATTTCAACATATGAGCGTGTGTGTGCATGTGGCTTGTAATCCCATTTCTGTTTTTCAACCCGAGCAATTACAATTTTCAACTATACTCCTTTAAGCCTTCCTCCATTTCTTTTTAGGCTTTGAATCAAAGATTTTTTTATTGATTCTTTGCAATACTTCTTTGATTTTTTTTTTAAACATAAAAAAATACAGTTCATGACGGTTTTCACTCGTCACAATGGTGTAGCCCTTTCCTACATTGGGTGGCTTCACAACCAAAGTGTGTAGCCCTTTTCATGAAAGTGCTCGTTGAGTTCTATGTAGTTGCCGAAGCAAAATGGATACTAACCATAGGTCATCTTAAATGTACTAGTCAAAAGACTTGAAGGTGCATCCATAACTCACATATCTTCAAACTCAACTTACTCAAACTAAACATATAAGAGAAGCAAAGTGTGCACTTTTGAAAACCAATTTTTTTAAGGCTTAAAAGCACATGATCTAAAAGTAATACAAAGAGACTTACTTAAGATCTTTACTTCTCAATAGAGTAGCTTTCATTGAATATGAAGTTCATATTTTTTCAAAAGTATGCCACTCATCAATCAAACAAGCATTTCACACATCATATATAAGATCATTGTTAACAAATCACTAAATGATCTTTAAAGAGAAAATGTCATCAAGAACCATATGAAAGCTATACTAGTTTTCTAATATGACATGCTACATGATGTAATGCACACATAGAGTTGAAAAGATGAATCCAGAAAGTAAGCTTTAGAGTAGAGCTATACCTTAGCAAGCTTTTTCATCAACGTAAAGTCTTCACCCATTTTATGAGCTCTCTTGGCTTGTTTGTCCTCATGACAACAAGTTGTTGGTGTGTCTTCCCAAGAGAATAAAGACTAAACATCTCAACTCAAACTAACATATAAAATGACTTTCTCCAAAAGTCTTAACAAATTACACCAAATAGATTTCAAAATTGGACTTCTCTAAAGTTAACCAACAAATTTTAACCATCATAGTAAAAGTATGAGAATATTAAGTCCATGTATTAACAAGAGACACCAAGTTTGAATAGTGAATCGAGCATATTACAACTGACTTAGTCAAGCATAAACTTAGAACTCTTATCAAACAAGAACAAAAAAAATATTCTCATATGTGCTACTCAATCAAGTATGAGAGCACTCACCTTTGACCATATTGGTCTTAGGTGAACCAACACAAATAACATCATGATCATTACTCATGGGAATATGAAATCTAGAAGATAAATCATCAACTATCTTCTTCATGAAAATATCACTCATTTTAAACTCATTGTTATTGCCATGCACAAATATTTCATCAATACACGATATATGACCATCATGCTTTTTCACATTCTTATCCATACAAATCTTCTTGACATTCTTCTTCACATGTTTATCATTATTATGCACAACATTCAAAGATTTATCAGTATCAACATGTTTAGAAGAATGACTTGGAACCTTTTTCACATCATGATTTTTAATCCAAACTTTCCTAGTAAGTTTTTTCACATGATCATGACCAATATGCACATTTTTCAAAATATCAAAACCATTATCATGTTGAGAATCTTTCAAAGAAGATTTGTTCAAATCACTAGCATGCATATTATTTCCTAGTTTGCATTGCCTAATATATTCATAACATCTAGGTCTAATGTGACCAATTACATTGCAATAATGACAAACCAGAATAAATTTAGAAAAATTACCTTTTGAGCGTGCATGCTTTGGTTGAGAAGTTGGTTGAGAAATTCCATAGCTCTTCTTGTCTTTGGCTTTGGCTTTGGAAGAAATAGTAGTTGAGCCTTGTCTAATCCAAATTTTCTTAACAACATGCTTCTCATTACTATTAACAACATGCTTTGACTTATTCTTTGGCTTACTATCATGCAAATCGACTTTATTAGTCACATTTTCAAACAAGTCAAACAAAGCATTATCAACCTTTTTATGCATATTAGTATGAGGCACATCATGTGTTTTCGCAAGCAAGTCACCAACAATATTTTTCTTAACATGCTTTTCCAAGGTCTTCCTAGGTCTAGATCTAGATCCATACATGGATGATTGCCTAGGACCATTCATCAAAGACATATCATACAAATCATTCTCATATTTGCATTTACGAATGTATTCATAGCATCTAGGTCTTATATGTCCTAACATGTTACAAAAATGGCAAATAGGTACAAATTTGAGAGGGTTACCTTAAGCTTGAGCATTTGAAGTAGTATACCTTCTCACATTGTTACCTCTTTGATGTCCATTCCTTGATGCTTTGTCTTTTGCATGAGAAAATGATGATTTTTGTCTTTGACCTTGTTGAGATTTTCCTTTATTGCTCCTTGTTGATGTTGAGGCACCTCCGGTTACATCCATAGCTTCACCATTAGAGAGAGTACCTACATTCACTTTACCACTTGTTTTGACAAAAGTAGAATTGTTAGATGAAGGTGTAACCTTTTCATTCACATAACCTAATCCTCTTTTGTCACTATGATGCTTACCAATCTTGATGAGAGTTTCTACTTTACTAGCACTAGATGACATCTTACCTATCATCTTGTTAGCCTCATCAAGCTTATCACTAAGCATCTTCTCTTGACACTCATGCTTACTAATTTTGACTCTAAGCACATTTTCAAGTCTTTGAGCACGATCAAGAGAATCATCTCTTTGCTCAACTTCTTGTTTCAAAATTCCTAGTCTTTCATTACTATCTTTCAAGTTATTCTCTAGACTAAGGATTTTGTCATTAAGCTCTTTATTCTCTTTTTGCCTATTCTCTCCTTCCTTGATAAACAACTTCATAGTAAAGTCTTCTTTCAAATCATCTAGCTCTTTAGCACTTTCTTCTATCTTTAAAAAATATTTTTCAATGGTTTCTTTATGCTTCTTAATGACTTCACTTTGCTTGCTTATCTTCTCCAAAGACATATTCTTCTCATTTTCAAGAGCTTTGATTATCACCACTAAATTAGCATTGATCAACTTCAACTTATTGTTCTCATCATTCTTCTCGACATTTTCTCTAGTTAGTTGAATGATCTCGTCATTTAAGCTTGTTTCATCATGATGTGAGGAGAATTCACTATCTTTTTACTTGAAGAGTATTCACTTTCCTCATTACTTGAGGATTCTTCACTACTATCCTCAAATCCTCCTTCATATATAGCCGGGTGAGCAATGTAATTGCTAGTATATTTTCGATCATACGAGGACTCCTCTTCCTCTTTTACATCACTCACACTCACATCACTCCAAGTAGCCTCCATTTCTAAGCCTTTCTTAGACTCTTTCTTCTCATTAGCACTCTTGGTAGAAATAAATCCAATCTCATTGCATTCAAGACATCGAATTAGTTTCTTCTTAGATTTATCCTTACAATCTACCATTTCTTTTAGAGTGAATTTTTTATCAACTTCCTCTCTCTTAGAACATATGTTCTTTAGGAATTTCTTGAAGGCTATCACCATACTAACCATATCATCTTCACTCTTCTCATTAGTCACTTTGAGTGTTATTCCCTTATCTTCAAACCTTGGCTTGAACCCAAGCTCATATGCTTGTAGAGACCCAAGAAGCTCATCAACCCTCATAAGATCGACGTTCTTGCTTTCTTCAATTGCGGTCACCTTTGCTTTAAATCTCTTAGGTAAGGATCTTAAGATTTTCCAATTAATTCTCTCTTGTGGATATGGGTCTCCCAAAGTTTGACTTTGATTGGTGATATTCAAGAGTCTAGTTTGAAAGTCTACTAACGTCTCATCCTCATCCATAACAAGAGTTTCAAATTGAGAGGTAATCATTTGTACTCTTGAACTTCGAATCGCCAACGTACCCTCATTGATAGTTTGCAAAGTATCTCATGCTTCCTTTGTCGATTCAAGGTTTTGGATGTAGATAAATTGAGTACCATCTACACCACCAAATATTGCATTCATTGCCCTATGATGCCACTTAGCATTATCAAATTCAATAGTCGTCCATTCGACTCCCGGCTTCAAAATCATAGTGCCATCTTCTTGCCTTTTGGTAGGTATCTCATAACCTTCCTCAATACTCATCCATGCCTTTTCATAGATGGATCTAATGTAGGCTCTCATCCTAATTTTCCAAAAGGAGTAGTTACCACTATTCAAAAGTGGAGGTCTAGCACTAGATGCACCTTCCAACATAGAATCACCCATAGCACAAAAACAACAAACACTATAAAAAATATCTATCTAAGTCTTTCTAGACACCAGCTCTGATACCAATTGTAAATTCCCTTAACCAATTATAGTGTAAAATATACCTAAAGGGGGAGAGGGAGGGAGGGGGGGGGGGAGGGGGTTAATAGGTATATGCTCAAATTTAAATCTTCTTTGAAAACACAAGCAATCTTATACAACACTTAGTACAATAACCAAAATGATATATGACAAAGAAAATGTTCAAAAGACACAAATCAACTAAGTGAAGAAATTAAAGATGCTAAAAATCAACACAACATATTTTTGTGGTAAAACCTCCTAAGAGGAAACATCCACGGGGTGATACCACAACCACCAGCAAAAGCAAATCCACTATTTCAAATAAGAGTTACACACTCAAGCAATCAACACATGCTCTCCAAGCTATCACTCATACTCTACCTTTGAACCTAGTGATCTACTAAGCCGATTTTCTATCCAAAACCTCCTGTCTCTAAGAAGATTCTTTGCTCACCTTTTCGAATCCTCCGGACCCTAGGCAAAACTTCTTGCTCAACTATCTGAGTCCTCCCAACTCTAGTTGAGACTTTCTTGCTCAACAATCCGAGGTCTTACACCTCTTGTCGAGACTTCCACTTGCTTGGCTATCCAAGTCCTCCCGACTCTAGCTAAGACTTCCAATTGCTCAAATCAAAGAATCACTCTAAGATATGAGACTTCATACCTCTTCAAAAGGCTTCTAAGTGATCATGAATGCAAAACGCAAACAAGCACTCAACATAGAAAATGATGATCAATAAATTCTATGGACATGCAACTAGATAGCTAGATTATGCTTTCAAGGAACAATCACAAATGTATCTAGGCAGCCTAAGCATGTTATCAACTAGGAACCAAATAAATGAAATGAATATACCAATTGATGTAGACCTAGTTCTTAGAAAATGAAATTAAATCTTGAAATAGTCAATCAAGCATAAGAACAAAAGATTTCTAGAAACAATTTCATGTTTATCAAGTTTATCAAGTTTAGCACAAATCAATCAACTTATCATAAATCTAGCTAAACTTGAAAATCAAATCAACAAACCACAAAATGATATCAAAATCATCTTATTCATGCTTCTTAGTCAAAAGGCATCAATTAATAAAAAGATCTAAGAAGAAAACTAAGAAGAAGATAATTTTACCAACAAGGATGAAAATATCGAACTGAAGATCTGTTCACAATGAAAGATCTAGACATTCTTTGGTTCTGGAAATGTTTGGAGTTTGTAGAACTCTTCAAGACACTAGAAATCTGTTATTGAAGCAAGTGATTCGGAGTTGAAATGAAGAAGTTATCACAAAAACAAAAATCAAAATGTTGAGAGAAAAATTCTGCACTTGTTCTTCAAATTCGTTTTTCTCAACTTGTTAATGAATGAGAGGGAATGAGAGGTTTTAAAGAGAGAACAACCAAATGACAAAATTGCCACCATTCTTTAGTGACTCCCCGAGATGGCGCATGGGCATCTCAGGGTAGAGCACCTTTGGGGCCGAGATGGCCACGCGCCATCTCGGGATGGTGCAAGGTGATGGCTTGAGCCATTGCACCTCATCTGTTGCGCTCCTCTCGCATTCTTCGACCATTCTTTTGCCTCCAAACTCTGAATTTGAATCCGTTTGAAGATTATGAACCAAAAATCCCTCATAAACATGGAAATATAAGATACTAAACCCAAAAAATAATAATTTGACTCGATATACAAATACGAATACAATGTATGCAACATGAGTTGAAAGTGTAGTATCTTTTGACTTAGAACTTGAAATCAATAGTATGAGTAACCGAAATGACCGGAACTCAATCATGAATAATATAAGACTAAAATCAAGTTCAATATCCAATGTTATATAAACATATAAACAAACAAACACATTTCACACACGGATGCAAACTATATAGAGATAGTCTCCAATCATGCATTTTCCAAAACATGTTACTTTCATACCAATGCATGAGCATTCAACTTCAGGTGTGTGAAAGTGTTATACCAAATGATGCGCTATGATGCAGGGATATAGATGAATGAATTGTGTGTGTTTGCGCATTTAATGATGCACAACTAAGCAGGGACACATATGAATGAATTGTGTGTGTGTGCGCCTACGTCTTGCAAGAGGAAGAAGAATCTTGATACCTTAGCATCCAAGTAAGCATATATCCTCTTGAAGATGAACTTTGTATGTGAAGTTGTTTTCCATCTTTGAAGACCGATCTAATCACGAACCACCTAAGCAACTAAGCAATACAAACAAAGAGTGTTTTGTTATGGAATCAAGCCAACACAAATCTAAAACCTAACAGTTTTGGCCTTCAAGGCTACTTGATCTACATGGAAAAAAATATCCATCTTTTCTAGTCCATCTAGTAGAAACATTGTCATTCCTAGGAGCCCTGGGTTTATTTGCTCTAAAATTCCTTGGGGCATGTATTTTCGCTCTTCTAAGCATAGTTTTTCTCAATCATGCTTTCAGTTCGCCACAAATTGATATACTTAAATCAATTCACCTTATGTGGCCTTCAATACCACAATAATGACAAATAGAAGTAAAGTATAAATTCATACCATAGCCTTGTGCAAGTATGGAAGGCTTACTTCCTCTTTGAGTTGTCCTCTGGTGTTGAGCCAAATCTCTTCTTTGTGGTTATGCCAAATTTTCTTATCCTTTTGGTTGAACATGAAAGATCTTTTGTTGAATTTGAGAGATTCTTAGAAGCTGAGATCTTGCTTGATGAGCTCTAACTTATTGTGATTGAGCTTTTGTTGGAACCTTGACATGAGCTTCCTATGAAGGTTCTCCAATTTCAACCTTACTTGTTGGTTGTTGTAGGATTTGTACTTCTTTAACCTCTTCGCTCTTTACACAACACCATCTTTCTAAGGAAATAAATCTCTTTATCATCTTTAAATCCTAGCCTTCTCTTGTCACTTGGCTTCTTGCCAACTTCCAACATATGGTCAAGCTTCTTTGTGCTTGAAGTCATCTTAGCAATGATCTCTCTTACTTCTTCAAGCACCTTCTTAAAGTTTTCTTTCATTTTTTTTCACTCTTCACTTTCTCTTTCAATTGAGTCACCTTGGAGATCAATTCAAGATTCCCCCCTTTCAACTTTTGAATTTCCTTCTTTTTCTTCAATCTGGAACTCTTAAAAAACTTCATAAAGTCTACATAGTCAATTCCCTCATCAATTTCAAATTTGGACTTAGATGAAGTGCTCTTATCACTTGAGTCACTTACTTCCTCTTGCTTGCTCTTCTCTTCCTCTAAGTCACTCATAATATCCTTACTATTATAAGATAATGAGAAGGTAATGAAGTTTGCAACTTGATCTTCTTCAACTAAAGACTTCTCTTCCTCTTCTAAGTCTTCACTGTCACTCTGAGAGGCTTCCATGGCCTTTCCTTTCTTCGTTTTTTTTTTCTTATTAAAATTTACACACTCATGAGCAATATAACCAAACCCACTGCATTCATAGCATTGAATGCCCTTCTTGGAGTCATTCTCTTATGATTTCCCCATTTTCTTGAACGAAGTCTTCCTTTTTACTTTTTTTCCTTTTGACCTAAATCCTCTCTTCTCAAGCTTCATGAACTTCTTGAACCTTTTTACCATGAGAGTCATCTCCTCATCTGAGTCATCTCCTCATCTGAGTCATCTTCCTTCTTCTCTACTTTAGAGGTCTTCAAGGAAATGTTCTTTTGCTTCTTGGAGGTGTAGGTGTTGGAGCCTACCTAGACTCATAAGCAATAAGCCTTCCAATGACTTCACTTGGCTTTATATTCTTGTAGTCACTATTCTCCTTGAGTGCCGTTAGCTTTGATTCAAATCTTACCGGAAGTGACCTCATTGTAATTTTGTTGAAGAATGCATTATATATTATCCAGCATGAGCTGCATATAGTAATCAATTTATATATATAATCATCTATCTCATCCATATGTTTCATTCATCATTTTTGACCGTTTATATAGGGACTAAAAATGGTCAAATGAAGGAAACTGGAACAGAACAATGGCGGGGCTCGTAAAACAACAACCACTACCACCATCTCAAAACCAAAGGTTGGGAACATGGGATGGATTAATTATTTATGAGTATTAATTATCATATGGAGCACTTTTGTGTTGTATCTACTTATTTTGGGCATACAAACTAAACAACAGGTTCTTATTTTTACAGTAAATTAGAATGCAAAAAGAAAGATGCTAATGGAAATACAAAGGTTAGATTATTTTGCTACAAGTAAAACCACTTTGTTTTTATTTGAATATGATGACCATCTTTCAAATAATCGGTGATGTTACATTTGTGCAGTCACGGATTGAAATTAGGAATACGTGGTTTGTTACAACTAGAAGAGAAAATCCAATATGGTTTACATCATGCCGTTGACACCGAGGGCCAAAATGTGACAACTGAGGAAGCTCAACACCGTGACATTCCCGACAAGTCCAACTTGTCTCCACCAGACGAAGAAATATCAGGCACAGATTTACTGCTAGGCCTTGAAGAAACCATAGCCATAAGGTGTACTCCCTTCCGGTGGACTCTGATTGTGAAGAATCTTTCCGAAAAGCAATTAGAGGTTGTTCGGGCACTGGGCTTTGGAAACTTGCTCGCCCTTAATTATGAACGTTTACAGTTAAGGATCTGTCAGTGGCTTGTTGATAACTTTGACACAACAACTTGTTCAATTCACATCCACGGCCTGAGGTTTGCAATGAACTCTAATATGTTTGGTCGAGTTTTGGGGATTTCCGACCAAGGAGATCCCATCTGTATATCCGGAGATGTCCCTGACAAAGTCTTTTGGGAATCAAAGATTCCCATTACATCTTGTGGCATCTATTAGAAAGACATAGAACATTGGCTGGAAGAGATGACCATGGGTGAGGATGAATTCAAGGTGGCGTTGTGTTTATTCTTGTTGGGCACCATACTGTCTCCTTCAACAACTGATTATGCTCATACAGGCTACTTGATCTCATTGACAGATTTTCGAAGTATTTCTAGGAAAAATTTGTCTAGTTAGTGCTTTATGTCACTATATGAAGGCATTCAAAAGTTTCATATAAACCGGCATCGAATGAAGACATCTTGCATTTCCGGCTGTGTGTTGTTTCTTTAGGTAACCAAAATAACATTTTTAATTATTACTATCTTTTACTAGGAAATATGACAGTATAATGTAATATTAAAATTATTCGTAACCTTGTTTCTTGGATGTAGTTGTTTTACTTAAACGCACTACGATGGGAGCCTTCCCTTGTGGATAAAGCATTATTATCTATCGTTTGTTGGTCAAACGTGAAGATCAAAAAATGCTTAATCCAGCTGCAAAACGAAGGTGGTGTTAGAAGTAACTAGGTGAATATTCTGTAATCTAACTACCCATGTTATATGTAATTTAATTCGTATTACTGTCCAAGCATTACATTTATTCCAATAAAATGATGCAGTTCTCGGTTAAGGATATTTACAACCAACCATCAGCACCAGGAGCTCAATATGATGTTGTTTCACATGGATGTACATCTTGGTACAAGCAATAATAGGCACTGTAAGAACCTCAATTTTATGATTGGCTTATTTCATGACAAATCACATTTGGGATTCAATGTGTAGTGGGTAGCTTAGACTTTCAATGGCAAGTGTCCAAGATCCAGGTGAGCTTCAAGAGGTAGTTCACTTGTGCCTAATTCCTAGTGAAGAGATTTAGTTACACACACTCACATTTCATATATATGAATTTATATTGACATGCATTTGTTATTGTACACACACACACACCTCATGTTTTTGAGTTGTTGCACGTGTTATCATGTATTTCGTTCTTAGTTTTAAGTGTGGTGTTTGTTGTGTATTTAATTCATATCCGTTGTTTGATCAGATACGTATGCGTGAGCACAAAGGTGTGGTTATTTTAGCACACTGAGTGACCATTTGAGAAGGTCTCATTCTTCTCTTGGTTTGGTTATATGGAGTAATGTGTCTAGTTTTTAAAGAATGGTTTTCAATGATTTAAGTGTTTTTCAAAACTGACCTTTGTATGGTCTTGTTACCATAACTTTTTATACATTGCTTGAAAATGAGTTTTGAAAATTTCTATACAAACTAGACACTCATACCTTTCCAATAGTATATTATTCGTCATATTTCATGACAGTTTGGATTGGTTTTGAAATCTCCAAAGTGACCATAAAAGCAGGGCATCTCTGTTGTTGTAAGTTTCTGACCTTTGGTCACTCATTTGACTATAAATTTTTCTATAGTCATCCAAATCACATTTTGTTAATTGGAGTACAAAGTAAACTTCCATACATTTCCAATAGTATATTATACAAAAGGTTTCAAAGTCGTTTGTTCACGTTTTGATATGTTTGATTTCAAGGTGGAGTGTTGAGAGCGAATTTCGCTTAACGTTTCGCCCCCTCCTGGTGCGAAACAAGTAGCGAAAATGTGACAGTGATTTTCACTCCATAACTTTTTGCCCCCTCCTGGCGCGAAACATATAGCGAAAAACCAGATTTGGGCTAAATCGTCTTTTTTTGTGCAGTTCGTTTTTACACCTTATATATATCATCTTCTTCCCAAATCATACCTAGAGCACTGAAATTAATTACCCAAGAGAGAGAAATTGACTCCTAGAGAGAGAGAGATCCAAGAACACATTTTTACTCAACCAAACTCCCATTCATACACATCTAGCATCATTCATTATCTTTCAAGCATCGGTCTTCATATGTTTCTTGACTAGGTAACTTTTACATGTTCTAGATTATCTCTTTTTATTCTCATGACATGTATGCCTAGGTTTAGCTTTTATTGTTAATTAAATGCATGTTCTTTTGTTTGATTGCATTTATCACATGCTTGTGTTGGTGGTTGTTGGTTGACATTAGTGATTAGTGATAGCTAGCATTTAGGACGATTTTACCCTTCTAGCTAAATCTCTATGCTTTGAATTTAGATATTGATTAGGTCATATTGATTTCATTTTGATGATTGCATTTATTGACCATGCCATGCTTAATGACAACATGTGTTGAAATGGCTTTGTTTGACAACTAGATTGTAATATTTCATATCCATATCTAGTTAAGTCTTTATGAGCATTCATTTAGACATTGATATCTAGGATTTGCACTTAGTGACATTCTTTAATTCCATGATAAGCATTTAGAGTTGCCTAGCATTATTTGCATTTAGAATATTTTTACATATTCACATAGGTTGTCGATCTCTTCATTGGTAATTAAGTCTTGTGGCTACCGGTGTGTAGTGCACAAGCAATTAAAGTCTTGCAACCAAATGAAAGGTTGGCAAGCAAATGGTGAGGTGCCACTGTAAAAGGCCCAAGGGGCTAGTAAAGAGCATGTGATTAACAAGAAGACCTCCAAAGGATAAATTCCAAAGTGAAGGAGGAAAATAAGAAGACCTTTCTCAAGAATTTTAAAAAGCATGTGATTAACTTCAAGGCATTGGGTGCTTCCTATGTGGATGATTTTGGTATGGTAAAAAGTGACCAAGGCAAAGGTCTTGATGAGGGAGTTGACTCAATTGAGGATTGTCAAGTGATCCTTCTTAAAGTTCTGAAGTAAAATGAAGAGCTCTCCAATGAGAATAATACTTTGAGAATGTGGAAGATTTCCATAGAGAAAAAGATTCGTACGCTTGAAGATAGCAAGCAAAATTGTCAAAATCAACTTCATCGATACAAAGAGATCATGGAAGACCAAATGGAAGACATCTCCATTCTTGTCTCTAAATTGAAGACCATGGAGAAAGTGACCTCCATTGATGACTCCTTAGTGATAGACAAGATTGATGTGTCTCAGTAAGAGAAGGAGATTGAAGATTGCCATCAAAGGATGAAGGCAATGAAGGATGAACTTGCCAATAAAGAGAACTCCTTGAAGATTGTTAAGGAAAGAGAGATGAGGTGCCTTGAAGAATTATAGAAGGCCAAGGTCAAACAACCTCAAGCTCAAGGTAAAAGTAAGGCATTATCCAAGCAACCTTCAACTCAAGGAAAGTCCACACATGCCTTGGCAACTAAACCAAAGCCTAGGCAATTCTAGAAGAATGGAAAAGTCCTTGAGAAGTCAATCACCTCCTCAAACAAACCAACTATGAGGAAAGGAGTTTATCACAAGAAGCAAGACCAACCAAGGAGGCAAGATCAACTGGCTTAACCACCTCAAGCTAGACCATAAAGGTGCCATCAATCGGCTAAAGCTCCAAGGAGAAGTAAATCGATGCACCATCAAAGATAACCTCATCAACATGGCGATGCCCAGATGAGATCACAATGCAATGGTATGAATTCTTACTTTGTACCTACTTGTCATTTTTATTGTATGACTGGTCACTTAAGACCAAATTGCTTTAAATACATTAAGAGGTGTAGATTAGAGAGCATGGAAGTAAAACGGTTAAAAAGGGGGCAAGTTTGAATGAACCAAAGGTGTAGAAATTTACTTATGACCACTGAAAGTGAAAAGGTGGAACCTAGGTGGGTTAGAAAGAATGAACCCACTTGCCTTAATGCACATGAGACACTCGTAGATGCAACTAGGTCCTTTGGGCTTGGTAAGTTTATAGGGGATCATGCCTTCCATTGACTTGGTTGGATTTGACCTCATTTGAAGGCATGAGGAGCTAAAGCAAAGAAAGCGAACATGCATGATTTTTTATATGCAAAAAGTTAATTTGTTTTATATTCTTTTGTTAATTGTTTAAGATTCTTGGTTGCACTTATGCTGATATGTTTTTTAATAAGTATGCAACATTGCTTTGTTTGCAATCCATGTCATATTTATGTTCAAACAAGCATTTTTGGACTAGGAGAATTGATTAGGAAGTACATTTTGAATGACCTAGAATTGATCTCCATGACATGATGATTCTATCTATGACATGCTTTAAAGTGATATGCATGATAAATTATTATATGGTCTAAAATGAATGCAAAAATTTATGTGTGAAAGCGACTATGAGACTTCAATCAATAAGGATATTGTATCCATTTCAAGGATTTTACAATCCAAAAGTCTCTTTCTCTACTTGTCGAACAAGGCTACTATCATACGGGCATTCCACTCAGAAAAGGGTGCAATAGTCGCTCATGTCTTGTTTTGCTTGTAAAGTTTGATATAATTGCTCTTAAATGGATTTATTTTACAATCTATATCTTGTTTATTCCATGACAGAGGGTGAAATTGGTTTGAATTCTCTTGGAAACCCTTGTTATTTTGCTTTGCCAAATACCATGTTTTGATATTGAATACAACTTGTCTTGTATATAAAGCATTTGTTCACACACTTTTCATGTAATAAAACTTCTTGAATCTCTCTCAATTCTTTAAGTTGAATAAAGTTTTTGTATATGATTATGCAATGTATTTGTGCGAATAGCTCTCTTTGCTAAAGCATCCCAATAGGGGGAGCTCCTTTACCTATCTCATGACAAAAAGGGGGACAAGTCTTGAGAGATATAGGTGGAGAATTATTTATGCTTTGGGGGAATAGTCTTGAGAGAGAGTAACCATTTAGGGGGAGCATTGCACATGCATTTGTTTATATTGTTTTATTAAGTGCAATTGCTTTTTATGTTTGTTAACCTCACATGCACTTGTTCCTGGAAAGTGCTTTCTTGCTACTGTGTGTAGGTATGATGATCTACGAAGAGATTGAAGACCTTGAAGACTTTGAGTATTAGGTATCTCTTTTTTGTAACGTAGAATGGACACTCATGGACAATAGCTAGATTTTTTATTGTATTGTGAGGATTGTTTTGTGAGTGGTTATTTTGTCATGATATAGCCAAAGGGGGAGATTATAAGAACATCAATTTTATGATTGGCTTTTTTCATGACAAATCACATATGGGATTCAATGTGTAATGGGTAGCTTAGGCTTTCAATGGCAAGCGTCCAAGATCCCTATGAGCTTCAAGAGGTAGTTCACTTGTGCCTAATTCTTAGGGAAGCGATTTAGTTGCACACATTCACATTTCATACATATGCATTTATATTGACATGAATTTGTTATTGTACACAGACACACACACTTCATGTTTTTGAGTCGTTGCATGTGTTATCATGCATTTCATTCTTAGTCTTAAGTGTGGTGTTTGTTATGTTTTTCATTTGTATTCCGTTATTTGATTGGATACCTCCACGCTAGCACGATGGTGTGCTTGTTATAGCACGTTTAATGACCATTTGAGAAGGTCTCATGCTTCTCTTGGTTTTGTTATATGGAGTAATGTGTCTAGTTTTTAAAGAATAGTTTTCAATGATTTAAGTGTTTTTCAAAAACTGACCTTTGTACGGTCTTGTTACCATAACTTTTTATACATTACTTGAAAATGAGTTTTGAATTTTTTTGTACAGACTAGACAATCATACCTTTCCAATAGTATATTATTCGTCATATTTCATGACAGTTTGGATTGGTTTTGAAATCTCCAAAGGGACCATAAAAGCAGGGCATCTCTGTTGTTGTAAGTTTCTGACCTTTGGTCACTCATTTGACTATAAATTTTTCTATAGTCATCCAAATCACATTTTGTTAATTGGAGTACAAAGTAAACTTCCATACATTTCCAATAGTATATTATACAAAAGGTTTCAAAGTCGTTTGTTCACGTTTTGATATGTTTGATTTCAAGGTGGAGTGTTGAGAGCGAATTTCGCTTAACGTTTCGCACCCTCCTGGTGCGAAACAAGTAGCGAAAATGTGACAGTGATTTTCACTCCATAACTTTTTGCCCCCTCCTGGTGCGAAACATATAGCGAAAAACCAGATTTGGGCTAAATCGTCTTTTTTTGTGCAGTTCGTTTTTACACCTTATATATATCATCTTCTTCCCAAATCATACCTAGAGCACTGAAATTAATTACCCAAGAGAGAGAAATTGACTCCTAGAGAGAGAGAGAGATCCAAGAACACATTTTTACTCAACCAAACTCCCATTCATACACATCTAGCATCATTCATTATCTTTCAAGCATCGGTCTTCATATGTTTCTTGACTAGGTAACTTTTACATGTTCTAGATTATCTCTTTTTATTCTCATGACATGTATGCCTAGGTTTAGCTTTTATTGTTAATTAAATGCATGTTCTTTTGTTTGATTGCATTTATCACATGCTTGTGTTGGTGGTTGTTGGTTGACAGTAGTGATTAGTGATAGCTAGCATTTAGGACGATTTTACCCTTCTAGCTAAATCTCTATGCTTTGAATTTAGATATTGATTAGGTCATATTGATTTCATTTTGATGATTGCATTTATTGACCATGCCATGCTTAATGACAACATGTGTTGAAATGGCTTTGTTTGACAACTAGATTGTAATATTTCATATCCATATCTAGTTAAGTCTTTATGAGCATTCATTTAGATATTGATATCTAGGAATTGTACTTAGTGACATTCTTTAATTCCTAGATAAGCATTTAGTGTTGCCTAGCATTATTTGCATTTAGAATATTTTTACATATTTACATAAGTTGTTGATATCTTCATTGAGAATTAATTCTTGTGGCTACCGGTGTATATTGCACAAGCAATTCAACCAAAGGGTGGGTTGGCAAGCAATTCGTCGGGTGCCATTGTTAAAGACCCAAGGGGGTAGAGTAGAAGGCATTCACGCCAAGAGTAGTGTATCATGGGATATCACTAGGGACTGAACCATGAGTGGCGAGTGGCAATGTCCATAGCCAGAGGATGTTGAGAGTGAGAGTCTGAGAATTACTTGAGGGTGTAACCTTTGCTCATTTCACGGATTTCTATGATCGAGTGTGGCGCACTTAACAACCCGTGGTTTTTTAACCATTTAAAGGGTTTTACACGTATACATCTTGTGTTGTTTATATTTCTGTATTTTTACACTTGATGTTTTATGTTTATTTTAATGGGTGTATATTTAATATTGACTAATCAAGAAATTTTGGTAATTGACTTGATTAAAACCTATTCACACCCCTCTAGGTTTATAAACACAAACTTTATGGGTTATTTTCAGTTGGTTTCAAAACAGGTTCCTACACATACTTAGGTAATCCATGCTCTTGTTTGTGTGTCTTGCATTTGTTTGCGTTTGATTATTGCATTCATTTGCATTCATCTCATTCATTAAACACTATGAGTGGAATTAAGATGTTAGAAGGAGATTTGACCTCCTAAGTTGAGAGGGAGGAATAAGACTCCGATATGGAGATGACTCTCATGGTTGAGAGATTTAGGAGATTCACAAAATCTCACAAGAAGAATATGATCTCCAAAGTGAATGAGGAGAAAAGGATGAACTCCAAAGTGAAGGAGGTAAACAAGAAGACCTTGCTCAAGAATAGTAAAGAGCATGTGATTAACTTCATGGCCTTGGGTGCTTTCTATGTGGATGATTTTGGTATGGTAACAAGTGACCAAGGCAAATGTCTTGATGAGGGAATTGACTTAATTGAGGAATGTCAAGTGACCCTTCTCAAAGTCCTGAAGTAAAATGAAGAGCTCTCCAATGAGAATAATACTTTGAGAATGTGGAAGATTTCCATAGAGAAAAAGAACCGTACCCTTGAAGATAACAAGCAAAATTGTCAAAATCAACTTCATCTATACAAAGAGATCATGGAAGACCAAATAAGAAGACATCTTCATTCTTGTCTCCAAATTGAAGACCATGGAGAAAGTGACCTCCATTGATGACTCATTAGTGATGGACAAGATTGATATGTCTAAGTAAGAGAAAGAGATTGAAGATTGCCATCGAAGGATGAAGGCAATGAAGGATGAACTTGCCAACAAAGAGAAATCCTTGAAGATTGTCAAGGAAAGAGAGATAAGGTGCCTTGAAAAATTGAAGAAGGCAAAGGTCAAACAACCTTAAGCTCAAGGTAAAAGTAAGGCATCATCCAACCAACCTTCAACTCAATAAAAGTCCACACAAGCCTTAGCAATTCAACCAAAGCCTAGGAAATTCAAGAAGAATGGACAAGTCCTTGAGAAGTCAATCACCTCCTCAAACAAACCAATTATAAGGAAAAAAGTTGATCACAAGAAGCATTACCAACCAATGAGGCAAGATCAACCGGCTCAACCACCTCAAGCTAGACTATAAAGGTGCCATCAATCGACTCAAGCTCCAAGGAGAAGTAAACCAATGAACCATCAAAGACAACCTCAACAACATGGTGATGCCCGGATGAGATCACAATGCAATGGTATGAATTCTTACTTTGTACCTACTTGTCATTTTTGTGGTATATTGGTCACTTAAGACCAAATTACTTTAAGTACATTAAGAGGTATAGATTAGAGAGCATGAAGGTAAAACAGTTGAAAAAGGGGGCAAGTTTGCATAAACCTAAGGTGTTTAGAAATTTACTTATGACCACTAAAAATGAAAAGGTGGAACCTAGGTGGGTTAGAAAGAGTGAACCCGTTTGCCTTAGTACCCATGAGACATCCGTAGATGCAACTGGACTTGGTAAGTTTATAGGGGCTCATGCCTTCCATTGACTTGGTTAGATATGACCCCATTTGGGGAGCTGCGAACTTGCATGATTTTCTATCTGTAAAAATTTAATATGTTTTATGCTCTTTTGTTAATTACTTGAGATTCTTGGTTGCACATATGCTGATATTTTTTTTTACTAATTGTGCACCATTGCTTTGTTTGCAATCCATGTCATATTTATATTCAAACGTGTATTTTTGGACTAGGAGAATTGATTAGGAAGTACATTTTGAATGACCTAGAATTGATCTTCATGACACGATGATTTTATCTATGACATGCTTTAAAGTGATATTCATGATGAAATTATTGAATGCTCTAAAATGAATGCAAAATATTGTGTGTGAAAGCGACTACGAGATTTTAATCAATAAAGATCTTGTATCCATTTCAAGGATTTTACAATCCAAAAGTCTCTCTCTTTACTTGTCGAACAAGGCTACTATCATACGGGGCATTCCACCCAGAAAAATCAATAAGGGCACAATAGTCGCGCATGTCTTGTTTTGCTTGTAAAATTTGATATAGATGCTCTTAAATGAATTTATTTTACAATCTATATATTTCTTATTCCATGACAAAGGGTGAAATTGGTTTGAATTCTCTTGGAAACCCATGTTATTTTGCTTTGCCAAATACCATGTTTTGATCTTGAATACAACTTGTCTTGTATGCAAAGCATTTGTTCACACGCTTTTCATGTAATAAAACTTCTTGAATCTCTCTCAATTATTTAAGTTGCGTAAAATTTGTGTATATTATTATGCAATGTATTTGTGCGAATAGCTCTTTTTGCTAAAGCAACCCAATAGGGGGAGCTTATTTGCCTATCTCATGATAAAACGGGGTAGAAGTCTTGAGAGATATAGAGGGAGCATTGTTTATGCTTTGGGCGAGTATTCTTCAGAGAGAGTAACCATTTAGGGGGAGCATTGCACACGCATTTGTTTATATTGCTTTATTGAGTGCAATTGCTTTTTATGTTTGTTCACCTCACATCCACTTGTTCTTGGAAAGTGTTTTCTTGCTATTGTGTGTAGGTATGATGATCTACGAAAAGATTGAAGACCTTAAAGACTTAGAATATTAGGTATCTCTTTTTTGTAACGTAGAATGGACTCTCATGGATAATAGCAAGATTTTTTTATTGTATTGTAAGGATTGCTTTGTGAGTGGTGATTTTGTCATGAAATATCCAAAAGGGGAGATTGTAAGAACCTCAACTTTATGATTGGCTTATTTCATGACAAATCACATTTGGGATTCAATGTGTAATGGGTAGCTTAGGCTTTCAATGACAAACGTCCAAGATCCCGGTGAGCTTCAAGAGTTAGTTCACTTGTGTCTTGTTCTTAGTGAGGGAATTTAGTTGCACACACTCACATTTCATATATATGCATTTGTATTGACATGCATTTGTTATTGTACACACACACACTTCATGTTTTTGAGTTGTTGCATGTGTTATCATGCATTCCATTCTTAGTCTTAAGTGTGGTGTTTGTTGTATGTTTAATTTGTATTCCGTTTTTTGATCAGATACGTCCACGCGAGCACGATTGTGTGCATGTTTTAGCGCGTTTAATGACCATTTAAGAAGGTCTCATACTTCTCTTGGTTTGGTTATATGGAGTAATGTGTCTAGTTTTTAAAGAATGGTTTTCAATGATTTAAGTCTTTTTCAAAATTGACCTTTGTACGGTCTTGTTACCATAACTTTTTATACATTACTTGAAAATGAGTTTTGAAATTTTTTGTACAAACTAGACACTCAAACCTTTCCAATGGTATATTATTCGTAATATTTAATGGTAGTTTGGATTGGTTTTGAAGTCTCCAAAGTGACCATAAAAATAGGGCATCTCTGTTGTTGTTCTTTTCTAACCTTTGGTCACTCATTTGACTATAACATTTTCTATAGTCATCAAAATCACATTTTGTTAATTGGAGTAAAACATAAACTTCCATACATTTCCAACAGTATATTATACAAAAGGTTTCTAAGTCGTTTGCTCACGTTTTGATATGCTTGAATTTCAAAGTGGAGTGTTTAGAATGGATTTCGCTCAACGTTTCGCCCCCTCCTGGTGCGAAACAATGAGTGAAAATTGTGACATTGATTTTCACTTCATAACTTTTTCCCCCCTCCTGGTGCGAAACATGTAGAGAAAAACCTGATTTGGGCTAAATCGTCTTTTCTTGTGCAACTCATTTTTACACTTTATATATATCATCTTCTTCCCAAATCAGACGTAGAGCTCTGAAATTAAATCCCCAAGAGAGAGTCATGCACATCTTGCATCATTCCTTATCTTCCAAGCATGGGTCTTCATATGTTTCTTGACTAGGTAACTTTTACATGCTCTAGATTGTCTCTTTTCATTCTTATGACATGTATGCCTAGGTTTAGCTTTTATTTTTTATTAATTGCACGTTCTTATGTTTGATTCCATTTGTCACATGTTTGTGTTGGTGGTTGTTGGTTGAGAGTAGTGATTAGTGATAGCTAGCATTTAGGATAATTTTACCCTTCTAGCTAAATCTCTATGCTTTGCATTTAGATATTGATTAGGTCATATTGATTGCATATTGATGATTGCATTTATTGACCATGACATGCTTAATGACAACATGTGTTGAAATGGCTTTGTTTGATAACTAGATTGTAATATTTCTTATCCATATCTAGTTTATTGTTTATGACCATTCATTTAGACATTGATATCTAGTAAATGCACTTAGTGACAATCTTTAATTCCTAGATGAGCATTTAGTGTTGCCTAACATTATTTGCATTAAGAATATTTTTACATATTCACAGGTTATTGATCTTCTTATTGAGAATTTTATCTTGTGTCTACCGGGGTGTAGTGCACAAGCAATTCAAGTCTTGCAATCGAAGGAAGGGTTGGCAACCAATTGGTCGGGAGCCACTGTAAAAGGCCCAACGGGGTAGAGTAGAAGGCATTCATGCCAAGAGTAGTGTATCAGGGGATATCACTAGGGACTGAACCAAGAGTGGTGAGTGGCGGTGTCCATAGCCTGAGGTTGTCGAGAGTGAAAGTCCAAGAATCACTTGAGGGTGTTACCTTTGCTCATAAAGTGAATTTCTACAATCGAGTGTGGCGCATTTAACAGCCCGTGGTTTTTTACCCATTTGGAGGGTTTTCCATGTATAAATTTTGTGTTGTTTATATTTCCCTATTTTTACACTTGATGTTTTACGTTTATTTTATTAGGTGTATATTGAATATTGACTAATCAAGAAAATTTGGTAATTGACTTGATTAAAACCTATTCACCCCCCTCTAGGTTTATAGACACACACTTTAATGGTTATTTTCAAGCACATTAAAGGTATTGACGATGTGCTACGGGTTGTGAAAGAAATGAAAGCTGTATTGAAGAGTGAACTTAATGAGATCTGAACGAAGTTCGACACTTTATATGCCAAATTTAGTTCAGGGGATGACAACAATAGATAAAAATTCTCCTCCCAGTCATCCACCCCCATCTCCATCACAACCTTTTTCTACTTATAAAAAACATCATCCAACTTTTGAGCTTTCCTCAAATAACACCAAAATATTGCCTGAAATTGAACAGACCATTTCCAAATCCACCCCGAGTTGGATGAATGCACCTAGTGACCCACCATTACAAGATGGGAACTCACCTTATCCTTATGATGTACCTCCAGTCTTTATCGTTCCTTTATTATTAGAAGAGGTTAGATCATGTTTATTCAATATATTCTCTCTTTCTATATTTCTAAAAATACAATTTTTTTGTAAAGAGGTAATAAACAACAATTCCATTTTACTACATACTGGTTTTAGGATAGCTTGAATGATGATACCAACCAACATGAGTCGTAATCTTCTAACAAGCGGAGATTAATCTATATAAGATCAACAACAAAACGAAAGCCGAGCCGGTATAAAATTTAACCGTACATTGCGGGACCTAGTTATGTAACCTCAAAGTACAGATATGGTCCTTTCTGAATAGGCTTTCCACTGAATACACATGATTAACAGTTGATCACATACATATTTTCTAAGAAACTACCGACATCATAAGCATTGATTATGTTTTTTTTTTTGTACTCGTAAATTTACAATGTTGCACAAATTTAGGTTATTTGTATACACTCTATGATTTTTAATATTTTTGAATTCTTGTTCTTTTCATATTTGCAATGAGGTTATCATAGATATTAGTCATTTACGTGTAACCTTAAAAAAGTTTCAAAACATTAGAACCTTCCAAATTTATTGTCAGTGAGGTGACTTTGCCAATAACCTCACTCAATGCATACCCCATTACTTTTATACAGAAACAGCCTGTACACTAGGTTTGTCTGTTGTTACAATGACTCACTGTTAATGAATTTTTTTATAGATTATTAATCTTATTCCTAAGCACAAAATTATAAATTCAAAGTGCAAAAGGTCACAACTTTGTTGGATCCTGCCTACGAACTATGTGGTGAACTTGCGCTCATTGCTGAACTCATATGCCATGGTTTTTTGACTTTTTAAAGATTTGGCACATCTAATCTAAACATTTTGTATTTTGCGGACGTAATATACTGTTCTGACTTGTACAGATGGGAATCAATTATCAATGAAAAAATCTCTTTCAAGATTGCTGGAATCCTACATGTATGATCTTCGTAGGTGCAAAAAAATGACACATGACTAGCCTTTGTTCCTATTATGTAGACCTTTGTTTGATGTTGTGAATACTGTGCATTTGATAATGTATAGTTGTAATGAGGTTTTCTTGCACATCTTAGATTTACATTCCTATCCATGACCAACGGAATCATTGGTATATGGCGTTAATGGACGTAAAAAAACATGATTGTCAATTTTGGGACTCGAACCCACCTCGGATGAAGGACGATCTGACTCGGTTCAACGAAGTTCAAAAATTGGTATGTCCGTAACACTTGTTCCTTTACTTCCTACTCATCCACCAACAACCCAAATCCAAAAACTATGGTTTTTGTATGATTGTTCACACCAACAAAAATCACTAGCGGCAGGTTGTATCGAATGACATTACATCTTCAAAGTATCGACAGTAACATTGTGACATCGTGTCGGCCTAAAAAAGTTACCCATGCAACCATCCTCAAGAATACTGTATCGAAAGAAAAATCCTGGATCCAATTCTGATTTCGCAGTCATGTAAGATATAATTGAATTAGCATCTGAATTACAGGAACCAGACTTGCGTATGGTGTCCAGCAGGTTTTGTAAGTCCTTTCTGGTGTGTCCCACGACAGCATAACTTCCTGACTAATCCAGAAGGTGGTCCATCACTTGATATGTTTTCACGCTAACTAATCTCAGTGATTGCATTTGTGCAATATCACAATCGTCAACATGTCGGTGAGATTGCAGAAATTGGTTGTGATTACCCGATGATAGCTTTTGACAATGCTCATTCCCAAACATCCCATAAAATCTTCTCCCTGTCAAAATTAATTTTCAAAGCTGCCCGACAACCTTCTCAAGTCTGCCCTCTAGGTCCACGAACACTATCAGTCCTTTCAATATTTTTCTTTGATCTATATCCTTCTTTCGAGCAAACCCATTTACAAACTGTATTCAATCCATGCGTGTCCCTACACAACCGGTCATTACGCATGTTGAACCCCGTAACATATGAAAATTTCTTGTAAAACTTTTCAGCATCAGTAGCAAAAATAAATTCTTTCCCCATTATATCACTAACTTGTAAATTTAGGTATCCACTACCGACTAGGTCGTTGGCCAGCTCCACCAAATTATCACAATTAATACTTGGGGGTACGAAAACATTACCAGGGGAAAAATTCACATGAAAGGGCCATTCATTCTTCTTTGACATGTAAGTCCGTTTGAACTCCTCATCCATTGTTTGTGTATTTTCTGCCGCACGCCATCTTGACGGTCCTTCAATGCCAAAACCAAGTTGTCCAACACCATTCCCACACATTCCATTACTTTTTTCCATATTACTACCTACATGGATGAACATGCGGTTGTTTTAGTGGAAAAATTCTCATATGTACAGGATGTTAATAAACTCATTCCAGTTTATGAACATGACCTCAGAATATAGTAACTGATGTTATACCGTAAAAGACTTACTTACCAACTTTTTTGGCTCGGATGATAAAAATTATGTGATCAAACGGTCGCTAGATGGCAATCACCTCCTGGAGCTCGTACCTTTGGAAGATTGATGTTAACAATATACAGAAATGTAGACAACAAACATTGTGTTTGTTTGTGTACCATATGAAGGAGAAATGAGACACTGTTGGAGATGAATGCAATATTTATGAAGTGAAAAACATGTATACAAAGTTGGTGGAGGGGTTGGTTAAACCATTAATAGGGTGAGGAGTTATTGTAAATTGACATTGTGGGTGGTTAAATGTAACGGGTGAAAGAAATTTGACTTTTTAGGAAGTCTGACAATAATGCGACCTTGGGGCGATCATATTTTCGCCGCTTTAAGGTCGCAAAGTCTATACAACATGTTTCCCAGGCATAAACTGAGATCATAACGACAAATAAGCGACCACAAGTTTGGTCATGCTTTGGTCGCTATTCTATCAGTTTATGCATTACAAAAACCGAGAGCATAGCGACAAGCATGACCCTGGTCGCCTACTGGTAGCTATTCTTTCGATTTTGCTTCATTCTGAACGAGGGACCATAACGATCCTAGGGCGACCTGTAGCGTAGTCGCTTTGGGGTCGCAATAATCTCAGTTTTTTTAAATGACACCCATTAAACTTACAACCTAAGTCCTATCCACCACTAGGTTTGCCCCTTTGTCGGTCAAGGAAATTGATTAATTTTATATTGTGGTTGAAAAATAAGGCCATTGCGAGCATAATGCGACCTTTGGATTGGTAGCTATGATCTCGGGTTAATGACATAAAAACCGGGTCCATCAAGACCAATATGCGACTAAACCCTTGGTCGCCCTCATGTCGCTATCTTCATGGGGTTTTTCCACATTAAACTGAGGACATAGCGACCAAAGAACGACCATTACAATTTTTGCCTTTAGGTCGCAATGGTCTCGGTTTTGCATCGGTCAAGTAAGATTGTTGTCAAACACTAAAAACTTTATAATATCCATCTTGTTCAAGTCACATTTTCTTATGTTATTGTGATTTTACGGTGACATACCAATTCATTGGAAATTAGTATTCAATTGCATCCTATATTACATGGCTATTTTATTTTGATAATGCATATATGGAACACACACAAAAAAAAAGCTTGATACATTAATTAATTTTTATATAGCTGGAAATTTAAGGTATCAACAAAGAAAATAACTAGAACCTTGGAAACAGCTGTCAATACATCATAACCACTAAACTGAAAAGCAGAGTTTTAAAGGCAACAAAAAAAATAGACTACATGTATGTATGGGTGGGCAATGATCTACAGGTCTTGTGGGGGCATTGTGGGGGCCGGAGGTGCCTGTTCAAATGACCCTCCGAGCCGTTAGCTGATCGATCAGTAGGCCTCAGAACCATAACAGAAATGATGATGCATGCATCACCCAAACCTCTTTGGAAACCATCCATCCTATCATGGATGTACGTGAACTGATCCATTTAGGTTCGATGGTTGACCTGTATCATACAGCTCATATCCTGGACAGCTCGCAACATCCGATCCATCGTTAGCCCTTTATCATCTTTGACTGCATCAGTATCTACCTCAACATTGTAGACCGAATCATTTGGGTCATCCTCCAAATCATCCTCGCCTCCCTGATCTCCAAGCGATCTTGCTCCTTTATGCTTGGTAAAATCATTGTAAACCCGTTTCCCCATATCTGTCATAGGAGGAAACATGGTCCATCCTCCTCCGTGAACATGAATCCCGGTTACCTCACAAAAGTGAGTGATGAGGAAGGGGAAGGGCAAAGGGCCTTTGGATGAGTGTGTTGGGATTAAGCTCGATAGCAAGAGTGTAATAATATATTTGACAATATTTTCATATTAATAAAGTGATTTCTATTTTAACAAATCTTATAGCATTTATAGTTTAATTATTATAATTGTCAAAAGTAAATAATCGTAAGGTCAAAAGACTATGAGAAAAGAAGAATTGCTTATACATCTAGATATGTATGAGGTAGACACAATCCTTTAGTTAGTCTTGAATAATATTCACAACTTAAGGTAAAAGGTTGGGCGTCTTTATCTTGTCAAAGTTGTTGATTTTTTTGTTAGCATTTGAGTGCGATCAAATGTGTTATGATGAGTCTAAAATCATCAAAGTGTGGTGTGTTTGGGCAAAAGAATCTAGTGTACTGGGTGCATTGAATAGGATCACAATGAAATACTTTATCTAGAACCGTCAATGGATAAAAGTTTTTATTTGAAGACAATCAGAGAGTCTATCTTAATCCTGAGATAAATGATGGACTTATGGTTGCAAGTGTTATCATTTGAGCTATCAATGAGTACGATTATATAGCATAGTCTATCCTCGATAGTTTGGTGGTATTCATTTGTTAATCGATAGAGGACTTCATTTATAGATATGGACATCGTGGCTCCATTTATTAAATGAGAGTAGAATATCAGTATATGAATGTTTTGAGGTATTGGATATTAAATCTTAACTTTAAGTTTTCAATAGTGTCAATTGAAACATGGCTTCTAGACAAGTCAAAATATCCAAGTTCAAAATGTGGTCATATGAGTAAATATGGTAACTTGGAGAGCTATCGGCGGTGTATGAGCTATTGGCGATTACTGATATTCTTCACGAGGATACACTTTCTCCAATAAGGTTGTCTAAGGTATGAATGAGTAACATCAACTTACTCTATCTTTATTTAAGAGTTCAATTTTAGTTCTTTAGTGGAATGAACTAAAATTAATAGATCGGACCTAAGTGAATCATTTGTTGATTGTGATTGGGTTGTGTCTATTGGAGCTTAAATTTAGATAGTCCACCAAGATCCTCAATCCACACGAACTTGCATGGATCACTTGATATATTCTACCAGACCAATTTAGGGGTCCATCTAGAATTGTATTAAGGCATGTGGACTGGTTTCTTTTAGTAAGAATGAGTCTAGTTCACATGTGGACTTTTTATAAAAGTCCAATGGATTTAATAAAATAAGAAAAGTAATATATATATATGCCTATATATTGTCATGGGTGGCAAGGCTAATATATAAAAGCCTAAATATATTATTTTTTATTTTATTATTTAATTAAATGGAAATTAATTAAATTGGTAATTAATTAATTATTTAATTAAAAGTCAAAAAAAAAAATCTATTTGGAGAAGGTCTCCTAATATTATATTATTGTTGGTAGTATAATTAATATTAAAGACTATATTTGATAAGTAGATAAATAAAATGGATTATTTATCTAGTCAAATTAGGAAGTCTTTCATATGGTCACAAATACACTAATGAGTTGGATTATGAGTTTTGGTGTATGAAAGAATTCTTTTTTGAAAATGATTCTTGGTCACTAAGTAAATCCACCTAAGGAAAGGATTTTTGCCCACCAAGTAAATCCTTCTTATGAGAGGATTTGGCCTCCTATATATACTACCTATAAATTTCGACCAAGCCTTAGTTTTTGGTGTGAGAAGTTGTTTTTTTTTTATTGTTATAAAAAGAAAACTTCATCCAACTCATTGTGTGAAGAATTCGACCAAGCATAGAGAAAAGAGTGAACGTTTTTGTTTTCGATAGTACACTAGTATCATTTGCATCAAAAGGGTTTTGTGTACAACATCGAATCGAGGTTCACATGAGTTTCAATCAAATTGATTGATAATTCAAAAGTGACCGGACGTTCTTGGTTTTTCTCTTGGAGAATTATTTTGACTAACAAAGAAGAAGATTTTGTTTGTTTCCATCCTCAGGTATACAATTAAAAGAAAGGGAGCCCACACTCCTAGGTGATTCACTTTCATGATTGGATTGGAAGATCTTGAGAATTCAATTCGACGCTAGTTCAATAATCACGAAAAAAAGGTACGATACTTTTTATATACATCAATTAATCTAAGGTTAAGGTTCTTGTTATTAAAAGGGAAATTTTTTATTTACACACAAACCCTAATTTTCTTATTTCTCTCGCTTCCGTTGCATTTTGAACCGTTTTTTCCCTACAGAGTGGCCACCCCTGAAGATTTGCTTTATGATGATTTGACCTATGTCCATGCATAGGCCATTTTGTGCACAATATAGAAAGTGTGCGGCATCGTACCCCAATTCTGTGCGGTGGGTACTTCGTGATAAGGAAAATGAGAAGAACCCCCACATCTAACTTCAGTTGGCCGTGCAAAAGGGGATATCCGTGGTCGTTCCAAGCCGGATCACCATCCAGTCTCAAGTCTGCTGCTAACTCTGAATTCCAAGGCTCAAAGTGTTCATTTTCTGGTAGACCATCAACCAGGTGAGATAGATCCATGGGATTGTCCAACCACTGATTTACTTTGTAGGCAGTGATTTGGACCGGTCTTCCTTGAACCATCACAGGGACTCTCTGAAGAAACTGATACGGGACCATGGCATAGTAAAACTCCCTAACCAATTCTAGTGCCGACATGTTAGGGGTCCTCACATATCTATTCCATCCCATTGTGTTTACTATTTCTGGGATGAAAATGTCCCCAAAAATTGTCATATTGATCCCTCTTTTTGGCCAAATCCTCCTACTACCTGATTATGGCAATCTCTTCGGATCCTCCGAGTTTGGAAATTCTGTTATCGATTCTCCTTTTCCTTTCCTCCTAACCGACGGTATTACCAGAGTCTTTCTCCTCTTCTTCGATGATCTACCTCCAACTGTACCAACTTGTTTCCCTTTTCTACCCCCAACCATTTCAATTTATGTCCAATTTAAATTCATACAACACACTTTTAACACAAAATAGAACAACCACCCTTAAAACTACCAAGCCAAAAACAACAATGCAAAACCACCCTTAGTTCTACCAATAACAAATCAACAAGGTTCAACACACTTCCAACTACACACTATCCAATGACCGGTCAACAAAAACAACCACAACAGTAAACAAATGAAACCCAATCAACATTCATTCTATCCAACCTAATAAATTAGAGGAATTTATACCCTAACCAACAACATGAAGATGAGAATGTAGTAGATTCGGATGGGCTTAACTTTGGAGATAAAGAACGACTGCTGAGGAATATTGCTGACGATTTTTGGTGGGAATAATTTGACTTTGAAAAATTTTATAGCGACCTAGGGTTTATATCGTGAAAATCGCAATATTACGACCTGTATGTCGCTTTAACAAGGTCGTATTAGAGTTAGTCGTCGCAGTGTCATTAAAGATTCACGCTTAAGGCGACATGGAAGTCGCCTTCTCTCAGGAACAAGGGGTCACTTGAATGTCGTTATTTACTTGGGTTTTGTAATCGCAAACCCGAGATTATTGCGACTTCCAAGCGACCTAGTCCAATGTCACCTTATGGTCGCTATCATCTCAGATTTACTAATACAAAACCGATGCAATTGTGACCATTTGGCGACATTAGTATAAGTCACCTCTTGGTCGCCTTTGACCTAGCCATTCATTATGTAACCTGTCTATCCTCAATTGGCCAACCAAGTTATGAGGAATAAGAAACTTGTTAAACATAAAAACTATTTTACCGAAATCACCCCTAAATAACCTGTTCAAAGAAGCATAAATGTCGGGTACAGACTCAAAAGTTTAGTTAGTTATATTATATTGGTATGTTCATTGAACTTTTGAGTCACTTGTTCTTTAGGTTTATATAATCGTTAAACGTTAACGAAAATGTTTTAGGTTAAACTTGTTCAATCTACGTTCAACTATAAGACCTACAATTGAAATGTTGACTTGTCCAATAATAGGTCGTATACATTTACGAATCACTAATCATGTTTCCAAATTAGCATAATCGGGAGAAATTATTGGGATTCTTGATTACAAATTTCATTTGTTTTCCTCAACTCTAATATAATTTTTATGATTTTTAACCTACATTTATGTTAACTTATTCATTGAACAAGTTTAAAGTTGAGATGAACGTTAAACTCGTTTAACATACGTTGAACTTGTTCATGAAGGTTTACGTTAACTTGTTCACCAAATAAGTTTAATATTGAGATGAACGTTAAACTCGTTCAACCTACGTTGAAATTATTCGTGAAGGTGTACGTTAACTTGTTTAACAAACAAGTTTAACGGTGAGATGAATTTTAAACTCGTTCAACCGACATTGAACTTGTTCGTGAAGGTTTACGTTAACTTGTTCACCGAACAAGTTTAACGTTGAGAAGAACGTTAAACTCATTCAACCTACGTTGAACTTGTTCGTGAAGGTTTACGTTAACTTGTTCACCGAAGAAATTTAACGTTGTGATGAATGTTAAACTCGTTCAACCTATGTTGAACTTGTTCTTGAAGGTTTACATTAACTTGTTCACTGAACAAGGTTAACATTGAGATGAACGTTAAATTCGTTCAACCTATGTTGAACTTGTTCGTGAAGGTTTACGTTAACTTGTTCACCAAACAAGTTTAATGTTGAGATGAACGTTAAACTTGTTCAACCTACGTTTACGTTAACTTGTTCACCAAACAAGTTTAACGTTGATATGAATGTTAAACTCGGTCAACCTACGTTGAACTTGTTTTCAATAGTTAACGTTAACTTGTTCACCAAACAAGTTAAACGTTGAGATGAATGTTACACACGTTCAACCTATGTTGAACTTGTTTTCAATAGTTAACGTTAACTTGTTTTCGAACAGTTTTAACGTTCACAATAACGTTAAACTTGTTTAGTTCAGACGTTTAAGTTGTTCAACCTATTTAACGTACACTTGTTCACCGAACAAATTTAGCGTTCGTTGCAACGTCATACTTGTTCCTTATACGTTGAAGTTGTTCAAAATGGTTAACGTTAACTTGTTATCGAACAGGTTTAACGTTTAACTTGATGTTAAATTTGTTTCATCCACACATTCAAGTTTTACATCATATTCAACGTTGACTTTCAAGAAACAGGTTTATCATAGATCTTAACGTCGTACTCGTTCATTGTACGTTGAACTTGTTCTTAATGAATTATGTTAACTTGTTTTTGAATAGTTTTAACATTCATAATAACGTTTAACTCGTTCAATTCAATTTACATTGACTTGTTCATTAAACGAGTTTAATGTTCATCACAACGTTCAACTTGTTCGACCTACCTTCAACCCGTTCTTAAAAATATAAAATATAAAATATATAATTTTTCCAATTTTTTATATATTTTTTCATGTACTTTTAATATATTTTTTTCCAAAATATTTTCTTTTTAATTATTTTGTAATATAATATATTATTTTATTAAATATATATATAATATACAATAAAAAAATATTATTTATTTAAGCAACCGGTTTGAAACCGGTTGCTTCATGGGCTGTCTTCCACTTTATTGTTTTTTAATATTAATTTTTTATATTTTAGACGGTTTATACGATACAACATACATGGCTTCTTTGTACCACATAGCCAAGGTCATGTTATTGTGATCAATCTTCTTCGGTAGGTTGATGTCACTTGAGACATCTTATTTCATAACCTTTATAGCAGCGTCATAACACTTAAATGGCCCATTACCTCCCATTACCTTTATAAATGGATCCCTAAATTATATTGTATTCCATCTTTGTTTAATATATATACATATATATATATATATATATATATATATATATATAATTCACTTAAATTTGTAGTAGCAAGTTGCAAGTCTTGAATTTATATATTTTTAGGAACTCAGCAACGTCTCGAAACCCTTGGGAAGAGATGGAACCAGGAAAAGGTTTGTTGTTCTCAAGTGAAGTGATACGGGAAAAGATTTCACAAAAGACCTCATCGATTTTGGTTTTCCAGATGTAGAGGACCTTTGTGATATTTTCTAGACATAAACAGGGATGAATTCTAAAAATATTTGTTACCCGAACAAATGTATATAAATAGTTGACTATTTAGCTATCAATAGTCAGATTTATATGTTTTTGTTTAATCAATATATTCTAATGTTTAATTAATATATTACAAACTCGCACACTAAATTAATTAAATTTGATATGCACCGTAGATGAAACTCTTGTGATTTTCCTCCTGAATACATGTTGATATAAAAAAGGCAATGCAATACATGTGAGTCATTGATTAAAAAAAATATATGATTCTTGATGAAAGTATTTATTTAATTTTTTAATAATAAGAAAACAACAATTCAATAATTGACTGCTTAAGAATATGAAATATATTGTAAAATTTAGATATAAACAACTATTTAAACTTGTATATGACTTAATTATGTAATGTTAAAAACTAAAATATTATATACATTTTCACAACATACTTTGAACAACAAAATATTTATATTTTACTAAATTTAGATAAAATTATAATATTATTAAACCTTAGGGACCCTTTATATAATTAAACCGTTATATAATAATAATATTTTGATTTTTTCTAGAGTGATGCCCGGCTACATCTCGGGACAGCCCTCTCAAAGGCCCACCTCTGGATGTAGAGAACCTTCGCTATCTAATCTTCCAAACACGAAGGTTCGATAAGTAGTCTATTAGATTTTGGAGGTCCATGATATAGGGCTTCCAGACATGGAGGACCTTTGCGATATGATTCTCATCCAGATGTGAAGAACCTCTGCGATCTAATGGTATTCTAGATGCGGAGGTCCTCCACGAACTAAAAAGTGGATTTTTTTTAAATTTTTTAATAATAAAATCATTATTAGAATTTATAATTGTTACTTTATGAAGTATAATGATTTTAGTTATTTATTTATTTTATATTGAAGTTTTAATTTTTTTGACATAAATTGAAAATGACTAAAATACCCCTTGACTATTGAGTTTGACTAGCGAAAGGTTAAAAATGAAGGGACTAATTTGGTACTTGTGAAGACCATCTCTATTGCTCTTAAAAATATCATTTTTATAATTTTTGAAAATTAATTCTTATTTCTTAAAGTATATTTTTTATTTATTCATGAAAATTATATATTTTAAAAAATATATTTTAAAAAATATATTTTGGTGCACGTGTTATTTTTGCACAATTACATGTCTAGAGACGTAAATACCCTTACTCCCATTAAGTTGGACTAATGATTGACTAATGGAGGGACAATATTTATAAACTTTTGAAAAGTTAAAGACTAAACAATCTAATACCCATATGTTTTTCTTGAAAAAATAGGGACTAAAGTGTAATTTTTTCTTTGTATTTTATTATTATTATTATTTCTTCTATTGCTCTTGAAGAAGACAAGTGAGTGGTGACACATTTTACCGTGTGGGTCCGACTAGACGTGTAAAAGGACAACCCGGCCCAGTATGAAAATATGGAATCCGATGGTCTTCGGATTCAAACACGGACCAATAAGTGTTCTAGTCAGACTGGGCCGAAACGAAATCGGAATATGGAATCCGTTGGTCTTCGGATTCGGTCACGGCCCAATAAGTGTTCTAGTCAGACTAGGCAGAAACGAAATCGGACCCTTATTACTTATGTAAAATAATTGGTTGGTCCGATTGAACAACGGCCCAGACAGATTTGGGCTCTTAACAAAAGAGAGTTTTTATTTCTTTAAGACATACAAATTGATTGAGTTGACCAACAATTTACTGCTATAGTTGAGTGAAATAAAACTCATACAAACAATAAACTTTCTATTGTAGAAAAAAATAATAATAAACTTTTTTAGAAACAAAGGAATTGAGATTCATCGTTGTGTATTGAGAGCTAATAGTTTTTCAATTCGGTGCAATTGAAGAATTTTGAACTTTAAAAAAAATTAAAGAATTAAAAAAACAAGTTTTAATGGACCAACGATTAGAAATTTTTTAATTTTTTTTGTGACATCAAATTTGGTTGGGAGTTAGATTTTTTTTTAAAAGAGAAATTATTTATTTGAATAAAAATATACAAAATAATAAAATTTTAAATAAATATGATTAGATAACAAAATATGGAGTGTGCTAAAAAAAATATAATATAATAAAATTAAAAAAAGAGTATTTTTGGTATTAAGTGGGGTTTATTTACAAAACATAGAATTTTAAAATATTTTAGGGTTGTACTTACAAAAAGGATGTTGTTGACGTCGATTTTTGGATTATGCCAGAAAAGCCAACAGGGACTGGATTTTGGCTATTGATTTAAAGAGAAAGAGATACAGAGAGAGTAAAAAAGACAAGGTTTACGTGGTAAAACTCAGATTGTCGGAGAAACATCAACGGGTGGTTGAAAGATCAACCAAGTCAAAATCCACTAAGAGAATAAGATGTTTTTACAAGCTCTCGATCTCCCTTTTTCTCTCTGTATTATTTGTGATTACTGTATGCTATATTCTCTATATCTTTTCGAGCCAGATTATGGGTCTATTTATATGCTTATAGAACCCTAATCTGCTTTGTACAAGTAATACAAGATATTTGTATTTAATTATGATTTGGTTACTTGTTTGAGGTTGATTTGTCTTCTTTCCGGTTTCGGAGTCCCTTTATGGAAATTGAGTGGGATTCTAGTAGTGTAGTTCAATTTGACTTGTTTCCTTATAAGAATGTAGTCTTCGAAAAGGAATCAGGTTGTTTCCTGATTGGGGGACTCTTCTAACTCAAAGGTCCATTATTTGGGATTCCTTCATGAAGAATATCTTTGCGTATTTAATGACTTAACCCGTACGATAAGTTCTTATTCGGGTTGTACTTACTCCCGAGTAAGACTGTTACCTGATGGTCCCGAGTAGTGCCATTTGAGCCCGAGTGAATGCGTTGTTTTAGTCAGTCCCGAGTAGGTCTTTATTCGGTATATGCTTACTCGGGCTTGCTCCTCTTTAATGATGCCTTGTAGGATATTTCCCGAATGTCCATCTAAGCATACACCTGGCTATTTTTTCCTTCCTGTCAATGACGTGTATGCTTGGTAAAATTTACATACAACAATACCCCTTTAAAATATTTTTACCGAGAAGACTTTATTTCGGGCAAGAATATTTTAATCGTTTTGAATTCCTTTTGTCAGAAAAACCGTCTTGTCATAATGATGTATTTTAATGGTGACTCTGTAATTTCGATTTGCTTTGTCACGCAAGTTCTTAAGTGATAGCGACGTTTCAAAGTTTTGACGGTTGAGGGCTACTTCTTGTCTTGACACGTGACCCTTGTCTCTTCGTTTTTCAATATCGTTTATGAGAAGTGACTTTTGCGTTTATCCAAACGCTGCTAACGTCAGGTTTTGTCATAACTTTTTCCCGCTTTGAAACCCTAGGGTTTCGTGCCATCTCGCCTTTAAATCCTTCGTTGAGTGACTGTTGGTTTATTCTAAAAAATCCAGCAGAAATTTCTTTAAACTCAAATTTCTTCATTCAGAAGTTCGCGACTCTCCGCTTTGAAGATCTTGCGTCATTCTCAATTCAAGGTTAGTTTCAATGGGGCCATCTTCCCGTCATCGTCTTTTTAAAATTGCTTTTGATGCATTAGAGCGTGGGGATTTCTAGTTAGTATCTTGCATTAGACGATTACTGGGGGATATCTCAATAGATGAACCTCAATTTTTAGAGGTCGATGTTTCTAGGCTTTACCCTGACGTCACTTTCAGCCCCATATCGAGTTCTTCCTCTAGTTCTGATTCTGATATTTTTGATCACAGGGTATATTCTCGAAGGATGGGTAAACATCAAAGCACAAGCAAGGTATACAAGCACGGCTCGAGCAGTGTTCAGACTGGGGAACAAACTGTTAATGAGAGGGACGCTGATGTACACAAGGTGTCTCGCCTTTGGTTTTCTGACACTCGCCTGAGTGGTTTTGATATTGAACCGAATGTGGTCGGGCCAGCAAAGATAGAGAAATACAAATCCGGATTTGATTTGCCAGACTTAGTTACTTTGGTTCCTGCGGGGAGTAGAGCCGTATGGAATCCTCCTGAGGGGATGTTCGCGATTTACGGATCGATGCTTTGCTGCGGCGTCACACTTCCTCTTCAGCCTTTTATTGCCCGGTTTTTAGCTGAAGCAAGGATAGCCCCAGCTTAGTTGGCCCTGAATAGTTATAAAGTCTTGATGTGCATATGGCACATGTTCAGCCGAATGAACCTCTCACTGCCTTCCCCAAATGAAATCAGACATTTCTTTACGCTGAGGCAGGTTAGTAAAACGGGGACCTACTTTCTTGCGTCTACTCCTTCAGAAAGTTGGATCCCTAAAGAAGTGAAAGCGAAACGGGGGGTCGAGGCTTCTGATGACCCGAAAAAGAAGGGCTTTATATGGGGATTCCCCACATCCAACAAGTTCTGGAAGAATAGTTGGTTTTTTGCTGGAGGGGCTCTCGGGCTGGATGTCACTGTTCGATTTGGGGATTCCCGAATGGTGCTGAATGTTCCTTGCTTCTTCTGTTCCCCTGAGGCGTGGAATAAGAAAACAATTGATTATAACGATTCAGAGTTGAAGAGGCTGGCCCAGGCTGCTATCCGTACTTTGGAAAAGAGAAGCAAGAACTATCTTTTCAAAGAGGAAGACTTGATCAAACTCGATTTATTCGAAAAGGTTTTGAGCCATCACAGGCGTTGTAAGTAACCCAGCGCCCTTTCTGCTGTGTTTCTCCATTTTTCCATTTCCTTTTCTAACCCTCTTATTACTTTTTTTTTTTGAAGTGTTCGATACGGACTTTGTCTGCGATTTTCATACTCGTCAGGTGAAGGCAATTCTTCAAGCGAGCAGGAAGGAGGCTTCCCGTCAGGGCGATGAGGGTATTGCTTCGCCCGAGCCTGATGAGGAAATTGATATTGCTGACCAAATTCCCGACTGTGTTGATCGGGGTGCTCAGTCTTTTGTTCAGGGTCTCGCTGGTTCAAAAGGCCAAGGCGAGCCGACCGTGACACAACTGCCTGAAAATAGGGAGAGGCAAAGTGAAAGTCCAAGTGGAGAGCCTGTTGGACTATCTGAAGCTGGCGATGGTGGTAGCGTCTTGTCGGATCAAATGTCTGTCATTGTCGAGCTTTTTGAGTCTTTTAAGGATGATTTGCTGGAAGATCCTGCTGGTGATCTCTTCCATCGTTCTCGGGGTAAGAAGCGAAAGGCAGTTAGGTCGCCTCCTCGTCTTCTCAAAGTTCCTCGGGTAGTCACTTTCATTGACTTCAGCGACGAAGATGTTGGGGATGAGATTAACCCAAGTGTAGGTGCCGGAGTATCGACAGATGTCACTTCAGGTCCAAGTAGGACTTCCTTTACCCCCGAAGTTAGAGATATGGGGGCTGAACCATTGGGGGTTTCCTCTCCATCCCTAGAGCCAAATAGAGCTTCTCTTGTCCCCTAGTCTGGAAATCTGGGAACTCAACCCTCGGGGGTTCCCTTATCCCTTTCTCCGAAAGATATGCTCCAGGAGATGTCCTTTTGTAGGGCATATATCGTGGAAGATCGCTGGAGCTTTTTTAGAGATGGTTCACTGCCCGAACGTCTCCAAAACGTTTTCAACGACGAATCTTATGTAAGTAGCTTATTCTGACTCCTTTACCGTTTTGCATTCGTTGGATTTCTAAGTATATATATATATATATATATATATATATATATATATATATATATATACAGATGGTGGCCGAATTTGCTAAGCTTGTTCAGGCGTAGCAATGTCAGGCTGATCGGATAAAGCGTCTGGAGGCTCAGCTAAAGGTGAGTGAGGAGGGTCGTGCTCAAGCTGAGAAGGCTTACCAGCAAGAGGTTGGTTCGGTACAGATATTTGCTGACAATTGCCTGGCAAAGCAGGTTGAAGCTGAAGACAAGACATATTTGGCAGAGGAGAAGGTTGCTTCGCTTCAAAACCTTCTTTATTCTACCGAAGAGTCTATGCTCAAGGCCGAACAGGAGGCGGAGCAGGCGAAGTCAGCCAAAAAATTGAAGATTTGGAGCACCAAGTGCTGACAGTTGAATCCCTTTCCCAAGAGGCCAGGCTGGAGCTGGAAGTTCAAGGGGTGGATCGTTTTAAAAGATCCTCTGCTTACGATGCCCTACTTCTTCGGGAATTTCAACGTGGGCTAGTTTCGGCCAACAAATTCTTCAAAGTGAAGAGTAGGGCAACCGAGAAAGCCCATGCTAACTGGGAGCTGTCAATCAAATACCATGTGGACCGGTCCTTGGAATCTCTTCAGATTCAGATGAAGGAATGGAGAGCCTACTGCCGTAGTCAAGGCAAGGAGCCCCACCCTATGCATTTAGAGATTCCGTCCGAGCACACTCTCTCGACCTTTTATGCAAGTCGAGAGTCTGTCGAGGGTGTAATCCCGGATGTCCGGCCAATCCCGGGTAATGATTACAGCCAGTGGAGGGACGACATTGTTGATGACTTCACTTGGCCGTCTAACGAGAGCCTGTTTCATGAATACGAGATGGTGCCAAACCCGAGTATTGGCAAAGGCTCGAAATCCTCGCAACCTTGATTTTGTAAATTTGTAGGAGATTTTAATAGATTCTTTATTTTTTGCTTGTATAAAGAATCATTTCTTTGAACTGTAACCATCCTTTTTAACAGCAATAGAATACGATTTTCTGAGTTTGAATGGTTTGTCTTTATTTTTGTTGCCGGAGGTTGTACTAAACCGGCTGAAGGTCGGAATCATAACCGAGTATCTTATTTAACCGGTTTTCCAAATAACTTCAATTACCAAGTGTCTTATTAAATTGGCTGGCGGTCAGGTAACTTAACCGAGTATCTTATTAAACCGGTTGTTACCCGAATAACTTCAATTGCCAAGTATCTTATTAAACTGGCTGGTGGTCGGGTAACTTATTCGAGTATCTTATTAAACCGGTTGTTACCCGAAAAACTTCAATTGCCAAGTATCTTATTAAATTGGCTGGTGGTCGGGTAACTTAAACGAGTATCTTATTAAACCGGTTGTTACCCGAATGACTTCAATTGCCAAGTATCTTGTTAAACTGGCTGGTGGTCGGGTAACTTAACCGAGTATCTTATTAAACCGGTTGTTACCCGAATAACTTCACTTGCCAAGTATCTTATTAAACTGGCTGGTGGTCTGGTAACTTAACCGAGTATCTTATTAAACCGGTTGTTACCCGAATGACTTCAATTGCCAAGTATCTTATTAAACTGGCTTCTTTATTATTAACCAAGTCATCTTGAAACAGGAAAGTTTGCACTTATGTTTCATACCCGGTTGCTACCCGAACGCTATATCAAGGCTCACCATGATTATGCGTTCGAGTCCTTACGCAATACCAAGGACGTCTCCCTAGTTTTTATGCGCAAGGGTTTGCCGAATCGTTGAGCTCTTTTTTTTTAAAGTTGCTTCAACACAGCTACGCATTTCACCGGAATTTCTCCCAATAGCGTCCCGAGCATTTTTCCAGTTTAGTGCACCGGGTTTGCTTTTTTGCGAAGATCATTTTGTCCCTGCTCGGCTGGCATGCTCCTACGAGCTTCTCCGCCCTTTCGGGATTTGATGGTCCCGAGATTTCTATTTGCATGTTCTTATTATCATGCTCTTCTATTTCATACTGTCGTATGCTTTTAGGAGATCTCGAGCTAGGTTCTTTCCTTTTGGAAATTCTTAGTTTTATTTATTACTGCAAAAAATCAACAAAGATTAATATTACAGTTTTAGTATTTATTCTAACTAATACTGTTCTGACTAGAAAAAGAATAAAATATTTATATAAATATATGTTTTAAGGATAGAAAATCTTTAGATATTGGGCATTGCACGGTCGGGGTAACATCCCTCCATTGGGTTGAGCAATCCAATAAGCTCCATGGCCAGCTATCTCCTTGATCTTGTATGGACCTTCCCATTTGTCAGCCAGGGATCCCGCGACTCTATTCTTTGTGTTTAGTGATACCTTCCTAAGCACCAGGTCTTCTAAGTGAAATTTCCTGATCCGAACACGAGAGTTGTAGTGGCGTGCCACTCTTTGTTGATAAGCTGCATTTCTTATTCGGGAATTTTCCCTTTTTTCTTCTAGCTCATCCAAACTTTGTAGCAGTGTATCGACGTTTTTTCCTTCACCGTATAGCCTGACCCGGGGGGACGCATACGATGTTTCTATGGGGATGACAGCTTCTGTTCCGAACGCTAGGCTGAACGGAGTTTCTCCTGTTGAAGTTCTTGTTGTCGTCCGATATGCCCACAATACTTCAGGAAGCATTTCAACCCAGCTTCCTTTTTTGTCATCTAATTTTTCTTTGATTGTGTGCTTGATAATTTTATTTACTGCCTCTACTTGCCCGTTTGTTTGTGGATGAGCTGGTGTTGCATAGTAGTTGGCTATATGATATTTCTTGCACAATTGTCTGAACATTTGGTTATCGAACTGAGTGCCATTGTCATTGATTATAGTGTCCGGAATTCTAAACCTGTAAAGTATGTTTTTCTTTATAAAATTCGTGGTGTTGGCTTCTGTGATATGCACAAACGCTTTAGTTTCGACCCATTTTGTGAAATAATCGACAACTACTATGGCGTGCTTCGCTCCACCCCTGTTCCAGCTGGCATTGGCCCGATCAGGTCTAGGGCCCACATGGCGAATAGCCACGGGGCAGTGAGATTTTTAAGCTTTTCTGGGGGTTGTCGGATATCGTTGGCAATTCTTTGACAGGTATTGCAACTTTTCGACCATTGCTGTGCATCTGAGAAAAGTGTAGGCCAATAATAGCCTTGCCTGAGTACCTTATGCGCCAGACTCCTACCCCTAGTGTGGTTCCAACAAACTCCTCTTTGGATCTCTTGAAGTACTCGATGTGCATCTTCTTCTGGTATACATCTCTAAAGAGCTCGAGAAAACCCTTTTCTGTATAATTCTCCTCCGATCATGGTGTACCTAGCCGATCGATACCTGATGCGCTTTGCTAATATCGGATCTTTTGGGAGTATACCTTCTTCCAGGAACCTTCTCAGCTGGACCATCTAACCCTCTTGCGGTGTTCGGATTTTTGAAATTTCCAAATGCTTAAGTTCAGCCGTACTCTGTTTAAGGAGGTGTGCAACTGGAATGGTTTTTGGTCTGATCGAGGTTGTTGCTGACGCTAATTTAGATAAAGTGTCTGCCTTTTCATTTTCTTCTCTGGGGATCTGAGCGATCTTGTATTCTTTAAATTTTTGGAGGAGCTGTTTTGCGATGTCACAGTAGGCAACCATTCCTTCAGCTTTAGCCAGGCATTCATCCATAACCCGGTTGACAACTACCTGTGAATCACTAAATATCTCCATTTCGTGTGCCCCAAGAGCTATGCAGACTCTGAGCCCAGCTAACAATGCCTCGTATTCAGCCTGATTATTGGTTGCTTTGAAATCAAATCTCATGCCACATTCAACATCATCTCCTTCTGGGGTGCGAACTACGATCCCTTCCCCGCTGCCATGAGTATTTGAAGAACCATTAACATATAATTTCCATTGGAAACTTCTATCCAACAATTTTTTCGCTTCCAGGTTCAGTTCTGTGAACTCGGCTATGAAGTCGGCCACTGCTTGTCCTTTGAAAGAAGTTCTGGGGACATAATAAATATCGAATTCACTTAACTCGATTGCCCATTTAATAAGTCCTCCTGATATCTCTGGTTTTTGTAAGATTTGTCTTAATGGGCAATTGGTGAGAACCTGGATCGTATGAGCCCGAAAGTATGGTCTCAGCTTTTTTGCAGCTGAAACCAATGCTAAGGCCATCTTCTCTGCTTGTGAGTATCTGGTCTCGGCAGGTAGGAGTGCCTTGCTTGTATAATACACTAGTTTTTTTACTCCATCTTCTGTCCTAACTAGGACTGAACTTGCTGCAAGCTCGGTTATTGATAGATACAGCTGAAGTATTTCCCCTTTTTATGGTTTTGAGAGGATGGGAGCTTGCCCCAAGTATTCTTTTATCTTTAAGAATGCATGCTCGCACTCTTTATTCCACTTCAGGCCTTTTCCTTTTTTGATCACTTTGAAGAAAGGCCCGCACCTGTCTATAGCCTTTGAGATGAACCTTCCCAAAGAGGCTAAACACCCTGTTAAGCGTTGTACCTCTTTTAATGTTTTAGGTGAAGTCATTTGCTGCAAAGCCTGGATCTTCTCTGGATTAACTTTGATTCCTCTTTGAAGGACTTGAAAACCTAAGAATCTTCCTGAGTGGACTCCGAATAAACATTTGTTTGGGTTTAATTTCATCTGATATCTTCTTAATACATCAAATGTCTCTCGAAGGTCGCGGGCATGGTCATCTGCTTAGACGCTTTTAGTCAACATGTCGTCTATGTAGACCTCCATGTTCCTTCCTATTTGGCGAGTGAAGATCTTGTTGACCAACCTTTGGTACTTGGCTCCTGCATTTTTTAAACCGAAGGGCATCACTGTGTAGCAATATAAACCCTGATCCGTTGTGAAAGCTGTTTTTTCTTCGTCAGCTTTGTTCATCCGGATCAGATTGTATCCCGAGTAAGCATCCATGAAGCTGAGCAGTTCATGACCTGCTGTGGCATCCACCAGCTGGTCTATTCTTGGGAGTGGGAAGCTGTCCTTCGGACACGCCTTGTTTAGATCCTTGAAATCTACGCACATCCTCCATTGTCCATTTTTCTTCTGGACGAGGACTACGTTAGCGACCCACTGGGGGTAGCTGACTTCTCTGATTGATCCCGTCGCTAGTAGCTTTTCCACCTCCTGTTTGATCGCTTGACTTCTTTCAGGATTGAACGATCTTCTCTTTTGTACTATCGGTTTGGCATTCAGGCTTACTGCGAGGTGATGGGATATTATTCGGGCATCTATTCCGATCATATCTTCATGACTCCAGGCGAATACATCTTTGTATTCTTTGAGCAAATTGGTCAATTCTCGCTTGATTTTTTCTTCCAAGTTGGCCCCGATCTTGACTTTCCTGTCCGGTTTGTCTTCTTCGAGTAGTATTTCGGCCACTTCTGTCTTGTATTTATTCGAGCCCTCCCTTGGATCTAGTTCGAATGACAAGGATTCTTCACTCTCATTTGGCTGCATTATAGTGCACACTTGTTCGGCATCATACTTGTCTTTGTATACCGACAGGTTTGCTCTTCGGGCCATCTCTTGGGATCCATTGACTATCACAACCCCTTGTTCTGTTAGGAACTTGATCATTAATGCGTAAATGGCCATCAAGGCTCTTGTTTTATTTCGGAATGGCCGACCCAATAACGCATTATACGGCCAATTATCCAAATCAACTACCACGAAGTCGAGCAGGATAGTCCTCTGGCATGGTGCCGTTCCGATCTTCACAGGTAATTTGACTGTCCCGAGTGATCTGACCTCTAATCCCCCAAATCCTCTTAATATAGTATGGAAAGGCTGTAAATATTTTCGGTCCAATCTTAACTGGTCGTATACGGCCACGCTTAAGATGTCTGTTGAACTCCCATTGTCTATTAAAATTCTCCGGACTTCCCTATGGCCAATCCGGGCACTTATAACCAAAGCGTCATTAGGTCGAACATCGACGCCGTGGGAATCTGCATCTGTGAAGACTATCGGGTCCCATCCTTCCTTTATCCTCTTCGGGTCTGATTCAATCGAATTCACGTCGAAGTTATTCCTGGCTTCTACTGCTTCTCGGACTTCCTGAGTCCGTTCTCGGTTGCTCCTCCCAGTAAAAGGTCCTCCAAATATTGTATGTATTACTTCATTGGCTTCGAAGCTGGCTCTTCGGTTTGGACCAGGGTTGTGATTAGCCTTGGCTTTCTTGACTTTTGATCTTTTGTCTTTTTTTAAGATTACATCCCGTTGGTGCCCTTCCCGAATAAGGGTTTCTATGTAATCTCTAAGCTGAAAACACTTCAAAGTTTCCTGCCCGGTCTCTTTGTAAAACCTGCAATACTTGGTTTTATCTCTCCGTGCGAACTGTGACTGTCGCCACGGTTCTTGCACCATATTCTTCTCTTCAAGGATGGCTAGAATTTCTTCTTGTTTCTTCCGAAGAAATGTGTAATTGGTATATCCGCCGCGGTATTTCTCTGTGGACCGTTCGGCATTACGCCTATTACCCCCATCCTTATTTTTCTCCTTATTGTTCCCTTTCTATTTTTCTTTTTGATTCTGACCCTTGGATTCGGTATTTCTCTGTTCGGGCTTTCCTCTATGCATATAGCTTCCTCCTGTGTCTAACTCCTCTTCCTCAGCCAGAGCGTATCCTCCCGCCATATCCATGATGTCGGCATACCTTGTCAGTCGTGCTCTTCTCAAATCGAAGGATAATCGTCCATTCTGTAAGTTATTGGTGAAGGAGCGCTGCCAATCTCTGATACTGCTTGGCCAAACCGGCCCAAGAATTTTTTTAACGACTCGTCCTTCCCCAGTTTTATTTTAGAGAGGTAGGCCACCGACTTCTTTCTGTGAACGTTGCTCAGGAATTGCCTTGAGAAGCTCCTGCTCAACTCGCTGAAATTTCCGATGCTTGCAGGAGGTAGTCTTCCGAACCATCTTGAGCCTGTGTCCCCAAGTGTTTATGGAAAGTTGAGACACAACAGGGGGTCGCTGCGGGCATATTGAGCCATGGCACTTTTGTAGCGCCTAACGTGCTCCTTTGGATCTGTATCTTTTTTGAATTGTTCCACATGCGGCATCCTGAATCTTTCTGAGAAAGAGGTCTGCAAAATTTCCCTGGTAAATGGACTGTTGGAGTCGTCATCGGATAGATCGTTGTAAACGTAACGTCTGACGAGTGCCTCCATCTGTCGCCTATTATTCTCTACTTCTTGAGTCAGGCTCTGGATTGTAGTATCTCTGTCCCCTACCGGGCTTCCCTGACTGTTGAACCGTTGGGTGACTGTCATTCTTTCCTCAGATTCTTCACTCTGATGCCGTAACCCTCGTGTGACTCCATAATGACATTTACGATGGTGTTGATCACTGTCTTCTGATGATGCTCGTCCTCTGCGCCGATCGTATTTACTATGTCTGTCACGTACTGTTTGATTGCGATCCAGCTTTTGGTGATTCTCCTCCCCTAGTGTTTTATGTCTAACCGGATTGATCGTGGAAGAGTTCCTTCTAGTTTCTAGCATAGTTATTCCTGGTCCTACCACCATTGATCGGAGCTTTACGGGTGGAGGATTGGCAGTATGCGCTTCTGCGACCAGTAGGTCAATCCCTTCCTTTGCTGCGTCCGTCACTAATTGCTGCAGGGCCTCTTGGAAACGTAGTGTAAGATCTCTGCTGGTGTGAGGAACTTGTTGGATCCCTGCCAGGTGCGCAGGTTGGTTTTCTTTGTTTGCTGCAGGATTTTGTGACGTATTGCCAGTATGGAAATCGCTTGGTGATTTTTGGCCGTTCCCCTAACTACTTCCGCTTCCAGCCATTGCTTTCTAACAAGTTTCAAGATTCAGGCCCCTCCTTCTAGCGCCAATTGTTGACGTCGATTTCTGGATTATGCTAAAAAAGCCAACAGGGACTGGATTTTGGCTATTGATTCAAATAGAAAGAGATGCAGAGAGAGTAAAAAAGACAAGGTCTACGTGGTAAAACTCTGATGGTTGGAGAAACATCCACGGGTGGTTAAAAGATCAACCAAGCCAAAATCCACTAAGAGAATAATAAGTTTTTACAAGCTCTCGATCTCCCTTTTTCTCTCTGTATTATTTGTGATTATTGTATGCTATATTCTCTATATCTTTTCGAGCCAGATTATGGGTCTATTTATATGCTTATAGAACCCTAATCTGCTTTGTACAAGTAATACAAGATATTTGTATTTAATTATGATTTGGTTACTTGTTTGAGGTTGATTTGTCTTCTTTCCGGTTTCGGAGTCTCTTTATGGAAATTGAGTGGGATTCTAGTAGCGTAGTTCAATTTGACTTGTTTCCTTATAAGAATGTAGTCTTCGAAAAGGAATCAGGTTGTTTCCTGATTGAGGGACTCTTCTAACTCAAAGGTCCATTATTTGGGATTCCTTCATGAAGAATATCTTCGCGTATTTAATGACTTAACCCGTACGATAAGTTCTTATTCGGGTTGTACTTACTCCCGAGTAAGACTGTTACCTGATGGTCCCAAGTAGTGCTGTTTGAGCCCGAGTGAATGCGTTGTTTTAGCCAGTCCCGAGTAGGTCTTTATTCGGTATATGCTTACTCGGGCTTGCTCCTCTTTAATGATGCCTTGTAGGATATTTCCCGAATGTCCATCTAAGCATACACCTGGCTATTTTTTCCTTCCTGTTAATGACGTGTATGCTTGGTAAAATTTACATACAACAGATGTACATACAGTTTTTAAGGGGTGTCAATATCAATACTCAATAGAAAAAAAGATGGATGCCATAATCAAATATGAATATGATTTTATATTGAGTGACGATATTTACACCCCACAAATTGTATGTACATCATAAATTAATATATTTTTAAAAATCTAATAATACCCTTAAATAAAATTAATAATAAGACTAAATAGTTTGTAAATAGACCCATCAATATTTATTAATTAGTTTCCTATTTTAATATATTGTGAAAAAAAAAGTTTCCTCTAATGATTTGATATTAACATATATCATTAAAAATTCTTTTCATTTTCTTAACATAGATTCTCTTTTAAAATTTAAATTTAAATATATTTTTAATTTCTTTTAAGGAAATACAAATTGACTACCGAAGAATGAATCAAAAGTTTTCAAAGTTGGTCGTAAAAAAACTAGTTTTAAATTGTTTTTATTAGAAAAACAAAATCATTATAAATTATTTTCTCTATAATAATTTTTTTTCTCTCAAACACGTTTAAGACTTTTTTTTTCAATATTAGTTGTTCTTGAATTTCATTAAACACTTTTCTATTTCCAAATTAATTGTAAGCCTTGCTTCCATGCGACTTTAACAAACAAAAAATTGGATTTCCAATAGAAAAACATTTCAAAATGGGGTGATTTTGTTGATAAAAAATAGTCAAGAAGAACAGTGATAGAATGCTTTTTTTTTTAAATAACAGAGATAGAATTAAAATAATTAAATATAATAATAAAATTTTAAATAATAATAAAGTTGATTAAGTAACATAATAATATGTAGTTGGTGTGTACTTACAAAAGTACAACTACAGTACATAAAGAAATGATATTTTTGACATTAAGTGTAGTTTATTTATAAAATATAAGATTTTAAAAAAATTTGATGGGTGTGATTGCGAAAGTGGTGTACATATAGTTTTTAAGGGGTGTCATTATCGTCATTCTTTTATATTTTTGTTACTTACATAGTTACGTCAATATTTTGATATTCATATAGTTAATAAAGGTGACCGTATTACTACCCACAAATATGATTTACATACCCATTTCACTAAATAAACTCGTATCTAAAATTTAAAAATTAAAGCATTACTAAAAGCATTCATTATGATGCCCATAATGTACCTATTAAATTGAACATATTTATTTTAATATATTTTATTTGTAAACCCTTTTAAATTATTAGAGTATCTCCAATGCAAGCATGACTTGTGAAAAAAAAAGATACCACATAGGATAAATGGACAGTCTATTAAAAAATGCATCTCCAATGCAGTTGTACATATTCAATATCACACTGATATGGTAAAAAAAAATATTAGACATTGTCAACATGAACACTTACTAATAGACGGCCTGTTACACAACTATTTTTTCGGTTGACTTGACAAGTATTTAAAATTGATATTAACTTTTCATCTATTTTTGGTAAATAAGTAAAATAAAAAAGAAAAAAAAGGAAAAATTAGACACGTCATTAAAAATAAACATGTTTTAAACATAAGAATTAGAAACCAAAATTTGAGTTGATTATCTATCAAGTTTATCTTTATACCAAATAGAATACAAGTCTCTTAACACTGTAATCATGTCAATGATTTTTTGTATGCAAGCTATTTTTGCATTGGAGAGATACTTCCATTTTTTTTATATAAAAACAAAACATATTATTTTTTGATCAAACTGTGAAAAATTAAAAATGTGAAACATATAAGTCGATTTTTTTTTCTCTTTATTTTAAGTTAGTTTTTTTTTTTGGTATTTTTTGGCCCATTAATCCTCTATTATTATTATTATTATTTTTTGTGTGGAGAGAATAGACAAATCTAACCTCTTTAAACTAGAATTCATTTTAAATCGTCTTTCAAAGTAAACCATATTTAACCAAAAATTCCAATAAATATTCAAAACTAACATGAAAGTGATGAAAATGCCCTTATGAATTTTATTCTTCTCTCCTGGTTGTTTATTTTCTCTTTCTAAAATCTCCCTCGCCAACAACGAAAAGAAACCCTCTCTCTTTGACATTTTTTGTCTTGAATCTTCAAAAACAATGTAAATGTCACCATAAAACTTGATATCATACCCTTAATTGGCTCACAAACTCTAGCAGGAGCCACACAAAGTTGAATTTGAAGTTTAGAAGTTTATAAAGTTGAAATTATTGTTTTTAGAAGCTTTAATCTTATTAAGCTCACTCCTTAAATCATACAATAAGTTTCAATGCTTTGATCAACTTACAATTATTTTTAATGGTGTATATTTCATGGGATACATTATTTTATTTTGTCATCATTTTGTCATCATTTTGAAAATCAATTTTGAAGTATTCAAAAAATTCAGGTTTCTTTTTTAAAGTTATATGTTGGACGTCCTAGATATTGCATGATGGACTACACAAATATGGTATGATGTATAACAATCTACCTGGATATGGCGTGATGAATAACAATCTACCCATAAATGGCCTGATGAACTACCAATAAATGACATGATAGACTGTCTAAATATGGCATGAAGAACAATACTCTACCTCGAAATGGCATGAGGGACTACCTGGATATGGCATGATAGACAGTCTAGATATAGCATAATGAACAATAATATACCAATTAATGGCATGATCGACTACTCAGATATTACATTATAAGTGAGACGCTTGTAAGTTCTTTATATGTGATCATATGATTGTTATGTATACTATAATCATTATCATCATATAACAGTAAACCAGTAACATGCCATCGTCGGTTTTGTCATTATCACATTTACTACTGTAATTAATAGTTGATGCAGACTTCATCTAGCATGGTCCATACCGAAAGCTTTTCGAACCTCTCAATTCTCTGTCTACAGAATTATGTTCTCATTCTATCATTGGGTCTCATCTTCATTATCATTTTCAATAAACATATGGAAAATAACATATAGTATTAAAAACAACTTAATGAATCAAGGGAATACAATAATTATTTTCATTGATATTGAAACTACCCTGAATAACATATTGACAAAAAGACATACTCACCCTCTTTGTAATTTGATACTTCATTGCATTTGTTTAGGTACTTAATACAAAATTGCTATGAGGTATGTATTACTGAATTACTGATTTTTGAGTATCATGAAATTGTTGATGGTGGCAAACATTCATATGGATTATAGTATAAATAATCCTCGTCTGTAGGGCTGTCTGGAATCTCCAATATTGTTTTCAGTTTCCTTATTCAATCTTTATGAGATTCCTTCGCTAATAGGGAGAAGTCATCCTAATTCAGTTTTCCATTTTTGTAATGATCGATCAAATTTACTACAACCCTTGTGTTCAGAAGAATTGTTGTCTTGAATCCTAAGTACCTTCGATGGCCTTCGATAACTTTTGCCATGTTGCCTCCATAAGTTGCCAAGAAATATCACTTTCTACTACAACAATGAAGTCCAATGCTGCCATCTGGTTTGAATGATTCTTAACTGCCTTAAGAAGGTATGCCTTCCAGCAACCTTTAATATAACCGGTGAATGCCAACATGTTATTTTAATATTTGAGATGAAGAACCAAGAAATCACCTCTTTATCGGCGAAGCCACACAATCTTTCTTTCGGTTTCCTCAATTGGTGCAATAAATTTCAGAGCCTTAAAATTCACTCGACTCCGCAACGTTTGAATCTCTTCCGGCACCCCATTATTAGCAAGCCTGAAGTCAGTCATAGTGAAATGCACCACTTCAAGCCTTTGTATGCAAGGAAGAATTTAAAGTAGTAAATTCACATACATGAATGTTAGTAATGAAAGTACATACAATATTAAGCAAACAGAGCTTCCAGAAATTATAACAAACCTTGTTCATGTAATATCTCAGGCTAGACCAGGAAAAATGGTACACTGATTAGACAGATTTTGATTCTAGTTTTTTCTTTAGTTTTGATGGTAGCTATTTCACTATACGAACCTAGTCTCTCAGTGATGTGATCAAAATGATCTATATTGAATATATCTGTGAATTGACTGCCATGTCAAATAATGGACTAGTTAAGAACTTATAGAAAAATGGAAGAGTATGGAATGAAGTATAATGAAAATGGATATTAAACCTGTTGTCACTCCAAAATGAGTTTGAAAGTTCCCTGAAAACGTGTGTGTCTAAACCTAGAGGGGGGGGGGGGGGGGGGGGTGAATAGGTTTTAATCAAGTTAATTACCAATTTTTCTTGATTAGTCAGTATTCAAAATTTACCCAATAAAACAAACATACAACATCAAGTGTAAGGTGCGGAAATATAAATAACACAAGATGTATATGTGGAAACCCTCCAAATGGGAAAAACCACGGGCTGTTAAGTGCTCCATACTCGGTCACAGAAAACCATTATATGAATAAAAGGTTACACCCTCAAGTGATTCTCGGACTCTCACTCTCGACAACCTCAGGCTATGGACACCACCACTCACCACTTTTGGTTCAGTCCCTAGTGATATCCCTTGATACATTATTCTTGATGTGAATGCCTCCTACTCTACCCCCTTGGGCCTTTTACAGTGGCACCCGACCAATTGCTTGTCAACTCACTCTTGGTTGCAAGATTCCCTTGCTTGTGCAAGTTCACACCAAAGCCACAAGACTTGACTCAATGAAGAGTATATGGTCTAAGTGTATATATGACACTATGCTCAAATGCAATTATGTGTAAGACCAAACACAAAATGCTTAACTAGATGTAGATAATGCAATTAAACATCCTAGTTATCAAACAATGCCTACATGCCCATACCAAGGACTCAATTAGATGTGTATATAAAATCTAACAACCTAATTGTTTATAAAAGTCCAACCAACACAAGTTGTCACAAAAAATAATCAAGGGCAATTTTGTAATCAAGAAATGCAATCAATGAGGCATACACATAAATGTTCATAAACTAGACTAGATGCAAAAAGTCAACATAATAATCAATTATGTATACATGAACATTCATGGATTAGCTATTTAGGCATAAATGACCTAATAATGCAAGCTATCACAATACAAACCCCAAACATGTCATAATTTCATAAAATATGCAATTAATATGAAGAAATGTTAATTTAAGCAATAAATGACATGTCTTGGTAAGCTAGAACAATAAATGAACAACAATGGTGGTTCTACTTACCAATCAATGAAAACTCATGCTTGGAATGATGCTTGAATGCAAGATGAAGATGAGTTTGGGGTTTGGAGAGTCAAATAACAAAACTTGAAACTTTCTCTCTCTAATGGAGGTTCTCTCACTCTAAAGATGGGTTCTTTGAGCTCTAAGAAGGTAAGGAGGAAGAAGAGAACATATATAAAGAAACAATACACAAAACAGCATCGTTTTGGACTTGCGAGACATAGTCCCGCACGACCGTTGTGCGTGTTGCGGCCTAGGCAAGTGTCCAGACCATGGTCTATGCAGCATGGCACAGCTGGACATTACCGCTGCCTAGGTTGCTGGCTAGGCATGGCACCAACAGCGGTCTAGGCCGCTGTACACGCTAGACAGAACAACAGCTCGAGCTTTGAGAGACCCAAAACATATCCAAACGACATCCAAACCTTTCTTATAATATACCGTTAGAAAGGTAGGGAAGTCTAATTCTAATACAATTTACAAAACATGATTTGGATGTCTGTAGAAAAAGTTATGGTTATTTTAGTGACCAAAGGTCAGAAACGGACAACAACAGAGATGCCCTGTTTTTTGGTCACTTTAGAGATTTCAAAACCAATCCAAACGGTCATAAAATATTACGAATAATATACCGTTGGAAAGGTATGGGTATCTAGTTTGTACAAAAATTTTCAAAACTCATTTTGAATCATTTTATAAAAAGATATGGTCACAAGACCATACAAAGGTCAGTTTTGAAAAACATTAAATCATTGAAATACACTCTTTTGAAACTAGACACCTTACTCCATATAACCAAACCATGAGAAGAATGAGACCTTCTCATATGGTCACTCAACAAGCTAAAAAAAGAACACCATCATAAAAGCGCGAACATAACACAATACCACACTTAAATCTATAAATGAAGTGCAAGTGTGATTGTGAAGAGATGCACAGATATAAACAATATCAACACAAATGCAAGATCAATAAGGCATGCATGAGGTGTGTGTGTGTGTGCACCTAAACTCTTCAAGAGGCAGAGTCAAGTGAATATACTTTTTTCTCTTGAAGTCATGAAGCTGCTTGGAAGCTTGCCAATGAGGACCTAAGCTACCGATTACACAATCATCCCCAATTTGGTATGGTTTGTCATGAAATAAGCCAGTCAAAAAATTGAGGTCCTTACAATCTCCCCCTTTGGATATTTCATGACAAAACAACCACTCACAAATAAATCCTCACAAAACAAAAAATAATCTAGCTATTGTTCATGAAAGTCCATTATACGTTAAAAAAAGAGATAACTAAGAATCTAAGTCTTCAAGGTCTTCAATCTCTTCGTAGATCATCATAACTACACACAATAGCAAGAAAGCACTTTCCAAGAGCAAGTGCATGTGAGGTGAACAAACATAAAAAGAAATTACACTCAATAAAGCAATATAAACAAGTGCATGTGCAATGCTCCCGCTAAATCGGTTACTCTCTCTCATGATCTCTCCCCAAAGCATAACCAATGCTCCGCCTTTATTTCTCAAGACTTCCCTCCCCTTACATCATGAGATAGGCAAAGGAGCTCCCCCTATCGAGTTGCTTTAGCAAGGAGAGCTATTCGCACAAGAACATTGTATAATCATATACACAAACTTTACGCAACTTAAATAATTGAGAGAGATTCAAGGAGTTTGATTTAAAGAAAAAATGTGTGACAAGGATGCTTTGCAAGTAAGACATGTTGCATTCAAATCCAAAACAAATGGTATTTGGCAAAGCAAACATCAAAAGGGTTTTCAAAAGAATTCAAACCAATTTGTACCCTTTTGTCATATGCATACAAGATATCGTTTCCAAAAATTTGAAAATAAAGCAACTATATCAATCCTTAAAGGCAAACCAAGACATGAGTGACTATTGCACCCTTTTTGATTTTTTCTGATAATTATCCGTATGATAGTAGTCTTGTTTCACCATTAAGAAAAGAGAGAAAACTAATTTGGATATAAAATCCTTATTAATTGCATGGATACAAGATCCTTATCGGTTAGTCCTCTCATTTGCACTCACACATATTTGCATTAAAGCAATCAAACTTAATTCATGCATATCATTTTAAAGCATGTCATTAAAAAGCAAGTTCACATGTCATGGAGCTAAATTATAGGTCATTCAAATGTACTTTCCCAATTAATTCTCCTAGTCCAAAAATACATGTTTGAACATAATTATGACATGGATTGCAAACAAAGCAATGTTGCACACTTATTAAAGAAAAATATATAAGCATATATGTGTAACCAAAAATCTCAAGCAATTTTCAAAAGAGCCTAAAATTAATCAACTTTTTGCACATAGCAAATCATGCAAGTTTGCTCTCTTTGCTTGAGCTCCCCAAATGGGGTCAAATCCAACCAAGTCAATGGAAGGCATGAGCCCCTATAAACTTACCAAGTCAAAAAGACTTAGTTACATCTACGGGTTTCTCATGGGCACTAAGGCAAGCATGTTCATTCTTTCTAACCCACCAAGGTTCCACCTTTTCATTTTTAGTGGTCATAAGAAAATTTCTAAACTACCTAGGTTCATGCAAACTTGCCCCCTTTTTCAATTGTTTTACTTTCATGCTCTCTAATCTATACCTCTTAATGTATTTAAAGCAATTTGGTCTTAAGTGACCAATCATACCATAAAAATGAAAAGTAGGTACAAAGTAAGAATTTATACCATTGCATTGTGTTCTCATCGAGGCATCGCCATGTTGATGAGGTTGTCTTTAATGATGCACGGGTTGGCTTCTCCTTGGAACTTGAGCCGATCGGTGGCATATTTGTGGTAGCTTCTTGAGGTGGTTGAGCCAGTTGATCTTGATTCCTTGGTTGATCACGCTTCTTGTGATCACCTCCTTTCCTCATTGTTGGTTTGTTGAAGGAGGTGATTGACTTCTCAAGAACTTGTCCTTTCTTTTTGAATTGCCTAGACTTTGGTTGAGTTTTGAGTTGCCAAGGCTTGTGTGGACTTTCCTTGAGTTGAAGGCTTCGTGAATGAAGCTTTGCTCTTGCCTTGAGCTTGAGGTTGTTTGACCTTGGCCTTCTTTAATTCTTCAAGGCACCTCATCTCTCTTTCCTTGACAATTTTCAAGGAGTTATCTTTGATGGCAAGTTTATCTTTCATTGCCTTCATCCGTTTGTGGCAATCTTCAATCTCCTTCTCAAACTTGGACACATCAATCACATCCTTCTTTAAGGAGTCATTCAACTTGATCCTTAGTTGAAGATTATCCTCTTCCAATCTAAGGATATCATTATCTTTCTCCTTTAAAGACTTTTGAAGAGAGTCAACTAACTTTTGATAATCAACCACATTATCACGAGAGTTCCCGGAGCAAGGGTCATTGCTATCAAAGCTTCTCCCACTTGTGCTTGTGAGAGTCATATCATTAAGGCTAGCTTCACTAAAGCATGCTCCACTTCGGTTTCCAAACTCTAAGTCACCAATCTTGAACTCTTCAAGTGACACTCATTTGGTAGTGGTTTGGATTTCTTTAAACCGGAAATGCGAAGTAGTTGATCTTACTATCAACCGAGCCTGTAGAGCACTCTTCAACTACTTCAACTTCGCTATCACATCGAGTAGCGATTAAACCAACTCCTCCATTCTTGTACTTTAAGTTACCACACTTAGAGGCAATGTGGCCAATTCCACCACATTCAAGGCAAGGGTCATTCTTCCTTAACCTTTTCTTTTCCTCCTTCACTTTTGAGGTCATGTCTTTCTTTTGAGATTTCATGCATCTCTTAAATCTCTTAACCATGAGAGTCATCTCCTCATCAGAGTTATAATCCTTCCTCTCAACATTAGAGGTCAATCTTGCAATACCCGCTCTAAGTGTTTCACTCTCACACATGATGTTTGGTGAAGTGAATGAAGGCAAATGAAATGTAACAAGCAAGTGCAAACAAATGCAAGACACACAAACAAGAGCTTGGATCACCTAAGTATGTCAAGAAACCCGCTCTGATACTAATTGAAAGTTCCCTGAAAACGTGTGTGTCTAAACCTAGAGGGGGGGGGGGGTGAATAGATTTTAATCAAGTCAATTACCAATTTTTCTTGATCAGTCAATATTCAAAATTCACCTAATAAAACAAACATACAACATCAAGTGTAAGGTGCAAAAATATAAATAACACAAGATGTATACGTGGAAACCCTCAAAATGGGAAAAACCACGGGCTGTTAAGTGCGCCACACTCGGTCACAGAAAACCACTATATGAATAAAAGGTTACACCCTCAAGTGATTCTCAGACTCTCACTCTCGACAACCTCAGGCTATGGACACCGCCACTCACCACTCTTTGTTCAGTCCCTAGTGATATCCCCTGATACACTACTCTTGGTGTGAACGCCTCCTACTCTACCCCCATGGGCCTTTTACAGTGGCACCCGACCAATTGCTTGTCAACTCACTCTTGGTTGCAAGACTTCCCTTGCTTGTGCAACTTCACACCAAAGCCACAAGACTTGACTCAATGAAGAGTATATGGTCTAAGTGTATATATGACACTATGCTCAAATGCAATTATGTGTAAGACCAAACACAAAATGCTTAACTAGATGTAGATAATGCAATTAAACATCCTAGTTATCAAACAATGCCTACATGCCCATACCAAGGTCTCAATTAGATGTGTATATAAAATCTAACAACTTAATTGTTTATAAAAGTCCAACCAACACAAGTTGTCACAAAAAATAATCAAGGGCAATTTTGTAATCAAGAAATGCAATCAATGAGGCATACACATAAATGTTCATAAACTAGACTAGATGCAAAAAGTCAACATAATAATCAATTATGTATACATGAACATTCATGGATTAGCTATTTAGGCATAAATGACCTAATAATGCAAGCTATCACAATACAAACCCCAAACATGTCATAATTTCAACAAATATGCAATTAATATGAAAAAATGTTAATTTAAGCAATAAATGACTTGTCTTGGTAAGCTAGAACAATAAATGAACAACAATGGTGGTTCAACTTACCAATCAATGAAAACTCATGCTTGGAATGATGCTTGAATGCAAGATGAAGATGAGTTTGGGGTTTGAAGAGTCAAATAACAAAACTTAAAGCTTTCTCTCTCTAATGGAGGTTTTCTCACTCTAAAGATGGGTAGCTCTAAGAAGGCAAGGAAGAAGAAGAGAACATATATAAAGAAGCCCTACACAAAACGGCATCGTTTTGGACTTGGGAGACAAATTCCCGCATGACCATTGTGCATGCCGCAACCTAGGCAAGTGTCCAGACCACAGCCTGTGCAGCATGGCACGGCTGGATATTACCGCTGCCTAGGTCGTTGGCTAGGCATGGCACCAACAGCGGTCTAGGCCGTGGTACACGCCAGACATCACAACAGCTCGAGCTTCGAGTGACCCAAAACATGACCAAACGACATCCAAACCTTTCGTATGATATACCTTTGGAAAGGTATGGAAGTTTAATTTCTAATCCAATTTACAAAACGTGATTTGGATTAGAAAAAGTTATGGTCATTTTATTGACTAAAGTTCAGAAACGGACAACAAAAGAGATACCATGTTTTTGTGGTCACTTTGGAGATTTCAAAACCAATCCAAACGGTCATAAAATATTACGAATAATGTACTGTTGGAAAGGTATGGGTGTCTAGTTTGTACAGAAATTTTCAAAACTCATTTTGAATCATTTCATAAAATGATATTGTCACAAGACCATACAAAGGTCAGTTTTGAAAAACATTAAGTCATTGAAATACACTCTTTTGAAACTAGACATCTTACTCCATATAACCAAACCAAGAGAAGAATGAGACATTCTCATATGGTCACTCAACGCGCTAAAACAAGCACACCATTGTGTAAGCACGAACATAACACAATACCACACTTAAACCTATAAATGAAGTGCAAGTGTGATTGTGAAGAGATGCACACATATAAACAATATCAACACAAATGCAAGATCAACAAGGCATGCATGAGGTTTGTATGTGCACCTAAACTCTTCAAGAGGCAGAGTCAAGTGAATATACATTTTGCTCTTAAAGTCATGGAGATGCTTGGAAGTATACCAATGTGGACCTAAGCTACCCATTACACAATCATCCCTAATGTGGTGTGGTTTGTCATGAAATAAGTCAATCATAAAATTGAGGTCCTTACAGAGTTATTATCCAATTTTGGAATGATAAGCATGATATTCAAGTATCTTGCAACGAAAACCATGACACAAATCCTAAGGCCATGGTTATTAGATTCACTAAATACAAATGACAACTTCCAAGCAAACAAAGCCCCAAAACCAATTCAAATTGCTATCATTACTTAGAAATTTCACTAAATTATCCATACCCACTTTAAACAAAATAGATAAATCGACATATTAAACTTCAATAAAGTTATAGAAGCTTAACAAAATCTAACCTTTGATAAAATTGGATTAAGCAGCAAAGACAACAAGTAAAGACTAAGGTTTTTGGGTTCTATGCTTCTTGAATTTTAAATTTACAATAAGGATTGCTTCTTCTATTTTAAAAACGATTTTGATTAAATAAAGTGAGAGCGAGGGCTAGGGTTTTGATTTTGTAACATGATTTTGAACAATAACATGTCGTTGTCAAGGGAATCACGATAGATGGTTGTTCTTCGTGGAAATGGGTACTCTCACGACACCGCCTCTCTAATGACATTTTTTTTTTCAAAAAAAAATTTGAAATTGAAAACATAATGAAAATAGATGTTAGGTTTACAATTCATAAGGGCAACTTTGTCTTTTTATAAACATGGTTGGTTAAAAATGAAATTTTAACATAGCATGGTTAAAAAAGAATTTCATGAATTTCATTTGATTTTAAAAAAAATTCCTCTTTTTTTTTCCAGATTTCAAGACCAGATCAATAGCTTCTTGTTGGTTGAACTGCCTGAACATTTTGCATTGGTTACATACTTTTCCTTTTCTTCTCGTCAATTGATAGCTCTTATGTTTACGCGTAGTCACATTTCTTGTATTGTCGTATATCGTCAGATCTCTTTATAATCATACATGTCCAATATATGCTACAACTGTAGAGGAAAAAATTGATTGATTGAAAAATAAGCAGCATAATATATATTGGGTTTTAAAACTTTTTCCTTTAGAAAACATGTTTACGAGACCAGATTTATGCATATATACACGAATAAAAAAAAACCTTAAAAGATACCTATTGACAGTGATTTATGGGTTATGTAAATTTAACCACGCGTCTAACAAGATAATGTAAATTATTAATTAAATAGTAAAACAGAAAAAGAAAGTAAGCACGCAAACATAAAAATTTAAATGGAAAACCAAAGAAGGGAAAAAGTCACAGTTGTCGGAGACGACGAGAAAATATCTTCACTATGAATATATGGTTTACACACTCTATCTTTTTTTCTCTCTCGCTGCTGTTATTACCGTTAACCCTTTTATGGACATTTTTAGGGCAGAACCTTAATTCTTGGTGTATAAATAAGGAAAGTTGTTGAAATTTAATGAGACTCTGACTTGTTGGCATCGTTTTACTCTTCTTTCCTGTTCCATATTCATATTCAACATGCATTAGATCTTTTGCTTAATCTGAACTTGGATATATATAAGGAAATTTATTTCCTTATTAAAGTGTGCTTTGAGATATCTTATTCGAGTATGACTCATTTTTTTGTGTTTTATGTTGGGATTATGCTCGATAGCAAGAGTATAATAATGTATTTGATAATCTTTTCATATTAATAAAGTGATTTCTAGTTTAACAAATCTTATAGTATTTATAGTTTAATTATTATAACTATAAAAAGTAAATTATCATAAGGTCAAAAGACTATGAAAAAAGAAGAATTGTTCATATATCTGGATATGTATGATGTTAGTTAGTCTTGAATAATATTCACAACTTAAGATAAAGGTTGATCACATTTATCTTGTCATATTTGTAGATTATTTTGCTAGTATTTGAGTGGGATCAAATGTGTTATGATGAGTCTAAAATCATCAAAGTATGGTGTCTTTGGGTAAAAGAATCTAGTGCATTGGGTGCATTGAATTGGATCACAATGAAATACTTTATCTATAACCGTTAATGGATAAAGGTTTTCACTTGAAGACAATTGGATCTCAATCCTGAGATAAATGATGGACTTATAGTTGCAAGTGAGCTATCAATGAGTACGATTATATAGAATAGTCTATCCTCGATAGTGGTATTCATTTGTTAATTGATAGAGGACTTTATTTATAGTTATGAACATTGTGGCTCCATTTATTTATTGAAAGTAGAATATCATCATATGAATGTTTTGAGGTATTGGAAATTAAATCTTAATGTTAAGTTTTCAATAGTGTCTATTAACATATGGCTTCTGGACAAGTCTAAATATCCAAGTTCAAAAGGTGGTCATATGAGTAAATATACTAACTTGGAGAGATATAGGCGGTCTATGAGCTCTTGACGTTTACTGGTATTCTTCACAAGGATACACTTTCTCCATTAAGATTGTCTAGGGTATGAATAAGCAGTATTAACTTATTATATCTTTATTTAAGAGTTCAATTTTAATTTTTTAGTGGAATGAACTAAATTTAATAGATCGGACCTAAGTGATTCATTTGTTGATTGTGATTAGGTTATGTCTATTGGAGCTTAAATTTAGATAGCCTGCCAAAATCCTCAATCCATACGAACTTGCATGGATCACTTAATATATTCTATCGGACCAATTTATGGGTCCATCTAGAATTGTATTAAGGCATGTGCACTTGTTTCTTTTAGTAAGAATGAGTCTAGTTCACATGTGGACTTTTTATTTAAGTCCAATGAATTTAATAAAATAGGAAAAACAATATTTTGCCCATATATATTAGCTTGGGCAGCTAAGGCTATATATAATAGCCTATTATATTACTTTTTATTTTATTATTTAATTAAATGGAAATTAATTAATTTGTTAATTAATTAATTATTTAATTAAAAGTTTAAAAAAAATTCTTAGTAGGAGAAGGTCTCCTAGAGTCATATTATTGTTGGTAATATGATAAGTATCAAATACTATATTTAATAAGTAGATAAATAAAATGAATTTATTTATATAGTCAAGTTAGGAAGTATTTGATTTCTATTAGGACATTAATTGACAATTGGTCAAATTAGGAAGTTTTTGATTTAGTCACAATTTAATTTATATTCAATTGAATAAATACACTATTTGAGTTGGATTAGGAGTTTTGGCTTGTAAAAGAAATCCTATTTTAAAGGGGATTGAATCCAAATTTTAATAGGAGTCTTGGTGAAGTAGAAATCCTCTTTTTAGAGGATTTTTCGGCCACCTATATATACTCCAATATATAATTTCAACCAAGACCTAATTTTTGGTGTGAGAAGTTTTTTTTTTAAAAAATTTTCTTTATAGTTATATAAAAAAAAACTTCATCCAACTCATAGATATTGTGTATTGAATTAGGCCAAGGAGAAGAGAAAAGAGGAACGTTTTGATTTTAATAGTGCACTAGTAGCCTTTACATCAAAAGGTTTTGTGTACAACATCGAATCAAGGTTCTCGCAAGTTTCAATCAAATAGATTGATAATTCACAAGTGACCAGACGTTCTTGGGTTTTCTCTGGGAGGATTATTGTGACTAATAAAGAAGAAAAAGATTTTGTTTGTTTCCATCCTCAGGTATACAATAAAAAGAAAGGGAGCCCACACTCTTAGGTGATTCACGTTCGTGATTGGATTGGAAGATCTTACGTTAGTTCAATCGTCACGAAAAAAAAGGTATGATACTTTTAATATACGTCAATTAATCTAGAGTTAAGGTTCCTTCTATTAAAGGATTTTTTTTAAATATATCAAACCCTAATTTTTATGCTTCCGCCGCGTTTTGAACCAATTTTTCCCTACAATTGGTATCAGAGCCTGGTTGTACCCTTGATTAATTGATGTATATATACGTGAATCTACTCTTTTTATTGTTAATATGCATGTTTTAGTAAGAGATGTCACTTTCGGTATTCACATGTATAATTACAATGGAATGTATAGATAGATATATATATATATATACATGTTTTTATGTGGTTTGTTATCAATTTTAGTCATAGAATTTCAATCTAATTTTGTTTTGGAATTGTAACAAGAAAGGTGGGCTATCATCCTTGTAATTTCCTTCTTGGAAGTTGCTAATTTTTTTTTTTTTGTATTAAAAAAACTGCAGTATTTTAATATTTAAAATTCTTTTGTAATACATTCAAGTATCGAAGACTCAAAGGTTTGAAGAATTGGGAGCAACCGGAACAAGTTTGGGACCATGCGAGCCATAACAACAAACGTGTCTGCGAATGAGCACACAACCATGATTGTTGTGGCATGGGCTGCGCACGGTAGCCCTATGGAAGCCATGGGTTGCGCATGGCAGCCCTTTTTGGGGTTGTGGGGTGTGCATGCCCATGAGAGGCAGCCAAGGTGTGCGCAAACGATGAACGCATGAAGACTTGTTCGCCAAGGAGTTTTTTGTATTCCAATACATATGTAATTTACATGCTATTTCTATTTATGTAAATATTACAATGTTTGTCAATGTTTGATAACATGTCATATAGAATAAGAGTGCCACTCATATATCTCTTTTGGTATGAACATGCATTGAATGGTTTAGGTATCTAATTGGCATCTAGATAACTTGGTAAATCATTCTATGGAATTCAATCACACGCCTTAAATAATTGAGTGGGAGAAGATGTTTTGGAACCTCTAAGGCCTCCAAGTTTAGTTGAGCTTTATGTTTCATGCAATAACCCCCCAATGGGTATTCTTGAATGGAATTTAGCGAGATACTTTCTTACAAGGATAGACTAGACAATTGGTCCAAACGATATCTACTCCCAAATAAGGGATATTCACGAGAGAATATATTGAAGGTCGATAACTTGGTAATACACTCAATGTGATTTTATTAATATCCTCCTAAGAGTTCTTGTTAATAAAATCGCAAGGCTAAAATTGAAAACGCTGGTTGTTATGTTAACAATTAAGTGGGACCTAGTACAACTAGTTAATGGTGTGGAGGCATGACATTTATAGGTGTTGGATCACCGTTGAATTTTACGATTGAATTATTTTATTCAATTCATAATAAATTTTCAAAAGTGCTTTATCATGATTATTTACTTATCTAATTTTTGTTATTATAAAGAAATCATGACCCCATCCCTAATCAACATCCTAATGGATAATACTTTAACTGATGATAATTATGTCAGATGGAAAGGGAAAATTGGGTCTGTCTATTCCTAAAAAACCAACCACACTAATATTAAATCTACTGAGGAGCAAAGAGACGAGTATCATTAGTGGAAGTTTTCAGATGAGATGGTTAAATGTGACATTATGGCCACCATCTCCAACGTGTTGCAACAACAACAAGAAGGAATGGAGGCTGCTGTCGATATAATGATGTCTCTGGAAGAGATGTTTGCTATGAAGTCCAGGACAACTAACTAAGAGAGAGGCAGTAACTACTTTCTTGAATCTTAGGATGAAACCTAGACAGGATGTGAAAGATCATATGATGAAGGTCATAGCTCATCTCAACATTACTGAAATCAATGGTGCTGATAAAAATGGTGAGGTGAAGATTGACATGATTGTCAACTCACTGTCGGATTCCTTTGATCAGTTCAAGTTGGACAACACCTTGAACAATAATGAGTGCACCTTGCAATGCCTGATGCAAGATGATCAAAGCACCGAGAAAATCCTTGTGATATGCAAGGGTTAAGATATTCATACGGTTAGTAAAGTTGCTAATGTTAAGATCCATAAGTAGGTCAAGAAACAATAGAAGAAAAAGCAACTTGGGCATAACTAGAAGGGGTTCCAGGAAAGGAAAAGACTAAATGAGAATGAATTCAACTTGCGTTTAGGCAATGGAGCGTTGGTGTCTACTAGTGTAATGGGAGATATTAGAATCAATTTAGATTTCTATAGGCATTTAGATTTAATAAACGTTTATTATGTACCACAATTCAAGAGGAATTTAATTTTGGTTTCTTGTCTAAATAAATTCGGATATTCGGTTACTTTTAATAAAGGTTTTATTATTAGTAAGAATAAAAAATTTGTTTACAAAGGTACATTGGAAAACGGTTTATTCTACTTGCATAGAAATATCTCTCACTTGTTAGACACGTAATCAACGGAACCTAATCATAAAAGAGTAAAGTTATCAAAAGATGAAACTTACCTATGGCATTTGCGTCTAGGTCATATTAACCTTGATAGGATTAAAAGATTGGTTAGTGACGGACCTCTAAGTGACTTAAAGGTTGATGATCTACCAACTTGTGAATCTTGTTTAGAAGGTAAAATGACCAAAAGGTAGTTCACAACCAAAGGCACAAGAGTCACTGAATGTTTAAGATTAGTACACACTGATGTATGTGGTCCTATAAGTGTTCAAGCTAGAGGTGGATATGAGTACTTCATCACTTTCATGGATGATTACTCAAGATTTGGCTATGTGTATCTCATGAGACATAAGTCGGATGTTTTTGACATGTTCAAAACATTTAAAGCTAAAGTAGAAAATTAGCTTGAGAAATACATAAAAATCTTGAGGTCTGATCGTGGTGGAGAATATCTATCTGGTGAGTTTCAGCAATATCTTATTGATAATGGGATCATTTCTCAGTTTTCTGTACCAGGTACACCTATACAAAATGGGGTGGCAGAAAGGAGAAATAGAACTTTTTTAGACATGGTTAGGTCTATGTTGAGTTATTCAACGCTTCCTAATTCTTTTTTGGGACAAGCTTTACAAACTGCTATGTACATTCTAAACGATGTACCATCTAAGTCGGTTCCTAAAAAACCACATATGTTGTGGACCGGGTGAAAGTCTAGTTTATAACATTTAAGGATATTTGGATGTCCTGTGCACGTGTTAAAAGGAAAGACAAAAAAGGTCGAGTCTCGTTCAGAAACATGTATATTTGTAGGGTATCCAAAAGGAACCAAATGATATTATTTCTATAGTCCTTCAGATCTTAAAGTACTTTTTTCGACAAATGCTAAATTTCTAGAAGAGGACTATATGAATAATTTTGTACCTAAAAGTATAATTGTCCTGAATGAGCTTTCAGGAGATACAATTCCACAAGTGGTTTCACAACCTAGCCCAATTGTAAGTTCCACACCAATACAAGATCAAGAATCTACCATACCTCATCGTAGTGGGAGGGTTAGTAGACAACCCAAGAGATACATCGGTCTAGGAGAATCTATAGAAAATATACCAGATGACGATGATCCCTATACATATAAGGAACCAATGGAAGATGTTGATTGTCGCCATTGACAAAAGACTATACAATCCAAAATTGAATCTATGTTCAAAAACAAAGGATGGTCTCTTGTAGACTTGCCTAAAGGGATAATACAAGTCGGGGGCAAGTGGGTATGCAAGAGGAAAAGAGGAATGGATAGAAATATGGAAACCTTTAAAGCTAGATTGGTAGCTAAAGGTTACACACAGAAGGAAGGTATCGATTGTGAGGAAACCTTCTCTCATGTGGCCATGCTTAAATCCATTAGGATACTTTTATCCATTGCGGCATCTCCAGACCTAGAGATTTGGCAAATCGATATCAAGATAACTTTCCTTAATGGAAGTCTTGACGAAAGCATCTATATGATACAACCAGAAGAATTCATTGAAAAAGGCCAAGAAGAAAGGGTATACAAGTTACAAAGATCCATATATGGATTGAAGCAAGCATCCAGATCCTGGAACATTAGATTCGATCAAGCCGTTAAAAGTTTTGGATTTATTCAATACCTTGACGAACCCTGTGTATATAAAAGAATTAAAGGTGACAAGTTTGTTTTCCTAGTTCTTTATGTTGATGATATACTACTCATCGGAAACGATATAGGTGTATTGAGATCAGTATAAGAATGGTTGGTAAAACAATTTGATATGAAGGAGTTAGGAGAAGCAAGTTATATTTTTGGTATCCAAGTCATAAGGGATAGAAAGAATAGAACGATTGCCTTATCCCAAGCTTCATACATAGATAACATATTGTCTAGGTTTTCCATGCAAGATTCCAAGAAACGTATGATACCTTTCAGACCTGGAATCAAACTTTCTAAGGAACAAGTTCCTAAGAATGAGCATGAAGAGGAATTCATGAGTAGGGTTCCATATGCCTCGGTAATTGGGAGTCTCATGTATACAATGCTCTGCATTAGATAAGATATTTTTTTTGTTGTTGGCATAGTTAACAGGTTTCAATCGAAACCTGGTCCTGATCATTAGACGGCAGTTAAGCATATCTCAGGAGAACTAGAGATTATATGCTTGTATACTCTAGAGGGGAATTAATTTGTGATGGGTATACAGATTTCGATTTCCAATCGAATTCTGACTCTAAAATATCAACATCGGGATATGTGTTTACACTTGGAGGAGGGGCAGTCATATGGAAGAGTATCAAGCAATCCTGTATTGCTGATTCTACCATGGAAGCTGAGTATGTTGCCGCAAGTGAGGCTACTAAAGAGGCTGTTTGGCTCCGCCAATTCTTTATTGACTTGGAAGTGGTTCCTTATATGAATAAACAGATCACTATCTACTGTGACAATAGTGGAGCAATGGCTAATTCGAGAGAACTAAGAAGTCATAAGAGAGGGAAACACATTGAAAGAAAGTATCACCTTTTAAGGGAATTTATGCATAGGGGAGACGTGATGATAACCAAGATCGCGCCAGCAGAAAATCTAGCGGATCCCTTCACAAAGGCTCTTCCACAAAAGAGTTTTGATGGGCACCTGGAGAATATAGGGATAAAAGATATGACACATTTGCTATAGAGCAAGTGGGATATTGTTGGGATTATGCTTGATAGCAAGAGTGTAATAATGTATTTGATAATCTTTTCATATTAATAAAGTTATTTCTAGTTTAACAAATTTTATAGCATTTATAGTTTAATTATTATAATTTTCAAATGTAAATAATCATAAGGTCAAAAGACTATGAGAAAAGAAGAATTGTTCATACATCTGGATATGTATCAGGTAGACGCAATTCTTTAGTTAGTCTTGAATAATATTCACAACTTAAGATAAAGATTGGGAGCCTATATCTTGTCAAAGTTATAGATTCTTTTGCGAGCATTTAAGTGAGATCAAATGTGTTATGATGAGTCTAAAATTATCAAAGTGTGGTGTCTTTGGGCAAAAGAATCTAGTGCATTGGGAGCATTGAATTGGATCACAGTGAAATACTTTATCCAGAATCACTTTATCCAGAATCGTTAATGGTTAAAAGTTTTCACTTGAAGACAATCGGAGAGTCTATCTCAATCCTAAGATTAATGATGGAATTATGGTTGCAAGTGTTATAATCTGAGCTATCAATGAGTACGATTATATAGCATAGTCTATCCTTGATAGTTTGGTGGTATTCATTTGTTAATCGATAGAGGACTTCATTTATAGTTATGGAGATCAAGACTCCATTTATCTAATAAGAGTAGAATATCATCATACGGATGTTTTGAGGTAATGGATATTAAATCTTAACGTTAAGTTTTCAATAATGTCGATTAAAATATGGCTTCTAGACAAATCAAAATATCCAAGTTCAAAATGTGGTCATTTGAGTAAATATGGTAACTTGGAGAGCTATAGGCGGTCTATGAGCTATTGTCGATTACTGGTATTCTACACAAGGATACACTATCTCCACTAAGATTGTCTAGGGTATGAATGAGCAATATTAACTTATTCTATCTTTATTTAAGAGTTCAATTTTAGTTATTTAGTGGAATTAACTAAAATTAATAGATCGGACCTAAGTGAATCATTTGTTGATTGTGATTAGGCTATGTCTATTGGAGCTTAAATTTAGATAGCCCGCCAAGATCTTTAATCCACACGAACTTGCATGGATCACTTGATATATTCTACCGAACCAATTTATGGGTCCATCTAGAATTTTATTAAGGCATGCAGACTTGTTTCATTTTTAGTAAGAATGAGTCTAGTTCACATGTGGACTTTTTATTAAAGTCCAATGGATTTAACAAAATATGAAAAACAATATATTGGCCCATGTATAGGCTTGGGCGGCAAGGGACTATATAGTAGCCTTATATATTTATTTTATTTTATTATTTAGTTAAATGGAAATTAATTAATTAATTAACTAATTATTTAATTAAAAGTCAAAATCTTTTTCCTAGTATGAGATGGTCTTCTAGAGTCATATTATTATTGGTAATATGATAAGTATCAAATACTATATTCGATAAGTAGATAAATAATTGAAATTTATTTATCTAATTAAATAAGGAAGTGATTGATTTCTATTAGGACTTTAATTGACAATTGGTCAAAATAGAAAGTTTTTGATTTAGTCACAATTTAATTATATTCAATAATAGGTTATTGAATAAATACACTATTTGAGTTGGATTAGGAGTTTTGGTGTGTAAAAGAAATCCTATTTTTAAGGGGATTGAATCCAAATTTTATTAGGAGTCTTCGTGAAGTAGAAATCTTATTTCTAGGAGGATTTTTCGGCCACCTATATATACTCTTATATAGAATTTCTACCAAGACCTAATTTTTGGTGTGAGAAGTTGTTTTTTTTTTGTAGTTACAAAAAAAAAATTCCTTTGTCCAACTAGTAGATATTGTGAATTTAATTCAGCCAAGGAGAAGAGAAAAGAGGAACGTTTTTGATAGTGCACTAGTAGCCTTTACATTAAAAGGTTTTGTGTACAACATCGAATCAATGTTCATGTGAGTTTCAATCAAATAGATTGATAATTCGCAAGTGATTGGACGTTCTTGGGTTTTCTCTTGGAGGATTATTGTGACTAATAAATAAAAAGATTTTGTTTGTTTTCATCCTCAGATATACAATTAAAAGAAAGGGAGCCCACACTCCTAGGTGATTCACGTTCGTGATTGGATTGGAAGATCTTACGGATTTAATTCAACGCTAGTTCAATCGTCATGAAAAAAAAAAGGTACGATACTTTAAATATACGTCAATTAATTTAGGGTTAAGGTTCTTTCTATTTAAGGGAAAAAATTTAAATATATCAAACCCTAATTTTTACGCTTCCGCAGCATTTTGAACCAATTTTTCCTTACATTTTAGAGTCGTAATCACATTTAATTCGATGTTGTTCACGTGTTGCTCAACTGACAATCTGTCAGACTCGACCAGACTACACTCTCCTCAACCAATAATTTTATCTCGATCAGAGGTTTTAACCCGAACATCCCAATATTCCTGACTGGGTTATCTTTACCTGGTCAATCTTATCACTTTAGTTGAGTTATCTCCACCTGATCATTAAGGTGACCCCGACCAAGTGCTGTGAGGCCATCTTTGGTCAACTTAGGTTGGCTCAGTCTAGTTGACTTTTGACGATGTGGAATTCTTTCGGATTTTACCAATAACAATACCTGATTGTTTTCTTGATTCGTTGGTTCCAATTTCACCACTAAGTCTTCCAGTCTATGACCCGCGATTTGATAACTTGTTTGTGGGCACGTCTTGGATACAGACAAGACTAGATGGAGGTAACAGAAATCAAGAAGACAACTCCTTGCCCTCTTCTTGTGTTCGACCTGCCCTTGTAAAAAGACAAATGAAACTCCTTTTTTTTGTTGCTCTTTTTACTTTTGGTTGTACCCTCTCTCAGTATTACTTTTAGGTTGATTGTTTTTTTTTTTTTATTCCCTGATATGTATCTATTTATATATATCAGGATCCTGGGGTTTAATAGTCCAAGTCAAAGTAAGATTCTTAATCCTATTTTAATTTGGTCACCACTAGGACTTGAACCTGTGACCTCCAGGATTAAAATAATCTTTATTATTTTGTAATCCTTTTATATTTGTCATGGTTCGAACCTTAACCTCTTATTAATAATTAAATAATTAATAATTCTTAATTACTAATATAATTCAATTATTAATATACTAATCAAATAATCATATTATTTAATTAGTTCTCGTAATTTATTCATGTCACTTTCATAACACAATTAATTGGACTATCCAATTAATAAATCGTGACCCTTGTTACCAATAACCATAAATAGCTAGCAATGGGACCAGATTGACCCATAGTTTTGAGTTCCAATAATACTTAGAAGTATTAATTAGACTCTTTAATTAATATTCTATGATTATTAACCTTGGAGTTACTCCACAAAAAACCAGAGGCTGCACTCTCGAAACTGCAGATGTATTACATAGACTGAAATCTCAATGTCCATCGATATAGTTATTACATATGGTATGATCCTCCACTAGTATATCAAAATAAGAGCTAGGTCATAAAGTCCGTTATACCTCTCCAATTATATCTTTTCCATTATGTACCATTGGTTATCTAATGAACAGTTGTATTGGTCAAAAATTGGATCATAGGCCCAATTTACGAGCCCATTAACAAACCATTACAATTTTCTCATGAAACCCATTGAGATACGAGCCCAAAGGCCCAAAAACTGGTCCGCTAAGTTATCAGAGCTTGTCATCGCATGTGGAAAAATTAAGTCAAATCAGATAGTTATTATTTGACATTTCACAAAATTCAATGTATTAAATTAGCAGATTCAAACGAGTTGAAACGGTCAATTAAATACACCGTGATCCATGCCCTCACTTAAATGATATATACGTTGAGAGGCTTTTGGCTCCCAATATATATATGAGACCATTTTCTAAAGGAAAGGGTCCTGATTGTCTTCATTGTAAGCTCTCGTGAAAACTCTCTCCATCTCACTCTCTTCATCTGAATATTCAAACAACATTTATTGTTGCCCTCACCTCCATATTTTTTACTAGCCCTCACCCTAACTCAGGTGAACTTTATAACTCATAAGCCATCGATTTGCATGACCATCGGCAATCCCCGAGTTGACATAGATCTAATCCAGGCTATGATCGATCAAGCTCAACAAAGCTCAAGATAAACCATGCCCCGATCGAGCAACAACGACCACCACGATCGACCCCCCAAGCTGACAAAACTATATCGACAATCAGCTCAATCATATACATTAAGCAAATTGGTATGTTCTTTTATATCATATTATTTAAGCTATCTTATCAAAAAATTACTGACTTGAGCATCGGATAGTCCCCTAAAGGGAACAACCACTCTGTAGCTCGACCTATGTTCTCCTATTTTCTTCTTATTTCACAGGTTGTTAGTGCTTAACTTAACGAATCAGATTAACTATAATCTGATCGACTACAGTTTGGTACCCACCGTGGAGCCCTGTTAATCTCTGAACGTTACACAAGGAGAATCTAATCAACGATGACTGACTCAGTAGATATCGAGACACAGATAGCTTTCTTGGCGGTATAAATGATAGAAAACGTGACCCGGCTATAGAGTCTAAAAAAAATGAAGAGGTTCGAGCAAAGAACCGAGAGCTATAAGCTAAGCTTGACCAAATTGTGGCCACATCGATATCAGAGCAAAATCTAACCAATGGTCAGGTGATTTAGCCAAATGAAGATAAAGAGACAAGGCCGAGGCGACAAGAGAATCGATCCACAAGAACACCATTCGATCTACCACTCATCGATCTGAACTAGCCAATATTGGCAGTGGATGCGAACCTCACCCAAGCGAATCCATCCACCCCTCTTGGAACGTAGAGAGACTCGAACCACCAACCCCATACCAACACATATATAGTAAAACCTAATATTTTTTCTGACTATGATGTTTCTCGCATGTTTACAAAAATGGAAGCCATGATCCAAAGGATCCTAGGAGTACCCGCTCCCATCAATCGCAATGCAGCAAACAGCTTTGCTGACTCATTATTTGTTGATAAGATCGCACTCTTGAAAATACCAAATAAATTAAAATTTTCAAACATGAAACTGTACGACGGAATGACGGACCCGGGTGATCATATTGCATAGTATAAACAGTGTATGTTATAGCAATGATCACTAAAGATCAGAGATAGGCATGTATGTGTAAAGGTTTCGGCTCAAGTCTGACGGGGCCAACCCTCAAATGGTACACAAACCTGCCTAACGACTTGATCGCTTCTTTCACCCAGCTAACGGACACGTTCATCGAACAATCCATGAGTAGTAGAAAGCTGGAGAAATAGCTAGACGACCTCTACACCGTAACTCAAGGGAAAGGGGAAAGCCTACGAGATTTTATTGGTCGATTCAATAAAGAAAATGTATTGATTCTTCACTGTAATCCTACCACTGTTATTTATGCTTTCATGAAAGGGCTACATTACGAATCAGACTTATACAAGGTGTAGACGAAGTATGCATATCGTACGATAGAAGACGTGTTGGCAAAAGCATACAGGCGTGACTAACAGGTTGACAGAAGAAATGATCGATGAAACGATAACGAATAAGAGGGATTAGACGAAAGAAAAGACCATATGATCGTCCATAATTGTGGGTCAATGACAGGCGTAGAACATGGGTCCCAGACTATACTCTAGGCATCGAACCAACATAGGCAATGAACATTTTAAAAGGTATGGGCAGCACGGTGAGGTGGCCACCCAAAATGACCTCGCCACAAGAGCATTGAGATTTGAACAGGTGGTATGAATTCCATAGGGATCACGTGCATTGAACAGAAGAGTGTATTGCACTAAAACTTGAAGTCACCGAATTGCTTAAGCAAGGACAATTCAAAGAGTTCCTAATAGACAAGGGAAATGCAACTATGGCACAGCAAGACGAATGATTGAAAGCCAAAAGAAGAGTTCACCACCAAGACCACCATGTCCCGAGCGAACTGTCAACTTCATTTCAGGTGGTTCTGAGGTAAGTGGAATCTCACACTCTGGTGCAAAGAGGCACACTTGATAGATATTTAACCCAGAGGTGAGACCTTTCAATTGGAATGACCCCATGGTCGATAAGGTAATCTCGTTCAATACTACTGTTAGTTTGAGTTTGCTTTCACCCCATTATGATGCGTTAGTTATCTCTCTATATATCGCTAATTGTATGATCAAGCGCTGCTTGGTCGATAATGGTAATTCAACTAATATACTTTTTTTGAGTGTGTTGAGAGAAATGTTGATCGACGAATTGAGTATCACTAGTCGTCCGACTAGGTTAATAGGATTCAATAGTGAAGCCAAGAGTATGGTTCGAGTGATCATCCTTCCAGTATACGCTAAACATGCAAACCAAGTTCCTCGTGCTCAATTGCTTCTCACTTATAATGTGATCATTGATCGATTGTGGATCCATGAGCTTCGAGCGTTTTCATCGACGCTCTATCAAATAATTCGATTCCAAACCAGATGGGGTGTTTGTGAAATCTAGAGGGAGTGAAAAACTTTCAAGGAGTGTTACATGACTTGTCTGAAAGAGAAAAAGCAAGAATTATAGCAATTGCAGGAACTGGGGCACGAACTAAACCCCAATAAACCACGAATGGAGGAGCTCGATGAAGTCCAGATACATCCAAATATCCCAAAGCACAAGGTCCAAATAGGATCAAAGCTTGAACCAGAAAACATAGACAAACTGATCAATTTCCTGAAGTCGTACCACAACTCGTTTGCTTGGACCCATGCTGATATTGTAGGAATCGACCCTAAAGTGATAGGACATCGACTCCAAGTCGACCCGAACCATCGACCAGTGAAGTAGAATAGGAGGAAGTTTGCACCAAAATGAAATAGGGTAACAAATACGGAGGTACAGAAATTGATCGTTATCAGATCTGTTCGAGAAGTCAACTATCCTGACTAGCATGCCAATGTCGTCGTGGTCAAAAAGAAAAATTGTAAGTGGACAGTCTGCATCGATTTCACTGACTTGAAAAAAACAGGCCCAAAGGATTCTTTCCATCTCCTACACATCGACAGGCTGGTCAACACAACAACTAGACACGAGCTATTGAGTTTCATGGATGTCTTTTCAGGTTACAACCAAATCCTGATGCATTCAGACGATCAGGAGAAGACATCATTCATAATAGAGCGATATATTTTTTGTTATAAGATAATGTCCTTAGGATTTGAAATTGCAAGAGCAACTTATCAATGGTTGGTGAATAAAATGTTCACAGAGATGCTCGGGGATACAATGGAAGTATACATCGATGACATGCTGGTTAAGTCACTCGTAGCGGAGCAACATTTGGAGCACCTCAAACAATCTTTCGAAGTACTCGACAAATATAAAATGAAACTTAATCCTACTAAGTGTGCATTTGGTGTCTCCTTTGGTAAATTTTTAGGGTATCTAGTTACCAGTAGAGGGATCAAAATAAACCCTTAACAGGTTCAATTTATCTTGGGAACTGAGTCCCCGAAGTGCGTCAAAAACGTTCAAAAACTAACTGGCCGCATCGCTGCACTCGAACAATTCATTTCTTGACCATCAGAGTGGTGCCATGGTTTTTTCGAGACCTTAAAGAAAAGCAAATTGTTTGAGTGGACTGAAGAATTCGAGAAGGCCTTGAACGAGCTAAAAGACTACCTAATGTCTCCACATTTGCTATAAAAACTAGTCGACGGGGAACCATTGTAAGGGTATTTAGTAGTATCGGTGACAACTGTAAGTTCGATCCTGGTTAGGGAAGAAGATTCGAGGCAGTTACCGGTTTATTACGTGAGTAGGACCTTGCTTGATGCAGAAACCCACCACACCCAACTTGAAAAAGTAGCGCTTGCAATTATTGTCATAAATGTTGGGGTTTATGCCCTAAAGATGTAATTTGTAAATGGATTTAAGAAATAATTAAAAGGAAAAGTTCAATTCATTCTTGTTGTGTTGTTTATTTTTTAACTTGTGCATATATTTAACATTTATGAGTGTCATATACAGATGGATACAGTAAGAGACGAGTAATCTAAAGAGTCCGTAGATAGCAAATAAAGATGGACACTTTATTTGTGGTTAATCTATAGTTGTGGTCCATTCCGTAATATACAGTGATTCTATCCTGAATCATTCATTGCAGATATGGGAATGGTGTCACCTTGTATGATGTGATCATATAAGATTGAGCCATGATCTATATGAATCTCTCACCAAGATCCATTTACCGATGAGATTCATATATATCAACTAATTATGGCTATATGTGGGTGATCTTTTTCCTAAGTGTCTTATCGACTCCTTCAGGTTAGATCCTAGTCTTTGATATACCATGAGTGAGGTCAGATGCATTTCCTAATCAATATACTCCATATGTTGGGATTGCGGTTTGGCTTGTGGCTGGAAAGGTTTGTACACAATAGTGGAATCCACTCATTCTTGCAAGAAGTAGGTGGTAATTCCCTTAAGGGTTGATTCGGGGCTTGAACAATATGAGCGCTCTCCTAATTCCGTGAGAAAATAGGATTTACTGTCCATTAGAGAATCAACAGTACTTAAAGGATATAAGTAATTAGAGGGGTATAACAGACATTATTACCCAGCTCTAATTATAGACTACTGTAGAGGATCACACCTTGTGTAATAGTTAAATCGATGGACACTGAGTTGTATCGGTCTGTGTAAATGCGTTTGCAGTTGAGAGAGTGCAGCTTCGAGTTTTTAGTGGAATAACACCGGAGTTAATAATCAAGGAATATTAATTAAAGAGTTTAATTAATGTATCTAAGGATTATTGGTGCCAAAATACTGTGGGTCCATTAGGTTCCCTTGCTAGCCCGGTCGATTTAAGTAACAAGGGTCACGGTAAATTAATTGGATTGTCCAATTAATTGTGTTACAAAAGTGGCACGTATTTATTTGAGAATTAATTGAATAACAAGATTATTTGATTAATTAATAACGGTTATTAAAAAAATTAAATAATAAGATTATTAAATTATGTTATTAATCACTAAATTGAGGATAATTATTGATATTTGTTTTTGATTAAAATAAGATAATGTGATTATTTATTTTTTTCAAATTAAATATTTAATTTTTGGATTTATATTGTTTGAATTCAAATCAAATCAAGTAAACAAAATATTAATCAATATCTTTAAAGATATATGATATCTTAAAAGATTAGATTGATTGGTTTTAATTAAATATTAATTTAAAATTTAAAATAGTTGAAATTCAAATTAGATGATATCTTTTAATAAAAATAAAATAAAGATTTTGTTTTAAATAAAAAGATATCATGAGGCTTTTAAAAGAGGAAATATATATTTGATATATATATTCGTTTGGAATAGACCAAAACAATATATCAATTAAACTAAAAAGATTTACAAAATAATATATATATATATATATATATATATATATATAATTGTTAAAAAAGGAAACATACCAAATATATATGCTGTAGGGAAAAAAAGGGTTCAAAACTCAACCGAAGCGTGAGAAAACGAAAATTAGGGTTTGCGTATAAAAAAAAAATTCCTTTTAATAACAAGAATCTTAACTCTAGATTAATTGACGTAAATAAAAGTATCGTACCTTTTTCTCGTGACGATTGAACAAGCGCCGAATTGATTTCGCAAGATCTTCCAATCCAATCACGATCGTGAATAAATTAGGAGTGTGAGCTCCCTTTCTTTAAATTGTATACCTGAGGATGGAGATAAACAAAATCTTTTTTTTGTTAGTTACAAATATCCGACAAGAGAAAAATCCAAGAACGTCTGGTCACTTGTGAATTATCAATCTACTTGATTGAAACTCACGTGAACCCGATTTGATTTTGTACACAAAACCATTTTGATGTAAGGGATACTAGTATACTATCAAAAACAAAAACGTTCTATTTTTCTTTTTTCTTCTTGGCCGAATTCCACACCCTATATCTTAGAGTTGATTGAATTTTGTCTAGAGTAAAATATTAAATTTTCTCTCTCAAAATTCTCTCCTGCCAAGCAAAATTCTCTCTTAGAAAACTCTTAGGTTGTCCGAAATTCACAAGGATATATATATATATATATATAGGATCACAAATCCTTTCCTTAGATGAATTTATTTGGTAGTTAAGAATCTTTTTCTAAAAGGAATTCTATCGTCTTATATATATTTATGAGCTGGCCGAAATTCACAAGAATATAATTACGAGACTTAATTCTTTTCCTAAGAAGGATTACTTGGTAGTTAAGAACCCTTTTCATAGGTAGATTTACTTGGTGGTTAAAAATCCTTTTCAAAAAGGAATTCTATCCTACACCAAGACTCCTAATCCAACTCAATAGTGTATTTGTAACCATATTAAAGACTTCCTAATTTGATTAGATAAATAACTCTTTTTATTTATCTACTTATCAAATATAGTCTTTAATATTAATTATACTACTAACAATAGTATAATTTTAGGAGATCATCTCGTATTAGGAAAAACAATTTGACTTTTAATTAAATAATTAATTAATCAACAAATTAATTAATTTCCATTTAATAAAATAATAAAATAAAAATAATATAATTTAAGTTATTCTTAATAGCCTTGCCGCCCAAGACATGTATATGGGTCGTATATCATTTTTTGTATTTTATTAAATCTATTGGACCTTAATAAAAAGTCCACATGTGAACTAGACCTATTCATACAAAAAAAAAACAAGTTCACATGCCTTAATACAATTCTAGATGGACCCCTAAATTGGTCCAGTAGAATATATCAATTAATCCATGCAAGTTCGTGTGGATTGGGGATCTTGACGAGCTATCTAAATTTAAGCTCCAATAGACACAATCCAATCACAATCAACAAATGGTTCACATAGGTCTGATATATTAATTTTAGTTCATTCTGAAAATAATATTTACAAGGTTATACTAAACAACCTAGAGGGGGGGGGGGGGGGGGGGTCGGGTTTTTGACAAATCTTTCGAGACTATTGACAAAACCTTGATAAGCATACAAATTAACATTCAACATGATTGTTATGAGAAAACAATATATTCATGTATGCTCAAATCTCCACTCCTAGTCTACAAAACATACAACAAGAATCAATGCATCTTATGAACAAATATATTCAATGTAGACAAAATTCCATAAGTTGTACTTAGAGTATTACAATGTGGTACTTTACAACTTGAATGGAATATCACAAGATTCAAAGATATCTAACATACACAAACAATATTGTGTAAGGAAGTCAACTTAAATATAAAGTTCTATCCATATTATTCAAATAACAATAACCAATAGTAAACCTCCGAACCTCCGAAAAGGAAACATCCACGGGTTAGCAACCACCGGCAAACAAAATCCACTAGTAGATAAGAAAAAAACAATCTCTCAAGTGACCCATTCACCTAGAAACTACTCTCCTATCCTACTCATGAAGATGTCGCCCTCATGCTCAACAATCCGAGGCCTCACACCTCTTGTCAAGACTTCCTCGCTCACCCTTCCGGATCCTCACGACCCAAGGCAAGACTTCTTGCTCAACTATCCGAGTCCTCCCGACTCTAGTCAAGACTTCCTCACTCACTCTTCCGGATCCTCACGACCCTAGGCAAGACTTCCTTGCTTGACAATCCGAGGTCTCCCACCTTTTGCCAAGACTTCCTTGCTCAACAACATAGGTCTCACACCTATTGTCAAGACTTCTTTCTCACAAGGCATCTAAGTGATCATGAATGCGAAACGCAAACAAGCACGCAACATAGAATAAGATGATCAACAAATTCTATGGAAACTAGAATTAATCAATGAGCACACAACGTATATTTTTCTAGTTTATAATCCAAAAATGACACCACACAAGATGATGCATGAGAATATGAAATGTATGGATTATGTACACTCCATGAAGATCTAGACATAGACAATAAAATTCACAAAACAAGATTGTCTAGATCTTATGCATGAATAAAAATCTAGAGCATGCCAAATTTCCAAACACACACTTTAAACCTAGATTTTATTCATGTTACTAAAGCTTGAAATAAACATGTTCATGAAGTGCATATTCAAGACTTTAGTACTAACACAAGAATCCTAGAAACACAAGGTATGATCAATCAAATCTCTAGCAATCATTTAGAGCATATATTCACAAAATAGTCAATTAAACTCTAATAGACTCTAAATATATAATCAAATGTGCTAATCCTAAATTTATTCAACAAAAGAGTTCTAGCACATGATAAGACTATTAATCATGAAAATAAAGTCAATCAAAGCACAAATAGTTCTAGATTCAAAGTTAGCACAATACAATCCCAAACATATGAAAACATAGGTAAAATCAAAATCTAACTCAACATGTGAGATTTCAATTGAAACTCAATCTAGCTTTTAATTGAAGATCTATCACTTATCAACATTTGTTAAAGTCAAATACACAACAATAGGAAGAAGACCCAAGGTAATTGAAGATCATAAAGCATAAAACATAAGAAATGAATCAAATACCTTGACACAGGTGCAGCCATGAAATTTGATGTAGAACACCAAATAAACTTGAACAAAAGACTCCAAATATTCTTAGAGATGATAGAGAACTTCAATAGAAAGATTCTCCAACTTGAATCAGTCAAATCGGATAAGAAATGAGAGAGATGAGATATGATGATTCTAAGTTAAGAGAAAATTTTAAAAAAAAAACTGCACACAAAATGTCTTCTTCAATTTGATTTACGGTGAAAGTGGGAAATTATAATGAGGGAGAGAGTTATTCGGTGTAGCAAGCTTACACACACAAACTTTCATACGACAAATAGGAGAACATACCAAGTCAACACATGGATTTAATTGATTATGCACACAAAACATTATGTTCATGCATTATATGGAACAAAATCCTATTCAATTCATGAAATGAATTGCTGGCGAGATGCTCACGTGAACAGAGGTATTATTTGGGCGAGATGTTCACGCGCCTGCTCGGCCCAGGGGGCAAATGGCAATTTGCCATTATTTTTTTTTCTCCTTTGCTCCCTTTCACATACCTCTCGTATTCTTTGACCGTTTTTCGGTCTCCGAACTCCGAATTCGAATCCGTTTGAAGATTACGAACTGAGACTCTCTTACGAACATGAACATATAAGATACTCAACCCAGAAAATAAGAATTTGACTCGATATACAAAGACGAAGACAATATATGCAACATGACTAGAAAATATCATAACTTTTGACTCGGAACTTGAAATCAATAGTATGAGTAACCGATATGACCGGAACTCAATCATGAATAATCTAAGACTAAAATCAAGTTCAAATCCATGTTGTACACACATACAAACAAACAAACACATTTTACACAAGAATGCAAACTACATAGAGATAGTCTCCAATCATGCATTTTCCAAAACATGTTACTTTCATACCAATGCATGAGCATTCAACTTCAAGTGTGTGAATGTGTAATACCAAATGATGTGCTACGATGCAGAGACACAAATGTATGAATTGTGTGTGTGTACACATTTAATGATGCACAACTAAGTAGGGACACATATGAATGAATTGTGTGTGTGCGCGCCTTAGCCTTGAAAGAGAAAAGAAAGGTCTTAACATACCTCCATAGAATCATTAAGCACTTTTCCCTTTGATGACTTGAACTTGCTTGAATAGTTGTCATTTCTTCTTTGAAGCTTGAATCATCATGAATCCTAGACAACTAAACAATACAAAGGAAATGTTGTTTTGATATAGAATAATACCAACATAACTCATAAACCTAACACATTCCACTAAAGAACTAAAACTGAACTCTTAAATAAAGATAGAATAAGTTGATGTTACTCATTCATCCCCTAGACAACCTTATTCGAGAAAGTGTATCATCGTGAAGAATATCAGTAATCGCCAAGAGCTCATAAACCTTCTATAGCTCTCCCAGTCACCATATTTACTCCTATGACCACATTTTGAACTTGGATATTTTGACTTGTCTAGAAGCCTTGTTTCAGTAGACACTATTGAAAACTTAACGTTAAGATTTAATATCTAATACCTCAAAACATCCATATGATGATATTCTACTCTCATTTAATAAATGGAGCCACGATGTCCATATCTATAAATGAAGTCCTATATCGATTAACAAATGAATACCACCAAACTATCGAGGATAGACTATACTATATACTCGTACTATTGATAGCTCAAATGATAGCACTTGCAACCATGAGTTCATCATTTATCTCAGGATTAAGATAGACTCTCCGATTGTCTTCAAATGAAAACTTTTGTCCATTTACAATTCTAGATAAAGTATTTCATTGTGATCCTATTCAATGCACCCAGTGTACTAGATTCTTTTACCCAAAGATACCACACTTTAATGATTTTAGAATCATCATAACACATTTGATCCCACTCAAATGCTAGCAAAAGAATCTACAACTTTTGACAAGCTAAAGACGTCCAACCTTTTATCTTAAGTTATGAATATTATTCAAGACTAACTAAAGAATTGTGTTTACCTCATACTTATCTAGATGTATGAACAATTCTTCTTTTCTCATAGTCTTTTGATCTTATGATTATTTACTTTTGAAAATTATAATAATTAAAGTATAAATGCTATAAGATTTGTTAAAATAGAAATCACTTTATTAATATGGAAAGATTGCCAAATACATTATTATACTCTTGCAATCGAGCATAATCCTAACAGTCTCCCACTTGCTCTATAGCAAATGTGTCATATCTCTCATTCTCATGTTCTCTAGATACCCATCAAAACTCTTTTGTGGAAGAGCCTTTGTAAAGGATCCACTAGATTTTCTGCTGACGCGATCTTCGTAATCGTCACGTCACCCCTATGCATAATTTCCCTTAGAAGGTGATACTTTCTTTCAATGTGTTTCCCTCTCTTATGACTTCTCGGTTCTCTCGAATCAGCCACTGCTATATTATTGTCACAATAGATAGTGATCTGCTTATTCGCATAGGAAACCACTTCCAAGTCAATCAAGAACTGGTGGAGCCAGACAGCCTTTTTAGCAGCCTCGCATGCGGCAACATACTCTGCTTCCATGGTAGAATCGGTAATACAAGATTGCTTGATACTCCTCCATATGGATGCCCCTCCTCTAATAGTAAACACAGATCTTAATGTTGATCTCTTGGAGTCAGAATCTGAGTATACAAGCATATAATCTCTCATTCTCCTAAGATACTTGAAAATATGCTTGACTGCCATCTAGTGATCAAGACCAAGTTTCGATTGAAACCTGCTAACTATGCCCACAACAAAACAAATATCTGGTCTAGTGCAGAGTATTGCATACATGAGACTTCCAACTGCCGATGCATATGGAACCCTACTCATGAATTGCTCTTCATACTCATTCTTAGGAACTTGTTCCTTAGAAAGTTTGATTCCATGTCTGAAAGGTAACATACCATTCTTGGAATCTTGCATGGAAAACCTAGACAAGATTTTATCTATGTATGAAGCTTTTTGATAATGCTATCGTTCTATTCTTTCTATCCCTTATGACTTGGATACCAAGAATAAAACTTGCTTCTCCTATGTCCTTCATATCAAATTGTTTTGCTAACCATTCTTTTATTGATGTCAATACACCTACATTGTTTCTGATGAGTAGTATATCATCAACGTAAAGAACTAGGAAAACCAACTTGTCGCCTTTAATCCTTTTGTATACACAAGGTTCACCATGGTTTTGAATAAATCCAAAAAATTTCACGGCTTGATTGAACCATATGTTCTAGGATTTGGATGATAGCTTCAATCCATATATGGATCTTTACAACTTGCATACCCTTTCGTCATGGCCCTTTTTCAATGAATCCTTCTAGTTGTATCATGTAGATTTTTTCGTTACGAGTTCTATTAAGGAAAGCTGTCTCGACGTCCATTTGCCAAATCTCTAGGTCTAGAGATGCCGCAATGGATAAGAGTATCTTAATGGATTTAAGCATGACCATAGTAGAGAAGGTTTCTTCATAATCAATACCTTCCTTTTGTGTATAACATTTATCTACCAATATAGCTTTAAAGGTTTCCACATTTCCATCCATTCCTCTTTTCCTCTTGTATACATATTTGCGCTCGATGGGTTTTATCCCTTTAGGCAAGTCTACAAGAGAACATCCTTTGTTTTTTATCATAGATTCAATTTCGGATTGCATTGCCTTCTGCCAATGACGACAATCAACATCTTCCATTGCTTCCTTATATGTATAGGGATCATCATCATCCAGAAGATTCTCTACAGATTTTCCTAGATCGATGTATCTCTCGGGTTGTCTATTAACCCTCCCATTACGACATTGTATGTTAGATTGTTGATTTTGTGCTGGTACGAAACTTACAATTGTGAAACCTCTTATGGAATTGTATCTCCTAAAAGCTCATTCAGGACAATTCTACTTTTGGGCACAAAATTATTCATATAGTCCTCTCCAGAAATTTAGCATTTGTCGAAACAAATACTTTAAGATCTGAAGGACTATAAAAATAATATCATTTTGTTCCTTTTGGATACCCTAAAAATATACATGTTTCTGAACAAGACTCCATCTTTTCTGTCTTTCCTTTTTACACGTGTGCAGGACATCCAAATATCCTTAAGTGTTGTACACTAGGCTTTCACCCGGTCCATAACTCATGCGGTGTTTTAGGAACCGACTTAGATGGTACATCGTTTATAATGTACATTACGGTTTATTTTTTGACCTTATGATTATTTACTTTTGACAATTATAGTAATTAAACTGTAAATGCTATAGGATTTGTTAAAATAGAAATCACTTTACTAATATGGAAAGATTGTCAAATACATTATTATACTCTTGATATCGAGCATAATCCTAACACATGCATCATTAAAAAAGACAAGGGTGTGCGCGAAGCATAAGTATTGGCTTGGTTGATGTTAGTGAATTTTGGTATGTGTGTGTGAATCAAAGAAGAGAAAAAATGATATACACTGTTATTTAGTGTGTGCACTGTGCAAGTCGTTGCACTAAATAAAAAAAGAAGAAAAAAACTATTTTTCTTTAACTACTAGAAGTGTTCTACGTAGTTTTCTTTTAAGAAGAAAGAATTTCTTCATTCGTTTTTCTCCACACCCTCCATTTAGGTTCCTAAGACTGTGATGCACCCACACACAGTTACAAGTTCCGGGATATAATGAGGAAGATCAAGTGGTTTAGAAAGGAGCATATCTTAAAGAGAAGGAGCCTCCAAACGTTGGTAAGATTTTCTTCTTCTCTTATTTTTGATAACAATTTTCGTGTATACATATATTTTTTTATTATTGTAATAATTGATATATATGAGTTTCGAAAATAATTATGATCCCTTGTTCACTGGTTCCAGATCAATTGTGATTTGTATAAAAAATTTAAAACCTAATACCACTGCCTTACCGGTGAACGGGGTTCCAACAATTGGTATCAGAGCCAATTTATTTTTCGGAATAGAAAATTATTTCAATGCTCATGTATGTATGATTGTGTAGGGGCTGTTTAAATTGATTGTATGATGTTTTTGTATTTATACTATTTTTTTTTTAAATTTACAAAAACATGATTGATCGGTAATTATATGGTATTGTGGATTTAGGGTTTATGAGTTGTATTTTTTTTTATCTTAATATTTTTTACTGTAATTGCATTATAAAAAAAATTGTAACCTATATTGAAGACCTAGAAAAATCACGAAGAAAGATTCATGAAATGAATCAGAGTGACCTGATGAGACTGGAAGACTCGAAAATTACAAGAAGACCAAAGAATGCTTGGGGGTATTTTTGTAATTTTAGATTCCATTTTTTTTTGTTAAATAATCCATAATACTTGGTCAACTCATGTATGCTCTATATTAAGTGATGATAAAAACATTGTCAAGCATATGTATGTCATTTAGATTAGATATGCCTACACAAATATATTTGATATGTCATACATACATCATAGCCCAATTTTTATGTTTTTTTTATGTGATTAAAACGGGTAAATACATAATTGGCTATGAAAATGCGATTAGTTTTTTTTAATGGTCAAAAAACTTGGCAATTCTTTTTAAATATTAATCTAGTTATTATAGTGTTTAATAAGTTAGATTAATAGGGTCATTTATTGTAATTAGGATTAATATGATTAATTACCAAATAATAAATAAACAGAATAAAGTGTTATAGTTTTAATAGTTAAAACTTAGTAAACACTAACATAATAATCCGACCTTAGTAAATTGTTTGCAAGGGCTTAGATTATTCACTAATAGATTAGATTTTGACTAGTTAAAAATAATAAATAATTTATTAGTTAATTAGAATTTGTTTCTAATAACGAATTAGTTAATGCGCTAGATAACTTGATTAAAGTTAGCCGTTTGATCTTGTAGAGTCTAGGTGCATTAACGGATAATAGAAAACCCTAATTATAAAATAGTGAGTGAGAGAGGGATATATGACATTTATATCATGCGGTCTCCATCATTAGTTCAACACCGTGAGATCCGAGTGGGGCCTCGTGACGATTTTGCTTTCATCCTCCCTAAAAAGGGTTTCCACAAAGGTCAGTAACAAGGTTGACTTCCTAACGGATAGGATTTCTGAGCAAATTTCGGGATTGACCGATTCTAAGGCGGGGCAATTCTCGAGTTAAGCTCGAGAGATCTGAAATGGTGGGTTACACTCACGAATGTTTTGATTAAGTTTGTTAATTAAAAACCCGACTGAATAAATGATGGTTGAATGGTATGGAAGAAGAGTTATTCTAGAATATCATTTGATTAAGAATGTCTCGGTCCAACATGCAAAGACTTGACCGACCCTAAGGCGACACTTCTTTATGGTATGTTTGATTGTCGTGGTCTAATAACTAGTTTTAGGGTAGTTCTAGTTCATTAAACATGTTCATGCATCATGTTTAAATTTATATCAAAACACTCACACTTGTTTTAAATAAATGACTGAATGAATGTTTTATTTATGTCAGTAATAATTTTATCTGCATTACTTCAAATTCTCACAAACGAAAAATTAACTGGTGAAAACTACATTAAGAGGAAACTTAACATTAATGCAATATTGGTCATCAAAGACCTCAAGTTTGTGCTTATGGAGGAATGTCCTCCAGTGCCTGCTGCCCTTGCCACACGAATTGTTAGTGAGGCGTACGATCTATGGGTTTCATCTGATGAGAAAGCTTGAACATATTTGTTGGCTTCTATGAAAGACATGCTTGTCACAAAGCATGAAGCAATGACTTCAATATTCGAAATCATGGAGTCATTGTAAGCTATGTTCGGGCAGCACTCCGAGCAAAAGCGACACAAAGCTGTTTGTTCCGCTATGCTCGCTCACATGAAGGATGGTACATCAATTCAGGAATATGTCCTGAGCATGATATCCTACTTCAACATTGCAGAAGTCAATGGCGGGGCCATTGACGAACCCAATCAATTTACTTTTCTAAAGAGTTTCGATCAGTTTAAGAGTAACTACGAGATGAACAAGTTAAGGTTCAGTCTTTCACAGTTGCTCAATGAGCTCACTATCTTTGAGTCCTTAACTAAGGACTACAAAGGCAAAACCGATGAGGCAAATGTTGTTAAACCATATTCCTCCAATAATAATAAGAGGAAGAGGTATGCTAGGAATGTGAAGTGTAAGCCCAAACCGAAGAAAGCCCAAAACAAGAAGAAGTCCAAGAAAGGTAAATATGATTTACTTATTCTTGATTCATGTTTAGTGGAAGATGATTCTTCACCCTAAATAGTTGATTCGGGGGCCACTAACCATATTTGTTATTCATTGCAACGAACTGATTCTTAGACACAACTAGAAGAGGGAGCCTCCTCAATGCCTGTGAGGTTAGGGGATGTTGTGTCGGCACGAGTAGTTGACGTAATTAAATTACATTTTTGTAATAATTATATTTTGTTGGACAATGTATTTTATATTTCTGGATTTACATAGAGTTTTTATTTTGGTTTCTAAGTTGTTAGAACAAAAATATTATGTTTCTTTTAATAATAAGTCTATTATTATTAGAAAGAATGATCTGAATATTTGTTCAGGAATTAATGAAAACAATTAGTATGTGTTAAGACCGTTAATATATACTACACTGCTCAACACCAAAATGTTTAAGGTTGAAAAACCAAAAACTAAACAACATAAAATTCTCCAGATAATGATATGTATCTCTGGCATCTAAAGCTTGGTCATATTAACCTTGACTAGGGATGCACACTTATCCCCAGGGCCCCAAATCCCCGTACCCCCATCCGTATTTAGGGATTTTTGTGTGTGGGAAAAATGGGGAAATGGGGGGGGGGGAGCGGATGGGGATGATTTTCATCCCCAAATTAAAATGGGGATAGGGATGGGGGAACCCCTCCCCATCCCCATTTCCCCCATAATTAAATTGAAATGGGGATGGGGATAGAGATCCCCATTTTCCCATTTCCCCCAAAAGTATATAAATATAATTATAATATGTATTTGAATTATTTGAAACATTTTATGTTGAATTTGTAATGCATTTATATTTTTTATTTGTAATGAAACGTTTGTTTGTTTTAAATTTAATTTATAATTTTTAGTTAAATAAGGAAATAGGAAAATGAGGGACTAGGGGATACGAGAAAACAGGAAAAAAACAGGGAAAATGGGGAACTGGGGATGGGGATGGGGGGACCTCCCCCCAAACATCCCCATCCCCATCCCCATCCCCATTTTCCCCAAATGGGGAAATGGGGGGGGATAGGGGATAGGGGAAGGGTATAGGATGTGGGGTTGGGGATGGGGGGACCTTTATCCATCCCCAATCCCAAAACGTGCATCCCTAATCTTGACCGGATAGACAGACTAGTAAAAAGGAGACCTTTAAGTGTGTTAAAGGTTGGCACCTTACCTGTGTGCGAATCTTGTTTGGAAGGTAAGATAACTAAGAGACCTTTTACTGCAAAAAGGGGTTAAAGCTAAAGAACTGCTAAAGCTTATACCTACAGATGTCTGCAGACTGATAAATGTTAAAGCTAGAGGTGGTTATGAGTATTATACCACCTTTATAGATGACTACTCAAGATACGGATACGTATACCTAATGTAATAGAAGTCGGAAAAATTTAAAAAGTTTAAAGAATTCTGAGCTGAAGTTGAGAATCAATTTGGTAGGACTATTAAGTCACTACGATCAGATCGTGGAGGTGAGTACCTTGACCAAGAGTTTGAAGACTTCATGGTCGAGCATGGGATAGTTTCCTAACTTACAGCTTCTGGTACCTAAGCAAAATGGTGTAGCAGAAATGAGAAATAGAAACCTGATGGAAATGGCGAGATCTATGATTAGTTTCTCATCATTACCAAATTTCTTTTGGGGATATGCGTTACAAATAGCGGCATACATTTTGAATGTAGTGCCATCCAAATCTGATCCTAAGATTCCCCTAGAGTTATGGAAAGGTCATAAAGCTAGTTTACGACAATTTCGTGTATAGGGGTTTCCAGCACCTGTTCTGAAGAACATAAGTGAAAAGCTAGACTACAAGTCTGTGGTCTGCCTGTTTGTAGGATACTCCAAGGGGACCAGAGGTGGACACTTTTATAATCCCGAAGATAACAAAGTATTTGTATCGACAAATGCAACATTTCTTTAGGACAATTATATTAGTGACCATAAACCTTGTTCTAAGATTATATTGATTGAGTTGGAGCTTGGTGAGACTAGTGTTTAATCAATAAGAGTTGTTGATCCATAAACATCTGAGAGACAGATGGTTTCTGATCAGAATACACTACCACCTAGACATAGTGAGAGGGTTGTGAAACAACCTGAACGCTGTTTAGGTATATATGAGGGATAATGTGTTGTCTCTACTGATAGTGTGAATGATCCATTGACATTTAAGAATACAATGGAAGATCCTGATAAAGAGGAATGGCATAAAGCCATGAATCTTGAAATGGAGTCCATGTACTCTAACTCAGTCTGGGATCTTGTAGAATTACTGAATGGGGTAAAACCCATAGTGTGTAAATGGATTTATAAGAGAAAGAGAGAAGTAGACAGGAAGGTACAGACCTTCAAAGAAAGAATAGTGGATGAGGAGACCTTCTCACAAGTAGCCATGCTTAAGTCTATTAGGATTCTCTTATCCATTGCTATCTATTTCGATTATGAAATTTGGCAGATGGATATCAAGACTGTATTCTTGAATGACAATCTTGACGAGAGCATCTATATGATGCAACCAGAGGGATTCGTATCTCCAGATCTAGAGCAAAAGGTTTGCAAGCTGTAAAGATCCATCTATGGACTTAAGCAAGCTTCTAGATCTTGGAACATTAGGTTTGATGATGTGATTAAAACCTATATCTTCTAGCAAAATGTCGACGAGCCTTGTGTATACAAGCGCATCATTGAAAAGAAAGATGTTTTCTTGATCCTATATGTAGATGATATCTTACTCATTGGGAATGATGTGGGAGTGTTGTCTCATGTAAAGAGATGGCTGGCTACCCAATTCCATATGAAAGATTTGGGAGAGGCGAGTTATGTTCTAGGGATCCAGCTTATAATGGATCGTAAGAACAAACTCATAGCATTATCTCAGGTATCATTATCGATAAGATTCTTGTGCGCTTTTCGATGCAGAAATCCAAGAAAGGTAATTTACCTTCCATGCATGGAGTTCACTTGTCTAAGGAACTGTATCCTAAGACACCTCAAGAAGTTAAGGATATAAGACGTCTACCCTATGCATCGACAGTAGGTAGTCTCATGTATGCTATGCTATGCACGAGACCGGACATATGATATGCAATGAGAGTAGTCAATATATACCAGTCCAACCCAGGATTGGATCATTGGGTTGCTGTCAAGACTATTCTCAAATATCTTCAGAGAACTAAAAACTATTTGCTAGTGTATTTCGAACAGGATTTGATCCCATTAAGATACACAAATTCTAATTTTTAGTCAGATATGGATTCTAAGAAATCCACATCACGCTAGGTGGTGGAGCCATTGTATGGAGAATTATCAAGCAATCTTATATTACTGACTCCACCATGGAAGCCGAATATGCTGCTAAATAGGCTGTTTGCTTCACAAGTTATTGAGTAATTTGGAAGTTATTCTAAACTTGGATAAGCCCATCACACTTTATTGTGATAATAATAGTTTTGTGGCTAGTTTCAAATAACCAAGAAGCCACAAGAGAGGAAAGCATATAGAGAAAAAGTATAATCTCATTAGAGAGATAGTGCAGAGAAGAGATGTAATCATCACCAAGATAGCCTCATAAGACAACCATGTTTATCCATTTACGAAGACCTTACCGGCTAAAATATTTTTGGGTCACCTAGATGGTCTAGGGTTACGATACATGCCTCACATGCTTTAGTGCAAGTGGGAGATTGTTGGGGTTTATGTTCTAAAGATGTAATTTGTAAATGGATTTATGAGATAAATAAAAGGAAAAGTTCAATTCATTCTTGTTGTGTTGTTTATTTTTTAACTTGTGCATATATTTAACATCCAAGATTGCCAGATGTAATATCGAACTGTGTATATGAGTGTCATATACAGATGGATACAGTAAGAGACGTGCAATCTAAAGAGTCTGTAGATAACAAATAAAGATGGGTACTTTATTTGTGGTTAATCTATAGTTGCGGTCCATTCCGTAATGTACGATTATTCTATCCTGAATCATTCATTTGAGATATGGGAATGAAGGCACCTTATATGATGTGATCATATAGGACTGAGCCATGATCTATATAAATATCTGACCAAGATCCGTTTACCGATGAGATTCATATATATCAACTAATGATGGCTGTATGTGGGTGATCTTAATCCTGAGTGTCTTATCGACTCCTTCAGGTTAGATCGTGGTCTTTGATATACCATGGGTGCGGTCAGATGCATTTTCTGATCAATATACTCTATATATTGGGATTGCGGTTTGGCTTGTGGCTGGGAAGGTTTGTACACAATAGTGGAATCCACTCATTCTTGCGAGAAGTAGGTGGTAGTTCCATTAAGGGTTAATTTGGGGCTTGGACAATATGAGCGCTCTCCTAATTCCGTAAGGAAATAGGATTTATTGTCTATTAGAGAATCAACGGTACTTAAAGAATATATGAAATTAGAGGGGTATAACAGACATTATTACCTAGCTCTAATTTTGAACTACTGTGGAAGATCACACCATGTGTAATAGCTATATCGATGGACACCAAGTTGTATCGGTCTGTGTAAAAGCTTCTACAGTTGAGAGAGTGCAACTTCGGATTTTTAGTGGAATAACACTGGAGTCAATAATCGAGGAATATTAATTAAAGAGTTTAATTAATGTTTCCGAGGATTATTGGAGCTCAAAAATATGTGGGTCAATTAGGTCCCCTTACTAGCCCGATCGATTTAGGTAACAAGTGTCACGGTTAATTAATTTGATTGTCCAATTAATTGTGTTACGAAAGTGACCCGTATTTATTCGAGAATTAATTGAATAATGATATTATTTGATTAATGAATAATGGTGATTAAATAAATTAAATAATAAGATTATTTAATTATGTTATTATTCACTAAATGGATGGTATTTATTGATATTTGTTTTTGAATAAAATAAGATGATGTGCTTATTTTATTTTATAAAATTAAATATTTAATTTTTTAATTTAGATAGTATGAATTCAAATAAAATCAAATAAACAAAATATGAATTAATTTCTTTAAAGATATATAATATCTTAAAAGATTTGATTGATTGGATTAATTGATTGGTTTTAATTAAATATTAATTTAAATTTTAAAATAGTTTAAATTCAAATTAGATGATATCTTTTAATAAAAATAAAAAACAGATTTTGTTTTAAATAAAAAGATATCATGATGCTTTTAAAAGAAGAAATATATATTTAATATATATATTCCTTGAAAATCGACCAAAACAAGATATCAATTAAACTAAAAAGATTTACAAAATAATATATATATATATATATATATATGATTTTTTTAAAAGGCAACATACCAAATATACATGCATCATTAAAAAAGGCAAGAGTGTGAGCGAAGCATAAGTATTGGCTTGGTTGATGTTAGTGAATGTTGGTATGTGTGCGTGAATCAAAGAATAGAAAAACTGATATACACTGTTATTTAGTGTGTGCACTGTGCAAGTCGTTGCACTAAATAAAAAAAGAAGAAAAATATTATTTTACTTTAACTACTAGAAGTGTTTTATGTAGTTTTCTTTTAAGAAGAAAGAGTTTATTCATTCGTTTTTCTCCACATCCTCCATTTAAGTACCTGAGACCGTGACGCGCCTACAGGCTGTTACCAGTTCCGGGGTATAGCGAGGAAGATCAAGTGTTCAGACAGGAGCATATCTTAAAGTGAATGAGCCTCCAAACATTGGTAAGATTTTATTCATCTCTTATTATTGATAACCATTTTCATGTATACATATTTATTTACTATTGAAATAATTGATATGTATGAGTTGCGAAAATAATTAGGATATCATGTTCACTGGTTCCAAATCAGTTATGATATGTATAAAATTTGTAAAACCTACTTTCGCTACATTACCGGCGAACAGGGTTCTAACAATAGAGAGAAAGCTTCGACCATATTTCTAGTGCCATCCGATAGCCTTTCTAACCACTTTTTTTGACGACTTATCCACTGAAGAACATTCTCCATAAGCTTTAACTCTCTTGTCACCTCACCAAGTGGGCAGTCGAACTCAAAGAGCTATTGACCAAGAACCACTATCAAAGCACATGAATTAGACAATTTTATAAATGATTTCTCTCCTAACTTGATTGAAGAGGTCGAGAAAGAAGTAACGGTTGTGATTGGAGATCCAGCCTCTAGAATATGGGGTTTATCGATTGATGGATCGAGCAACGCCAGAGGAAGCGGGTTTGGAATCTTACTAAAATCTCTAGAAGAAATAATGATTGAACAAGTAGTTAGCTGTATCTTCAAAGCAACAAACAATGAAGCCGAATACGAAGAACTCATCGTAGGAATGTACTTTTCCAAGAGTTTGGTCATAAAAAAAATAAAGGTCAGTTACGATTTTCTGTTGATTGTGTGACAGGTACAGAGAACATATGAAGCAAAGGACCCTAAAATGACAACCTACCTTGGACTCGCTCAAGAAATAAAATAAAACTTCGATGAGTTCGAAATCGAGCAAATTCCTCAACCTGAAAACAATCAAGCAGATTCCTTGGCTAATCTCGGGTCAATGATCCAAACGATAACTAGCAAGCTAATTCCAGTCATATATTTACAATGGCCTGTAATCTAGAAAGATAGGTCGGCAATGAAGGTATCGAACATTGATAATGAACCCAGTTGGATGACCCTGATAGTCGAACATCTCGAACTCATTATACTCCCTTTAGGTAAGAACGAAACAAGACGAATTCGAGCTAGGTCAACCAAATTTAGCATAATCTCAGGTAAACTATACAAACAATCATATTTTGGTCCTTACCTCTTGTCTGTGAGACAATCAGAGGCTTGATCCGTGCTCGAAGAACTAGATACAAGAATCTATGGAAATCATTATGGTTTAAGGTGCCTGGCACATCGTGCCATTACTGTAGGCTATTAGTTTTCGACAATGAGATCAGATTCAATCAAACACGTTAAACGATACGATAAATGCAAGCGGCACGTACATGTGTCTCATCAACACCCCGAGAAGCTCAGTTTGATACTATCCCTATAGCCTTTCATTAAATAGGGGATGGACATAATCGAGAAATTAACAAATTCAAATAAGGGTGGCAAGGTCTATATACTCGCAATGACGGACTACTTCAACGAATGGGTTGAGGCAGAGTCATACAAAAGCATTAAAGACACGAGGTAAAATGTTTTCTTTAGTAAAACATAATTTATAAGTTCGGAATACCCAAAGAGATCGTGACAGACAATGGATCCCAGTTCATCTCCTTCAACTTCCAAGACTTCTGCAAGGACTGGGAAATAAAAATTTATTTCTCGGCCCACGATATCCTCAGTCAAACGACCAAGCCGAGTCGACCAATAAAACTATAATGGGAACCTTAAAGAAAAAGCTCGAGTCAACTAAAAGCTTATGTGTAGAATGAGGTTCTATGGTCGTACAAAACAATGGCTCGAACATTGACTGAAGCCACCCTCTTCTTTCTAACATACGGATCTAAAGTTGTTATCCCAATCGAACAACATGTGGTCTCTTCTAGGGTCGAGCATCTAAACAAAGATCAAAATAACTCATTACTGACTCTTGAGCTCGATCTATTTGATTAAACGAGAGACAATGCTTTATTCAGAATAGCAGAATATCACCAGTGAGTAGCTCAACATTATAACAAAGATGTTCGAGTTCGATCTTTCGTCGAAGGCGGCTAGGTACTGCGCAGAGTGTTTCAAAATACTAAGTAACCCGGCTTTGGAAAATTTAACTCGAGATGGGAAGCACCGTACCAGATAACGAAAGCTGTTGGACATGGAGCTTACAAAATCCAAACATCAGATGGTCGAAAGATCCATAATAGCTGGAAAACAGTTCACCTAAAATCGTATTACTTCTAAACTCGATATTGAATTCTTCACGCTTAAACAAAAACTAACCATTGCATTAAGAGCAATGATGATTATCCAAAGGCAATAAAATTCCATCTGAGCTCCACAATTTAACAATTCTTGTGAGTAAAGGTTGTCAATTACAAATAGCTTCAGGGCACTATAGACACCAAACTACGATTGGGAAGTTTTCTGTTGTCCAGAATGAACGACTAACCCGATCTTGCATTCAATGATTCAAATCATTTTGTACTTGACACTTGAGTTCTTGGATTAAGCCATTCGAGCAATCAAGCACAAGTCCTCTTTCTACATCAGGCACATTTGTGTTGGGAGAATGGAGTGCAACAAGGTGAATTGTCCATTATCTAAGGAATCAACATCATATTTTCAGTACAACTAGTGTATTGTTCATTGTTTGTTCATATAGAATGCTCCAAGTCGAGCTACAATCAATGTATTCAACAGTTTATTTTAATAAAATCGTTCGATATTTGTTCGCTCCAAGTCGAGCTTCAATCAATGTATATCGTACAATTTATTTCAATAAACTCATTCGATATATTTTCACTCCAAGACAAGTTATGATCAATGTTTAAGTTCTATGAGTCACAGTGTGATATAGTAATCAAATAAGATCATCAGACATTCGAAGGAAAGAATATTTATAGACTGTCGTAAGGTGGCAAATAAATCATCTACACCTTTAGACTAAACAAAAATATAAAGTAATAAAAAAAGGGGCTAAAACAAGTTTCTAATTGTCTTTACCTTGATTTCCTTCTCCACTCGTGTCCTTTTCCAACTGAGTTGTCGCACCGCTCCTATTGCCCTCCTCCTCGTCTTCTAGCTTGAGTGCCTTCAAGCTTTTCCACTGCTTCCAAACTTCAATGCTTTGTCTGGTTTCTAAGAATCAATGTCCCCAGAATATATTGATGCATAAGCTCGTCTCTGGTTTGGATAACGGCTTCATCAATCGCCTTGTCGAGTTTCTCTATTGCATCCGCGAGTATTTCATCAATCTGGGACAACTTTTCTTGCTCGACTCCAGAGCTACTTTCATTCAAGCGTTCTCGCCTTCAACTTGAGAAAGCTTATCAGATGATTCCTTGATGGTCCTCTCTGAATCAGATTTGGTTTTCTTGAGCTTGGTGTTCAAATAGGTGAGTGTGGAAACCTTCTTGAATAGGGACTTGACGTCTTTTCTTAAATATAATTGAGATTGAAAAGCCTACAAGCAAGAAACATAAAACGTTTGACCCAAGCTTGGAATAAATGAATAAAACAAAGTGTAAAGGAGCATACCTAGAATACGCCTATGAGTCCCCAATCGACAACTTGAGAAGTTTCTATTTGGGAAAAGTGAGGTTTATCCTTGGGGAAAAAGTGTTGATTGACCTCTTTTAGCATTGGGTTACGGTCGGAGCAGACTGAGATGTCAGATGGGAACTTTTCAATGACTCCTTCATTCGTAGGTTCTTCCTAACAGGGTTGTTTCTTTGTTTTCTCTACAACAAGGGTAACAGGATATGTCAGGTCGACTATCTTAGATTGGTCGACATGAGTGGGCACTGGTACATTCATAACCTTTTTTTTCCTTTTCTCTTCTACGGTCTTTCCATCAGTCTCTTTCAGGCTTCCTCACATGAATCTAGCCTTATGTTTAACAAGGTCGCTGCGGTGAAAACTCGTTTGATGTTGGTAATAGGTTTGAGAAATTGGGTACCATATAAAATCTTAAACCCATGCCTAATCCAAACGTACGTGGTTAAATCTTCAAGTCAAATGTAGCGATTACCTGACAGTGCAAACGTAGTATGGTTTCACAGGCAGCTATTCCCAAGACTCTCATTCTGTATAAGGACCTTCCAACTCTTTTCCTTTGAGTCGATAGACAGGATCTTCTGCATCCTCATAACGTCGTCCACACCCTGGATCGACTTTACCTTCCATACGAGACCCACTAAATCAAAAAAAATATGTTGGGTGAGTTTGATATTTGAGAGTATAATATATGTATAGAATTTGGTTGAATTCCTACCAGTATTATTCCAAGTCGACCTAACCCTGTCGACCAAAGCCCCTTGGGTAAAAAAGTATCTAGGTTTCCAGTTTGAATCCCTAGTCGTTAGTTCAGAGATCAAATAACCTCGATGGTGTTGAGTCTCTATCATATATCTCTCACTATCAGTATCATGCTCCTTCAATTGATAAGTGTACAAGAAGTTATCAAACGTAAAATCTAACCTAATAAGCAGTAGTAGTAGTTAAAAATTAGACCACATTATCAAACCATTGCAACTTTCTCATGGAACCAGTCGAGATACGAGCCTAAAGGCCTTAAAACTGGTCCGTGAAGCTATCAGAGCATGTTAGTGCACGTGGCCAAATCAAGTCAAATCAGATAATTATGATTTGACATTTCAAGAAAATCAATGTAATAAATTGGTAAATTCAGACGAGTTAAAACGGTCAATTCAATACTCAGTGATCCACGCCCTAGCTTAAATGATACAGAGTTGAGAGGCTCTTAGCTCCCACTATATATATGAGACCCTTTTCCAAAGGAAGCGGTCCTTATGGCTTTACTGGAAGCTCTCGCAAAAACTCTCTCCATGTCCCACTATTCATCTGAATATTCAAAGAACATTTATTACGGCCCTCACCTTCGTATTTATTGTTGGTCCTCAACCCAAGTCAGGTGGACCTTATTGCTCATGAGCCTTTGATTGGCTTGACCATCGGCGATCCCTAATTCGAACCACAAATCCAATCTAGGCTACGATCGATCAAGCTCAATGTTGACAATACCCAGATCGAGCAACAACGACCAACACGATCGACTCCCCAAGTTGACCAAACTATATCTATAATTAGCTCGACCATATACATCGAGAAAACTGGTCTGTTCTCTTTTATCATATTATTCAAGCTATATTATCGAACAATTACTAATTTAAGCATCGGAGAGTCTCCCAAAAGGAACATCCCCTTATATGGCTCGCCTACATTCTTTTCTTTTCTTCTTATTTCGTAGGTTGTCAGTGCCTACCTCGACAAATCAAATTAATTGTAGATCTAATCGACTACAACAATTATATCCTATCTTCCATCACGAAAGAAGAAGAGCGTTCTTAATTGTTCAAGCCTCAAATCAACCCTTACGGGAACTACTCCTCTACTTCTCACAAGAAGGAGTGGATTCCGTTATTGTGTGTAAACCTTCCTAGCCACAAATTTAACCCTGACTCCAAGATATCAAGTTATTGATCGAGAATGTTACTCCAATATCACCATGGTATGTCAAAAGCCACAATCCAACCTGAAAGAGTCAGTAAGACACTCAGGATTAAAATCACCCTTATACATCCATCATTTGTTGATATATATGAATCTCTTCATTAAATGGATCATAGTGAGAGATTCATAAAGATCGTGGCCCTGTCCTATATGATTTCATCACATAAGGTGCCTCCATTCCCATGTTACTACATTAGTTGTTTAGGGTAAGAGCACTGCACATTACAAAATGGACCGCAGCTGTAGATTAACCACAAATAAAGTACCATCTTTATTTGCTCTATACGGATTCTTTAGATTGTACATCTCAAACAGAATCCATCTGTACATGACACTTATATACTCAGTTTGAGATTACATACAGTAAGCTTAGATGTTTTGCAAATATGATATAAGCTTACGGACATTAATAATTCAATATTTACATAATGAATATTTCTTTATTATGTTTTTATAACATTTACATATTACAAGTTTTAGGGCATAAATCTCAACAGAAACATGCTAGATTGTATTGTCCTCATGGATGCAAGTCATTCATTGCACTTACATTTTCTTTCTTCTTGTTAATTATGACAAGTACTTTCTATTTCTCTCTTAGCTTTCACTTGCATAGAGGATTTGACTAACTTATTAGTATGCTATCATTGTATATGAAACCATAATCCCTGAAACCCGGATTTGGGATTGTATTTACATATTCGATGTCATTTGCTTAAGAAAAGTAGAACTGTACATTTGGAACTTCATTCATATTTTTTTTGTCGATTATAGTCGTACCTTGTATGATCAGAGTCTTCTCTACAATTTTTTTTTTCTTTATTTAGTTATGGTTCATCATAAGTTTTTTTTTAATAAAGAGCTAGTGTTTTTAAAGAATAAAGAGATATAGTTGAAGATACGATGAGTGGTGTAATTAATAGGTGTATATATTATTTATTTATTTTTAAATTAAGTAATTTGTCCTTATCAGTAAATATATATTAGGATAATTTTGTAATTAAATTTTTAAACAAGGAGCGCTTCTCCTTACAATCCAATGTTTTTCTTTTTACACTTCATTTCTAAAAACACTTTATTCTAAAAATTTTAATTTAAGAAATTCAAAAGACAATTAACTTTTTCCCAAAATTATCATTTTATCTTTTATCATTCCTATTCTAAAGACACTCCATTTTATTTTAATATTACCCATTTTGAATACCTCTATTTAGAAAATTTGAAAAAGAAAATACAAAAGAGATGTGAAGTAATTAAATGAAAATAAAGCAGAGAATAAATTTGAGAATAAAAGTGAGAAGATTGAAACAATAAGAAAACTGTTTTGGAGATCAAAGTGTGAAAATATAAAAACAATATTTCTTTTTCTCTTTTGGATTTTTAGCTCACTAAAAAAAATTATATTGAGTAAAAAAATGTTTTTCTAGAAAAAAGAATTTTTTATATATTTTTTTTTAGTGATGGTGATGATTAAGCATGTGTGGTATTTAAAAAAAAAAGATTTCAAATTTGGTTTAAATGAAAAATGGAAAACTTTTTTTATATAAAAAACCCCGATGATGATAATGATGGAGAGTTTGATGGTGTATGTGAAAAGAAATATTTTGAAACAATGAAGAAGATATTTATGGGTTTGTTAAAACACAAAAGAGGAAAAATAAAACTAAATATGGAAATAACTTGTTTGCTAAAAAAACATTTGGAGTGTCTTTAGAACTTTCTTATTTTATTTAATATTTCAATTCAGGTTAAATTTATCATAAATAAATAAAAATAAAATGACGTGTAAAAAGATAATTAATGGAATTTCAATCGCATTTCTTTTAAATAAAATATGGGTGGCAAATCATATATATGAGATAGAGAAAAGTTGACACAAGATATAACGTGGTAAACCTCCGAAGAAGAAACATCCACGAGTTAGCAACCACCAGCAAACAAAATCCACTAGTAGATAAGAAAAGTACAATCTCTAAAGTGACCCCTTCACTTAGAAACTACTCTCCTATCCTACTCATGAATATGTCACCCTCTTGTTCAACATTCTGAGGCCTCACACCTATTGTCAAGACTTCCTAGCTCACCCTTCCGGATCCTCATGACCCTAGGCAAGACTTCCTTGCTCACCCTTCCCGATCCTCACGACCCTATGCATTACTTCCTTGATCACCCCTTCCGGATCCTCACGACCCTAGACAAGACTTCCTTGCTTGACATTCCAAGGTCTCCCACCTCTTGCCAAGACTTCCATGCTCAACAGCATAGGCCTCGCACCTATTGTCAAGAATTCCTTTTCACAAGACATCTAGGTGATTATGATCCAAAATGAAGACAAGAACGCAACATAGAAAATGATGATCAACAAATTCTATGGACATGCAACTAGATAGCTAGATTATGCTTTCAAAGAACAATGACAAATGTATCTAGACAACCTAAGCATGTTATCAACTAAAAACCAAGTCAATAAAATGAATATATCAATTGATATAGACATAGTTCTTAGAAAATGAAATTAAATCTAGAAATAGCCAATCAAGCATAAGAACAAAAGATTTCTAGAAGCAATTTCATGTTTATCAAGTTTAGCACAAATCATTCAATCTGTCACAAATCTAACTAAACTTGAAAATTGAATAAACAAACCACAAAATGATATCAAAATCATCCTAGTCATGCTATCTTAATTAAATAGCATCATTCAACAAGAAGATCAAAGAAGAAAACTACGAAGAAGATGATTTTACCAATAAGGATGGAAATCACGAACTAAAGATCTGATTAATACGAATAATCTAGACATCCTTTGGTTCTGGAAATTCTTGGGGTTTGTAGATTTCTTCAAGGCACTCGAAATCGGTTTTTGAATCAAGTCATTTGGAGTAGAAAGGAAGAAGTTATCATAAAAACAAAAATCAAAATGTTGAGAGAAAAATTCTGCACAAGTTCTTCAATTTCAATTTTCTCAACTTGTCATGAATGATAGGGAATGAGGGGTTTTAAAGAGAAACGAACTAAAAGACCAAATTAACCTCATGCCTTAGTGCCTCCCTGAGATGGTGCATGGGCATCTCGGGGCAGCAAGGCTTTGGGGCCGAGATGGCCACGTGCCATCTCAGGAAGGTGCTCAAGTGATGGCTTATGCCAACACATCTCTTCCCTTGCGCTCCTCTTGTGTTCTTCTACCGTTCTTTGGCCTTCGATCTCTGAATTTGAATCCATTTGAAGATTACAAACTAGGACTCCATCAAGAATATGGAAATATAAGATACTAAACCTAAAAAATAGGAATTTGACTCGATATATAAAGACAAAGACAATGTATGCAACATGAGTTGAAAGTGTAATATCTTTTAAATTAGAACTCGAAATCAATAGTATGAGTAACCGAAATGACCAGAACTCAATCATGAAAAATCCAAGACTAAAATCAAGTTCAAGATCCATGTTATACAAATATATAAACAAACAAACACATTTCACACAAGAATGCAAACTACATAGAGACTACATGCATTTTCCAAAACATATCAATTTCATTCCAATGCATGAGCATTCAATATCAAGTGTTTGAATGTGTTATACCAAATGATACGATACGATGTAGGGACACAAATGTATGAATTGTGTGTGTGCACGCATTGAATGGTGCACAACTATACAGGGACACATATGTATGAGTTGTGTGTGTGTACACCCCAGCCTTGTATGAGAAAGATAAGGTCTTAATATACCTTTGTAGAACCATATATCATCCTTTCTCTTTGAAGACTTTGTACTTGCTTTGACTAGTTGTTCCTTCTTCTTTGAAGCTTGAATCATCATGAACCAAAACAACTAAATCATTACAAGTAAACATTATTTTGATATGGAATTAATGGCAACATAATCTAAAACCTAAAAAGCTACCCCTTTGACAAATTCCATGTCAAAACACCTATACATTTACTACAAATATAAAAATGAAGATAGGTCACAAAATCACTCCCTTACATTACAATTAGTAAGATTCCTAGAACTAATCCTCATCAACTCTTGAATTTCATCTTGATCTTTTCTTGACGCAACCTACAAATCATCTCAAAGCACAATGCATATACAAGAGAAAACAACAAATGACAACATATTATATGGATAAGAATATATAATTAAACTCTAAAAATACATGTATCTCCCCCTCAATACATGCCAAATCACAAAAATTCTTAACCAAATCTTAAGACTAATTATTACAAGCCATTAAGTTCAAAAGTTCACAAAACAACATAAAAAGAAACTAAGCAACTAGCATATACTTTTTCTCCCCCTTTTTGACATGAAATGATGCCAAAAAGTTAAGAAATGTACCTCAAAGATCAAATACTAGCCACTTGTTCCATCAAAGCAAGTCGTGCAAGTAGTCGATCTAACATAATGCTTGAGTGGTGGTCTTGAGCTTGAAGCAATGCACTCCTCCAACTCTTTGATCCTAGCATCTTGTTGAACAATTATTACACCGAGTTCATCAACCTTCTCCTTCAATTGTATAGCCCAATCCAGAAGAATACTTGTGCTAACCACATGACTATCCACTTGAGAACTATTAAATAGTCCAAAAGTATCACAGGTCTTACCCTTATTCTTATAGGACATGTATGATACACACTTATCACAATATTTTTCCAAGGGTTGAACTAACACATCATCTTCTCTACGCTTAATCCCACGAGCTAAACACAATGAAGTAACAAACCCCGGTAATGCAAGCTTTTTATCACCTCTAGTAGAGAAAACTACACTATCAATGTAATACATAAGAAGATCTCCAAGGTTTATAAGTTGATTAGTTACCAATGCATACACTATTTTGCTCTTGTCCTTATTCAACTCGGTTGAATTCGACGATCCAATAATGTTAGTGCAAATGAATAGATGCCAAAATGCACTAGTCTTAGTTAACTCATGTTGACTAATGTATGCTCTATTTTTCCACTCAAAAAAAGCATTGTCACAAAGAGTTCTACCCATGATATTTAGATTCTCAATAACATCCACATCTAGAAAATTAGAATCTATATCATCAGATAACCCAAGAAACTTGTTAATGTTCTCCGGGTTAACTCTAAACACAATACCCCTTATTCCCATTAAAGCATCTAACCATGTGGCACTTTCCTTATATTCATGATAAAACTCTCTAACAAGAGTATCATTTACAACTCCTAACATGCTCACCCAAGATTCCCATTTTCTATCCTTTAAGCACTTAAGACCATAAGAATCTTTACACTTACCAAAGTCAATGCCTCTCTCTTGAAACATCTTCTTTGTTCAAAAGATCCCTAAATCTTTTGTCCTTGAAGTTTTGGATTCTTTTGAGGTAGACTTGGCTTTCACAATGGGATTCAATTGATTTCCACTTCCGGTAATCTTAGTTCTTCCCATTTTCTTGTGTGATAAGATGCTATACACATACAACCAAAGTAAGTGAAACAAAACAAACACATTAGTCATAAAAATATAAAAACAAAGACATATGACTTAAGAATGAATCACCATGCAAGACAAAGATAGTGAGTAACATCGTACATGTATCATTAAGTCAAAGTATTCCAACATGTAACAAAATGAAGCATGTGAACATATCATAAAAGAGAACAATGCCTAGCATACAATGCTCCCCTTGATAAATGTAATAACTAAAATCAATGATAGCATAAAGTTCACAAAGATATTCACACAATCACATATTAAAGCAATTTGAAGAAATCTCAATAAAATAAGCTTCATATGCTAAGAGAGATACATAAAGATATTCAAGTTCTATCATAATTCTTCAACAATTGCTAAAATATCAACATACTCATAAACAAAGTGTGTGTGAGAGAGATATGCTTCAAATATATATCAAGAAGTAGTATGTTAATCAACATGCAAACAATTTCAAACATCTATTCATCGTAAACTTTTTCCATAAAAAGTCAAACCGATTATCATCCGGAATTTTTGCTTTTAAGAGAATAGATTTCAACATATGAGCATGTGTGTGCATGTGGCTCGTCATCCCATTTCTGTTTTTCAACCCGAGCTTATTTGATTTTTCAACTATACTAAGCCTTCCTCCATTTATTTTTAGGCTTTGAATCAAAGAATTTTCTTTTCTTGATTCCAATTCAACACTTCTTTGATTTTTTTTTCTTAAAAAAAAAAACATAATAAAACTCACTTCATGACGGCTTTCACTCATCACAATGGTGTAGCACTTTCCAATATTGGGTAGCTTTCACAACCAATGTGTGTAGCCCTTTTCATGAAGGTGCTCGTTGAGTTCTATGTATTTGCCGAAGCAAAATGGATACTAACCATAGGTCATTTTAAATGTACTTAAGCATAAAAACTTCAAGGTGTATCCAAAGTTTACATATTAGTAAACTCAACCTACTAGCAAAACATATAAGAGAAGCAAGGTACAATTTTAGAAAATCAAGATTTTATGGCTCATAAGCACGTGGTATAAAAGCAATAAGTAGAGACTTATTCAAGATCATTACTTATCTAATGACTAGCTTTCAAAGAATATGAAGCTCATATTTTTAAAAGTAATGCCACTCAATATACTATACACAAACAATCATCAAAGTTAAGATCAATGTGAAAAATGTCACTATTAGATCCTAAAGTAGCAAATGTCAATGAGAATCATACGTATGCTATACTAAATTCTCTAATATGACATGCTATGAGATGTATATCAAAGATTGAGTAAAAAATGAATATCTAAGGGAACATGCAATAGAGTATAGAGATACCTTTTGCACATTATATTCACCAAAAATCATACTTCCGTCCTTTTTATGAGCACTCTTGCCTTGAATGTCCTCATGACACCAAGTTGACGATGTTTCACATTAAGAGTATAAAAAGCTTAATATCTCAATTCAACAAACACAAATATCAAAAAAACTTCTCAAAAGTTAACTAATACATTTCGACTATCATAACAAACATGATGTGAGATAACCAAGTTCATATCAATACATGGAGTATTCAAAGCTAGCAAGCTAGAATTCTCAACACAATTGATATATTGCCTCAAAGCTACCCCACATGTGCTTCTTACATTAGTGATAAAAGCACTCACCCTTGAACTACTTGTTCTTGGGTATACCTACACAAAAATTTCCAATATCATCCTTGACAACAATGTTAAATCTAGAGTAAAGTCCTACATTGACTTGATTAACAAGAATATCATTAATACTCTTTTCCTTCACATTTTCAACACAAGATTTTTCAAGTTGAACAAGATTATCTTTCTTTATACTCCACAACTTCTTTTCATGCTTAGCAATATTAACATGTTTCTCAACTTTCAAAGCCTTAGCATGTTCAAGTTGAAGTTTAATCTCCTTGTCTGTAGATTCATTTCCTAATTTGCATTTTTCAAAAAATTTATAACACCTAGTCTTAATGTGACCTATTGTGTTGCAATAATGGTAAATTGGAACAAAAGATGAGATTGTACCTTTTGGAGTTGAACTAGCTTCACTAGGAGTTTGTAAAGATACCTTGTTTGCCAACTTTTTCTTGGCTTTTGATCTTCTCTTCTTGTGTGGATTCATGTCAATCATGACTTCTTCCAAGTGAGTAGGAAGCGGTGCTTACAAGAGCTCATTTTCAACTACTAAGTCATCTTCACCACTATGATAGTTAACAAGATTCCTAACACTAGACACACTTACCGAATCATTCACTAAGTCCTTGATAGCCTCTTTAGCCGTGTCTATCTCTTTCATTAATTATTGTTCTCTCTTCTTCAAAGAAGATATCATTCCATCCTTCTCAAGGTTTATCTTTTCGAGTTCTCTAATGTTTTTCATAATATCACCTTTATCACCAATAAGTCTACGTGTAACAATCACAAACTCATCTAGTTGTTTCTCGATCAAATCATCATTCTCAACTACCTCTCTTAGAGCATTATCTCTAGCTTCTTCAAGCTTCTCTATCTTAGCCAACAACTCAAGATTGGTAGGAATGGAACTAGTGCTTCCATGATGATTTACATCAACATTCTTGTTCAAAGATATTTTACCATCAACATCTAGTGGAGAATGAGAAGCCGTTAAAGATACAAAGTTGCACACCAACTCTTCATCACTTAAAGACTCACTACTAGAGCTCTCATCATCACTAGAGTCATCATCACTCCAAGTAGCCGCCAACACCTTGCCTTTCTTATCTTTCTTAGATGGCTTCTTGGTGCACTCACTAGTAAAGTGACCGAAACCATGACAATTATAGACACTGTTCTTGTTCATGGCTTGACTATTCTTCTCATTCCTTAGAGATGAAGGTTTCTTAAGTCCTTTTTCCTTAGAAGACTTGCCTCTAGGCTTTACATTCTTTTTTAGAAACTTCTTGAACTTTCTAACCAAAAGAGCCATCTTTTCATTTTCATCATCACTCTCATACTCAATAGCATTGAGAGCAATTCCCTTACTCTTGATCTTTGGCTTTAAGCACATCTCATAAGTTTAGAGAGACTCAAGAAACTCATCGATGTTCATGCTATCCACATCCTTGATTTCCTCAATGGCCGTCACCTTTGATTTAAATCTCTTAGGAAGAGACCTAAGGATTTTCCAATTTATACGCTCTATTGAGATAGATACTCCAAGTGCTTGACATTGGTTAGCAATGTTAAGAAGCTGGAATTGGAAGTCTTCGAACTTTTCTTCTTCACCCATACTTAAACCTTCAAATTGTGATGCCAACATTTAAAGCCTTAATTTCTTCTCTGCCAAGGTTTCTTCATTAGTGACTTGGAGAGTATCCCAATCCTCCTTTACGGATTCAAGATTTTGAATGTAGGAGAATTGATGTCTATCAACTCCTCCAAAGATGGCATTCATAGCACGGTGGTGCCATTTATCAACCTCAAACTCATTCGTTGTCCATTCACTCCTTGGATTGAGTATATTGGTTCCATCCTCTTGAACCTTGGTAGGAGGACTATAACCTTCTTCCACTACCATTCACGCCCTCTCATCAATTGAGCAGATGTAAGATTTCATCCTCAACTTCCAATACCCATAGTCAGTGTTTCGAAGTAATGGTGGCTTAGTATTTGAGGCTCCTTCCGCCATTACATCCTCTTGTAAACCCATGACTTCAAAAGCTTTACAAATACCGTGAATGTATCACCTGGATCCTCACTAGGTATAATCTAGTGTCTTGCTCTGATACCAATTGAAAATACAAACACAGTTAAATGCTCAAGGCTAACCTAGGGGGTGAATAGGTTAGACACCTTTTTTGAGTCTCTTCGAAACAAACAAAAGTTTGTCTCTCAAGTTTGCTTGTATCACAATATATATCAATTAAAGACAATTAATGTATATATAAAACATGTAAAGTGTGATACAAACAAGCAACCGTAACACATACACAATTGATATTATAGTAAGGAAGTTAATTTACATAAAACGTTCTATCCACAAAATTCCAATAACATATACAAATATAAGAGAGATAGGGATGGAGAAAATTGACACAAGATATTTATGTGGTAAACCTCTGAAGAAGAAACATCCACGGGTTAGCAACTACCGGTAAACAAAATCCACTAGTAGATATGACAAGTATAATCTCTCAAGTGACCTCTTCACCTAGAAACTACCCTCTTATCCTACTCATGAATATGTCACCTTTTTGTTCAACATTCCGAGGCCTCACACATCTTGTCAAGACTCCCTTGCTCACCCTTCCGGATCCTCACAACCCTAGCCAAGACTTCCTAGCTTGACATTCCGAGGTCTCCCACCTTTTGCCAAGACTTCCATGCTCAACAACATAGGCCTCACACCTATTGTCAAGACGTCCTTCTCACAAGGCATCTTAGTGTTCATGAATGCAAAACGCAAACAAGCACGCAACATAGAATGTTATAAATAACACATCCTATGGAAAATACAGGACATATTCATGAATGCACACAACAAATGTAGTCTAGTCAATCATGCATGTTTAATACATCTATATCATGTAAAAGAGGTTCACTATTAATTACAACCCAGATACATACATAGATCTAAAACTTGAGTCATAAGATTTGTTCAATTAATACATAAACAAGTTTAATCTCATATTCCAAAAAACATGTTCTAGAGCATATTATCTATTCATGAAATCAACTAAGCACAAGAATAGCTCATAAGAACACAAGCACATGTATAATAGTGAACTTTCAGCCAAAGAGAGCCTAATACATGTGAGGAACTATTTTTCACAAAATCAATCAATTAAAGATCATCAAATAGTCATAAAATCAAAGCTAACATAATACAATCACGCAACATAGAATGTTATGAATAACACATCCAATGGAAAATACTGGACATATTCATGAATGCACACAACAAATGTAGTCTAGTCAATCATGCATGTTTAATACATCTATATCATGTAAAAGAGGTTCACTATTAATTACAACCAAGATACATACATAGATCTAAAACTTGAGTCATAAGATTTGTTCAATTAATACATAAACAAGTTTAAATCTCATATTCCAAAAAACATGTTCTAGAGCATATTATCTATTCATGAAATCAACTAAGCACAAGAATAGCTCATAAGAACACAAGCACATGTATAATAGTGACATTTTGGCCAAAGAGAGCCTAATACATGTGAGGAACTATTTTTCACAAAATCAATCAATTAAATATCATCAAATAGTCATAGAATCAAAGCTAACATAATACAATCCCAATCATGTGAAAACATAGGTAAATTAAAACCTAACTCAACATGTGAGATTTTAATTGAAACTTAATCAAGCTTTAAATGAGTTCAAAACTCAAATAAAGTAATCACAAGACACACACACACACACACATACACACACACACACACACACACACACACACACACACACACACACATATATATATATATATATATATATATATATATATATTTGTTGAAGAAGAAAACCCAAGGCAATTGACCAAGTTTTAAAAGAAAACTTTGAGAGAAAATCAATACCTTAGTTGATTTGGTACAATCCCATTTTTATGATGATTGACTCCAAAAAAGCAGTAAAATTAACTCAAGCCTTTAGGGAAAAGACGAAGGATGATTAGACAAACACTCTTAACTTTGAATCACTCATATCGGAAATCAAATGAAGATGTTATGGTGTTTGGATGGTGAGAATATTTGGGAGAAAATTCTACACTCAAATTTTGAATCTCTTCTTATAATGAAATGTGAGTGGGAAGGGAAATATAAAGAAGAGGGAAAGATATCATGTGAAATGACCAAAAGGGACAAGAAGTAACCAAGCTTGCTTGCTACCCGAGATGGAATGTGGGCATCTCGGGGCAGCAAGACTTCTTGCCCAAGATGGCCACGCGCCATCTCGGGAAAGAAGAGCTTGGTGCTGTCTTCTTTTTCCCTCGACCTCCCTTTGTGTTCTTCGACCGTTCTTCAACCTCAGAACTTAGAACTTGAATCCGTTAGTGGATTATTAACCGTAACTCTGTCACGGACATGGACATATAAGATACTCAACCCAGAAAATAATAATTCCACTGGATATACGAAGACGAAGATAATGTACTCAACATGACTAGAAAGTATCATATCTTTTGACTTAGAACTTGAAATTAAAAGTATGAGTAACCAAAGTTTTTGGAACTCAGTCAAGAATGATATAAGACTAAATTCAAGTTCATTATCCATGTTTTACAAAAATATACACATACAAACACATTTCACACTAGAATGCAAACTACATAGAGATAGTCTCCAATCATGCATTTTCCAAAACATGTTATTTTCATATCAATGCATGAGCATTCAGCTTCAAGTGTGTGAATGTGTTATAAATGGTGCACAATGATGCAGGGACACAAATATATAAATTGTGTATGTGCCTAAGCCTTGTAAGAGAAAGATAAGGTCTTAATATACCTTTGTAGAACCATATAACATCCTTTCTCTTTGAAGACTTTGTACTTGCTTTGACTAGTGGTTATTCCTTCTTTTAAGCTTGAATCATCATGAATCTAAACAACTAAATCATTACAAGTAAACATCATTTTGATATGATATTAATGCCAACATAATCTAAAACCTAACAATAGACTCACCGTGTGCGACATCATCATTTGTGGGGCTAATATTTTTTAACAAAAAATAATTCTTTCCATTTGGATCGCCTTTAAATAGGTGTTTCCCCCACAATGTAACTAAATTGGAAAGATAAATTAGATCCACTTTTTTTTTTTTACTTTTTTTCCAAACAACCAATACTCTTCATTAATATATATATATATATATATATATATACAGAGTGAGTCTCTCATGAGGGATCCTTTGATGGTGAGTTCATTGAAATCTACATATAAATAAAATTTGAGAATTTTTTAAATACTAGAACTAGTTTTCTTGATTTTTTCTTTATTTAGCCTATTTTTCGATGACTTCATATTTACAAAAATTGGATAAATAATTATAGTGCTTGGAACATTCTCAAATTTTATTCATATATAGATTTAATTGAACTCGTCATCTACAAAAAAATTCAGATCAAAATTTATTAAAATCGATGTATTTTCATCAAGGTCCTTACTGAAATTAAAATAAGAGATCCTTCATAAAAGATTTACTATATATATATATATATATATATATATATATATTAATACATAAATTATATAATATATTTTAGGTAAAAAATGTTAAAAGTCCCTCTAGTTTGACCTATTATGCACTCTGATCCTCCTAGTTTCAGTATTGGCCAGTTTGGTCCTTCTGTTACGGTTTCAATTAAAAACAGTTTTTCTGACATGATTAGAAGATAAAATGTCCTTAATGCCCCTTAAAGTGTGACGTTTGACAAAAATACTATTTTACCCATCTAATAAATATTTAAATTAATAAAAAAACATTTTTTTTAATTTGGTGGAGATCCAGATTCGATCTCCACCGTCCATCTCCATCGAATCTAGATCTCACCACCACCCCCAAACCTGGAAATGAAACCAAAAATTACCCATCAATTTTTTTTTTAATAAAACGAGATCTAGAATTATTTTTTAACAAAACTAGATCTAAAAAAAAATTGAACAAAACAAGATATGGAAAAATATTGTTTAAAAAAGGTAGATCTGGAATTTGTTTCTTAACAAAACTAAATCTGAAAACCACCATCATCTCTAGTAATTGGTAATAGAAATCCACCATCATATTCAAAATCAGTAATTGAAACACAAAAAGAAATTGAAAACACCATCATCTCCAGATTCTTCATTCAACACATCATCACCATCACCTAAAAAAATGATTTTTCAATCTGGATCTCAAGATTTTTCAAACACCAACACCCACACACCCACAACCACCAACAATTCTTTGCTCACCAACACTGTCATACCCACGAATACAACCAGATTCTTCGTTCACCAATAAACACATGACCCGATGAGAGACAAGAGATCGTCGGTGGAAGGAGCTCATTTTGTTGGGTTCGATCTCCTCAACTGGAGAAGATTGACGCATCGTAGGGTGGTTGTTGGTGATTTCTATGGGTTTTGGTGGTGGTGGCTAGGTTTTGATGAAGATGATGAAGTGAGATATTGAGATGTAAAATGTTAGATATGGCTAGGTTTTATTATTTAATTTTATTTTTTTAGTATTAATTTTTAATTATTTTAATATCAGATGAAGAGAGGTGGCTAGTGTTTGGGTGTGGGAGATATTATCGTGGAGAAGATGATGGGAAAAATGATTAGGGTGTTTAATTTAGGTTAGGGAAATACGACTTGGGTGTTTTAATTTAGGTTATTTTTTTGTTTTTTTAAGTAGTTTTTTTTTTCATTTTTAATTAGTTTTATATTTATTTTAATTTTAAATTTAATTATTTTTATTTTTTCATTTTCAGTTTAGTTTTATATATTTTTTAATTTAAATTTTAATTAGTTTTTTTTTCATTTTTAATTAGTTTTGTTTATATTTTTTAATTTTCATTTTAATTAGTTTTTTTTCATTTTTAATTAGTTTTATATATTTTTAATTTTAATTTTAATTAGTTTTTTTTTTTTTTTTTTTTAATTAGTTACATATATATTTTTAAATTTCAAATTTAATTAGTTTTATTTATAATTATTATTTAATTCTTAATTTGTCAACTCACCCATTTGCCCTTCTTTAATAAATATTCTAGAAAAAAGAATGACAAGTTTACCATTTTGCTCACATCTCATTCAGAGAATTTTCAAAAACCCTTACAGAAACGGACGGTAGGGACCTAATCAACCATAAAATTAAACTATGGAGATCTGCATGACCAATAATGAAACTAGGGGTACCAGAACGTATAATAGGGCAAACTAGAGGAACCAAAAACATATTTACCTTATATTTTGGATATCAACACTATCAGTAATTATTTAACAAATTATAATTAATTTAAAAAAAAACAATTAATTAATTAAAAATTATCACAATAGAATTACAACAAAAAGAAAAAAATAAATATAATAATACAACTTTCATCCAATCAATCTCACACCCTACTAGAGACAAGAATCGGTGAAGTAGTGAAACAATCAGGAAGCAAGGTGAATCAGTGAAACAATCAGGAAGCAAGGTGAATCAGTGAAGCAGCCATGCAAGCAATGAAGAAGTGAAGATCCAATTTGCTCATAAGAATCATTGAAGCAGCCATGCAAGTAATGTGAATTAGTGAATCAGTCATGCACGCAAAGTGAATCAGTGAATCAGTGAATCAGTCATGCAAGCAAGGTGAAACAGTGAATCAACCACAAGATATTATGGACTTTTAAAAATAAAAATCTTAAAAGTCTGAATCGAATACCATATGGCTTATCTAACTTATTAAAAAGTCTCATTCCATTACCATCAGACTTTAACTTTCCAAAATTTTTTATTAAAATAAAAATCCAATAACACCCCTCTAATTTATATTGTCCCTATTTCTATATATAATTATTAAAATTTATAGTTACATATAATTATATAATTATATATATATATATATATATATATATTATAAAATGTAAAATCAATTAAAAAAATTTAATGTTTATATTCAAATGATTTTAATTTCTTTAAAATTAATGGTTACCAAAGTCGTAAAATTGGTTACCAGAGATGTAAAAATTGTTACCAAAGCAGTGAAATGATTACAAGTCAAAATTTTAAAAACCTTAAAATGGTTACCAAACCCGTAAAAAATGGTTATCGGAGCTGTATAGGTTGTCACCAAAGCCGTGAAAGTGGTTACAAGCCAAATTTCAAAAGTTGAAAAATGGTTACCAAAGCCATACAAATGGTTACCGGAGCCGTAAAGGTGTTTACCAAAACCGAGAAAATGGTTACAAGACGAATTTGAAAAAATTGAAAAATGGTTACCAGAACCTTAAAAATGGTTATAAAAGCCGAGAAAGTGGTTACCATAGGCATGAAAATGGTTAATTACAAGTCAAAATTTTAAAATTTTAAAAATAGTTATCAAAATTGTAAAAATGGTTACCGTAACCATGAAAGTCAAAATTTCAAAAGTTGAAAATGGTTACCGGAGCCGTAAAAAAGGTTACCAGAGCCGTGAAGGTGGTTACATAAGTGTGAAAATTGTTATAAGTAAATAATTTAAAATTAACAAAATGGTTACCAGATCTGTGAAGGTGGTAACGAAAACCGTGAAAATTGCTACTAGCCAAATTTTAAAAATTGAAAACTGGTCACCGAAGCCGTGGAAATGGTTATCGGATCTGTGAATGTGGTTACTATAGCTGTGAAAATGGTTACAAGTCAAAATTTCAAATTTTGAAATATGGTTAATTATCAAAGCCGTAAAAATGGCTACCAAATCAATGAAAATGGTTACAAGCCAATTTTCAAAAATTGAAAAATGGTTACCAAAGCCGTACGAATGGTTATCGGAGCCATGAAGGTTGTTACCATAGCCGTGAAAATAGTTACAAGTCAAAATTTAAAAATTTGAAAAATGGTTACAGAAGCTGTGAAGGTGGTTACTAAAACCGTGAAAATGGTAACAAGCCAAATTTTAAAATTGAAAAATTGTTACCGAAGACGTACATATGGTTACCAGAGCCATGAAGGTGGTTACCAAAACCGTGAAAATGGTTACAAGCGAAATTTTAAAAATTGAAAAATGATCGCCAAAGCCGTAAAAATGGTTACCGGAGCCATGAATATTGTAACCAGAACCGTGAAAATGGTTACAAGCCAAATTCAAAAATTTGAAAAATGGTTATCGAAGCCTTACAAATGGTTACTATAGCAGTGAAATTGTTACAAGTCAATATTTCAAAATTTTAAATATGGTTACTGAAGCTAGTCATGCCTACAATTTCGGTTCTGAATCGTCGGCTTCGGCGGTTCGACCTGTTCGGTTCTTTAAAAAAAAATACTATAATACGTACTTAAAAAAAAATAACAAAACATAAGACATGTAATAATGTGAAATTGTAAATGAATTTTATTACGTAAGCCGTAATTGAAATAAAATAAAATCAAAAACTAAATACATAAATAGAAATAAAAGTATGCAACTAAAAAAAAAATTGGTGTTGCACTTAATTTGTACAACAATTAAGTTGCCTATGTATCCTTTTGGAGTTTAGAGGAATCAAAGACCACATAGTTCTTTTACATTTTATTGCCTTTTACATCTGTAAGTCTATAACTAATTGCTGCCTTTCGTTCCGGTGGTGTGGTCATCACTGAATAAATCGTATATTGTTTCTTGTTGGATTTCTTATTGTTTGTATTCTGTCTTTATCCAATCATCAACATAGACTTGGACTTGAATTGATTCTGGCCTAAAAAACGATCGTCTTGGGTCTAAAAAATTTACACCAGCGCTAAACTCCTGTGCCACAGCCATTGTAGAAACCAATGTTACAAGAATCTGTTTGGCTATTATAGATAGTATTGGGAAGTGCTTTTGATGCTCCCTCCACCAATTTAGAATCAAATTGATCCACATCACCACCTTCTATAAACTCAAAATTGGTACTGTGATAAGTTTCAATCTTAGAATATGAGATCGAACTTGATGAAGAAGAAGAACCTCGTAATCTTTTAATCTTTTAGGGTAACAGTGTAGACCCTACCCCCAACACTCCAGAAGATAGAGTTTGGGAGACATTTTCATTTTATGGAACACTAATGTTCAATGATGGACCATAAATTGTACAATATTCATCATATAACTGATAAAATAATGTCTTAATTGTAGAACAATAAGTATTAATATCTACTTCTATACCTAAACATTCATAATAAAGAGTTAAATAATCTGTCAAATTTTCTATTTACCAAAGTGGGTCAAAACACAATGCAAGCAGGTAAATAGTTGGAAATTCCCTATAATAGTCTAACAATTTTTTTCATAGTGTTGACGTCGATTTCTCGATGGATGAGAGAGTCAACAAGATTTGATTTGGTTATGATTTGTCAAAGAGAAAGAGAAAGAGAATGTAATTTTGAAGTCAATAAGACACGAGTTTACGTGGTAAAACTCCGGTAATCGGAGAAACGTCCACAGGTGGTTGAATAAACAAACGAACAAAATCCACTATTTGACTGAAGAATTACACCACTCGATCTTTTTTGTCTCCCTCTTCTAGTGATTTTCGGTGTACTTTTTGTTCTATCTCTCCTAACAATGAGATTATGGGTCTATTTATATATGCATAGAACCCTAATACTTGTTGTGCAAGTAATGAAAGAATTGGTTGCTTGTTGGAGTTGTCTTTAACTTCTTTCCTATTTTGGAGACTGAGTGGAGATCGAATGGGACCCTGGTGATATATTCCGTTTAGGACTTATTTCCTTATAAATGTGTAGTCTTCTCAAAGTAGAGTTGTTGCCTGATTTAGAACCTGTTTCCTGTTTGGTATTTTATTCTTATAGAAATTCTTCTTGATATGGATGTCCTGCTTATTTGAGCATGACTCTTGGTTCACCCACGTACAAATCATGTACTGAATTTCTTTATTCTGGTTTCTCATATTTTTCCCAAGTAGAACATGACGTCACTTGGTCCCGAGCAAGTCATGACTTTACCGAATACTTGTATTCTCACTTACTCGGGTTCTTATTGCTATACGATGTCTTGAAAGGTACTTTCTGGATGCCTATTCGGATATCTAACTGGCAATTTTAAGGGACTATCCATATTGTCAGTGACGTGTACATTCGACAAAAATATACACATAACAATACCCCCTTAAAATATTTTTGCCGAGTAGGAATTGGTTCTTGGCAAAAGTATTTAATTGACCCTTTAATCTTTTAAGCCTCATTAATACTAGAATAATAATCTGTAAACAGTTCCTTGCAGTAATGAAGTGCCTTAATGGCTACCACGTAAATTCAATTTGCCCTTTCACACGAAATCTCAATGATTGCGACGTTTTGGAATTCTGACGGCTTGGTCAGTTCTTTCCTTGACAAGTGTCTTCCAACCATTTCATCCCCCTAGTAGCATTTATGAGAAGCGACTTATGGGTCACCCGATACGCCGCCTACGTAATCAAATCCTTATTTTTATTTTTTCCCGCTTTTTGAGATTCTAGGGTTTCGCATTTTCATTTTTGAATAACTTATTCAAGCTGAAATGGAACTATTCTGGTTCATTTTTTACAGAAGTAAATATTCAACCTAGATTTTCTTGCGCAGAGATTTCATCTCAACTCTCCAATTAAGCTTTTCCAGGTTTCTTTACATTTACTTTAAAGGTTAGTTTCGATGGATCCAACTTCCCGTCATCGACTTTTTATTATAGCTTTCGAAGTGCTTGAATGCAGAGACCTTCAATTGGTTTCTTGTGTTTGTAGATTATTGGGGGGGGGGGGAATTCCTCATGACGAGCCTCTTTATTTGGATGTTGCTGTTTCTAGGCTTCATTTTGACGCACACTTTAGTTCTAGCTTTGAATCTTCTTCTAGTTCTAAATCTTCTGTTTCTGATCGTCACAGGGTTCCTTTGCGATCAAGGATGGGAAAACATCAAAGCAAACGTGTAGTTCACAAATATGGCTCAGGCAACATTCAAATCAAAAGGCAAATAATTGATGAAAAAGATGTTGAGGATGAGTATAATGCATCTCGTATCCCCTTTTCTCTTGATCGTCCGAGTAGATATGATGCCGAGACAAATATGGTTAGGGAATCTGAAATCGAGAAGTATCACGCACGGTTTGACCTAAATGACTTGGTTGTGATGACTCCTACCGATGATAGAGCCATATGGAACCCAACTCTGGGCATGGTGGCGATTTATGGGTCCATGCTCTGCTGTGGTGTAACTCTTCCTCTCCTGCTGTTCATCGCTTAGTTCCTTACCGGGGCAGGGGTTGCTCCGGCTTAACTTGTCCCGAACAACTATATAGTACTAATGTGTATGTGGCACATCTGGATTTGAATGAACTTGTCACCACCCTCACCCCGTGAAATTAGGCATTTTTTCACACTAAGGTAATTTGGTCGGACTAGAACTTATTTTCTTATGTCCAACCCTCTAGATTGTTGGGTCCCTGAGGGGACGAAAGTGAACCAAGGAATTGATATTTCTTCTGACGCCAAAAAGAGAGGCTTTGTGTGGGGATTTCCTACCACGAACAAGCATTGGAAGAATAGTTGGCTTTTTACAGGGAGAAACTTGGGACTTGAGGTCAATCTCTCAACTGGGGAAAATCAGGAGGTGATAAGGGTTCCCTATTTTTTCTGTTCTTCTAACGTCTGGAATAAGAAGAAACTTATTTTCACTAACACCGAGTTGACTAGACTTGCTCGCGCGGCTGTGTATACCTTGGAAAAGAGAAGCATGCCCTATCTTTTTAATGAGAAAAAAATGATTGACCTTGGCTTCTTTAATCAGATTTCAGATTATCGTAGGTGATGTAAGTAGAAATTTTCTCATTTCTATTTTGCTTCTACATTATTATTTATGACTTGGTTTTTCTTCTTTAACTTGTGCAGTGTATGACTCGGACATCATCTGCAACGTCTAAGCTCGCCATGTTAAATCGATCATTCAGGCGAGCCAAAAAGAAGCTTCTCGCCAAAATAAGGAAGGAGTCGCTCTACATGATGACTAATCGGATGAGGATTTTGATGAAGCTAGCGAGCAAATTCCGAAGCATGTCCCTGAAGAGGTCGTTTGGCTGACCATGGGGGAATCGAGTTACCCGAGTAGCCCTAATGCTCAAAGGGTGTCAAAAGATGAGGGCGGACAAAAAAGACATCCTAGAAGAGCAGCGTCTGGCAAGCCGCGTTCCATGGTTGAGGAAACGTCTACTGTGCAGCTTGTGGTTAAGGATAGTGAAGGCGTCAGGATACCCCCGGTTGAGCAAATGAATCTTGATCCTGATTTTTTTGAATCTTTTCAATATATTACTGAGGATCAGGAGGATTCTACGGCAGACCTCGGCTTCCATCCTACTTGGGTTGAGAAAAAGAATATGGTCGACTATCCCGCTCGTCCTCATAAAGTCCCTCAGGTGGTATCATTTATTGAGTTGAGTGATGATGATACCGAGGTTAGAATTTTCCCAAGCGTTCAAGTTGAAACGTCTGAGGGAAAAGCAGAAACTTCAAACCTGAACAAGGATTCTTTACCTCATGAGGTTGAAGACGCAAGGGCGGAATCCTTAGGAGCCCCTTCTTATCCCACTCCCAGGATATGCTAAGGGTGATGTCATCTGGTCAGGCCTTCATTGGAGATGATCATTAGAGATGATCATTGGAGCCGCTTCAAGGATGGTTCTCCAACAAATCGTCTTCAAAATATTTTCAACAACGCGTCATACGTAAGTCTTGAGATCAACTGTTATCTTAATGTCTGATATATTTTTAACTCAAATCTTTGTTACAGGTGGTGGCTGAGTTCGCTGAGTTAGTTCAGACGCAACAACATCAAGCTGATCGGATAACGCGTCTTGAAGCTCAGCTAAAGAAGAGTGAGGATAGCCGTGCTCAGGTTGAGGCGGCTTACCAAAGGGAGGTGAGCTCTGCCCAAGAATTCGTCGATCATTGCTTGGCTAAGTAAATAGAGGTGGATGAGAGAGCTTCCGTGGCAGAATAGAAAGTTGTGTACTTCTAAAATTTACTATCTGTTGCCTAGGAGTCGATGCTCAAGGCTGAACAGGCCAGGTCATCTTACGAGCAAAAAAATGAAGATTTAGAGCGTCAAGCTTTGACGGTCGAATCCCTTTCAAAGGTGGCTAGGTTGGAACTTGAGGTCCAGGGGGTTGATCGCTTTAAAAGGTCTCTTGCTTATGACGCTCTTCTCCTTAGGGAATTCCTGCAAGGATTAGTTTCACCTGGCGAATTCTTTAAGGTCAAAAATCGGGCAGTTGATAAAGCTCGATCCAACTGGGAGCTATCGATAAAAAACCATATGGATCGGTCCCTAGAGTCTCTTCAGACTCAGATGAAGGAATGAAGAGCTTACTATTGCAGCCGAGATAAAGAACCCTATCCTATGCATTTAAAGGTCCCATAAGAGCATTCTCTCTCGACCTTATATGCCAATCAGGAGTCTGGTGTGGATGATTCGATGCCTGATGTTGGTCCGATCCCTGGAAAAGATTATAGCGAGTGGATGGATGACTTGGTCGACACAATTGCTTGGCCTTCAAATGAAAGTCTCCTCTATGAGTATGAGAAAGTGCCTGAACCGAGTATTGGCAAGAGTTCCATATCCTCATCTAAGCCTTAGTCATGTTTGCAAAAAATTTGCTTTGTAAAGAATTTTGATCAATGAAGTTTTATATTTTTGCCTACTGCTTTATTCGGAATGCCAAGTATTTTGTTAAACCGGGCTAACTCTATTGCCTGAGTAACTTCACCAAGTATTTTATTTAGCTTAGTTTCGTTACTCGAACAATTTATAACGCCAAGTATCTTATTAAACTGGCTAACTGGTGCCCGAGTAATGTTGCTGAGTATCTTATTAAACTGGCTATTGCAATTTTGTGCCAAGTATCTTATTAAACTGGCTAATATTATTAACCCAGTCATCTCGAAACTAACAAGTAGATTTATACTTGTGCTTCATACTCGTTTGCTACCAGAATGTTACATCGAGGCTCTCCACGATCATAGGTTCGATTCCTTACGCAAGACATTGAGGATGTCTACTAGTTTGCCTGCGTAAGGTTTTGTCGAATCGTTAAGCTCTAAGACTGCTTAACACAGCTGCACAACTCACCAGAGTTTTTTCCTGGTGGTGCCCCGAGCCGTTCTGGTGCATCGGGTTTGCCTTTTAGCTAAGGTCGACTGACCTTGCTCTGTTGGCGGGCTCCTTCGAGCTACTTCGCCCATTCAGGAATTTTACCAAATTTATGGTCCCGAGCATTTTATCTACATTTTTTGTTTGCATGTTCTTGTTATCATGCTGCTGCTCAAATTTTAGAAATCTCATATCGAGCTTTTATTTATAACTGCAAAACAATGTGATAAATTTCAAGCTAAAAATATCCTAACTATTAAAATTCTCTTGCCCAAAAAAGGAAACAAATTTTAAGGATAAAAAATCTTTAAATATTGAGGATTGCATGGTCGAGGTAAAATCCCCCATTTGGTAGGGTGATCCAGTATGCTCCATGACCAACCACTCATTCAATCTTGTATGGGCCTTCCCATTTGTCAGCCAATGATCCTGTAACTTTGTTCATTGTGTTCAACGATACTTTTCTAAGCACCAGGTCCCCTAGTTGGAATTTCCTTATCTGAACATGAGAGTTGTAGTGTCGAGCCACTCTTTGCTGATATGCTGTATTTCGTATTTGGGATTTCTCCCTCTTCTCTTCTAGCTCATCTAAGCTTTGTAACAGCATATCAACATTCTGTTCTACATCATATACCCTGCCCTAGCCCTTGGTGACATGTATGATGTTTCTACTGGGATAATAGCTTCAGTCTCAATTGCCAAAGAGAATAGAGTCTCTTTTATAGAAGTCCTTGTTGTTGTCCGATACGCCCATAATACTTCAAGGAGCTTTTCAACCTAGTTGCCTTTCTTAGGATCCAACTTTGCTTTGAGTGTGTGATTAATGATTTTGTTTACTGCTTCAGCTCGTCCATTGGTTTGAGGGTGGGCAGATGTGGCATAATAATTTGTAATTTGGTACTCGTTGCATTGATGTCTGAATTTTTGATTGTCGAACTGGGTGTCATTGTCAGTAATAAGAGTATTTGAGACTCCAAATCTATAAAGTATGTTTTTCTTTACAAAGTTTATGGTATTTGCCTCCGTGATGTGTACTAACGCTTCTACTTTCACCCATTTCCTGAAATAATCAACGGCTACTATCGCATGCTTTTCTCCACCCCCTGTCCCTACCGGTATTGGGCCAATTAAGTCCCAGGCCCCACATAGTAAATGGCCATGGGGATGTGAGGCTTCTAAGTTGTTCAAGGGGTTGTCGAATATCGTTGGCTATCCTTTGGCATGCATTGCAACTTTCTGAACATCGCTGTGCATCCGAGAACAAAGAAGGCCAATAATAACCTTGCCTGAGTACCTTGTGTGCTTAAATTTTACCCCCAGTATAGTTTCCTCATACTCCGCCGTGGATTTCCTATAGTATCTGATATGCATCTTCCTCTGATACACATCTTTGGAGTGTTCGGGAAAACCTCATTCTGTACAGTTCTCCTCCAATCAATGTGTATCTTACTGACCGGTACCTGATGCGTTTGGCTTTTATGGGATCTTCTGGGAGCATGTCTTCTTCCAAGTACCTTTTTAGCTGAGTCATCCAACCGTCTGTCAATGTTCAGATTTCTGAGATTTCAAAGTTTTTTGGCTCAACTATACTCGGTCTGAAGAGATGTGTGACCGGAATAGTTTTTAGCCTGATTGTGGTTGTTGCTGATGCTAGTTTAAACAAAGCGTCTGCCTTTTCATTATCTTCCATGGAAATCTGGACAATCTTATGTTCCTCGAATTTTTGAAGAAGTTGTTTTGCTATAACTTGATAAGCTATCATACATTCATCTCTAGCTTGGTATTTGTCCAGGACTTGGTTGACGATTGCCTGTGAGTCACTGAATATCTCGACCTTATATGCTCCGAGTACTATGCATACTTTAAGTGCAGCTAGTAATGCCTCGTACTCGACTTGGTTATTTGTTGCTTTGAAGTCGAATCTTATGGCACATTCAACATCATCTCCTTCCGGGGTGCATACTACGATCCTTGCCCCGCTGCCATGAGTGTTTGAGGAACCATCGACATATAACCTCCACCAGAAAGTCTTGCCCAACATCCTTTTCACTTCCAGGTTTGATTCTATGAATTCTACTAAAAAATATGCCATTGCTTGGCCTTTGAGAGATGTCCTGGGGGCGTACTGAATATTGAATTCACTCAGCCTGATTGCCCATTTAGTTAATCTTTATGAAATTTCTGGCTTCTATAAGATTTGCTTAAGTGGGCAATCGGTGAGAACCTAGATTGTATGAGCCTGAAAGTATGGTCTCAGCTTCCTTTATAGCGAAACCAATGCTAAGGCCATTTTTTTTGCCTGTGAATACCTGGTTTCAGTCGGAAGAAGAGCCTTGCTGGTATAGTATACTGGCCTCTATATCTCATCTTCTGTTCTGACTAGAACTGAGATTGCTGCTAATTCCGTAATTGATAAGTACAAATAGAGTATTTCTCCCATTTTAGGTTTTGAAAGGATGCGAGCCTGCCCTAAGTACTCATTGATTTTAAGAAATGCCTACTCACATTCTTCGTTCCATTCAAGCCCTTTCCCTTTTTTTGATTACTTTAAAAAAGGAAGCACATCTATCTGTGACATTTGAAATAAATCTGCCTAAGGAAGCTAAGCATCCTATCAAGCATTGAACTTCTTTTAACGTCCTTGGTGAAGTCATTTTTTGAAGGGCTTGGATCCTATCAGGGTTCACTTAGATTCCCCTCTGGTGAACTTGGAAACCCAGGAACCTTCCTGAAGGAACTCAAAATAGGAATTTGTTCGGGTTCAACTTCATTTGATATATCCTCAAGACATCGAATGTTTCCTGCAGATCTAAAGCATGTTTGTCTGTCGAGATGCTTTTGGTTAACATGTCATCTATGTAAACTTCTATTTTTCTACCTATTTGGCGAGCAAAGATCTTATTGACCAATCTCTGGTATGTTGCTCTAGCATTTTTCAGCCCAAAAGGCATTGATGTGTAACAGTATAAGCCTTGATCGGTCGTAATTGCTATTTTTTCTTCATCAGCCTTATTCATCCAGATTTGATTATATCTCGAGTAAGCATCCATGAAACTGAGTAACTCATGGCCTGCTGTAGCATCGACCAATTGGCCTATTCTAAGGAGTGGAAAATTATCCTCTAGGCAAGCCTTGTTCAGGTCCGTGAAGTCCACGCACATTCTCCACTGGCCGTTTTTCTTCTAGACATGTACCACATTTGCTACCCATTGGAGGTAGCTGATTTCTCCGATTGATCCTACAACGAGTAACTTCTCCAATTCTTGCTTTATTCTTTTCGGGTCTGGTTCGACGAAGTTGACATCAAAATTTTGTCTTGCCTCCACTGCTTCTCGAATTTCCTGAGTCCGCAACCAGTTACTTCTCCCAGTTAATGGTCCTTCGAATATGGTTTGTATTACTTTATTCGCTTCAAGACTGGCCCTTTAATTCCAACCAGAATTATGATCGGCTTTGGTCTCTTTCTTTACTTCTGACTTCTCAACTTTCTTCAGGATTATATCTTGGAGTTGTCTTTCCCGAATGAGGGTCTTTATACAGTCTCTAAGCTGGTAAAATTTGGAGGTCTCATGACCGGTTTCATTGTGGAATCTACAGTATTTTATCGTGTCTCGCCGAGCAAACTGAGACTATCGTCGTGGCTCATTTTTCGGATTATTTTCTTCTAATATTACTAGGATTTCTTCCTGTTTTTTCCGGAGAGGGGTGTAGTTTGTGTATTTTCCTCAGAACTTCTCTGTGGTCTGGTCAACATTACTCCCGCTTCCCCTGTTCTTACTCTTCTATTTGTTGTTTCCTTTTTGTTTTCTTTTATGGCTTTACATCTTTGACTCGTCATCTTTTTGTTTAGGCCTTCCTCCATACATGTAGCAACCTCTTGTTGCTAACCCTTCTTCCTCGGCTAATGCATATCTTCCAGCCATATCCATCATATCTGTATATCTGGTTAGACGAGCCCTTCTTAGATTAAAAGACAATCGTCCATTCTGCAGGTTGTTTATGAATGCAAGCAATTATTGCTTCGACATTGGCACTGTCTATTTCTGAGACCGCCTGACCGAATCTCCCTGGGTATTTCTTTAGTGACTCGTCCTTCCCTTGCTTTAGCGGAGAAATGTAAGCGACTGACTTTTTCCTATTCACATAGCCTAGAAACTGTCTTGAAAAACTTCTGCTCAACTCGCCAAAACGCCCAATACTTACCGGAGGCAATCTCCTGAACCATCTTGAACCCGAATATCCTAGGGTTTGTGGGAAATTAAGGCACGACAATGGATCACTATGTACATATTGGGCCATGGCTCTTTTATATCGCCTAACATGTTCTTTAGGATCTGTATCCTTTTTGAACTGTTCCACGTGTGGCATCGTAAACCTTTCTGGGAATGGGGTTCGCAGGATGTCCCTGGTAAAAGGACTGTCACAATCATCATCAAACAACTCGTTATATCCATATCGCCTAACCAACGTATCCATTTGAAGCCTACTGTTTTCGAATTCTCGGGTCACGCTCTGAATCATAACATCTCTGTCCCCCACTGGTTCTCCATGATGGTTAAACTGTCGGGTAATAGTCATACCTGTTTCCAGCCCTTCCTCACTCTGTTCCTGAGTCTTATGGGCTAATCCTTACAGACGTATAGTTCCATGACGACATTTGCAATGGTGTCGATCGCTATCGTTTGATGATAATGACCAATTCCTGCACCGGTCATATTTACGGTGTCTATTAGGGATCACATGATCGCGACTCTGCCTTTGGCGTCGTCGTTCTTCTTCGAGCGATTCACGATCCTTGTCCTTGTTGCGTGTTACACCTCTAGATTCTGAGTTCCCAACAACCGCTGGTATATCCGTTTCTAGCCCAACTATAACCGAACGGAGCCTTGTAGGTGGAGAGTTTGACGTTTGAGCCTCTTCCGTAGCTAATAGGTCTACTCATTCTCTTACCTCATCCGTCAATAGCTGTTGCAGTGCCTGGCAGAAATGACGTGCTATGTCTTCACCGGTATGAGGGATTTGTTGTATACCAGCCAGGAGTTCTTGTTGGTTCTCGGCGGTTATGGTGGGATCTCGAGTACTCCGGCCTATATGGGCATCATCTGGAGATTTTTGGATATCCTCAAAACTGTTTCTGCTTTCGCTACCAGCCATTGCTTAATCAGATCGGAGGTTCAACCCTTTCTTCTAGCGCCAAATGTTGACGTCAATTTCTCGATGGATGAGAGAGTCAACAAGATTAGATTTGGTTATGATTTGTCAAAGAGAAAGAGAAAGATAATGTAATTTTGAAGTTAATAGGACACGAGTTTACCTGGTAAAATTTTGGTAATCTGAGAAACGTCTACGGATGGTTGAATAAACAACCGAGCCAAATCCACTATTTGAATGAAGAATTACACCACTCGATCTCTTTTGTCCCCCTCCTTCTAGCGTAAACTGTTGATGTCGATTTCTTGATGGATGAGAGAGTCAACAAGATTGGATTTGGTTATGACATGTCAAAGAGAAAGAGAAAAAGAATGCAATTTTGAAGTTAGTAAGAAACGAGCTTACGTGGTAAAATTTCGGTAATCGGAGAAACGTCCACGGGTTGTTGAATAAACAACCGAGCCAAATCCACTATTTGAATGAAGAATTACATCACTCGATCTCTTTTGTCTCCCTCTTCTAGTGATTTTCGGTGTACTTTTTGTTCTCTCTTAAGAAGTAGATTATGGGTCTATTTATATATGCATAGAACTCTAATCGTTGTTGTGCAAGTAATGAAAGAATTCGTATTTAATTACAATTGGTTGCTTATTGGAGTCGTCTTTAACTTCTTTCTTATTTCGGAGACTGCATGGAGATTGAATGAGACTCTGGTGATATAGTCCGTTTAGAACTTATTTCCTTATAAATGTGCAGCTTTCTCGAAGTAGAGTTGTTGCCTGATTTGGAACCTTTTTCCTGTTTGGTATTTTATTCTTCTAGAAATTCTTCTTGATATGGATGTCTTGCATATTTGAGCATGACTCTTGGTTCACCCATGTCCAAATCATGTACTGGATTTCTTTATTCGGGTTTCTCGTATTTGTCCCGAGTAGAACATGACATCACTTGGTCCCGAGCAGGTCATGACTTTGTTGAATACTTCTATTCTCACTTACTCGGGTTCCTATTCCTTTGCGATGTCTTGATGGGAACTTTCTGGATCCCTATTCGGATATCTACCTGGCAATTTTAAAGGACTATCTACCATGTCAGAGACGTTTACATTTGACAAAAGTATACATATAACACATAGCTTCAATGCATGCCTCTAATTGATATCAAATGAACAGTCAGTAAATGCACCATCAATATTACAACTCTCAATAATAAATAATTGAATAGTAGGATAATAAATACCAGACAAATTGTTAGTAGCATTATTAAAAACTTTTAACAAATTACAAATTTGTGTATAAACATTCCAATGGTGTGGATAAAGATTTATTTGACTAACATTATATTGCATAAAAGAAACTAATAAATCCCTATAATCATGATTTTCACAAAGCAATTTATAAGTAGAGTTTCAACGTGTTGGAACATCAAGAGAAAATCTACTGCGACACCTACCTGTCTATTTACAAAATCTTACCTACGCTTTCGTATCATTATGATGTTTCCACAAATAAGGGAGGGCACCCTTATTGGGTTTAATAAATGCTTGAAGAATTTCCAAACCTTTTTGGACACATAAATTTAAAACATGACAAACATTTCTTTGATGAAAAAAATTACTTTTAAAATAATGTTTGCATAATTAAATTAAAGCAAGAATAGTTGTTGTATTGGCAGAAGCATTATAAAACCAGTTGAACAAATTTTACTAATTTTGTACTCTTCAAAAACCGTTTTCATACTTTTATAAATATTATCAGCAGTATGTGTATCATAAAAAACTCTAAATACAAGAATTCTTTTTTGTATTGTCCATGATTTGTCTATAGGATGGCAAGTTACACCCAAGTATGAATGCGTTCGCCAATGGCCAGTCCATATATCGGCACATAAGGAAACACGACTTTTATAGTTCTCAAAATATTTTTTCAAAAACTGTTTTTTATATATAAATATCATACATTGTACGTGTGAGAGTGGTTCTAGGAACACGACTGCAGCAGGATTTAATGCTTTATGACAATATTAAGGAAAACAAACATTTTCACTAAAAGTAAAAGGTAAATGTTCTACAACTACTATTCTAGCTAATTCTTCTCTATTAGCTTGATCATTATATTTAAATAATTGAGTGTTAGGGGTAGCAAACCTGAAAATTTGAGATTGTGTACTCGCCTTAGCATGTTCTACTGGATGATGGGTCATAATATGCTTCCTATATGTGTCGTATCCTCCGAATTTTGTCAACTTAAATATTTTAGGGTAGTAATTGCACACCGCCTACCATGTTCCATCCTATTTCGTAACTTTCTTCATGTAAGAATGAAGAGATCAGATTTGTACTTCTTATTATTCTCTAAGACCTCTTCAATATATGGGTCTTCAAAATCTATAAATAGAGAGAAATCGGGCATAATTTCTGATTAGCTTGTCATGTTGCTGGGACTAGGGCTGCTAGGGCTAGGCTGACTAGCATTGGGTTCAAAAATTATTAAAGGAGGATTTAGATTGGCTGGATAGTTTAGGGACTCAAGATAGGCTTGTCGTTGCAGGAACTCATGGTAAGCGGTGTCATCAAAACCAATAATATCCGGCTGTACTGGAACCGGCTTTGACATACAACCCTTACCGATCCTGGAAATAGAACGCCTTGGTGGAGCGTCTCCCGCTCCACTTCCACCTGCCATTAAAAAAGATTTGTAAAAAAGCTCTTGAAAAAAATTAAAATAAATGGGTGGAAATAAATTTTAACAAAATTGTTGATAATGATTCGTTAAAAAACTCTTGGAAAAAATTAAAATAAATGGGTGGAAATAAATGTGAAAAATTTCTAAGAAGTAAATTTTAAAAAAATGTTGACAATGATTTTAAAAAATAATTGCAGAGAGAATTGGTGTGAAAGGAAATGAATTGGGGGGGTAGTAGGAAAAAAATGGGAAAAGAATAAAACATTAAAACAAGAAGAAAAAAAACAGTTGTTGGACTCAGCGGTTGTTTTTTTTTAATAAATAAATAAAATTGTCTGAAACCGACGGTCCCAGCACCGGAACAGAACCACCAGTTCCAAATCGGTTTTTTTTTGGGTGAACCGGATAGAACCTTAAGGCCCATGGTTCCAGTTACGGTTCTGAATATTTCTTCAAGTATCGATTGTTATCAACAAGATAACCGTCAAGTATCGATTCCCGATTTCCTACTTAGATGACATGTTGGATCAACTGGAGGGTTCAAAGCTATTTTCAAAGATTGATCTACGTAGTGGGTATCACCAAATTCGGGTCAGACCTGGGGATGAATGGAAAACTGCGTTCAAAAGAAAGGATGGTTTGTATGAGTGGTTGGTCATGCCCTTCGGTTTATCAAATGCACCCAGTACTTTCATGCAGGTGGTGAATCAGGTATTTAGGCCTTTTATGGGAGAGTTTGTTGTGGTTTATTTCGACGACATTCTTATTTATAGTAAGACTGAAGAAGAGCATGTTAAGCAGCTGCGAGAGGTGTTAAAAGTTTTACAAGAAAATCAACTGTTTCTTAATCTGAAGAAATGCAGTTTTATGACCAACAATTTGTTATTTTTTGGTTACGTGGTGAGTTCAGAAGGAATTCATGTGGACGAAGAGAAGGTGAGAGCAATTCGAGAATGGCCTACGCCGAAAATCGTAAGTGAAGTTTGTAGCTTTCATGGCTTAGCTACTTTCTATCGCCGATTTATTCGAAATTTTAGCACTGTCATGGCACCGATATCAGAATGCATGAAGAATGGTCGATTTCAGTGGGGAGAAGAAGCAGAGATGAGTTTTACTTTAATCAAGAAGAAATTGTGTACTGCACCAGTACTGGCTCTACCCAGTTTTGAGAAGATTTTTGAAGTAGAGTGCGATGCTGGTGGGGTGGGAATTGGAGCTGTGCTATCCCAAGAAAAGTGACCAGTAGCTTTCTTTAGCGAGAAATTAAGTGAAGCTCGCCAGAAGTGGAGTACTTATGATCAAGAGTTCTACACAGTGGTCCGAGCCTTGAAGCACTGGAAACATTACCTAGTACAAAGGGAGTTTGTATTGTACACCAACCATCATGCTTTGAAGTTTATCAATAGTCAGGAGAACTTGGACAACATGCATGTCAGGTGGGCCACTTTCCTTCAGAAATTTCCTTTTGTTATCAAGCACAAATCATGGGTTCTGAATCGAGTTGTTGATACATTGAGCTGCTGCTTGTAACCATAGCTCATGAGATTATTGGGTTTGATTCTCTGAAGGAGTTGTATGAAGAGGATGAAGATTTCAAGGAAATATGGTCCAAGTGTATTGAAAAATAGCCTATCAGTGATTTTCATGAAAATGATGGGTAACTGTTTCGTGGCAATCGTTTGTGTATTCCTAGAACGTCTCTACGGGAGAAACTAATCAGAGATTGCACTATGGTGGATTGAGTGGACACTTGGGACGAGACAAAATGGTGGCTAGCTTGGAGGAACGGTATTTCTGGCTACAACTGAAACGAGATGTTGGGAATTTTGTGCAGAGATGTTACACTTGTCAGGTGTCTAAGGGCCATTCACAAAATACTGGTCTTTATATGTCATCACCTGTTCCTAACAATATCTGGGAGGACTTGTCTATGGATTTTGTGTTGGGACTACCCCGTACCTAACGAGGAGTAGATTCAGTTTTCGTGGTGGTTGACAGGTTTTTGAAAATGACTCACTTTATCCCTTGTCGGAAGACCTATGATGCTTCACACATAGCCCGACTATTTTTCTGAGAAGTGGTCCGACTATATGAGGTACCGCAGTCAATTACCTCTGATCTTGACACGAAATTCCGTAGCCACTTTTGGCTGATCTTATGGAAAATGTTCAATACATCTCTGAAACAAAGTACTACTGCTCACCCATAAACTGATGGATAAATGGAAGTGATGAATAGAACCTTGGGAAATTTGGTCCGTTGCGTTTGCGAAGATAAGCCGAAACAATGGGATCATGCATTGCCTCAAGTTGAGTTTGCCTACAATAGTGTTGTACATAGTGCCACGGGAAAATCTCCTTTTGTTGTGACATATGTGTCACCACCGAAGCACACTGTGGATTTAATTCATTTACCAAAGGGTCCGGGAGTTAGTGTTGCTGCAGAAAACATGGCTACTCAGGCTCAAGCGGTGCAAGCGGAGGTGAGACAAAAACTGGAAGAAACCAATGCGAAATACAAGGCAGCTGTAAACAAGCATAGGCGTTGAAAAGTGTTTGAGGAGGGCGACTTAGTAATGATTTTCTTGTGCAAAGAAAGGTTCCCAGTTGGGACTTATAACAAACTGAAGCCCAAGAAATATGGTCTGTATCAGATTCTGAAAAAGATCAATGATAATGCATATGTGATCGACCTACCTGAGACCATGGGAATTTCCAATACCTTTAATGTTGCTGATTTGTTCCAGTATCATGCAGAAGAGCCTTTTTATCCTGAGCCTAACTCGAGGTCGAGTTCTTTGCAAGTAGAGGTGACTGATGTAGAACAAGTGGCTAAGTCCTACATGGCATGGTGAGACCATCCTAAATCCAAGAATAAATTACCCTAATTGAAGGGAATCAACGAGATCTTCAGAAGTCAAAACCTTTGATTTTGAGGCACGTCCATTTTCGGCCAAATTCCATCATTTAGGCCCCGAAATAGCAATTCTTTCCTTTTTGGGAAATTTTCATTTTTATCATAAGTTGACTTTGACAAGCCAGAATCGCCTACCGTTGATTCCGACTTGTTTATGGTCATTAGTATATTTTATTTCCGTAACTTTTGTGATTTCGCTATTTATGGCAGTTTCGCTATTTATGGCAGCTTTTGGTATGTAATCCTATTTCTTGTCCAACAAGGATTCGGGTTAGGGCTCTTTTGCTTTAAATAGCCTTGTAAGCCGAAAGGCTCGATAGATTATTATTCAATAAAATTTCAAAAGTTTTAACTTTATTCTGGTGGATTCCAGTTTTTCAAAAGAATTTAGACGTCGGTCTAATTCTTGTTACATTTTCACTGCATCACATGCACTCCGATAGCGAAGATGCCACCATAGAGCAATCACAGCTAGCACGAGCCATGCTCTCCGATAGCGAAGTTGCTCGATTCGAAATCCAAACGCTTGTTCGTGGCGAACAAAGCACCCATAACATGCAAAGCAAGTCCAAGGCACTCTCCATCCAAGCGAAATTCCTGCCCAAGCCATGTTGGATGCCATCCACAACAAGACTCGAGGAGACACCCATCTCTCCCTCCTCTCCACAGAACGTAACGCCCAGGGACGTTCGAAAGAGCAGGAAGCGTGCAAGCCATGGGAGGCAATCAAAGGCACCCGAGATGTTGGATCATCTTCAAAGCCAAGCAAGCCCACTTGCACCGAGCCAAGGATGCAGCCCGCCGCAAAGCTTGAGGAGTCACCTAGTTCTCCCACTTCTCCACAGAACCAACCGACCATAGGCGTTCGAAAGAGCAAGAAGTGCGTAAGCTATGGGAAGTGATTGAAGGCACCGAGAGAAGGCATCCGAGATACTGGATCACCTTCGAAACCTAGCCAACCCACTTGCATCGAGCTAAGGATGCGAGACTTGAATTCGGTCCCTCAAGAGAGGCTTCTCAAGCAGAAGACCTTCCGCACGAATGACCCAACTTGCGGCCAACTCCAACATTGTCAGCGCCCACGTAACGAGGACGTTGCAAACTTAGGTGGGGGAGGATGTCACGGGATGTAAACTTACAAGACCAAGAGTCAAACAAAGGACCTTACTCTGCCCACCTTCTGGAAGATTCTAGAGACCTCTCCACAATTCCAGTATTGGTCAAGCTTCTGGAAGTCTCTAGTAACTCAACCATCTCTAAACCATTCTTGTACTTAGCTAGATAGGTGTAGACTAATCTAGAACCTTGTAAAGGCATGTAAATACATGTAAACTATTCTAGTTAGATGTAGAATATTCTAGAGACTTAATCTCCACTATTAGACTAGATTACTCTAGAACATTCTTTAAGGAGGTGGCTCACCTATAAATAGCCACATTAGCTAGACTGTCAGTAGCCACATTAGCTTTCCTAATAACAAAAGAAACGACAAAACCCTGAAAGCAAATCAAAAGACGAATGATGTCATCAATGATTAAACTAATCTCAGACAAGATCCCTGCATCGCCGTTAATGAGATTCACCACAACCTGAGCATCTGTTTCAAGCACACATGGCAAAATTCCTACATTAAGAGCAAACTGAAGACCTTTAATACTTGCCAATGCTTCCGCAGTAAGGGAATCATATCCCTACACTGTAACCTGGGCACCTGAGGCCAAAACACAGCCCCTCTAGTCGTGAACAATAGCACCAAACCTTACATGATGGGATGTCCCACAAATAGCTACATCCATATTAATTTTGTAAACACCCTCAATAGGTGTCTGCCACTTAGAATCCTGGACCAAATACAGCCCCCAGACAAATTATTAATAGGGTTATTGGCTTTCCTAAAATTATCCAGACAAGATATCGCCCATGGCACCACTTCACCATCATGAACCACGACAGAATTATGCATTATGCTATTCCTTCTAAACTAGATGCGCCAGAAAACAATACACATCATCACAAAATCATTTGTTTTCATAAGGCTCTTACAAAGGAGCATTAAGTCAATAAAAGGCAGGTGCTCGTCAACCTTAATATGCTGCATCGCAGGACACATAATTTCGGCAGGTTTCAGTTGTGGACATCCCCATAATGCATGAAGTGTGGTTTCATCACGAGCACATCACAATGGGCATAAAGTATCTACCTGCATCCCATGCTTAGCTAGGTTAATCATAGCTAGGATCCATTCATGACAAGCTCTCCATATAAAAAGCTTCACTTTCGGTGGCACCTTCAAATGCTGCCTTACACCAGGACTCAGACAAACCAAGCCCAGACGAACTAGGATTCGAATTCATCAAACAACCAACATAGTAGCCACTTCTAAACGTATATGAGCCCTACTTTCCATAATGTCAAATCAGTGAATCAGACAAACTAGAGGACAAGCAAGGCAATTTAAGAATCATATTTGCCTCCTCTGTAAAGAAACACTCATTCACTAGACTCTCATTCCACATTCCAGAAGCCAATTTAAGCTTACTGACAGGGGCCTTCTCACCTATAACATGCACAGATATCGACCTAAAAGTTGATGGGCAAGGCAGCTATTGATCATTATAAATAAACACCAATGACCCATTACCAATCCATCAACGAGAACCCGTCTTGAGCAGCTCACTACCCCACACAAAGCTTCTCCAAAGAAATGAACTAGAAGCTCTACAACTAGCCTGTAATACAGATTCATCAGGGTAATAGAAGTGCTTCAATACTCGGGCCACCAACGAATAAGGCTTCTGGATAAGCCTCCAAACCTACTTTGCCAACAGAGCTTTATTAAACAAAGATAAATCAAACAAGCCTAACCCACCCAAGTCATTACTTCTGCATAAGAAACGCTAAGTGCTCCAGTGAATCCTTCTCCGATCATCATCAAAGGCACACTCAATCTGTGAAGGACACCCACAAGGCCCTCTGGAAACCTAAAAAGTGACATGCTATACGTTGGAATTGCTTAAACTATTGCTTTCAATAAAACATCCTTTCCATTAGATGAAAATAATTTATTTTGCCACCTTTTCACCCGATCCCACACTTGATCATGAATATCCGAGAAAAGTTGACACTTGCTTCTTCTAGCAAAACTAGGCAACCCGAGATATCGATCATGACAATCGACCAACCGAACCCTAAGAATGCCGGCCATATGCTTCGCTTGTTGCCTCGAAACCCTACTGCTAACACACATTGCTGACTTATTAAAGTTAATCAGATGTCCAGAAGCACTAGAATAACAATTAACAATTTATCGAATAGCATTACAATCCTTCTCTGAAGCTGTCGTAAATAACATACTATCATCCGTAAAGAATAAGTGGCTGATATTTAGACCTTCATACTACAACTGAATCCGGCCAAATGCCTAGCATTCTGAGCCTTAAATATCAACCGAGAAAAGTCCTTTGCACAAACTAAAAACAGAAATGGGGGTAAAGGATCCCAATGCCGCAACCCTCTAGATGACATCAAAAAAACACTTATCTCACCATAGATCAAAAAGGAGTAAGAAACGGAACTCAAGCACATCATTATACGATCGATCCATAGAGTAGAAAAACCAAGTATTTCCATAATACTGATAATAAATTTCCATTATACCCGGCCATAAGCCTCTGTAATATGGAGTTTAAGAGAAAATGCTCTCTTCTGACCTTCCTTTCTACATTTAAGAGCATGCATACATTCGAACCCTATAATTGCATTATCAGAAATTAATCACCCAGGAATAAACGCACTTTGCGTATCCGAAATAACTTCACTGAGAACACATCGAAGCCTATTTGTGAGAGCTTTAGAAACATTTTTATAAATCACATTACATAAACTGATTGGCTGAAAATCCGTCATCCTCTCCGCCCTTTTGACCTTAGGGATAAGTGTAATAAGAGTTCTATTCATATTTTCCAGACTATGACCACAATTGAGCACACCTAAACATGTTTGAGTCATATTTTCTCCAATAATATACTAGAACTTTTGATAAAAAAGAGCTGGTAAACCATCAGACCTCAGAATTTTTGTAGGTGACATATCAAAAATTACTCGTTTAATCTCAACAGTAGTAAAATTAGCATCCAAAAAATAAATCTTTTGAGCCGATAAACACGGTTTCACACATGAGAAAACCTCATCCATCGTTGACCGACTTGGGTTGCCAGACTTGAAAATATCATCAAAATAATTGGACACAATATCCTCCACCTCCATCTTTCTATCTCGCCACACATTATTGCTATCATAAAGCCCACTAATCGTATTCCTCGACCTCCTATTCGAAGCTTTCCAATGGAAAGATTTAGAATTTTTATCACCATATTTTAGCCATAGCTCATGAGGCTTTTGTCTCCAATAAATCTCCTTCCCAGCCAACAACAAATTCAACTCCTTTTCAACCTCACGGATTTCCTTCCAAGAACCAAGATTGATCATACTAGACACCGCATGCAGTTCATAATGTTTAACTAGAATTATTCTCCTCAACTCATTCCGATTCAGTTGGTTCCAATCACCCAATTTTTCCGTACACCGATAAATATTCCTTTCCAACTCATACATAGTCTGACAACCACCCAACACCCCCTCCATGACTCCTTAACCAGGTCAGTACACCCCTCTTTCTCAACCCAACACTGTTCGAAATGGAATCAACGGGACACACTAACTTCCGTATTATTAGACATTCGAGTCATCAGGAGAAGCTCTAGAAGGATCAGTCTGTGATCCGATTTCTAAAACCCAAGATGTTTCACCATTGTATTTGGAAAAAGCATATTTCACTTCATAAAACACACACACAAATCAAGCCTTTCTTGAATCATCTCAAAACCATCTCTTTTATTGCACCAAGTAAAAGAGGGCCCCACAAAACCAATGTCATGAAGATCACAATCATCCAGTGTAGGCCTAAATTTTTTTAAAAGATATATGGGATGTTGAAGACCTCTACTCTTCTCTGAGTCATCAAGAATCTCATTAAAATCTTATGTACATAGCCACAGAAGGCCTGACATTCCACATAAACGATGAAGTAGAGACTAAGCGTGATACCGTCGGGAAATTTCTAGGTGCCCATAAAAACTAGCCAATCTCCATGAACTACATCCCCTCATAACCACTGTAACATCAATGTGAAATTTCAGAAAAGATAACAAACCAATATCAACTGCATCAGACCATAGCAGACACAAGCCACCACTACAGCCAACACTTTCTACCACTAATTTTCTAGCCAAACCTAAACAAATTCAGATACTTTCCATCAAAACATAAATCGATGCAGTCTCCATAATAAAAATAATATCAAGATTATAAGATTACTTGAGAATGAGCAAACCCTAGGATGCCCGAGTACTCCCCATTCTCTGAGCATTCCATACTAAGATTTTCATTACGACTGGCAGGCCGGTTCTAACCAACCCGATGATACCTCAATAAAGGATGTGTGAGCTTCATTAACCATAGTCATGGTTCTTAATTTCTTTCCAGTAGCACCTCTTTCATGGGGTAAATAAGTCTCAATCTCTGGTCCACTAGCCAGCTTAACCCCATCTCAAGCCCAACGTTTCCATTTACCACCTTTCGGCCCAACAAGCTTCTCCTGCTTTGTATTACCCACTCTGGTCTGGCCAGATAGAGTTGGGTGATCTATTTGTGGCCCAACCTTCAAAAAATCAGCATCTACTTCCATGGATCCAATAAGGCCCACAAAACCATTTAACCCAGAACCTTATAATGGACCCTCTATAGATTCTCCCTGTTCCATCAGCCTAGACCCACCATCCACAGAAAAAACTACTACCTCTGAATGGACCTTATCAGGTAGAATCACATTCAACATAGAATCTTTAACATGAAAAATATGATCCGTGTCAAACCTGACCCATTTCCCTTAATTCAACATCATATCTTGACTCCAAATTACATAAAACATTGCCTACCAATTAACAACACTAATCCCGCTACTTACAGATTATGCACATCCCATTCTGAGATCCTTTGAATTTTTTAAAATTCCCCCCACATTTTGAGATTGATCCTTACCTTCCGAACGAAGGTTCACACCTGGCGTCCTCCCTCCTTCTTCCGAACAACCACCAACCACTGCCTTCTCTTTATCTCCTTTATCAATGACAAGTGGTCGTACAGGTTCCCGCCTTTCCATCTAAGGTCGACCAAGACCCTCTCCCTCACCTTATTTTTCCCCTTCCCTTGACCTTACAGAGTTCATTCTATTCTACCCACCCTCAACTGGACTAGCAGCTTTAAGCCTAGAGCCATAAAACAGGTTATAATCCTCCTCTCCATCAACCTCTCTCGCATATTCCCTAACCACATGACCGAGCCACCCACATCGAAAACAATGTTTCGAAAAACGCTCATATCTTAAAAGCATGGTCGTTTCCCGCCCATCCCCCATCCCATCCACTCTGAAGATTTGTCAGAGTGGCTCATCCACTTTAATTACCACACGTACTCTAATAAATTTCCCAACACAATTACCATGTTTCCCTTCGTCCACCTCTACAACCTCACCTTTCTTAGTCCCCAAAAACCTAGCAATATCCTTCGTCATACACAACAACGGAACATTGTAGATTTGAACCCAGAAAACAACCCTATCAAACCTCATCTCTTTAACATTATCCATGCCAACAGGTTTTTCCAAAACCAATAATGCAAAGCTCCATGGCCCTCTATGGATCACACACCCTTGATCCTCCACATTCTTAAACGTAAAAGTAACGGTGTTACAACACACAACTTCAATATCAACTCCATCCATTAGCTTCCATTAGCCTCCATATCCTAGGGATCATTGAAATAAAAGCATCTCTATTGACCAACTTATTTGCCAAAACCTTCCCTACCAACCTGTGAGGCTTTCTTTTCTCCCCATCAATCTTTAGATCCTCCTACAATGGCCATACTGGTCCTTTTTTGTCCTTCAATGAAAAAGCCACACAAAGTTTAGAAACATCATCCACATCCATCATAGTAACCTAAAAAACAAATGAAGCCCCGACTGTACTCCCATCAAGTGAGACAACGATCCCAAAGGATCAAAAATATGTTTTCACTCAAAGTCCACTGAGTTTCCAAGTGAAAACCAGAGAAACCTAAGGAAAAGAATAAGTATAAAAAAAAGGTTATTATAAGCCGATCAAATTTATTAAACAATAATAAGGATGGTTACCAAAATCCAAAAATATATGTAGGCCCATTCTTGAGTGTAACATTACACCATCAATTTTAAAAAATAATCAACATCAATTTAAGCTCAACTACTGATTGCTTTTAGTCAAACATTCAATGGTCATGATATATTTTGTTAATACATGCATATGAATCCTAAAATGACCTACTAAGCAACTGATTTCTCACTCACTAAATAACTTGGCAGTTTGCTGTTTACTCCTCCCAATAATTGCCGTTTTTCTTCTTTTCTTGCTATAAATTTATCCTCCAGCCTTAAAGTTCTTCAATTCTTCATATAACGAAAATCCATGCAAGTCACATAACCCACTTCATATATATTTTTTCCATCAGTTATTGCTCTATTTAGACTAGAATCGTGACTCATTCTTCGTAAAATAATCTTCAACTACGACCAACTCTTTGTTGCTTCATCAGGTGATTATCCACGACAATTGTTTGGATTACTTGGTTGCACATTCATTCATTATAATACGATATTTTTTAAATTTTGTTTTTTTTATATCAATACTTAATGGTATACGTTGTTAATGATTCATCGTATCAATAGTGTTTTAATGTCTGTTATATTCGTCATTCTTTAGTTTTAGATTTAAATAAAAAATAACATCACGTTACTTTGATAATTAAAAAACCGGTTGTTACGATTACTATACTTTAATGGAAATCACAAAGAAAACATAACAATTTGTTACAAATATGGTCGCAAATATTATAATTATCTGGTTACACATTCAATCCTACGATCAATTTTACTTTACAACAATTAATGTTATAATAAAATAATCTTAACGTAAGTATTGTAATTATTGGTTTACATGTGATAATCATATGTCGGTCATTTATTTAGTTATTTTTATTTGTGTAGTAATGGAAACTCCTAGAGGAGAAAGTTTGGTTGACACGAGTGACAAATTGAATAAATTTGAAGTGTCCCTAAATATGGACTCTTCTGTTATTGATTCTGTGCCTAATTCACTTAGGATGGAAATTTTAAAGAAACTTGTGGTTTGAGATACAAAGATGTCATTGAAATGAAATTTAATTCGGTGAAAGACACAGGGGCATTTTATCATGGTTATCCTAGGGTAGTTAGGTTCGGTGTAAGATTGTCTACCAAAATCCTTAATAGTGAAGGTAGAATAACCAATAGAGTATGCGTTTGTGAGAAGAAAGGTTTTTCGAGATAATAAGTATTTGTGCAATACAAATTTGAAATGTAGGCCACGGCTGCAGACAAGAGCGGGTTGTTGAAAATATATGAAGTGTGTCTAATACAACCTTAAGGGGATGTGAATGAGTTGTTAATCGATTACTTACCAATTTTTTCGATTAGTCAATATTTATCGCAATAACCCACAACATAACAAACAAGCAATCGATGAAATATAAGTTGATTGATTTACGTACCCTTCAACTGGGCCAAAATTCACGAGCTATCCATCTAGCCACTTTCAGTCCTCAAGTCTACTACTTGAATAAAATTTTACAACCTAGGTTGAAATCTAATCATACCATTCTCATTCACTAACACGTTCCATTTTATCTGTGACCCTTTAATCGTGATTCTAGACTAATTGCTTGTGCACTAGCACTCTTAGTCACAAAACTTGACTCAAGATGAGATTAAACAACCTAAGTGAATATATTAAAATATTCTAAATGTAATTAATGCTAGACAAATACTAAATGCTTAATTGGGAAATTAAAGATTCAAGCAATAACTCCCAATTTTCAATGCCTAAATGTAAAACATAAAGACTTAGCTAATAAAGATATAAATGTCCTAAATGCAAGCTATCACAAACAAACAATCTCAATCAACAATCAATGACTCAATACATATTCAAAATATGTTTAAGAAAAAGAGTCATGTATTTAATCACACAATAATTGCTAAACCTAGGCAAGAAAGAACAATAACGGTAATAAATGATATCTATAACATGTTCAACTTACCTAGTCATGAAAACAAAGAAAGCCTATGCTTGGATGATGAATGGAGATGCTAGATGCACATGAGTTTTGAGATTGATTGAGTAAAAATGGAGTCTTAGAGCTTCCTCTCACTAGGATCTCTTTTCTCTTTCTAAAATCTGATTTTTGGGATTAGAAAATGAAGAAGATGAGAAAAAGGGAGTTAATATATAACCCCTAGATGAAACTATGTCGTTTTGAAAAAGTTACAAAACAATTCTGGTCAAAAACAATATTTTTTGTGGGATAAATGTCACTACAAAAGTAGATGAACTTTTGGCCGAGAATAATACTAATATTTTTTCTGTGGACAATTTTTACAGGTCAAGTAGACGAACTGTCTAAAAACCTAGCACCACAACACAGTAACTTAATTTTCAAACGGCTCAAAACATGACCAAACGACATCGAAACCTATCGTATAATATAACATTGGAAAGGTAAAGATGTCTACTTTTTACTTCTTTTCACAAAATAAGATTTAGATGTCTGTAGAAAGAGTTATTGTCATTTGAGTGACCAAAGGTCAGATTCAAACAATAACAGAGTTGTCTATTTTAGTGACCTATTTGGATATTTTAAAACCAATTCAAACGGTCATGAAATATTACGAATAATATACCGTTGGAAAGGTATGGGTGTCTAGTTTGTCTATATGATTTCAAAACTTAATTTAAATATTTGTATAAAATGTTATGGTCACAAGACCATACAAGGACAATTTGGAAAAAAACATTTAAACAATTGAAAAACCAATCTTTTAAAACTAGACACTTTACTCCAAACAACCACACCATATCAAACACATGCACATAAAAAGATATCATATAATAAATGCAATGCATGATCATACAGATTAGATGTGTGAGTGTGTTAGTATGATAACCAAATCACAAAGAAACATCGTGAATGAACACAACACAATCTATTGATGCAACAGGCCCAGATATCAATCTAAATGCATAGTACATAAACATATGAACAACATATTTGTGTAAGTGTTGCACAACAGTGCAGGGACACATATGATTGAATTGTATGTGTGCACTAATCTCTTTAAAAGTCAAGAACAAGTGAATTACCTTTCTTGAAGCTCTTTATGATCTCGAAAGCTTGTTGATGAAGAACCATGATTAGAGACCTAAGCTACCAGTTTCATAATAATCCTAATATGATTTGTCATGAAATGATAGAGGTCCCTACAGTTGCAAAACTCATTTCTCCGTTGGCTTAGCCCATGATATGAACAAGTACAATGTAAGGGCATTCGAGGAAAATCAATGCCACAAACTAGCAACATTTCATGTGAATGCTTGGGTATGACACTAAAGACTTGTCCTGAATTGATGTCATGAGAAAGTGTTACAAAAGATCTTGTTTGACATATGAATACATGGTTAACCATAAATGGGGTTACTACAAAATTTGATTCACACAGAAGGACATGTACAACCAGATTGATGCGAAGAGACAAGATGAAACTTTTGAAAGTGATTCCATGCCACACTTATGTATCTACGGTCAAAGGCGTCTTCTGAAGCCAATTTCTATTGCAGGTTCAGCACATACGAGAAAGATAGGCTGGCTAATAAATGTTAGAGAGACTCACTTACAAGATAAATGCATATGCCAAGCCTTTGGTTCTATTTTTCGGTTTAAACAACCACCGTGTAACTTGTGTATTTGGAGTTACACTGTTGTCGGATGAGACTGTGCAATCATACAGATGAGTTCTTACTACTCTCACGGATTTCATTGACCACAAACATCTCATTTCTGTACTGACCGACGGAGATGAAACAATGCTACAAGCCATCGACAAGATATTTCCCAACTCAGGGCAAAGAGTATGCATATTCAACACGAACCGTAGCCTCTGCGACAACATTACTCTGCCTTAATCCATCAATGATGGACTCCACTCTATCCGCCTCTCGAATTCGACTGGCACCGATATTGTGGAAGTCGTTCGAAGCAATAGTTTAACAGTCAAGTAGTACGAAAACGGAATATATATATAATTAAAATAGAGATTTTATTAGAAATGTTAGAATAGTATGATTGAACATGAAATGTGTCATGTGAATAGGTTGCAACGAAACCGCTTCATAATAGGTGTCTTTCAGTAATAATTTGACCTTTTACGTTCATTCACGTATTCTACGATTTTGAATACTTTTTAAAAAATATCCTTTTAAAAGTGTATTGTTTTATCCTTAATTTATGTGTTCCTTTCTTTAAGTTTGGTAATTGCATAATTGTATACCTGATCAATATGGCAGGGGAAAATTATATTATTTTACATTTTAAAGATACGAAAAGCAGCGGTAAATTTATTATTTTCTAGGATAACCCAAGTAAAACTCCAGGACAGTCTCTACATACCTTATTGAGTAAAATAATTTCATTTCTCTATGAAAAAATATCATCTCTGATTATGATAACCATACTAGTGATCTAGTCCACACAAAATCAAATGGTAGGGAAAAATTATATCATTTTCCATTTTAAAGATTTAAAAAGCAATGGTTGATTTATTATTTTATTGAAGGCACCAACATACTATAAAGAAAGGAACACACACATATATATATATAGTTGGTAATTCCATAATTGCTATGTTGCACGGATACAGGATATGGATATGACATGATACTTAGATACAACAAATATCTAAAAATTAGGATACGGATACGGTAGGATACGTTAATGAAAATAATATATATATATATATATATATAATATTTAAAAATATATAATACAATAATTCATTCAAAACATATTCTATAAAAATATATTTATAATATAAGAAATGAACCCTAAAAAGTAGAAACTTACTCTTAGATTTATTTTGAACAATTATATTTTGACCCTTCAACTTTGTAAAATCATAATTTGACCCCGGTTTTAACAAAAATAATTAATTTTTTGCCCCAAACGTATCATTACCGTATCCCCGACGTATCCTCAATGTATCCTCTGCGTATCCCCAGACAAACTTGAGAAAAAGTTAACGGATACACCGAATGGTGTATCTAATACGTATCCGGACATGATACGAGTTCGATACGAGTTTCCTCCCCAATTTGGAGTATCCGTGCAACATAGCATAATTGTATACATGATCACGCGTTGTTTATTGATATGAAAAAATAAGTTCACTTTCGTCATTAAAGAAAATGAGTGTCATTATGGTGCATGCAACTACCCTAGCCGATATTGTGAAGTTTCAAAATCGATATTTAATGATGTCAAAAATATCAGCCGTGAAATATTGATACATGTAATTGGTATGTTCAATGCAATAACGAGTGTCATTGTGTTTTTAAATCAAATAGGTAAATGTAGGTCATTGGGTTGTTCAATCGATGTTGCTTGGGGTGATGTTAAATTCTTCAATTACTATGAAAATAAATATTAAATTAATGAATAGATTAGCTTATGCTATTACTATATAAGGAGTGTTAAGCTGTTAAAACCACTTAGAGTTTGTATATCACTAAGTTCTCTCTGAAAATAAAAAAAAATAACTTCTGATGGTTCCATCAACCACGAGATTTACGATTTGTTGTCAGAGAGGAAAGGAATTGTTTCAGATGCACTGGAAAAAGAACGTATACATTGCAAGAAGCTGGAAGAGGATTGGAGGGATGACAACAAGAAGGCCGTAGATGCCGATATCCACATCATGAAGCTGGAGATGGAGGTGAAAGCTAAAATCATTAAAGTTACCAGCTTGATGGAGGAATGCGATCGTCTATTACTACGTTTCTGTTTAGTAGTGTAATCTAGGATTTCTTTCTGTAATCTTTGTTCTAGTGTTATTTACTTTTATGTTGTTTTTTAACTTAACTTTTGTTTAGAAATGTTATGTGTGTAAATACATCTTTTGAATGTTTTGTATTTATTATTTTTTATTTTCTATTCACACTAGTTATGATATGGTTGGAAATGAGCATAATTAAGTCTCTTTTTTAAACCATAGAATTATTTTTTCACAATTTTCATAAATTAACCAATAAATTCATCTGAATTATAACATATCTTAACCCATTAGTATCTGAACTTTTTCCTCCTTCGCATTAATGCTTGAGACTTGTAGTGACCTCTGGTTAAATGAATGCAAAGTGAAATAAACTTGAGCTGTGTCCATTGTATGGTGTCTTTTTGTAGTTGATTGGTTACAGATTGGAGTGAATTAAAAATAAAATCTAAGACATTTATTTAGTTTACCAAAAGAATTATCCCTTATTGATCTATGGTTTGAGGGATTTTATTTGATTTACCTTTAATTATATTGAAGCAAGTTTCGTAACTAAGGAGGATATATGCAAATTATTTATGGATGCATTTGGTGCAATGCTTGCACATTAATTGTTAAAAAAGTCTGTTGTATATAGTGCGTGGACACTTCCTAACTCTTAAAATCCATCAAGCCAAAGATCTATAACACTTGTAATTCTTCAAACTAAAGATTCATGAATTGAGTTGGGTCCAAAAACTTACAGATTTGATTGAGATAAGACCTTTTATTATATTATAAAATTGATAGTGCATAGCATGCACAATAATTCTTAAAAAAGTTTGGTGTATATAGTGCATGAACATGGGTGTATAGTTTAATCAATCAAGAAGTAAAAGTTATCCAAGACATATATATGTATGATCACAACAAGCCATTTCTAATACCATTTTAATACAACATGTAGTTGAACTCATTACATTTGTAAGACAATAAGAAAACATATCCTGAAACTGGAGTCCAAAACAAATCTTTGTGTGTACTGATATTTATCAAACATTGGATTGTGATCATCCGCTGGGACATCGAGATGTCAAACCACATTGAAAACCTTTTATATAATTTGCAGTTGTATTTTCTGTTATCCCATTTTCCTTATGAGCAAGTCTCGAGCCTTTTGTAGTGCATGCAGGGAAAGCTAGGGTTTTTGGTGGGATCGCACAAAAGCTTCCATTTTTGGGTAATAAGGTTGCTTTCGGTTTTTAGAGCAACCAGTTTGTGTGATGCTTGGCAAGGTCCAGGCAAGTTTCAAGCTATGATTCTCAGAGCTATATTGCATTATATTTGATGTTATAATTCTAACAATTAGAGTTGAATAGTTACAAGACATAACCAAAAAAGTAAATGACAGACAATTCGCATACCTTAGTCTCATTGAACCAGCTCTTTGAACCCTGCACACAATTGGTTATAAAAATAGACCGCAATCACAAAAATTAGGCTATTTTGGAAATTGGGCAAAAACATTGATTGTAAAGGATTTGAAGTTCATCTTTAAACTGTGGCATTCTGAAAAGTACAGGTCTACAAATGCAAGCTGTATTTCACATCATTTTTACATAAAAAAACTTCATTCTTGCGTAAATGAATGGGTATTTAAGGATATTAACAACTTTTTTTGTCAACTCCAGTCTTTGTTCATTTTCCTCATCCATTAGTAAGTTATCCCATACTCCAGCTATTTTGACTAAAACATTTATCACCAATAAGAACCAGTGCTCATTGCTTTGTTCATGGAAATAAAATATTGTCACAAAGTTGCTCAGATCCCTCATAAAATGTAAGATTGCTGACGCTTTTCACCGCCTTCAACTACGTCAACCAAGTAGTGTCTTACGCTGTTGCATAAACCTACTCATGAATGGGCTGTAAGAACATCAACATATATATGTTGCAATGAAATCCAATGTGGCAGTAATGTCCACATCTCTATTCAAACAATGGATTTAAAAGATGAAGTAAGGTTTAATGGGCTAACCGAAAAGTATGTCGATAGATACCACACATGTTTTGAGGAATCACATGATAGATTTTACATGCCCATGTTAATGAGTTGCACATTTGATAAATTATTAAAAGTAGATTATATAGGATTTATAGTATTAAAAATAAGTAAGGAAAAATTAATGTAGTGTGAACCACTGTATCATTCAACCACTGTTCGGGTAAAAGATTGACCATATCTTTCTGACATAGACACAAATGCTCATTCTCAACAACTGTTTCACTTAATGAAAGTAGTTAAGTAAATTCAGACAATATTTCATGCGATTGTCGATAACATATTATGACTATACATTACTGAAAAAAGGAACAAATATAAAACACATACCACAATAATTTATTAAAGAAATGTGATGAACATTTAAAAACAGTTAAGTGAAATTGGTTTACCTTCCATTATCTTCTGTTGGGTGATTGAATGAAACATTCAATAAATGAATGTCAACATCCGAAAATGATGAGAGATGGCCATTTGAAGAAAAGAATAATCACCTCATCGTCGTTCTAGAATTTGGTTTCAAATGGATTTCAGACTTAGATTTACTGATTGAAACTTTTTTCCTTGTAGTAGTGCATTGCAGTCGTGTCTTTTGTCTAGTTACATAAGAGCTACATGAAAAAGACTCCGTACTCAAGTAGATGACAACCTTATCCTAAAGTGGTATACAAAGAATCAACGATTTCGTCATTGATATCTTCCAAAAGGATGTTCCTAAATCGAAACAACACACTATAAATGTATGTATGGGTGGAGCTGGTGAAATAAAAAATATGCAGACTTAAATTGAAAAGGACAAATCATACTTAGTCATAGGAAGCGATGTGGTTAGTTTCATTGCCTTTTCCACTTCGACAGGTTTTTGGACGGATGAAAGAAGTTCAATTGGCGGTTCAATAGAATCGACTTTTGCTTTCAGCTTTTCTATTTCTTGTTCAACACTCCATGTATTGCAGCTCAATATGACTGATGGACCTCTATTGCAAAGCTGCAAAAAAAAGTTATCTTTGGCCACCAACTTATGCAGTGATACAACCCTGTTTTACGTCCAAGCAACCAATCGTACTTGGAGCATATTTACATACACTTCTTTCTGCGAAATACATCCCTAATAAAAGATATGAAGTAATGGAATACAACCTTGAAAATATCTTGAACCTCCATCCCTGCACTTTCTAACACCATCCATTAGATACAGAAAACAATATGTTACCCACTTCTTTTGCCTTATTAGTATATGATTCTTTACTTGTGTGAGCAATGCTTCATCGATTTTTGATGATGTCAGAGGGCATAACAAGGTAGAGATCGTTGACATTTCCTTAACCACTTATAGTGCCAAATATACCTAGAGGGGGGTGAATAGGTATCGAAAGGGAATTTCAAAAGTTCAAATGTGACTTTCCCGTACATAAATTTAACCAAGAAGTCTAGGCTTTGAAATTGGGATAAGGATCCTCTCCTAACCTAAGCTCTATCTAAGCTTTTAAAGATACTGTTACATTTCATAATTGAAAGATTGAAAGTCAAGATTCGTTTAATTAATTTTTTAGTTTTAAAAAGTCTTAACACGATTCTATTTCAACTACTAAAATATTTATCTCCTCTATCACATATTCATGCTTTTTTTCCTATTTTCCCATCCATCTGCTTTTAACCACATATAAAAAAAATCCACACCAGTACATCCATTGAATGACGAAGCTTTCGATAATTGTGAACAAATTTCAAGAATCGAAGTCGGAATCAGAATTTGCTATTTCTACACTCAAAGTCTGAATCTCGATTTGGTTTAGGGGCTTTAATGTGTGGAGCAAAATTCCTGATATTGTGCTCAACAACATCTATAATTTGATCCTTAAAATAAAAACATCTGCAACTTGAGGATGAAAACCATTGCCATTGATATTAAGAATGCTAAATACATGATGAAGGATTGATTTCAAATTGATATTATTTAAAAACTTGTGTTTATTAATTTCACTCTCTTTGTTTTAATTTCTAGTAGGTTTTTTATATTTTGTTGAGTCTGATGTAAAATAGTGCTGAAATATTTCTCAACACGAATAGATATGACGAGAATAAGTGAAAGAGGAAAGAGCATGGAAGAGTTAAAGAATGGTTGATTTTTAATTAAAAAAAAAACTATCTTCCTAAGAAGTGAAAAGGTACAGAATTAAAAAAAAAACATTTCAAACGACATCATTTTGTATTTTCATTTCTAGTGAAAAATTAATTTAATGAAATTTGACCATTCGTTTTTTTAATTGTCACACATAACAGGATCCTCAAAATTTTAGGTGGATGAACTAGCTCTTTTACTTGGTCGTTAATAAAATCAAAAGTTCAAACAAAATTTATAAAAACCCAAATATGCCTCAAAATATATGAAAACAAGTAAGTAGAAAGTTGAGCATCATCCACAGAGATTATTAATTAGCAATGACCAAATTAGGATGCTTCAACATTAGATTTATAATAAAAGAAAATGAGATGGTTTTGGCTTTGAATTATACTAATATGCAAAATGAAATTAAACTAATTAAATTTAAGCTAAATGCAACTAAGTTAGTAGGCAAGTGTGTGAATGCATGGTAATGGTACTAAGGAGTTGATGAATCCAATATGCAAACAATGGGCAAATCAAGAACTCATATGAATGTACATCAAACTATTGTAACCAATCTAGAGTGAATAGAATTGGTTTTATATCCCTTATGAGTGTCCAATCTAGTGTGTATAGTAATGACCACCCACAAGTGATTTTACATGATTGCACATCTATCAAATAAGGGACTAATCACTTTATATTGTCACCAATCTAGAGTGTATGATATTGATGCTTAATCTCTCACAAGTTATCAACCTAGAGTGTATAGAATTGATTACTCATTTGAAATTAGATAAAAATTGAGATTATAAAGCCCAGATTTCACTTGAGGAGTGTACTTTTTTTCAATCCTTCTATTCATTTGAGCTTAAGAAAACCAAATAGAGTGTATACCTAATTCTCTACTCAATTAATTTCTCAACAAATTAGCAAAGACCAAAATCAATTTTAATTCAATTAAAACAAAGAATGAAAAATACTTGATAGATTAATAGAAGATGAAAATACAAAAAAGCGTGTGTCTAAACAGCCTAGAGGAAGGTAGGGGGTAGGTGAATGGGTTGTTAATAGATTATTATCAACTTTTCGATTAGTCAATATTAACAAGCAAAATCCAATTCAAACAATGATAAAAATCAAGTAAAGTGCAGAAATTAAAAACACTTGATTTTTATGTGGAAACCCTGCAAATGAGAAAAACCACAGGACTAGCTATAATAGCCACTTACTAAGTGAATATAAAATTACACCCTGAAGCGATACACGAACTCTCACTCTCTATAACCTCAAGCTATGGACATTACCACTCACCACTCACCACTCTTGGTTCAATCCCTAGTGATATCCCTCGATCCACTAATGTTGGTGTGAGAACCTCCTAATCTACCTTACGGTCCTTTTACAGTGGCTCTTGGCATCCAATGCTTGCCAACCACCCTTTACTTTCTTGTGCAACTTCACCTAGAAGCCACACGGCTTTGATTCATTGAAGAGAATTAAAAGTCTAAGTGAATATGTGACAATATCCAAAATGCAATAATGTGTAAAACCACACACAAAATGCCTAACTAGATGTTATAATGCAAATCAACAACCTAGTTATCAAACAATACCTACATGCACATACATAAGGACTCAATTAGATATAATAATTAAATCTAGCAACCTAATTGTCAAATAAACACACATGAACATTCAAGAGAGCTTGACTATATAAATAAACATGAATCTATCAACCTAGTCATCAAGCAATCTCACAAAAACATTCAAGGCTTAACTATTTAGGCAAAACAATCTAATCATGCAAGCTATCCCAAACAAACCCAATCATGCAATTTAAACTCATAAAAATATACAATAAAAGGAGTCAATGTATTTAATCTAGCAATAAATACCTAATCTAAAGTAAGAAGAACAATAATTGATATTCAATTAAGTTCTTACTTACCTAATCAAGAAACCAAGAAGACTCATGCATAAATGATAATTGATGATGTTAGATGCATACGGTTTTAGGTTTGGAGAGTTAATATATGAAGCTTGAAGCTCTCTTTCTAGGGTTTCTGTAAATGTAGGAGAGTTGGGAAAGAAGAAGAGAAAGATGGGTTTTTATAGTGGAAAAAACAAGCTCAAGAGAAAGGAAAAAAAAACTCAAAAATAACGTCCTCCATGGGAGAGACCCACGGAGATCTATCCCGTGGAGAAGCCTAAGGGACTCTTCGCACGAGACTTCACTGGAGGATCCGTGGAGACTTGTCCCATGAAAGGTTTTCCATGTGAGACTTTGTGGGAGATCTATCTCGCAATGTATGCAAAATTTGCATACCAGCCTGATTTTCGAACGGCTCAAAACGTGACCAAACGACATCGAAACCTTTCGTATATTATACCATTGTAAAGGTATGGATGTCTACTTTATACTTCAATTAACAAAACAAGATTTAGATGACTGTTGATAGAATTATGGTCAAATGAGTGGCCAAAGGTTAGATTCAAAAAACAACAATAGTGCCTAAACTCATGGAAAAAACCATGTGACAAAAGACTAAAACAAGAGAAGAATATGACATTCTCAAGTGGTCACCCATCGCACTAAGACAAGCATACCATCGTGCATGAGCGGATATTTTTTATCAATCATAGGGAAACGAAATTACATCATATAAAAACCACACTTTGGACTAAGAATGAATTGCAAATGTGATTGTGAAGAGAATGCACACATGAGCAACAAGAAACAAATGCATGTCAATACAAATGCATGTAAGTGTGTGTGCAAAAACAAATACATGTCAATACAAATGCAAGATGAACAAAGCATGTATGAAGTGTGTGTGTGTGTGCACCTAAACTCTATTAGAGACAAAGTCAAGTGAATATACCTTTAGCTCTTGAAGTCATGGAGATGCTCTTGAAAGCTTGCCTTGATAACTATTAAAAGGACCTACTCTAGCGATTACACAATCATCCCCAATGTAGTGTGGTTTGTCAAGAAATAAGCCTGTCATGAAATAATCCAATCATAAAATAGAGGTCCTTACAGAAGAGATAGATTCAATACAATGCCCAAGGTTCACAAATGAATCACATAAACCCCTTAGTAGGGATTTAGCTACTCAAAATCATTACAAAGAAAAATCTAAGAGAAGAAAGTGAGAACATATCTACAAAGAGATTCTTCTTTCATAAAGCTTCAGATCCAATCTCTTAGAGCTCTTGTTGAATAGAAAATCAAAGAGATAGTATGTGGATTTTTAGACGTAATGGGAGGAAAGTGATTCCTAGATCTAGAGAGAGAGAAATAAATAAAATCTATGTATGGGCACGTGGTTGATCTAACAAACGAATTTATATATAGGATTCCCAAAATAGGTCTGAGATACTGTTGTTGAGAAGGATTCTAGAATAGTACGAGAGTCTGTGGTCCTGATGTGTACGAGTATTGCCCTCTGATGTGACCTGTGCACATCGAACAAACCTTCTGATTAGCCTCGGCTCATAGGTAGTGCACGGATCCGTACCCGCACACTAGGCATTTTCTCTTGAAACCATCATCTAGGACCACGGGTAGTGCGTGGGTCCTTACCCGTGCAAGGGGCATTTTTTGGGATTTTGTGATCCTCGGACAGTGGGTGGTATGCATGTCCTTACCCATTCAATTTGGTATTCTTGTACGGGTATGGACCCATAAAGTTACTAGCGAACTGGCCCTTGTTTATTGAACGCTGGCCGTTTTACACTCAAAAATCCCATTCTTGCATCTCCAATAACTAAAATACATTAAATGCCATCATTAACAAAAATAGAGCAATTTAGACATAAAAATACACACGAGAACGCGACTAAGGATATGGAAATGTGGCCAAAATAAAGCACAATTTTGGCATGATCAAACTCCCCTAAACCAAACCTTTGCTCATCATCGATCAAAAACTCAAGACAAACAAAGACAAAAGAAAATACTTTGTCTAAAATGTTTATAGACAAACAAACAATTCAAAATGTCGTATTCCCAACCGGAGATGAGATGCAGTGAAGTATGATAGAGAGGAGTAGGCATATGCACACTGTTCTAAAGCAACTCGAAGGCACTAGAAGGGAACTCGTACGAACACGAATGCCACACCTAAGAGTGCTCTTGATAGGGAATTACTCACTACCACACCTCGAGTGTAATTCTCTTCAACTCTAAGCCTCACGTGGAGTCTCTCTCTTCTTTCCACTGTGAGTCCTAAGTTCAAACTCATGCTAAGTATGCAAAGATAGAATTTATGGATAGGAGCCCAATGCGTTGTATACATTGTACATTGAAAAACCGTTAATTTGATGGTGAACAAGCCTAGGAAGGAATCACTATACCATGAATATGGAAGATCACGCTTCAACAAACATTCCTAATATAGACTCATCGTAGATCAAAAATGTCTTTCCCTTTGGTTGTAATAGGGCCATGGAGTTAAATTTGGTGAACCAAAGAATTAGGAAAAATTTAGAGTCTAAAGATCACTAATCATGCTATGACTCACATATACTCACATACCCCATACTAATCTCTATTTTAGAAACAACTTACACACTAGCGTCTAGGCATTACTTTCACACATATTTGTGCTTCACAATTGTACTCTATTTTATTGAGTACTTGACATCTACTTTTAAAGCTCTTTTTCTTTTTCTTTTCTCCTCTTTTTCGTTTCTTTTTTTTTTCTATCTTTTTCTTTTACTTTGCCTTTTGCACACTTACAGTTGACAATTTAGCTATGAGTGTAAATTTTTCACACTATTACATTTTTGAGCTTATGCTTTTGTACATTTACACCATATTGCCTTAGTACACACTTTCTTTACATATGAGAGCTAGTTACCTTTCAAATACAACATAACTCAACACACCCTAATAAAAGGTAGGCAGGTGTTTGGTTATGGGTATATGGTTATAATTTGGTTCCAAATAAAAGGTTAAGTGTTTGGATCAAAATTTGGCGTTCGAGCACACAATTAAGGACTAGAAATGTGTTTAGGCTATATAAGTAGTTAATTGCACACACATTGCCTAAGATCATTTCCATAATTCATCTATCAAGAGAATGAATGCTTCCATCAATCAATCCATTATTTATACGATGAATGTGATGTCCTATGGCATATCATGCTCTTGACAAGAAAAGGGTTTCAAGAACAAAAAAAAATTATAACACCCAATGCATTTTTTCATTGGCTTGTGTTTATGAACTCATGGGTAATCTCCACCATTAAAACAATGTGCAAGAACACTGAGTTCCCATAACTTAAGCACAAAAAGGATAGGACTAGCCTATGACATGCAAGTGAGACCTCTAGAGTGACTAATGGTTACAAAACAAGCTTATAATGCACATAAACACTCATCGAAAGTACACGCTCAAGGCATCACACCCAAACTAGTTAAAGCTTGAAAGTTATGGCCATGCGACAATTTGAAAATTTGGACTCAAAAATGACTCAAAGAGACTAAAAAACAACACTCAAGGCTCAAAAACACGACTCAACAAGGCATCTACAACCCCAAATAAAAACTGAACATTGTCCTCAAATGTTGGAAACTAGAGAGCCCGACCTAGCGGTGCGAACCTCACATGATACAAAACAAACAAACTTAGACACTAATTAAACACAATCAATGCCCACAAACAAAATGACCCAAACAAGGCTCAAAATATGAAGGCAATTACAATGCAATTTGTAATAAGCACAAAGCACACAAAATTTTAATAAAAACTGAACATCAAACATTCACTCAAAATGATGGAATGGGGGAGCAACAACCCCCAAACCAAATCAAACTATAAGCTTTAAACCCTGTATAAAAACATGCAATGACCCCACAAACCAAGGTAGGCAATATATGACAAATAGAACCTGTGCAATCACATACAATCATCCATAAGAGCCTTAGGCTCATTCATCCAGAAATGATCAATCAATTCAAAAAAAAATTAATCAATATATCTACAAGATAAATCAACTCATTTCATCCAAATGTCTCTCCACACAAAGTATCCCACATCACGAAAACTATTCAACAGAAGAAAGTTTACTAAAAGCAAGAAAAGTTCAAATTTTAAAATTGAATTTAAGAAATCAAAACCGAGGGTGGTTGCCTCCTCTCAAGCTTCTCTTACGAAGATAAGGCTCTTGCTCTTTTTAGAAGCACTCTTGGACTGCTTGTCCCTTTAGGATGTGTAGGTTGTCATTGTTTGCTACCAAGAATTAAAGAAGCCTTGCTTTAACACACAAGCTGTAAAAATCACTTCCTCTAGAAGCTATAGATATTTGCCACACTAAAACACATATTAGGAGGTTCAGGCAATTTAGATTTTTCTCAATACATGCAAATACACCCAAGCTTGATTTACTATTTATTTATTTAAAAGAAACAAACTTAACAAACTAAACAAATAAAAATGCAATAAGATTTTCAATGTTATGCCTTCATAGAGGGACTAGGATCAACTAAGGGTGGCTTTACCATGTTTGGAAATTCTTTTTTTTTTCACGACCCAAACAAGTTTAGATGATTTTCCCATCTTTTCCTTTCCCTTATTTTTCATTAAGTGTACCTGGTTTTTCCTTACCCAAAATTTCTTAATTCTAGGTGGACACCTCATATTCCTAGAACCTCTCATTTTACAAGGTCTATGACCCCCATAAAGCTTAGCCTTAACATGCTCTCTCTATACACAAAAATAACACAAGAGAGTTGAGTTAGAAAATCTCTCTTATGTTGTTAACTTTGTTGCTTCGAGTTTGAACTTTTTGTTAGAGACTTGATCACTTGCTCCATTTTATCCAACTCAATCTTATAGTCATGTTTCTTTTCTTTCAAAATTCTAAGAGCTTCTTCTTTCTTGCTAAGAGTTTCTTTGACTTCATTCAAAGCATCGGCTATTTGCTCGATCTCCACTTATATCCTTTTTGACCTTTGAGCTATCTCATCTTCAAATTCTTTTGATAACCATGCTAAGTTCTAAAACGTTCATTGATATACTCTTCTCAACTTCAAGTCTCTCAATTTATACTTCCAATTATTTGTTCTTGTCGGAGACTTATCTGTTCGTCTTTTTTAGAGTACCATTCTCAACCTTAAGCATTTTTACTTCAAGTGAGAGCTTCTTGTTTTGCTATTGAAGCTAGTCTATCTTTGGTGTTTCCAAGGGTTTTTTTCTTTCGATATCCTTCTTTAAGAGCTGCACATTCTTCTCATAATCTCCCTTCGTTTCTTCTTTTTCTTGGAAAGCTTCTTGTATTCTCACTTGAAGTGCCTCATTCTCTTTCTTCAATAATTCCATAGCCAACATTAGCTCCTTTCCCACACTCATAAGGTCTTTGCTCATATCTTCCTACGTTTTGCTTCATTCTTCCTCAAAAATTGAGGATTGCACCGTTATGGGCACTTCAAGATGGAAGCAATCTTGTTTAGTTGAAATTGTTGGCAAGTAAGTGAAAAGTCAATTATCATCCACAGAGATCAGTGGTTAGCAATGACCAAATTAGGATGTTTAGCATTAAATTTGCAATAAATTTAAATGAGATGGTTTTGGCTTTGAATTATACTAATGTGCAAACTACAATTAAACTAATTTAATTGAAGCTAAATGTAACTAAGTTAGTAGGCAAGGGTGTGAATGAATGATAATGGGACTAATGAGTTGATGGATCCAATATGCAAACAATGGGCAAATTAAGAACTCACATTAGTTGTATATCACTTATGAGTGTCAAATCTAGAGTGTATAGTATTGAACACCCACAAATGATTTTACATGAATGCACATCTATCAAATAAGGCATTAATCACTTTATATTGTCACCAATCTAGAGTGTCTGGTATTGGTGCTTAATCTCTCATATGTTATAAACCTAGAGTGTATAGAATTGATTACCCATTGAAATTAGATAAAAATTGAGATTGATTTCACTTGAGGAGTGTACTCTTGTTCAATCCCTCCATTCAATTGAGCTTATGAAAACCGAGTAGAGTGTATACCTAATTCTCTAATTAAATACTTTCTCAACAAATTAGCAAAGAGAGTAGTGTTCAATCCAAGATAAATTCATTTCGAAATCAATTAAAACAAGGAATGTAACATACTTGATAGATTAATAGAAGAGATAAAGTTCATTTCAATACCCAAGGTTCACAAATGAATCACATCAACCATTTTGTAGGGATTTAGCTACTCATAATCCGTACAAAGCAAAATCTAGGAGAGAGACTGAGAATAGACCCATGAAAAGATTCTCCTTCCTTAAAGCTTCAAATCTCATCTCCTAAAGCTCTTGTTTAGTAGAAAATCGAAGATATAATATGTGGGTTTTTGGATGTAATTAGAGGAAAATGACTCCAAGATCAAGATAGAGAAAAATTAATAAAATCTATGTGTGGGCATATGGTTGATCTAACAAATGAATCTATAAATAGGATTCCAAAAATTGGTCTGAAATATTGATGTTGGCAAAGATTCTGGTGTAGTGTGTGGCTATGTGGTCCCGATGTACACGGGTGTTAACCCACGCATATCGAACTGATCTTCTGAGAAGCCTTGGTTCACAGGTAGTACGTGAGTCCATACCTGTGTATTAGGCATTTTCTCTTTAAACTATCATCTCGGACTGCGGGTAACGTGAGTCCTTACCCACGTATAAGGCATTTCTTAGGATTTCAGGATCCTCAAACCGCGGGAGGTGCATGGGTCCTTACCCGTGCACTGTGGTTTTCTTGTACGGGTATGGACCCGCAATGTCACTAGCTAACTGGCCTTCGTTTATTGAAGTTTGACCGTTTTGCACCCAAAAATCCCATTCTTGCATCTTCAATAACTGAAATACATTAAATGCCATTTTGACACAAAAGTACACACGTCAACGAGACTATGGATATGAAAATGAAGTCCAAAATATAGCACAATTTTGGTACGATCAGTGGAGCAAAGGTTATGAGAAGATCTTAATCCATGAAATTGACTACTTTGACATCAACTTCATACCCCGTAAATTCATGTAAAAAAACAACAAAATGACCAAATGCAATTACCAAATCAAACACTTTTTTGATCTACTAATTTTGAAATTAAAAGTTGTTTGGATACCCTTTTTTCTGAAGTATTAAATTTACGACTATTACAATAAAACTGTTGGGACCTGCCAAGATGAAACAATACATGTGTAGCTTGGATAACTATTCTCACCAACCGTGAGAAAAATCTTTAGACATGCTTGTAAAATGAGTATGGTGGGACTTGAACTTCTGACCATCAGGTGTGGAAGGGCAGTGCACTACCATCTTTGCTAAGAGGTGATGTGCTATTTTGATACTTTCCTGATACAAATCTTCCAAAATTTAATTCAAAACTTAGGCTATGTTGGAGACTTTTCTAACCTAATAAATAATCATTAATAACTTTACTTAATAAAAAATTCGATTTAGAAAAATATAATTAGTTGTTTATTGTTTAACAAACTCAATTTCAAAATTGTTTTGATGAAACTAAAGCGATTAACTATGAAGTTAAAAGCAATTGAGTATTTGTTTAACACAGTCTCAAATCAAACCCTACGAGGTCATAGTGGCTATTTGTTTTTATGGGGTTCTAACTATGAGGTGCATGTCACGCTTCGTTTGTCACGGTGGGCTCTGGTTTCTTTTTTTTTTAAGTCCAAATGGTTTGCTCATTGAGCTGAACCGTAAGGTGCAGCTTGTCGTGACTTGTAGCTGGCAATACCCACTGGTTTTGGGTTGTCTTTACCGTAAGCTTATCCTCGATGTCACTAGTTTTGACATGTTGGTTACGGTAAGAGTGTGACATCCTTACGTAATCAAGTTTTGCTCGTGGTGTCCACAACTCAACCAGTCTTTGGCGTGAACGACGTTGTGACTCCTTTTCCCCACGTCATGGTACCTAGTCATTTTGCAATTACTCTTTTAACTTTTACGAAGATCCTAGGTTATACACATACATGCATTTACGTATTCGTATTGATAGCTACTTTGTTGTGTTGGTTGAGTTTTGTTGACACATGAAATTACTTTAAAGCGTGTGTCTAACAACCTAGAGGATAGTCAATATTAAAAATTTACCCTATAAACAAACATACAAAATCAAGTATAAAAAATTAAAATTAAATAACACTTGATTTTTACATGGAAACCCTTCAACAAGGGAAAAACCACAAGCTAACCAATTAGCCACTCCGATTATCAAATCCAATATTGTAGTGATGTTTATAACTTAGATTGATCTCTAGTCACACCATTCTCGGTCACTTACTCACCACTACTACCCAACAGGCCTTTATAGTGATTCTTGATCAATTTACTTGCCAACCACACCTTGGTTGCAAGACTTCACCTGCTTAAGCACTACACCTTGTAGTCACAAGACTTAACTCTTAAAGATGAGATCAGCAACCTATGTTGATATATGAATATATTCTAAATGCAGTTAATGCTAGGCAACATTGAATGTTTATCTAGAGATTTCAAGATGACAATAAGTATAAATCTCAGATATCAATGTCTATATGAATGCTCATAAAGACCTAACTAGATACAGATATGCAAGTCTAAAATCTAGTCATCAAACAAAGCCACATTAACACAAGTTGTCACACAAAAGGGCAAGGATAATAAATGCACTTAACAATTGCAATCAATAAGGCCTAATCAACAATATCTAAATGCAAAGTATAGAGATTCAACTAGAGGGCAAATATGTCTTAAATACAAGCTATCAACAAACAAACCCACAACATGTCATAACTTCAATTGATATACAATAAATGTGAAGATTTGCTAACCTAAGCAATAAATGATATGTCTTGATAAGCTAGAATAATAAATGAGCAAGGATGTTAGTTCTACTTACCAAGTAAAGACATTAATGAAGACCCATGCTTGAATGATGCTAGAGATGCTAGATGAAGATGGGTTTCGGGGTTTGGAGAGTAAAAAAACAAAGCTGGAAGCTTTCTCTCTATAAGGGGACTATTTCTCTCACTAGGATTTAGAAATTGAGTTATAGGTCTTAATTTGGAAGAAGATGATGAATTTGTAGGGTGGGAAATGACACCATGAGAAAAGACACTTTTGTCCCAATAACAGAGTAGTGCGCAGGTGGGAGACTCGTGCACCCGTATTACACTACCCAACTTCTACATCTTTTGTAAGAGGCTCCTACAGAGACTTGTCTTGTTGAAAAGCCTGGAAGGCTTTGCACAGGTAACTCTGTGGGAGGCTCCTGCGGAGTCATGTCTCATGGAAAAGCATAGAAGGCTTTTCTATGATTTTTTTGGGTAGCTCTTATGGAACCCATCAGCGCAGTGCCTAAATCTCCTACCCGCGCACCCACAAACATCCAAGGGATTTTCAACACCAAAAAACATACCAATCAAGCAAGGAACAGACAAGTAAATGATGCACACATGTAAGCAAAAAAGGCACAATGCAAGAAAAAAAACAAACATGAGAATAGAGTGTGTGCGCAACTAAGTTTCTTCAAAGAGTTAAGCAAAGTTATATACCTTTGAAGTGCTCTTGAGTTTGATGATGCCATTGAAACTTGCGGTTTGTCATAACATAGTGAAAATGTACAAACGCGGTTAAAATTCCTTAAGCTAACCTAGATGGGGGGGGTGAATAGGTTTTTACTCCTCTTTCAATCTCTTGAAAACAAAATTGTGTTTGTCCCTCTAGCTAGCTTGAATAACAATTCTTAAGATAATAACACATATGTAGAAAAACAATATGTATTATCAAACAAATAATCGTCGAACAAGCTTACAAGTTGCTAGAGAAAGGATTACAATGAAACTAAAAACAAAATACAATTGTATTCTCAATATTGTTCTTTAGGTACAAGTACTCAATCAAAGATAGTCATATACAAATAAATATAAGTACACATAAAATGAAATTTACAATTTTGATCAAATGAAGTGCTTGTTTATCACATATTACAACAATCTTGTTTTTCAAGAATATCTAGAAATGAAGATTGTGAAACAAGATACAAACATATACAAACAAGTATATAAAAGAGATAGGAAGAATTAATAAAGGGATTTTTTTATCATAGTAAAACCTCAAATGAGGAAACATCCACTAGTTAAATACAACCAACAGGTACTTTCATTATTAGATAGTATAAAAGATATTCCTCAAAAGTGGCCAACAAATGACACACTCTATATTGGGATCGACGTCTACCCAATCCCTGTTGGTAGATTGGAAATTCCTCAAAAGTGATAAACAAATGACACTTTCTATTGGAGTCCACTTCTACATGACACCATTAAGATGTTGGAAATTCCTCAAGAGTGATCAACAAATGACACACTCTCTATTGGATTCAATCGCATTTTAATATCATGGGTCGACCAATAAAAAGTCTACATTCTATCCAAGACACCTTTGCCTCTAGAAAATCTCTCTTGCTTGATTATTCGGACCTTATGTCCAAACCAAGACTCCTTACTTAGCTAACCGGACCACATGTCCTAGCCAAGACTTCATGCCTTTTACAAGGACTTCCTAATGTGATCAATGAATGCAAAAATACAAATAAGCACTCAACATAGAATATGATGATCAACACATCCTATAGGAACTAGACATATGCAAGTAAGTTCACAACACAAAAACAAGCTATTTACTATGCATGAATGAAAATTCAAGAACATGTGAAACACCAAAAACACACTTAATTCATAGAATATTTCTGTTATATGTATATTTCAATAAATGTACACGTCACTGACAGATCAGACGGCCCCCCGAGAAGATTTCCATATAAGCATCCAAGATGGCATCAGAAACACCATCGGAGGTATCACAGAAACACGAAAATCCGAATAAGGGCGAATACAAATACTCGACACATTTAGCTGTACTCGGGGACAACATGAGAAGCCCGATTGAAGAAGTTTAATATGTGATCCACCATAAAATAAGCTCAAGAAGGGATCTAGAATTATACTTCAATACAGAAACATCCTAATTTTCATCCCCCGTATCAAAGTAGGAAAGACTTTAAACACTTTAAAGACTTTAAAGATTTTCATCCCCTCGAGAGATTGAGTGGTGTAATTTAATATTTAATAGTGGATTTGGCTTGGTTGTGCATTCAATCACCTGTAGACGTTTCTCCGATCATCGGAGTTTTACCACGTATACTCGTGTCGTAACAATATTAATTGTATTTTCTTCTCTTCTCTTTAACAGGTCATAACCAAATCTAGCACTGTTGACTTTCTTGACCATCAGGAAATTGACGTCAACAATTGGCGCTAAATGGAGGGGGTAAACCTCCGATTTGTTTAAACCATGTCTAGTAATGGAAGTAAAGACAGTTCTAGGGATACCCAAAAATCTCCAGATAACGCTCACATGAAAAAGACGATCTAAGGATCCTACAACAACCACTAGGAATCAACTGATATCCCTAGCTGGCATTCATCGAGTCCTTCCGACCAGTAAGGACATACCGCGTCATTTCAGGGACGCTTTACAACAGTTATAGGCAAATGTAGCAGAGGAAGGAATAAATCTACTAGCTTCGGGAGAAACGAATCCGCCAAACCCACCATCACCCCCTAGGCTTTGATCGATTGTAGTCAAGTCAGAACCAGATGCGTTAACGCCCATTAGGAGTTCAGATCTTGTCAATCTAACAGGAGGCACATCGCGTGACCAGGATCCTAAGATACCCACATAAGAACGACCCCCTCGAAGATGAAGCCATGATCATACAGGGCACAGCAGACACCGCAAATACCATCGACGAAGGATCGAACATCGTCATCAGAAGACAGTGACCGTCATAATCGTAAATGTCTCCGTGGAACCATACGCTTACAAGGGTTAGCTCATAAGACTCGAAGGCATGATAAAGAGAAGATGGTGACAGGTGTGACAGTCACACGACGGGTTGACCATCGGGGAGAGCTGGTGGGTGATAGAGATATCGTAATCAGGAGCCTGACCCGAGAATTCGAGAATAACAGGCACCAATTAGATACGGTGATTAGGCTGTATTGACGTAATGAGTTATCTGACGACGATTCTGACAGCCCTTTCACTAGAGACATTCTGTGAGTGCCATTCCTAGAGAGATTCAGTATTCCTCACGTGGAACAATTCAAAAATGATACAAATCCAAAGGGACATGTCAGACGGTATATATGCGATATGGCCCAGTATGCCCATAGCGATCCTTTATTGTGTCTTAACTTTCCACAAACTCTTAGGGATACAGGCTCAAGATGGTTTAAGAGATTGCCTCAGGTAAGTATTGGGAGTTTCGGTGAGTTGACCAAAAGCTTTTCTATACGATTCCTGGGGAACGTACACAGGAAAAAATTGGTGGGATACCTTTCTCAACTAAAACAAGGAAAAGATGAGTCGCTAAAAAAGTATCTGGGTAGATTAGGCCAAGTAGTCTCAGAAATCGGCAGTGCAAATGATGAAGCAATAATCATTGCATTTATAAACAACCTACAGAACGAGTGGTTGTCTTTCGACTTAAGGAGAGCTCGACTAACTAGATATACAAACATGATGGATATGGCAAGAGGATATGCATTACCTGAATAAGAAGAGTTGGCAACAGGAGGTTGTTATATGCATGGAGAGAGACCCAAACAAAAAGATGCTGAGTCAAAGTTATCGAATAGTAAAGGGAAGTAGAAAGGAAATAGCAAAGAAAGAAGCAAAGATGGGGGAAGCGGACGTAATATTGACCAAGTAAAGGAAAAGTTCCAAGGAAAATATACGAACTACACCCCGCTTTGGAAAAGATAAGAAGAGATCCCGGCAATACTAGAAGAGAAGAATCTGGTGAATGAGCCACTTCGGCAATCACAATTTGCCCGATGTGACACGATAAAGTATTGTAGATTCCATTAAGAAACCGGTTATGAGACCTCCAAATGTTACCAGCTCAGAGACTATAAAGAAACCCTCATCCGAGAAGAGCATCTGTAAGATATAATCTTGAATAAAGATGAGAAGTCAGAAACTCAGAAAGAAACAAGGCCGGGAGATCATAGTTCAGGTCGGAATAAAAAGGCCAGTCCCGAGGCGAGTGGAGCGATACAGACTATCTTCGGAGGACTGTCAATTAGGAGAAGTAACCGAGAGAGGACTCAAGAAATCTGAGAAACAGTGGAAGCAAGATAGAATTTTGACTTTAATTCCATCGAGCCTGATCCGAAGAGAATAAAAGAAGGATAAGACCCGATAATATTCACTGAAGCTGACTCACATGGGGTCAATATCCGGCCAAATGACGTTCTCGTCATTAGTGCCTGAATTGGCCATATAGAAGTCAGGAGGATCTAGTGGACAATGGTAGCTCACTAGACATACTCAGCGTGGCTGTTTATGACCAACTAAGATTAGATCGAAAGGACTTGCAACCTTTTCATACCCGCTCAGAGGATTCGGAGGAGTTGATGTCAGGTCTCTTGGAACGGCAAAATTTCCCATGAAGATTGGAGTGGCGCCTTGCCAGAAAACGGTGCTACTTGACTTTATAGTTGTAGATATGAAGAACTGGCGTTACAATGCCCTACTGGGTCGACACAAAGGTAGTAACGGTAACCTACGCTCTAATGATCAAATTCCCGACAGAATAGGGGGTAGGAACGATCAAAAGTTCGCTGAAAATGGCCAAAAGAGCTAGTCTCTCCGTTTACAAGGACAAAGATAACAACGAACACCAAGTGTGTGCTTTTACCCAATCAAACTAAACATGGAGAATCATTAATGTTTAAGTTCGACCCAAGGGAGGAACTCGAAACATCAGAGGAGCCAACAGGGGAAGTAGTCTTAAAAGAAGATGAACCAGCAAAGAAGGTTAAAATCAGAGTTAATCTAAAAGAAAAGGTCAGAACAGATCTTATCAATTTACTCAGAGAATACAAAGACGTGTTCGTGTGGAGTCATGAAAACATGGTGGGGATAGACGCACGAGTGATATCACATCACTTGGCAGTGGATTCGAGCGTAAAACCTGTGATACAAAAAATAAGATCTTTCAACCTTAAAAGGAGTCAGGCAATCAAGTAGGAGGTAGAGAAGTTACTCGTTGTAGGATCAATCAGAGAAATCAACTACCCTCAATGGGTAGCAAATGTAGTATTAGTCCAGAAGAAAAATTGTCAATGGAAAATGTGCATGGATTTCATAGATTTAAACAAAGTCTGCCCAAATGATAGTTTTCCACTTCCCAGAATGGACCAGTTAGTTAATGCTACATCAGGTCATGAAATGTTCAGTTTTATGGATGCTTATTCGGGATACAATCAAATCCGGATGAGCAAAATTGATGATGATAAAACAACATGCACGACTGATCAGGGTTTGTACTGTTATATAGTGATACCCTTTGGGCTAAAAAACGCTAGGGCCACATACCAAAGATTGGCCAACAGAATTTTTGCCCTCCAAATAGGAAGAAACATGGAAGTTTACATAGACGACATGTTAACTAAAAGTATCTCGACAGACAAACAAGCTTCGAACCGATTCGAAACATTTGATGCCCTGAGAAGGTACAAGATGAAGTTGAATCCGAACAAGTGCCTATTCAGGGTTTCTTCTAGAAAATTCCTTGATTTCCTAATACACTAAAGGGGGATCGAAGTAAATCTTGAAAAGATTGAAGCCCTCCAGAAAATGACTTCTCCGGGAACCTTAAAGGAGGTACAACAGTTGACAGGATGCCTAGCTTCCCTTGGAAGGTTCCTATTGAAGGCTACAGATAAATGTGATCCATTCTTCAAAATAATCAGAAAAGGGAAGGGACTTGAATGGAATGCAGAATGTGAGCAGGCATTCAGAAGATAAAATAGTACTTAGGACATGCACCCATCCTTTCGAAATTGAAGGAAGGAGAAATATTGTACATGTACTTGTCACTTACAGTACAAAAGCCAGTATACTATACTAGCAAGGCTCTTCTTCCGAGTAAGAAATACAAGTGCAAGCCTATTTGCCTCTGTTTTAAGATTACTCAGTTAATAATATTGTTGGTTAATAAGATACTTGGCATAACCAGTTAATAAGATACTTGGCATTTAAAACAAAGTAATTCGGGCAACAAAGTTAGCCAGTTAATGAGATACTCGGCATTTAAAATGAAGCTAATCTACTCGGATAATGATATTAGTCAGTAAAAAAGATACTTGGCGTTTCTCGTTGGGTATGCATTACCCTGTTCAGAAAATTCATAATCAATTCGTGGCAAATAACAGTCATGCAAATATGGAATTTTATTAATTATACAAGATATTACAAGGTTCATCAAGTTCATCTAAGGTGGAGCCGAGGACTTCGAGTTCTTGCGAATGCTTGGATCAGACACCATTTCTTACTCACGGAGAAGACTTTCATTCAAAGGCCAAGCGATTTTGTCAACCAGATCATCCATTCAAGCACTATAATCCACTCCAGATACTGGTCCAACATCAGGCTTTGACCCATCCACACTAGTTTCCTGACTAGCATGAAAGGTCGACAGAATGCTCGGATGGAACTTCTAGATACATAGGATGAGGTTCTTTACTTTGGCTTTGGCAATAAGCCCTATATTCCCTCATTTGAGTCCAAAGAGCCTCAAAGGACCGGTCCACTTGATTTCTGATTGACAATTCCCAATTGGCCCAGGCTTTCTCAGTTTCCCGGTTCTTGACCTTGACGAACTAACCATCTGAAACCAACCCTTGCTAAGACTCTCTAAGGAGCAAAGATCATAAGCCAGAGACCTCTTAAAGTGATCAACCCCTTGAACTTCAGGTTTCAGCATGGCTTCCTTCAAAAGGGATTCAATTGTTAGGGCCTTACGCTCTAGGTCTTTAATTTTTTGCTCGTAAAATGACTTTGCTCGGTCATCCTCTTGTTCAGCCCTAAGCATCGATTCATGGGCGACGGAGTGCAAGTCTTTAAAAGATTTAGCCTTCTTTTCTACAACAAAAGCCATCTCATCGGCCTCAATCTGCTTCGCTAAACAGCGATCGGTAAACTTTTGGGCAGAACTCACCTTCTTTTGATAGACCGCCTTAATCCGAGCACGGTTATCCTCACTCTCCTTTAACTGAGCTTCCAGACGCCTTATCTGATCACATTGGTATTGTTGCGTCTGAAGAGCCTCACTAAACTCAGCAACCACCTGCATGGGAAGTGGATTAGATATATCCAAGTTAAGGCACAATAATGCGAAATGCAGTTCTGGACTTACGTAGGTCATGCTATTGAAAATATTATGAAGACGCTTTGTTGGGGAACCACTCATAAAGCGGCTCCAATGGTCATCACCGATAAAAGCATGACCAAACAAAATGGTCTTCAGCATATCCTAGGGGATAGGACACGTAGGGTTTCCCAAGGATCCCACTCCTGCATCCTCAATCCCGGGGGGCAAAGAATCTCCTCTATTCAAACTTTCTAGAAGATCTTCTCTTCCCAAAGATGTCTCTGCTTAAGCACTCGGGGAGTCCCTTGTATCTACATCTTCGTTGCTCAATTCAATGAATGACACCACTCGGGGAATTTTTGAAAGAGGTCGAGTAGGAGAATTATCTACCTTTTTTTCTCAGCCGGAATGCGGTGGAGGTTGAGGTCAACTGCAGGGTCTTCTTGATCTCTGCAATATCTTAGAAGGGTTCAAAAAGATCAGGATTAAGGTTAGCTTGTTCATTAAAAGGTTCTCTAACTCCACCTCTATCAACAGACTGCTCAACTGGCACCTCGTTAACAGGGGAACTAGGATCCTCAGATGTTACTCCACCGGGGTGCCCACCTCGCCTGTCTTCATTCTTAGACCGCTGGTCGTTATCAGGTCTAACAGGGCCACTCAGACCTGTTGATTCCCTCACGGACGGCTAAACGACCTCTTCAGGAACATACTCAGGAACTTGCTCATCTGCTTCCTCAGAATCCTCATCCGACTCATTATCAGGTGGAGCAATCCCTTCTTCATTTTGATAAGAAGCATCCTTAAGACTCGCCTGAATAATCGCCTTTACCTAGCGGGCTTGAGCGTCGCAGATGATGTCCATATCATATACTAAATCCAGAGGGGGTAAGGAGTCAGAAAAGCAGATAGTAAAATGCACTCAATAAAAGCAACAGTAAAGTTCACTTACAGCGTCTGCGATGAGCAGAAATATGAGCAAAGAAGCCAAGATCCATCATTTTCTTCTCATCAAAAAGGTAGGACCTGTTTTTTTTTTCCAAAGTACGCGCAGCCTCCCGAGTAAGGTTAGTCTATTCAACATCGGTGAAAACGGTGGCATTTTGTTTCACTGATTAGGAGAGCAGAAAGAGCGAGGAACCTTCAGTACTTCCCGAGCTTCACCAATTGAAAGCTTGACCTGGTTTCCCCAGTTCCCTCTTACAAAAAACCAATTGTTTTTCTAATATTTGTTTGAACTGGGAAACCCCAGATGAAACTCTTTTTCTTGACGTCCAGGGAAGTACTGACGCCCCGACTCACCTTCACTCATTTGGGGATCTAGTTATCCGGATGGTTGGATAAAAGAAAATAAGTCTCAGTCTTACCAGACTGTCTAAGGGTATAAAATTGCCTTATTTTACGAGGGGAAGACGGCGACAACTTCATTCGGCTACACATGTGCCACATGCACATCAGAATCTTATAGTTGATCAGGAAGAGTTAGGCTGGAGCAATCCCCACCTCGGTAAGGAACCAGACAATGAAAGGTTAAAGGGGAATAGTCACCCTGCAGCTAAACATGTCTTCTCCAAGATTTGCTTTATGTGCCTGTTGCTTACTTCAACTTGCCTTGATGTTTATGGGTGGTATGAAGTAGCTACCTTGAGTCGAACTCCATATTTCTTCATTAGATTCCTAAATATCTTGTTGCAAAAATGGGTCCCTCCATCACTAATTATCACCTTTGGAGTCCCAAACCTTGCTAGAATATTTTCTTTAACAAATTTAACCACCAATCTTCTATCATTTTGACTTTGTAGCAACTATTTCAATCCACTTTGAAACGTAGTCTACTCCTACTAAGATATAGTTCTTCCCTTCTAATAGAGGAATTGGTCTCATGAAATCAATCCCTCATGTGTCAAATATTTCCACCACAAAGATTCCTGACTGAGGCATCTTATTTCGTTTACCATTATTCCCTGTGCTCTGGCACCTATCACATGCTGCACAAAATCTGAAAGCATCTCCAAACAGAGATTCCCAATAGCACCCTAACTGGAGTACCTTGAGTGCTGTCTTCCTTGCACTAAAGTGACCTCTACAATGCATCCTATGGTAGAAACTGAGAATATCCCCCCTGTTCTGACTCTGGTACACACCTTCGGATAACCTTATATCGGCCATGTTTAAACAAATATGGTTCATCCAAGAAAAACTGCATAGCCCTTGCCATGAACCATCTCCTCCCGTACGAATCTAACTCTAGTGGAAGAACTCTGTGGATCAAATAATTTGCCAAATCTGCATACCAAGTTTGTTCCGTACGTATTGCCCGTAATTGCTCATCCGGGAAATTTTCTCTCAATGGAAGTTCCTCCGCTTCTGATGAGCCTTCACAAACCAATTGGCTAAGGTAGTCTGCTACCATGTTTTCACAAACCTTTTTGTCTCTGATCACTAAGTCAAATTCCTATAGCAACAAGACCCATCTGATCAACATGGGTTTAGATTCCTTTTTCTATAGCAAATATCTAAGAGCTGTATGATCCGAACATACTATCACATTTGCACCAACTAAATATTGCCTGAAATTTTCCAATGCAAAGATAACATCCAACAACTCATTTTCTGTTGTTGAATAATTTAGTTGGGTGTCATTCAAGGTCCGCGATGAGTAGTGTATCACATGGGGGCTTGTCAACACGATGTCCCAGAACTACACCCACTACAAAATCTGATGCATCACACATCAACTCAAATGGTAGCTCTCAATTAGGTGGTGCCATCACCGGTGCTGAGGTTAATGCCAATTTAAGTGACTCAAATGTTGCAAAACACTTATCATCAAAACAAATTCTCTATCCTTCAGGAGAAGTTCACATAACGGTTTAGAGATCTTTGACAAGTCTATGATGAATTATCTAGTAGAAGCCTGGATGACCCAAGAAAAACCTGATATCATTGACAAACGGAGGTGTAGGTAGACTTCTGATAACTTCAACCTTTGCCTTGTCCATTTCAATCCCTTGACTGGAAATGATATGCCCCAAAACAACCCCTTGTTGCACCATAAAGTGACATTTCTTCCAATTCAAAACCAGATTGTTCTATTGTTCTCCTTGCACCTTCTCAAAACCGAAGACAAGTTATCTAAGCATAGACTAAAAGAATCACCGTAAATTTAGAAGTCATCCATAAAGACCTCTATGATCACTCCTATGATGTCTAAAAAAATAGAAGTCATACACCTCTGGAAATTCCCTAGAGCATTACAAAGCCCAAAAGGTATTTTTCTGTAAACGAAAGTGCCAAATGGACATATGAATGTTGTTTTCTCATGATCCTCTAGAGCTATTTCTATCTGATTATAGCCTGAGTACCCATCCAGAAATAAATAAAAGCTATGCTCTGCCAACCATTCTAACATCTGATCAATGAATGGCAATGGAAAGTGGTATTTCTTGGTTACTGTGTTCAATTTCCTATAATCTATGCATATACACTACCCTATCTAAAGCCTTTGAGCTACTAGCTTCTTTTTCTAATTTTCCACCACTGTAATACCCGACTTCTTTGGCACAACATGGATTGGGCTCACCCTCCTACTATCTGTGACTGGATATATGATCCCGACATTCCATAACTTCAAAACTTCTTTCTTGACAAGCTCCTTCATGATAGGATTTAATCTTCTCTATGCTTCCCTAATTGGCTTAGTGTCTTCTTCTAATATAATTCTGTACATGCAAATGGTAGGACTAATTCCCTTTATGTCTTTAATAGTCCACCATATTGCTTCATTATGATCACTTAACACCTGAAGTACCCTTTACTCTTGAGATTCATCCAGACTTGCATAAATAATCACCGGATTCCTCTTTTCTTTATCAACATAAACATACTTCAGCTTTGCTGAGAGTGGCTTCAGTTCTAACTCTTAGGACTTTCTCCTTGTGCCTCTTTGGCTTCCATTCTCAAATCATCCAAATTAATTCTCATATCTTCTATATCTTGCTCGGATTCATTGTTCTTGCTTTCCAGGCCCGTGTCTTCATCACTCTCAGATTCCCCAACACTTTTTTTTACTGCCTCATATAACCCGTCTTCTAGCATGTTCACCCTATGACAGTCATTTGATCCAACCGGATAGGTCATACAATCAAAGATGTTAAACTCGACTGTTTCATCTAAAACCTTAATAGTAAACTTCCCTTCAAGCATATCTATAACAACTCGTGTTGTAGCCATGAATGGACGTCCCAATAAAAGTCTCACATCTTTTTCCTCTCGCTTTTATCCATGCCGATCACTATAAAGACTACAGGGATTATCAACCTCTTGACCTATATCAGAACATCCATTACTATACCCTTCGAACTTCTTGAAGATGAATCCATAAACACCAAAGACATGGTAGTAGGTTTGAGATTCATTAGTACCAACTTCTGGTAGATCGAGAATGGCATGAGATTAATGCTTACCCCAGAATCTAGCATTGCCTTCTCATGGTTAATTCCACCTATGGTGATGTATATTATGAAACTCCCTAGATCCATCGATTTCTGAGGTATAGTCTTTTAAATCACTACACAAATGTTCTCATTCAAACGTTCTTGCTGCTTGGGCCTAAACATTTCTTTGTCTTTGCTTACTTTTATGAAGAATTTTCCATAAATCGGTATTCTTTGGATAACGTCCAACAAAGGAAAATTGACATTCACTTGGGATAGAATGTTGTAAATGTCTTGAAAATATTTCTCCATTTTAGAATTCTTTAATCTCCCGGGAAAAGGTATAGGTGGTATGTAAGGGTTAGGTGATTTGTGGAGTTTTAGTCTTTGTCCTGGTTGAGCCAGTTTATTCTTATCTTCATTGCCTACCCTTTCTTCACCCTTGTCTTCTTCCTCAGTACCTTCCTCGTCTTCAACTGTGCTTTCTCTGTTTCCATCACCCAATGTATGACCGCTTCTAAGAACTACCCTTGCTTGCTCAGGTTGGCTTGGAAACTTGTCTTTCTCTTTTTCTCTTATAATCTCTATCAATTGCCTGATATATCCTTCATTCTTCTGAATAAAAGCTCCTCTCTCATTCACTTTTCTTTCATTCTTCATGATTTACCTATTCAACTTCTCTTGTGTTCTTCTCTATGACTCTCGAAGTTCTTGTGATGATTGTTCTGTTATTTAAGCGAAACGTCTCATTTATTCCTCAAGAGAATCAACATCTATCTAATCGACATTACCCCAATCTTAATAGTGAAAACACTGTTCATGTGGTGGTTGTGGTTGTTGTGGTGCTTGCCATGTTTGCTTGATGCCTTGGCTAGATGCCAAAAGCTCTTCACCAATTCGGTTGTTAAATTCCATAAAATTCTTCACCGTGTCTTCTAATGAAATGGCCCCGATCTCACAATTGTTCCCTTGAAGTTTTGGTCCATTTCCTCATTCTTGATCATAAAGGTGGTCATACATGCCATAGCTTGGCCTTGAATCCTGCTAATAATATTCCATGAATCTTGAACACTAGAAAGACAAATACCATGAGAAGTAAAAGGAAACAAAGATAATGAATAATAACTAACTAAAGAAACTAAAACAATACAAAACTCACTATTAAAGCTAAAACTAATCACAAGCATATATGTCGATCCCCGACAGCGGTGCCATTTTGACAAGTGCAATTTTGTATATGGAAATAGCTTGTCAAACAAAATTTATAAACCTGATTGCACTCAAAATTGATAAACAATATAGTAGCAAGTATCGGTATTGTCCACAGAGATTGTGTTATAGCTATGTGATCAAATTGTGCTCTAGACTAAATGCAAGAAATGTAAATTGCAATGGTTGTTGTAAAGAATTTAACTAAGATGCAAACTAAGTTTAAACTAATTGAAATGCAATAAGTTAATAAAAAAAATATATATATGATAAATGAACTAAGGGAATGATGGATTCAACATGCAAATAATGGGTACATATGAATTCTCATGAATGCCCATTAAACTATTTTAATCAATCTAGAGGGTATATAATTGGTTTTTTATCCCTTATGGGTTTCCAATCTAAAGGGTATGGAATTGGTTGTATATCCCTCATGGGTTTCTAATCTAGAGGGTGGCCACCTGTTGGGGTGTCATAAAGATGTAATTTGTAAATGGATTTATGAAATAAATAAAAAAGAAATGTTTAACTTGAACAAATTAAGCTCACACAAACACTTATACACACACATATTGTTCATATGTTCATGCACTTACCATTTAGATTTATATCTAGGCTCGTTGCTTCATTCGATTGTGTTGTATTTATTTACGATGTTCCATCGCGGGTTGGTCATCGTTTCAACAAACTCACACATTTGGTTTGTGTTATTATGCATTGCATTTTATCATGTGATATCTTGTTATTTTCATGTTTTTAGATCTATGTTAGATGGGGTGTGTTTTTTTTGGAGCCAAGTGTCTAGTTTTGAAACTTTGATTTTTCAGTGGTTTTTAAAACTGACCTTTGTAAGGTCTTGTGGCCATAGCATTTTATACAAAGATTTAAATTGATTTAAAAAAAATGATAAACTAGACACTCATAACTTTCCAACGGTATATTATTCATAAAATTCTTTGAATGTTAAGATAAGTTTTGAAGTGTCCAAATAAACCACTAAAATAGGGAACTTTGTTGTTGTCAAAACCTGATCATTGGTCATTTAAAGTATCATAACACTTTCTACAGATATTCAAATATTGTTTTGTAAAAAAGAAGTATAAATTAGACATCTATGTCTTTCCAATGGTATATTATATGATAGGTTTCAAGTTCGTTTGGTCATGTTTTGGACTGTTTAAAAAAAGTCATTGTGTTGTGACACTATTTCGCGACCCAGGTGTAGTTAAGCTGAATAGCGAAGATAGACCATGAAAAATTGATCAGTGTTTTTTGTAGCCCAAGTGTAGTAGAGTTGAACTAGGAAAATAGACCCTAAAAAATTGATCAGGGATTTTCATGACTGATGTGTAGTTGAGCTTGACAATGAAAATAGACCATGAAAAACGTGCATTTTGAAGAATGATGCCGTTTTTCCTCCCTAGCCTATAAAGACCTCTCTTTCTATTTTCTTAATTGGCTCTTCATGAAAATACACATTTTAGAGACAGAAGTTACGGTTTTTAGAGAGAGAAGCTTTCAAGCTTTCTTCATTGACTCTCCATCCTTCATTCCATGTTCATTTATTATCTTCATCATTCATTGGTCTTTATTGAACATCTCCATTGTTAGGTAAGAACAAATTTCCCTTTCAGTAATTGTTCTTCCCTTTAAAGACTTCTTATTTATTGCTTATTTAAAGTTAATGGAGATTGTTTGGGGTTAGTTGATAACTTGGTTGTTAGGTAGTTAATATCTAAATCTTGTTTAGCATTTTAAGTGCCCTCAATCTATGTGCATTTAAGAGTTCAAATCTTTCATGGGTCATCATTAATAATCTCCATTGTTAGGTAAGAACAAACATCTCATTCATTTACTGTTCTCAACTTTTATATCTTTATGTTTGTTACATATCTTTGAAGTTATGGAGAATGTTTTAGGGTTATTTGATAACTAGGATATTTGGGTAGTTATTACCATATCCAGTTAAGCTCAAATTATTTTGTCTTGCATTCTATATATTGAGCATTTTCATAAATGTTAACTTAAACTTTATATCTCTTCACTGAGTTCAGGTGTTGTAGCCACAAGTGATGGTTGACAAGCAAATTGAAAGTCTTGTAGCCAAAGGTGTTGGTTGACAAGCAAATGCCAAGACCCGCTATAAAAGGTCTGAGGGGTAGATTAGGAGGTGCTCACGCCAAGAGTATTTGATCGAGGAATATCACTGGGATTGAACCAAGAATGGGGAGTGGGAAGTGACCATAGCATGAGGTTGTCAAGAGTAAGAGTCCGTGTATCACTTGAGGGTGTAACTTACTTTTCATATAGTAGATTTCTATGGCTTAATTGGCTAGCACAACTAGTCCCGTGGGTTTTTACTGGTTGAAGGTTTTCCATGTAAAAATCAAATGTCCTTTAATTTCTATATCTTTATACTTGAATTTTATAGTGTTTTTTGCCATTAACATTGACTAATCGAAAAATCGGTAATTAATTTGTAAATAACCTATTCACCCCCTTCTATGTTAATTGTATTCCCATTAGACAAATTTTCACATAGGATCTAAACATAGCATCTAAATATAGTGCCCATATGTTATTAGAAATACTACTTGAACGATGACTATTAGGCACTGTGTGATTAACCAAGAAAGAGAGGGAAATAACAGTTACTGTGGAAAAAACAAAAACATTTGCATTTTTCGAAAAAAAATAAATAAATTATTAGTCTCATGACAACTAAAACCAAGAGGAGTGGTTGGTTTATTTAGTCCTATACTTATGGAATTATTTTTGCACAGTTGGGAAATGATTTCATAATTCCTTTTAATTTTTGAAAGAGATCGATCCCAATCCTTTTACTGAGCCAAACAACCCCAAGCTTATCTGGCTCAACAAACGCACTGTTATAGTGTTTGAGTTGAATTAGTATATTATTTAAAACTTTTAACATATCTATAAAACACTATTATAGAGTTGGAGCCAAGAAAAGTTAGTGTGTAAAGCTTCTGGAGTAAAGCTTTTTTATCGAAAAGAATTTTAATAATAAAGTTGTTTATTGTTTGGTATTTAATTAAAAAAGAGCCCTTAAGTTAATAGATTTTTTTAATGATATATATTTATAAGAGATTTTATTATTATGAATTACAAATAAAAATTATTGACAAAATAATTATAATGAGAGAGGTTTGAAGCAAAATGTTAAAGTTTATAGAGGGATGAGATATTCATTGTCAGAAGAAGCCAAGTTGCTTCCTCTAGACAAACCGATGATAGGCTCTTTCCTTGTCAATTTTTTAATTGAGCGGTGCAATTGGCACCCATATTGTGATCTAATAATGCCTCCATTTTCAAGAGTTCTAGAGTTTCTATATTTTATTGTATTTATTTCCCCAATTACCTTGTTCTCTTTTCCAAACCAGAAGTTGATCCATATGGCCATACATCATGCTGTTAAATGTGAAGGTCTTCAAACCAGAAGTTTCAAAAACGTTGTTAATATATGGCCTACGAGAGAAATCCCTCTCCCAAAGTATATTTTCTTTTGTTTCTTTTATCAATCTCCAACTCACCCTTCATAGTTGCTTTTTCTTCTTATATTTTTTCCATTTCATTTTATCATATTAAGGAAAGGAAAGAAAGAAAGAAAAAAGTACTCCCCATTTATTGTACGGTTGATTATTTACTTATTTATTTTTAGTTTTTGTTCCATAAAAACAAATCATAATTTTAATTTTGTAAAATGTTGTATGCAAAAACAATTTTAAGAATCAATTCAATTAGGTTTAAAAAGTTTTTTTTTAAGAAAAAAAACCTTTTTTCAAGTAAACAAATTATTTGTGGATATGGGATTTTATTATAATTCATTGTATTGAAAAATTATTATTGAATTATATATCTCTTTATGTAATTTTGGTAAAAATATAATTATAAAAGGGTGTCAATAGCATCACTTTTTTTGATAAAATATTAAATTAATATTATTTTTTAATTTTAAATAAAATTATTAAAATAGAAAATGTTTATAAATAAAAATAAGGATTAATTGCATAAACTTTCCTTTGTAGCAAAATATTCAACAAATGCCGTCAATTACATGAATAACCCCTGATGTTAGTGGTCAACAAATAGATTTAACGGTTGAATAGAAAAAGACTAAAATGCCCCTAGTGTATATTTTATTATTTATTTTATTCAATAAAAAAGTTAATTAAAAAAACCGATCAACATTTTTCTCTTCCATTTAACATAATATTTATCAATCACAATTATTTTTTTGGACTTAGAAACTTAAAAAAAAAATCATCAATCAAATTCTTCTGCAATAAGACATATCTCACTTTGTCTGCAAATACACGTTTAATTCCACAACACTCTACCTTCAGTGTATGTTTGGTAGGAAGGAAAAGGGAGAGGAAAATAAAGGGTGGAGGTAAAAAGGAGAAGAAAACGGAGAAGTGTGTGTTTGGTATGGGGAGAAAAGTAGAAGGAAGGGAAAATTGAGAGGAAAAATTGATGGGAGAGATCCACTCATTTTAATCATCACAAAAGTGGGAGGAAAAGTGGAGAGTAAAGTGATTATGCTTTTGACTTTAAATGAAATTACAACTTTGCCCTTGTTTTAATTTACTTAAAATTTATTTTTAAGAATAAATTTGTAAAACAGAATGTATTAATTTTTATATATATTATGTTACAAAGTTTGAAGTCATTTTGTAAAAAAAAAAAAATTAGATTCAATATTATTTAAATTATATTTGTTTATTAAATATAAATATATATAATATATAAACTATAATGTTAAGATAAAATAGTAAAGTTGATAAAGAAGATTTTCATCCAATCTTCTTTCCTTCCTGTTTACTAAACAGTTAAACGGAAAATTATTTTCCTTTATTTTCCTCATCTTTTCTATCCCTCCAAATCTTTCTATCCTTTCGATTTTCTTTCCTCCCAACCAAACATACCCTCAACATCGTTCCCCCATCTCCAACACAAAATAAAACACAAAACTAATTTTGTATGTCGGTTATAAAAAATATTAAAGCAAAAAAAAAAGATAGGAACACAGATGGACTAGGCAATATCTGGGATGGGTTAGATTAGAATTTTTTTTATAAATAAAATCACATAAACATAAAAACATAGAAAAGAAGATGGAGTCGCTGGCTTGGGGCTCCATCTTACGCCTGCAGATGAAGCATCGTGACTCCATAAGCAACCAATGGATGGAGCATCACTCAATTTGAAGTAGATAAGGGGCTCCGTCGATGACCAGCACTCCTAAATCTCTCATCATTTCGGCATTTTCCACTGATGATAAGTTCCCATACTCCACTTTCTCTCATAAGCTGAAAATGAGCAAGTGAGACTTAAATTTTTTACAGCAAAATCTTTTAAGCTCTGGAGACTCGCCTCCATATGCACTCCACCAGTCGGCTACAATGAAAATAATTAACATTGTTCATTTCCTTATATGACAGTATTATAAATTCCATAACATAATTGATACATGTAAACAATAACTTTACATACCAGGCCAAAGATTTTCGATTAGACCTTTTGCACGTCCAAAGCCAAAAAACCCTTCCTGGTCCTTATAGAGATTAACTTGGTAGTTAGCCCGTACTCTCACCTCCTCGTCAAGAATAAGTTTTTCCATGCACACTATCAGATAGTACCAGGATTGGAATCAGGGATTCAGATAGTACACAACCACGTGCAAATGGCGGTGCAATTGATACTGCCACTTATCATCAATGATTCCTCATATCTCCTTGTAAGCTCCTTCCTCATTTCCCAAATTTTGGCTATCTCCTCCTTAGCCTTATCCATGGCACCATAAATTAATCCCATTGCGGGTGGTTGGTCAGAATCTGTCATCTTTAACACACTTACAAGAGGTCTAGTTATCTTTAATGCATAAGACAAGCTACCTAAAAAATTGTCATTGAAGATGATCTTGTTGATTTCCCTTCCCTCGGATTTTTTTGGCCAACTACATAGTAAATTATATACGATATAAATAAAACAAATTCGGATTACCGTTCACCATCGAAATCCAAATTTCAGCGGAAGCGGGATCGAACACCTAGAACTGAATCACCGGTCGGATGACGATCACATCATCGGAAAGTTCCATCTGATCACAATGCATGTTACCCACACTTTGTTTCTAAATGGGAGTAAATTCTACAGATTTTCTCCACATCTCTAACTTGTATATTCTCTATATTTTGTTCTCTGATGAACGCATGCACATATGCATTATTCCATGCAATACTCTCTTGCACACACACATCCCTTTGCATTGCACATCACACACATGCCTTTGCATTTCCCATGCACATAAAATACATTCCATGCATACCTTTTCAATAACGTATTGTGTATCTTATGTATATCAGTTTCTTAACTGATACTTATACCACAAAAACTGCTCATGCAGTTATAACAATTTGGTACATGGGCTTTGCTTGTATTGGGCTTTGCATATATGCCATGGGCTTGGGTTTGGCTCACTTGGGTGTATAATGGGTCTCCAACCCATACCAAAATATACCAACATCTCCCACTCGCACAAGTGGGGCCAACACAGTTAAGTTACCACAAGCCCATCATAGGTGCAACCTTATTAATCAACATCTGTCACTCCCCAAATGATGCAAGACGTGATATATACAGAGGAGCCTTTAAAACATTTAAACACAAGTATTATCATCATTATCAAAAGTGTTCATAAGGGTAAATGCATCATGTGACCTATGAACAATCAATATATATATATAAAAGGGAGCTAACAATCTCAAATGTAAATTCTCTATTTACAAGAGATAATTTTGTTCATTATTGTATCCTAGATTTAATTTATAATTTTTATCAGTCTAAAGCATACTTGATCCCTCAAAAGCTATGCTTGACTTTATCACATTTCATGTATTCACAATTGTAACAAATACAATTGGTTGACTGGTGAATACATAAGTCAGATAAAAATTCATTAAATCTTTCCATTTTATCTCTCTCTCTCTCCGTCTCCAGAACAACTGCTACCCTAGACGTGCCCCATAGGCTGAATTATCATAGCCATAGAAATAACACGCTAAAGGTGCTAACATTATCCTGTCACTTCAAGATAAAGTGAATGGTTATAAAGACACTGCTTGAAGTTAACGTAAAACTTCAATGGAACTTACACAATGAGGAAGCACAGATTAATTTTCTCATTTTCCACATCGGTCACAAATAGCACGTGTATGAAACACGTGTTACAGTGAATTTCATTCTAAATAAGAACACATATGTCTTTATATTATTCACTGTACAGATCTTAGTCTAGCCATAACTCTTGTGACTAACCTGAGTTCTTAAAAACTCGCCTCTATCTGACGCCACATTAAGATCTCATATATAGCTTGAATCAGGTATCAATGATAGTGGGGTCTATCATGATCGATTCTAAAATATATTAGTATATTTATTGTGAACCTCATCTTGACAAATTCAAGACGACATATTCATACATACTAGCTCCGCGAGAATATATCCTACATATTCTCTAATATATATGTGTCTCATCTCAGCTTGTTATCTCAGCAACTGAGGCGACCGCACGTGTAAAAATGCTGGTCTCAACCTGACGACATATTTCTATTACATTATGTGTGTAAATATGCTAGAATTAATGGTAAATTCCCTTACTATTAAAGTTATATCATAATCCTCTCAACCTAGGATTATATTGATATACATTTACCAATCTTGTAGCATAATTTCTATTGGGCCTTGTACATATCACAATGTACACTTATTAGTTAGTCGTACTTTCAAGGTATGTCATAATCCTCTTGACAACATCTCAATGTTGTAATCAAGGATTATATTGGTGTCCACTCACTAATCTTACGAAGTAAATAATGATAGACTTTGTACATATAACAATTTACATGAGACTCTGTATGGTACTAACATAAGGAACTTGTAATTAATAACTTGATCTTATGGAGTTTCAATGTACACATTGAGGATAAGAGTTTGTAATTTCACAATAGGAGTATCTATGAGCCTATAATTGCTCATTTCGAATCAACTATTACTCCTAATATATATAAGCCACATTGCTCATATAAAATCTCAAAGAAATTTGAGAATTACTATTTCATTATGGTTTTACAAACTCTTCATTATTTCTAGCCAAGACATATAGTCCACATATATTGATAATATAAAAATTATCCTTAATCTGTTTAGTGTACTTACCATGGCTATCTTTAGTCGTCAATAATCTGTAAGATATTACAGCTTGATGAAATAAAAGGTACCACTTTCTAGAGGATTGTTTCAAACTATACATTAATCAAGCAAACACACTTATGCGCTCTTGATCTTTTGAAACGAAAAATTTATAGGCAACTCCATGTAAATCTCTTCCTCTAGTTCTCTATCGAAAAGTACAATCATTACATCCATCTGATGTAATTTCAGGTTCAAATATATGACTAGTGCTAAAATAAGGCGTATTGAAGAAAACTTTACTTCCAAAGAATAAGTTTCTTAATTTGCGATTAATCACGCATTATACCTCTCATTAGTACTTTCTGCCTTACATATGATATATATGGAATCCATACGTTCATAACGATCTAATGACCAGGCGGTAAGTGAATCAAGTCCTGGACATGATCACTTTTCTATACTCCATCTCCCCTTCCATTGCTTTCATTCATATATTCACTTAGTAGATATAAGTGATAGTTCAATTCTAAAATCTTTGGCTCATCACTGTCAAGTGAAGTAATCATCAAAAAATTCCCTTTCAATCTCCGAAAGATGAAATGGAATAATTTGGTGATTATGTCCACAAGTTGGTAAATTATTATAGTGACTGATTTAACAGTTGTTTCACTCCCACTAGGGATGAAAGTTCCATGATGATTTCTACTCCCACTAGGGTGTAGATTTCCACTTCCACTTCCACACCCACTAGGGATGAAATATCCATTTAGAATTCCACTCCCACTAGGGATGGAGGATCAAGTTAAATTTTAATTTACCGCCACTCGCATATTAACACAAATCATCTAATTCTAAAAATTAGATATCTATATTAAATTCATTTCTACTAAGAAATTCATTCTCTAATAATGGCATCTTGTGATTCAAATTCAGTCACACTTCAATCTAATTATACACCATCGTTTATTTAATCCTTTGGAATGCATAGGGTATCAAATAAAGATACAAATTCTCTTCTTGCATCCAATTTCTCATTTCTAAAAGATGGATTATAAACTTAACCTGCATACCCCTAGGGCTGTAGATTGGTCAGACCAGGCTACCTACCTGTCCAGAATTCATATGGTGTAGAAGTGTTTGATTAAATGGAACATTATTAAGAAAGTAGGTAGCAATTATCATATCTTCTAGTAAGATACTAAATAATTCACATGCACCATCACAGACATAATCATTTCCAACAGTATTTAATTCCTTATTTCCGCTACACAATTTGTTGAGAAAATTCTAGGAACAAATAAATATCTTTTTATATCTTTCTTACTAAACAATTCCTTGAACTGTTTAGAAAGATATTTACGTACTCGGTTTATTCTTTAAAACTCAAAAAAGTTTATCATCTAATATGATCCTCAACCAAACAATCTGAATGCAATCCAATGCTTTTGATTTATGAGAGTTCAAATAGATATGACCGAGACATCTAAAGATATTAATGAATGTAACTAGATATGAAATTTCAACCTAGTCTTTATACTCATTCAATCACAAATGTAATTATGAATTAGTTGCAATGGAATTCCTGATCTAGTTCCTTATTAAATGGTTTTCTAGTTGTTTTTCTTACTAGATAATTTGTATGACCTTTAAGATAAATGAGTCAAATTAGTCCTACTTGACTGATATACTCATTTTATCTAGTTCAACATGACTTAATCTAGCATGCCAAAATATTCGCACCATTACCATTGTAATGATTGAAAAACAAACAAAATTATAATCGTCTCTACTGACGTATAATTCCATAAAACCATTAAACTATCAAGTACCATATGAATACAATTTGCTAAAATAATATTCATATAACCATCATGATCATTAATGATAACCCGAATCAATGAGGATAACCACGGACATTAAAACCCAGTTAGATCTCAAGTGTATATTAGAATATCATGGAGTCTAAATTTAGGCTACCATGCAAACCCAGTTTGTTGATACTAAACTCCAAAAAAAAATTTGTTCAACGCATTTATGAGTGAAAATGACCCATCTTGTCACAATCGCAACAAGTTATTTGAGTTTAGCTCTTCCTCAATTCGTTATCCCTCAACTTCTTGCATATTCCGATCTAAGATTAAGTGGTTATGACTAGATTCTCTTCTCCTTTTGGAAATAACTATTTCCACTTATATGCTCAAAACTAAAAGTTTTGTGCAAGTTGGAATCTTTCATATAAAATTGGCAAGAATCCTAAGCCGCCTTTAGGCGCTCATCTTCTATTACCAAAATGACATGATCGAAACGTATCATATTAATTTTATATATTCCAACTATCAAAAGAGATCAGATCATTTAGTCGGTGTATCATGTTTTATATTCTTATTGGAGGCTGCCACTAATTTTGGCGCTTCTTATAAGTACTCTAAAACTTGATACCGTACATACTAAATTTTAGTACTCAAAATACTACTAAAAAATTCTCTTCAAGACAAAACTCTAAAAGATAAACCACTTTACTTAAATCCTACTGTACTTGTAAAACATGCATGTGAATTTCTATTTAACTTACTACGCAACATGATGCGAGTAATTTCACTTCTGGCTTGATAAGCCTTCACATCTTGTATGTCGAGCAATAAGTACTATGCCAAAGTTCAATCATGATTCATGTTATAGTCTCAAGAGCTTCTTACTCTTAAAAATACACTAAATCCTTTTTGTATCTATTTCTTAGATTACACGATTTAGTTTATTGCTATCAAACTGACCACAATATTATAGATATATAATCTATATTTTATGATAATCTATGTAGAGACATACAATCTACTATGCAAGCATATTAATTTTCAAAAATACACACATTTAATTTTGCTGCAAACGCTGACCGAACAAATGATGAAACAATTTAAGGAACAGAATCGAAAAAACCGTCAAAGCGTCTAATTACCATTCGTTTCCAAAAATTTAATTATCATTAATTTAGTACTTTGCGCAAAATTCTAATTCTAATATTGTACTCAACAATTTAGAATTCCTAAAACAAGTGATCATATAAATAACAGAAGAATACAATGCACAAATCCCAACAAAATATTTTATGGGTCAAACCGTTTTTACTACAAAGTAAATAAACCAAAATTATTTACTATAGAACGGTTTATTAAAACCACAACATTTTTTTCAAAATATGTGACTTTGCAGGCTATTCATTCTTTACATTTCATATTTATATCGAGCATCACTACGAAAGACTATCTAAGTCTTCACAACTCATTTAATTGTCATTTTCTCAAGAATTTTGGTCATCTTTCGCGTGTGCAATAACTCATATGCCTAGCACTACGAATATTCACTGTGGATGTAGTAGATCATCTCACATTCCCAAGAATGTAACACTCCTCTACCATTTCTAGTTCATACGCTATATGACCAAAATACATCGTGGTACCTTACTCTAGCTTTTCCAACCTTATAAATCTATTAACTCTTCAGGAAATTTCATCAAAAGACTATCTACTGCATCTCTCCATATAAAAGCATGAGTCATTGACTGCTGTTATATGTCATTAATAAGATTCATGAAATCTTCTCCATTAAGACATATGAGATAATGCAGATTTATTCTAAAAAATTTCTAACTCATTTAGAAAAATTTGTCTTTTAATAACCTTATACATTTCCAATGTATATTCTAATCAAACTTCTTTTTCCCGATTGCATAATTAATTAGACGGAGAATTTTAAACGAAGGCCTTTCAATATACATATCTCCCACTAAAGCTAAATTTCGGTGGCCAAATTTTTCGCAGGAAAAATCCATGACCTTTAGAAAACAGTGCTAAAAGTCCTAATGGAAAAAATCCACGGTGGTCGAAAATGTTACCGGAAACCATCTTTGACATCAGCATCGAAAACTGTTATCGGAAACCGCACCAAAGACTGTCATCAGATACCGTGCCAAAAACCTTAACCAAAAAACCGTCACGGAAAATCATGCTAGAAACTGTTAGTGGAATCCATAACAAAAATTGTCACTTGAATTCGTGCTTGAATCCGTCTTATTAAAAATCCCATTCAGAATTTATAGGGCATTAATTCAGCTCCCATTGGAGTAAAACACATCGATGGAATTAATAAATAAATAAAAATTGAAATTTAAAAAAAATAATAAAATAAAAAAATATTTTTTTGCCAGAAAACCGTCATCGGTCGCTGGAAAACCACTAATGATCAACGGTAAACCGTCTTTAATCACCGAAAAACCATTTATTGGTCGCCGAAAAACATCGCCGGACTATTTACTGGCCATCGAAACTATTCACTGGCCACCAGAAAAGTCACCGGGAAACGTGCCGGACGGAGTACCGGAATCGGTCCGGTCGGTGATGATTTGGCACTGGTAGCTGTTCCAGACTTCTGAAACCATCGCTAGAAACTTCCCCGGTGGCCAAAAACCGTCAACGGTTTCTTTCAAACACATCGACTCCACGTGTCAAAGTGAGAATGGGCCACTTGTCACAAAAGACAGAAGAACCACCACATGCCATCTTCTGATGAGTCCTCGTGTCAACAAAAGAACCACTTATGCATGGTATTCCAACGCCCAGTCGCGCCGGAAGAGAGTGAGATGCACTCGCCGTCTTCCTATTCGTTTCCGATCATGGGACCACCACCATCCGACTTTAAATTTAATTTTAATTCCATTTATGCCCTTAATTATGACGTTTGGGTTAGGGGTGAAACACACTCTCCGATCATAGGAGAGTGGAACATGTTCTTCATGTTCTTCACCCACATTCAAGAATAAACAATTTTCCAGAATTTAATCCACTGCATGAAATTTCGAAATCGTTTTTCTCCCTCGTTTCTTAACCAAATTATGCAAATGACCTATCGTTGGAAAGCTATTGAAAGGCTCTATCTAATGGTACCATGATCGCAGAGAAACAAAAAATGACAATAAAATTCGAACCCTATAACAGTCACGGGTTTCGTTTTTAATTCTTCAAAATTCTCTTAATTTTGAAGTTAAATCATGGCAAGAATCTCCAGAACATATAATCACATATATATGTATACAATCATGCCATCTAAAACGAAATATAACAAGTGTGTGGTGTTATGCCATTATTGAATTGTGAAGCAATCAAAACGTGAAAGACAATTCCTAAGCATGGCATTTCTACCAGAATACAATCCCAATCACGCCCTGATACCAATGTAAATTATATTCGATATAAATAAAATGAATTCAGATTACCGTTCACCATCGAAAATCCGAATTTCAATAGAAGCGGGATCGAACACCTGGAACTGAAACACCGATCGGAGGCGATCACATCATCGGAAAGTCCCCTCTGATCACAATGCATGTTACCCACACTTTGATTATAGATGGGAGAAAATTCTATAGATTTTCTCCACATCTCTAACTTGTATATTCTCTGTATTTTGTTCTCTGATGAACACATGCACATATGCATTATTGCATGCAATACTCTCTTGCACACACACATCCCTTTGCATTGCACAACACACACTCATGCCTTTGCATTTCCCCTGCACATACAATACATTCCATGCATACCTTTTCAATAACATATTGTGTATCTTATGTATATCAGTTTCTTAACTGATACTTATATATCACAAAAATTGCTCGTGCAGTTATAACAATTTGGTACATGGGCTTTGCATATATGCCATGGGCTTGGGTTTGGTCCACTTGGGTGTATAATGGGTCTCCAACCCATACCCAAATATACCAACATACATCCATCTCATTCTTTTGAATTAAACATTTTCTCCAAAGGTTGCCTCAGAATTAACACTTTGTCTAATGTTAAAAATGAAGTAGCAAATCATGTATGAGTGGGACGGATCAATTATTTGTTAGTGTGCTTTTTCATCAAAGCCAATACCCATTCGTGTTTGTATATGAAATTACTCACTTATTATAGCACAAGAATAAAAATATTAATATTTATGAAATGATTAATACTAAATATAAAGCATTACTATAACGGTTTAATGATTTATGCCTTCTTCGCTTTCCTCAATGCATTTTGGTGTTGAGGCAAAGATCCAATTTTCTCAAGCATTAGATCAATACAATGAGCTGCACACGGCATCCACGATAGTTGTTTCCTCTTTTCCATTAACATTTCACCCGCTTTCTTGTAGTTCGATGCATTATCCGTCACCATTTGGACCACAATGTCATCTCCAACTTCTTCAATCAAATAATCCATTAGGTTAAACAATAATATAGCATCTTTAATTGCATCACTAGCATCGACTGACTTCAAGAACACCGTACCATACGGATTATTTACAAGAAAGTTTATCAAGTGTCTTCCTCTCATATCCTTCCACCCATCCGACATAATAGACACTCCTGTTTTACTCCATGTTTTCTTAACTTCATCAACAATTGCTTGGGTTTTTTGCCTTCTGCCTTCAACAATAATGATGTGCTCAAGTCATGTGATGTAGGTGGTTTTAGACCACATCTGTAAGTCCTAACCGAACGAAGCATTTTGACGAATGATGGACTACTGGCAATATTAAAGGTGATTCCATTCTCATAGAAGAAGTCGGTTATGCCTAAACATGTGTTTTCGTGTGCCTCATTCTCAATTCCTTTGACTCCTATATCACTTCCTCCCAAATCCTCCACTATCTTATTTTCAACATTCACTACAAATCTATCCATCGGTCCTCTGATCCCTCTTTCAGAAACACTACCTGAGCTTGAACCTTTTTTAGTTAGACTATTTAAGGTGACACAATTGTTGATCCTTTCTTCACACATCAATTGGGTTGCATTTTCATTTGACAACATATAAGTTTTGATTTCTTCTCTCACTTCTGGGGTGACCTTTGTACACGGAACAACATTACCCTAAATACCTGTAAGGTGTTCTTTTATCCGAAACACTCCACCCTTCAATACTCTATAACAAAACTTGCATTGAAGGTACTTATATCCCTTTTGTTCACCCGTTTCAACCTCAATCCCATACTTCCAAGCCAGATCTTTTCGATTTGACATCTAAAAATCTACAAAAAAATAATCAAGTAAAGCTAAGAGCAAATAACAAAATAATACAGTATTTTAACAAAGAAATCTAACACTTATATGAGTCAATAGATATCCCAACAAAAATAATCAAACAATGTTATCTGTCAATAACAAATAAAAAAAATACTATAATCAAACATTTATATAATTTATAATATCTATCATGTATATGATAAACTTATATAAGTGTTCACTTATATACCAACACAGCAACACTGTTATCTGTTGATTATATATATATATATATATATATAATCAAACACTTATATAATTTCTAATTTCTAATTTCTATCATGTTTCATGTATATGATATACTTATATATAAGTGTTGGGTATACGTTGACTTATATACCAATTACCAACACAGTAACACCAACACACAAGTACCCAACATTGTTGTCTGCTGTCATCTAACAAATAAAAAAAATTGAAGACTAGAAGAAAAGTGAAGAAGCTAATCGAACAAGAAGAAAATCGAAGAAAAACATAGCAAAGGAAGAAGAAGAGAAAAGTTGAAGCACATGCAATCGATGAAAAACAGAGCAAAGAAAGAAGAATAATAAAATCAAAGGAAGAAGAAGAATAAAAATAGAGCAAGAACAAGAATTAAAATAGAGCAAGAACAAGAAGAAATATAGAGCAAGAAGAAGCATACAAATAGAGGAATAAGAAGAACTCATTGGAGAGGAAGGAAGATTTCGACATCACCGGAGAGGAGAAGCAGACGTCCATGTCGTCAAAAGGGACTAATGTCGCCAATAAATCAAATTGTAGAAGAGAAAAGAAAGAACTGATGTCCTTGAAGTGTTGAAGAGCTCGATTGTTGAAGATTTAGGGATTTAGGGCTTGGCTTTCCTAAACGCAACGTTTTGGAACCTTTTTTTTTTCTGCTTCAAAATGTTACGTTTAGCTTTTTTTTTTAAATAATTGCAATTTTTGAGTCAATGTTGAGATGCCTGCATTTAGAAGACTCGGTACATATCCGGCCGCCTCATGCGGTGAAGGCGAAAGTTATAACTTGATCCCCTGGTGTGGCCTTTCACGAAGAGACGGGCAAGGCAGCCTGAAGGCACTCGCCTCAAACCGCATTTTAAACATAGTATGTAAATTGATTGTTTAGTCTCTGCATATATGTAATGTGTATTGGATATTTATGTTTTATTTTTAAATTTTCAAAGGGACACTGACTTTATTCAAAACTGTTGTCCATTTTGGATCAAAGGTCATTGAGTTGGGGTCTTTGTGAAAGAGATCACAATAGCTTAGTTACTTACTTGATGCCATGAATGTAAGACAAACAGGAAAATCTGATCCGACTAAGGAACATTACATTGTTTGTGTACAGCTTCCATGATTGATTTGAGATTGTAGAACTGTCTAGCATGTTTACGAAGCATAAAGTTAGGAGAATGTTGTTTGAAATAGAGGGAAAACCATATATCTCATTAGCACTAGAAGGTTCTTCTACACACAATCCCAACTCACACTGCAATTAGAGTGATGTGGATGTTGATGGTTTCAATTTATGTACTTTTGGTTTTTTCGATGATAGTACTAACTCAAACAAATGACTTTGCTACTCTTTTATATTACATCTTTTATCTAATTAACTAAATTTTAGGGGACCAAAACTTTAAAACTATTACCTTTTTAGTTACATTTTGATTTTGGTTTTGGTCAAGGTGGATTTTGTTTTCAAATTCTGATGTTGTTGTCTTATAATAATTTGTCTCATTGTCTCTTGAAAGCACACATAATGATGATTAATCTCTTCTTTTTTAAAAAAAATGAACGTCACTAGTTAATTTTATTCTCACCCAATATTTCCTAGTACATAAAAAGATGATTATTGTTGAATGTTCTTTTGTTTCTTGTGTTTTTGGTGGGGATGAAGCAATGTTTTGGGGTTGCATTGTAGTCGTGTTGTCATGTTACATTAACATGATTTAAGGCTTTAAAATCCAATTCTCAGACTTCAAAGTAAAATTCCCAAGCTTTAAAGTCCAATTATCAGGCTTCAAAGTAAAGTTCTCGGGCTTCAAAGTCCAATTCTCAGGCATCAAGTAAAGTTTTTGGGCTTGAAATCCAATTTCTGGGCTTCAAGTCCAATTCCAAGTATTGAAACTCCAATTCCTGAACTTGAAACTCTAAATACAAAAACAAATGTACCAAGTACCATTCCGAATCTTAATCCAATCCAAGTAATATAACCAACATCAAATACATAAACAAAGTTACTAAGTACCAATTCGGATCTTAATCCATTTCAATTTCCTAGTAACATAACCAACATTTATTACTAAAACAAAGGTACAAAGTACCATTCCAAGTAACACAACCAAATTCAAATACAAAAACAAAGGTACCAAAAGTGTAGTCTACTTTGGAAGAATGTTGGGAAGCATATCTAATAAGGATAAGATTGATATTATCTTGATCTCTTTTGTTGAATTTTTATGGTTATGCTGTTCTTTAATTTTATATATGTTGGTTTTAATTGGGTACACCCAAGATGGGTCCAAGCCCAATACCATGGCATTGGCCCATGAAGTCCAACCCAATGTATCCAGATAACTGCAGTAGCAGTTAACTGCTCTTGTTAGCCTATAAAAGGCAAGCAGTTAATACAATAGAAAATGATTGTCTGGGAAGTATTATTACGTTTAATACAATACAGTAAGAAACAGAGAAAGCAGAGTAAAAGATAAAACATACTGTGAATTGAGTTAGAGTTTCAATATCGGTGACTCTATCCGACCTGTGATACATTCATTTTCCCGATCCAAAGAAAGGTAAACAATTCTCTAACTTTCTTCTAAATTTAGTATGAATCATCATTGGTATCAGAGCTTTGTTGAATGTATTCAGGTTTTTGATGACATTGAGATGTTTTCATAGAAGTATGAAAATTTTTATTTTATAAATTATTTACATATATTATCACTGTTATATGAATAATATAATGATGAACTATGTAAATATTTTTTTTCGGATTCATGTTATAATCCATGAATATATATATGACATGCAATGACATTAATAAGTTTATTGTTAGAATTTGTTTTTGATAATTTTCTTTACTGCCTTTAATAAATTCATATATATATATATATATGAATATGTTTTACTGTGATTCTTTGTTTTTGAACAAGTAAAACATATAATTTCGTTTTGAATTTATTATACAATTATTATGACTCCATTCAGTTAGTTTCAATTTGAGTTAATATGTCATGAGACTTAATTTTATGAATTTCAACATTAAGGCATAGAGCCCTAAAACTGAAACTTTGAGGGAGTCGTAAAGGGTAAAAATGGTATCGTTAGAAACTAGAGATCCTAAGCTTTCTAAAGATATCAGGATCGCAAAATTTGGTTCAGTAACGAGTGAGAACGAAGCAATTGAAAACTGGATCGGAAACAAATTTTTCCAGAAATTTTGTTCATGAGGTTGAAGAAAATGAATAGTAACACGCGCCTTAAAGGCGAGTAGTACGATTCACCTCCGATCCAATTTACAAAAATAAGGTCATTAATGGAATTAGAATAAAATTTGGAATCTAATGATGGTGGTCCGATGATCGGACGATAAAGGAAAGGTGGCGCGTGGGCTACACGCACACATGATGAAATTGGTCTAAACTAATCCAGTTTGCTTTATTGAATTTGGACCATTCAACTTGTGACACATGTCAAGGTGTAAGAAAAAATTTGACAAGTGGTCATGTAATTGGAGGACACGTGGCACTGATGTGGTGACTTGGTAACCGGTCGCCGGAACGGTTTCCGTCAACGGTTTCCGACCACGGTTTCCTGTGAAGTATTCCTGCCACTTTCCGGTGAAGTTTTCCGCCACTTTCTGATGAAGTTTTACGGTCACTTTCTGGTGAAGTTTTTCGGTCACTTTCCAGCCAATTTACGGTGATTTTTTAAAGCGTTTTTCTGGCCACAAATAGCAGGTTTTTCGGCAAACTAAAGTGGTTTTCCGACGAACATGGCTGTTTTCTGGCAATTTTTTTTATTAATTCCATTGACTAAATTTTTGCTCCAGTGGGAGTTGAATATGCCCATAATTTTTTTTTTATAAGTTCTCAAAATTTTACTAACAAATTATTAATGGTATCTGTTTTTCATTTCTCTGTAGATTGAGGAAATGAGTAACCACAGCTCATTTGACTTTGATCCTCAAGAGGAATACTCACCACTATAGGTGGAGGAAAATTCACTACAATTGGTAGAAAATAATTCACCATTGTCGGATGACTCTGATCCTTAAGAGGAGTACTCACCACTGTTGGTGGAGGAAAATTCACTGCAATTGGTAGAAGATTATTCACCATTGTCAGATGAAATGTCCACAGAGGAAAATACTATTGATGAGTATATATCTGGGACACTCGAGGACGATGAAAGTCAACAATCTCCAAAAATGGAGATGGATGAAGTGGATATTGAAAGATATAGGAATTTCGAAAAGTCTCTTGCTAAGTTCATATCCTAACTAGAAGATCATAAAATGGATTTTAGCACTAGTTTATATGAACAGTTGTTAAGGTTTGGGGATCTCATAGTTTCTGAATGGCCTTGGAGTGATGGTGGAATAGAGCTTATATGGAAAGACATAATTCACGCACTTCTTAAGGTTTTACCAGATGAACTACGATAAAATAACATTGAGATGTTAGCCTCTCTAGTAGCAGATAAATTTACCACCTTCAGTGAAGCATTAACAATTATATTAGAATATCGAGATATTCAAGTATATAGAAACCTCAAAAGGCATGTGGCCTATAACACGGGTGCTAACTTGAGATCACAAAGACATTGTAAAGTTAGTGAAGGATGGTATGAAATATCTGCATTTAGAAGGTTTAGAGTATATAAGAATTGTTACCTATTTGTAAATGATAAGCAAAGTATTTTTGCATACTTTGAGCGAATCTTGTATGAAATCCCATAGAGTTTTAGAATTACTGATTGAGATTGTAATTCTTGGGAAGTATATATTTGTAATTACTCCTAATGTATATAAACTCTTTGTTATCAATGAAATGGGATATTAGTAAACATGATTGTGCGTATTTTTAATATAATTGTGCTTATTCAAAATGGGTGTTCTAAATTGTAAGAGACAATGTTAGAACTGATTTTGCGCAAAGGACACTAATAAATATAAATTAGTGAAAGTTGTGGACTTGGATGATGATCAAGATCTTTGATTCTTGTTTCGATTGCTATCCTAATATTCCTCTTATTATATTTTTTAGTGTAAGTTTGCTGCATAGCGTCTGTGCTAAATGTGAAATTATTAGAAAAACATGCTAGAATAACTATTAATTAGACTATGTGTTACGTAAAATTTCAGGAAATGGCTTCTCCATCTAAGTCAATTGTTGCTGAGTTGAACAAAAGAGAGAAGCTGAACGGTGACAGCTATGAAATGTGGCACCAAAAAATTCAGCTAATCCTTAAAGAGCATGAGGCTCTGGAAACTCTTACGAACACTATGGTAGAACCACAAGATGGTAGCACTGCCCAACACAGGAGAGATATGGAAACATATCAGACCTGAAAAAGGAAAAACAGTCTAGCTCGTATAATGATGCTAAGTAGCATGACTTATGCTCTCATGTGTGTATATGAAGAGTATGACACTGCACAAGACATGTGGATTGCGTTGAATGACAAGTTTGGTGGTACTTCTACTACCAAACTTAGGAGACTTACAATTAAGTTTGACACCTACATGAAGTGCCAAAATCATGATATGAGGCAACACCTGAGAGAGATGTCAAATATGATACATGAATTGAAGTCTGCAGGTCATACTTTAACTGATGATCAACAAATTCATGCTATGATCCGGTCTCTTCCTAATAGCTGGGAAAACATGAAGATTAACATGACCCACAATGATAATATCAAGACTTTTGATGATATATCGTTGAACTGGAAGAAGAGCGTCTAGGGGCAGCTAAGGCTTCCGGTCAGCTTTACATGGATGAGTCCAACAAGCACAAGGCTAAGAGCTTCATGCGCAAAGGAAAGAAAGGGAACTTCCAAAATTAAAAAGGGAAGGGTCCTAAATAGAATTTCAACAAGAATAAGACCAGAAATCAGAAATGAGGCAAGAGTGTTAGTGTTAAGAAGGACAAAGCCAAGTTGAAGTGTTTCAATTGTGGCAAACTGGGTCATTATGCTCGTGAGTGCACGGAGCCGAAAAAGGTATGACCCAACTTAATAACTGATAACTATGCCTTGGTTTCTAGTTCTGTTTTACTTACTGAATCATGTCCTTTATGGACTATAGACTCAGGAGCCACAGACCATGTAACTAGAGACAGAACATCATTTGTAGAATATCGTCGGATCTGTCAAGGGACCAGATGGATTTATGTGGGGAACAACTCCAGAGTTGAAGTGAAGGGTATTGGCACTTGCAAATTAATGTTGCATGGTGGTCAAATACTTTATCTCCATGATGTTTTATATGCTCATGAGATTCGACAAAATTTAGTTTCAGTTATTGTTCTCTTAAGTTTAGGTTACGAACTTAACTTTTATGGTGGTTGAATGGATATTATTTATAATTCTGTTCGTACTGGTACTGGATATTTGTTGAATGATTTTATTGTATTAAATACCGAGTTGGACGGTTTTAATTATGATAATGGTTGTTTTTCATTAATTGCTTCCGCTAATGATGTCAATGTTTAAGTGAACATTTGGCATGCTAGACTGGGTCATATTGGCCAAGATAGGATGAACAGATTGGCTAGAGAAGGCCTCTTAGGTTCATTTAATAAAATAGAGTTACCTATATGTGAAAATTGTCTAGCTGGAAAAACAACTAGAAAACCATTTGGAAAGGGAACTAGAGCTGAAAATCCATTACAACTAATTCACTCTGACATTTATGGTCCAATGAGTGTAAAAGCAAGGCATGGTGCCTCAGACTTTATTACATTCATAGATGACTTTACCCGTTTTGGTTATGTCTACTTGATTTCTCATAAATCTGAAGCATTGGATTGTTTCAAATCATACTTGAACTTAGTAGAGAATCAATAAGATTAAACAGGGGGCGTGAATACCTTTCAGATCAATTCAAGGAATTATGTGATGAAAAAGGTATTCAAAGACAGTTAACTATTCCTAGGACTTCACAACAAAATGGTGTAGCGGAAAGGAGGAATAGAACATTACTTGAAATGGTTAGGTCTATGATGGCTCAAGCAAATCTACCAGTACACTATTGGGGAGATGCTTTGCTAACTGCCATATATGTACTTAATCGAGCCCCCACAAAGTCGGTTACTTCCGCACCTTATGAGTTATTGACAGGTAGAAAACCTGACTTAACATATCTGCGACCTTTGGGGCGCGTTGTTTACGTACATGATCCATTTGACAAATATGGAAAATTGGGTGCAAGAGTAAAGAAATGTATCTTTGTTAGATATTCTGAGCATTCAAAGGGATATGTACTCATAGGTGAAAACTCATATGGAAGTGTGACTGAGATAGAATCACGAGATGTGAATTTTTTAGAGAGTGAATTTCCTAATATAGGTGAAGTTGATAGAGATATCCGATTATACGAATTCGGTAATCAAATCGATGAATCAAATCTAAATACTCCACTAGAAGTTAATGTGGATCTATTTGGGATGTCTATCTCTAGTGGGAGTGATACTCTACTTAAAATAAATACAGATTTACCTGGACCTTCTGATCCTAGTGGGAGTAATAAAGTTGTTGAGACAACATTTTTGGATTTACCAACTCGTAGTAGCAATCATAGAAATGTTCCTCATCGTCATTTTGAGATTGAATGGGAAGCATTTATGATTGCTTCACATGATTCTGATGAGCCTAAAAATGTTAATGAGGCTCTCAACTCACCTGATAAGGAATTATGGATAAAAGCTATGCAAGAGGAGATGGATTCGATGAAAATTAACCATGTCTAGGACTTGGTTGACTTGCCACCTGGAAGAAAAGCCATTGGAAATAAATGGGTTCTTCGTATCAAAAGAAAGATGGATGGCACAGTAGAGAGACATAAAGCGTGCTTAGTCACAAAAGGTTATACTCAACAAGAGGGTATTGACTATGAAGAGACTTTTTCCCCAGTGGTTAGGTTTGCTTCAATATGTCTTATTTTGGCCGTCGTGGCACATATGGACCTAGAATTGCATCAAATGGATGTAAAAACAACGTTTCTCAATGGAGAATTGGATGTAGAAATTTACATGGAACAACATGTAAATTTTGTTTCAAAAGGCCATGAGTGTAAAGTTTGTAAGCTCAAAAGGTCAATATAAGGTTTGAAACAATCATCCAGACAATGGTACCTACGGTTCCATCAGGCTGTTATATCTTATGGGTTTAAAATGTTGAAGAAGACCAATGTGTGTATATAAAACGAAATAAAGGTAAGTATGTGATATTATCTTTATATGTGGACGATATTTTGTTGGCTGGAAATTGTAAAGAGTTTGTGTTGACTATTAAGAAATGGTTATCTTCAAAATTTGAGATGAAAGATATGGGTGAGGCTGCCAATATTTTAGGAGTCAAAATTACAATAGATCGTTCGAAGAAACTTCTTGCTATGTCGCAAGAGCCTTATATAAGGAAAATTCTTGAACGTTTTAACATGGCTGATTGTAAGCCTGTGGATACACCTATATCAAATGGACAAACTCTTAGTCTCGACATGTGTCCTAAAACTCCTCAAGAAATTGAAAAAATTAAAAATGTTCCTTATTCCAGTGCTATCGGCAGTCTCATGTATGCTATGATGTGTACAAGGCCTGATATCTGTTATGCGGTTGGTTTCATAAGTAGATATCAATCCAACCCTGGAAAGAAACATTGGGTTGCCGTGAAGATAATATTGGCATATCTTAGGGGTACTGCTAATTACTCCCTTAGTTACCAAGGTGGAGATTTACGTCTCATTGGATATACAGATGCCGATTGGGGAGGTGATCTGGATGAGCGAAAATCAACATCAGGATATGCTTTCCTACTCAGTGATGGTGTTATCTCTTGGAGTAGCAAGAAACAGACATGTATTGCTCTGTCAACTATGGAGGCCGAATTTGTGGCTTGTTTGGCAGCAGTACAGGAAGCTGTCTGGCTCAAAAGATTTATAGAAGATTTGTATGTCTCTAAGGACAAAGGGAAGCCAGTAACCATTTACTGTGATAGTCAAGCAGCAATTGCTTATACTAAAGACTCCAAGTATCACAGTAAATCCAAACACATAGAGACAAAATATAATTTTGTTAGAGACACCGTGTTGAAGAAAGAAGTAATGATTCAATACATTTCAACCCATGAGATGGTAGCTGATCCTCTCACTAAAGTTGTGACTAGTGATGTTTATGAGTCACATGCCAAGTCATTAAGGTTGCGCAGATTATAATGATAGATTGAATCACTGTACTAAACAATGTTATTATAGTTATAAATAAAATTAATTTTTGTTTGAAATTGTAGTAGCATGTTATATTTCATATATAATTTTGTCATCAGGTTGAGAACAACATTCTTACACGTGAGGTCACCACAGTTGTTTAGAGAAACAAGCTGATATGAGACATATATATATTAAAGGATATAAGAGAAATATATTCTTAAAGGAGCTTATATAAATATATATGAAGATGTCGCATTGACTATGTCAAGATGAGGTTCTTAACAAATATACATATAAATATCTTAGAACCGATCATGATAGGCCCCACTATCATTGATGCCTGATTAAGCCAGATGTGAGATCTTAATATGGCGCTAAAAAGGTGGTGAGCTTTTAAAAACTCAGGTTAGTCGCAGGGTGTGTGACTGAACTTGAATCTGTACAGCGATTTAAGAAAAGACATAGCCATTCATATTTAGAATGAAGATCGATGTAGCACGTGTTTCATACCGCGTGTGCTATTTGTGACCGATGTGGAAAATGAGAGAATGAATCCCTGCTTCCTCATTGTCTAAGTTCCACTGAAGTTATATTAAAAACTTCAAAAGATGTCCTTATGACTATTCACTTTGTCTTGAAGTGACAGAATAGTGTTAGCACCTTTAGCATGTTATTTCTATGGTTATGATAATCCAGCCTATAGGACATGTCTAAGGTAGCAGCTGTTTTGGAGACTAAAATACAAAGATGGAATGGGAAGATTAAATGAATTTTTATCTTAATTATGTACTTACCGGCTAGCCAATTATATTTGGAGATACAGTTGTAAATACATGAAAAGTGTGATAAAGTCAAGCATAGCTTCTTGAGGGATTAAGTATGCTTTTTGGACTGATAAAAATTTAAGAAATTAAATCTAGGACATAACAAATGAACAATGTTGTTTCTCTTGTAAATAATGGATTTACAATTGAGATTCCAAAGCTCCTCTTTTTTATATTGATTGTTCATAGGTCACACGGTATATTTATCTGTATGAATACTCTTTTATAATTTTATGATGATATCATAAATGTGTTGTTTTTAATGGAGTTATGTTGGACCCACTTGTGCGAGTGGGAGATGTTGGTTTTAATTGGGTACACCCAAGATGGGTCCAAGTCCAATACCATGGCATTGGCCCATGAAGTCCAACCTAAAGTATCCAGATAACTGCAGTAGCAGTTAACTGCTCTTGTTAGCCTATAAAAGGCAAGCAGTTAATACAATAGAAAATGATTGTCTGGGAAGTATTATTACGTATAATACAATACAGTGAGAAACAGAGAAAGCAGAGTAAAAGATAAAACATACTGTGAATTGAGTTAGAGTTCCAATATCGGTGACTCTATCCGACCTGTGATACATTCATTTTTCCGATCCGAAAAAAGGTAAACAATTCTCTAACTTTCATCTAAATTTAGTAAGAATCATCAAAATATATATATATATATATATATATATATATATATATATTATGGATTTGTATATTACCCATTTCGAGCATATAACTTGCCAAAGCAGAAAAACCTTGAAAGACAAAGAAAGTTGCATAGTGATAGATAGTTGTAATCGTAAACAAATTGTTATTAATGTATATATGTGATTTTTTTTTGTCATAGTGGACACAGTGCATTCTATGAGAGTCAATCAGGGTGGTTATCACAAATGGTGTATATATGCAAATTTTTGGTCATCTTAAACTTAGCAAAATTATGGGGAGCTAGTCAAATTCCAGGGTATAAAATTCAATTCCCAAGCTTTGAAGTCTAATTAAGGACTTGAAAGTCCAATTCTCGGGCTAGAAAGTAGGGATGACAATTAAACTCGAACCCGTGGGACCTGTCCGGACCTAACCCGCTTGGAGAGGGTTTAGTATGTGAAAATAGAACCCGTGGGTGGGTTTGGATTTGAAATCCCCAACCCATCACGGGTTCGAGTTGGGGTTCGGTGTGAAAAAAACAAACCAATCCCAAACCTGTGAACCCGTTTGATTTAATAATTATTTAGTAAATAATATTATAGTAATTACTTTTATATCTCATTTTTGCCTTACATCACATACAGTTGGATCACATTATTTGTCTTTTCAGATTTTAAATTTCTTCCATTATTATTTTACTTTTTCTTTTTATCTTTAGTCTTCATTTTCTTTTTGTCTCGATCTTTAACCCCCACACTCTTTTCAAAATTAAAACCCATCTTCTCCATTTATTTTCACTGCAACTAATTTAATTTTTTTCATTCTCGCTTCAAAACTAAAACTCTTCTTCTTCATATATTCTTCTTCTCAACCATTTTTCAGCATTTTTTGGCTCTTATTTTTTTTTCATTTTCTCTGAAGTTTGAAGGAAGAAAACTAGCGTGTATGGTTGCCGACAACAGGGTTTGACTCAAACCGAGTTACGCACACAGGATTGAGTAGCTTTGGAACAACAAATCCTCATGAGTTCACGGATTCGTGGGTGGGTCTCGATGTTGCTAAAACCAGTGGGTGAAACTCGAACTTGCTACATTTCATGGGCTCGTGGGAAGGTCTAGATTTCATTTTCTTTCGTGGGTTTGGGTTTAGTTTTTCCTAAACTTGCTCGAACCCGACAAATTGCCATTCCTACTAGAAAGTCCATTTCATAGGCCTAAAAATCCAAGTCCAAGACCTGAAAGTCCAACTCCTAGCCTTGAAAATCCAATAGATTCACTAAAGCACGGTCTTCCATGACTCCTAAGCTCCAAAAACTAATGTATGGGCTTCAAAATTAAAGCTCGGGCTTCAAAAATGAGGAGTTACATTTTTTAAATGTTTTTCTTTTCGAAAGCAAAAAATCAAATAGTGGGGAACTACACCGGTCTTCCTAGACTCTCCGGCTTCAAAAGACATATTCTTGGGCTTAAAAATGAAGAATTAAATTTTAAATTATTTGTTCGGGGAACTACATTCTATCAATTTCTATTTAAATTATTTTTCTTTTAAAAAAATACAAATTACGAACCTACATCCGAATAATAATTAAAAATCTAAAAATAAATTAATTAATTGAAAATAAAATCTTTGAAGTCCGGTATTTCAGGATTCCCGGGCTCTAAAAACTGTTTCACGTACTTCAAAATTAAAGCCCTTGCTTAAGAAATGAAGAATAAATTTATTTATTTTTTAAATTTAAGCCCAGGCTTAAGAAATGAAGAATTAATTTTTTATTTTTTTAAAAAAAAAAATAAAAAGTGGGGAAACTACGCCATACCAACTTCTCTTCATTTATTTATTTTTTTGCTCTGATATTCTAACAAAAAATAAAAAACACATATACATTTACACTTCATCATTCAATCTTCCAACTAATATCCTACTTTTATCATCAATTGTGGTCTCGGTCTCCAAACCTATCATTGATATGGTCTTTTGAAACAGCTTTCGGGATTGGGATCCATCTCTTACGGTAGGCCTCTGCATGTAGCTACTTCTAGGCGTGTTCGAATAATAGTTAAAAATTGTGAAAAATTATAATTAAATGAAAAATTAGATTAATTAAAGCTCGGTATTCCAGGATTTTCGGGCTCCAAAAACAATTGCTCGGGCTTCAAAGTAAAAGTTCGGTCTTAAGAAATGAAGAATTACATTTTAAAATTACTTTTTTTAAAAAAATATATTACAAAGTGGGAAACTACACCCGAACAATAATTAAAATTTTCAAAAAATAATAATTAAATGAAAAATAGATTCACTGAAGCTCAACATTCCTGGATTCGCGAACCCCAAAAAAGAATGACCGGGCATCAAAACAAAAGTCGTGGCTTAAGAGATGATGAATTACGTTCTTAAATTATTTTTCTTTTTAAAAAAGTACAAAGTGGGAAACTACATCAAATAATAATTAAGAATCTCGAAAAATTATAATTAATTGAAAAATATATTCACTGAAGCCTGGTCTTTTAGGACTCCTAGACCCTAAAAACAAATGATCGAGCTTCAAAATAAAAGCCCAGGCTTAAGAAATGATGAATTACATCCTTAAATTACTTTTCTTTTATTTTTTCAAAGAATTAATACAAAGTGGAAAATTACATCGAATAATAATTAAAAATATTGAAAAATTATAATTAAATGAAAAATAGATTCATTAAAGCCCGGTCTTCTAGGACTCCCAGGCTTAAAATGATATATTCATGAGCTTAAGAAATGTAAATTATTTTTCCTTTTTATAAAAAATTAAACAACGGGGAACTAACCCAAATCAATTTCCCTTCATTTTATATTTTTTGCTCAAACAAATGACCGGGCTTCAAAAACTAGTTCTCATGCTTAAGAGTAAAGGCCTGGGCTTAAGAAATTAGGTGTTGAATTCCCCAACAGAGAAGTAAGTGACTTCATATAAGTAACTTTTAAAGTCGCATATGGCCCAGGTGAAGGATAAAATCTAGACAAAATGACATGTAACTTCAAAAGTGACTTCGTTCAAGTCACTTCTAAAGTCGCAGATTGATCTGGTGAGGATTCTACATTTAGGCAGGTTTTTCGTGCTTCAAAAACAAATTCTCAGGCTTCAAAACCTAATACCCAGGCATAAGAAATGGGGAATTTGATTTTTAAATAATTTTCCATTGTTTTTTTTAAGAAATTAAAAGGTGGGAAACTTCAACATACCAATTTCCCTTCATTTACATTTTTTTTTGGTCTCATAATCTAACAAAAATAATAACTCGGTTACACTAACACATCATCATTCATTCTTCCCACTAATATCCTACCTTTACCATCAATTGTGGTCTTTTGAAGTTGGTTTCGGGACCGAGATCTATCTCCAATGGAAGGCCATCACATAAGGTTACCTCCCGCGGTGTCTGAAAAATAATTAAAACCTAGAAAAATTATAATTAAATGAGAAATGCATTATATAAGGCCTAGTATTTCACGATTCCCAGGCTTTAAAAACTAATTACAGACTTCAAAAACTAAACCCCATGCTTAAGAAATGCGGAATTTGATTTTTAAATTATTTTCCTTTATTTGTTTAGAAGAAACTAAAAGGTGAGAAACTTCACCATACCAATTTCCCTTCATTTACATTTTTTTGTTTCATAATATAACAAAAAATAAAAACCCAACTACAATTACACATTACCATTCTTTCTTCAACTAATATCCTACATTTACCACCAATTGTGGTAAAGGTCCCCCAACCTATCAAAGACATGGTCTTTTGAAGTTGTTTTCGGGAATGGGATTAATCTCCAATGGAAGGCCACCACATGAAGTTACCTTCCGCGGTGTCTAAAAAAAATGAAAAACCTAGAAAAATTATAATTTAATAAGAAATACATTCTATAAGGTCCGGTATTCCACGATTCTCGGGCTTCAAAAACTAATCCCGGGGCTTACGAAATTGGGAAATTAATTTTTAAATTATTTTCCGTTATTTTTTATAAAAGATATTAAAATATGGGAAATGTCACCATACTAGTTTCCCTTGACTTACATATGTATATTTTTGTCTCATAATCTAACGAAAAATAAGAACCCAATTACACTTACACATCACCATGCATTCTTCCCACTAATATCCTACATTTACCATCAATTGTGGTAAAGGTCCTCCAACCTATCAAGGACATGGTCCATGGAAGCTGGTTTCGAGACCGGGATCTATCTCCAATGGAAGGTCACCGCATGAGATTACCTCCCGCGGTGTCTGAAAAATAATTAATACCTATAAAAATTATAATTATATGAGAAATACATTCTATAAAGCCCAATATTTCACGATTTTTGAGCTTCAGAAACTAATTCTTTGGCTTCAAAAACTAATCTCTGGGCTTAAGAAATGGGAATTTAATTTTTAAATTATTTTCCTTTATTTTTTAAAATGGAAATTAAAAGGTAGGAAACTTCTCCATACCAATTTCCCTTCATTTACATTTTTTTTTTTGTCTTATAATCTAAGAATAAAAACTCAATTACACTTACACATCACCATTCATTCTTCCCACTAATTTCCTACCTTCACCACCAAATGTGGTAAAGGTCCCCCAACCTATCAAGGACATTGTCTTTTGAAGTTTGTTTCGGTATCGGGATCTATCTCCAACGGAAGGCCATTGGATGAGGTTACCTCCAGCGGTGTCCGAAAAATAATTAAAAACCTAAAAAAAGTTCTAATTAAATGAGAAATACAATCTATGAAGCCCGGTATTTCACAATTCCCGAGCTTCAAAAATTAATTTTCAGACTTCAAAAACTAATCTCCGGGCTTAAGAAGTGGGTAATTTAATTTTTAAATTATTTTCCTTTATTTATTTTTTTAGAAATCAAAAGGTGGGAAACTTCACCATACTAATTTCCTTTCATTTATATTTTTTTTGTCTCATAATCTAACAAAAATTAAGACTCAATTACACTTACCATTCATTCTTCCCACTAATATCCTACCTTTACCACCAATTGTGGTAAAGGTCCCCCAACCTATCAAGGACATGGTCTTTTGAAGTTTGTTTCTGGACCGGGATCTATCTCCAATGGAAGTCCACCACATGAAGTTACCTCTTGTGGTATCTGAAAAATAATTTAAAACCTAGAAAAACTCTAATTAAATGAGAAATACATTCTATGAAGCCCGGTATTTCATGATTACAGGGCTTCAAAAAACTAATTCTCAATCTTCAAAAACTAATCTCGGGCTTAAGAAATGGAGAATTTATTTTTAAAAAAAACTTTTCTTTATTTTTTATAAAGAAATTAAAAGGTGAGAAACTTCACTTTACCAATTTCCCTTCATTTACGTTTTTTTTTGGTCTCGTAATCTAACAAAAATTAAAAACCCAATTACACTTACACCTAACCATTTAATCTTCCCACTAATATCCTACCCTTTATCGCCAATTATGATAAAAGGTCCCCCAGCTTATCAAGCACATGGTCTTTTGATTTGGGTTTCAGGACCGGGATCCATTTCCAATGGAAGGCTACCGTATACTGTTACCTCATGCGGTATCCGAATAATTATTAAAATTTTCAAAAAATTATAATTATTTGGAAAATATATTCACTGAAGCCCAGTCTTCCAAGATTCTTGGGCTCTAAAAACTATTGGCCAGGCCCTAAAATTAAAGCTCAAGCTTAAGAAACGAATATTTGTTATAATATATGACTTTTACCACTTGTGTAATACACACAATATTTCCCCACAAATCCACCGCCTCTATCTCCCACTTGTGCAACCACGTGTACACCCTCCTTTGCCACTATATATATATATATATATATATATATATATATATATATATATTCATCCTGTGTTAATAGCCAAAATTGGCTAGGGATCAAAGAGAAATTTTCTACTCTCCTAACCTAGATCCAACCCCGAGATTACCCACCACGGAAACCAGGGTCCTGGGGTCGAGTTGTGGAGCCACCTCGCAGAAGCAAAAAAAAGGTTGTCGAGCTTAGGAACCCCCAAGGTGAAGCCCGACAAAATCAAATCGAGCTCCTTACACAGAATCAAGAATCAAGGGAAAGTCCGATGCATGTCGAACCAGGCTCCCCAAAGTCGAGATCATCTCGTAACCTCCCCAAAAGTCTGCCATCCTCTCCAAAGGAGACCCATTAGGCATCGGGCTCGCACTCCCACTAAGCACTAGGCTCGCACTATAGAATTGCTCTTTCTCACCAAAGGAAGATTCAGACCTATCTGGACAGACAGCAGGAAGCTCACCAAAGCCCCATTACTACTAAATGGTGTCCACGGTGTCATCCCAAACTCCAAGGAACTGGAAAGATCAGATCAAGCTCCTAGTACCAAGATCAAGGCACAGATCTACCTCGCCCTACGAAACAGAGAACACAATACTTGACGACATCCATGAAGAATCACATCATGAATGCACACAAGATCATATCTACACTCCGATGAATATTAAACACTGTGTACGTGTTGGGCACGTGATTGATTCCAAAAAGGAAACAAATTTATCTCTCCCAAAGATATTCTTGAATCCATTATTAATTCAAAGTCAATGACTTTCAAATAAAATATCCCGCCCGAAAAGGAGGGAATGGATTCAGAGAGTTGTGGTGGGAGATTCACAAGTTCAACCTATTTGGACCTTGTATAAATATACCCAACAGAGATGAAAAAAAGAAGAAGAAAAGAAAGCATACAAAAGAAAAGGAGTCCTGGCCTAAGTTCCGTAATGAGAACACGGCCACTGTGATATTCTACTATTCAACAAGCGCGAGGTTGCCACCCTACTATACCCAGTGACATTGAGAGTGTTTGACAATTTTTTGTAAAACCTACATGATTTATAATAAAGCATTATATTCCCTTTCTCGTTGTATTCATATTTAAACACCCACATTTGTTCAAGCAATCCAGGTACCAAAGGTACTAACCCCCGGCCACCACCTCCGTGGTAGTGGTCTCGAGGGTGTTAACTGAAATTTCTCACCTCGAGTAAATTTTTCGTTAACACTTTCTGGTGCCGTCTGTGGGAAAATCCCATACCACCATTTTTATATTTACAAGTTTTTTGTTTTGCAGTAATTATGAGACTTCGCTCCTCCCAAGAACAGCCCGAAACTTCGGGACATCAATCTACCCCCTCAACCAGGAAAGGGCAAAAGAAAGAGAGGAAATCCAAACATCACAAGCCAGCCTCGTATCCGTCTGACATGGAGCAGGCTCCAACCTCTCAGGCAATAAACCAGACTATGATCGACCAGCATGTTGCGGCCATAGTGGAGAATGTCCACCTCCGTCTAGCCGTAGAAGGAATTGCTCCTCTACTGGTAGATCTTGGTACTCGAGGTGAGGCTAGTAGATGTGATGGGACTCCCTCCACCGATTCTTGCCCACGATAGGATAGGACCCACCATTTCTATCCGGGACAGGCTAAGGCCTATGCCTCCAGTCCTAGATAGGCTAACCTACTATCAACCTAGGGAGGTCAAGTCAGCAGCTGACGTTCCACTAAGGGCACCTCGCTGCCCCCCTCGATCGATGATTTCCATAAAGGAACCTCAATCAGAGGCCGGTGGTAACCGATAAACTGCTTAAGTGGAGCCCACCATTGAAGACGACAAAGTGGAGATATCTAGTTCGTTAGAAGAATCTGACAATAAGAGCTCCGATGTCGACTCCAAGAAGTATGGAACTAAGCGTTTGAGAGACCAGATGGCCAAGATTTAGAGAAAGATCCAGCAGTTGAAATCAATGAAAGGTAATGAGGTTAAAAAGGACCCACTGAGTGAGATAAATGCCTCATTTACTAGAAGGATTCGGGAGGTGGAGCTCCAGCCAAAGTTTAAGATGTGGTTAGACAAGTTCTCCCGCACGGAGGACACTTTGAGTCACTTAGAAAGTTTCATCCAACAGATGGAAGTCCAGAACACAACCAGGGACGTTATATGCTGGATGTTACCTACCACACTAACAAATTATGCTAAGACTTGGTTCAAAAAGTTACACACTACCAGTGTAGACTCCTTCACAGACCTGTCAACTGATTTCTGCTCATAACTCCAGGGAGTCAAGCCCTTGGTGAAGGATCTCATCCATCTGCAGTACATGATCTTGAAGAGGGGAGAAACCCTCCGGGCTTAAGTGGAACGGTTCCACAAGGAATTCATTCAGATGAGAGTCTTCACGGAGAAAGAGACCCTTGCCAATTTCAGACGGAACCTGTGGCGAGCAAGCTCATCCGTTCCTTTGCCAAGCGACCTCTAGAGACCTACCAAGAGGCCTATCATCGGAATCTAGAGCGAATCAAAGTCGATGAACATCTCAAGGTCAAGATGGAGCATGATGATATGAGAACGGTGAAGCGTCAGAAGAAGAAAACTCCCAGACCCGAGTCAATTTAGAAAAATCAAAAACATACCATTTCCCTGTTTCTCAACCCAAGAAAGAAAAGTATCCAATAAGGGAGACCCCTCCGTAGGCTTTACCTCCTCCTAAGATAGTAGCCCCTGTAACGCGAGATGAGAGAGGGTATGATCACTACATCCCTTTGAATGCATCACATAAAACAATCTACCTTGTTATTAGGGATAAGGGGCTACTACAGAAGCCCGTACCCATGAAAGCCTCTATCGATAGAAGAAACCGATACAAGTATTGTGACTTCCATGAAGACGTGGGTCACAACACCTCAGAGTACTACAACCTGCGTAATCATATCGAGGCCCTGATAAGGGGAGGATGCTTGATAGAGTTTTTGCAATAGGTCAGGGATAATATTCAAACTGGAGGAGAAGTGCAGGCAGAGATCCGCGAGCATGCAACAAATCTAGATTATAAATACCATTAGCGGAGGCCCCACTTTGGCTGGAACCTTCAATAATTCTAGAAAAAACCACGCGAGGAAGATTCCCCATGTAGATGAAGGGTGAGGTATCTTCAAAGTCGACAAGAGCTCGATTGACAACTCCCAGGTAACACATATCATTTTCACCAAGGCAGATGTCTACAACACCATGCAGCCTCACGAAAATACCATAGTGGTCATGGTACAGATTCTCAACTGCATGGTTCACCGCGTGCTTTCTGACACAGACAGCAGCATCGAGATCCTCTTTAAAGGTACCTTAGAGAAGCTGAATTTGAAACAGTGGTGTTACAATAGCTGCACTACCCCACTGTATGGATTCACTGAGACTCAATCATACATGTGGGATCAAAGATCCTCCCAGTAATCACTAGAACAACACCTCTCCAACAAAATGTTATGACAGATTTTGTAGTGCTGAATACCCCATCGGCCTACAATGCGATACTATGAAGACCTTTCTTATCATCCTTGAAGGGGGTCATATCCATTTACCATAATGTCCTAAAGTTTTCGGTGGGAGACAAGGTAGGGGAAGAACGTGGTGACCAGCAAACAGCTAGGAAGTGTTATGCTGTATCTGCCAGCCGCGACAGCCCTAGCAAAGCAGTTTGCACAGGTTACAATGATCCAGAATGGGGTAATACCCGGGATGGCCTTGGAGGATATGGAGCCCGCAAATCACCCAGAGGACGAACCTATGATGCCAGATGTGGAAGAACGAGGCAGGGGATGGACCAGTGGACGTCCTATGGAAAAGTTAGAAGAGATACCCATCTTGATAGACGATCCTTCGAAGGTCATCAAGATCAGAGCTACCCTTGAGCCTGAAGTGAATGAGGGTTTGATCAGGCTCCTCAAAGAATTCAATGACATCGTTGCTTGGAGTCACGATGAGATGCTTGGGATCCCAATACCATTGGTTGGTCACTGACTGGCAATAGATCCGACCTTCAAGCTTGTCATAAATAAAAGGTGTCACTTTAATACCAAAAGGAACAATACGGTTCACCAGGAAGTGGATAAATTATTCAAAGCACGCTTCATCAGAGAAATGCATTATCCCGAATGGATCGCCAACGTGGTCATGGTCATGAAGGTGAATGGGAAGTGGCATATATGTGTCGATTACACCGACCTCAACCAGGCATGTCCGAAAGACAGTTTTCCTTTACCAAAAATTGATCAGTTGGTTGATTACACGTCTGGGAACAAATTCCTAAGTTTCATGAATGTATTCTCAAGGTACAACCAGACCATGATACACCCCACCGACCAGACAATACCACCTTCATTACCTGGTAGGGTCTATACTACTACAAGGTGATGCCATTCGGTCTTAAGAATGTCGGAGCTACATATCAGTGGTTGGTCAATCAATTGTTCAAACCCGAGATTGGAAGATCGATGGAGGTATACATCGATGACATGATCACTAAGTCACCAACCGCAGAAGGATATTAGGACGACCTTCGAAGAACTTTCATGATTCTAAGGGAAAACAGATGAGATTGAACCCCTCAAAAAGTGCTTTCGGGGTAATTGCGGGGAAGTTGTTGGGCCTCATGGTTCATGAGAGAGGCAAAGAGGCTAACCCAGAGAAGATCAAAGCAATCTTGAACTTTGAATCCCCTACTTCACTTAAGCAGGTACAAGTCTTGACCGGATAGGTACCAACGCTCAACAGGTTCATTTCTCGCTCCACATATAAGTGTCTCCCTTTCTTCAAGCTATCAAGCAGAGAAGAAACATGAAATGGGACTAGGAGAGTGAGCAAGCCTTTCAATCCTTGAAGAAATATCTGACAAGCCCTATATTGCTAGTCAAGCAAAATCTTATAGAGGAGTTGCAAATCTACTTGCTTGTTTTAGAAACTACAGTGAGTAGGGCCTTAGTCAAGAAATGTGGAGATAGGGTCCATCGACCTATCTACTACGTAAGTCACGCCTTAACCAAACTAGAGAAAAATTATACTCTTCTAGAGAAGCTCATCTATGCTCTGGTGACTTCGGTAAAGAAGCTCAGTCTGTACTATCAAGCTCACTCAATAGCAATAGTGACAGACCAACCTCTCCGCCAATTTTTACAAAGGCCGGACGTATCTGGTAGATTGGTTTTATGGGCTCTGGAACTCACCCAGTTTGATTTAAGATACAAACCCAGGACCACAATTAAAGCCTAGGCTTTGGTGGACTTCGTGGCAGAGTTCTCAGTGCCCCCAGGACAAACAATCTCCGTAGTGACAAATGTAGCTCCTAAGAAGATTCCGGAGTTTGACAGATGGCCGATGGTTATCAGTCATGGATCCTCTACACGGATGGAGCATCTTGGCAAGCCAAGGGAGGAGCTAGTATAATTTTAATAGACCTAGAGGGGATTGAGTGTTGCCACTGTTTCAATTTAAGGCCACCAACAATGAGGTAGAGTATAAAACCCTCCTAGCTGGGATTAAGACAGCCGTCGAACTCGGGGCCGACTACCTGCAGGTCAAGAGTGACTCCTTGCTTATAGTCAATTAGGTTTCCAGACTTTGTCAAGCTAAAGGGGATAACATGATTGCATACTTAAAACAAGTTTAGCTGCTCAAGCACATGATCGAGCAAGTACCACGACAACAGAATCATCGGGCGGACGTCTTGGCCAAGATAGCTGTGAATGGAGGTCAGGCCTTACCACAAGGGGTTCCTCTTCAGGTGATCTTCCAGCCAAGTATAGCCGAGAGTAAAGAAAAATTCCCTGTAGAGCGACAGCCATGCTGGATGGATCCCATAGTTACTTAACTTCAGGAAGGAAAGCACCTAGAGGAGCCTGACCAATCCTAGAGAATCAAGAGGGCATCGGTCCAACATTGCTTAAGAGACGGTACCAATACAAAAGGAGTAAATCCCTTCCTCTGCTCCAAAGTTAACACCCTGATGATGCCAGTTGGGCGTTGAGAAAAGTTCATGTTGGGGACTGTGGCAATCACATTGGCGGTGAAGCTTTAGTTTATCAGATGCTTAGAATGGGATACTATTGTCCGACTATCCACCAGGATGCAAATGAGATTGTCCAATCTTGAGAGGCATGCCAAAGAACCTCAAACCTTATTCATCTACCACCTGAACAGCTTTCATCGCTCAGTTTGTTGTACCCGTTAGCAATGTGAGGGGTTGACCTGATCAGATCGCTTCCTATAGCCCCTGGGCAAGCAAAGCATGCAATCATAGCCATTGATTACTTCACCTTGTGGGTCGAAGCAGGCCCCCTTTCCCAAATTTCAGAGGAAAATACTACCAAGTTCATCAAGACAAACGTGGTATGCAGGTTCGGTACCCCACTGATCATAATCACCGACTTTGGAAAACAGTTTGACAACGCGAGGTTCAGAGATAATTGTGAGAGGCTGGGTATTAACCTATGGTTTGCATCAGTTGCTCACCCGCAAGCCAACGGTTTGGTTGAAGCAACTAACAAAACCGTTAAGTAGTCGTTGAAAAAGAAGCTACAACAGAAAAAGGGAAACTGGGTTGAAGAACTTCCCGAGGTCCTCTGGGCTTATCTAACCACGAAGAGTGACATTGAGAGTATTTGAGAGATTTTTGTACGACCTGCATGATTTATAATAAAGTACTATATTCCATTTCTCATTGCATTCATATTTAAACACTCACCTTTGTTCGAGCAATCCAGGAACCAAATGTACCAACCCCCGGCCACCACCACCTCCGTGGTAGTGGTTTCGAGGGTGTTAACTGAAATTTCTCACCTCGAGCAAATTTTCCGTTAACATATTGTAAATTGGAAAAACCAATTACAGTCAATACTAAGTAGTTCTTCTCTCATCTCTCTTATCTCTCTCCCATCTCTCTTACTTATTTCTTCATTTGATCTCATCTCTTTTCTCACTTTATTTAATTCATTATTTATTTTTTTATAACATGTTATCAGTATGATTACACCTAATATTCTGGATTTATGTATATTTCCGTATTTAATATGACCTATGCCATCAACGGAACATATATATATATATATATATATATATATATATATATATATATATATATATATAGTTCTGGATTCATATATTTTTATGCAATAAATGAGATTGGCTTAGGCCGTGTCTTAGGATTGGCTTAGGCCGAGTCTTAGGACTGGCTTATGTTGTTTCTCCAAATAAACCATTTAAATATTCAACATTTATTTTTATGCAATATGAGACTGGCTTATACAGTGTCTCGAGACTGCCTTATGTTGTGTCTCCAGACTGGCTTATGATGTGTCTTCACATAAGTTGTTTAAATATTCAGGATTTAATTTTATGCAATAAATGAGACTGGCTTATGCTATGTCTCGAGACTGACTTATGTTGTGTCTTCACATAAACTATTTAAATATTAAACATTTAATTTTATACAATATATGTGACTTGCTTATGATGTGTCTCGAGACTGGCTTATGTTGTGTCTCTGGACTGGCTGACGTTGTGTCTTCACATAAACTGTTTAAATATTCAACATTTATTTTTATGCAATATGAGATTGGCTTATGCTGTGTCTCGGGACTGGTTTATATTGTGTCTTCAAATAAATTGTTTAATTCATTATGCTCTTTAATTATATTCACACTAAATTAAATTTACGATTTAATTTATAGAAAAAAGAAATTGTAAGCATGTCTAAATTAACGAATTTGAAGTTCGATGCACTCAAAGTATCAGGAGAAAACTATATATCATGGATCATTGATGCCGGATTATACTTAAAATCCCAGGGCCTTTACTACACCATTGATGATGGAATTAATGTTAATGAACAAGACAGATCCATAACCATGCTCATAATCCATCATCATTTGAATGAGGATTTGAAAGCATAATATCTTACTGTTACAGATCTTTAGGATCTGTGGCAAAAACTAAAAGATCGTTATGATCATCATGATGCTGTTATATTACCAAATGCAAGGTAAGAATGGCAGCAGTTACGGTTCCAAGACCACAAATCAGTCTCTGATTATAATTCTGATTTATTCAGAATCACCACAATGTTGAAATTGTATGGTGAAGAGGTATCTGAAAAGAATATGTTGGAAAAGATATTTACAACTTTCCATACCTCAAATATAATGTTGCAACAGCAATATCGAGAACGCAGATTCTCAAAATATTCAGAGTTGATCGCATGCTTTCTAGTACCAAAAAAGAATAATGAGTTACAAATAAAAAATCATGAATCACACCCTACTGGTTCCACAACATTTCTAAAAGTAAATGCTTATATTGTCAGCAACTGTGGTCGTGGTCACGGTCGAGACGTGGTAATGGACATAATCCTAATCACGGTCGTGGTTATGGTCGAAATATTGGTCGGGGCTGTGGTTGTAATTTCAAAAGAGGACGTGGTTATTCTAGATTAGGTGGTTATAATCAGAACACTCAGTAGAAGTAGAATACTTATTAGGCCAAACAGTATAAAGAAAAAGATGTTCAAAATAGGCCTAATGCAAATAACAGTTTCTGTTTTATGTTTGGATGTGACACTCATTGGTCAAATGAATGTAATACACCAAAACATCTGGTGGATCTATATCAAGCATCGATTAAAGGAAAGGGAAAGAAACTAGAAACTTAATTCATTGAAGATTCATATCCTAGAGATATCACTCATCCTAATGTTACAAATTTCTTTCTAGACCCAAATGACATGCCAGCTAGTTCAATTAGTGATGGGAATGTCCATACCGATTGATTACTACTTACAGTAGTGTTATTTTGTTCTTTTGTTCATGTAAAATATTTCTTAAATGCAATATATACTTTTTGAATCATTTTGTCTGATATACATTTTATTTTTCTTTATAAAGCATACAAAATGAATTTATACGACAAATTGAGAGTTATTGAAAAACTAAAAGCTGGAGATATATGTCTAGTTGATAGTGCAACAACTCATACAATTCTGCAGTGTCAGAAATATTTTATAAATTTAACTTTACTCAGAGAAAATGTTAATACAGTATCAGGTTCAGCGAATCTGATAGAAGGCTCTAGAAGAGCCACGATATTGTTACCAAACAATACTAAAATATATATCGATGATGCATTATATTCAAGTAGATCTAGAAGGAATCTGCTTATTTTCAAAGACATACGAAGAAATGAATATCATGTTGAAATTATGAATAAAGATGATATTAAATATCTGTACATTACTTCTTATAATTCAGGCCAGAAAGTCATTATAGAAATGTTGTGTGCTTTATCTTGTTGATTATATTACACTATTATCAAATGTGTATAAACTTATGCAGTTAAAAATCAGAAGTTCTTAGATCCAAAAATGTTTGTACTTTGGCATGACCGTCTTGGTCATCCACGATCTACACCGATGCATAGAATCATTGAGAATTTTCAAGGACATCCATTAAAAAACCAGAAGAATCTTTTAGTGAATGAGAATTTATATACTGCATAATCCCAAGGGAAATTAACAATCAAACCATCTCATTCTAAATTTGATTTTGAATCCCCAATAGCTTTACAAAGAATTCAAGGGGATATATGTGGACCTATTCATCCACCAAGTGGATTATTTCGTTATTTTATGGTTCTAGTTGACGCATCTGTAAGATGGTCACATGTATGTTGATTATTAACATGTAATGTTGCTTTTACAAGATTACTTGTACACATTATCAAGCTTCGGGCTCATTTTCCTAATTACTCAATTTAGTCCATACGCTTGGATAATGCTAATGAATTTACTTCCAAGGCATTTCATGAATATTGCAAAGTGGCTATGATTAATGTTGAACATCCAGTTCCACATGTCCATACTCATAATGGATTAGCAGAATCAGTTATTAAACGTGTCCAGGTAATTGCAAGGACATTGTTATTACAAACGCAATTACCGACTTCTGTATGGGGCATGCTATTTTACATATTGATGCATTAATCCAGCTTTGGCCTATTGCTTATCATCAGTATTCACCAGTACAACTTGTACTTGATCATCAACCATATATATCTCATTTACGTACTTTTGGATGTACGGTATATGTCCCGATTGTATCAACAAAAAGAACTAAAATAGGACCCCAATGACATTTGGGAATAAATGTTGGTCTTGATTCACCATCAATTATTAGATATCTACAACCCTTGATTGGTGATCTTTTTACTATACAGTTTGCAGATTGTTATTTTGATGAAACAAGTTTCCTATCATTAGGGGAAAGAAAAACTTCTTCTGAAGAGAAGCATGAACTTTCCTAGAAAGTTTCTGGCTTAACTCATTTAAACCCATACACATCTCAATATGATAATGAAGTATGTAAGATAGTACATGTTCAATGTAAGGACCTCAATTTTATGATTGGCTTATTTCATGACAAACTGCACCACATTGGGGATTATTGTGTAATGGGTAGCATAGGACCTCATTGGCAAGCTTCCAACCATCTTCATGACTTCAAGAGCAAAAGGTATATTCACTTGAATTTGTCTCTTGAAGAGTTTAGGTGCACACACACACCTCATGCATGCTTTGTTGATCTTGCATTTGTGTTGATATTGTTTATATGTGTGTATCTCTTCACAATCACACTTGCACTTCATTTATAGATTTATGTGTGGTATTGTGTTGTGTTCACGCTAGCACGATGGTGTGTTTATTTTAGCACGTTGAATGACCATATGAGAAGGTCTCAATCTTCTCTTGGTTTGGTTATGTGGAGCAAGGTGTCTAGTTTCAAAAGAGTGTATTTCAATGATTTAATATTTTTTCAAAACTGACCTTTGTATGGTCTTGTGACCATATCTTTTTATAAAATGATTTAAAATGAGTTTTGAAAATTTCTGTACAAATAAGACACCCATACCTTTCCAATGGTATATTATTCGTAATATTTTATGACCGTTTGGATTGGTTTTAAAACCTCCAAAATGACCATAAAAATAGGGCATCTCTGTTGTTGTCCGTTTCTGACATTTGGTCACTAAAATTACCATAATTGTTCCTACAGATATCCGAATCATATTTTGTAAATTGGAGTAGAACGTTGACTTCTATACCTTTCCAACAGTATATTATCGAAGCTCGAGCTGTTGTGCTGTCTGGCATGTACCGCGGTCTAGACCGCTGTTGGTGCCATGCCTAGGCAGCGACCTAGGCAGCGGTAATGTCCAGTTGTGCCTTGCTGCACAGACCGCAGTCTGGACACTTGCCTAGGTCATGGCACGCACAACGGTCGTGCGAGACTTTGTCTTCCAAGTCTAAAATGATGCCGTTTTGTGTAGGGCTTCTTTATATATGTTCTCTTCTTCTTCCTTGCCTTCTTAGAGCTCAAAGAACCCATCTTTAGAGTGAGAGAACCTCCATTAGAGAGATAAAGCTTCAAGCTTTGTTCTTTGACTCTCCAAACCCAAAACCCATCTCCATCTTGCATCATTCTTCATCATATGAGCATGGGTGTTCTTGATTTCATGACTAGGTAAGTAAGAACTTCATTGAATATCTTTTATTGTTCTTCTTACTCTAGATTAGGTGTTTATTTCATGATTAAATACCTAGACTCTAGTTATTGCATATATTTAAGAGTCTTGATAACATGATTGGGTTTGTTTGTTGATAGCTTGAATTTAGGACATATTTACCCTTCTTGCTAAGTCTCTATGCATTGCATTTAGACATTATTGATTAGGTCATATTAATTGTATTTTGATGATTGCATTAATGACCATGCCATGCTTAATGACAACATATGTTGAAATGGCCTTGTTTGATAACTAGGATATAATGTTGCATAACTATATCTAGTTAAGTCTTTATGAACATTCATTTAGACATTGATATCTAGGAATTGTACTTAGTGACATTCTTAAATTCCTAGATAAGTATTTAGTGTTTTGCCTAGCATTATTTGCATGTTTGAATATTTCATCATATTCACATAGGTTGTTGAACTCTTCATTGAGTCAAGTCTTGTGGCTTCGGTGTGTAGTTGCACAAGCAAGGGAAGTCTTGCAACCAAGGGTAGGTTGACAAGCAATTGGTTGGGTGCCACTATAAAAGGCCCAAGGGGTAGAGTAGGAGGCGTTCACGCCAAGAGTAGTGTATCAGGGGATATCACTAGGGACTGAACCAAGAGTGGTGAGTGGCAGTGTCCATGGCCTGTGGTTGTCGAGAGTAAGAGTCCAAGTATCACTTGAGGGTGTAACCTTTTATTTATATAGTGGATTTCTGTGACCGAGTGTGGCGCACTTAACAGCCCGTGGTTTTTCCCATTTTGAGGGTTTCCACGTATACATCTTGTATTGTTTATATTTCCGCACTTTACACTTTATGTTGTATGTTTGTTTTATTGGGTGAATTTTGAACATTGACTAATCAAGAAAAATTGGTAATTGACTTGATTAAAACCTATTCACCCCCCCCCCCCCCCCCCTCTAGGTTATAGATACACACGTTCTTATGACACTTTCAATTGGTATCAAAGCCGGTTCCTAGACATACTTAGGTGATCCAAGCTCTTGTTTGTGTGTGTCTTGCATTTGTTTGCATTTGATTGTTTCATTCATTTGCATTCATCTCATTCATTAAACACCATGAGTGGCATTGAGATGTTTGAGGGAGATTTGTCCTCCAAAATTAAGAGGGAGGAATATGACTCTGATGAGGAGATGACTCTCATGGTTGAGAGATTTATGAGATTCACAAAGTCTCACAAGAAGAGTATGACCTCCAATGTGAAAGAGGAGAAAAGGTTGAACTCCAAAGTGAAGGAGGTAAACAGGAAGACCTTGCTCATGAATAGTGAAGAGCATGTGCTTAACTTCACGGCCTTGGGTGCTTCCTATATGGAAGATTTTGGTATGGTAACAAGTGACCAAGGCAAAAGTCTTGATAAGGGAATTGACTCAATTGAGGAATGTCAAGTGACCCTTCTCAAAGTTTTGAAGAAAAATGAAGAGCTCTCCAAGGAGAATGAGACTTTGAGAATGTGGAAGATTTCCTCGGAGGAAAAGATCCGTACCCTTGAAGATAGCAAGCAAAATAGTCAAAATCAACTTCATCGGTACAAAGAGATCATGGAAGACCAAATGGAAGATATCTTCATTCTTGTCTCCAAACTGATGACCATTGAGAAAGTGACCTCCATTGATGACTCCTTGATGATGGAAAAGATTGATGCATCCAAGTATAAGAAGGAGATTGAAGATTGCCACTAACGGATGAAGGCAATGAAAGATGAACTTGCCATCAAAGATAACTCCTTGAAAATTGTCAAGGAAAGAGAGATGAGGTGCCTTGAAGAATCAAAGAAGGCCAAGGTTAAACAACCTCAAGCTCAAGGCAAGAGCAAAGCTTCATCCAAGCAACCTTCAACTCAATGAAAGTCTACACAAGCTTTGGAAACTCAACCAACGCCTAGGCAATTCAAGAAGAAAGGTCAAGTTCTTGAGAAGTCAATCACCTCCTCTAACAAACCAACAATGAGGAAAGGAGGTGATCACAAGAAGCATGACCAACCAAGGAGGCAAGATCAACCTGATCAACCTGCTCAACCACCTCAAGAAGCTGGACCACAAAGGTGCCACCAATCAGCTTAAGCTCTAAGGAGAAGCAAACCGATGCACCATCAAAGAAAACCTCATCAACATGGTGATGCCCGAATGAGATCACAATACAATGGTATAAATTCTTATTTTGTACCTACTTGTCATTTTTGTGGTATGATTGGTCACTTAAGACCAAATTGCTTTAAATATATTAAGAGGTGTAGGTTAGAGAGCATGAAAGAAAAATGGTTGAATGATAGGGCAAAATTGCATGAACCTAGGGAACTTAGAAACATGTCTTTGACCACTAAAAATGATAAAGTGGAACCTAAGTGGGTTAGAAAGAATGAACCCACTTGCCTTAGTGCTCATGAAACACCCGTAGATGCAACTAGGTCCTTTGGACTTGGTAAGCATATAAGGGTTCATACCTCCCATTGACTTGGTTGGATTTGACCCCATTTGAGGAGCTCAAGCAAAGAGAGCGAACTTGCATGATTTGATATGTGCAAGAAGTTAATTTGTTTTATGCTCTTTTGTTAATTGCTTGAGATTCTTGGTTGCACATATGATTATATGTTTTTCTTAATAAGTGTGCACCATTGCTTTGTTTGCAATCCATGTCATATTTATGTTCAAACATGCATTTTTGGACTAGGAGATTTAATTAGGAAAGTACATTTGAATGACCTATAATTTATCTCCATAACATGTGAACTTCTTTTTAATGACATGCTTTAAAATGATATGCATGAATTGAGTTTGATTGCTTTAATGCAAATGTATGTGAGTGCAAATGAGAGGACTAATCAATAATGATCTTGTATCTATGCAATTAATAGGATTTTATATCCAAATTAGTCTTCTCTATTTTCTTAATGGTGAAACAAGACTACTATCATATGGATAATTATCCGGAAAAATCAAAAAGGGTGCAATAGTCGCTCATATCTTGATTTGCCTTTAAGGATTAATAGAATTGCTTTATTTTCAAAATTTTAAAACTATATCTTGTTGCTTATGACAAAAGGGTACAAATTGGTTTGAATTTTTTTGGAAACCCTTTTAATGTTTGCTTTGCCAAATACCATTTGTTTTGGATTTGAATGCAACATGTCTTGCGTGCAAAGCATCCTTGTTACACATTTTTCTTTAAATAAAATTCCTTGAATCTCTCTCAGTTATTTAAGTTGCATAAAGTTTGTGCATATGATTATGCAATGTTCTTATGCGAATAGCTCTCTTTGCTAAAGCAACCCGATAGGGGGAGCTCCTTTGCCTATCTCATGACAAAAAGGGGGAGAAGTCTTAAGAAATATAGTAGGAGCAATGGTTATACTTTGGGGAGAGAGTAACCCATTTAGGGGGAGCATTGCACATGCATTTGTTTATATTGCTTTATTGAGTGCAATTGCTTTTTATGTTTGTTCACCTCACATGCACTTGTTCTTGGAAAGTGCTTTCTTACTATTGAGTGTAGTTATGATGATCTACGAAGAGATTGAAGACCTTGAAGACTTAGATTCTTAGGTATCCCTTTTTGTAACGTAGAATGGACTCTCATGAACAATAGCTAGATTATTTTTTGTTTTGTGAGGATTTATTTGTGAGTTGTTGTTTTGTCATGAAATAGCCAAAGGGGGAGAATGTAAGGACCTCAATTTTATGATTGGCTTATTTCATGACAAACTACACCACATTGGGGATGATTGTGTAATGGGTAGCTTAGGACCTCATTGGCAAGCTTCCAAGCATCTCCATGACTTCAAGAGCAAAAGGTATATTCACTTGACTTTGCCTCTTAAAGAGTTTAGGTGCACACACACACCTCATGCATGCTTTGTTGATCTTGCATTTGTGTTGATATTGTTTATATGTGTATATCTTTTCACAATCACACTTGCACTTCATTTATAGATTTAAGTGTGGTATTATGTTGTGTTCACGCTAGCACGATGGTGTGCTTGTTTTAGTACGTTGTGTGACCATATGAGAAGGTCTCAATCTTCTCTTGGTTTGGTTATATGGAGTAAGGTATCTAGTTTCAAAAGAGTGTATTTCAATGATTTAATGTTTTTTCAAAACTGACCTTTGTATGGTCTTGTGACCATATCTTTTTATAAAAAGATTCAAAATGAGTTTTGAAAATTTCTGTACAGACTAGACACCCATACCTTTCCAACGGTATATTATTAGTATTATTTTATGACCGTTTGGATTAGTTTTGAAATCTCCAAAGTGACCACAAAAACAGGGCATCTCAGTTATTGTCCGTTTCTGACCTTTGGTCACTAATATTATCATAACTTTTTTTACATACATCCAAATCATTTTTTTTAATTGGAATAGAAATTAGACTTCCATACCTTTCCAACGGTATATTAAACGAAATGTTTAGATGTCGTTTGGTCATGTTTTGGGTCACTCGAATCTCGAGCTGTTGTGCTGTCTGGCGTGTACCGCGGCCTAGACCGCTGTTTGTGCCATGCCTAGCCAGCGACCTAGGCAGCGGTAATGTCCAGCCATGCCTTGCTGCACAGACCGCGGTTTGGACACTTGCCTAGGCCGCGGCATGCACATCGGTCATGCGGGACTTTGTCTTCCAAATCCAAAACGATGCCGTTTTGTGTAGGGCTTCTTTATATATGTTCTCTTCTTCTTCCTTGCCTTCTTAGAGCTCGAAGAACCAATCTTTAGAGTGAGAGAACCTCCATTAGAGGGAGAAAGCTTCAAGCTTTGTTCTTTGACTCTCCAAACCCAAAACCCATCTCCATCTTGCATCATTCTTCATCATATGAGCATGGGTGTTCTTGGTTTCATGACTAGGTAAGTAAGAACTTCATCGAATATCTTTTATTGTTCTTCTTACTCTAGATTAGGTGTTTATTGCATGGTTAAATACGTAGACTCTAGTTATTGCATATATTTAAGAGTCTTGATAACATGATTGGGTTTGTTTGTTGATAGCTTGAATTTAGGACATATTTACCCTTCTTGCTAAGTCTCTATGCATTGCATTTAGACATTATTGATTAGGTCATATTAATTGCATTTTGATGATTGCATTAATGATCATGTCATGCTTAATGACAACATATGTTGAAATGGCCTTGTTTGATAACTAGGATATAATGTTGCATAACTATATCTAGTTAAGTCTTTATGAACATTCATTTAGACATTGATATCTAGGAATTGTACTTAGTGACATTCTTAAATTCCTAGATAAGTATTTAGTGTTTTGCCTAGAATTATTTGCATGTTTGAATATTTCATCATATTCACATAGGTTGTTGAACTATTCATTGAGTCAAGTCTTGTGGCTTCGGTGTGAAGTTGCACAAGCAAGGGAAGTCTTGCAACCAAGGGTGGGTTGGCAAGCAATTGGTCGGGTGCCACTGTAAAAGGCTCAAAGGGGTAGAGTAGGAGGCGTTCATGCCAAGAGTAGTGTATCAGGGGATATTATTAGGGACTGAACCAAGAGTGGTGAGTGGTGGTGTCCATGGCCTGAGGTTGTTGAGAGTGAAAGTCCGAGTATCACTTGAGGGTGTAACCTTTTATTCATATAGTGGATTTCTGTGACCGAGTATGGCGCACTTAATAGGCCGTGGTTTTTTTCATTTGGAGGGTTTCCACGTATACATCTTGTGTTGTTTTTATTTCCGCACTTTACACTTGATGTTGTATGTTTGTTTTATTGGGTTAATTTTGAATACTGACTAATCAAGAAAAATTGGTATTTGATTTGATTAAAACCTATTCACACCCCCCCCCCCCCCCCCTCCTAGGTTTAGACACACACATTTGCAGGGAATTTTCATTCAAGAAATAGTGAATCAGTTACCAGATGCATTTATAGATGCTACTAGGGTAACAAAATTTTACATCCCAACTGTTAATGTACCAGCACGGGTGATTGTTTCAGAAAAACAATCGAAAAAAATAATAGCAAAAGAATCATCTACTGAACGCTAGAAGCATGGTAGACCATTTGACTACCACGGTTTTGGTGTGCATTGATATTTTTCCTCTAAAAAGAAAAATAAATAAATCCACTTTCTCTAAGTTAACTCCAGAAAAGTTAACTGTCCCTAAAGAGACACAAGTTACTAAGGTGACAAAATCCTCAGTGGGGGAAGGAATCTCTGAAGAGATACAAGAATATAGAAATGAGGAAATTTCTATAAATTATACAAGGGAATTGTGGAATTGTAAAGAAACAATCATCGATGATGTATTTTCATACACAGCGGCAACTGAAATTATATATGTTGATTACGAACCTCATAATCTCGATGATCAATAATCCAGACAACTGAAAATGTCAAACCTGTTGGGTACAAATGAGTTTTTATACGGAAACATAATGAGAAAAATGAGGTCGTGGGATATAAGGCATGACTCGTAGCACAGGGTTTCTCGTAGAGACCCGGTATCGATTTTGATGAAACATACTCACCAGTAATAGATACAATTACGATTCGATTTTTGATAAGCATAGCTGTCTTGGAAAGACAGGAAATGTGTCTGATGGACGTAGTGACCACTTATCTATATGGTTTGCTAGATTTAGATATTTACATGAAAATCCCTAAAGGATTTAAAATGCCAGAAGCATGTAACTCAAGACCTCATAGTTTGTATTCAATACAGCTACAAAGATCCTTGTATGGACTAAAACAATCTAGATGGATTTGGTGTAACCGTCTCAGTGAATATCTAATAAAAGAAGGATATTAATAATCTTATATATTCATGTGCTTTCATTAAGAAATCAGAATCTGGATTTGATATCATAGTAGTATATGTTGATGTTATGAACTTAATTGGAACTCGCAATTTGTTTGGTAAGAGGGAGAGATGGAGGGAGAGAAAGGGTTAGAGGGAGAGGGTTGGAGGGATAGCTCCAATCCTTTGTTTGGTTGGAAAGACAAAAGAGGGGAAATTAGGGAAGGAGGGAGCTGTAATCCTTTTTTGGCCCACAAAAACCAATCCATCCAATGATGGGTGGATGAGAGAGGGGAGGAAAAATTAGAGGGAAATGACAATAATACCCTTCAATTTTTTATAACCCTTTAATTTATATAAGTGCAATATAGTAAAGTTATAAAATATATACCAATCCATCCATTGTACCCTCTTTTCAATACCAAACAACATGAAGGATATATGTTATCCTCTCCATCCCTCATACTCTCTCTCCCCTTAATTCATTCATCTCTCCTACTCACTCTTCCTCTTACCAAACATAGTCTTGAGAAACTCCTGAAAACTGCTGAATACTATAAAAAGAACTTCGAAATGAAAGGTTTGGCAAAGAAAAAGTTTTGTCTCGGCCTCAAGATCGAGCATAGATCAAATGGAGTACTTTTCCATCAATCAACATATATTGAAAAGATTTTAAAAATATTCCATATGGATAATACTCATCCATTAAATACTCCTATGATTGTTAGAACTCTTGATCTTAAAAAGGGTCCATTCCGACCAAAAGTAATTGGTGAAAAGATATTTGGTCATAAGGTACCATATCTTAATGCAATTGGTGTTTTAATATATCTGGCTCAGTGTACTAGACAGGATATTGCATTCTATATGAATGTACTGGCTAGATTCAGCTCAGCACCAGCTCAAAGGCATTGGAATGAGATCAAACATTTTTTTCGTTACCTTTGAGGAACGAAAGATTTAAGATTATTTTATACAAAATCTAACAACTTTTCAAGTTTACTTGGTTATACTGATGCCGGGTATCTATCTGATTCCCATAAAGCTCGTTCACAATCGGGATATGTTTTTACATATAATGGCATAGCAATATCATGGCAATCCACAAAACAGACTTTGGTTGATACATCCTCTAATCATTCTGAAATCATCGCACTTCACGAAGCAAGTCGAGAATGTGTTTGGCTAAGGTCAGTTATTCATCATATTCAAAATACATGTGAATTATCATTATCTACAGAAATGCCAACACAGATATTTAAGGATAATACGGCTTGCATTGCTCAAGTTTGAGGAGGATATATCAAGGGAGATAGAATCAAACATATTTCTTCTAAATTCTTCTATACTCATGAGCTTCAACAGAGCCAACACATTGGTGTTAAGCAAATACGATCTATAGAAAATCTTACAGATTTGTTTACCAAATCAATGCCTACATCAACTTTTGAGAAACTAGTTTATGGAATAGGCATGCGTGACTTTGTAAATTACAAAACTAATGTTGAAGTTTTTATAAGAGGGAGCGTTCAATCAGGGGGGAAAAATCAATAGACAAATGTTGAAATAGACATTTGTACTCTATTTCTCTTCGATCAGGTTTTGTCTCACTGAATTTTCTTGACAAGGTTTTTAGTGAGATGGTTTTTAAATGTCCAATCCCACTAGATCCAGAAGATCATTTTCTACATTTTGTCTAGGTTTTATCCAATTAGATTTTTTTCTAAAAAATTAAAATACAAGTTATATAAATCCAAAGGGGACGTGTTATAATATATAGCTTTTACGGTTTTACCACCTTTGTAATACACACAATATTTCTCCACAAATCCACCACCTCTCTCTCCCACTTGTACAACAACGTGTCACCCTCTCCTTTGTCTATATATATATATATATATATATATATATATATATATATATATATATATATATTTTTCTTGTAAATCGGAAAACTTCTGAAAGTCAATACTAAGTAAGTCTTCTCTCATCTCTCTTATCCCTCTCGCATCGCTTTTACTTATTTCTTCATCCGATCTCATCTCTTTTTTCACTTTATTTAATTCATTTTTTATTCTTTTATAATAATAATTACATTTTAAATTTATTTTTCTATATAAAAAATAAATTAATTAATGTGCTACGAACTCATATTAACCGAATAACCGTACAAGACAGAACCTCCTCAAACCAGTTTTAATGTGTACAGCAAATAAACTTAATATATCCTCACAAATGGATATTAATACGCTACAAACTCAAATTAACTGTCCAATAGAAGTTTTCCTCTACAAGCTTTCCTTCACGCTTCAACATAAGATCCTTTCTTTTAAGGGCAAGAACCGGGGTCTTGTCAATGCCACATGTAATGATATCTTAAGTACCAGAGAACGCAAGCCATAAAAAAATTGAAAATAATTTGATAAGAAAATTATTAGAGAAATGGATAAATCTATCCCTAAGCAATTAATAACAAGTTATAAGTTATATATTTACACACCAATTGTGCCTCAATTAATCTTGGGAAGAAGTTAAAGTATAAACTTGAGATGAAGTCCAACAAGTATTTGAACAGTGAACCATATTTAGCAATTGTAATAAGTAATGTTTAGAAGGATTTAAATCCCCTTTTAATATGATCTTTTTCCTGACCTTTTTAAAATATGTGATTGGTTATTGATAAAGTGGCTGTAAAAACCAATCACATATCAACCACACATTTATTGCAATGTTTATATATCGTAAGAATAGGTGAGGTCAGAAAAAAGATTAGATAAGTAGATGATCTAAATTCTGTTTACACATACGACAACGTAGACAAACCATAAGACTAGTAACAATTTCCGAAGTGAAAAAAGTTCTTTTGACACTTTTTTGAACGGCTATATCATTGATCAGCCTCAAAAGGCCAAAAAACAACACAAAGACAGGCGGGAAACCCACCAAGCTAGAACAGAAGCCAAAAACAAGTAACAACAAAAAAATAACAGCCAAGAGAGATAAAAAGATCAGGCAAAACAGAGAGCCACTAAAACAGAGCAAACGACGAGAGGCAAAACAAGCTGGCAAACAAAACACAACAACTAAACTAATCAAAGCTCAGTGAACCTCCCGTATCAGACTATCCCCTTCCATACCAAACTCCTTTTTAGCTAGCATATCAATGAAAGAGTTGCAGTTGGCTAAGTTACAAAAGAACTTCAAACACTATATGACAAAAAGATTTTTAAAAGAAGAAAATACATCATTCCAATTGCATATTTCCATATTGAAATTACTTATATATACCACGTTGGATGGTGCACAAACAAGTACCTAGTCCTTTTTAATAAACTAAAGATTGATTGGTAAAGCACATTAAGAGTACTTGAAATCCGTATGCATAAATTTTAATCGAGCACCGACTTTTCATACTCTTCTATTGATGATATAATTGTACGTTGCGAGGAAAGCATCATTTAGTCGGTGCATGGTATAACGAGTTTGAACCTATGGCTCATTACGTTGAGGCTCTACGGTAGAGCTCTGGCCAATAAACTTAAATTGCAACAATATCCATACGATCAACATAAGCCGTTGCACAACGAAACAGATCCAATCACAAAGAAAATAAGAACCTAGCTTCGAGTAATGTTTTAGATCCATTTATGAGGATGAAAAAACAAGTTGCATGACAGAAAATTGACTTCCAGAAATAGAAGATAAGGACATAAAATTACAAGACAAGATAGAGAGGAAAGAAAGTGGCATGCACTGATCTTCATTTGCATACAATGTCTTTAAGAGTAAAGAGACCCACCCCATAACTTTATGGGCCTCAGTTACCTTTGTTTTCACATATGTCTATGTCTATCTTCACTCTCAAACAGTCAAACCCAAAAAAGAACATCACAGTGCTCATTGGAGTTTGGACCAACTACAAGTTCCCTGGTACAAAACAATAATATGCCTATCTTCACTCTCAAACCCAAAAAAAGAACATAACAGTGCTCACTGGTTATTGCCTTATTGGAGTTTGGACCAACAACAAGTCCCCCAGTACAAAACAATAACTTCATGATGGTATTTCCACCCACCCAATCAAGTGAGCACATAATAACTGTTAACCAAAATTTAGCACAATTCTTAAAATTAATTGAAAAGCCGAAAATTATAAACAAAGGTCCTATAATTCACGTTCTAAACATTACTTACAATAACAATCCTACGCCTATCACAAACCATCATCATAACACTCTGATAGAAGATTTTTGGTGTATGTTTATGTCAATTACCATCTAAATTTCCATTGCGCGGCTGCAAGAACTTCAATGGACGGCAAAGCTTCCTTCTTCCAGCTACCAAGAGCATCAAATGTATTAAAACGAATCTTAGTACTGGTTTTATCATGTTTAAGAACTAAACCACTCTCACCGAATACCATCCCCGGCAAATGCGTCGTGTCCAGCTTCTCCTCCCACCTGCACCCAATATTAACTATCAATAATCCTAAACTAACAATACCTACAATCAATTTTTGTTAAAAGTAATTTTGATTGATAGTAAAAATCCGATCGCAAAACAATAATTAAAATGGCTGAAATACAATCGAGAGACAAGAGACGAGAGAGTGAGCGTACTCTTCAAAAGTGGAGGATTTTAGAATAGTATCTCTGTGAGGTTCGACCTCCCAATCGTGAATTCGCAGTCCTCGGCGTCCATCGTCGACCGCCACTTCCGTCGTCGTCAATTACTCTCACCGATTTTCAACCTGCAGTTGAATTTCGCTCTTTGATGTCTGCTACTTTGTCAGAGGATCGTTAGGTTAGGTTTACAATCGAGAAACAAAGGAATGACCAGGGCATTGTGAAAGGTTAGCTTGGTCCATTAGAATTCTGAATGGGCAGTTCGGTCATTTCATAAAATTTAACTGCAAAGTGTAATTTGATTCTATGCAAAGTAACCCTGAAAAAAGGCCATTCTTACGAGTTTTTTTTTTTTAAAGGTGGACATTTTTGCTATTTTTAACTTTCTAACTTGTGAAGACCTTATTTATGCAAATCCCCAGAAATAAAAAATTGTCAATAAGTCCCTGTTGAATTGTTGATGTGAAAAATATATGCCTGGTCTGGTTACTGTTGCTATACATGAACTGCTCTTTTGTTCGGGTTGTAAATCAATCCAGCTGCAATATATATTCAATTAAAAATCCCAGAAAATGAAATTGATAGAAAACCTGAAAGGATTTTCTAATATAGTTTTTTTCAATTTATTTACTAAATATTCCAAAATTACTACAAGCAGTGATTTGATCATTAAATTTCATTCCCAATAATAATAATAATTAAAAAAACACATCCCAATAATGATGACAGAAATTATATTGAGTCAATCGGAAGAAGAAGACACAAAAATCCTAATATTATCCAAAAAGGTGAGATTCTGAGGACGATCCTTCCTCTTCACATACCCTTTCGCTTCTTTCTCCGAATAACAACAAAACCCCATCTTTTTGCTCTTCCTCCAAAGCTCCTCATCGTAACTAGTCTCCGCGAAATACGCCTCCGCCGCTGCAGTTACCGATTCTTGATTCTCCGCCGTCAGCTGAATAGGGAGCCGTTGGTAGTGACCCCGTGTGGTGCCTTCGAGTTCGTCGACTCGACCGAGGCCGTAGGAGGAGACGGCGTAGAGCTCTCCGGAGACACGGTGGCCGGAGCCCGGCATGTTGAGGAGGAAAGGGACCTTGTAAGGACCGCAGACAAGAGGGAATTTTTGGAAAGTGGTGTAAGTGCCTTTGAGAACTGCATCACCTGTTCGAATTAGATCTTGAAGTAATGTGTGGTTTGAGAATCCTCTCTTTAGGGTTCCGTACGTGAAGATCATCGTCTCTGCTTCGATTCCCATGATCGATCGATCGATCGATTGGTTGATTGGGTGATTGATTTTTCAATGTGCAGCTTTCATACTTCCAAGAGATTGGCTTTGGGGTTTGTTGGAGTTAAAAGCAACGGTGGTTCTTGGGGTATGAATCCTTAAATATTTGTGGTTTCTTTTTTGTTGCGAAGGGGAGATAGATCAATGGTATAGTTGGCATCTTATATTAATAAGAAGAGCAAATTCCTAAAAGTAGCCCTTGAGAATTTTAAATTGGATTTTTCACTCATAAAATTTATTAATACGGTCATTCTTATAATTACATCCATACCTAAAATTTAAAATATAAATATTAATATAAGCACCTACCCTAATATTATTATTACTCTCTTTGAAATGAATATTTTAATTTTAATACATATTATTTATACCTTTGAACTGTTATTGGATATAGAGTTATAAATATTTTTATTTTAGAAACCTCCCTTATGAACTAACATCATTAGCATTCTGTTTGCATCGAATGAATTTGATTATTAAAAAATCTAAAATGACATTATTTAAGTTTTAATTGTATGAATTGATCATTATACCCTCATACTTTTACCAAATAAACTAACAAAAAAAGATACAAAAAGTACGAATATTAACTTACAAAGGAGAAGTTATTTTTTGGACAGTTTTATCCTTAAAAATAACAAAATTATAAATGAACCTAAAGCTTTAAAAATGAGTATTTGCCTGGATTTATAAAAAGACAAATAAATACATAAATAAATACATATTCTTATTTATTTTCAATGTTTTTAGTTTATTTACAATTTTGATATTTTTAGGGATAAAATTGTTTACAAAATAACTTCTACTTCACAGGTTAACATTCTTGTCTTCTATATCATTTTATTAATTTATTTGGTAAAAGTATGAGAAAATAATAGTCAATTCATATAATTGAAGCTTAAATAGGGAAATTTTAGACTTTTTTAATAGTCAAGCTCAGTCAACACAAACGGAATGTTAATGGTGTTAGTCCATATGAGAGAGTTCTAAAATAAAATCATTTATAACTATACATCCAATAATATATTAAAGGAGAGAGGATGTTTTTATTATTAACCCAATTTTTAAAAACTCTAAAATTATTAACACATCCAATTTATATAAAAAATCATATTATTTTTGAAATCAAATCCTCTTTTAATGATTGTTCAACTTACTTTTAGAAATATCTTGAATATAGGAATCTTATGGAAGGGGAATATGTGGAACTTAATTGTATATTGAGTCAATGAAATCTCTTATATATATATATATATATATATATATATATATATATATATAATAAAACTTATTGATATCTATAGTTGTTTTGAAAATTAAAAGAAAAAAAAAACTTATTGATATCTAAAGTTATCTTTTTTAAGAAAATTATTTTGTTATTGATAGAGTTTATACCTATACATAAAAGAAATGCATAAAAAAGATAATCATGTGATGATGAGACAATTCGAGACTTGAAATAAAACTAAAGTTTAATCAGGGTTTATTATAAAAATTAGGGTTTATTATATGTTAGGATTTATCATAAGTTATTTTTTTTAAGTAAAAAAAATATAGTTGAAGATATGAATGTAATTAATTAGTGTATATAATATGTGGTTTATTTTTAATTAAAGTAATTTATCCCTATTGGTAAATTTCTATTTGGATATTTTTGTAGTTAATTTTTTTTAATAAAATATAATAAGTTTTATGGGTAACAATATCGACACCCTTTTAAATCTAGACATCCCAAATAAATTTTCGTTTATAGACAATGTTTATTGTTGTTGGAGAAAAATAATCCCCCTTTGTCTTTTTACTTTCTATATCCTCTAGGTTTATTTTTCTCTGCACTTGTTCATTCTCTCAAGTATTTTTATTTTTTTACCCAATCTTCTTCTTCCAAGTTTCCCATCTGTTAGGATTATTCTCGATAACAAAAGTATAATAATGTATTTGACAATCTTTTCATATTAATAAAGTGATTTCTTGTTTAACAAATTTTATAGCATTTACAGTTTAATTATTATAATTGTCAAAAGTAAATAATCATAAGGTCAAAAGACTATGAGAAAAGAAGAATTGTTCATACATATAATATGTATGAGGTAGACACAATTCTTTAGCTAGTCTTGAATAATATTCACAACTTAAGATAAAATGTTTGATGCCTTTATCTTGTCAAAGTTATAGATTCTTTTGCTAGCATTTGAGTGGGATCAAATGTGTTATGATGAGTCTAAAATCATCAAAGTGTGGTGTCTTTAGGCAAAAGAATCTAGTGCACTGGGTGCATTGAATTGGATCACAATGAAATACTTTATCTAGAACCGTCAATGGATAAATTTTTTTATTTGAAGACAATCAGAGAGTCTATCTTAATCCTGAGATAAATTATGGATTTATGGTTACAAGTGTTATCATTTGAGTTATCAATCAGTACGATTATATAGCATAGTCTATCATCGATAGTTTGGTGGTATTCATTTGTTAATCGATAGAGGACTTCATTTATAGATATGGACATCGTGGCTTCATTTATTGAATGAGAGTAGAATACCATCATATGAATGTTTTGAGGTATTGGATATTAAATCTTAACGTTAAGTTTTCAATAGTGTCTATTGAAACATGGCTTTTGGACAAGTCAAAATATCCAAGTTCAAAATGCGGTCATATGAGTAAATATGGTAACTTGGAGAGTTATATGCGGTCTATGAACTCTTGGCGATTACTGGTATTCTTCACGAGGATACACTTTCTCCAATAAGGTTGTCTAGGGTATGAATGAGTAACATCAACTTATTCTATCCTTATTTAAGAGTTCAGTTTTAGTTCTTTAGTGGAATAAACTAAAATTAAATAGATCGGACCTAAGTGAATCGTTTGTTGATTGTGATTGGGTTTTGTCTATTGGAGCTTAAATTTAGATAGCCCGCCAAGATCGCCAATCCACACGAACTTGTATGCATCACTTGATATATTCTACCGGACCAATTTAAGGGTCCATCTAGAATTGTATTGAGGCATGTTGACTTATTTCTTTTTGTAAGAATGGGTCTAGTTCATATGTGGACTTTTTATAAAGATCAAATGGGTTTAGCAAAATAAGAAAATAATACATTGACCCATATATTTTGGTATGGGCGGCAAGGCTTTTTAGAATAGCCTAATTATATTATATTATTTTATTATTTAATTAAATGAAAGTTAATTAATTTATTGATTAATTAATTATTTAATTAAAAGTCAAAATCTTTTTCCTAGTAGGAGATAGTCTCCTAAAATTATACTATTGTTGGTAGTATAATTAATGTTAAAGACTATATTTGATAAGTAGATAAATAAAAGAAATTATTTATCTAATCAAATTAGGAAGTCTTTAATATGGTTACAAATACACTATTAAGTTGGATTAGGAGTCTTGGTGTAGGAAAGAATTCTTTTGGAAAAGGATTATTGATCACCAAGTAAAACTATCTAATGGTAGAATTCCTTTTAGATAAGGATTCTTAACTACCAAATAAATCCACCTAAGAAAAGGATTATTACCAACAAAGTAAATCCTTCTTAGGAGATGATTTATAATCCTATATATATCTCTTGTGATTTTCGGTCAGCCCTAAGCAATTCTAAGAGTGAATTTCGCCAGCCCTAGCATAATTTCAAGAGAAGATTTTGGCTAGCCTAGGTAATTCTTTGTAGAGAGAATTCGGCCATCATAGGAATTTTGAGGGAGAAAAATCTGATTTTGCTCTAGAAAAAATTCGATCAACTCTAAGAAATAGTGTGTGATTTGGGAAAGAAGAATTAGGAAGAAGGAACATTTGGTTTTCAATAGTACACTAGTAGCCTTTACATCAAAAGGTTTTGTGTACAACATCGAATCAAGGTTCACGTGAGTTTCAATAAAATTGATTGATAATTCACAAGTGACCTAACGTTCTTTGTTTTCTTCTTGGAGGATTATTGTAACTAAAAAAGAGAAAGATTTTGTTTGTTTCCATCCTCAAGTATACGATTTAAAGAAAGGGAGCCCACACTCATAGGTGATTCACGTTCGTGATTGTATTGGAAGATCTTACGGAATTGATTCGACCCTTGTTCAATCGTCATGAGAAAAAGGTACGACACTTTTTATATACATCAACTAATTTAGGGTTAAGGTTCTCGTTGCATAAAAGGGATTTATTTATTTATTTATACGCAAACCCTATTTTGTGTTTTTTTTATCACGCTTCCGTTGCTTTTTGAACCGATCTTCCTCACAATTGGTCATTGAAGGGAAAAAACGGTTCAAAACGCAATGAAAGCGTGAGACAAAACAAAAATTAGGGTTTGCGTATAAATAAAACAATTTCCCTTTTATACAACGAGAGCGTTAACTCTAGATTAATTGACATATATAAAAGATCGTACCTTTTTCTCATGACGATTGAACAAGTGCCGAATTGATTCCGTAAGATCTTCTAATCCAATCATGAACGTGAATCACCTTGGAGTGTGAGCTCCCTTTCTTTCAATTGTATACCTGAGGATAGAGACAAACAAAACCTTTTCTTTGTTAGTTACAAATATCCTCCAAGAGAAAAATCTAAGAACGTCCGGTCACGTGTGAATTATCAATCTGAAACATAAAGCTCAACTAAACTTGGAGGCAGCAGGTGTTCCAAAACACCTTCTCCCACTCAATTATTTAAGACATGTGATAACCTCCCAAGAGGTATTCATGAATGAAATTTAGCAATACAAGGGTAGACAAGAAAATTAGCCCAAACAATATCTACTCCCAAAGGAGGGATATTCGTGAGGGGTTATATTGAAGGTCGATAACTTGGTAACACACTCAATGTGAGTTTATTAATATCTTCCCAAGAGTTATTATTAATAAAATCACAAGGCTAAAATTGAAAACGTTGGTTGTTATGTTAACAATTAGGTGGGACCTAACCCAACTAGTAAATGTTGTGAACTCCCAAATGAGTCGTGACATTTATGGGTGTTGAATCACCGTTGAATTTTTACGATTGAATTATTTTATTTTATTCAAGATAAATATTCGAAAATGCTTTATCATGATTATTTACTTATATAATTTTTGTTATTATAAAGAAATCATGACCCCATCCCTAATCAACATCCTAAAAAAGAATACTTTAACTGATGATAATTATGTCACATGGAAAAGGGAAATTGGGTTGTTATTGCAAGCTGAAAAACATAAATTTGTTATGTCTATTCCTTAACCACCAAACTAATGAATCTACTCAGAAGCAAAGAGATGAGTATTAGTAGTGGAAGTCTTCAGATGAAATGGGTAAATGTACGTTACATAATGGTCACATCTCTGACGTGTTGCAACAACAAGATGAAGGAATGGAGACTGCTACCAATATAATGATGTCTCTAGAAAAGATGTTTGCTATGAGGTTTAGGACGACTAAGAGAGAGGCATTGACTGCTTTTATGAATCTTGGGATGAAACCTGAACAGGGTGTGAAAGATCACACGATGAAAGTCATAGCACATCTCAACATTGCTGAACTGAATGGTGCCGAGATAGATAGTGAGACCAAAATTGACATGATTGTTAACTCACTATCAGATTCCTTTGATCAATTCAAGTTGGACTACACCTTGAATAATAAGAAATACACCTTGCAAGATATTCAAATCACCGAGAAAATCCTTGTGAAAGGCAAGGGTCAAGAGATTCATACCGTAGGTAAAGTTTCTACTGTTAAGACCCGTAAGAAGGTCAAGAGACAACAGAAGAAAAAACAACTTAGGCCTTCTTAGAAGGAGACCAAGAAAGCAACCAAGATCAAAGGGAAGTGTTTCCTTTATGGTGAAATGGGTCAAAGGAATAGACTGAATAAGAATGAATTCAACTTGCATTTAGACAATGGAGCGTTGGTGTCTACTAGTGTAGTGGGATATATTAGAATCAATTTAGATTCTTATAGGCATTTAGTTTTAATAAATGTTTATTATGTACCACAATTCAAGAGGAATTTAATTTCAGTTTCTTGTTTAAATAAATTTGGTTATTCGGTTACTTTTAATAAAGCTTTTATTATTAGTAAGAATGAAAAAATTATTTGCAAAGGTACATTGGAAAACGGTTTATTCGATTTGCATGGAAATATCTCTCACTTGTTAGATATGGAATCAACGGAACCTAATCATAAAAGAGTAAAATTGTCAAAAGATGAAACCTACCTATGACATTTACGCTTAGGTCATATTAACCTTAATAGGATTAAAAGATTGGTAAGTGACGGACCTCTAAGTGACTTAAAGGTTGATGATCTACCAACTTGTGAATCGAATGTTTAGGATTGATACACACTGATGTGTGTGGACCTATGAGCATTCAAGCTAGAGGTGGATATGAGTACTTCATCACTTTCACAGATGATCACTCAAGATTTGGCTATGTGTATCTCATGAGACATAAGTCAGATGCTTTTGATATGTTCAAAGCATTTAAAGTTGAAGTAGAAAATCAGCTGGAGAAACATATAAAAATCTTGAGGTCCGATCATGGTGGAGAATATCTATCTGGTGAGTTTCAGCAATATCTTATTGATAATGGAATAATTTCTCAATTTTTTGCACCAGGAACATCTCAACAAAATGGGGTGGCAGAAAGGAGAAATAGAACTCTTTTGGATATTGTCAGGTCTAAGTTGAGTTATTCAACGCTCTCTAATTCTTTTTGGGGATATGCTTTACAAACTGCAATGTACATTCTAAACGATGTACCATCTAAGTCGGTTCCTAAAACACCGTATGAGTTGTGGACCGGGCGAAAGCCTAGTCTACAACACTTAAGGATATTTGGATGTCCTGCGCACGTGTTAAAAAGAAAGACATAAAAGATGAAGTCCCCATTCAAAAATATGCATATTTGTAGGGTTTCCAAAAGGAACAAAAGGATATTATTTTTATAGTCCTTCAGATCTTAAAGTATTTGTTTCGACAAATGCTAAATTTTTGGAAAAGGACTATATGAATAATTTTGTGCCTAAAAGTAGAATTGTTCTGAATGGGCTTTTAGGAGATACAATTCCACAAGAGGTTTCGCAACCTAGCCCAATTGTAAGTTTTGTACCAACATAAGATCAAAAATCTACCATACTTTGTCGTAGTGGGAGGGTTGTTAGACAACCCGGGAGATACATCGGTCTAGGAGAATCCATAGAGAATCTTCTGGACGATGATGATCTCTATACGTACAAGGAAGCAATGGAAGATATTGATTGTCGCTATTGGCAAAAGACAATGCAATCCGAAATTGAATCTATGTTCAAAAACAAAGTTTGGTCTCTTGTAGACTTGCATAAAGGGATAAAACCCATCGGGTGCAAGTGGGTATACAAGAGGAAAAGAAGAATGGATGGAAAGGTGGAAACCTTTAAAGCTAGATTAGTAGCTGAAAGTTATACACAGAAGGAAGGTATCGATTATGAAGAAACCTTTTCTCCTGTGGCCATCCTTAAATACACTAGGATACTCTTATCCATTACGGCATCTCTAGACCTAGAGATTTGACAAATGGACGTCAAGACAACTTTCCTTAATGGAAGTCTTGACGAAAGCATCTACATGATGCAACAAGTAGGATTCATTGAAAAGAGCCAAGGGGAAAGGGTATGAAAGTTACAAAGATCCATACATGGATTGAAGCAAGCATCCAGATCCTGGAACATAAGGTTCGATCAAGCCGTGAAAAGTTTTGGATTTATTCAAAACCTTGATGAACCTTATGTATACAAAAGGATTAAAGGCGACAAGTTTATTTTCCTAGTTCTTTACGTTAATGATATACTACTCATCGGAAATGATGTAGGTGTATTGACGTCAATAAAAGAATGGTTAGCAAAGCAATTTGATATGAAGGACTTAGGAGAAGCAAGTTATATTCTTGGTATCCAAGTCATAAGGGATAGAAAGAATAGAACAATTGAATTATCCCAAGCTTCATACATAGGTAAAATCTTGTCTAGGTTTTCCATTCAAGATTCCAAGAAAGGTATGTTACCTTTCAGACATGGAATCAAACTTTCTATGGAACAAGTTCCTAAGAATGAGCATGATGAGCAATTCATGAGTAGGGTTCCATATGCATCGACCGTTGAAAGTCTCATGTATGCAGTGCAAGCATATTTTCAAGTATTTTAGGAGAACGAGAGATTTTATGTTTGTATACTCTGGAGGGGATTTAATTCCCGTTGGGTACACAGATTCTGATTTTTAGTTAGATTCTGACTCTAGGAGATTAACATCAGGATCTGTGTTTACTATTGGAGGAGGGGAAGTCATATGGAGGAGTATCAAGCAATCTTGTATTACCGATTCCACCATGGAAGCCGAGTATATTGCTGCATGAGAGGCTACTAAAGAGGCTGTCTGGCTCTGCCAATTCTTGATTGACTTGGAAGTGGTTCCTGATGTGAATAAGCAGATCACTATCTATTGTGACAATAGTGGAGCAGTGACTTATTCGAGAGAACCAAGAAGTCATAAGAGAGGGAAACACATTGAAAGAAAGTATCACCTTCTAAGGGAAATTGTGCATAGGGGTGACGTGATGATTATCAAGATCGCGTCAGCGGAAAATCTAGCGGATCCCTTTACAAAGGCTCTTTCAAAAAAGAGTTTTGATGGGCATCTAGAGAACATGAGGATGAAAGACATAACACATTTTCTATAGAGCAAGTAGGAGATTGTTAGGATTATGCTCGATAGCAAGAGTATAATAATATATTTGACAATCGTTTCATATTAAAAAAGTGATTTCTAGTTTAACAAATTTTATAGCATTTATAGTTTAATTATTATAATTGTCAAAAGTAAATAATCATAAGGTCAAAAGAATATGAGAAAAGAAGAATTGTTCATACTTCTAGATATGTATGAGGTACACAAAATTCTTTAGTAGGTCTTGAATAATATTCACAACTTAAGATAAAAGGTTGGGCATCTTTATCTTGACAAAGTTGTAGATTCTTTTGCTAGCATTTGAGTGGGATCAAATGTGTTATGATAAGTCTAAGATCATCAAAGTGTGGTGTCTTTGGGCAAAAGAATCTAGTGCACTAGGTGCATTGAATTGGATCACATTGAAATACTTTATCTAGAACCGTAAATGGATTAAAGTTTTCATTTGAAGACAATCAGAGAGTCTATCTCAATCCTGAGATAAATGATGAACTTATGGTTGCAAGTATTATCATCTGAGCTATCAATCAAGACGATTGTATAGCATAGTCTATCATCGATAGTTTGGTGGTATTCATTTGTTAATCGATAGAGAACTTCATTTATAGATATGGACATCGTGGCTTCATTTATTGAATGAGAGTAGAATACCATCATATAGATGTTTTGAGGTATTGGATATTAAATCTTAACGTTAAGTTTTCAATAGTGTCTATTGAAACATGGCTTCTGGACAAGTCAAAATATCCAAGTTCAAAATGTGGTCATATGAGTAAATATGGTAACTTGGAGAGCTATAGGCGGTCTATGAGCTCTTGGCGATTACTGATATTCCTCACGAGGATACACTTTCATCAACCAGGTTGTCCAGGGTATGAATGAGTAACATCAACTTATTCTATCTTTATTTAAGAGTTCAATTTTAATTCTTTAGTGGATTGAACTAAAATTAAATAGATCAGACCTAAGTGAATCATTTGTTGATTTTGATTGGGCTGTGTCTATTAGAGCTTAAATTTAGATAGTCCGCCAAGATCCCCAATCCAGACGAACTTGCATGGATCACTTGATATATTCTACCGGACCAATTTAAGGGTCCATCTAGAATTGTATTGAGGCATGTGGACTTGTTTCTTTTTGTAAGAATTAGTCTAGTTCACATGTGGACCTTTTTAAAGGTCAAATGGATTTAATAAAATAGGAAAATAATATATTAGCCCACATATATTGGTATGGGCAGCAAGACTTTTTAGAATAGCCTAATTATATTATATTATTATATTATATTATTATATTATTTAATTAAATGGTAATTAATTAATTTGTTGATTAATTAATTATTTAATTAAAAGTCAAAATCTTTTTTCTAGTAGGAGATGGTCTCCTAAAATTATACTATTGTTGGTAGCATAATTAATGTTAAAGACTATATTTGATAAGTAGATAAATTAAAGGAATTAATTATCTAATCAAATTAGGAAGTCTTTAATATGGTTACAAATATACTATTGAGTTGGATTAGGAGTCTTGGTGTAGGAAAGAATTCTTTTTGGAAAAGGATTCTTGGTCACCAAGTAAAACTACCTAATGGCAGAATTCCTTTTAGATAAGGATTCTTAACTACCTAATAAATCCATCTAAGGAAATGATTCTTGCAAACCAAATCCTTCTTAGTAGAGGATTTGTAATCCTATATATATCTCTTGTGATTTTCGGCCAGCCCTAAGCAATTCTAAGAGTGAATTTCGGCTAGCACTAGCATAATTTCAAGAGAAGATTTCGGCTAGCCTAGTTAATTCTTTGTGGAGAGAATTCGGCCATCATAGGAATTTTGAGAGAGAAAAATATGATTTTGCTCTAGACAAAATTCGATCAACTCTAAGAAATAGTGTGTGATTCGGGAAAGAAGAAATATAAAGAAAGAACGTTTGCTTTTCTATATTACACTAGTAGCCTTTACATCAAAAGGTTTTGTGTACAACATCAAATCAAGGTTCACACGAGTTTCAATCAAATTGATTGATAATTCACAAGTGACCTAACATTCTTTGTTTTCTTCTTGGAGGATTATTGTAACTAACAAAGAGAAAGATTTTGTTTGTTTCATCCTCAGGTATAAGCTTTAAAGAAAGGGAGCCCACACTCCTAGGTGATTCACGTTCTTGATTGGATTGGAAGATCTTGCAGAATTGATTTGGTGCTTGTTCAATCGTCACGAGAAAACCGTACAACACTTTTTATATACATCAATTAATCTAGGATTAAGGTTCTCGTTTCATAAAAGGGAATTTTTTTTATTTATACGCAAACCCTAATTTTTGTTTTTTTTTTCTCACGCTTTCATTGCGTTTTGAATCGATTTTTCCTACACCATCTACCTTGACAATATGAGCTCGTCTAGTGGTGCAAATGCCTCTCTCCCATTCTCACAAAACCCTGTATTATTGTAATATTTGAAAGAAAAAAAAGGTTTCCCATCAACCATATTTCTTCTTGATCTTGGGTAAAATCCACACTCTCAAGGTATTTATACCCGTATACCCATTCCTATTAACCTTGAGGGGTTGCCTTGGTGGTCCAGGAACGAGTTGTAAACTCAGACATCCTTAGTTCAAACATTGGCAACTCCTTTGAGGCCATCCCCTAAGACGTTAGCTTTATTGATGGAAGGATGAGCTTAAGGCATGGGTGACTCCCAGGTAATCAGTTTGAATCCTATCCAGGTGAAGACAAGTTCTGATTTACCTGCTTGCATCCTTATGCGGTCGAGGTTTCCTATCTATCATACTCCTGAATAACTAACGAACAGGCCGCTACGAGTCACACAGTTGGGAGGAGGACACCAAGATAGGTATATGGATGAAGTCCAAGCTCCTCGATATAAAAAAAAACATATGGGACTATGTATTCAATAAAGTTTGTGATTGTTTTTATGTTTTAATTTTTACAATTGAAAAGAAGAAGAGTTTGGAACTGTGAGATCTCCACCCATCAATAAGTTTATATATATATATATTCGAAGTTCAAACTGTTAATTTAAAAAAAAAAACATTTTTTTTTGTTTATATATTTTTTACTTTATAATATGTCAAATAATTTTATTTCAATCTATTGTTTATAATTATCTCTCATCATATGGAATAAAACAATAAAATTTATTGAGTAAGGGCATGAATGTCAAATTATAGGATTTCAAATGTTGTGCTTTGAAAAAACAAATAACTTAACTTCTTAATTCTGATTTCAGATGCCAAAAACAAACATGTTGTCTAAACTTCAGATTTCAGAACAGTTCAAACTTGTTTAGATTTCAGACAAAACAACAAACTCCATCTAAATAACTGAAACACATCAAAAAGATATTTATACTTTGGTTTTGAAAACAGATTTTCAACCACTTGCAACCACAATTAAATACAAAACTTAATAAAATGGTAAGCAATGGATAGTCCTCACAGATCAAGATGAATAGTTGAAATACTATCTAATCTACGTTAGACTAACTAAGTGCATAAAATGATATATCCTAATGGACAGAGAATTGAAGTTTGTTTTGATAACAAGAAAGTAAAATAACAAGTAAAGTGAAATGAAAGAAATGGGAAAATAGAAGCTTAACAATCTAGATAAGAATGTGATGTAAACAAATTCAGAGATGTCTCGGGAAATGATAGAGTTGCGATTAGACCATGGGCAATGGTTAAATAGCTTCATTAATGCTCGGTTCACGAGGACCGATCTCATTCGAAAGAGTGATTTAGCCATAAACAATAAACCAAACACTACTCACCAAAATCCCTCTCTTTTGATATTTAGCGTAAGGGGATAATTGTGAGATCGGTTAGTGATGATTAAATGGTCTAGGCAATTGAAAGTGATATTCCCACCAACAACCTATCCTATACACTATGAGCCCTAAACAATTAAGAGTGTTGAAATAACCCTTAAAGCGTGTGTGTCTAATAACCTGGGGGGGGGGGGGGGGGTTTAATAGGTAGGTTTTAACACTATTAATTACCAACTTTTTGAATTAATCAATATTAATAAATTCACCCTATTAACAAACATGGAAATAAAGTAAAAATTGCAAAAATAAAAAATGACACAATTTTTAATTGGAAACCCTTGATAAGGGAAAAACCACAGGCTAACCACATTGCCACTCCCGATCCTCAAATCCACTATTGTAAGATGTTTACAACCTAAGTTAACCATAATAGGGAAAATCGCACAACGGAAGCGTGAAATTAATTAAAATTAAAAGGATCAGGGTTTCAGTAGAAATTAAAAATTTTCCCTTTTAATAACAAGAACCTTAATCCTAGATTAATTGATGTATATAAAAAGTGTCGTACCTTTTTCTCGTGACGATTGAACTAGCGCCGAATTAAATGTTGGTTCCGGGAACCGGAAATCGGTATCCGCGTAGCAAAAGGGCGGTGGGCCCAGTTTTAAAAATTTTCATAAAACCAAAGCTGTTTTAGCCGGATCGTTGTGATTATATTAATTCTAATATTTTACTATAAATATTAGGGAAAGAAATTGTTACCCTTGTAGACTTTTCGTGATTCCCTTGATCCAAGTTCTTCCACTTCAGGATCTTTGTGATTTCCTCGAACCAAATTCTTCCACACCGAATCTCTAACACAAAAGAACCGACGGGTGGGCGTATCGGTATTCAACAGAAATTTTGACTCTCGAATTTCTATTCAAGTTGTGTACTCAAATTTTGAGACAACAAGAAAAATATTAAGAGACTCTCTCACAATATTCTTTAGAGGCTAGTATATAAAAAACTTTATTTTTCTTTCTATATATTTCTCTCGTTACAATGGATAAGAAACACTTCCTTGTTCCTCTCTCTCCCTTGTTAAAATTACAAGAACAAACTTCGTTTTTTTTTCTTCATTGAGGATTGTATATAAAGAGAGAGAGCTAGGGTGGTTGGAAAAATGAAGCATAGATTAGGAGCTTCATTTCAACTCGGTTTAAAAGAATGTGTGAAGAAAACAACACACTAAATATTTTTATCGTCAGAGCAAGAAGACTTCATGATGGCATTGTAAAAACACAAACTAGAACCATGAACATTTGCTTTTATTGTTATTTTCTTTTCTTCACTTGTCTTTGACAAGAGCTTAGCTCTTTATGATAACAAATATTATTTTTTATTAAAGAAAAACGTTTGTGGTGGGTGGTGCACAAAGTCACCACCACCCACCTAAAACAAAGAAAACAAAAATTAAATAATTAAATTATTATTTTGTATATATAATAAATAATCTAATTATTATATTTTATAAATATATATAATTAAATAATCAAATATTATTTAATCAATAAAACAAATCATAAACTCATTTATGTATAGATGATTAACTAGCTTCATTAGTCATTATACCTTAATATTCAATACAGTGTTATGGAGATAGCATGAGGACATATGGACCTATAATTTCAAGCTCCAATAAATCTTTAATATTTAATCAAACTCTTTAATTAAATATTAGATTTATAATTCCAGATTTATTCCACTAAAAAACTGGAACTGCACTCTTGTCATTATAGAATTAATTACTCGAATAGGAATCGAACAGTCCATTGATATAACCATTACATATACAGATAAATCCTCCATAAACAGTTAGTAATATGTGCAAGGTTCAAATCCGTTGACCTCCCAATTACAACTTTATCCTTGAGTTCCCGTGATTCTCTATAGAACAATTATTTATGATTTTATCATAAATTGAGCGCTCTATTGTTCAACACCCGAATCATTTACTCAAGAGAACTGTTTGTTTGCTTCAATTAAGAAGGAATGGATTTCATCTTGTATATTATCATTCCCAGCTAAATATATCATTATGTCTCAAAGATACAAGGTTTTAGGTTTGGCAATATGAGCAAACTATACCGAGTAAGTCAAAAGACACAACTCTACAAGTAGGAGTCTGTTAAATACTCAGAATTAAGATCGTTCCATATATGACCATCTTTTCGATAAATGAGAATACTTTGTTTCAAGACGGAGATTATTAAAGATTCCAATTTATCGTGTCCATGTCTTGTATAATCTTATTATACAAAGTACCTTCATTCTAATGTCACCACATCAACAATTCAGATAAAACTGTTCCATTCTTAATGGGAATGATCTGTACTAGTAATTTTAATTAATTAAAGATCCCAACTTTAATTAACAATTACATACAATTAAGATTAATATATCAAACATAATCCTCATGTATATAACAACTTATATACTATGTTTAATATTAAATTTAATAATCATGGAATTTTATGTTATTAATACAATATTAATAACATTAAATGTACACAAATATAAAATGAAATGTTAATCAAATTATTATTTCACCAAAAAAATTAACAACATTTGTTTTTAGGGCACTTTCCCAACAATCTCCCACTTGCCCTAAAGCAAATGAGACATGTCTCTCAACCCTAGTCCTTCTAGATGGTCTTCAAAACTCTTTGCAGGAAGAGTCTTTGTGAAGGGATCTGCGAGGTTGTCTTCAGATCTAATCTTTAGAACAGACACATCGCCACGATGGATAATCTCCCTAATTAGGTGATACTTTCTCTCTATATGCTTTCCTCTGTTGTGGCTTCTAGGTTCTTTCGAATTAGCGACGGCCCCACTGTTGTCACAATAAAGTGTCATGGGGTTTACATGTCCAGAACAACTTCCAGATCAGATAAAAACTTTTGGACCTAGACTGCTTCTTTAGCTACTTCACGTGCAGCCATGTATTCATCCTCCGTAGTGGAATCAATAATACATGATTGTTTGATGCTTCTCTAAACTACGGCTCCACCACTAATGGTAAACACTGATCCAGATGTCGACTTTTGACTATCTTTGTCTGATTGAAAATCAGAATTAGTATAGCCAATAGGAATCAAATTCCTACCTGAATATACTAGCATATAGTTTCTCGTTCTCATAAGATACTTGAGAATGTGTTTAACTGTTACCCAATGATCTAATCCTGGGTTTGACTGATACCGGCTAACTACTCCCACTGCATAGCATATGTCAGGTCTAGTACATAACATAACATACGTCAGGTCTAGTACATAACATAACATACATAAGACTGCCTACTGCAGAGGCATAGGGAATGTGTCTCATATTTTCTTCCTCTTGAGGTGTTTTGGGACACTGCTCTTTAGAAAGAGTAACTCCATGACGAGAAGGCAGATTACCTTTCTTGGAGTTATGCATCGCAAACTTGATTAACATTTTATCAAAGTACGATGCTTGAGACAACGCTAACAACTTGTTCTTACGATCTCGTATAAGTTGGATCCCAAGAACATAAGTTGCTTCTCCCAAATATTTCATTTGAAATTGGTTAGCTAGCCATTTTTTTACACTTGATAAAGATTCTACATCATTCCCAATGAGAAGAATATCATCAACGTAAAGAACTAAGAAGACTACCTTATTTTCTTTAATGTACTTGTAGACACAAGGTTTAATAACATTTGTATCAAATCCATTTGATTTAGCTGCTTCATCAAATCTAATATTCCAAGATCGAGAAGCTTGCTTAAGTCCATAAATGGACCTTTGTAATTGGCAAACTTTTTGATCTTGGCCTTTATCTATGAACCCCTCTGGTTGCACCATATAGATGCTTTCGTCAAGATGTCCATTCAGAAAATCCATCTTGACGTCCATTTTCCATATTTCATAGTCATAATATACGGAAATGGATAAGAGTATGTGAATGGATTTGAGCATAGCTACTAGCGAGAAAGTCTCTTCATAGTCAACTCCCTCTTTTTGGGTAAAACCCTTTGCCACTAGCCTAGCTTTGAAAGTTTCCACTTTCCCATCCAATCCTCTATTTCTCTTGTAGATCCATTTACAACCAATAGGTTTGACCCCTACGGGTAGGTCTACAAGTTTCCAGACTGATTTGGAGTACATTGACTCCATCTCGAGATTCATTGCTTGTTGCCAATTCTCATTGTCAGAATCTTTCACTGCACATCGATATGTCAATGGATCATCTTTACCAAGATAAAAAATTACAACTTGTGCTTCTCCGATTTGTTCATAGCGAATAGGTTTTCTTATAAACCTCCCACTATGACGAGATGGTAAATCATTCTGATTTTGAGTTGTGGTCTTCTCACTTTGTCGTTCGACAATAGTTGTCGTTGTTTGTCTGATTTCATCAGAAAGTAACTCATCAAGTATAACTTTACTACGAGGTCTGAAGTTTATAATATAGTTGTTTTCAAGAAAAGTTGCATTTGTCGATACAAATACTTTATTATCTTGAGGACTATAAAACAAACCTCCTCTCGTTCCCTTTGGATATCCTACAAATATACATACTTCAGATCGAGGTTCCAACTTCCCAGTCTTACCCTTAAGTACATGTGCAGCACACCCCCATATGCGAATGTGTCGCAAACTAACTTTGCTACCGTTCCACAACTCTAAGGGTGTCTTAGGTATAGACTTAGATGGAACTAAATTAAGTATGTATACAGAAGTCTGTAATGCATATCCCCAGAATGACATGGGCAATGATGAGTAACTCAACGTGGATCTTACCATATCAAGCAAAGTTCTATTTCTCCTTTCCGCGACACCATTTTGTTGCGGTGTCCCAGGTGTAGTCAATTGGGACAAAATCCCATGTTCGGTTAAATGATCCAAGAATTCTATATCAAGGTATTCACCTCCTCGATCTGATCAAAGAGTTTCAATCGATTTATTTAACTGCTTTTCAGCCTCAGCTTGGAATTCCTTAAACTTTCCAAAAGTTACAGATTTCTTTTGCATTAAATAAATATAACCATACCTAGAATAATAGTCAATGAAAGTAGCAAAATATTCATAACCCCCTCTTGCTTGTACATTAATCGGACCGCACACGTCAGAATGTATCAATTCAAGAGGATTTTTGTCTCTTTGACCTTTTGCTGAAAAAGATCGTTTTGTCATTTTACCTTCCAGACAAGATTCACAGACTGGAAGAGTACCAACTTTTAACTCTCGTAAAGGACCTTCCTTTACCAGTCTTTCAATCCTATTTAGGTTTATATGACCCATTCTAAGATGCCAAAGGTATATGTTATCATCAGGAGAAATCTTTTGCTTTTTAGACTTTGGTTGTTCGACTTTGAACATTTCAATGTTAAGCAGTGTATTGGAAGTTGGTCTTAAGAAATAAAGACCATTATCTAAAGTTCCAGAACAAATATTTAAACCCTTTCTAGAAATAATAACAACTTTATTATTAAAAGAAACCTTAAATAGTTGTTCATACAGTCTAGAAACAAAAATCAAATTTCTACTAAAACCAGGAAAATAATGAACATTGTTCAAAACAAGAAATTTATTATTAAAGAGAAGTCGCACTACTCCCACTACTTTAGCTGACACCATAGCCCCATTACCCACTCTCATCGTGTAGTCCCTATCGGCTAACTCTGTTGTAGAATTAAGCATATGCATAGAACAACAAACATGGTTAGTCGCTCCTAAATCAACTATCCAGGAAGACATATCATCTTCAACTAAACAAGCTTCTAGAATAAGTAAATCTGATTTACCTTTCTTTTTAATCTTGAGCTCTTCGAGGTACTTTTTACAGTTCCTCTTCCAGTGACCATCTATGCCACAGTGGAAACATTTTCATTTGGCCTTTTTGTCAGAGCTCTTTGCCTTGTTGTTATTTTTCTTAGCTTTGAATTTGCCCTTTTTATTTTTCAACTTGCCACCTCCTTCATTCTTATTCTTCCTCTTTTTGGACTTTCCAGAAGAGGAAGTTATAGCTTCTACAACATTTGCCTCACCTTCTTTTTCATTCAAAATGGATTCAAAGGTTTAAAGCTCGTTAAGCAACTGAGTCATGTTGTATTTCAATTTATTCATGAAATAATTGCTTTTAAATTCAAGGAAGTTAGGGGATAGTATTTCTAAAATCATCCCTACTTGTGTGGCTTCACCGATTTCAGAACCATGAATTTCAGCCTCATTTATGTGTTCAATCATTTTGAGCGTGTGCTCACGAACTGAAATACCCTTTTTCATTATGGCGTTCATAAGCGCCTTAACATTCTTATGACGAGATTGTTCAGAAGGGCGTCCAAACATTGCCTGCAGGGAGTCCACAATCCCTTTTGCGGTTTCAACCGGTTCGTGCTTACACCTAAGCACATCAGACATGCCTACTAACAGGTAGCAACGGGCTTTGTTGTTGGCATTTTGCCAACGGTCATATGCTTCAGCAACAGTTGTTAATGACTTGGCATGAGGGCATGGAGGACATTCCTCTATTAGGACAAACTTGAAGTTTTCACATACAAGCACGATGTTCATGTTACTTTTCCATTTGACAAAATTTTCACCGGTTAGTGTTTTAGTCGCGAGTATCTTAATTATTGGATTGGACATGTTTGGTCTACTTAAATTAATAACAATCATTCACATTTAATTTGTGTCCACAATATATGTATATATCATATATATATAAACTTTGGTAATGTAAATATGATGCATACAGAAAATTATTTACTCAATTACCACGATAATCCAATTTTCACAAATAACGTGCCGTTGTAGAATAGGTCACGTATTCAACAATTGAATTGAGACTTTCTCAATTAATAAAAGTTAAATCAAAATATCTCATATTTTCAACTTTCATTAACCACTATTGAATTTAGTTAAGAATCGTAATTAACTAGCTTAATTACATCTTTTGAGTGTAACCTACCATTTCAAAATTTTCAGACTTAACTCAAAAATTGCCGCCGTAGGGTAGGTCAATTTTGAAATACATCTAAAAATCCTATCACATGGAAGACAACCTTGCTATTGACTCAAATGGACACCCTCCGTAGGGAGGACGCAATCAAAGCATCTCAAGACGCCATTTAAATCTCACTGTGTAGTACTAATGGTAGAGACTATAGGTAATATTGTCATATTACCCTCTCCCACTCAATATTTTAAATTGTTGTAATTTAATTACAAAATATCTAATATTATGTACTAGTAACAATTTTTACAAATACAAATCTATTTCTAATCTAAAACAATTTCAGAATAGAATATATATGCATGACATGTCATAACGATTCCAGTAGGCACTAATTAATAGAGATGACATATTATATGCATGAACATATTATATAATTATCACATATAATATAATATGAAAAAGAAAATAAGAACTAAATGAATTTTGGCCGAGTTCCTTTGGATATTTAAATTACAACCCAAAAATTAATCAAATTACAAATTTGGTCTTGTTGTAATTTCCATCCTTGATGCGATCCAATCTCATCGGTTTGCTGATAACACCGTCTTCTTCAATTTTATATTTTGCAAAAAAAAAAAAAATTCCTATACGACATCGGGTTTACAAATTTTTATCTAAAATTGAAGAAACGATATACAATTAAAATTAATAATAAATCCAAAGGAACCATATAATTAACGACCAAAATTATTTTATTTACCATTCATCACATGAATAAAAATAATCATTAAATCATATCTAATGCAAAGTGCCTACTACCGGAATCAATTATAATATTAGAATTAATATGAACAACAACGTGGATCTGATACCAATTGTTGGTTTCAGGAACCGGAAATCGGCATCCTCGTAGCAGAAGGGCGGTGGGCCCAGTTTTAAAAAATTTCATAAAACCAAAACCGTTTTAGCCGGATCGTTGTGATTATATTAATTCTAATATTTAACTATAAATATTAGGGAAAGGAATTGTTACCCTTATAGACTTTTCGTGATTCCCTTGATCCAAGTTCTTCCACTTCAGGATCTTCGTGATTCCCTCGAACCAAGTTCTTTCACACTGAATCTCTAACACAAAAGAACCGACAAATGGGCGTCTCATAATTCAACAGAAATTTTGACTCCGAATTTCTATTCAAGTTGTGTACTCAACTTTTGAGACAACAAGAAATTTTTTGAGAGACTCTCTCACAATATTCTTTACAGGCTAGTATAAAAAAACATTATTTTTCTTTCTACATAGTTCTCTCGTTACAATGGATTGGGAACACTTCTTTCTTTCTCTCTCTCTCCCTTGTTAAAATTACAAGAACACACTTCGTTTTTGTTAATAGTGAAATTTGGCCAGGGGTCAAAGAGAAAATTTCCACCCATAATTTACAATCATGAAGCCTGGAAAGACCGTGAAGCCACCCCGTAGGAGCAAGGAAGGCCGGTTCGGCTTCAAAGCTACCAGAAGACAAGCATGACATGACCGGGACGAGCCCCCACAAGAGTACTGGAAGCCGGGCTTCTCCAGGCCATTTATCGCGGAACCTTGGCTCTGAGTTTAAGCTCCATAACCGCCCCATAAATGCCAGGGGAAGTCTCCAAGCTCAAGAGAACTTCGAAAGAAGCCCGCCAACCTCTCTAGAAGCCCGCTGTCCTTGCTGGACATAGAGAAAGAATCATGCCTAAATCTACATTACCCCATCTATCTCCCAAGAGGGTCTACAAGAGCACCTCAAGCCCCCAAGGGTCAGGGAAAATCCATCTTAAACTTCTAAGAACAGAGCCAGAGCAGGGATCTACCTCGCTCTATGGGTGACCTCCATGAAGATTCATGGCATGAGTGCACACAGGATCGTCTCCACGTAATATTTATATGCACGTCAAGAGTTTGATTCAAATAAGGGATTAAACTTATCTCCGTCAACGATATCATCAAATCCCATAACAATTCAAATTCAAATAACGAATCTCGCCTTATAAGGAGGGAACGGATTCATTGGATCACGGTAACGTATTTACGGATTAAAAACCTAGTTGGACGATATAAATAGGTGAAGCCAAGGAGAGACAGAGGAGGATACATAGAAAAACAGAGAACAAACGAACGACAGAGACAAAATCATAAACAACAGATATACACATAGAAGGAGGGCCTAAATTCTGATTCCAGAACACGGTCACCTTTATCTCCACTATTAGACAGGCACCGAGTTGTCACCACCCTACCTCTCCGAGAGATTGTGAGCAAACAAGAGAGTTATTTGTATCTTAAAGCGATATATCAATAATAGAGCTCCCATTTACTGTTATTACCACTCGTCTCTCTCTTAAACAGGTCGGGAACCAACGATACCGACCTCGGCCACTGCTTTCGTGGTAGTGGTCTCAAGGGTGTTAACAAAAGTTTCTCATATCAAGAAAATTTTCCATTAACACTTTCTGGCGCCGTCTGTGGGAAACCTCTCACACCACTATTTTTTTACATTCAAAAAGTTCATTATTTCAAAGTCGCCATGAAGCTCCGATCCTCACAAGGGCAACAGGGCACCTCGTGGCAAGCTTCTGCTACATAGAAATGAAAGGTCCCGAGGAAAGGGAAAAAATCCAGGCTCCATAGCCAGATTCCCACCCAGCCAGCTACTGTACGGGCTCTGGATCCCCCTCTGGGAAGCCAGGTCAAGCTTGACCAACAAGCGATGGCCTTTGTAGAGAACGTCCACCTTCGATTACTTGCTGAGGGTATCGCTATTCAATAAACGGGTCTCTACAATCATGGGGAATCAACCAGGCCTAGGGCTAGGCAACCAGCCTTTGATCGCTTGGGACCTGCCCTTCGGGAATAAAATCGTAACAGAGTGGGGCTCTCGACCTCGATCAGGGATAGGCTAGGGCTCATGCCTCATGTTCCTGAAGCGCTGCCACGCTACCAACCACGACAAGTCAGATTCGCGGTAGATGTTCTTCCCCGGGAACGGGAAGAGCTTCTCCACCCAACGATTATAAGAAGGTAATCCCGAGGTAGAGAAGAAGAAAGTCAACAAAGCCCCCGAGCAAGCCTCCTCTAAAGAAGGAACCCGGTAGAGGTCACCAGTTCATCAAAGGGATCTGATGGTGAGGAATCCGAGATTGACTCAAGGAAGTCTGAAAGCAAGCTACTAAGGGACCAGTTGGCAAAGCTACGGAAAAAGGTCCAATTGATGAAGAAGGGGAAGTACAAGGAGGACAAGAAAGATCCTCTAAGTGAAATGAATGCCCCCATCACTAGAAGAATCCAGGAGGCAGAGCTCCCGCCTTAATTCAAAATGCCACCTGACGGGTTCTCTAGGACTGAAGATCCGTTGAGCCACTTAGAGAGCTTCGTTCAACAGATATAGGTCTATAACATAACCAGGGCCGCTATGTGTCGGGTGTTCCCCACTACACTCATAGATTATGCTAAGACCTGGTTTAGGAAACTACCCACCGGGAGCGTAGATTCCTTCACCAAATTATCAACTTATTTATGTTCACAGTTCCAGGGGGTTAAGGCCCGACTGAATGACCCGATTCATTTACAATACGTGATCCAGGAGAGAGGGGAAACTCTCCGGGTTTATGTCGAGCAGTTCCACAAGGAAGTCATCCAGATGGGGGTCTTCAACGAGAGAGAAACCCTCGCCAACTTTAGAAGAAACTTGTGGGAGGGAAAACTATTCCCGTCTTTCTCCAAGAGACCTCCGAAAAAATATCAGGAAGCCTATGATCGGGCTTTGGAATAGATTGAGGTCGACGAACAGCTCAAGGTCAAGATGGAGCATGACGACATGAGAGCTAAAAAGCGATAAAAGAAGGAAGCTCGCAGACCTGAGCAAGATCATAAAAGCCGGAACAAACCCCCTAATAAGTCAACATACGGTTTCCCTCTTCCTCAGCCCAGATCAGAAAGGTATCCAGATAAATAGGGCTCCTCGTCAAGCTTTACCACCTCTCAGAACAGTGGCCTCTATAGCCAGCGATGAGAGGGGGTACGACTATTACACTCCCTTGAATGCATCCCGAGAAATAGTCTTCCTCACTATTCGGGATAAGGGTTTGTTACAGAAGCATGCTCCTATGAAAGCCCCGGTCGATAAAAGAAATCGTTACAAATATTGTGACTTTCACGAGGACGTAGGGCACAATACTTCAGAATGCTACAACCTGCGGAACCAGATTAAGGCTTTGATAATGGGAGGATGCTTGATAGAGTTCTTACAACAAGTCAGGGAGAACATTCAATCTGGAAGGGAGGTGTAAGCCCAGATCCGGGAACATGCTGAGAAGAGGAAGAGAGAGTAGGCGGACCTGATGCAACAGATTCAGGTGATACATACTATCAGCAGAGGTCCCACTCTGTCCTGTACCTCCAATAATTCCAGGAAAAACCATGCGAGGAAGGTCCCTCGTACGGACGAGGGGCTGGATATCTTCAAGGTCGACTAGAGACAGACTAACCCCTCCTAGCTGTCTCATATCATCTTCACTGAAGCAGATGTCTTTAACACCGTGCAACCATATGATGACCCCATGGTCATTACAGTACAAATTGCCAATTTCATGGTGCACCACGTGCTCGTTGACACAGGTAGCAGCGTTGACGTTCTATTCAAAGACACTTTGGAAAAATTAAACTTGAAGCAATGGTGCTACAACAGTTGTACTACTCCATTATATGGGTTCATTGGGGACTCCATCACACCCGTAATATCAAAAATCCTACCAGTGATCATCGGAGCCGCACCTCTCTAGCAAAACATCATGACAGACTTTGTGGTGGTGGATACCCTGTCGGCCTACAACGCAATTTTAGAGAGGCCATTCCTATAATCCTTGAAGGGGGTTCTATCTATTTACCACAATGTCCTGAAGTTCCCGGTAGGAGACAAGGTGAGAGAGGTTCGGGGTGATCAGCAAGCAACTAGGAAATGCTACGCAGTGTCGGCTAACCCAGCAACTCTAGCTAAACAGCTCGCCCAAGTAACGACTATCCAAGGTGGGATAACCCCGGCACTAAACCTGGAAGACGTAGGCTCCACCGATTGTCACGAAAAAGGCCTTGTGGTGCCCGACATGGAAGAACAGAGAAGGGAATGGGCCAGCAGCCATCTGGTCGATAAGTTAGAGGAGATTCATGTTCGACTAAGCAATCCCTCGAAGGTAGTTAAGATCGGAGCTACCCTTGAGCCAGGAATGAAAGAGGGATTGATTAGGCTCCTTACGGAGTTCAAAGATATTTTCGCCTGGAGTCATACGGAGATGCTGGGAATCCCAATGACATTAGTTGCACATCGACTGTCGGTGGATCCTACCTTTAAGCCCGTCAAACAGAAAAGGCGCCACTTCAACACTGAAAGAATTGTGGCGGTTCAAGAAGAGGTGGATAAACTCACCCAGGCAAGGCTTCATTCGAGAAGCCCGCTGCCCCGAATGGCTCACCAACGTGGTCTGGTCACGAAGGCAAATGGAAAGTGGCGCATGTGCGTGGACTACGCTGACCTCAATCGGGCATGCCTGAAAGACAGTTTTCCTCTGCCAAAAATTGATCAATTGGTCGTTTCCACCTCGGGGAACAAGCTTCTGAGTTTTATAGATGCATTTTTCGGCTACAATCAGATTATGATGCATCCCGCGGACCAAGAAAAGACCAACTTCATCACCGCAAAGGGCTTATACTGCTACAAGGTGATGCCGTTCGGGCTAAAAAATGCTGGAGCTACTTACCAGCGGTTAGTCAACCGTTTGTTCAAGCCCAAAAGTGGAAGATCGATAGAGGTGTATATCGACGATATGATCACTAAATCTTCGACCTCGGAAGGCCACTTGGACAACCTTCGTAGGACCTTCATGATCCTAATGTTGAACCCTTCTAAATGCGCCTTTGGTGTAACTGCGGGGAAGTTTCTTGGCTTCATGGCCTATGAAAGAGGCATAGAGGCTAACCCAAAAAAAATCATGGCTATCCTGGATCTAGAATCTCCCACATCTCTTAAGCAGGTTCAAGCCTTGACCGGACAGGTAGCAGCGCTCAACAGGTTCATCTCCCGGTCTACCGATAAGTGCCTACCATTCTTCAAAGCTATCAACAAGGGAAGAAACATGAAGTTGGATCAGAAGAGCGAACAGGCTTTTCAAGCTTTGAAAAGATACCTAACAAGCCCTCCATTGCTGGTCAAGCCAAATCCTGGAGAAGAGCTCCAAATATACTTGGCAGTTTCAGAGACCGCTGTGAGTGAGGCCTTGGTCAAAGAATGCAGGTTTAGGATCCAGCGACCTATCTACAATGTGATTCGTGCTCTAACCAAGCCCGAAAAGAACTATACTCTGTTGGAGAAGCTCGCTTATGCCTTGGTGACCTCGGTAAGGAAACACCGTCCTTACTTTCATGCTCATTCAATAGCAGTGGTGACGGACCAACTCCTCCGTCAGTTCTTGCAAAAGCTGGATGTTTCTAGAAGGCTGGTTTTATGGGCCCTAGAGCTTACCTAGTTTGATTTAAAGTATAAGCCTAGGACCACGATAAAAGCTCAAGCACTAGTGGACTTTGTAGCCGAGCTTTCAGTACCTTCAGATCAGGTAACCCTCGCGGTAACAAATGTCACCCTTGAGAGGATTCCAGAATCTGACAATTGGTCGGAGGGCTGCGAGTCATGGACTCTCTACACTAACGGAGCTTCCGGGGGAGGAGCGGGCATAGTCCTCATCCACCCAGAAGGAACTGAGTGCTGCCATTGTTTCAGGTTTGAATTTAAAGCTATGAACAATGACGCGGAATATGAAGCCCTGCTAGCTGGAATAAAAACTGCCATAGAGCTCGGGGTTGATTATCTGAATATCAAGAGCGACTCTTCACTCGTGGTCAACCAAGTTTTTGGGGATTATCAGGCCAAAAAGGATAACATGATCGCTTACCTGAAACTGGTGCAACAACTCATGACCAAATTTACAGGATTCAGAATCGAGCAGATACCTCGACACCTAAACCATCGGACTAGCGTCCTAGCCAAGATAGCTGCCTATAGTGGCCAGACCCTACCTCACGGAGTCCCTCTTCAAGTTATCCCCCTACCTAGCATTATGACTGGTAAGAAAGCTTATACCTTGGACCGACAGCCATGCTGGATGGATCCAATAGCAGAATATCTACAGGACGGGAAACTCCCAGAGGAGCCCGGCCAAGCTAGGAGGGTTGAAAGGCTCTCGGTCCGGTATTGTATGGTGGATGGGCATTTATACCAAAGGGAAAAATCCTTTCTTCTGCTCCGATGTCTACACCCTGAAGATGCCAAGTGGGCTCTGAGAGAGGTCAATTCCGGGGAATGCGGGAACCATATTGGTGGAGAAGCCTTGGCATATCAGGCTCTCCACATGGGGTATTATTGGCTGACCATCCATCAAGATGCTAAGGACTTGGTGCAAACCTGCGAGGCATGCCAGAAGACCGTAAACTTGAGTCACCTCCCCCCGGAGCGTTTGTCATCTCTTAGCTCACCAAACCCCTTTGCTATGTGGGGAATCGATTTGATTGGACCGCTTTCTAAAGCTTCGGGACAGGCCAAGCACGCTATCATAGCGATTGATTACTTTACAAGATGGGTTGAAGCCGGACCACTGTCCCAGATATCAGAAGAAAACACAACAAGGTTCATCAAGACCAATGTAGTTTACAGGTTCGAAACCCCTTTGGTAATCATAACCGACCTCGAAAAACAGTTCGACAATGCCTGATTCAAAGATTTCTGTCAAGGTTTGGGAATCGACCTTCGGTTTACTTCGGTAGCCCACCCTCAGACCAATGGTTTGGTGGAATCCATGAATAAAACCATCAAGAAGTTGTTGAAGAAAAAGCTACAACAAAAGAAAGGCAGATGGGTAGAGGATCTTCCCGAGGTCCTCTTGGCTTACCGCACTACAAGGAGCTAGCTACCGGGGAAATGCCCTACTCGCTGGCCTTCGGGGTTGAAGCATTCCTATCTATAGAGCATAAGTTTACCTCATTTAGAGTCCAACGATTTGAATCGGGAAGCAATGAAAGCAAGATCCGAGCTAGTTTGGACCTCTTGGAGGAAAAGCAAGATCGAATGGTTGAAAAGGTAGCAATCTACCAAGGCAGGATTGCCAGGTACTTTAACAAGAGGGTTAAAACCTGAAGCTTCAAAGAAGGGGATTTGGTCCTTAGAAAAGTGACGTTGAACACCAAGAAGAGGTCAGACGGGGTCCTAGGGCTCAACTGGGAAGGACCCTACCTAATAAAAATGGTGATCCGTAATGCGGCGTATAAGCTCAAGGATATGAATGGCCGACTCATCGACCATACTTGGAATGCGGATGACCTAAGGAAATTCTACCCTTAAACAGGAGACTCAGGAGCAGGAAACCTCTGACTAGCTTCTTTTATTTTTTCTTCTGACAGTATTGTACTCTATCTTCCATATCAATAAAGCTTGCATTTTCCTATTTACTCCTTCTTCAACTATGTCCTACAATGATTTGGGTCTACGTGAAAAGTTTCGACATTATCGCCTCAAGACCAGAGGTAAGCCGGGGAAGCCCCCTCGCTACTCCTGATGCCTCGGCCAGGCACCACGGTCTGAGTGTAAGAGCATAGTTGACGTCCAGATCTCGAGACCAGGAAATAGCTAGATAGCCCTCATAATGCCTTGGTCGGGCTACCACCCCCAAGAAGGATCTGAGTGTAAGAGCATAGTTGCCATCCAGATCTCAAGACCAAGAAATAGCTAGATAACGCTCCTGATGCCTTGGTCTGGCTACCACCCCCAAGAAGGATCTGAGTGTAAGAGCATAGTTACCATCCAGATCTCAAAACCAGGAAATAGCTGGATAGCCCTCCTGATACCTTTGTCGGGCTACCACCCCCAAGAAGGATCCGAGTGTAAGAGCATAGTTACCATCCAGATCTCGGAACCAGGAAATAGCTAGATAGCCCTCCTGATACCTTGGTCAGGCAACCGTTCCCCCAAAGAAAGAATCGAGCTTGAAAGCGAGGAAGCCCTCCTGATCCCGAGCCCAAGAAGGGGGCTAAACAGGTCTTTACTTAAATGTTATATTTGGGCTATAGCCCCCCAAAGGAGCTCGGGGATGGAGGGCTCGATTTACTTAAACTCTAAATGCTCATATTATTTCACTAGCTCTCCTTGATACAGGGTTACTTACTACAGCAGACCCACAATCAAATAAGGGGTCTGTCAACAGAATAAGTTGAGCTAGGAATTTCATTAGTATGGGGGCTCAATGCCAACAGCTTTTTTCTTATATTATTTCCCCCCCAAAGATAGCTCGTTTCGATATAAAAGCTGGACGACCAAGCAAGTACATGCAAGCCAGAGTTAGACCTGAGATTAAAATTTTATTATCAAGTAAGGGATCCTATCCCCCAACAAGGCTACAACATGCAAAGAGGGCCCTATCCCTGGTTACAGGCTACAAAAGAAAAATAATAAAAGATCAAACTTAATTGAAGATGGGATGCCCACCCCCTTTTCCGGGCATTCAAAATAGATCACATGGAAAAGAACTCAAGCTTCTTCATCTTTCTGAGGGCCTTCAGCTTCCTCCTCCACAGGACGGACCTCACCCCCTGCTCCACTCTCCAGTCACGGCTCATCCTGATCAGCTGCATCTACTATTTCTCCACTTCCTCTTGGGGATCAGCCTCGGCTGTCTAGGGGTCAATAGGATCTTCCTCCATTATTTCATCGATCACCGCCATAACTTCAGGCGGTATAGCTGCATCAAAAAGGCTGGTCAAAGACTTAGGCAGGTTCCCACCTTCTATTGGCTTCATTCCTGAGAGCACTGGTGGGGGATCTCAGGCTTCAAGAAGGCTAGAACAAGAGGAGGCTAGAATAGGAGGAGGCAGATCTGACACCTCTAACTGCTTCCCAGCTCCCTCCCCATAAGGGCCAGCTCTATCAGTTTCAGGGCAAGACATCTCCGTAGCCCGTGATATGATCTCCGTTCCATCCCAGCAGGCAATGCTGGAGAGATCGAATGGGGGAGGGAGAGCCTCTGCAACCTGATAGGAGGCATAGAAATACCTCTCACTAAAAGTTGTTTCCACTTCGGCTTGGAGATGGGTAATTCGAGCCTGTACGTTTTGGTTTTCAACATCTAGGACCTTCGCCTCTCCCCTACAGTCATCCCGCTGGCTAGCCCACCGTTTCGACTAGAGAATCTCCTGATCAAATGCTTGTTTCAGCCTATCATGATCACATTGAAGCTCAGCTAGCTATGTCTCAATTCCTTGTTGGCTGGAGGTCATCTCCTGGACCAGGGTCTGAGCCCGCGCAAGCAACCTCATGACTCGCTTAGCTTCAGCTTCAGCCTCAACTTTGGCTGCCCGATCACGGAGGAAGGCTACCTTATGCCCCATGGCCACCTGAAACTTGAAAGTTTGCAAAGGAAAATTAGGTTAGAAAATGACAAGTCAAGCAGCTCAATGAAGAAGTAAAAGCGACAATTACCTCGGCTAAAAGGGCGGACCCTTTGGTGATCAAGATTTCCACGGGCAACGCGGTCATCCTATAAAGCCCGTCGCCTGGACAAGATGCCACAAATTGCTTCAGGACCTCGTCCTGACCCGCCGAGCTCGATTGCTGGTGGGGGCGAGAGGGGGCAACCTCAGAAAAATCGGTATCGAGCTCCCTGGGAATCTCGATTACCTGGGATACAACCGGATCTACAGAGAAGGCTAACGGGACTCGGGGGCATCGTTTAGAGCTGTAACTTCTGGAGGAGGGGCAGGAACAGACTTATTGACGACTTTGGAAGAAAACTCTCCTCGGTTTAGAGCCTTTGCAGCCCGAGATGCCAGAAGAGCCATCTTGGACTTCACATGGGAATGAGAGGGGGAAGGAACGAACGAGGCAGCTACCTTAGTGGTTGACCCCCCTTTTTTGGAACAGTCGGGAGAGCTCCCGAGGACGATCTGGAAGGAGGAGAAGGTATCCCAGCTTGTCGGGCTTCGCGAGAAGCTTGAGCAACAACAAACACTGTTAGAGAAAAGAATCAAGATCAACAAAACTTAACCCTCCAATAAAAAAAAGAAAAGAAAAAACAAGATAGATCGAGATACTCACGAGGGGTACCACCAGATATCCACAGGTACCTGTTTGCCCTGTGGGGATCGAAGGGGTCAATGGTCGAAAACTTCAGATTCAAATAGTTCTGAGCCAGGATGGTCTTCAGCACGACTTCACTAAAGGCTGTGGGCAACCTAGAGCTCATGCCCGCTGATGAAGATGGAGCTCCCCTAGTCTCCCCCCGCCAATACCCATTCTTCTTTCCAAGCAGAGTCCTTCTTTGAAGCCCCGGGGATGAAAAAATTGAGTCTATTCTTAGCCTTGGCATAGAATTGGCCTCGTGGGACTCCTGCCAGGCTACCGATCTGAAAAAGAAAGGCAAGCTCCTCAGCCCCGGGCTCCCTGGTTATGCCGCTCAGCTCGTATTGCTCCCTCTATAATACCAGGAAGCTGATTAGATACCTCTAAAAGTCGGGTGTCAGTTGAAGCGGAGCCAGCTGAAGGGCATTGAGAGCCGGTCGTAGGGTAAGGTGAAGAGGGAACCTCACCCCGCTCTTAAAAGCCGCAACGTGGATAGGAAGCATGCCTTTGGGTGGGCTAAAAGCATCATAGTTTCAATAGGGGATGGTTAGGGAAACGGTATTAGGAATACCATACTTATCCCGTAGACGGTCGATCGACTGAGGGTCGACAGTAGAGTCGGGGATGACCCTGCGTTCGAAAGGAATGGTTATCACTGGAGGAATCTCCGTCACCATGACTTGAGCCCTCCCGACCGTATCAAATCTCTCCCCGACATCAGAGTCTTCGTCGACTAAGTTCAAAGGGTGGTCAGGCTGGTTCAAAAAGCTAGAGCCGATAGAAGCGTTCCTATTAGAACGACGGCGCTGGCGGAGGGGGGAAGATTCCTCATCGCTTGAAACACCTCGCACCCTCTTAAGAGGAACTAGGTTAGGGCCCCCGGAGCCCTCCACCAAGGCATTAACACTATCTGTGGAAGTCGACATTGATGGGCAAGAGAGAGAGAAAGCAGGGAAGAAGAAATTTGAATGTTTGAAGATTTGAGAAAGTATGAAGAAAGTGACGGTCAGGTCAGGCTTAAATAGAGGTTTATTGGCAATATCCTCGGAAAGATCACCTGGAGCCGTATTACAATCGTTTTTCTTCGAATAACACTCAGTTTCAAATTCAAAATGTTGGGTAGTTAATAAGAAGATTTCGTTTTCATTAATTATCTTTATGGCGAAAAAATTTCTCAATTAAACAAGGAATCTGACTCCAACCCCAACTCTACCACCAGTGTTCAAGTCAGAGGGGACTTCTGTTAATAGTGAAATTTGGCCAGGGGTCAAAGAGAAATTTTCCACCCATAATCGACAATCATGAAGCTCGAAAAGACCGTAAAGCCATCCCGCAGGAGCAAGAATGGCTGGTTCGGCTTCAAAGCTACTAGAAGACAAGCCATACACGATCGGGATGAGCCCCCACAAGAATACTGGAAGCCGGGCTTCTCCAAGCCATCTATCGGGGAACCACGACTCTTAGTTGGAGCTCCATAACCGCTTCGTAAATGCTAGGGGAAGTCTCTAAGCTCAAGAGAACTTCGTAAGAAGCCCGCCAACCTCTCCAAAAGCTACTGTCCTTGCTGGACATAAAGGAAGAATCATGCCTAAATCTACACTACCCCAGCTACCTCCTAGGAGGGTCGACAAGAGCACCTCAAGCCCCCAAGGGTCAGGGAAAATCCATCTTAAGCTTCTAAGAACAGAGCCAGAGCAGAGATCTACCTCGTTCTATGGGTGACCTCCATGAAGATTCATGGCACGAGTGCACACATGATCGTCTCCACGTAATATTTACATGCACGTCAAGAGTTTGATTCAAATAAGGGATTAAACTTATCTCTGTCAACGATATCATCAAATCCCTTAACAATTCAAATTCAAAAAGTGAATATCGCCTGATAATGAGGGAACGGATTCATGGGATCACGGTAACGTATTTACGGATTAAAAACCTAATTGGACTATATAAATAGGTGAAGCCAAGGAGAGACCGATGAGGATACCCAGAAAAACTGAGAACAAACGAACGACAGAGACAAAATCATAAACAACAGATATACACATAGAAGGAGGGCCTAAATTCTGATTTCAGAACACGGTCACCTTTTTCTCCACTATTCGACAGACACAAAGTTGTCACCACCCTACCCCTCCGAGAGATTGTGAGCCAACAGGAGAGTTATTTGTATCTTAAAGCGATATATCAATAATAGAGTTCCCATTTACTGTTATTACCACTCGTCTCTCTCTTAAACAGGTCGGGAACCAACGATACCGACTCCGGCCATCGCTTTCGTGGTAGTGGTATCGAGGGTGTTAACAGAAATTTCTCATCTCGAGCAAATTTCTTGTTAACAGTTTTTTTTCTTTATTGAGGATTGTATATAAATAGAGAGAACTAGGGTGGTTGGAAAAATGAAGCATAGAGTAAGAGAGTTATTTCAACTCGGTTTAAAAGAATGTGTGAAGAAAACAACACACAAAATATTTTTATTGTCAAAGCAAGAAGACTTCATGGTGGCGTTGTAAAAACACAAACTAAAACCATGAACATTTACTTTTATTGTTATTTTCTTTTCTTCACCTGTCTTTGACAAGAGCTTAGCTCTTTATGTTAACAATTTTTTTTTATTAAAGAAAAACGTTTGTGGTGGGTGGTGCACAAAGTCACCACCACCCACCTAAAACAAAGAATATATATATATATATATATATATATATATATATATATATTAAATAATAAAATTATTATTTTTTATATATAATAAATAATCTAATTATTATATTATATATATATATATAATTAAATAATCAAATATTATTTAATCAATAAAACAATACATAAACTCATTTATGTATCGATTATTAATTCTAAATTAATCATTTAGCCTCATTAGTCATTATACCATAATATTCAATACAGTGTTATGGAGATAGCATGGGGACACATGGACTTATAATTTCAATCTCCAATAAATCTTTAATATTTAATCAAACTCTTTAATTAAATATTAGATTTATTAATTCCAGATTTATTCCACTAAAAACCTAGAACTGCACTCTTGTTATTATAAAATTAATTACTCGAATAGGAATCGAATAGTCCATTGATATAACCATTACATACAGATCAATCCTCCATAAACAGTCCGTATAAAAAGCTAGGTTCAAATCCGTTGAGCTCCCAATTACATATTTATCCAAGAGTTCCCATGATTCTATAATGAACAATTACTTATGATCTTATCATAAATTGAGCTCTCTATTGTTCAAGACCCGAATAATTTACTCAAGAGAATTGTTTGTCTGCTTCAATTAAGAAGGAATGGATTCCATCTTGTATATTATCATTCCCTACTTAATATATCATTATGTCTCCAAGATACAAGGTTTTAGGTTTGGAAACATGAGCAAACCATACCGACTAAGTAAAAAGACACAACTCTACAAGTAGAAGTCTGTTAAATACTCAGAATTAAGATCGTTCCATATATGACCATCTTTTCGATAAATGAGAATACTTTGTTTCAAGACAGAGATTATTAAAGATTCCAATTTATCGTGTCTATGTCTTGTATAATCTTATTATACAAAGTACCTTCATTCTAATGTCACCATATCAATAGTTCGGATAAAACTGTTCCATTCTTAATGGGAATGAACAGTACTAGTAATTTTAATTAATTAAAGATCCCAACTTTATTTAACAATTACAGACAATTAAGATAATTATATCAAACATAATCCTCATGTATATAACAACTTATATACTATGTTTAATATTACATTTAATAATCATGGAATTTTATGTTATGAATACAATATTAATAACATTAAATGTACACAAATATAAAATGAAATGTTAATCCAATTATTATTTCACCAAAAAAATTAACAACATTTGTTTTAAGGGCACTTTTCCCAACATTGAATCCTCAAGATCTTCCTATCCAATCACGAACGTGAATCAACTAATAGTGTGGGCTCCCTTACTTTAAAGTGTATACTTGAGGATGGAAACAAACAATTTTTTTTATTTGTTAGTCACAATTATCCTCCAAAAAGAAAACAAAGATTGTTAGGTCACTTGTGAATTCAATTTGATTGAAACTCGCGTGAATCTTGATTAGATGTTGTACATAAAACCTTTTAATGTAAAGGCTATTAGTGTACTATCAAAAACTAAACGTTCTTTCTTCCTTTTCTTCTCTGTCGAATCTGACACTATTTCTATAAGTTGATCAAATTTTGTTGAGCAAAAACAAATTTTCTCTCTCAAAATTCTATTGTAGCCGAATTCTCTAAAAAATTCTTAGCCTTAGCCGAAATTATATAAGCCATATATATATATATATACACACACATACATACATATATATATTATGATGGCCGAATTCCTAACCCTAAAATTTATAGGGTTGCCCGAATTCAACTTATATTTAATTTAGGAGACTTAATCATTTCCTAAGAATGATTTACTTGATGGGAAAGAGTCCTGTCCTTAGGTGGATTTACTTGGTGACCAAGACTCTTTTTCCAAAAATAATTCTTTCTTACACTAAGACTCCTAATCCAACTGAAATAGTGTATTTGTAACCATATTAAAGATTTCCTAATTAGACTAGATAAATAATTCCTTTTATTTATCTTCTTATCAAATATAATCTTTAATATTGATTATACTACCAACAATAGTATAATATTAGGAGATCATCTCCAACTAGATTTTTTCTTACTTTTAATTAAATAATTAATTAATTACCAAATTAATTAATTTCCATTTAATTAAATGATAAAATAAAAATAATATAATTAAGATAAACTATATAGCTTTGCCGCCCAACACCATATATGGGCCATTATATTATTTTTTCTATTTTATTAAATCCATTGGCCCTTAATAAAAAGTCCACATGTGAACTTAACCCATGCTTACAAAAAGAAACAAGTCCACATACCTCAATACAATTCTAGATGGACCTCTAAATTGGTCCGGTAGAACATATCAAGTGATCCATGCAAGTTCGTGTGAATTGTGGATCTTGGCAGGGCTATCTAAATTTAAGCTCCAATAGACACAACCCAATCATAATGAAAAACTGAGTCACTTAGGTCCGATCTATTAATTTTAGTTCATTCCACTAAAGAACTAAAATTGCACTCTTAAATAAATATAGAATAAGTTAATATTTCTTACTCATACCCTAGACAACCTTATTGGATAAAATGTATCCTTGTGAAGAATATCAGTAATCGCCAAGAGCTCATAGACCGCCTATAGCTCTCCAAGTTACCATATTTACTCATATGACCACATTTTGAACTTGAATATTTTGACTTGTCCATAAGCCATGTTTCGATAGACACTATTGAAAACATAACGTTAAGATTTAATAACCAATACCTCAAAACATCCATATGATGATATCCTACTCTCATTTCATAAATGGAGCCACGATGTCCATATCTATAAATGAAGTCCTATATCGATTAACAAATGAATACCACAAAACTATCGAGGATAGACTATGCTATATAATAGTACTCATTGATAGCTCAAATGATAACACCTGCAACCATAAGTCCATCATTTATCTCAGGATTGAGATATACTCTCCGATTGTCTTCAAGTGAAAACTTTTATCCTTTGAAGGTTCAAGATAAGGTATTTCACTGTGATCCAATTCAATGCACCAAGTGCACTAGATTCTTTCGCTTAAAGACTCCACACTTTGATGATTTTAGACTCATCATAACATATTTGATCCCACTCAAATGATAGCAAAAGAATCTATAACTTTGACAAGATAAAGGCGCCCAACCTTTATCTTAAGTTGTGAATATTACTCAAGACTAACTAAGGAATTGTGTCTTCCTCATACATAACTAGATATATGAACAATTATTATTTTCTCATAGTCTTTTGACCTTATGATTATTTACTTTTAACAATTATAATAATTAAACTATAATTGCTATAAGATTTGTTAAACTAGAAATCAGTTTATTAATATGAAAAGATTGTCAAATATATTATTATACTCTTGCTATCGAGCATAATCCCAACAATCAGCCACTTTCTCTACAGCAAATGTGTCGTATCTCTCATCCCCATGTTCTCTAGACGCCCATCAAAACTCTTTTTAATGGAAAAGCCTTTGTAAAGGGATCTGCTAGATTATCTGTTGACGCGATCTTGGTAATCGTCATGTCACCCCTATGCATAATTTCCCTAAGAAGGTGATACTTTTTTTCAATGTTTTTTCCTATCTTCTGACTTCTTGGTTCTCTCGAATTAGCCACTGCTCCACTATTGTCACAATAGATAGTGATCTGCTTATTCGTATCAGGAACCACTTCCAAGTCAATTAAGAATTGGCGAAGCCAGACAACCTTCTTTATCAGCCTCGCATGCGGCAATATACTCGCCTTCCGTGGTGGAATCAGCAATACAAGATTGCTTGATACTCCTCCATATGACTGCCTCTCCTCCAATAGTAAGCACAGATCCTGATGTTGATCTTCTAGAGTCAGAATCTGACTGAAAATCAGAATCTATATACCCAACGTGAGTTAGATCCTCTCTAGAGTATACAAGCATATAATCTCTCATTCTCTTGAGACACTTGAAAATATGCTTGACTGTTGTCTAGTGATCAGGACCAGGCTTCGATTGAAACCTGCTAACTAGGCCCACAACAAAACAAATATCTGGTCTAGTACAGAGCATTGCATACATGAGACTTCCAACTGTCGATGCATATGAAAGCATACTCATGAATTGCTCTTCATGCTTATTCTCAGGGACTTGTTCCTTAGAAAGTTTGATTCCATGTCTGAAAGGTAACATACCTTTCTTTGAATCTTGCATGGAGAACCTAGACAAGATTTTATCTTTGTATGAAGATTGGGATAATGCAATCGTTCTATTCTTTCTATCCCTTATGACTTGGATACTAAGAATATAACTTGCTTCTCCTAAGTCTTTCATATCAATTTGTTTTGCTAACCATTATTTTACTGATGTCAATACACCCACATCATTTCCGATGAATAGTATATCATCAACGTAAATAACTAGGAAAACCAACTTATCACCTTTAATCCTTTTGTATACACATGGTTCATCAAGGTTTTGAATAAATCCAAAACTTTTCACGGCTTGATCAAACCTTATGTTCCAAGATCTGGATGCTTGGTTCAATCCGTATATGGATCTTTCCACCTTGCATACCCTTTCCTCTTGGCCTTTTTCAATGAATCCTTCTTGTTGTATCATATAGATGCTTTCATTAAGACTACCATTAAGGAAAGTTGTCTTGACGTCCATTTGCCAAATCTCTAGGTCTAGGGATGCCCATTGGATAAGAGTATCCTAATGGATTTAAGCATTGCCACATAAGAGAAGGTTTATTCATAATCGATACCTTCCTTCTGTGTATAACCTTTAGCTACCAATCTAGCTTTAAAGGTTTCCACCTTTCCATCCATTCCTCTTTTCCTCTTGTAACCCACTTACACCCGATGGGTTTTATCCCTTTAGGCAAGTCCACAAGAGACCAGACTTTGTTTTTGAACATAGATTCAATTTCGGATTGCATTGCCTTTTGCCAATGGCTACAATCAACATTTTCCGTTGCTTCCTTATACTTATAGGGATCATCGTCGTTCGGAAGATTATTTACGGATTCTCCACCGATGTATCTCTCGGGATGTTTACTAGCCCTCCCACTACGATGAGGTATGGTAGATTGTTGATCTTATGTTTGTACAGAACTTACAATTAGGCTTGGTAGTGAAACCTCTTGTGGAATTGTATCTCCTGAAAGCTCATTCAGGACAATTCTACTTTTTGGCACAAAATTATTCATATAGTCCTCTTCCAGAAATTTAGCATTTGTCGAAACAAATACTTTAAGATCTGAAGGACTATAGAAATAATATCCTATTTTTCCTTTTGGATACCCTACAAATATGCAAGTTTCTGAACGGGACTATATCTTTTTTTATCTTTTCTTTTAACACGTGCGCAGGACATCTAAATATCCTCAAGTGTTGTAAACTAGGCTTTTGCCCCAATCCATAACTCATGCGGTGTTTTAGGAACCGACTTAGATGGTACATCGTTTAGAATGTACATAGCTGTTTGTAAAACATTTCTCCAAAAAGAATTAGGAAGTGTTGAATAACTCAACATAAACCTAATCATGTCAAAAAGAGTTATATTTCTCATTTCTGCCACCCCATTTTGTTGCAGTGTACCTGGTGTAGAAAACTGAGAAATTATCCCATCATCAATAAGATATTACAGAAACTCACCAGATAGATATTCTCCACCACGATCAGATCTCAAGATTTTTATGCGTTTCTTAACCTGATTTTATACTTCAGCTTTAATATTAATTAAACATGTCAAAAGCATCCGACTTATGTCTCATGAGATGCATATAGACAAATCTTGAGTGATCATCTGTGAAAGTGATGAAGTACTCATATCCACTTCTAGCTTGAATGCTCATAGGTCCACACACTATAGTGTGTATCAATCCTAAACATTCGATGGCTCTTGTGCCTTTGGTCGTACATGACCTTTTGGTCATTTTACCTTCCAAACAAGATTCATAAGTTGGTAGATCATCAACTTTAAGTCACTTAGAGGTCCGTCACTAACCAATCTTTTAATCCTATTAAGGTTAATATGACCTAGTCGCAAATGCCAGAGGTAGGTTTCATCTTTTGATAATTTTACTCTTTTATGATTAGGTTCCATTGATTGAATGTCTAACAAGTAAGAGATATTTCATTGCAAATAGAATGTACCTTTGCAAATAATTTTGTCATTCTTACTAATAATAAAAGCTTTATTAAAAGTAACCGAATAACCAAATTTATTTATTCAAGAAATTGAAATTAAATTCCTCTTGAATTGAGGTACATAATAAACGTCTATTACATCTAAATGCCTATACGAATCTAAACTAATTCTAATATCTCCCACTAAACTAGTAGACACCAACGCTCCATTGCCTAAATGCAAGTTGAATTAGTTCTCATTAAGCCTTCTCCTTTCCTTGAACCCCTGTAAGGAAAAACGAACATGATTAGTGGCTCCAGAGTCTATGATCCAAGAATCTGTAGAATCCGCCAAAAAACACGTTTCAAGATAAATAATATTACCTTCTTCCTTCTTTTCCTGAGACTTTGGGCAATTTCTTTTCCAATGTCCCTTTTCACCACAAAGGAAACACTTCCCTTTGATCTTGGTTACTTTCTTTGTCTCCTTTTTGGTAGGACCTAGTTGCTTTTTCTTCTGTTGGTGCTTGACCTTCTAACGGGTCTTAACAGTAGCAACTTTAACTACGGTATGTATCTCTTGACCCTTGCCTTTCACAATGATTTTCTCAGCTCTTTGAACATCTTACATCATGCATTGCAAGGTGTATTCTTTATTATTCAAGGTTTAGTCCGACTTGAATTGATCAAAGGAATCTGATAGTGAGTTGACAATCATGTCAATTTTGGTCTCACCATCTATCTCAGCACCATTCAGTTCAGTATTGTTGAGATGTTCTACGAATAATATCATGTGATCTTTCACACCCTGTCTAGGTTTCATCCTAAGATTCTTAAAAGTAGTCACTGTCTCTCTCTTAGTCGTTCTAAACATCATAGCAAACATCTCATCTAGAGACATCATTAATCGGCAGCAGTCTTCATTCCTTCATGTTGCTGTTGCAACACGTCAGAGATGGTGGCCATAATGTAACATTTAGCCATATCATCTGAAGACTACCACTGCTGATACTCATTTCTTTGTTCCTGAGTAGATTCATTAGTAGGAGTAGGTGGTTTAGGGGTGCAGAGAACGAACTTATGCTTTTCGAATTGCAATAAAAGTCTAATTTTCCTTTTCCATGTGACATAATTATCACCAGTTAAAGTATTGTCTTTTAGGATGTTGATTAGGGATGAGGTCATGATTTCTGAACAATAACAAAAAATTATATAAGTAAATAATCATGATAAAGTACTTTCGAATATTTATCTTGAATTATAAATAATTCAATCATAAAATTCAACGGTGATCCAACACCCATAAATGTCACGCCTCCTTTGGTTGTTCGCACCATTTACTAGTAGGACTAAGTCTCACCTAATTGTTAACATAACAACCTACGTTTTCAATTTTAGCCTTGCAATTTTATTAACAAGAACTCTTGGGAGGATATTAATAAAATTACATTGAGTGTGTTACCAAGTTATCGACCTTCAATATAATCCCTCACGAATATCCCTCCTTTGGGAGTAGATATCGTTTGGGCTAATTGTCTAGTCTATCCTTGTAAAAAAGTATCTTGCTAAATTCCATTCATGAATACCTCTTGGGAGGTTATTATATGAAACATAAAGCTCAACTAAACTTGAAGGCCATAGGTGTTTCAAAACACCTTCTCCCACTCAATTGTTTAAGGCGTGTGATCGAATTCCATAAAATGATTTACCAAGTTATCTAGATTCCAATTAGACACCTAAATCTTTCAATGCAGGTTCATACCAAAAGAGATATATAAGTGGCACTCCTATTCTATATGACATGTTATCAAACAATGACAAACACTGCAATATTTACAAAAATATAAATAGCTACAATTTTGGTCCATCCTAGAAAAGCAAGTAAATTACATGTCTTGGAATACGAAAACTCCTTTCTTGGTGAACAAGTTTTCACGCGACATTCATCGTTTGGACTCCCACGGCAGCCTTCAATGGGCGTGCGCACCCTTGGCCCCTTCCCATGGGCGTGCGCATGCCACAACCCTATAAATGGCTGCCATACGCAGCCCATGGCTTCCATAGGACTGCCGTGCGCAGTCCATGCCAAAACAAACAACAAACGTGGCTGCGTGCTCTTCGCACGCATGTTTGTTGCTACGGCTCGCATGGTCCAAAACTTGTTCCGGTTGCTCCCAATTCTTTAAACATTCGAGTCTTCGATAGTTGAATGTATTGCAGAAGAATTATAAATAAAAAAATACTGTATTTTTTTTATTACAATATAATGCAGTTTTTTTTATTACAACAACAAAATAAAAGAAAAACTTAACAACTATCAAGAAGGAAATTATGGCGATGATAGGCCACCCTTCTTGTTAAAATTTCAAAACAAAATTACATTGAAATTCTATGACCAAAACTAAGCAATAAAAAACCACATATAAAACACACACACACACACACACACACACACACAAACATATATATATATATATATATATATATATATATATATATATATATATATATAAATCCATACATTCGAATGTAAATATATATGCGAATACCTAGGGTGTCATCTCTTTCTAAAACATGCATATATACAATAAAAAGAAAAAGATTCACGTACACATAAATCAATGAATCAAGGGTACAACCAGACTCTGATACCAATTGTAAGGAAAATCGCGCAACAAAAGCGTGGAATTAATTAATATTAAAAGGATTAGGGTTTCGGTATAAATTAAAATTTTTCCCTTTTAATAACAAGAACCTTAACCTTAGATTAATTGATGTATATAAAAAGTGTCGTACCTTTTTCTCATGACGATTGAACTAGCACCGAATTGAATCTGCAAGATCTTTAAATCCAATCATGAACGTGAATAAACTAGTAGTGTGGGCTCCTTTACTTTAAATTGTATACCTAAGGATGGAAACAAACGAAATCTTTTTCTTTGTTAGTCACAATTATCCTCCAAGAAGAAAACAAAGAGCGTTAGGTCACTTGTAAATTATCAATCACTCGCATGAACCTTGATTGGATGTTGTACATAAAACCTTTTAATGCAAAGGCTACTAGTGTACTATCGAAAACTAAACGTTCATCTTCCTTTTCTTCTTTGTCGAATCTGACACTATTTCTATAGGTTGATCAAATTTTGTTGAGCAAAAACAAAATTTCTCTCTCAAAATTCTATGGTAGCCGAATTCTCTCAAAAAAATTTAGCCTTAGCCGAAATTACGTAAGCCATATATATATATATATATATATATATATATGATGGTTGAATTCCTAGCCCTAAAATATATAGGGTTGGCCAAATTCAACTTATATTTAATTTAGGAAACTTAATCATTTCCTAAGAAGGATTTACTTGATGGGCAAGAATCCTATCCTTAGGTGGATTTACTTGGCGACCAAGAATCATTTCCCAAAAAGAATTCTTTCCTACACCAAAACTCCTAATCCAACTTAAATATTGCATTTTTAACCATATTAAAGATTTCCTAATTTGACTAGATAAATAGTTCATTTTATTTATCTACTTATCAAATATAATCTTTAATATTAATTATACTACCAACAATAGTATAATATTAGGAGACCATCTCCTACTAGATTTTTTTTTTGACTTTTAATTAAATAATTAATTAATTACAAAATTAAATAATTTCCATTAAAATAAATGATAAAATAAAAATAATATAATTAAATTAAACTATATAGCTTTGCCGCCCAACACCATATATGGGTCATTATATTATTTTTTTTATTTTATTAAATCCATTGAACCTTAATAAATAGTCCACATGTGAACTAGACCCAATGTTACAAAAAGAAACAAGTCCACATGCCTCAATACAATTCCTGATGGACCCCTAAATTGGTCCGGTAGAACATATCAAGTGATCCATGCAAGTTTGTGTGGATTGGGGATATTGCCGGGCTATCTAAATTTAAGCTCCAATAGACACAACCAAATCACAATCAACAAATGATTCACTTAGGTTCGATCTATTAATTTTAGTTCATTCCACTAAAGAACTAAAATTGCACTCTTAAATAAAGATAGAATAAGTTAATATTTCATACTCATACCCTAGACAACCTTATTGGAGAAAATGTATCCTCGTGAAGAATATCAGTAATCTCCAAGAGCTCATAGACCGCCTATATCTCTCCAAATTATCATAATTACTCGTATGACCATATTTTGAACTTGGATATTTTGACTTGTCCATAAGCCAAGTTTCAGTAGACATTATTGAAAACTCAACTTTAAGATTTAATATCCAGTACCTCAAAACATCCATATGATGATATTCTACTCTCATTTCATAAATGGAGCCACGATGTCCATATCTATAAATGAAGTCCTATATTGATTAACAAATGAATACCACCAAACTATCGAGGATAGACTATGATATATAATCGTACTCATTGATAGCTCAAATGATAACACTTGCAACCATAAGTCCATCATTTATCTCAGGATTGATATAGACTCTCTGATTGTCTTCATATGAAAACTTTTATCCATTGACGGTTCTAGATAAAGTATTTCACTGTGATCCAATTCAAACCCATTGCACTAGATTCTTTTGCGTAAAGACACCACACTTTGATGATTTTAGAATCATCGTAACACATTTGATCTCACTCAAATGCTAGCAAAAGAATCTACAACTTTGACAAGATAAAGGCGCCCAACCTTTATCTTCAGTTGTGAATATTATTCAAGACTAACTAAAGAATTGTGTCTACCTCATACATATCTAGATGTATGAACAGTTCTTCTTTTCTCATAGTCTTTTGACCTTATGATTATTTACTTTTGACAATTATAATAATTAAACTTTAAATGCTATAAGATTTGTTAAACTAGAAATCAATTTATTAATATGAAACGATTGTCAAATACATTATTATACTCTTGCTATCGAGCATAATCCCAACAACCACCTAGTCACACTTCAGGGTTATTAACCCACCATTACTACCCAACGGGCCTTAGTAGTGATTCTTGATCAACAAGCTTGTGCACTAAATACTTACTCACAAAACTTAGCCACAATGAAGAGTCAAAACAACCTAAGTGGATATGATGAAATATTAAAACATGCAAGTGGTGCTAGGCTACACTAAATGCTTATCAAGGAATTCGAAGATGTCAATAAATGCAATTCCAATATATCAATGTCTAAATGCAAGTGCACGAAGGCCTAACTAGATATAGCTATGAAAGTCTAGTATCTAGTTATCAAACAAAAGCCAATCAACAAAAGTTTTCATGAAACATGGCAAAGAACAATCATTGCAATTAACAAATGCAATCAATTAAACCTAAACAATATCTAAATGCAAAGCATATAGATTTAGCTAGAAGGGTGAAATCATCCTAAATGCTAGCTATCACTAATCACTACTCTCAACCAACAACCAACAACCAACAATACAAGCATGTGATAAATACAAATAAACATAAGAACATTCATTTAATTCACAATAAAAACTAAACCTAGGCATACATGTCATAAGATTGAAAAGAGGTAATCTAGAACATGTAAAAGTTGCCTAGTCAGGAAACATATGAAGACCTATGCTTGGATGATGAAGAATGATGCTAGATGATCATGAAATGGAGTTTAGTTGAGTAAAAAGGTGTTTTTGGAGCTTCTCTTACTAAGAAATCTTTTCTCAGACTTAAATAGGGTTTTTAAGCTCAAAAAATGAGTTGAGGAAGAAGAGAACACACACACACACACACATACACACACACACACATATATATATATATATATATGGACAAATAAACAAAACAGTGTGCAAAAAAGAGGGCGGATTGTCGCCTTGTTGACTGTCGTCTAATACAACCGTGACAAAGCAAGTGATGACAATTTTTTTTAAAGTGTCGCATATAAGGTGTCGCTTTGGACAGCCGCGACAAAGCAAGCGATAGCAACTTTTTCTGAATGCCGCGTATAAGGTGTCGCTTTGGACAACCACGATGAAGAACGCGACAACACAACAACCCAAGATTTGAGCGACCTAAAATGTGACCAAACGACATCGAATCCTTCGTATAATATACCGTTAGAAAGTTACGGAAGTCTACTTTCTACTCCAATTTATAAAATATGATTTGGATGTCTGTAGAAAGATTTATGGTCATTTGAGTGACCAAATGTCAGAAACGGACAACAATAGAGCTGCCCTATTTTGGTGGGCAATTTGGAGATTTCAAAACCAATCCAAATGGTCATGAAATATTACGAAAAATATACCATAGAAAAGGTATAGGTGTCTAGTTTGTACATAATTTTTCAAAACTTATTTTGAATCATTGTATAAAATGTTAAGGTCACAAGACCATGCAAAGGTTAGTTTGGAAAAACATTGAAATCATTGAAATCCACTCTTTCAAAACATGACACATTACTCCACCTAACCAAACCAAGAGAAGAATGAGACCTTCTAAAATGGTCACTCAACACACCAAGACAAGCATACCATCGTGCAAGCGTGGACACATCACAAGCACACCACACAAAACCACACTTAAATATGGAAATGAAGTGCAAGTATCATTGTGAAGAAATGCACACATGAGTAACATGGAATAAATGCATGTCAATACAAATTATTATAAGTGTGTGTGTGCAATGTGTAAATGATGCCCACATAATCAATAAGGAACACAAGTGCAAGGTGAACAAAACATTCATGAAGTGTGTGTGTAACTAAATCTCTTCAAAGAGTTAAGCAAGTGATATACCTTAGAATCTTGTGCTTGGTCACAAACAAAGATCACCTAAACCACCCTTACATGTTAATCCCCAATTGTGATTTGTCAATCGAAATAAGCCAATCAAAAAACCGAAGAGATACCTAAGGCTAGATCTTCAAATCTTCCATCTCTTGTAGAATGACCATCCCTATAAAACAAGAAAACTATACTTTCCAAGACAAATGTATGTGAGGTGATCAAGAGAGATAAAAACAACAAGAGCAATTTGCAACAAAAAATAAAAAATAAAAATGCAACAATAATGCAAATGCAAATGCTCCCTCTAAATGGGTTAACTCCCCCTCAACAAGTCAATCTCCCCTTATATGCAACTCTCAGCTTCCCTAAAAACATGCCACTCTTAACTCTCAACTCCCTCTAACCCTAAAATTCAAACTACTCCCCCTTTTTGTCACAAAATAGGCAAAGGATTTTTCCGAATCGGGTTACTTAGCAAAGACAAAACAAGTTTGCATAATCATATACAACAACTTTATGCAATATAATTAAGTAAGAGAGAAGAGCAATGAAGTTTCATTTTAAGAAAAATGTGTGATGGTATTGCCTTGGATAAAAAACATGTAACATCAACTTTCAAAAAAATGGTATTTGGCAAAGCAAATATCAAAAGGGTTCCAAAAGAAGTCAATCCAATTTGCACCCTTTTGTCATTTGAACACAAGATAAGAAGATTAAACTTTCAAACCACACAAGCAATATTATCATTTCTTAATGACCAATCAAGACATGGATATAAAATCCTTATTGATTGTTGTCTTGTTCAAGCATGAAGAAGAGAGACGAGGTTAAATTGGATGAGACATTCTTATTAGTTAAATGGACACAAGGTCCTTATTGAGATTAGCCTTGTCAATTGCATTCACACATTTGCACACAAATACTTCATGCATAATATTTAAGCATGTCAAACTCGAGTTCACATAAACATGGAGATAAATTTTGGGTCAATCAAATGCACTTCCCAATCAATTTTGTTAGTCCAAAAATGCATGTTTGAACATAAATGAGAACATGGATTTCAAACAAGGCAAAGACACACTTATTGAATAAAAAGTCATATACTAGCATATGCAACCATGATACTCAAGCAATTAATTAAAGAGCATAAAATTGAACAATTATTTTTGCTTATTGAAATGCAAGTTTTCTCTCTTCGCTTGAGCTCCCCATATGGGATCAAACACAAACCAAGTCAAAAAGGGATATGAGTCACTATAGACCTACCAAGTCCATTGGACCTAGTTGAGCCTATAGGTGAAACCTTGGCACAATGGCATATGGGTTCATCTTTTCTAATCCACTTAGGTGACATATTGCCATTCCTAGTTGTCAAGATCATTATATTTCTCCTAGGATCATTGACTCTAGATTTCCTAGGCACATGCATATTGACTTTAGCCCTATTTCTTTCAAACATGCTCTTAGATCTACACACGTTAATAAATTTGAAGCAATTTGTTCTAATATGACCATCAACACCATTAAAATGGTATGTAGGAGTGAAATAAGAGGTCACACCATTCCTTTATGAGTACAAAGGAGCTTTCCCATGTCTTTGAGCTTGCTTTTGGTGTTGGATCGATTTTCTTCTCCTTTGTTGTTGATTTGGAGAAGATTGCTTCCTTGTTTGAACTTGCATGAATTGTTTCTTGGCTTGGTGATATTTGGGTTGTGGGAAGCTTTCTTGATGTGCTCTAGCTTGTTGTGGTTGAGCTTTGACTTGAGCTTTTGTTGGAACATTTATTTGAGTTTGCTTTGAGGATTCTCAAACTTCTACCCTTCTTGTTGGTTGTTATGAAATTTGAACTTCTTTCACCTCTTGACTCATGACAAAAGTACTCTTCTTCAAGGAAATGGTATACATGCCTTCTACATACCCTAAGCCCTTCTTATCACTAAGGTTCTTCCTACTTGATAACATTTTGTCAAGTTTCTTAGTTCCGGAGGCCATCTTGACAATCAACTCTTTCACCTTTCTAAGTTCCTCCTTCAAGCTTTCTTCACCCTTCTTAGCAATGACAAGCTCTAACTTCAAGATTTCTTCCAAATCTCTTCCACTATTCCCTTTCTCACTCAAGTGACTCATTTTGGAAGTAAATTCGAGATTGTCAATTTTTAACCTTTGAATCTCCTCATTCTTCTTCAATCTAGGGCTTTGAAAGTGCTCAATGAACCCTTCAAGGTCCATGTCTTCTACATTTCCACTTGTAGAATAAGATAAAGAATTCTCATCACTAGAGTCATCACTAGAGTCATCACTAGTGTCTATTATTGTCACATTTACAACACTTCCATAAGTAGCTTCATCAATCACACTTCTAGCTAATTTATCTTGAATCTCTCCTTTAGAGTCACAACTTAAGACCTTGTTGCCCTTTTCTATATCCTCTATAAAAGAAGCTCCTAAAGCCATGTAATTAAATACAAGCTTGTCATCACTTGAAGGGTTTTCTTGTTAGGTTTTAGTTTGTGTTGGCATTAATTCCATATCAAAATGATGTTTACTTGTAATGATTTAGTTGTTTAGATTCATGATGATTCAAGCTTCAAAGAATAATGAACAACAAGTCAAAGAAAGTTCAAAGTCTTCAAAGAGAAAGGATGCAATATGGTTTTACAAAGGTATACTAAGACCTTATCTTTCTCTTACAAGGCTTAGGCACACATACACAATTCATACATTTGTGTCCCTGCATCGTTGTGCACTATTATAGGCACACACATACAATTCATTCATATGTGTCCCTGTATTATTGTGCACCATGTATAACACATTCACACACTTGAAGATGAATGCTCATGCATTGGTATGGAAATAACATGTTTTGGAAAATGCATGATTGGAGGCTATCTCTATGTAACATGCATTCTAGTGTGAATTGTGTTTGTATGTGTATATGTTTTTATAACATGGATGTAGAACTTGAATTTAGTCTTAAATCATTTTTTATTGAGTTTCAGTCATTTCGGTTACTCATACTATTGAATTCAAGTTCTAAGTCAAAAGATCTTGCACTTTCAACTAATGTTGCATACATTGTCTTTGTCTTCGTATATCATGTCGAATTATTATTTTTTGGGTTGAGTATCTTATATGTCCATGTCTATGAGAGATTTATGGTTCGTAATCCATAAACGGATTTGAATTCCGAGTTTGGAGGCCGGAGAACGATCGAAGAACACCATAACTTCTTCATTTGAACTCCGATTTGAGTGATTCAAAGTTGAGAGTGTTTTTCCATTCATCCTCCATCGTTTCTCTGAAGGTTTGAGTGAGTTTTATTGCTGTTTTTAGTGTCTAAACTCACAAAAATGGGACTACACCAAAATCAACTAAGGTATTGATTTTCTCTCAAAGTTTTCTTTTAAAACTTGGTCAATGGCCTTGGGTTTTCTTTTTCAACATATATATGTGTCTTGTGATTGTTTTGATTTAAGTTTTGAACTCTTTAAAAGCTAGGTTGAGTTTCAATTGAAATATCACATGTTGAGTTAGGTTTCGATTTTGCCTATGTTTTCACATGTTTGGGATTGTATTGTGCTAGCTTTGATTCTAGGACTATTTGATGATCTTTGATTGATTGATTTTGTGAAAAATAGTTCCTCACATGTATTAGGATCTCTTGGTCGAATTCTCACAATAATACATGTGCTTATGTTCTTTTGAGCTATTCATGTGTTTTGTTGAATCTATGTATAGGAATATGCTCTAGAACTTTAGCTTTAATCTAAATGACATTGTCATATGATTTTAGCAAGTTTTTGGTTTATTTGATTTAAACTAGATTATGTGATTAATTGAACATATCTTATGATTCAAGTTTTAGATCTATGCATGTATCTAGGTTGTACTTAATGTTGAACATATCTTACATGATCTAGATGGATTAAACATGCATGATTGGCTAGAATACATTTGATTTGTGCATTCATGCTCATGTCTAGTATTTATCATAGGATGTGTTGATCATAACATTCTATTTTGCGTGCTTGTTTGCGTTTTGCATTTATGATCACCTAGATGTGTTGTGAGAAGGAAGTATTGACAATAGGTGCGAGACCTATGTTGTTGAGCAAGAAAGTCTTGGCAAGAGGTGTGAGACCTTGGATTGTCAAGCACGGAAGTCTTGACTAGAGTCGGGAGGACTCGGATAGTCGAGCAAGAAGTCTTGCCTAGGGTCGTGAGGATCCAGAAAGGTGAGCGAGGAAGTCTTGACTAGAGTAGGGAGGAGTCAGATAGTTGAGCAAGAAGTCTTGCCTAGGGTCGTGAGGATCCGAAAAGGTGAGCGAGAAAGTCTTGACAAGAGGTGTGAGGCCTCAGATTGTTGAGCATGAGGGCGACATCTTCATGAGTAGGATAGGAGGGTAGTTTCTAGGTGAAGGGGTTACTTGAGAGATTGTACTTGTCTTATCTACTAGTGGATTTTATTTGCCGATGGTTGCTAACCCGTGGATGTTTCCTCTTTGAAGGTTTACCACGTTATATCTTGTGTCAACTTTTCTGTCTCTATCTCTCTTATATTTTTATTTGTTATTTGAATACTATGGATAGAACTCTTTATGTAAGTTGAATTCCTTTCTATAATATTTATTGTGTATGTGTTACAATTACTTGCTTGTATCACACTTTACTTGTTTTATATATTTATTAAGTGTCTTTAATTGATACATATATTGTGATACAAGCAATCATGAGGGACAAACTTTTGTTTGTTTCTAAGGGAGTCGAAAAAGATGTCTAACCTATTCACCCCCCCTAGGTTAGCCTTGAGCATTTAACCGTGTTTGTATTTTCATTTCTTCAATCTCACTATCACTCAAAGTAGCCACCAAAACCTTTCCTTTCTTCTTTTTCTTTGAATTGGCACACTTGGAAGCAATGTGACCAAACCCACTACACTCAAAACATTGAATGCTTTTCTTGGAGTCCTTCATGGAGTCCCTCTCTTGGGTTTTCTCCATCTTCTTGAAATTGGTCTACTTCTTGAATTCATTCTCCTTAGAGCTATAACCATTCTTTTGAAGCTTCAAAAATTTCTTAAATCTCTTTACCATCAAAGCCATATCTTTATCCGAGTCATCCTCCTCATTCTCTACATTAGAGGTCTTCAAGGCTATACTCTTTTGCTTCTTTGGAGGTGTAGGTGTAGAAGTCCACCTAGACTCATAGGCTATAAGCCTTCCAATCACTTCACTAGGCTTCATTTCCATATAGTTACTATTTTCTTTGAGTGCCATCACCTTGGACTCAAATTTCTTGGGTAGTGACCTCATGATCTTTTGCATGATTCTTCTATCCGAGTATGGATCACCAGGTTGCTGGCTTTGATTCACAATGTCCATCAACTTTACTTGGAAGTCATTAAAGCACTCATCCTCCTCCATCCTATTAGTTTCAAATTGCATTTGAAGAACTTGAAGCTTAGAGTCTTTGACTACTTCGGTTCTTTCATGAACCGTTTGTAAAATCTCTCAAGCTTCCTTTGCATTCCTAGGATTTTGAACCAACTTGTATTGATTATCGTCCATGGCACACAAGATAGCATGCATATCCTTGTTGTTCCACTTGGAAGCTTCAAATTCCCGTGTGCTACATGGAGACTTAGGCTTGAGGACTTCATCTCCATCATCATTGGTCGTCTTCGGAAGACTGTACCCATCTTCAACCACTATCCATTCACGGTCATCTATTTGGAAAATATAAGCCTTCATCTTGTCTTTTCATGAGGCATAATTTTCACCTTTAAGTAAAGGTGGTCTGAAACTAGATTCTCCTTCTCTAATCATCCCTAGCTCACTCATAGTGTTTGTAAATGAATGAGATGCAAATGTGATGCAACACACAAAATGCAAAGAGCAAGACACAAGCAAGGCACAGATCACCTAAGTATGTCTAGGCACCAGCTTTGATACCAATTGAAAATAACCCTTAAAGCCTATGTGTCTAATAACCTAGAAAGGGGGGGGGGGAGTGAATAGGTTTTAACACTATTAATTACTAACTTTTCGAATTAATCAATATTAATAAATTCACCCACTAACAAACATGGAAAATGAGTGCAAATTACCGAAATAAAAAATGACACACGATTTTTACGGAATGTATTGGTTCAAGCTCAAGACCACAACTCAGCATTATGTTAGATCGACTACTCGCACGACTTTCTTTGGTGGAACAAGTGGCTAGTATTTAATCTTTGAGGTACATTTCTTAACCATGGCATCATTTCTTGTCAAAAAGGGGGATAAAGAGTATATGCTAGTTGCTTAGTTTCTTTTTATGCTTAGTTTCTTTTTATGTTGTTTTTGTGAACTTTTGAACTTAATGGCTTGCAATAATTAGTTTCAAGATTTGGTTACAATTTTTTGTGATTTGGCATGTTTTATGGGGGAGATACATGTATTTGTGGACTTTAATTGTATATTCTTATCCATAATATACGTTGCCATTTGTTGTTTTCTCTTGTATATGCATTGTGCTTTGAGAAGATTTGTAGGTTGTTTCAAGAGAAGATCAAGATGAAGTTCAAGAGTTGATGAAGATTAGTTCTAGGAATCTTACTCATTGTAATATGAGGGAGTGATTTGTGACCTATCTTTAGTTTTATAGTTGTAGTGTGTTTTTACATGGAATTTGCCAAATGGGGAGATTGTTAGGTTTTAGATTATGTTAGTATTAATTCGATATCAAAATGATGTTTAATTGTAATGATTTAGTTGTTTAGGTTCATGATGATTCAAGCTTCAAAGAAGGAATAACAACTAGTCAAAGCAAGTACAAAGTCTTCAAAGAGAAAAGATGATATATGATTCTACAAAGGTATATTAAGACCTTATCTTTCTCTTTTAAGGCTTAGGCACACACACAAAAATCATTCATATGTGTCCTTGCATCGTTGTGCCCCCTTTATAACACATTCACACACTTGAAGATGAATGCTCATGCATTGGTATGAAAATAACATGTTTTGGAAAATGCATGATTGGAGACTATCTCTATGTAGTTTGCATTCTAGTGTGAAATGGGTTTGTATGTGTATATGTTTGTAAAACATGCATAATGAACTTGTGTTTATTCTTAGATCATTCTTGAATGAGTTCCAAACACTTTGGTTACTCACACAATCAATTTCAAGTTCTATGTCAAAAGATACTACTCATGTTGCATACATTGTCTTTGTATTCATATATCGACTTGATTTCCTATTTTATGAGTTGAGTATCTTATATGTCCATGTCTATGAGAGAGTTTCGATTCATAATCCACAAATAGATTCAAATTATGAGTTCAGAGGCTGGAGAACGGTCGAAGAACGCGAAGGGAGCACGCGAGGAAAGAAGTGCAACCAAGCACTATTTCCCGAGATGTCACGTGGCCATCTCAGACCAGAATGCTTGCTGTCCTGAGATGCATACACGCCATCACAGGTAGCAAGTGTGCTTGGTGCACTTAAGCCCTTTTTGTTTTTTTTTTATGGTATTCTTTTCCCTCTCCTTTATATATCCCTTCCCTCTCAAATTTCAATCTAAGAAGAGATTCAAAATTTGAGTGCAGAATTTTTGCCAAAATTTTCTCACTTTCCAAACACCATAACTTCTTCATTTGAACTTCGATCTGAGTGATTCAAAGTTAAGAGTGTCTGTATATTCATCTTCTATCTTTTCTTTGAAGGTTTTAGTTAGTTTTATTGTTGTTTTTGGAGTCTAACCTCACAAAAATGGGACTGCACCAAATCAACTATGGTATTGATTTTCTCTCAAAGTTTTCTTTTAAAACTTGGTCAATTGCCTTGAGTTTTCTTCTTCAATATATATGTGTCTTGTGATTGTTTTGATTTGATTTTTGAACTCATTTAAAGCTTGATTTAGTTTCAATTGAAATCTCAAGGGTTGAGTTAGGTTTTGATTTTGCCTATGTTTTCACATGTTTGGGATTGTATTGTGCTAGCTTTGATTCTAGGACTATTTGATGATCTTTAATTGATTGATTTTGTGAAAAATAGTTCCTCACATGTATAAGGCTCTCTTTGGTAGAAATCTCACTATGATTCATGTGTTTGGGTTCTTATCAGCTATTCTTGTGCTTTGTTGAATCTATGAGTAGATAATATGCTCTAAAACTCTTGTTTTAATCTAAATGACTTTATCACATGATTAAAGCATATTTTTAGTATATGAGATTTAAACTTGATTGTGTATTAATTGAACATATTTTATGATTCAAGTTTTAGATCTATGCATGTATCCAGGTAGTAATTAATGTTGAACATATCTTACACGATCTAGATAGATTAAACATGCATGATTAACTAGACTACATTTATTTTGTGCATTCATGCATATGCCTAGTATTTTCCATAGGATGTGTTGATCATAACATATTTTACGTTTTGCATTCATGATCACCTAGATGCTTGTGAAAAGGAAATCTTGACAATAGGTGTGAGGCCTATGTTGTTGATCAAGGAAGTCTTGGCAAGAGGTGGGAGACCTCGAAATGTCAAGTAAGGAAGTCTTGCCTAGGGTCGTGAGGATCAGAAAGGGTGAGCGAGGAAGTCATGACAAGAGGTGTGAGGCCTCAGAATGTTGAGCAAGAGGGTGAAATATTCATGAGTAGGATAAGAGGGTAGTTTCTAGGTGAAGGGGTCACTTGAGAGATTGTACTTTTCTTATCTACTATTGGATTTTGTTTGCCGGTGGTTGCTAACCAGTGGATATTTCCTATTCGGGGGTTTATCACGTTATATCTTGTGTCAACTTTTCTCTGTCCCTATCTCTCTTATATTTGTATTTGTTATTTGAATACTACGGATAGAACTTTATATGTAAGTTGACTTCCATACTACAAAATTGTTGGTATATGCTTTATTTATGTTTGGTTGTATCACATTTTATATGCTTATATATATTGATTAGCTAGCTTCAATTAATATATATATATATATATATATATATATATATATATTGTGATACAAGCAATCTATAGGGATAAACTTTTGTTTGTTTCTAAGAGAGTCGAGAAGGGTGTCTAACCTATTCAATCTCCCTATAGGTTAGCCTTGAGCATTTAACCGTGTTTGTATTTTCATCGTGGTGGTCACCTATCGACACATTGCTAGTGACATCCTCTAGTTTAGGATTCGTTGTCTTGACATAGCGACCATATTAGTGACCATGATGTTTGCTTCTGAACATCCCTCTTTTTTCACTTTTGTCCCACAATTCTCCAAGTTAACCCCAGATATCCTTGTGACGTAATATCACCTACAAAGCTCAATTCAAGATGTTAAATGACTGGGTTTTACCCGAGAACACACAAAAAAAAGTCATAATTAGCGGCTCTAAGCATATACAAATTCGGCTTGATCAAGTGTAAAGTTTTGTAATTTTTAGAGATTCCAACACTTTACATGCCACATTAATATATGGATAGAGTGTAGGGACAAAGCCATAAATTGTTCCAGAGGGGCATCATAAAATAATGAGTTACATAATGTATTTTAGAGGGAATGTTAAGGAAAAAATTATTAAAAAAAATACTATTAATGTGTATTCATTTGTCAAATAATACATTGGTTGTTGGAATACAAGTTGATTTATTGAGTAGGAATGTCTAAAATTACTTTAAATATAATATAGAAAATCTTTTGGCCCTTTATTCAAGATTTAATAATATTGTTTAGGAGTTAGAAAACTAATTAAAATTTAAATTGTACTCAAAGTATTTGTTGACGATGGTTTTTGGGATTGCGTAAAATTGATCATGCGTCCAACAAACTATTGCAGATTATCGATATAGTTGTGAAAAGATTAGGGAGAAAAAAGAATGCAAAAACACAATTCTATATGGTAAAACCTCAAGTCGGGAAAACATTCACTGTTGTCGGTGACAGCAAGAAGAAAAAATCTACTATAAGTTAATAGTTACACACTCTTGTTCTCTCATTGCGTAAAGATTTTCACTAACTCTTACGATGGTGCTTTTAGGGTCTATTTATACGTGCATAGAACCCTAATTCTTGGTGTACAAGTAAGGATAGGTGGTGGTGTTTTATTAGAACTTGTTACTTGCTGAAGTAGCCTTTGTCTTCTTTTCTGTTTCGCATCTCTCATGCATTAGACTTCTTACCTGTTCTAGATTCTGATACCCTTAACGAAGTTTGCTTCCATATTAGAGTGTGCTTCTAGACATCTTGTTCGAATAAGATTCATTCTCTATGTATCCGGGTTGTAATTGTATTGAACTAATGTTGTCCACGTGTCACTTAGCTGAACGTCTATTAGGATGGTCTACGTGTTGCTCAACTGAGCATCTACCAGACCTAAGAAAACTTTATTCACCATTGACAAGTTACTTGAACCAGATCGGGGGTCTTGACCTGACGATTTAGGTTATTCCAACTGGATCATCTTTACTTGGTCAATCTAATTATCTTAGTTGAGTTGTTTCCAACCTACCATCTAGGTAATCCTGACCAAGTATCATGAAGTTATTCTTGGCCAACTCAGGCTAGTTTAGTCTGGTTGACTTTTGGTGACATGTCGTCTCTAATTTTTGTGAATCTAGATGACCATATTGATTTGTCATCCTTATGAATTTTACCAACAACAATACCCCCGTACAAATTTGAACAGAGCATCTCGTTTAACAAAGAGAACTCGCTCGGTGAAGTATGTTTAATTTTGTTTTTATTTGTCTTGTAGCTTATTAATACTGCTTAACACTTAACAGCTAAGCATTTATTTTCAACCACAACATTTGAATTGTCCAGCTGATAGGACGTGATAGTGAAGTAATGGCGAACTGCTTCACCCATTGCATAACTAGTGATAGTGTGGCCTTCGAACTTCATGCACCAACCTTTACTTTCACACAGGTGTATTTCAGTTAAGGGATGGTGTCATCGTTTGTTATATATATTTTTGAAAAGTCTTTGTTTTTCTTCTTTGATAGACTTCCTTTACAATACTTTTCTTCCAAAAGAAAGCTGCAACCCTAGCATTTCTTTCTTACACAAGTCTCTCCTCGAAGTTTTCTGTGATCGAATCCTTTTGAAACCATTTGCCTCTCATCGGGCCTCCAATTATACCAGCGTTGATGTTCATGTTACTTTTGTTTACTTAATCATTCAGGTATGGATCCTAACCTTCGCTATCGTTATACTGAATTATATATGCGTGCTATTGAAATAGGTGATAAGAAAAATATTGCTAGACTCGAATCCATATTATTGTGCCACCCTTGGCCTTTACACCTCCAACTCAACCAACAACTCTCAACGTGGATTATTTGATTGCTCGTTCTGAATTTTTTCATTCTCCCCATGTTTCTTCTATTAATACATGCCCAATGATGTTAAAGACAACAGATACCGGTCGGGGTAGTATGGCTACCACCATGAATTCTCCTACCCCATCAAGCGATTTAAAGATTTCGTCTCAACTGTTAAAGTTCGTTGATGTCCCCAAGAGGAACCGAGCGTTTTTGCTGAGATTCTCCGTTGACCAACCATACACTTTCGATTTCGAGGTGAACATGGTAACTTATAGGGAAATCATAAAATATACTAACAAATTCGACATTCCTTGATCGATAGAACTTATCTTGAGAGGTCGAAGCACTGTCTGGAATCGTTCAAGGGGTGTTGTTGCTATTTACAGAGCCATGTTTACTTCTGTGGTAACCTTGCCCATCCAACCTTTTATCGCTAGATTTTTAGCAAAGGCTAGGATTGCTCCTGCGCCGCTGACACCCAACTCTTACCGGGTCCTGATCAGCCTGTGGCACTTGTGGAAGCAAGTTGGGGCAAAAAGCCCCACGACCCCTCAAGAAATTCACAACTTTTATACCCTTGGATGATCGGATGCTAGGAGCACCTTCCACATTCAATCTAATTCTCCTCACCACTGGATTCCCAATGGGTTTGACGAGAGGTCCACTCATGCGCCTAATAGAGAGCATAAAGGTTTAATCTAGGGCTTTTTCGTCATCAAATAAATACTGGAAAAATAGTTGATTCTTCGTCAGGGGTGACTGGGGTGAGATGATTCTGGCTAATCCTTGCCAAAACTTGGCTTGAAATAATATCTCGAGTCATTTTTACAGCCTAAAAGTTTGGAAGTAATCCCCCATAGAGCTGACCTGGGATCAAGCCAATTTGATAATTATAGCCTCTCTAACATCTTGGGAAGCTAGAGACAGTCGTGTGTTATTCGTGGAGAAAGATCTGATCAAGTCGAGACTATTCCTTACCATTTCCAACCGGTGCAAACACTATGATTTTTTAATATTTCCCCTACTTAGTTTATATATGTAACATCTATTTCTTTTGATAGTCGTTGAATTTATCCTTCAATGTATGAGATAGACATTGTTGTTGGTGATCAAGTCGAGAAGGCCAATAATTTGGATAGGTTTAGTATGAGAGAGGCCACCGACCAAGTGGCCAAAGAAATCGCTCCCCCAAAGCAAGATTTGGTGGAACACACCTACGAGCGTGATCCTAACACTTCTCCAAGTCTGGATGGGTAGACCTAGGGAAGCAAACACGACCTTCCTACCAAAAGATGGTAAGAGAAGATTTACCTGGGAGACAATAGAAGGGACCTCCGACCTTTAGGCTGCTCGTGGTCAGAAAATAACTCATCCCATAGTGGGTCCGAAGGCTTATCATGTGTAAGTCTGGTTAATAGATCCAGAAGAAAAGGATGATGACAAAGAGATATTGACTGACTAGATCCTAATAGAGCAGTGTTCAAAGAAGTGGGATGATCATACATCTATGATGACCATTTCACTCTCATTCGAATAGACTAGAGTGGATGATCAGACCCCTGCCAAAATTGACAAGTAGGTTGGCCTTTAACAGACTTTACTTCACCTATTGTCCAACCAACCTGCCTCATTTAATACCTAAGTTGACCATTCTATAAGTAGACCTCTGTCTAATCTTCCTGTATAAAGTGCTGGTAGTTCCCCGATGTAGTTCATAGTTAAACGTCAGATAACCTTCACTAACACTGATATTGATTGGGAATGGGACGAACCTTGTTAAACCTATTGTCGAGGATAATGTATTCATCTATTTTTTTGGATCATGTTCACAAGGTATCCATGCTATTAAGTCGACCATCCAGGGTTTTTCCAAATAATGAAGTGAACCCATGGTAAGTGATGTGGGGATCAGTCTAGCTGAAAGCACTCACAGAGAGCGATCTACCCCCATGCCATTGAATGCAACTCTTAAAATTTTCCTTATAGTTAAAAGTGGTGATACCCGGGTAGTTTGGTTCGTAAAGAGAATCAGATCCTTCAATAAGCATTCAACCTTAGGAGGTCTAAGGTACTCTTGGTACAATTGCTATGGCGGGCCTAACGTCCATAAGTCTCTCCCTGACCAGTTCTCATCTTCCAAGGCATGAAAAGATAATCCCTCAATCTTCACCGATTCGAGTGTCATTTGGGCCCCTTCCCCTTTAAAGTTCAAGCAGTTTATCGGTATACTAAGTTCCATGTCCGTCGGAGAGGGGTATATCAAGAAAGGAGATTGGAAGGAAGCTAGAACTGCTAGCAGCTCCGAACCGATTCATACAGTCCTCAACGATGGTGTATATGTAAGCTCTCTGCATCCATCATCTCTAACCCAGGCCTATCACTATATTTACTCATTCCCTTTTTACAGGCTGTGAAGGAATTGACTCGGACTCTGATCACTGAGGAAAGGTAGGCTGTAGAAATCTCCCAACTAAGGAAGGAGCTCACCGAGAAGAATGAAGTTATCAAATCCACTTCGGCCAACAAATCAAAGATCAAACGATCTTACGAGGAGAAATTGAGAAAATTTAAGGTGATTTGGGGCACATTGAGAAGGTCATGCAGAACAGGGCGTATGTAGCCTGCGAAAATGTTAGTGAGCTTTTCATGAAAAATGGAGAGTTAGTGGTGAGAGTAGCAAAGACTAAATTATAGTGCATCAAGATGGAGTTAAGGGCCATTTTGGCTAAGAAAGAAGTGGCCAAGTGTTAGGATTTTGAGTTGTGTTGGCATTTTTTTATACCAAAACAACATTTCACTTGTATTGATTAATTGTCTTCGATTGATGATGATTCAAGCTTCAAAGAAGATTTGGCAAAGTATCAAGCAAGATTGAGTCTTCAAAGAGAAATATGCTTCATTGCTCAACAAAGGTTATTTCGACCTCATTTATCTTACAAGGCTTAAGGCACACACACACACACACACATTGCATCCATATATGTCTCTGCATCGTTGTGCTCAATTTATATAAAACATTCAAACACTTGATACTGAATGCTTATGCATTATAATTAAATTGATAAATTTTGTAAATTGCATGTTCTATGACTATATCTAGGATATGACATTCTTAAGTGTTCATGTGTTTACTTGTTTATGTTTTATAGACTTCAGACTTGAATTTGGTCTTATATTTTTTCTTATTGAGTTATGGTCAAATCGGTTACTAATTCATTTGATTCAAGTTTCGAGTAAAAAGTTAAGAAACTTCCTGAACACTTACCATGCACTGTTTTCGTCTTCATGAATCGTGTCGAATTCGTAAGTTTTGATCTAAGTTTCATACTGTCCACATGCTTGAGAGAATCCCATTGTATAATCTAAAAACAAATTCGAATTCGGAGTTCGTAGGTCGGAGAACGGTCGAAGAACACGAAGGTGCGCGAGGGAGGAAGCAAGTGGCCAAAGGCCACTTGCCACCCATCCACGAGGAGGCACATGGCCATCTTAGGGAGGAGGGCTTCCTACCTAAGAGATAGCCACACACCTCCTCGGGGATGTGAGGTGGCACGTGGCCATTGGTCCTCCAAATCCCCCTTTTTCCCTTTCATTTAAATATCTCCTTCCCTCTCTCATTTCATTTTAAGAAGAAAATTTTCTAAGTGTGCAGAATTTTTTCCTCTCAAATTTTCTCACCTTCCAAACGCTATAACTTTCATATTTAAACTTCGATTCAAATTGTAGCACTACAAGAAAATTGAGCTATAGGGACAAAATTTATTGGGACGAATTTATTATTACGTCCCAATAGAACATCTATTGGGACACAATAACAAATTTGTCCCTAAAAGTTTAAAATCTAAAGAAACTTTTAGGGACGAAATAATTCGTCCCAACAGAAAGTCTATTAGGATGAAACAAATTATTCATTCCTAAAAAGGACAAACCATATGAGATTTTTAGGGACAAAAAATATTTGTCCCAACAGAAAGTCTATTAGGATGAAACAAATTATTCATTCCTAAAAAGGACAAACCAGACGAGATTTTTAGGGACGAAAAATATTTGTCCCAATAGAATGTCTATAAGGATGAAAAAAATTATTCGTCCCTAAAAATTGTAAAAATATCGAGACTTTTACGGACGAATTGAATTTGTCCCAATAGAATGTGTATTGGGACGAAATAAATCATTCGTCCCAATAGACATTCTATTGGGACGAAAATTATTCGTCCCTAAAAAGTTTCACAATTTTTTTGGAAAGAAAAGAGAATTTTTTTTAGAAGTTATTTTATTAAGATAAAAATAATATTTATTACTGATATTGATTTATCGAGATTATATTTTTCATTTTTTGTCTTTATTTTTTAAAGTTTTTATAAGAGACAAAGATCATAACTAAATTTGTTCAATTTTTTATATTAATTATTATAGATTAATTCAAAAATTATGAAAAATTATATATGTATTTTTATAAATATGTTAAATAAAAAAACTAAAATTAAAAACTACTTTTTAGAAAAGTTGTTGTACATTTATCCTTCTCTTTGTGATAGGAATTTAAACATTACATTTGTCGATTAAATTGAAAAATGTAAAGAAAGTCTCTCTAATCAGTAAACGATTAACGATAGACCATTTCATCTGACAATATGTGATTTGAAAAAAATAGTTAATTAAATGGTACAGTAAACGTTTTTTAACAAGAAAAAAAATTATTGGAATTAATCTACAATAAAAATGTAATAACATATAGAGGTTATATATAAATAGTATGCTTTAATTAATAAATTCGAAGTAGTAGCAAAGTGGATAAGCTTTGCTTTAGTTTCAGGTTAGTGGTTCGATGCTGGTGGACGAAACATTAAAGTAGGCTCCATTGCGATGAGAGGGTTATGATGATAGTGAGATGTGGGTGATCGGGTAGTGGGACGATATGGTTCCAAACAATGTAGAAAAATTTACTCATAAATCGCAAATCTGGGTAGAAATCTCTACTGAAGTGGGAGTTTCATTCATGATTCATTCTTGTAACCATTGAACTAATAGTTTAATAAATTATTATCTAATAAATATTTTTTAATAGTCATTTGTATATCATACAAACTAATTATAAAGATTACTGGAATCAATTTTAATTATCCAGTAATAATTTTTTAAAATTTGTTCAATACAATTTTAATTTTAATCAAAAAAATTAATAACATTTTGCATTATATCTAAATAGTTTTGCATTATTCATAAAAGTTGAAGTTGTGTAGTGTAATGGTTTGAGCTCTACGTAACCAAATGTAAAAAGACAAAAAATAATTGTTCCGATAGAAATTAAAATTTTATAAAATGTCTATCATTTTTTTTCTTGAAATATAACTAGTATCGAGACTTGGTGAAATTACTTAGACTCTACAAGTACGACCCAGAATATTACTCTCATTATCAGGGAACGACTACATATGGACTACAACTCTCACAACTAAAGACCTGTAAAATACGCATTGTGAGACTCGAACCCTTAACCACTAGGTGTTGAAGGGATGTGCACAACCATCGTTGAAATAAATTTTTTATTTGTGGAATAAAATTTAAATTTATCAAACAACTGTATTTTCCAATATGTGGTTGATTTAAAATCATAAATAAAAATGTAACATCCAATATATTATATATAAAAATATTGTGCAAATATTAACAAATTTAATCAATTGGTCTAGTGGTTAAGGCTACTGATCGCTAGGTCATGGGTTCAAAACCCACCAACGACAATGATGGAAATCTGGACGGGTTGTTCTAGTGTGTGTGATGATGTGTCACGAGATCAAGTGTTGGATCTTTTTTTTTTATCTCTTCCTCTATAGGGATGAAATTATTTCATCCCAACAGATATACTATTGGGACGATTTATTTCCTCCCAATAGATGTACTATAGGGGCAAAAAAATTATTACCAATAGTGTATCTATTGGGATGAAGTACTTTCGTCCCAATAGATGTTCTATTGGGACGAAATTTAGATTTCTTCCTAAAATGACGAATTTTTTAATATATTTTTGTTTCGTCCCAATAGGTACTCTTTAGGGACAAATTTTGATTTTTGTCCCAAAGAGTCTATTGCGACCCACCTAAGGCGACGAAATTTGGGATGAATTTAATTCGTCCCAATAGGTTTATAGTGACGAATTTTGAGCTATTGAGATGAAAAAAATCATCCCAATAGCCTTTTTTTTGTAGTGTAGATTGTTCCGCTATCAATTCTCTAACATCTCGAAGAAGATTTGAGGTCATTTGATCAATTTTTCTGGTGGTTCTTCATAAAAAATGGGATTGCACATTTGTTTTAAGGAATTGAATAATTTCTTGAGATTTGTTCTTCAAAGTTTTCAATTTCCTTGGGGTTTATGTATGTTTATTGTGTATACTTTGATTAGAGTTTTAGACTCTATTAAAGCTATATTGAACATTATTAGATTCTCTCATGTTGAGTTAGATTTTTTCTAAAATCTATGTTTTTACATGATTGGATATTGTAGCTTTTGATTTAGAACTATTTGTGCTTTATATTGATTGATTTTTGATAAATTCTTTACACATGCTAGGTTGTTTTAATTGAACGTATATTGGATTAGCACATTTGATTGGGTTTTTAGAGTTATTTTGATTTTGATTGAATATTGTGAGGAAAATATGCTCTAGATATTTGCTAGAACTTTGATTGATTATATCTCATGAATATAGCATGTTTTTGTTTGTCACTATATTCTTGAATGTGTGCTTAGTGTATAAGCTTTGATTAACGTTTTAGTTACATGAATGATCATAGGAATTAAATGTGTTTCTTGTGTTTCACATGTTCTAGAATTTGTATTCATGCACAATAACTAGACTATTTTTATGTTGTGAACTAGAGGTGTCCGTGGTTCAGTTAAACCGTTCGAAACCGAATAGAAACCGTTTTTCAAAAAACCGTAACCGAAACCGAACCGTACCCGTCGGTTACGAAACCGGTTTCCTGACGGTTTGGTTACAGTTATCCAATCCAAAAATTGACGGTTATAACCGCTGGTTTTGGTATATTTTATTAATAAAAAAAAACTAACCAATAGAATTACGACACGTGGCAATTCATTTGCAAAAAAAAAAACCATTCGTAACCGAAACCGAACCATAACCGCCAAACTGGTGATTACGTAACCTAACCAAACCGTCCCCCTCCGGTTACGGTTACGGTTACGGTTACGGTTAGACCATTTTACGGAACCAACTGTAACCGTAACCGATGGTTCGTAACCGAAACCGAACCGTGGATACCTCTATTGTGAACTTCCATGCGGATGTCTAGTTTGTAGAAGAAAACATACGGTGGAAGCGAAAAAATCGATTGGTATATTTCATAAAAAAAATTCCTTTAAAAGAATGGGCCTTAACCCTTGATTAATTAACATATAAATAAAAGATATCAGGCATTTTTCACGTGATGATTGATGTTGCACCAAATTGAATCCCTAAATCTTTCAATCCAATCATGAACTTGAATCATCTAGGAGTGTGGGCTCCCTTTCTTTGAATTGTGTACCTGAGGATGGAAAATAAAAAACCTTTTTCTTACTTAAACAATTAACCTAATATATTGTTTTATTTTATTATTTAATTAAATTGAAATTAATTAAATAATTATTTATTTATTTATTTAATTAAAAGTCAAAATCATTTTCTAAGTAGGAGAAGGTCTCTTAGTGTCATACTATTGTTGGTAGTTTGATAAGTATCAAAGACTTTATTTGATAAGTAGATAAAGAAAAGGAATTTATTTAACTAGTCAAATTAGGAAGTCTTTGATATCTATCAAAACTTTAATTGACAATTGGTCAAATTAAGAAGTTTTTGATTAAGTCACAATTAATTTATATTCATTAATTTATTATTGGATAATACACTAATGAGATGGAATAGGGTAGAATTTCGAAAGTTAATAGGAATCTTGGTGAAATAGAAATCCTTCTTGTGTGAGGATTTGGTCACCTATATATCACCATCAAGGAATTCGGCCAAGCCCAAGTGGTTTAGAAAGAGAAATCAGCCTAGACCAAGAATTTTGAGAGAGAAAATTTTGGTGTTGCTCTAGAGAAAATTTGGTCAACTCTTAAGAACGAAGTGTGAAGAATTTGGCCAACCATAGGGAAAAGAGGGAACGTTTTTTTTTGATAGTGCACTAGTATCCTTTACATCAAAAAGTTTTGTGTATAACATCGAACCGGGTTCACGCGAGTTTCAATAAATAGATTGAGAATTCACAAGTGACCTAACGTTCTTCATTTTTCTCTAGGAGGATTATTGTGACTAACAAAAGAAAAAGGTATTTTTTTTGTTTTCCATTCTCAGGTACACAATTCAAAGAAAGGGAGCCCACACTTTTAGGTGATTCACATTCATGATTGAATTGGAGGATCTTGTGGATTCAATTCGGCGCAACATCAGTCGTCACTTGAAAAAGGTACGATACCATTTATTTATATGTTAATTAATCAAGGGTTAAGGTCCATTCTTTTAAAGATTTTTTTTTTAATATACCAATTGATATTTTTGCTTCTGCTGCGTGTTTTCTCCTACAATTGGTATACGAGCCTGGTTGTACCCTTGATTAATCAATGTATACATACGTGGATCTATTTCTTTTTATAGTAAATATGCATGTTTTAGAAAGAGATGACACTCTAGGTATTCACATATATAATTACATTGAAATGTAATGATATATATATATATATATATATATATATATGTATATGTTTTTATAATGTGATTTGTTATTGCTCAATTTTGGTCATAAATTTTCAATGTATTTTTGTTTTGGGTTTTTAACAAGAAGGGTATCATCGGCATAATTTCCTTCTTGGTAGTTGCTACGTTTTTTTTAATTTACTGTTGTAATAAAAAAAATATGTTGTAATATATTCAAGTTTCGAAGACTCAAAGAGTTAAAGAATTAGAAACAGAGAAAGTAGCAATGAAGTAACCCGAGGCAGTCTGTGCACACCAAGGCAACAAGCACGCACTACTGAGCTCACAACTGCTCTTGTTATGGTGTGGCAACGCATGGCCCTGCGAGGCTTGGGCTCATGCCTAGACCTATGGTATGGTAGCAAGGGTGCTGCACACGTGGAAACCGCACAAACCCGAGACCTTTGGACGGATGGTTGCTTGAAGACTTGTTCGCCAAGTTAGGATTAGGGTTTTTGTATATCAAAACAATTGTAATTTACTTGTATTTCTAGGATGAACAAAAATTGTTGCTATTTAGTTTTCCTTAAATATTGCAATGTTTATCATTGTGTGATAACATGTCATATTGAATAGGAGTGCCACTCATATATCTCTTTTGGTATGAACATGCATTAAATGGTTTAGGTATCTAATTGACATCTTGATAACTTGGCAAATTATTTTATGGAATTCAGTCATACACCTTAAATAATAGAGTGGGAGAAGGTGTTTTGGAACACCTATGGCCTCAAAGTTTAGTTGAGCTTTATGTTTTTTGTGATAACCCCAAGGGGTATCCATGAATGGAATTTAGCAAGATACATGCTTACAAGGATAGACTAGACAATTGACTAAAATGATATCTACTCTCAAAAGAGGGATTTTTGTGAGTGAATATTTTGAAGGTCGATAACTTAGTAATACACTCAATGTGGTTTTATTGATATACTTCCAAGAGTTCTTGTTAATAAAATCGCAAGGCTTAAATTGAAAACACTGGTGTTATGTTAACAATTAGGTGGGACCTAGTCCAAGTACTAGATAGTGCGAACTCCCAAAGGAGGCGTAACATTTATGGGTGTTGGATCACCGTTGAATTTTACGATTGAATTATTTTATTTAATTCAAGATAAATATTCAAATGTCCTGTATTATGATTGTTTACTTATGTAATTTTTGTTATTATTCAGAAATCATGACCCCATCCTTGATCAACATCTTTAAAGATAATACTTTAAATGGTGCTAATCATGTCACATGGAAAAAGAAAATTGGGTGTTGTTGCAAGCTAAAAAGCATAAGTTTGTTTTGTATACCCCTAAACCACCAGCTACTACTAATGAATCTATTGAGAAGCAAATAGATGGTTATCAGCAGTGGAAGGACTCAGATGAGCTGGTCAAATGTTACATTAAAGCCACCATCTCCGACATGTCACAACAACAACATGAAGGAATGGAGACTGCTGTTGATATAATGATGTCTTTGGAGGTGATGTTTTCTATGAAGTCCAGAATGACTAAGAGAGAGGTAGTGATTGCTTTCATTAATCTTAGGATGAAACCAGGACAGGCTATGAAAGATCACATGATGAAAGTCATAGCACAACTCAACATTGTTGAACTCAATGGTGTTGAGATAGATGGTGAGACGAAAATTGACATGATTGTTTACTCACTGTCGGATTCCTTTAATCAGTTTAAGTTGGAGAACAACTTGAACAATAAGGAATACACCTTGCAAGTCCTGATGTAAGATGTTCAAAGCGTTAAGAAAATCCATGTGAAAGGCAAGGGTCAAGAGATTCATACTGTTGGTAAAGTTGTTAGTGTTAAGACCCGTAAAAAGGTTAAGAACAACAGAAGAATAAGCAACTTAGGCCTACAAAAAAAGAGACTGTTAGGCTTTAGATTGTGTTGGCATTAATTCCATATCAAAATGATGTTTACTTGTAATGATTTAGTTTTTTAGATTCATGATAATTCAAGATTTAAAGAAGAGGGAACAACTAGTCAAAGCAAGTTCAAAGTCATCAAAGAGAAATGATGCAATATGGTTCTACAAAGGTATACTAAGACCTTATCTTTCTATTAGAAGGCTTAGGCATACACACACAATTCATTCATTTGTGTCCCTGCATCGTTGTGCACCATTATAGACACACACACACACACAATTGATTCATTTGTGTCCCTGCATCGTTGTGCACCATTATAGGAAAACACATACAATTCATTCATATATGTCCCTGCATCATTGTACACCATGTATAACACATTCACACGCTTGAAAATGAATGCTCATGCATTGGTATTCAAATAACATGTTTTAGAAAATGCATGATTGGAGACAATCTCTATGTAGTTTGCATTCTAGTGTGAATTGTGTTTGTATATGTATATGTTTGTATCACATGGATATTGAACTTGAATTTAGTCTTAAATCATTCTTGATTGAGTTTTGGTCATTTTGGTTACTCATACTATTGATTTCAAGTTCTAAGTCAAAAGATACTACACTTGCAACTCATGTTGCATACATTGTCTTCGTCTTTGTATATCGAGTCAAATTATTATTTTTTGGGTTAAGTATCTTATATTTCCATGTCCGTGTGAGAGTTACGGTTTGTAATCCATAAACGGATTCAAATTCTAAATTTAGAGGCCAAAGAACAGTCAAAGAATACGAGAGGAGTGCAAGGGAGGTGCACCATGGCCAAAGGCCATCAAATGGTGCAAGCCCGAGATGGCGCATGGCCATCTCGACCGCAACTCCTTGCTGCCCCGAGATGCCCATGTGCCATCTCAGGGAAGCATTCTCAAAGGGGGCATTTTGGCCCTTTTTTCTTCTATTCTTTCCCTCTCCTTTATATTTCCCTTCCCTGTCACATTTCATTCTAAGAAGAAATTAAAAAAATTGAGTGTAGAATTCTCTCTCCAAATTTTCTCACATTCCAAACACCATAACTTCTTCGTTTGAACTATGATTTGAGTGATTCAAAGTTGAGAGTGTTTGTCTATTCATCCTCCATCTTTACTCTGTAGGTTTGAGTTAGTTTTATTGCTGTTTTTGGAGTCTAATCTCACAAAACCAGGACTGTACCAAAATAAACTAAGGTATTCATTTTCTCTCAAAGTTTTTTTTTAAAACTTGGTCAATTGCCTTGGGTTTTCTTCTTGAACATATATATGTGTCTTTCGATTGTTTTGATTTGAGTTTTGAACTCATTTAAAGCTAGATTGAGTTTCAATTGAAATCTCACATGTTGAGTTAGGTTTTGATTTTGCCTATGTTTTCACATGTTTGGGATTGTATTGTGCTAGCTTTGATTCTAAAACTATTTGATGAATTTTGATTGATTGATTTTGTGAAAAATAGTTCCTCACATTTATTAGGCTCTCTTTGGCCAAAATCTCACAATGATACATGCGCTTATGTTCTTTTGAGCTATTCATGTGCTTTATTGAATCTATGAATAGGAAATATGCTCTAGAACTTTAGCTTTAATCTAAATAATTTTGTCACATGATTTTAGCATGTTTTTGGTTTATAAGATTTAAACTTGATTATGTGTTAGTTAAACATATCTTGTGATTCAAGTTTTAGATCTATGCATGTATCTAGGTTGTAATTAATATTGAACATATCTTACATGATCTAGATGGATTAAACATTCATGATTGACTAGACTACATTAGTTTTGTGCATTCATGCTCATGTCTAGTATTTTTCATAGGATGTGTTGATCATATTATTCTGTGCTGCATGCTTGTTTGCGTTTTGCATTCATGATCACCTAGATGCCTTGTGAGAAGGAAGTCTTGACAATAGGTGTGAGACCTATGTTGTTGAGCAAAAAAGTATTGGCAAGAGGTGTGAGACCTTGGATTGTCAAGCAAGGAAGTCTTGGTTAGAGTCGGGAGGACTCGGATAGTCAAGCAGGAAGTCTTGCCTAGGGTCGTGAGGATCTGGAAAGGTGAGCGAGGAAGTCTTGACTAGAGTCGGGATGACTCAGATAGTTGAGCAAGAAGTCTTGCCTAGGGTCGTGAGGATCCGTAAAGGTGAGCGAGGAAGTCTTGACAAGAGGTGTGAGGCCTCAGATTATTGAGCAAGAGGGCGTCATCTTCATGAGTAGGATAGGAGGGTAGTTTCTAGGTGAAGGGGTCACTTGAGAGATTGTAATTGTCTTATCTACTAGTGGATTTTGTTTGCCGGTGGTTGCTAACCCATGGATGTTTCCTCCTCAGAGGTTTACCACGTTATATCTTGTGTCAACTTTTCTCTATCCCTATCTCTCTTATATTTGTATTTGTTATTTGAATACTATGGATAGAACTCTTTATGCAAGTTGACTTCCTTTCTATAATATAGATTGTGTATGTGTTACAATTACTTGTTTGTATCACACTTTACTTGTTTTATATATTGATTAAGTGTCTTTAATTGATATATATGTATTGTGATACAAGCAATCGAGAGGGACAAACTTTTGTTTGTTTCTAAGGGAGTCGAAAAATGTGTCTAACCTATTCACCCCCCTCTAGGTTATCCTTAAGTATTGAACCATGTTTGTATTTTCAATTGGTATCAGAGCAGGACACTAGATTGTACTTAGTAAGAGTTCGGGTGATACATTCACGGTTTTTGCAAAGCTTTTGAAGTCATGGGTTACCAAGATGATGTAATGGTGGAAGAAGCCTCAAATACTAGGCCACCATTACTTCGAGGCACTAACTATGGGTATTGGAAGTTGATGATGAAAGCCTACATTTGCTCTATTGATGAAAGGGCTTGGATGGTAGTGGAAGAAGGTTATAGTCCTCCTACCAATGTTCAAGAGGATGGAACCAAGATACTCAAGCCAATGAGTGAATGGATAACGAATGAGTTTGTGGTTGCTAATTGGCACCATCGTGCTATGAATGCAATCTTTAGAGGAGTTGATGGGTATCAATTCTCCTACATTCAAAATCTTGAATCAGCAAATAAAGCTTGGGATACTCTCCAAGTTACTACTGAAGGAACTTTAGCGGTGAAGAAATCGAGGCTTCAAATGTTGGCATCACAATTTCAAGGTTTAAGTATGGGTGAAGAAGAAAAGTTCAAAGACTTCCAATTCTGGATTCTTAACATTGCTAACCAATGTCAAGCTCTTGGAGTACCTATCTCAAAAGAGCGTTTAAATTGAAAAATCCTTAGGTCTCTTCCTAAGAGATTCAAATCAAAGGTGATGGCCATTGAGGAAAACAAAGATGTGGATAGTATGAACATTGATGAGTTGATTGGGTCTCTCCAAACTTATAAGATGTTCTTGAAGCCAAAGATTAAGAGTAAGGGAATCGCTCTCAATGCTATAGAGGAGGAGAGTGATGATAAAAATGAAGAGATGGCTCTTTTGGTTAGAAAGTTCAAAAAGTTTCTAAAGAAGAATGCCAAGCCTAGAGACAAGTCTTTTAAGGAAAAAGGAGTTAAGAAAACATCATCTTCAAGGAATGAGAAGAATAGTTAAGCTGTTAACAAGAAAGATGTTCAATGCTATAATTGTCATGGTTTTGGTCACTTTGCTTGTGAGTGCACCAAGAAGTCATCTAAGAAGGACAAGAAAGGCAAAGTGTTGGCGGCTACTTGGAGTGATGATAACTCTAGTGACAATGAGAGCTCTAGTAGTGAGTCTTCAAGTGATGAAGAGTTGGTGAGCAACTTTGTAGCTCTTACGGCTTCTTATTCTCCACTAGATGTTAATGATACAATATCTTTGAACAAGAACTTTGATGCAAATCATCTTGGAAGCTCTAGTTCCAATCCTACTAATCTTGAGTTATAATGCTCTGAGAGAGGTAGTTGAGAATGATGATTTGATCAAGATACAACTAGATGAGTTTATGATTGTCACTCATAGAATTCTTGGTGAGGAAAGTGATATTATGAAGAATTTTAGAGAACTTGAAAAGATAAACCTTGAGAAAGATAATGTGATATCTTCTTTGAAGAAGAGAGAACAAGAATTAATGGAAGAGATAGACACGGCTAAGGAGGCCATCAAGGACTTAGTGAATGATTCGGTAAGTGTGTCTAGTGTTAGGAATCTTGTTAACTCTCATAGTGGTAAAGACGACTTGGTAGTTGAGGAGGAGCTCTTGGAAGCACCACTTTCCACTCACTTGGTTGAAGTCGTGATTGATAAGAAACCACACAAGAAGAGAATATAAAAAGCCAAGAAGAAGTTGGTGAACAAGGTATCTTTACAAACTCCTAGTGAAGCTAGTTCAACTCCAAAAGGTATAATCTCATCTTTTATTCCAATTTGCCATTATTGCAACACAATAGGTCACATTATGTCTTTGTGTTAGAAATACATTGAAAAATGCAAATTAGGAAATAAATCTAGAGATAAGGAGATTAAACTTCAACTTGAACATGCTAAGGTCTTGAAGGTTGAGAAATATGACAATATTGCTAAGCATGAAAAGAAGTTGTGGAGTATAAAGAATACTAATCTTGTTCAACTTGACAAAGCTTCTGTTGAAAATGTTAAGGAAAAGTGTGTTAATGATATTCTTGTTAATCAAGTCATTGAAGGACTTTACTCTAGATTTAATATTGTTGTCAAGGATGATATTGGAAATGTTTGTGTAGGTACACCTAAGAACAAGTGATTCAAGGGTGAGTGCTCTTATCACTAATATAAGAAGCACATGTGAGGTAGCTTTGAGGCAATATATCAATTGTGTTGAGAATTCTTGCTTGCTAGCTTTGAATACTCCATGCATTGATAAGAACTTGGTTATCTCACATCATGTTTGTTATGATGGTCAAAATTTGTTTGTTAACTTTAGAGAAGTTCTTTTGATATATGTGTTGATTCAGTTGAGATATTATGCTTTTTATACTCTTGTTGTGAAACATCGTCAACTTGGTGTCATGAGGACATTCAAGGCAAGAGTGCTCATAAAAAAGGCGGAAGTATGATATTTGGTGAATATAATGTGCAAAAAGGTATCTCTATACTCTAATGCATGTTCTCTTAGATATTCATCTTTTGACTCAATATTTGATATACATCTCATAGCATGTCATATTAGAGAATTGTGTATAGCATACATATGGTTCTCATTGACATTTGCTATTTTAGGATCTAAAAGTGATATTGTTCACATTGATCTTAACTTTGATGATTGTTTGTGTATAGTATATTGAGTGGCATTACTTTTGAAAATATGAGCTTCGTATTCTTTGAAAGTTACTCATTAGAGAAGTAATGATCTTGAATAAGTCTCTACTTATTGCTCTTAGATCATGTGCTTATGAGCCATAAAATCTTGGTTTTTCTAAAATCGCACCTTGCTTCTCTTATATGTTTTGCTAGTAGGTTGAGTTTACTAATATGTAAACTTTGGATACACCTTGAAGTTTTTGTGCTTAAGTACATGTAAAATGACCTATGGTTAGTATCCATTTTGCTTCGGCAAATACATAGAACTCAACGAGCACCTTCATGGAAAGGGCTACACATACTGTTTGTGAAAGCTACCCAATGTTGGAAAGAACTACACCATTGTGATGAGTGAAAGCCGTCATAAAGTGAATTTTGTTTTTGTAAAAAAAAAATGGAAAAATCAAAGAAGTGTTGAAATGAAATCATAAAAAAAAAATTATTTGATTCAAAGCCTAAAAAGAAAAGGAGGAAGGCTTAAAAAGGAGTATAGTTGAAAATCAAATGTGCTCGGGTTGAAAAACAGAAATGGGATGATGAGCCACATGCACACACACACTCATATGTTGAAATCTATTCTCTTAAATGCAAAAAATTCGGATGATAATCGGTTTGACTTTTTATGGAAAAAGCTTAAGATGAATAGTTGTTGGAAATTGTTTGCATGTTGATTATCAAACTACTTCTTGATATATATTTGAAGCATATCACTCACACACACACTTTGTTTATGAGTATGATGATATTTTAGCAATTGTTGAAGAATGATGAGAGAACTTGAAAAATCTTTGTGTATCTCTCTTAGCATATGAAGCTTATTTTGTTGATATTTCTTCAAATTGCTTGAATGTGTGATTGTGTGAACATCTTTGTGAACTTTATGCTATCATTGATTTTATTTATAGCATTTATCAAAGGGGAAGCATTGTATGCTAGACATTGTTCTCTTTTATGATATGTTCACATGCTTGATTTTGTTACATGTTGGCATATTTTGACTTAATGATATTTGTAAGATATTACTCACTATCTTTGTCTTGCATGATGATTCATTCTTAAGTCATATGTCTTTGTTTTTATATATTTGTGACTAATATGCTTGTTTTGTCTTTCACTCACATTTGTTGTATGTACATAACATCTTATAACTCAAGAACAAATGGGAAGAACTAAGGTTACCGGAAGTGGAAATAAATTGAATCCCATTGTGAAAGCCAAGTCTTCCTCAAAAGGATCCAAAGCTTCAAGGGGAAAATATTTAGGGATCTTTGGAACTAAGAAGATATTTCAAGAGAGAGGCATTGACTTAGGTAAGTGTAAAGATTCCTATGTTCCTAAGTGCATTAAGGATAGAAATTTTGAATCTTTGGTGAGCATTTAGGAATTGTGAATGATACTCTTGTTAGAGAGTTTTATCTTGAATATAGAGAAACTGCCACCTTATTGGATGCTTTGATGGAGATTAGGGGTGTTGTGTTTAGAGTTAACCCGGAAAACATTAACAAGTTTCTTGGGCTATCTAATGACATAGATTAGAATTTTTTAGATGTAGATGTCATTGAGAATCTTAATATCATAGGTAGAACTCTTTGTGACAATGCTTCATTTGAGTGGAAAGGTAGAGCATATATTAGTCAACATGAGTTAACTAAGGCTAGTGCATTTTGGCATCTACTCATTTGCACTAACATTATTGGATCTTCGAATTTAACCGAGTTGAATAAGGACAAGATCAAAATAGTGTATGCCTTGGTGACTAATCAACCTATAAACCTTGGAGATCTTCTCATGTATTACATTGATAGTGCAGCTTTCTCTACTAGAAGTGATAAAAAGCTTGCATTACCGGGGTTTATAACTTCAATGTGTTTAGCTCGTAGGGTTTAGAGTAGAGAAGATGATGTGTTAGTTCAACCCTTGGAAAAGTATAGTGATAAACGTGTGTCATACATGTCATACAAGGATAAGGGTAAGACATGTGATACTTTTGGACTATTTAGTAGTTCTCAAGTTGATTGTCATGTGATTAGCACAAACGTTCTTCCGGATTGGGCTATTCAATTGAAGGAGAAGGTTGATGAGCTTAGTGCTATAGTTGTTCAACAATATGCTAGGATAAAAGAGTTGGAGGAATGTATTGCTTCAAGTTCAAGACCACCTCTCAAGCATTATGTTAGATCAACTACTCGCACATCTTTCTTTGGTGGACCAAGTTGCTAGTATTTGAGTCTTGTGGTATATTTCTTATCTTTTGGCATCATTTCATGTCAAAAGGGGGGAGAAAGAGATGCTAGTTACTTAGTTTCTTTTTATGTTGTTTTTGTGAACTTTTGAACTTTCAATGGCATGTAATAATTAGTCTTAAGATTTGGTTAAGAATTCTTGTGTTTTGGCATGTATTAAGGGGGGGATACATGTATTTATGGACTTAATTGTATATTCTTATCCATATTATATGCTGCCATTTGTTGTTTTTCTCTTGTATATGCATTGTGCTTAAAGATGATTTGTAGGTTGCTTCAAGAGAAGATCAAGATAAAGTTCAAGAGTTGATGAAGATTAGTTATAGGAATCTTACTCATTGTAATGTGAGGGAGTGATTTTGTGACCTATCTTCATTTTTATATTTGTAATAAATGTATAGGTGTTTTGACATGGAATTTTCCAAATGGGGAGATTGTTAGATTTTAGTTTGTGTTGGCATTAATTCCATATAAAAATGATGTTTACTTGTAATGATTTAGTTGTTTAGATTCATGATGATTCAAGCTTCAAAGAAGAATGAACAACAAGTCAAAGCAAGTTCAAAGTCTTCAAAGAGAAAGGATGCAATATGGTTCTACAAAGGTATAATAGGACCTTATCTTTCTCTTACAAGGCTTAGGCACACACACACAATTCATACATTTGTGTCAATGCATCGTTGTGCACCATTATAGGCACACATATACAATTCATTCATATGTGTCCCTGCATCGTTGTGCACCATGTATAACACATTCACACACTTGAAGATGAATGCTCATGCATTGGTATGGAAATAACATGTTTTGGAAAATGCATGATTGGAGACTCTCTCTATGTAGTTTGCATTTTAGTGTGAATTGTGTTTGTATGTGTATATGTTTGTATAACATGGATGTTGAACTTGAATTTAGTCTTAAATCATTCTTGATTGAGTTCCGGTCATTTCGGTTACTCATACTATTGATTTCAAGTTCTAAGTTAAAAGATACTACACTTTCAACTCATGTTGCATACATTGTCTTAGTATTTGTATATCGAGTCAAATTATTATTTTCTGGGTTAAGTATCTTATATGTCCATGTTCATGAGAGAATTACGGTTCGTAATCCGGAAACAGATTCGAATTCCGAGTTCGGAGGCCGGAGAACGGTCGAAGAACACGTGAGGAGTGCAAGGGAGTTGCACCTTGGCCAAAGGCCATCAAGAGGTGCAAGCCCGAGATGGTGCGTGGCCATCTCGGCTGCAACTCCTTGCTGCCCCAAGATGCCCACACACCATCTCGGGGAAGAATTAACAAAGGAGGGCAATTCGGTCATTCTTGCTTCTTTCTTTCCCTCTCCTTTATATTCCTTTTCCCTATCACATTTCAATCTAAGAAGGAATTTAAAATTGAGTGCAGAAATTTTCTCTCCACATTTTCTCACCTTCCAAACACCATAACTTCTTCATTTGAACTACGATTTGAGTGATTCAAAGTTGAGAGTGTTTGTCTATTCATCCTCCATCATTTCTCTGAAGGTTTGAGTAAGTTTTATTGTTTTTTTTTTAGTCTAAACTCACAAAAACGGGACTGCACCAAAATCAACTAAGGTATTGATTTTCTCTCAAAGTTTTCTTTTAAAACTTGGTCAATTGCCTTGGGTTTTCTTCTTCAACATATATATGTGTATTGTGATTTTTTTTATTTGAGTTTTGAACTCATTTAAAGCTAGGTTGAGTTTCAATTGAAATCTTACATGTTGAGTTAGGTTTTGATTTTGCCTATGTTTTCACATGTTTGGGATTGTATTGTGCTAGCTTTGATTCTAGGACTATTTGATGATCTTTGATTGATTAATTTTGTGAAAAATATTTCCTCACATGTATTAGGCTCTCTTGGCCTAATTCTCACAATAAAGTCTTGCCTAGGGTCGTGAGAATCCAGAATGGTGAGTGAGGAAGTCTTGACTAGAGTCGGGAGGATTCGGATAGTTCACCAAGAAGTCTTGCCTAGGGCCGTGAGGATCTGGAAAGGTTAGCGAGGAAGTCTTGACAAGAGGTATGCCTCAGATTGTTGAGCATGAGGGCGACATCTTCATGAGTAGGATAGGAGGGTAGTTTCTAGGTGAAGGTGTCACTTGAGAGATTGTACTTGTCTTATCTACTAGTGGATTTAGTTTTCCGGTGGTTGCTAACTCGTGGATGTTTCCTCTTCGGAGGTTTACCACGTTATATCTTGTGTCAACTTTTCTATATCCCTATCTCTCTTATATTTGTATTTATTATTTGAATACTATGGATAGAACTCTTTATGTAAGTTGCCTTCCTTTCTATAATATAGATTGTGTATGTGTTACAATTACTTGTTTGTATCACACTTTACTTGTTTTATATATTGATTATGTGTCTTTAATTGATATATATATATATATATATATATTTTGATACAAGCAATCTAGAGGGACAAGCTTTTGTTTGTTTCTAAGGGAGTCGAAAAAGGTGTCTAACCTCTTCACCCCCTTTCTAGGTTAGCCTTGAGCATTTAACTGTGTTTGTATTTTCGTGGACGATGATGATCCCTACACGTACAAGGAAGCCATGAAAGATGTTGATTATCATCATTGGCAAAAGGCAATGCAATCTGAAATTGAATTTATGTTCAGAAGTAAAGTCTGGTCTCTTGTACACTTGCCTAACAGGATAAAACCCATTGGGTGCATATGGATATACAAGAGGATGAGAAGAATGGATGGATAGGTGGAAACCTTTAAAGCTTGATTGGTGTCTAAAGGTTACACATAGAACGAAGGTATTGATTATGAGGAAACCTTTTCTCCTATGGTAATGCTTAAATCCATTAGGATACTCTTATCCAATGTAGTATCTCTAGATCTAGATATTTGAAAAATGCTCATCAAGATAGCTTTCTTTAATGGGAGTCTTGACGAAAGCATCTATATGATGCAACCAGAAGGATTCATTGAAAAATGCCAAGAGGAAAGGGTATGCAAGTTGCAATGAGCCATATATAGATAGAAGCAAGCATCTAAATCCTGGAATATAAGGTTCGATCAAGCTGTGAAAAGTTTTATATTTATTCAAAACCTTAACGAACATTGTGTATATAAATGGATCAAAGGTGATAAGTTGGTTTTCTTAGTTCTTTACGTTGATGATATACTGCTCATCAAAAATGATGTAGGTGTATTGACATCAGTAAAAGAATGGTTAGCAAAACAATTTGATATGAAGGACTTAGGAGAAACAAGTTATATTCTTCATTTATAAGTAATAAGGGATAGAAAGAATAGAAGGATTGCAATATCCTAAGCTTCATACATAGATAAATTATTATCTAGGTTCTCCATGCAAGATTCCAAGAAAGGTATGTTACCATTCAGACATGGAATCAAACTTTCTAAGGAACAAGCTCCTAAAAATGACCATAAAGATCAATTCCTGAGTAGGGTTCCATATGTCTCGACAGTTGGAAGTCTCATGTATACAATGCTTTACACTGGACCAAATATTTGTTTTGCTCTTGACATAGTTAGCAGGTTTCAATCGAAACCTGTTCATGATCACTAGACTACAGTCAAGCATATTTCCAAGTATCTTTGGAGAATAAGAGATCATATGCTTGTTTTGGAAGGGGATTGAATTCCAGGTTGGTATATAGATTCTGATTTCCAGTCGGATTCGGACTCTAGAAGATCCACATCAGGATCTATGTTTACTATTAGAGGAGAGGCAGTCATATGGAGGAGTATTAAGCAATCTTGAAGCTAAGTATGCTGCCGCAAGCGAAGCTGCTAAAGAGGCTGTTTGGCTCCACTAATTCTTGATTGACTTGGAAGTGGTTCCTAATGCAAATAAGCATATCACTATCTACTGTGACAACAGTGTAGTAGTGGCTAATTTAAGAGATCCAAGAAGTCATAAGAGAGGGAAACACGTTGAAAGGAAGTTTCACCTTTTGATGGAAATTGTGCATAGGGGTGACGTGACGATTACTAAGATCGTGTCAGCAGAAAATCTAGAAGATCCCTTCACAAAAGCTCTACCACATAAGAGTTTTGATGGGTATCTAGAGAACATGGATATGAGAGATATGACACACTTGCTATAGAGCAAGTGGGATATTATTAGGATTATGCTCAATAGCAAGAGTGTAATAAAGTATTTGACAATCACTATAAATGCTATAAGAATAAGACTTGTTAAACTAGAAATCACTTTATTAATATGAAAAGATTATCAAATACTTTATTTTTTTTCAATATTTATTAATTCAGGACCAGGAATTTTTTTTGAAAGCTTTCGTTATTCGTAGCATAATTAATAAATGCGAAAGCTTTCAAAAAAAATACCTGGTCTCGAAATTATAAATATTGTCAAAAAAAAGTATTTGACAATCTTTTCATATTAATAAAGTGATTTCTAGTTTAACAAATCTTATAGCATTTATAGTATAATTATTATAATTATTAAAAGTAAATAATCATAAGGTCAAAAGACTATGAGAAAAGAAGATTTATTCGTACATCTGGATATGAATGAGGTAGACACAATTCTTTAGTTAGTCTTGAACAGTATTCACAACTTAAGATAAAGGTTGGACGCCTTTACCTTGTTAAAGTTATAGATTCTTTTGCTAGCATTCAAGTGGGATCAAATGTATTACAATGAGTCTAAAATCATCAAAGTGTGATGTCTTTGGGCAAAAGAATCTAGTGCACTAGGTGCATTAAATAGAATCATAGTGAAATACTTTATCCAGTACCGTCAATGATAAAAAAATTCACTTAAGGACAATCAGAGAGTCTATCTCAATCCTGAGATAAATGATGGACTTATGGTTACAAATGTTATTATTTGAGCTATCAACGAGTACGATTATATAGCATAGTCTAACCTCGATAGTTTGGTGGTATACATTTGTTAATCTATAGAAGACTTCATTTATAGATATGGGTATCGTGTATCCATTTATTAAATGTAAGTATTTTTCACATTGTGTCTATTGCAATATGGCTTCTTGAAAAGTCAAAATATCCAAGTTCAAAATGTGGTTATATGAGTAAATATGGTAGCTAGGAGAGCTATAGGCGGTATGTGAGCTGTTGGCGATTAATAGTATTTTTTCACGAGGACACTTTCTCTAATAAAGTTGTCTAGGGTACGAATAAGGAACATTAACTTATTCTATGGTTATTTAAGTTTTAAATTTTAGTTATTTAGTGGAATAAACTGAAATTAATAGATCGGACTACAGTGAATCATTTGTTGATTGTGATTAAGTTATGCCTATTGGAGCTTAAATTTAGATACCCCGCCAAGATCCCCTATCTACACGAACTTGCATGTAGCACTTGATATATTCTGTCGGACCAATCTTTGGGTCCATCTATAATTGTTTTAGGATTTCGAAATCCAAAAGTTTTGGAGAGGTGTGGTAATGTGTGATCATGCACACGGTAACTCTTCAAGTACCTGGAATGGGCGACCAAGGATGTGGGAATCCATGGGCGGCCTTAATAGGATGCGATTAGCATTCTGTTAATACATTAAGAATATAATTTGCACATTTTAGTTAAATGGGCTGTTTAAATTATATTAATGTATTAATTTAAGGCATGTGGACTTATTTCTTTTTTAGTAATAATGGGTCTAGTTCATATATGGACTTTTTATTAAATTCCAATGGATTTATAAAATGGAAAAAACAATATATTTTCCATAAATATTTGCTTGGGTGGCAAGGCTTAAATAATTAGCCTAAGATATTACTTTATTTTATTATTTAATTAAATAATGTTTAATTAATTATTTAATTAAATGTCAAAATCTATTTCTAAGTAGGAGAAGGTCTCTTAGTGTCATACTATTGTTGGTAGTATGATAAGTATCAAATACTTTTTTTTGATAAGTAGATAAATAAAAAGAATTTACTTATCTAGTCAAATTAGAAAGTCTTTTATATCTATCAAAACTTTAATTGACAATTGGTCAAATTAGGAAGCTTTTGATAAAGTCACAATTAATTTATATTCAATAATTTTTTGGATAATACACTAATGAGTTGGAATAGGGTAGAATTCCGAAAGTTGATAGGAATCCTGGTGAAATAGAAATCCTTCTTGTGTGAGGATTTGGTCATATACATATATATATATATATATATATCACCATAAAGGAATTCGGGCAAGCCCTTGTGGTTTAGAGAGAGAATTTGTCCAAGACCTAAAATTTTAAGGGAGAAAATTTCGGTTTTGCACTTTAGAAAATCCGGCCAACTCATAAGAACAAAGTGTGAAGAATTCGGCCAAGCTTAGAGAAAAGAGGGAACATTTTTGTTTTCGATAGTGCACTAGTATCCTTTACATCAAAAGGTATTTTTTACAATATCGAATCGAGTTCATGCGAGTTTCAATCAATAGATTGAGAATTCACAAGTGACCAAACTTTCTTCGTTTTTCTATAGGAGGATTATTGTGACTAACATAGTTCCCATAGGATGTGTTGAACATCATATTCTATGTTGAGTGCTTGTTTGCATTTTTACATTCATTGATCACATTAGGAAGTCCTTGTAAAAGGCATGAAGTCTTGGCTATGACATATGGTCCGGATAGCTAAGCATGGAGTCTTGGTTAGGACATGAGGTCTGGATACTCAAGAAAGGGAAACTTTCTAGAGGCATGGGTGCCTTGGATTGAAAGTAGACTTTTTATTGGTAGACCTGGGATACTACGATGTGATTGAGTCAAATAGAGAGTGTGTCATTTGTTGATCACTCTTAAGGAATTTTTAACTTCTTAATGGTACTGTGTAGAAGTGGAGTCCAATAGAAAGTGTGTCATTTGTTGATCACTTTTGAGGAATTTTCAATCTACCAATAGTATTGGGTAGACTTTGAGTCCAATATAGAGTGTGTCATTTGTTGGTCACTTTTGAGGAATGTCTTATCTACTTTCCATTAATAAAAGTACCCGATGGTTGTATTCAACCCGTGGACGCTTCCTTTTAGGAGGTTTTACCACATTAAAAAGTCCTTGCGTTAATTCTTTCTATCTCTCTTTTATACTTGTGTGTGTATGTTTGTGTCTTGTTTCACAAACTTCATTTCTAGAAGATCATTGAAAAACAAGATTGTTGTAATGTGTGAAATGCAAGCACTTCATTTGATCAAATTCGTAAATATCGTTTTATTTGTACTTATATTTAGTTTTATATAATCATCTTTGATTAAGTACTTGTACATATTAAACAATATTGAGAATACAAGTATTCTTTGTTTTAGTACATTTGTCTATTGTATCTTTGTATGTGTTAGAACATGTATCTTGTGATATTCCATTTCAAGTTGTAAAGTTTCACTCAGTGAATTTGCATTGTAATATTCTAAATACAACTTATGGAGTTTGCTTTCCATTGAATATATTTGTTTATAAGATACAATGTTTCTTATTATAGGTTTTGTAGACTAAGGGTGGTGAATTGAGCATACTTGTGTTATTTTTTTTCTCATAACAATCATGTTAAAGGTTAATTTGTATGCTCATTAAGGTTTTGGTAAAAGTATTAGAATAGTTTTAAAAAATGGAGAGTCAACCTATTCACCCCTCTCTAGGTTGTTTAGTATAACCTTGTAGGTATTTTCAATTGGTACCAGAGCGGGTCACTTAAAGTAATTAGTGTGATTCAGAATCTACAAGGTTATTTGCTAACCATGGATAATAACCTTTAGTCTATAATTGTTTGTAATGGTTGTCCTCTTTTGTTGATTGGAGAATTTTTGGAAAGAAAGGTTCTTATTGTTTTACATTTCATTTGCTTACTAACAATTTTGTTGATATGCTTGAAAAGAATGCTAGTGACAAAATCAAAGAAGAAGAAGTTTTCCTAGAGGATGATCGATCTAGACATGATCACTTTTCTTTGCAACTCAATGAAGAGGATTGCAAGTCAAAGACCACCGACTTCAACTTGATGGCAAGAGTTCAAACTCTTGACAAGGAAAAAGATCAAGCATTAAAAGAAGTTGAAGTGAATAATGAAGTGAACAAATTTCTAGAAAAGAAGATGGTTGAAGATGCTCTTGTGTTTGATAGTTTAACGAGTGATTTTGATAATAATATTTTTAGGAAACGATCAAAGGCAAGGAAGATGAGTTAGCAATCATGAAGGTCAAAGAGTTTGGTAATCTTCATGGAGATTCAAGTGACTTAAGCTTTGTAGAAGAGCAAGTGGAGTTTCAATAACTAAAGCCAAGTCGCTAAGGAACAAAAGGCTTTCAAAGGCCAAGTCTTCTAAGGTCAAGTGCAAAATCAAGAAGAGTAATGAGTCTTCACCATCGGTACACTCTCACCTAAAAAGTAACATCTCAAAATTTATTTTGATTTGCTACTTTTACAATGTTTCCTTGAGTATATTAGACAATGCAAAGTAGGGAATGTGATGCATTTTAGGTGAGAAAATCTTCTATGAATTTTTCTTGCAAGATAACACTTTGAATTATATATGTAATAATGATAATCATGTGAAGAAAATTGTCGAGAAGATTTGGGTAAAAATGAGTGTTTCACATGATCATATGCATAGTCTTGATAATATCTTTGTTGATGGCAATAATGATGTGTTTAACATGAGAAATATTTTTATAGAGAAATAGTTTATGATTTATCTTCGGGATATAGTATTGCCATGAGAAATGATCATGATAGTTTATGTGTTTATGCACCCAAGAAGAAATGGGTCAAGGGTGAGTGCTCTTACCTTTAGTGTAAGATGCACATGTGAGTTAACTTTAAGATTAATGTCAAGTTGTTAAGAAATTTGACTAGCAAGCTTTGTTTCTCTATAACTTGACATGAACTTAGCTATTTCACATAGTCACTATGATAGTCTAAATCCATTGATTAACTAAAGAAGTAGCATTTTTGAAATCTATATGGTGAAGATTTTTTGTTTAGACGTTTAGAGAAAATCATTTTTATATGAGTTTGAGTTGAAATGCTTAGTTTTTATTCTCTTGGGCTGACACACCAACAACTTGTTAACAAGCCAAGAGAGCTCATAAAAAGGGTGAAGACTTTGCATTTGATAAAAATGCTTGCTATGGTATCTCTATTTCCTAATGCTTGCAATCTAGGTTTTTTCATCTCTTAACTCATTATTTCCACTACATGATGTACCATGTCATACTAGAGAACTTAGTATAATAAATATATGGTTCTCAATGACATTCGCTCTCTAAAGATCTTATAGTGATATTTTTCACAAAGGTCATATACATGATGTGTGAATTGTTTGTTTGAATGTTGAGTGATTTTTTTTTTTTTGAAAAATATGAGTTTTATATTCTTTGAAAGCAACTCTCTTGAGAAGTAATGATCTTAAGTAAATCTTTTTGTATTACCTTTAGATCATGTGCATTTTTGAAAATGTACGTTGCTTTTCTTGTATGTTTTGTTGAGTAAGTTGTGTTTGTTAATATATAAGTTATGGATACAACTTGAAGTCTTTTGACCAGTACATTTAAGATGACCTATGGTAAGTTTCCATTTTTCTTTGACAACTACATAGAACTCAACAAGCACCTTCATGAAAAGGGCTACATATATTTGTTGTTCAGCCCCCAAATGTAGGAAATGGCTATACCAATGTGATGAGTGAAAGCCATCATGAAGTGTATATGTTTATATTAGGAAAATCAAATAATTGTTGAAAAGAATCAATAAAATAAATCTTTGATTCAAAGCCTAAATAAATAAGAAAAAGGCTTAAAGGAGTATAGTTGAAAATAAAGATGCTCAGGTTGTCAAATAGAAATGGGATAACGAGCCACATGCACACACACGCTCATATGTTGAAATCTATTCTCTTAAAAGCAAAAATTCAGGATGATAATAGGTTTGACCTTTTATGGACAAGTTTAAGATGAATAGATGTTGATTTGATTTGCATGTTTATTATCAATTACTTCTTTACATTTTAATTAAGCAAAATTCACACACACATACTTTTGCTTCTAAAGTATTTGATATTCTAGCAGTTTTATAAGAATTATGAGAGAGATTTAAAATCTTGACGTATTTATCATAGTTTGTGGAGCTTATTTTGTTGGATTTCTTTAAAATTGCTTGAATGTATGATTGTGTGGATTTCATTGTGAACATTATCCTATCTTGATCTTAGATAGAGTACTTATCAAGGGGGAGCATAGTATTCTAGGCTTTGTTCTCTTTTATGATATGTTCATATGTTTCAAGTTGATGTTTGTTGGCATATTCTTTGGTTGATATAATGAATCTTGTATATGCTATTTCGTATTTCTTGATTTGCATGATGATTCTTTGTATTACCATATGCCTTTGTATTTTTTATCACAAATAATGCATGAAACATTTTGTAATAATTGTATGATTGTGTTTGCAATCATCTTCTCATTGTTTGGAGTTGTATAGTAGTTGAGATTACGATCAATTCATTCATTCTTGAGGTTTATATGAGTATAGTTACAATGAGTTCTTCTTTGTTTTAGGGTCCAATAAATTTATTTGATTGTAGTTTCAATGAGTTCCTCTTTGTTTGGGGTCGATAGTAATTATGGTTGTAATCAATCCAATCGATTGTAGTTGCAAAAAATTCCTCCTTGCGTAGGGTGATAGTAATTGTGGTTTTAATTAATTCAATTGATTGTAGTTGTAAAAAATTCCTCCTTGCTTAGATTGGTAGTAGTTGTGGTTGTAATCAAATCTCTTCTTGTATGAGGTCAATATGATTGTTGTTGATACCAACTCCTTCATATTTGGGGTTGATATGATTGTTAATGTAACTATTGAATTTTGTAGAAATGACCTATGTGCTTAAGAGTAAATTTTATGCATTCGTGTTTAATTATACCTAGATGAGTTTGTTGTGGTGTATAAATTAGAATAACCTTTACTAGGTTAACATAGAAGAGCAAACCAGAATCAAGAGAGAAGATAGCGGAGCTAGATGCAAGATTCAAGGTCTTGAAAGAAACCAATTCTTCAAGTAAGACATCCATATCCAAACATTATGTGAGATCAACAAATGGTTCAACGTTCTTTGGTAGCACAAGTGGCTAGCAAAGCTTATATGATCTCAAGGTATCTTTTCCTTTTTATCTTCATTTTATGTCAACAAGGGCAAGGAATATGATATTGCTTTAGCATATCTTCTTTGTGTATTTGTCAAGTATTGAACTTTATATGGCATGTAATATCTCGGATGAGATATCATTGATGGATATGCATGTATTTAGGGGGAGCATACATGTATCCATTTTGGTCTTAATTGTGATATATCATATTGAACTTAAATGTCATATTCTTGTCATGTATATTGCCATATATTCGCTTGTATATTCTTGTGCTTCAAGTAATTTTAGGTGATATCAAGAGAAGCTCACATGAAGAAGTTCAAGACTTGTTGAAGATTAGTCTAAATGTATTAACTCATTGTAATGTAAAGGTGAGTTTTTGTGACCAGTCTTCATGTTGTATGCTTTAGTATCTTGGATAAGTGTTTCGACATAGAATTTACTAAAGGGGGAGATTGATAGGACTTTGAGTTGTGTTGCCGTTATTCTATATCAAAATGACAATTCACTTGTATTGATTAGTTGTCTTATATTGATGATGATTCAAGCTTCAAAGAAGATTTGGCAACTTATCAAGCAAGATTGAGTCTTCAAAGAGAAATATGCTTTATTGCTCAACAAAGGTATATTTAGACCTTATTTCTCTTACAAGGCATAAGGCACACACACAAATTGCATCCATATGTGTCCTTGCATCGTTGTGCTCAATTTGTGTAACATATTCACACACTTGATATTGAATGCTCATACATTAGAATTAAATTGACAAATCTTATAAATTGCATGTTAATGGACTATACCTAGGATATGGTATTCTTGTGTGTTCATGTATTTGTTTGTTTATGTTTTATTGACATCGGACTTGAATTTGATCTTATATTATTCCTTATCGAGTTGTAGTAATTTCGATTACTCATTCATTTGATTTCAAGTTTCTAGTAAAAGGTTACGAAACTTTCCGGTCCTAACCATGCAACGTCTTCGTCTTCGTGTGTCGAGTGAAATTCATAATTTTTGGTCTAAGTTTCATAGTTTTCCATATGCGTGAGAGAGTCTCGATTCATAATCCAGAAATAAATTCGTATTCGGAGTTCAGAGGCAGGAGAACGCGAAGGTGTGCGAGGGAGGAAGTAAGGGGCCAAAGGCCTCTTGCCACCCATCCCCAAGGAGGCGCGTGGCCATCTCGGGGAGGAGGGCTTCTTGTCCCCGAGATTGCCATGCGTCTCCTTGGGGATGTAAGGTGGAACATGGCCATTGGTGTCCGAATCTCTCTCTTTCCCTCTCATTTAAATATCTTCTCCCCTCTCTCATTTCATTTGGAGAAGAAAATTTTCCAAAGTGTGTAGAAATTTTTCTCTCAAATTTTCTCACCTTCCAAACACCATAACTTTCTCATTTAAACTCTGATTCAAGTGATTCAAATTTGAAATTGTTCGCTTATCAATTTATTTAACATCTCCAAGAGGTCATTCGATCAAGTTTTCTGGTGGTTCTTCAACAAAAAACAGGGCTGCACATTTGACTTAAGGAATTGAAAATTTTCTTGAGTTTTGTTCTTTAAAGTTTTAAATTACCTTGGGTTTTCTTCTTCTATATATGTATGTTTATCGTGTATACTTTGATTAGAGTTTTAGACTCTATTAAAACTAGATTGATCATGATTAGGTTTTCACATGTTGAATTAGATTTTTCTAAAATCTATGTTTTCACATGATTGGAAATTGTATTGTGCTAACTATTGATTTAGGAATATTTTTGCTTCATTTGATTGATTTTTTGATGATAAATAGTCTTAACATGTGCCAAGTTGGAAGATATATTGGATTACCAAATTTTATTGTGTATTTTAGAGCTCTTTTGACTTTGATTGAATATTTTGAGAAAAATATGCTCTAGATATTTGTCAGAACTTTGATTGACTATATCTCATGAATCTAGTAGGTTTTTTGTTTGTTACTAAAATCTTGAATGTGTGCTTTGTGAATATGTATTGATTCAAGTTTTAGTTACATGAATGATTCTAAGAATTAAAAGTGTTTATGGTGTTTTACATGTTCTAGAATTCTTATTCATGCATAGTGTTGTTGGTATAATTTGGACAATGCGACACGTCAGCAATAAACAAGAGTTGGGGGTCCACGTCACCAAGAAATTGACCAGGTCAAGCCAACCCTGGTAGACCAAATATATCCCCATAACACTCGATCAGGGTTACCCGATCTATTGGGTATAGGTAGTCATATTAAGATGGTCGCATTGATAATCTAACAACAAAACCGATCGGAATTGCCCAGATGGTTAGGACAAAACCTGCGCTCGGGTGTAAGACCACCAGTTAGGGGTAAGAAATTTGGCTAGGAATGTCTGATGATCCTCTAATTGACACGTGGACAACCCTCTAATTAATGCAGTTGTGACTCAAGTATGTAGAAAAAGAGTCTAATTCAAACAGAGCTTTTAGAAGAACGCTTTGACAAAGAAACGAACTTCAGAGTCTGGGTTAGGCAAGAGATCTTAATACACTTGAAATACAACCAATGCGAAACAGAAACGAAGAAGAACACGAATCTAATAAGTTAGAGTTTCATTAAATAACGATAACTTTCCTTACTTGTACACCACGAATTAGGGTTCCACACATGTATAAATGAACCCTAATAATATCCTTCAAGGGGTTATCAAAAATTGGCTAGCAAGAGTGCAAGAGTGACTGTGTGTCTAATCATTTTTAACATAGTGAATTTTTCTTGCCGTCACCGGCAAACGTGGACATTTCCCCACCGTGGGGTTTAACCATGTAAAATATTGTGTTTATATTTACTTTCTCTCCCTCTCTCTCTCTCTTGTAGTTTACTGTTCATTTTTATTTACGTCTACTTATGTAACGCATGGAGAATTATAATTAATCAAAAATCACTGTTAACAACTGGCGCTAGAAGGAGGGGGATAACCTCCGTCTGTATCAAACTTGAACAGTTAATTTCAGGAAAAGATTGTGAAAGATAGTATCATGGCCACTAATAAGGATAGAAGCCAATCTCCATGCAACACCGATGCTTCATGTGGTACAAATACTCCTAACACTGCAGACACTAATGTCGCCAAATAAGACCCGTCGTCAAGGACTCTACTATTTGTTAGACCTGAGGTATTAATGTCCACGGATGTAACCGCTGACATCTCCAAAAATGCATTATGATAGATCTAGGAATCCTTATGGAGAGTTATTTATGATGTATCACCAGTTCTAGCTAGGGTTGGGTCAGTTGTCTCGATAGGGGTTAAAAAAAGAGAAGAAGATGCTGTAAATACAAACCCCTTCTCTTCGATTGCTGCTCCCGTAAATTTAGGTCAATAAGGGTCTCCTAATCATCCTTGTTGTCTTCATAAAAGATGATAGGGTCAACCCAGACTGGGAGTCACTAGATCAGTAATAGACGGGGCTTCAATTCGTAGATAAATAGCCTCGAGGGTGAAAGACCTCCCTACGATTTTGTCTACTTTTCCACTGGAACCTCTTTGTAAGACCTCTCTTTACTTGGCCTATCGTTACTAGATCTCTCCTGGCTGAACCTATCCCGATCTGAACTCTTCCGAGTGGACCTCACCCGAGCGGTTTTGTCCTTAAAGGACCTTCTTCCACTATCTCAGAGAGAAGCATCACTATCGCTTCTTTCAGCCTGCCCAACAGGAACCATTGTGTTGTTAAGGTAAGGCTTATTTACATGTTCCTTTAATTAATGTTGGGGGGGTACAATCCCCTGAGCCACTTGATCGACAACCTCTTTTTTACTGATCTGATCATGGTTTTTATTCTTTTCGGCTTGTTTGTCGATGACAACATCCATCTTATACACTAAAAATTGAATAAAAGTGGTAAGGGTAGATTCAAACAAACAAAAATCACATGATAAGAAAGTCAGGACTTACAACATTTTTGTTTGGCGAACCCCGTATCAATTAGGTCTATCTCCATATATAAATTATGACAATCCTTGACCTTCCAAGAAGTCTGTGCCGCCTTAACAACCAAAGCATCCTAGCTCCGAGTCATCATATGCATAGTTTTCTTCCATAACTTAGGGCTACAGATGTGTCTCGGGACACTATTTCTGCCCTATCGCTGATTAGGATCTTCCACCATGGTCTCGCCCTAATCACCTCAAAAAAAGAACCAAATGTTCTTCCAATATTTATTTGATGAAGGGAAACCCCATATGAAGCCCTTGTGGCCTTTACTAGTGGGATGGTTTGGCTTCTCCTTAAAACTGTAAGGAATTCAATGACTCGAAGAAGTCAACCGCAAGTAGAAGGTGTCTTTAGTGTCTGAACGACCGAGAGTGTAGATGACATAAACTAATCAACACCTGATAAGGTTTATGAGTCATTTGTGCAGGAGCAAAGCTCGAATTAGGCAAGAATTGAGCGATGAAGGGTTGGATGGGCATAGTGACTCCAAGATAACATGGCTCCATAAAGGGCGATAACACTAGAAGGAGGGTTCGTTAAGGTGAGCTCCCCACTAGAAATTAGTGCCACCGAGTAAGGGATGTCAAACCTATCCCTTAACTACCCAATTTCATGATCGGTCACTAAATTATTCTCATAACCGAAGGAACATGAGTGGTCAACAGAAAACCTCAGCCTGTGCACCCGCCTTCCTTTCAGAACTTCTTTCATTTTCTTATGAAGCAATCTTCAAATCACTCGCAAGACAAGTGGACTCACTAGGCGAGACTCTAGCAGCTTCAATGGAACTCACTGTCTTTATAATATCTGGACAAGCACTAACAGAGGTGGAAGCAAGAGGGTTAACATGTGAAGGTACAAACTCAAGACGAGCAACTGAATAATCTACATTTAAGGCAATAGGTTGAGACAAATGAGTGTATGTGTGAAAGTGACCCCACAGTATCGACTCAGACATAACGATATTTTATTTATAGCCTGCCTCAATGGCAAGCATGAGAAGTTCAAAATATTGATGACGAAGGATAAGATCCATACCAAAAAGATTGATAAGAGCGACGAAGCGTGAACTGCTGGCAAGAAAAGGTGGAACGAAGAGAAAGCTGAAGATTTAGAGAGAAGAAGTAAAAATAGAGTTTTGTAGAAAACCTATGAAGTCGTGAGAGGGAAATGGGAAGTTTTCAGAATATATATATATATAAGTGGATGACATCATTAGGACATTTAAACGTCACAAAGTACAACATGTGAGAATGTGGGTAGATGTACAAACACTAAAGATCACGCGCCGTTCGAAAGTTAAAAAGTCGCTAATGATTGCGTCAAAAGAAATAGATATGGTTTGCGTTAATGCTTAGCTGTTAAGAATTAAACGCACATTTAAGACTTTTAAGACAAAATTAAACATACTTCCCCGAGTGAGTCCCTTTTCAGAAGAAGATACTCAGTCTTATACGTTTAATGGGGGTATTGTTGTTAGTATAATTTGGAGAGTGCGAAATGTCAGCAATAAACAAGAGTTGGGGGTGCCTCAACACCAAGATATCGAATAGGTCAAGCCACCCCTAGTTGACCAAAGATAGCCCCATAACACCCGAACTAGGTTATCCGATCGATCAGGTACATATTGTCCCATTAAGATAGTCGGATTGATAATCTGACAACAAAACCAATCGGGATTACCCAGATTGTCAGGAAAAAACCTGTGCTCGAGGGTAAGAAATCTGGCCAGGAATGTCTGATGGTCTATTGATTGACACGTGGACAACACTCTTATTTAACGTAGTTACGACTTAAGTACAAAGAAAAAGAATTTGATTCAAACAAGGCTTTTGGAAGCGAACTTTGATAAGGAAACAGACTTTTTTATAGATATCAGACTCTAGGTTAGGCAAGAGATCTTCATACAGTCGAAATATAATCAATGCAAAACGAGAAAGAAGAAGAACACAACTTCAATAAGTTAGAGTTTCATTAAATAATGAGAACTTTTCTTACTTGTACACCAAGAATTAGGGTTCTATGCGTGTATAAATAGACAGTAATAATATCCATAAAGGGGTTAACGAAAATTGGCAAGCAAGACCGCAAGAGAGATTGAGTGTGTAATAACTATTAACATAGTGAAATTTATCACTATCGCTAGCAATTATGGACGTTTCCCCACCTTGGGGTTTTACCATGTAAAATATTGTGTCTAGGTTTACTTTCTTTCTCTCTCTTGTACTTTATTGTTCATCTTTATATACGTTGTAGGGAAAAACCTGTGCAATGGAAGTGTGAAAATAAATTAAAATTAGGATTTCGATATAAATAAATTTTTCCCTTTTTAATAACAAGAACCTTAACCCTAGATTAATGGATGTATATGAAGTATCGTACCTTTTTCTCGTGACTATTGAACAAGCTCCGAATTGAATCCGTAAGATCTTCTAATCCAATCGCGAACCTGAATCACCTAGGATGGTGGGCTCCCTTTCTTTAAATTGTATACCTAAGGATGGAAACAAACAAAATCTTTTTCTTTGTTAGTTACAATTATGCATTAGTCTTGCCGCCTATAACAACATATAGGTATATATATTATTTTTCTTATTTTATTAAATCCATTAGACCTTAATAAAAAGTCCACACGTGAACTAGACTCATTCTTACAAAAAGAAACAAGTCCACATGCCCCAATACAATTCTAGATGGACCTATAAATTGGTCCAGTAGAGTATATCAAGTGATCCATGCAAGTTCGTGTGGATTGGGGATCTTGGCGGGCTCTCTAAATTTAAGCTTTAACAAACACAACCTAAGTCCATCATTTATCTTAGGATTGAGATAGACTATTCGATTGTCTTCAAATGAATTTTTTTATCCATTGACAGTTCTAGATAAAGTATTTCATTGTGATCCAATTCAATGCACCCAGTGCACTAGATACTTTTACCCAAAGACACCACACTTTGATGATTTTAGATTCGTCATAACATTTGATCCCACTCAAAAGCTAACAAAAGAATCTACAACTTTGACAAGATAAAGGCGCCCAACCTTTATCTTAAGTTGTGAATATTACTCAAGACTAACTAAAGAATTGTGTCTATCTAGATGTATGAACAATTCTTCTTTTCTCATATTCTTTTTACCTTGTGATTATTTACTTTTGACAATTATAATAATTAAACTATAAATGTTATAAGATTTTTTAAACTAGAAATCACTTTATTAATATGAAAAGATTGTCAAATACATTATTACACTTTTGCTATCGAGCATAATCCTAGCATACGTATACTTGTGTGACATATCTTGTGGGGGGATTATGCTTGATAGCAAGAGTGTAATAATGTATTTGACAATCTATTCATATTAATAAAAGTGATTTCTAGTTTAATAAATCTTGTAGCATTTATAGTTTAATTATTATAATTATCAAAAGTAAATAATCATAAGGTCAAAAGACTATGAGAAAAAAAGAATTGATCGTACATCTGGATATGCATAAGTTGGACACAATTTTTTTTTATCAGTCTTGAATAATATTCACAACTTAAGATAAAGGTTCAACAACTTTATCTTGTCAAAGCTTGTAGATTCTTTTGCTAGTATTTGAGTGGGATCAAATGTGTTATGATGAGTTTAAAATCATTAATGTGCAGTGTCTTTGGGCAAAAGAATCTAGTGCACTTGGTACACTGAATAGGATCACACTGAAATGCTTTATCTATAACTGTCAGTGGATAAAAATTTTCACTTGAAGATAATCGGAGAGTCTATCTAAATCCTGAGATAAATGATGTACTTATGGTAGCAAGTGTTATCATTTGAGTTATCAATGAGTACAATTATATAACATAGTCTATCCTCGATAGTTTGGTGGAATTCATTTGTTAATTGATAGAGGACTTCATTTATAGATATGGACATCATGGCTCCATTTATTAAATGAGAGTAGAATATCATCATTTGGATGTTTTGAGGTATTGGATATTAAATCTTAATGTTAAGTTTTCAATAGTGTCTATTGAAATATGGCTTCTGGACAAGTTAAAATATCCAAGTTCAAAATGTGGTCATATGAGTAAATATGGTAACTTGGAGAGCTATAGGCTTTCTGTGAGCTCTTCTTCACGAGGATACACTTTCTCCACTAAGATTGTCTAGGGTATGAATGAGCAATATTAACTTATTCTATCTTTATTTAAGAGTTCAATTTTAGTTATTTAGTGGAATGAACTAAAATTAATAGATCGGACCTAAGTGAATCATTTGTTGATTGTGATTATGTCTATTGGAGCTTAAATTTAGATAGACCGCCAAGATCCCCAATCCACATGAACTTGCCTGGATCACTTGATATATTCTACCGGACCAATTTATTGGTCCATCTATAATTGTATTAAGGCATGTGGAATTGTTTCGTTTTTAGTTAGAATGAGTATAGTTCACATGTTGACTTATTATTCAAGTCCAATGGATTTAATAAAATAGAAAAAAACAATATATTGGCTCATGTAGAGGCTTGGGCGGCACGGGACTATATAACAGCCTTATATATTGTTTTTTGTTTTATTATTCAGTTAAATGGAAATTAATTAAATAATTATTTAATTAAAAGTCAAAATCTTTTTCCTAGTAGGAGATGGTCTTCTCGAGTCATATTATTGTTGGTAATATGATAAGTATCAAATACTATATTTGATAAGTAGATAAATAATAGGGATTTATTTACTTAGTCAAATAAGGAAGTATTTGATTTCTATTAGGACTCTAATTGACAATTAGTCATATTAGGAAGTTTTTAATTTATTCACAATTTAATTATATTAAATAATTGGTTATTGAAAAAATACACTATAGGATTAAGAGTCTTGGTGTGGAAAAGAAATCTTTTTCTGAAAAGAATTCTTTGTCACCATGTAAATCCACCTAGAGATAGGATTCTTGCCAACCAAGTAAATCTTCTTTTGGAAAGGATTTGAGAACCTATATATATCTCCACCAAAATTTTGTCCAAGGCAATTTTTCTAAGGAGAACATTCGCCCAAGAGAGAATTTTGAGTGTAGAGAATTTGGTTCTTGCTCTAGATAAATTCGTCCAACTCTAAAGATTGGTGTGTGAAAATTCGGCAAAGAGGAAAAGGAAGAAAGAACGTTTTGTATTCGATTGTGCACTAGTTTCCTTTACATTAAAAGGTTTTGTGTACAACATTGAATCTAGGTTCACGCGAGTTTCAATCAAATTGATTGATAATTCACAAGTGACCTAACGTTCTTTATTTTTCTTCTAAGAGGATTATTGTGCCTAACAAAGAATGAGATTTTGTTTGTTTCCATCATCAGTTATACAATTTAAAGAAAGGGAGACAACACTCCTAGGTGATTCACGTTTGTGATTGGATTGGAAGATCTTATGGATTCAATTCGACACTAGTTAAATCATCACAAGAAAATGGTACGATACTTTAATATATGTCAATTAATCTAGGGTTAAGGTTCTTTCTTTTAAAGGGAAATTTTTTAAAATATACCAAACCCTAATTTTATGCTTCCGCCACGTTTTGAATCGTTTCTTCCCTACATTTGGTATCAGAGTCTGAACCCTTGATTAATTGATGTATATGTACGTGAATCTACTTCTTTTTACTGTAAATGTGCATGTTTTAGAAAGAGATGACACTCTAGGTATTCGCATATATATATTTGCAATGGAATGTATGGATAAATATATGTTTTTACGTGATTTGTTATTGCTCAATTTTGGTCCTAGAATTTCAATGTATTTTTGTTTTGGGATTGTAAATAGAAGGGTGGTCTATCATCGCCATAATTTCCTCTTGATAGTTGCTATGTTTTTCTTTTATTTTATTGTTGTAATAACAAAAAAAAACTGCAGTATTTTTTTGTTTAAAATATTGTTGTAATATATTCAAGTATCAAATATTTGAAGATTTGAAGAACTGGGAGCAAACGGAACAAGTTTGGTACTATGCGCCCCATAGCAACAATAGTGCGTGCGAATGAGCACGCGACCACGATTGTTGTGGCATGGGCTGCACACGGCAGCCTCGAGGATGCCATGGGCTGTGTACGACAGCCCGATGGATCCCATGGGCTGCGCATGGCAGCCCTTATGGAGCCAAGGGTGTGCACGCCCATGGGAGGCAGCCGAGGATGTCCAAACGGACGATGGTCGGGTGAAGATTTGTTTGCCAAGAAATGAGTTTTTGTATTCCAAGACATATGTAATTTACTTGCTTTTCTAGGATGGACAAAAATTGTAGCTATTTATATTTTTGTTAATATTGCAATGTTTGTCATTGTTTGACAACATGTCATATAGAATAGGAGTGCCATTAATATATCTCTTTTGGTATGTGTTAGGTTCTAGATTTGTGCTAGCTTGATTCCATAACAAAACTTCATTTCTTTGTAATGTTTAGTTACTTAAGTGGTTCGTGATGATAAGAGCTTCAAGGAATAAAAGCAACTTCTCATGATGCAAAGTTCATCTTGAAGAGGATTGGTACTATTCTTGGATGCTAAGGTATCAAGATCCTTCTTTCTCTTGCAAGGCGTAGGCGCACACACACACAATTCATTCATATATGTCCCTACTTTGTTGTGCATCATTAAATGCAAAATGAAAAAGGTCTTGGGATCAAGAAAATATATCGCATTAGGGGTGATCATGGGAGTGAATTTGAAAATGCTAGATTTAGTGAGTTTTGTGATGATTATGGGATTTCACATGAGTTCTCGGCTCCTAGAACTCCTCAACAAAATGGTATTGTTGAGAGGAAGAATCGTGTCTTGCAAGAGATGGCTAGGGTCATGCTCAATAGCAAGAAAATCCCTAGAAATCTTTGGGCCAAAGTGGTCAATACCGCATGCTATGTCACTAATAGAGTTTTTAGAAGGCTCGACACAAAACAAACCACCTATGAACTTTGGAAGGGCAAGAAGCCCAATGTGAGTTACTTCCACACTTTTGGGAGTAAGTGTTTTTTTTTTAATGGTCTCTTTCTTGGGTATGCTAATAATAGTCGTGCATATAGAGTGTTCAATTTGAAAACTAAGACTATTATGCAGTCTATTAATGTGAAAATAAATGATCTTAGCATGCTTGATTTGTGTGATAATCATGGTGTCAATGAACCTAAAGAACATTTGTTGAATAACACTAAAGCACATATTGATGTGACTAGTTGTGATGAAAGTGAGTCTAGTCATAATGATGATAATGGTAGTGTTGCTAGAGAAGAAAGTCAAGAGTTAAAAAATGGTTTAAATGATGACCATCAAGATATTGAAAATTATAATTCTAGACTTAGGAGCATGCATTACCAACAAGACATCATAGGTGATTTGAATAAAGGGGTTAGAATTAGAAGGCAACTTGCTAACCAAATTTCATATGCTTGCTACACTTCTCAAATTGAGCCCAAAAATATTAATGAAGCAATTATTGATGAATATTGGGTTAATACCATGCAAGAAGAACTAAATCAATTTAAGAGGAATGAAGTATGGTCCATAATCCTAGACCAAAAGATATCAATGTGATTGGTAGAAAATAGGTGTTTAGGAATAAGATCGATGAATGTGGCAAGATAGTGAGAAATAAAGCTAGACTAGTGGCTCAAGGATACACTCAAGTTGAGGGTGTAGACTTTGATGAGACTTTTGCACCCGTTGCACGTCTTGAGTCCATTAGACTTTTGTTGTCCATTGCATGTCTTAAGAAATTCAAATTGTTTCAAATGGATGTCAAAAGTGCTTTTCTCAATGGATACCTTCAAGAAGAAGTGTATGTTGAACAACCTAAGGGTTTTGTAGACCCACACTCTCTTAATCATGTGTTTAAGTTGAAAAGGCTCTTTATGGTCTTAAACAAGCCCCTAAAGCTTGGTATGATAGGTTGACTCAATATCTTATTGACAACCAATATAAGAGAGGTGGTATTGATAGAACATTATTTGTTAAGCATTATGAGAATGACATTTTTGTTGCACAAATATATGTTGATGATATTGTGTTTGGGTCTACATGTAAAACCAAGGTTGATGATTTTGTGAATGTTATGTCAAGAGAATTTGAAATGAGTATTGTAGGTGAACTCAATTACTTTCTTGGCATGCAAGTGAAACAATCTAGCAATGGTATCGTGTTGTCTCAATCTAAATATGCCAGAAATCTTGTTAAGAAATTTGGCCTTGAAAGTGGAAAATAATTTGAAACACCTATGAGTATAACTTTAAAACTTGACAAATATGAAAAAGGAAAAAATGTTGATCCAAGTCTCTATAGGAGCATGATAGGTAGTCTTCTCTACCTAACGGCTAGTAGGCCGGATATTTGTTTTAGTATAGGTTTGTGTGCTAGGTTTCAAGCAAATCCAAAAGAATCTCACTAGAAAGCCGTTAAAAGAATCATTAGGTATATAAAAGGAACACATAATCTTGGTTTATTCTATTCCTTTGATACTAATGATATTCTTGTTGGCTATTGTAATACGGGTTGGGCAGGAAACATTGATGATCGTAAAAGCACATCGGGCGGTTGCTTTTACTTGGGGAATAATTTGATTGCTTGGCTGAGCAAGAAGCAAAATTCCGTCTCTCTTTCATCATCCGAAGCCGAGTACATTACGGTCGGAAGTGCTTGCACACAACTTCTATGGATGAAACAAATTCTCAAGGATTGTGAGATCAATCAAGGTAAAAAAACTCTCTATTGTGATAATATGAGTGCCATTAACATCTCTAAAAATCCGGTTCAACTCTCACGCACCAAGCATATAGACATTAGGCATCATTTCATTAGAGAACTTATTGAACATTCAATAGTAACTCTTGAACATATGCCTACTAAAAATCAACTTGCGGACTTGTTCACAAAGCCCTTGGATAAAGAGAGATTTGTATCTCTTAGAAGATCCATTGGCATGATTTGTGTTGATTAATGCTTATGTGTGGTTATGAGTGGCTTGATAAGCAAAACTATATTGTATATCTATTTCTTTGAGAGCTACTCATGTGAGAAGTAATGATCTTGATAAAATAGCTTTTATTGCTTCAAGATCATGCACTTAAGTCTTTGTAAATCTTGTTTTTAAAAGTGCACAAATGCTTATCTAATATGTTTAAGTTTGAGTAATTGAGTTTGAAAGCATGTAGATTAAGGATGCATCTTGAAGTTCATTGTCTAGTACAAGATAGACGACCTATGGTTAGTATCCATTTTGCTTCGGCATCTACATAGAACTCAACGAGCACCTTTATGGAAAGGGCTACACACCTTGGTTGTGAAGCCGCCCAATGTAGGAAAGGGCTATACCATTGTGATGAGTGAAAGCCGTCATGAAGAGTATATGTTTATGTATAAAAAATCAAAAAAGTGTTGAAAAAAGAATCATTTAAAAATCTTTGATACAGATCCTAAAAAGAAATGGAGGAAGGCTTAAAATAGAGTTTAGTTGAAAATTGTGATTGCTCGAGTTGAAAAACAGAAATGGGATGACGAGCCACATGCACACACACGCTCTTATGTTGAAATCTATTCTCTTTAAAGCAAAAATTCGGATGATAATCGGTTTGACATTGATTGGAAAAGCTTTAGATGGATAGGTGTTGAAGTTGTTTGCATGTTGATATCACAATCACTCTTTTTATATATGCTAGAAGCATTTTCACACACACACATTTTTGCTTAATGTGCTTGATTCATTAGCAATGAGAGATTATCTTTGAAAGAGTAATGAAAATCTATGATTCTCTTATTAATTTTGGACAATAATGGTTTACTATCTTTTATTGCTTGAAATGTGTGATTGTATGATTCCCTTGTGAACAAGTTAACTTGCTTATTAACATGTTGAGCATATGTTACGGGGAATCTTAGTTTGTTAAACTTAGTTCTCTATAAAACTTGTTTGCTCACTATCTCATGATTCTATTATGCGACCCTTATTGCCTTGTAGGTATTTTCAATTGGCATTTATCTCTCTCTCTAGGTTGTGTAATATTTTTTTGTCTATTCCTTGCCAAAAAGGGGGAGAAAGTGTTTCCCTCACCATGTTACTTACTTTTGATGTAAAGGGGATACAATTCATTAAGGGGGAGAAATTTTGGCTTTGTGGGAGAAACTAAGGGGGAGAAAAATTTGTGTTTGCATGAGATAAGAAGAGGTAAGGGATCTTTTGTTTTTTGTTTAAATATTGTTTGTTTATCTCACCTATCTTCTTTGTAGAAGATTTCTTTTGGTTGTTCTTGTCTCACAAGTGCTTTGAATGTGTGAAGATATTCTTAAAGACCCATGAAGATATTTTAGTCTTGGAATATCTGTTTGTAATATGAGGATGTGAGAATGCAATCAACATTGACTATGAGAGATCATTGTATGGTGAGGTAGAGGTTTTGTCATGGAATAGCCAAAGGGGGAGATTGTTAGGTTCTAGATTTGTGTTGGCTTGATTTCGTAACAAAACTTCATTTCTTTGTAATGCTTAGTTACTTAAGTGGTTCGTGACGATAAGAGCTTCAAGAAAGAAAAGCAACTTCTCATGATGCAAAGTTCGTCTTGAAGAGGATTGGTACTATTCTTGGATTCTAAGGTATCGAGATCCTACTTCCTCTTGCAAGGCGTAGGCGCACACACACACAATTCATTCATATGTGTCCCTACTTTATTATGCATCATTAAATGCGTGCACTTTGTTGTGCATCATTAAATGCGTACACACACACAATTCATACATTTGTGTCCCTGCATCGTAGCACATCATTTTGTATAACATATTCACACACTTGAAGTTGAATGCTCATGCATTTGGTATGAAAGTAACATGTATTGGAAAATGCATGATTTGAGACTATCTCTATGTAGTTTGCATTCTTGTGTGAAATGTGTTTTTTTGTTTATATGTTTGTATAACATGGATCTTAAACTTTATTTTAGTCTTATATTGTTCTTAATTGAGTTCCGGTCATTTCGGTTAATCATACTATTGATTTCAAGTTCTAAGTCAAAAGATACTACACTTTCAACTCATGTTGCATACATTGTCTTCGTCATCGTATATCGAGTCAAATTATTAGTTTTTGGGTTGAGTATCTTAAATTTCCATGTCCGTGAGAGATTCCTGGTTCTTAATCTTCCAACGGATTCGAATTCAAAGTTTGGAGGCCAAAGAACGGTCGAAGAACGCGAGAGAAGCGCAGGGGGTGAGGTGCGATGGCTCAAGCCATCACCATGCACCATCCCGAGATGGCGCGTGGCCATCTCAGCCCCAAATGTGTTCTGCCCTGAGATGCCCATGAGCCATCTTGGGGAGAAACTAAAGAAAGAGGGCAAGTTGGCCATTTGGTCATTCAATCTTTAAATCCTCTCCTTTCCTCTCATTCTTTACAAGTTGAGAAAATTGAAATTGAAGAACAAGTGCAGAATATTTCTCTCAACATTTTGATTTTTGTTTTTGTGATAACTTCTTCATTTCTACTCCGAATTACTTGATTCAAAAACCGATTTCGAGTGTCTTGAAGATTTATACAAACTCCAATCATTTCCAGAACCAAAGGATGTCTAAATGTTTCGTTGTGATCTAATCTTCAGTTCGTGATTTGCATCCTTGTTGGTAAAATCATCTTCTTCTTTGTTTTCTTCTTTGATCTTCTTATTGATTGATGTTATTTGATTAAGAAGCATGACTAGGATGATTTTGATATCATTTTATGGTTAGTTTATTTGATTTTCAAGTTTAGCTAGATTTGTAATATATTGAATGATTTGTGCTAAACTTGATAAACATGAAATTGCTTCTAGAAATCTTGTGTTCTTATGCTTGATTGATTGTTTCTAGATCTAATTTCATTTTTTAAGAACTAGGTTGTATTTCAATTGGTGTCTATATCTTCATATCTATGTTCTTAGTTGATAACATGCTTAGATTGTCTAGATACATTTGTGTCTTTGAAAGCATATTCTAGCTATGTAGTTGCATGTCCATAGAATTTGTTGATCATCATTTTCTATGTTGAGTGCTTATTTGCATTTTGCATTCATGATCACTTAGATGCCTTGTGAAGAGGTATAAAGTCTCATATATTAGAGTGATTCTTTGATTGAGCAATTGTAAGTCTCAGCTAGAGTCGGGAGGACTTGGATAGCTAAGCAAGTGTAAGTCTCGACAAGAGGTGTGAGACCTCAGATTGTTGAGCGAGAAAGTCTTGACTAGAGTCGGGAGGACTCAGATAGTTGTGCAAGAAGTCTTGCCTAGGTTCGGGAGGATCCGGATAGGTGAGCAAGGAATCTTCCTAGAGGCAGGGGTCTTGGATAGTAAGTCGGCTTAGTAGATCACTAGGTTCAAAGATAGAGTGAGAGTCATAGCTTGTAGAGCATGTGTGATTGCTTGAGTGTGTAACTCTATTTCAAATAGTGGATTTGCTTTTGCCGGTGGTTGTGGTATCAACCCATGGATGTTTCCTCTTCAGAGGTTTTCCATGTAAATATTGTGTGTCATTGTTTGCAATTTTCATTAAGCATTGTTAGAATTGCATTGTTTTTAAAAGAAGATAAAAATTGGAGCATATACCTATTCACCCCCCCCCCCCCCTCTAGGTATATTCACACTATAAAGATAAAGGGAATTTCAGTATGAACATGCATTGAATGGTTTAGGTATCTAATTGGTATCTAGATAACTTGTTATATCATTCTATGGAATTCGATCACACGTCTTAAATAATTGAATGGGAGAAAGTGTTATGGAACACCTACAGCCTCCAAGTTTAGTTGAAAATTATGTTTCGTGCAAGAACCCCCCAATGGGTATTCATGAATGGAATTTAGTAAGATACTTCCTTACAAGGATAAACTAGACAATTAACCCAAACGATATCTACTCCCAAAGGAGGGATATTCGTGAGCGATTATTTTAAAGGTCTATAACTTGGTAGCACAATCAATATAATTTTATTAATATCCTCCCAAGAGTTCTTGTTAATAAAATTGCAAGGCTAAATTTGAAAACGTTGGTTGTTATGTTAACAATTAGGTGGGACCCAGTCCAACTAGTAGTTGTGCGAACTCCCAAAGGAGGTGTGACTGGGTATTGGATCACCGTTGAATTTCACAATTAAATTATTTTATATAATTCAAGAAAAAGATTCAAAATTTCTTTATTTATGATTGTTTACTTATATATATTTTTTTATTGTTCAGAAATCATGACCCCATCCCTAATAAACATCCTAAAAGACAATACTTTAACGAATGATAATTATGTCACATGGAAAAGAAAAATTGGGTTGTTGCAAGCTGAAAAATATAAGTTCGTTCTGTTTACTCCTAAACCACCAACTCCTACTAATGAATCTATTAAGGAGCAAAGAGACAAGTATTAGCAGTGGAAGACTTCTGATGAGATGGCCAAATGTTACATTATGGCCACCATCTCCGACGTGTTGCAACAACAGCATGAAGGAATAGAGATTGCTGCCGATATAATGATAGCTTTAGAAGAGATGTTTACTATGAAGTCTAGGACGACTAACATAGAGGCCGTGACTACTTTCATGAATCTTAGGATGAAAGTCATATCACATCTCAACATTGCTAAACTTAATGGTGCTGAGATAGATGGTAAGACAAAAATTGACATGATCGTCAACTCGCTGTTGGATTCCTTTGAACAGTTCAAGTTAGACTACACCTTGAACAATAAGGAATACACCTTGCATGGCCTGATGCAAGATGATCAAAGCAACAAGAAAATCCTTGTGAAACGCAAGGGAAAAGAGATTCATGCCATAGGTAAAGTTGCTACTGTTAAGAACTGTAAGAAGGTCAAGAAACAACAGAAGAAAAAGGAACTAGGACATACTAATAAGGAGACAAAGAAAGTAATCAAGATCAAATGGAAGTGTTTCCTTTGTGGGGAAAAGGGGCAGTGGAAAAGAAATTGCCCAAAGTCTTAGAACAAGAAGGAAGAATGTAATATTAATTATCTTGAAACATGTTTTTTGGCAAATTCTATGGATTCCTGGATCATAGACTCCGGAGCTACTAATCATGTTTGTTTTTCATTACAGGGGTTCAAGGAAAGGAGAAGGCTTAATGCGAATGAATTCAACTTGTGTTTAGGCAATGAAGCATTGGTGTGTGCTAGTTCAGTCGGAGATATTGGGATTAGTTTAGATTCTTATAGGCATTGAGATTTAATAGACGTTTATTAGGTACCTCAATTCAAGAGGAATTTAATTTTAGTTTCTTGTTTAAATAAATTTGGATATTCGGTTACTTTTAATAATGCTTTTATTAGTAGTAGGAATAACAAATTTGTTTGCAAAGGTACATTGGAAAATAGTTTATTCTATTTGCATAGCAATATCTCTCACTTGTACAACACAGAATCAACGGAACCTAATAATAAAAGTGTAAAACTAGCAAAAGATGAAACCTACCTACAGAATTTGCGCCTAGGTCATATTAACTTTGACAGGATTAAAAGATCAGTTAGTGACGGATCTCTAAGTGACTTAAAGGTTGATGATATATCAACTTGTGAATCTTGTCTGAAATATAAGATGACCAAAAGGTCTTTCATGACTAAAGGCACATGAGCCACTGAATGTTTAGGATTGATACACACTGATGTGTGATGACCTATGAGCATTCAAGCAAGAGGTGGATATGAGTACTTCATCACTTTCACAGATGATTACTTAAGATTTGGCTACGTGTATCTAATGATACTTAAGATTTGGCTACGTGTATCTAATGAGACATAAGTCGAATGCTTTTGACATGTTCAAAGCATTTAAAGCTGAAGTGGAAAATCAACTTAAGAAACGCTTAAAAATCTCGAGGTCTGATCGTGGTAGAGAATATGTATTTGGTGAGTTTCATCAATATCTTGTTGATAATGGGATAATTTCTCATTTTTCTACACCAGGTACACCTCAATAAAATGGGATGACAGAAAGGAGAAATATAACTCTTTTGGACATGGTTAGGTCTATGTTGAGTTATTCAACGCTTCCTAATTCTTTTAGGGGATATGCTTTACAAACTGCTATGTACTTTCTAAATGATTTACCATCTAAGTCGGTTCCTAAAAAACCGCATGAGTTATGGACTGGGCGAAAGACTAGTTTACAACATTTAAGGATATTTGGATGTCCTGTGCACATGTCAAAAGAAAAGACAGAAAAGATGGAGTCCCGTTCAGAAACATGCATATTTGTAGGGTATCCAAAAGGAACCAAAGGATATTATTTCTATAGTCCTTCAGATCTTAAAGTATTTGTTTCGAAAAATTCTAAATTTCTGGAATAGGATTATATGAATAATTTTGTGCCAAAAAGTATAATTATCCTGAATGAGCTTTCGGGAGATACAATTCCACAAGTGGTTTCACAACCTAGCCCTATTGTAAGTTCTATACCAACAAAAGATCAACAATCTACCATACCTCATCGTAGTGGGAGGGTTAGTAGACAACCTGAGAGATACATCGGTCTAGGAGAATCTATATAGAATCTCCTAAATGACGATGATTATTTTATGTACAATGAAGCAATAAAAGATGTTGATTGTTGCCATTGGCAAAAGGTAATGCCATCCGAAATCGAATCTATGTTCAAAAACAAATTTTGTGCTCGTGTTGACTTGCCTAAAAGAATAAAACCCATTGGGTGTAGGGTATACAAGAGGAAAAGAGTAAAGGATGGAGAGGTAGAAACCTTTAAAACTAGATTGGTGGCTAAAGGTTACACACAGAAGGAAGATATCGAGTATGAGGAAACCTTCTCTCCATGGCCATGCTTAAATCCATTAGGATACTCTTATCCATTACGGCATCTCTAGACCTAGAGATTTGTCAAATGGACGTCAAGACAACTTTCTTTAATGGAAGTCTTGACGAAAGCATCTATATGATGCAATCAGAAGTATTCATTTAAAAAGGCCAAAAGGAAAGGGTATGCAAGTTGCAAAGATCCATGTATGGATTGAAGCAAGAATCCAGATCCATGAACATAAGGTTTGATCAAGACATGAAAGTGTTGGATTTAGTAAAAACCTTGATGAATCCTATGTATACAAAAGGATTAATGGTGACAAGTTGGTTTTCCTAGTTCATTACGTTAATGATATACTACTCATTGGAAACGATGTAGGTGTATTGACATCAGTAAAAAAATGGTTCGCAAAATAATTTTATATGAATGACTTAGGAGAAAGAAGTTATATTCTTGGTATACAAGTCATAAGGGATAGAAATAATGGAACGATTGCATTATCCAAAGCTTCATACATATATAAAATCTTGTATAGGTTTTCCATGCAAGATTTCAAGAAAGGTATGCTACCTTTTAGACATGGAATCAAACTTTGTAAGGAACAAGTTCCTAAAAAAGAACATGAAGAGCAATTCATGAGTAGGGTTCCATATGCCTTAGCGATTTGGAGTCTCATGTATGTAATGCTCTACACTAGCCCATATATTTGTTTTGTTATTGGCATAGTTACCAGGTTTCAATCGAAACCTGGTCTTGATCACTATACGGCAGTTAAACATATTTTCAAGTATCTTAGGAGAACGAGAGATTATATGCTTGTATAATCTGGAGGGGATTTAATTCCCGTTGGGTATACAGATTCTGATTTCTAATCGAATTCTGACTCCAGAAGATCAACATTAGGATTTGTGTTCACAATTAGAGGAGGGGCGGTCGTATGGAGGAGTATCAATCAATCTAGTATTGCTGATTCCACTATGGAAGGTGAGTATGTTGCCGCATGCGAAACTGCTAAAGAGGCTATCTGGCTCCGTCAATTCTCGATTGACTTGGAAGTGGTTCCTGATGCGAATAAGCCGATCACTATCTTTCATGACAATAGTAGAGCAATGGCTAATTCGAGTGAACCAAGAAATCATAAGAGAGGGAAACACAAAGAAAGAAAGTATCAACTTTTAAGGGAAATTATGCATAGGGGAGACCTGACGATAACCAAGATTGCGTTAGCAGAAAATCTAGTGGATCCCTTCACGAAGGCTCTTCCACAAAAGAGTTTTGTTGGGCACCTGGAGAATATAGGGATGAGAGATATGACACACTTGCTATAGAGCAAGTGGGAGCTTGTTAGGATTATGCTCAATAGCTAGAGTGTAACAATGTATTTGACAATTGTTTCATATTAATAAAAGTGATTTCTAATTTAACAAATCTTATACCATTTATAGTTTAATTATTATAATTGTCAAAAGTAAATAATCATAAGGTCAAAAGACTATATGAATAGAAGAATTGTTTGTACATCTGGATATGTATGAGGTAAACACAACTCTTTAGTCAATCTTGAATAATATTCACAACTTAAGATAAAGGTTGGGCACCTTTATCTTGTTAAAGCTGTAGATTCTTTTGCTAGCATTTGTGTGGGGTCAAATGTGTTATGGTGAGTCTAAAATCATCAAAGTGTGGTGTATTTTGGCAAAAGAATCTAGTGCACTTGGTGCATTGAACAGGATCACAATGAATCATTTGTTGATTGTGATTAGGTTATGTCTATTGGAGCTTAAATTTAGATAGCCCTCCAAGATCCCCAATCCATACAAACTTGCATGGATCACTTGATATATTCTACTGGACCAATTTATGGGTCCATCTAAAATTGTATTAATACATGTGGACTTGTTTCATTTTTAGTAAGAATGAGTCTAGTTCACATGTGGACATTTTATTAAAGTCCAATGGATTTAATAAAATAGAAAAAACAATATATTGGCCCATGTATAGGTTTGGGCGGCAAGGGACTATATAATAGCCTTTATATTGTCTTTTATTTTGTTATTTAATTAAATGAAAATTAATTAATTAATTATTTAATTAAAAGTTAAAATCTTTTTCTTAGTAGGAGATGGTCTTCTAGAGTCATATTATTGTTGGTAATATGATAAGTATCATACTATATTTGATAAGTAGATAAATAAAAGGAATTCGTTTTTCTTGTCAAATTAAGGGTATTTGATTTCTATTAGGACTCTAATCGACAATTGGTCAAATTAGGAAGTTTTTGATTTAGTAACAATTTAATTATATTCATTAATTGGTTATTGAATAAAAACACTATTTGAGTTGGATTAGGAGTCTTGGTGTGGAAAAGAAATCATTTTTTGAAAATGATTCTTTGTCACCAAGTAAATCCACCTAGAGATAGGATTCTTGCACACCAAGTAAATCCTCTTTAGGAAAGGATTTGAGAACCTATATATATCTCCACATATATTTCGGCCAAGGCAATTTTTCTAAGGAGAAAATTAGCCTAAGAGAGAATTTGGTTCTTGCTCTAGATAAATTCGTCCAACCTATAAAGATTGGTGTGTGAAAATTTGGCAAAGAGGAAAAGGAAAAAAGAATGTTTTGTATTCGATAGTGCACTAGTAGCCTTTACATTAAAAGGTTTTGTGTACAACATCGAATTTTGGTTCACGCAAGTTTCAATCAAATTGATTGATAATTCACAAGTGACATAAAGTTATTTATTTTTCTTCTTGGAGGATTATTGTGACTAACAAAGAAAGAGATTTTGTTTGTTTCTATCCTTAGGTATACATTTAAAAGAAAGGGAGCCCACCCTCCTAGGTGATTCATGTTCGTGATTGAAATGGAAGATTTTACGAATTCAATTCGACGTTAGTTCAATCATCACGAGTAAAAGGTAGGATACTTTTAATATATAAGGTTCTTTCATTTAAAGGGATTTTGTTTTAAATATAAAAAACCTTAACTTTACGCTTTCGCCACGTTTTGAATCGTTTTTTTCTCTACATGTTGAACTATTATTAATCCATAAATCGATGCTAGAAAGGGGGGGGGGGGGGTGAACCTTGGTCAGTTTCAAACTCGAACAATCAATTTCAGGAAAAGCTTATGAAAGATACTATCACGTTAACTAATATGAATGGAAGTCAATCTCCACCCAAAATCGATGCTTCGCTCGGTGTAAACACTCATAACACCTCATATGCTAACGTTACCGAAGATGACCCATCGTCGAGGACTCCATCCACTGTTAGACCTGAGGTAATAATGTCCATGGATGTAACCGCTGACATCTCCATAAATACATTTCGACAGATCCAGGAATCTCGACGGAGATTCATTGACGACGTAGCTAGACTAGGAATCAACATAACAGCTACTACAAGTCTGAGTTCACTGTACCAGCTTTCCACACCGGTGGTAGCCTAAGATCCTAGGATACACTATGAGATAATAGCGACAACTCTAGAAGAACCCTAAAAATGTAGAAGAGATTGGGTGGAGCGTCGCTTAAAGAAGGCACTTACAGAGGATGGATGATCACCAAGAAGACCGGGGAACATGGGAGCATAAGAAATCCAATTCACGAGAAAAGGTGAGACTATATGGCGGAAGAGAGGCCTGGCTCGAACAGGTAGATAGGCATGGTAACCAAAGGAAGAGGTCACACTTGGTTTCAACTATTGATGAAATTGTACCTATGAGGTACAGGGAGCCAACCCCGGCGGTCAGGCATAACCTGTATGATGCTAAGATCACTGGACGAATCCATAGAGACCCATATGGGCTCACTATCCACCAAAGGTTTGATGAATAGGGAGAACAAGAAAGAGAATGAGAGGTATTTCTCAGAAGAATAGAGGCCCTAGAACGAAGGCAAAGCCAAGGAAACCTGTTAATCGGTAACTCTAGTAGCTCGTTTGTAGATTGAATAAGGTAGGCCCATTTTTCTGATAAATTCAGGATGCCACACGTGGAGCAGTTTAAGGCCAATACTGACCTGCATGAGCACGTCAGGAGATACCAAAATGTGATGGCATAGTATGATTATAATGACGCTCTCATGTGTCGAATGTCCACCCATACCACAAGGGACTAGGGGTCTAGGTGATTTGGAGGACTTATAACAGGATCTATCAAGAATTTTGAGAAACTTATAAAAGATTTCACCAGGCAGTTCATGGGAAACATCCAACGAAGGAAATCTATATTAGCCTAGTCGACCTTAGAACAAAGAAAATATGAGAAGCTGGAAGATTACCTTACCAGGTTCTCAAAGAAGGTTTCAATAGTACAGGACCCTAATGACGACACGGTAGTGCTTGTGTTCATTAATAGTTTGCAGCATAGCCACTTGTTGCTAATCTTAAGACAGAAGAGCCCAACCACGTATGGACACATGATAAATGATGTCGGAGGATATGCTATGGTAGAGGAAGAGCAAACAACCCATAGAGGGGAGCTTATACATGGAGACTGGCCCAAAAGCAGTAAAAAACCTAAAGATGGAAGCTCAAAGAGTAGCAGTAAAGGGGATCAGAAAGGCAATGGGGGGAAGAGCAAGGATGAATGCAAAGATGATGACCAGAAAGATGGCAAACATTTTAAAAGGCAGTACACCAGTTACTCCCCGCTGCCCATGAGACAAAAGGAGATATTGAACATCAAAGAAGACTAGAACCTGTACAAAAACCCCAAAGGCAGTCCAGCTTTGTGATAAGAGACACCACTAAGAACTATAGGTTTCACCAAGAAAACAACCATGAAACCTCTAAATGTGACTAGTCGAGGGATACATTGAAAAGTTGATCAGGGAGAGGTATCTCTAAGATATGATCTTGAAAAACAGGGGTGATCAGTGCAAGGACACCCAGAAGAAAGAGCATGATAGAAGAGGTAGCCTCGAAAGCAGTTCAGATACTAGAGTGATCAACACCATCTTTGGTGGACTACACATGGGGGGCAGTAGTCAGTAAAGAATGACTGAATTCAGAGAAGCCATAGAAGGTCAAAGGAATCTAGAAGTAAACTCACTAGGTTCTGATAAGAAAAAGTTCAAATAAGGATAGGACCCGAGTGTATTCTATAAGGCATACAAGCATGGGTTAGAGGTAAGGTCAAGCGATGCGATTGTCGTGTTTATTTGCATGGGCCACATGGAGGCCAGAAGGGTCTTGATCGACAATGAAAGCTCAGCAGATATCCAGAGTGTGGAATTGTTCAACCAACTTGGACTATAGAGAAAGGACATACAACCACTTAAGGTCCCACTCAGAGGCTTTGAAGGAGTAGAAGTAAGGTCGTTGGGAACAGTAAAGCTACAAGTGGAGATTGATAGTTACTCCTACACCAAAACATTACTATTTGACTTTGTGGTCGTAGATGTAGAAAACTGGCCTTACAATGCATTGCTAGGGAGACCTTTCTTGAACAAGTCAAGGGTCGTGACCACCACTTATGTCCTGACAGTGAAGTTCATAATAGAAGCTAGGGTGGGTGTCATGAAAAGTTCTCAAGAATTGGTAATAAAGGTGAACCTAGTAGTACACGAGGAGAAAGCAGAACTAGAAGTGATAGAGATAGACCTTCATGCCATAGATGGATAAAGGAGAAGTTGGGGCTGAAATGCCAACCCGATTAGACCTAGATCCAAATGAGACATCTCTAGAATATGGGAAGACCTAGGAAGATTAGCCAACTATGGAAGTTATGGTCGATGGCAGTAGCCCTGATTAGATGATGGAGCAAGTCCAAAATGAGATGATCAACCTATTAAGAGAGTACAAGGATGTGTTAGCATGGAGACATGAGGACATGCTAGGAATCGACGCGAAAGTAATTTCCTATTATCTAGTGGTTAATCCTAATCGAAAACCAGTCATCTAGAAAAGAAGAGAGTTTAATCCTGAGAGAAATCGAGCAACTAAAGAAGAAGTGGTGAAGTTATTGGCAGCTGGATTGACAAGGGAAGTATAGTATCCTGAGTGGGTCGCTAATGTGGTACTTGTGAAAAAAAAATGGGCAGTGGAGGATGTGTGTAGAATTCACTTACCTTAACAAAGTAGGCCCTAAGGAAAGCTTTCCTTTTCCCCAAATTGACCAACTGGTAGATGCAATAGCGGATCATGAACTACTGAGCTTCATGGACGCCTACTTAGGTAACAACTAGATCCAGATGTTAGAACTAGATGTGGAAAAAACCTCCTTCACAACTAACCAAGGATTATTGTGTTATAAGGTGATGCTCTTTGGTCTCAAGAATGTTGGGACAACTTACCCGAGACTGGTAAATAAAATGTTTGCTCGACAGATCGGTAGAAATATGGAGGTATATGTGGATGATATGTTAACAAAAAGCACAACATCCAAAAACACATAGCAAACCTTAGGGAAACGTTAGGAGCACTGAGGAACTTCGGCATGAAACTTAACCTAAAGAAGTGTGTTTTTAGGGTCCCTTCGGGCAGATTCCTTGGTTTCCAAGTTTACTAGAGGGGAATTGAGGTAAACCCCAAAAAATAAAGGCATTGGAGGAGATGAGATCTCTTAGCATACTAAAGACAATCCAAATGCTGACGGGTTGCTTCACGTTCCTAAATTGATTCATTAACATATCGACAGACAAGTGATTACCCTTTTTCAAAGCAATAAAAAGAGCCAAGGGGTAGAATGGAAACATGATTGTGAGCAGGCCTTTCAGAAGCTCAAGGAATATCTAGGTAAATCAATATTCCTATATAAACCCTTGGACAGATAAATGCTCCATTTGTAGTTATCGGTCACAACTGTGGTAACGGGGATCATTGTTGGTGAGGTTGGATTGGATTAATGTTGGTATCCACCCTAGAAGGAAATCTTATAGAGTGTGCCCTATAGTTTGACTTCAAAGCCATTAACAACATGGTTGAGTATGAAGCAATATTGGCAGGCCTCAGGGTTTGCACTGCACTAGGAGCAGATGAGCTGGAGATATTCATTGACTCGCAGATGGTGGTGAACCAAATCTTAGACGAGTACCAGGTTAAGGACAACAAGATGGCCCCTATATAGAGATGGCTAGGGTATTGGTTGGGAGATTCAAGGCTTATTGGATCACTCAAATCCTAAAAGAAAGGAATGAAAAGGTGATGCTTTGTCAAAATTGGCAACAACAACCGTTAGCTTATAGTCAGAGTATATACCAGTGTCCCACCTCAATAGACCTAGTATCAAAGATGTGGAGGAGGTACCAGAAGTAAAAATGAACGAAGATGGGCAAGCCGCCAAGATGATCCTGATCTGGAAGTACCTAGAAGATGGGACACTCCAGTAGAGGTAACTGAAGCAAAGTGCCTCATATATAGAGCCACCATGTACTCGATGGTCGGAAGAGAATGTATATGAGAGGATATTCAAAGGCCTTGGAGATGTGTGTCTACCCAACAGCGGAGAGTCAAATATTAGAAATCATATATAGATGAGTGTGTGGGAATTACTCAGGGTAAAATTCTGGCGTACAAGACTCTCAGATAAGGCTTCTTCTAGTCAACCCTATTCCAAGATGCCCAAACAGTCGCAGAGCAGTATGGCAACTGCTAGAGAATAGCTAATAACATTAATAGGCCACATAAGCAGTTGCTGAACTTGACATCGCCCTATCCGTTTGCCATGTGGGGACTAGACCTGATTGGCTCAATGCCAACGGCAACCAAGGAAGAAGCAAAACACGCCATTTACGACCATATACTACTTCATAAAATAGGCGGAAGCAGAAACACTGGTGCATATAACTGAAGCAAACATAACTTGTTTTGTGAAGAAGAACATCATCTATTGATTTGGAATTTCGGACACCATAATCACTGAAAATGGGACTCAGTTTGAGAGTGACAACTTCATGAAAATGTGCCAGGATTTCTGTATCAAGATTTACTATGCCATAACAGCCTATCCTCATACCAATGGCTAGACGGGGGCAGTGACCAAAATAATTAAACACACCCTAAAGGCCAAGCTCGGTGTTAGGAATGGAAATTGGGCGGATAAGCTGTATGAAGTACTATGGGCCTACCAGACCATAAAAAGGACTTTGATAGGGGAGACCCTCTGTTCACTAGCATTCGAGACAGAAACACTAATCTCAATCAAAGTACTTCATAATTCATCAAGGGTATAACTTTTTCACCCTGACACAAATGTGGAGATGCTAGAACAAAACCTAGATGAGCTAGAGGAAAGGAGGGACTCTTCGATAAAAAGAAACTATGTCTATCGGCAAGGGGCAACAAGATAGTATAACTCACATGTCCTAGTAAGGAGGTTCCATCTCGAGGATTTAGTTCTCAAGAGGGTGTTGTACAACACCAAGGAAATATACGATAGGTCACTGGTAGATAGGTGGGAAGGACTATACCAGGTGGTTGGGTTAGCCAGCCATTGAGCATATCGCCTTACCCGACCAGAAGGGGGTGAACGGCTCAGGCCGTGCAACTCTCAATACCTGAAGATATTCTACACTTGAAGATTTCCTATCTCTAGATATTTTTCTCTAGTTAGAAATTAATTTGCTTTATTTTTAAGATTTGCTAATTTATTGATGTCCCCCTTTTAGCATTCACTAAAAGTCCTCTTAAGGGAACAATTTAGAGAAGTTAAAAAAGTGTTCGGAATTTTGCTTTCGTTTACAAAATCGTTCTCGGGGCACCTACAAATCGCTCAATGCCAATATGGGTGTTGGGAGGCCTAGTGAGGGTGCCAAAAACATATGCCTCAAAGACAATGTATACTCACAAAAACTAACTAGGTGTATTGAAACACTATTAGGGTACCTTCAGGCCATAGGTGCCTGATGGGATACGTCAAGGGTTGAATGAGGAATAAAATATTTATACTTGAAGAATTTGCCAATAAAATTTGAGCAACTTCAATAAAGTAAGTAAAATATATGTTACCCTATTGCAACAAATCTTGATCAACAGGCTATTAGGAGACGTTCCAGAGACTTGGTGGACAGATAAAAGACAAGCGCCTATAAATTAGGTACCATGTGAATGGTCCATAAAAGAACACTAATTGATGATAAAACGACGAAGCAATTAGGAAGATAAACAACCAGTCAAGTTCAAACCAGCACTGCTCAACATTGTTAGACAAATAAACTATGTCACCGAATATACCCGACCACATGCATATGCTTAGTCAAAGTTAGGGCGTAATGCAACAAAATGAATACTGTTTATGTTAATAGATAGCCCCGACCAAGCATAGATTGTTTGGTCCAAGGTGGGTTATTCAATTCAATACGACAACAAATAAGTATTTCAAACGTCAAACGACCCCGACCGTATGCAAAGAACTAGTTACAGCTCGTCTATTCGCTTAGTGCAAATGAACGCACATGGTTCAAGCTAATGAATGGCACTAACCAATCATGGATCACTCGGTTAAAGGTTGATTACTCGATTCAACAATACAATAAGCAAATCGTTTAAGTTATCAATTGATCCCGACCATGCAGTAAAGCATTTGGCTCGTGCTAAATAAGTTGACTTAATGAAATAACAATAAAGTAGTGATGAAAGAATGGAATTATTTATATCAAAAGGCTAGGTTATAAAAATGATATGATGTGCTCGAGGTACCTCCGGGCTTGGATCCACTAGAAGGAAGATCATTGTTTTCATACCCCTTGGTTAGGTCTCCAAAATCTAGCCAGCTGATGCCATCTTCTAGGTCATTGGTCATGAAGGGAGAACAATCTGTATCAAGCAAGGGGATGACCTCAATCCCCTTCGTCAAGGTATCACTCTCCTCTCCAGCATGGAAGACCACTATGGAGGATTTAGAGGGAAGCTCCAGGTGCATGAGGTGGGGATCTTACCCGATTGATCTATAATAAGCCCTCAACCTGGTCCTTTCGTCCTTTTTGTCTTCCAGGGACTCATCCTTATGCTTCTTGTTAGTTCTATCCCATTTTCAATAAGACTCACCCGAAGACCGCTTCTTACTACTAAAGAAAATCTGAGCGGTCGCTAATCCTCTTTTAAACTCTCTTAGTATGAAAGTCTCGAAAGCAGGAGATCTCTTATAGTTGTCAGTGTTCTAAAATTCAAAGGCTAATATGGCCTCTTAGAAGAGCACTTTCATGTTGACCTGTTGCTACTTCATATCTTGTGCCAGACACTCATAATGAAGGTGAGCATCTTTGGATGCTTGTTACAACTTGAGCATGGCCTATTGATCAAAAGTAAGGGTGTCCTTAGCAACTCGGTCTTCTTTCTTAAGTTTTGTTGCTTTTTTTTAGCCATGATGGCCCTTATCTCGAGCTCAGTACTTCGTAACTCTACCCTCGTAACCCTTCCCTCCAGCTTAACATTCTTCATGGTGAGTTCCCTGATAGTCATATCAGCTGTGGAGGACTTGCACTTAATGTTAGCTATAGTCTTTCTTAAGATAACCTTAGTCATGCCATGATTCTTCAATTTTTCTTCATACTGCTTGACTTTGAATGCATTAGCCGAGGAGGACTTGAGGGCCTCATCTTTTTCAACAAGATTCTTTATCATTCTAGATATATCTGTAGCCTGCTTATTCTTGTCAGTCAAGATCCGGGTCAACTCTTCCACTGCTTGACAAAAATATAGAAGGAAGAATAAGATTATTGATGCAAACGGGCAGAAACCAAAGGTAGAGGGTACTTACAAAAACACTGCTATTAAAGATCATAAGGATCCGCTCAAAACTGCTAACGGCTCTAGCCTGCCTCTAATTCTCATTACCAATGTACCCCTTGCCAGCTAACATGGAACGAAGCATAAAAAGGGGGTCGACACCAGAACTACTCGAGCTGTGGGGTAAAAGAGGCCCACATATCGATACAATCACTGGTACTGAGGGGATGAACCCACCATGATCAGATGTAGAAACAGTCAAAATAGTTGCTGGAAGGGTTGGATCTACAACATGCGATACTTTTGAAATTCCACCGCCCTCTCTAGCCTGAATGAACAATTGTAGGAGTCTCATATTCCTGCCCTTCAGAGGCTTGACCTTTACTTACACCATCTCAACGAATAGGCACAAAAGGTACACTGGTGGGGAAAATCCCATCCTGACTGGTCCCAGCATCCATAACTAAATTGGTGACCACAACGTTTAGAAAAACCCTGGATGGCTTATCCAATCGTAAAGAGACACATTTTTTAGTAACATTAAGCATATCATTTTCAATAAAAGGTTTCACCGAATTGGGCCCACCATCATTAGAATCAGAGTTGGTGAAGGATATATGATGCCTAATAGAAAACTACATCAGGGCTTTACCAGGACATTTGATGGACGAATCAGTAGAAGCCTGATTGATGGGATGGTTAGCTTGGACCAGAGATGCCTCTGGTTGAGAAGAAGGTACCGCTTATTACGGTATGACTGTATCACCAGTTCTTGTTGGGGCCGGATCAGCTGTCTCGGTCCGGGTAAAAGAAAGGGAAACAGATGTTACAGGTATTTGCCTTTTGTTCCACCTCTATTAACATTCTTCTACCTTTCCTTGCACATTTTTTTTGAATTTCTTCCAAAAGTGTAGCAAGTTCCACTAGGTCCATTGTAATACCCTTCTTTTTGACTTCAATCTTTTTAAATTTCTTCTCAATCATTTTGTAGAGGTTGGAGAGTTGTTGCACTTTCTTCTTCAAAGCCTCATTTTCCTCCTTTAGAAGTTCAATTTCTTATTGCAGCCTTTTGTTTTCTTCTTCGAGTGCATAATCTCTCATTACTTCTTCAAGTAATTTGTCATCAAAAAACACTTATTTCATCCTCATGGTTTATTTTTCTTTATTTCCATTTTATGCATCTTCTTCCTTCTTATGGGCTAATTCAAATGCATTAACGAGCTCACTGACCTTGCCTTTCCTTTTTTGGTACCTTGGTACTTCCCATATGAATCACCCACCTTCGTTTTCTTTTTCCTCAAAAACTACACTTGTGTTTCGTGTAACTTTATCCTTCACCAACTCTTCTGTTGCAACTCTAGATGAGTCCTCAACAAATTCATGACAATCCTCACCATTGACAATCTCATAACTCTGATGGTTGATCTTTGCATGTTCTGGCTCTAGTTGACCCGAGGTCTCCTCTTGCCTTCTCTTGCTTAAAGCTTCAATGATTGTCTCCAAACATGCTTCAATTCTTGTAATCGTGGCTTGTCTTTCTTGATCTTGTTGACTCCACCTTTGCTCTCACTCTTGAAAGTAGGCATCATTTGCATCTCCCTTATATGCATAACTATTGTCCCCATAGAAGTCCATTTTTTCTAAAAACAAAGGAAAAAAAACTACCAAACAAAGTAAAAGAAACAAAATAATGCTAAAAATAACTAAGACTCCTAACTAGAAAACTAGGATTAACCAACTAATTAGCATTTTTTTCCTGGCAACAGTGACATTTTTTGATTGCACATTTTTGTCGTTAGAAATTGTACGTCAAAACAAATATTTGTAAAAACCACAACAATGCCTAAAAGTTTATAAAACTAGTAAAATGACAAGTCGGATGTCATCCACGGGGAAAAGGAAAACAAACGGCTAAAACTAGTTAACTAATACTAAACTAAAACAAAGCATGTAAAGGTAAATATAAATGTTTGGTGTTTTGAAAGGTCAATAGTTAATATGCAAACTACAATTAGATGAGTTAATCTAAAATGAAATCAGTGTTAATATGGAATAAGTGTCAAATATGACGGTTAGGACTATGGAATTGATGGATCCAACTTGAGAATTATGGGCATGTATGAACTCTCATGAAATGGAAGCACATTGATCGATTGCAACCAATCTAGAAGTATAGTATTGGTTGTATTTGTTAGAATTATGCTCAATAGCAAGAGTGTAATAATATTTTTGATAATTGTTTCATATTAATAAAAGTGATTTCTAGTTTAACAAATCTTATAGCATTTATAGTTTAATTATTATAATTGTGAAAAGTAAATAATCATAGGGTTAAAAGACTATGAGAAAAGAAGAATTGTTCATGCATCTGGATATATATGAGGTAGACACAATTCTTTAGTTAGTCTTGAACAATATTCACAACTTAAGATAAAGGTTGGACGCCATTATCTTGTTAAAGTTGTAAATTGTTTTGCTAGCATTTGAGTGGGATCAAATGTGTTATGATGAGTCTAAAATCATCAAAGTGTGGTGCCTTTGGACAAAAGAATCTAATGCACTAGGTGTATTGAATAGGATCACAGTGAATTAATTTATCCAGAACCGTCAGTGGATAAAAGTTTTCACTTGAGTAAAATCGGAGAGTCTATCTCAATCCTGAGATAAATGATGGACTTATGGTTGCAAGTGTTATCATTTGAGCTATCAATGAGTACGATTATATAGCATAGTTTATCCTCAATAGTTTGGTGGTATTCATTTGCTAATCATTACAGGACTTCATTTATGGGTATAGACATCGTGGCTCCATTTATAAAACGTGAGTAGAATACCATCATATGGATATTTTGAGGTATTGGATATTAAATCTTTACGTTAAGTTTTCAATAGTGTCTATTGAAACATGGCTTCTGGACAAGTCAAAATATCCAAGTTCAAAATGTGGTCATATGAGTAAATATGGTAACTTGGAGAACTATAGGCAGTCTATAAGCTCTTGGCGATTACTGGTAATCTTCACGAGGATACACTATCTTCATAAAGATTGTCTAGGGTATGAATGAGAAATAGTAACCTATTCTATCTGTATTTAAGAGTTCAATTTTAGTTTTTTGGTGGTATGAACTAAAATTAATAGATCGGACCTAAGTGAATCATTCGTTGATTTTGATTGGGTTGTGTCTATTGGAGCTTAAATTTAGATAGCCCGTCAAGATCCCCAATCCACACGAACTTGCATGGATCACCTGATATCTTCTACCTGAGCAATTTATGGGTCCATCTAGAATTATATTAAGGCATGTAGACTTGTTTCTTTTTGTAAGAATGGGTCTAGTTCACATGTAGACCTTTTTACTAAGATCCAATGGATTTAATAAAATAAGAAAATAATATATATGCCCATATGTGGTCTTGGGCGGCAAGGCTAGATATATTAGCTTAATATATTATTTTTTATTTTATTCTTTAATTAAATAGAAATAAATTAATTTGTTAATTAATTAATTATTTAGTTAAATGACAAAAAACCTTTTCCTTATAGGAGAAGGTCTCTTAAATATTATACTATTGTTGGTGGTATAATTAATATTAAAGACAATATTTGATAAGTAGATAAATAAAAGGAATTATTTATCTAGTCAAGTTTGGAAATATTAAATATAGTCACAAATACACTAATGAGCTGGAATAAGAGTCTTGGTGTACAAAGGAATTCTTTTTTTAAAGGAATTCTTTTTTGAAAATAATTCTTGGTCACCAAGTAAATCCACCTAAGGAAAGGATTCTTGCCTACCAAGTAAATCCTTCTTAGGAAAGGATTTGTAATCCTATATATACACAACCTCTAAATTTCGGCAAAGGCCTGAATTTGAGCTTTAAAATTCGTCCAAGCATATAAAATTTAGAGAGAGAAAATTTCAGCCAAGCATAATTTACGAGTAAATTTCGGCCAAAGAGGAATTTTCAGTAAAATGAATTCGGTTCTTGCTCTTGATAAATTCGTCAAACCCTAAAGATTGGTGTGTGAAATTCGGCAAAGAAGAAAAGAAAGAAAGAACATTTTGTATTCGATAGTGCACTAGTAGCCTTTACATTAAAAGGGTTTGTGTACAACATCGAATCTAGGTTCACGTGAGTTTCAATCAAATGGATTTATAATTCACAAGTTACCTAACGTTCTTTGTTTTTCTTCTTAGAGGATTATTGTGACTAACATAGAAAGAGATTTTGTTTGTTTCCGTTCTCAGGTGTACAATAAAAAGATAGGGAGCCCACACTCTTAAGTGATTCACTTTAATGATTAGATTGGAAGATCATGCAGATTTAGTTCGACGCTAGTTCAATCGTCACGAGAAAAAGGTACAATAGTTTTAATATACATTAATTAATCTAGGGTTAAGGTTCTTTCTATTAAAGGGGGAATTTTTAAAAATATTTCAAACCCTAATTTTGCGCTTCCATTGTGTTATTTTCCCTACAATTGGTATCAGAGCCTAGATGTACCCTTGATTAATTTATGTATGTGTACGTGAACCCTTTCTTTTATTGTGATTATGCTTGTTTTTGAAAGAGATGACACTCTAGGTACTCGCACATATATATATATATATATATATATATATATATATATATATGTTTTCTTATGTGGATTGTTATTGCACAATTTTGGTCCTAGAATTTCAATGTATTTTGTTTTGGGATTGTAACAAGAAGGGTGGTCTATCATCGCCATAATTTTATTCTTGGTAGTTGCTAAGTTTTTTTTTATTTTATTGTTGTAATAATAATATAAAAAAACTGCACTATATTGTATTAAAAAAAACACAGTATTTTATTATTTAAAATTCTACTGTAGTACATTCAAGTATCGAAGACTCGAAGGTTTGATGAATTGGAAGTAACCAAAACAAGTTTGGGATCATGCGAGCCATAGCAACAAACGTACATAAGAAGAGCACACGGCCACGATTGTTATGGCATGGGCTGCGCACGGCATCCTTATGGAAACCATGGGTTGCGCATGGCAGCCCTTTATAGGGTTATGGACCGCGTATGCCAATGGGAGGTAGCTGAGGGAGTCCAAACGATGAAGGTCGAGTGAAAAGATGTTCGCTAAGAAAGGAGTATTTTGTATTCCAAGACATGTAATTTACTTGCTTTTCTAGGATGGACCAAAATTGTAGCTATTTATATTTTCATAAATATTGTAATGTTTGTCATTGTTTGACAACATGTCACATAGAATAGGAGTACCACTCATATATCTCTTTTGGAATGAACATGCATTGAATGGTTTAGGTATAATTGGCATCTAGATAACTTGGTAAATCATTCTGTGGAATTCGATCACACGCCTTAAACAATTGAATGGAAGTAGGTGTTTCGGAACACCTACGGCTTCCAAGTTTAGTTGAGCTTTATGTTTCATGTATTAACCCCCCCCATGGGGTATTCATGAATGGAATTTAGCAAGATACTTCCCTACAAGGATAGACTAGACAATTAACCCAAACGATATCTACTCCTAAAGGAGGGATATTGAAGCTAACTTGATAACACACTCAATGTGATTTTATTAATATCCTCCCAAGAGTTCTTGTTAATAAAATTAAAAAGCTAAAATTGAAAACGTTGGATGTTATGTTAACAATTAGGTGGGACTTAGTCCAACTAGAAAATGGTGCAAACTCCCAAATGAGGCATGACATTTATGGGTGTTGGATCACCATTGAATTTTACGATTGAATTATTTTAAATAATTCAAGATAAATATTCGAAAGTGCTATATCATGATTGTTTACTTATATAATTTTTGTTATTTAAAATAAATCATGACCCCATCTGTAATCAATATCCTAAAAGATAATACTTTGACTGGTGATAATTATGTAACATGGAAAAGGAAAATTGGGCTTTTGTTGCAATCCGAAAATCATAAGTTCGTTCTGTGCACTCCTAAACCACCTACTCCTACTAATGAATCTACTCAGGAGCAAGGAGATGAGTATAAGTAGTGGGAGTCTTCAGATGAGATGGCTAAATGTTACATTATGGCCACCATCTCCGACTTGTTGCAACAACAACATGAAGAAATAGAGATTTATGCCGATATAATGATGTCTGTAGAGGAGATGTTTTTTATGAGCTTTAGAATGACTAAGAGAGAGGCAGTGACTGCTTTCATGAATCTTAGGATGAATCCTAGATAGTCTGTGAAAGATCACATGATGAAAGTTATAGTACATCTCAACATTGCTGAACTGAATGGTGTTGAGATAGACGGTGAGACGAAAATTGACATGATTGTCAACTCTCTATCAGATCTCTTTGATCAATTCAAGTTGGACTACACCTTGAATAATAAGGAATACACCTTGCAAGGCCTGATGCAAGATGTTAAAAGAACCAAGAAAATCCTTGTGAAAGGTAAGGTACAAAAGGTTCATGTTGTAGGTAAAGTTGCTACTGTTAAGACTCATAAGAAGGTCAAGAAACAACAAAAGAAAAAGCAACTAGGACCTACTAAGAAGGAGACAAAGAAAGTAACCAAGATCAAAGGGAAGTGTTTCCTTTATGGTGAAAAGGTATATTGGAGATGAAATTGCCCAAAGTCTAAGGACAAGAAGGAAGAAGGTAATATTAATTATCTTGAAACATATCGTTTGACAGATTCTAAGGATTCTTGGATCATAGACTCCGGAGTCACTAATCATATTTGTTTTTCCGTACAGAGGTTTAAGGAAAGGATAAGGCTTAATCAGAATGAAGTCAACTTGCGTTTAGGCAATGAAGCATTGATGTCTGCTAGTTTAGTGGGTGATATTAGAATTAGTTTAGATTCTTATAGTCATTTAGATTTAATAGACGTTTATTATGTACCTCAATTCACTAGGAATTTAATTTCAGTTTCTTGTTTAAATAAATTTGGTTATTAAGTTAATTTTATTAAAGCTTTTATTATTAGTAAGAATGACAAAATTATTTGTAAAGGTACATTTGAAAACGGTTTTTCTATTTGTATAGAAATATCTCTCACTTGTTAGACACGGAATCAATGGAACGTAATCATAAATGAGTAAAATTATCAAAAGATGAAACTTACCTGTGGCATTTGAGCTTAGGTCATATTAACCTTGATAGGATCAAAAGATTGGTTAGTGATAAACCTTTAAGTGACTTAAAGGTTGATGATCTACCAACTTGTGAATCTTGTCTGAAAGTAAAGACGACCAAAAGGTCTTTCGACTAAAGGCACAGGAGCCACTGAATGTTTAGGATTGAAACACGCTGATATGTGATGACCTATGAGCATTCAAGCAAGAGGTGGATATGAGTACTTCATCACTTTCGTAGATGAGTACTCAAGATTTGGCTATGTGTATCTAATGAGACATAAGTCGAATGCTTTTGACATGTTTAAAGTATTTAAAGATGAAGTGGAAAATCAGCTTGAGAAACGCAAAAAAATCTTGAGATCGGATCGTGGTAGAGAATATCTATCTGGTGAGTTTCAGTAATATCTTATTGATAATGGGATAATATCTCAGTTTTCTGCACCAGGTAAACCTCATCAAAATGGGTTAGCAGAAAGGCAAAATAGAACTCTTTTGGAAATTGTTAGGTCCATATTGAGTTATTCAACACTTCCTAATTCTTTTTGGGGATATGCTATACAAACTGCCATGTACATTCTAAAAGATGTACCATCTAAGTCGATTCCTAAAACACCGCATGAGTTGTGGACCGAGCAAAAGCCTAGATTGCAAAACTTAAGTATATTTGGATGCTCTGCGCACGTGTTAAAATGAAAGACAGAATAGTTGGAGTCCCATTCAGAAACATGAATATTTGTAAGGTATCCAAAAGGAACAAAAGGATAATATTTCTACAGTCCTTCATTTCTTAAAGTATTTGTTTCGACAAATGCTAAATTTTTGGAAGAGGACTAAATGAATAATTTTGTGCCTAAAAGTATATTTGTCCTGAATAAGCTTTCAGGAGATACAATTCCACAAAGGGTTTCACAACTTAGCCCAATTTTAAGTTTCGCACCAACACAAGATCAACAAACTACCATACCTCGTCATAATGAGAGGGTTAGTAGATAACCCGACAGATACATCGGTCTAGGAGAATTTGTAAAGAATCTCCTAAACAACAATGATCCCTATACGTACAAGAAAGCAATGAAAGATGTTGATTGTCACCACTGGCAAAAGGCAATACAATTCGAAATTGAATCTATGTTCAAAAACAAAGTCTGGTCTTTTGTAGACTTTCCTAAAGGGATAAAACCCATCGGAGAAGAGGAATTGATGGAAAGATGGAAACCTTTAAAGCTAGATTGGTAGCTAATGGTTACTCACAGAAGAAAGGAATCGATTATGAAGAAACCTTCTCTCATGTGGCCATGCTTAAATCCATTAGGATACTCTTATCCATTACGGCATCTCTAGACTTCGAGATTTGGCAAATGGATGTCAAGACAGCTTTTCTTAGTGAAAGTCTTGACAAAAGCTTCTATATGATCCAACTAGAAGGATTTATTGAAAAGATCCAAGAGGAAAGGGTATGCAAGTTGCAAAGATCCATATATGGATTGAATCAAGCATCCAGATCTTGGAACATACGGTTTGATCAATCAGTGAAGAGTTTTGGATTTATTCAAAATTTTAATGAACCATGTGTATACAAAAGGATTAAAGGTGACAATTTGGTTTTCTTAGTTCTTTAAGTTGATGATATACTACTCATTGGAAACGATGTAGGTGTAATGACATCAGTAAAAGAATGGCTAGTAAAACAATTTGATATGAAGGACTTAGGAGAAACAAGTTATATTCTTGGTATCCAAGTCATAAGGGGTATAAAGAATAGAACGATTGCATTAGCCCAAGCTTTATACATAGATAAAATTTTATCTAGGTTTTCCATGTAAGATTCCATGAAAGGTATGTTACCTTTCAGGCATGGAATCAAACTTTCTAAGGCACAAGCTTCTAAGAATGAACATGAAGAGAAATTCAAGAGTAGGGTTCCATATGCCTCCATAATTTGGAGTCTTATGTATGCAATGCTCTGTACTAGACCAGATATTTGTTTTGCTATTGGCTTAGTTAGCAGGTTTCAATCGAGTCCTGATCACTAGATGATAGTCAAACATATTTTCAAGTATCTCAGGAGAACGAGAGATTATACGATTGTATACTCTGGAGGAGATTTAATTCCCTTTAGGTATACATATTTCGATTTCTTATCAAATTCTGACTCTAAAAGATCATCATCAGGATCTGTGTTTACACTTGGAAGAGAGGCAGTCGTATGGGGGAGTATAAAGCAATCTTGTATTGCTGACTCCACCATGGAAGCAGAGTATGTTGCCGCATGCGAGGTTGCTACAGAGGCTATTTGGCTCCACCAATTCTTGATTGACTTGGAAGTGGTTTCTGATGCGAATAAGCAGATCACTATCTATTGTGATAATAGTGGTGCAGTGGCTAATTCGAGAGAACCAAGAAGTCATAAGAGAGGGAAACACATTGAAAGAATGTATCATCTTCTGAGGGAAATTATGCATAGGGAAATTATGCATTGGGGTGACGAGACTATTACTAGGATCGCGTCAGCAGAAAATCTAGAGGATCCCTTTACAAAAGAGTTTTGATAGGAATCTATAGAACATGTGGATAAGAGCCATGACACACTTGCTATAGAGCAAGTGGGAGATTGTTAGGATTATGCTCAATAGCAAGAGTGTAATAATGTTTTTGACAATCATTTCATATAAATAAAAGTGATTTCTAGTTTAATAAATCTTATAGCATTTATAGTTTATTTATTAAAATTGCCAAAAGTAAATGATCATATGGTCAAAAGACTATGAGAAAAGAAGAATTGTTCATGCATCTGGATATGTATGAGGTACACACAATTCTTTAGTTAGTCTTCAACAATATTAACAACTTAAGATAAAGGTTGGGCGCCTTTATCTTGTTAAAGTTGTAGATTCTTTTGTTAGCATTTGAGTGCGATCAAATCTGTTATGATGAGTCTAAAATTCTCAAAGTGTGGTGTCTTTGGGCAAAAGAATCTAGTGCACTAGGTGCATTAAATAGGATCACAATGAATTAATTTATCCACAACCTTCTGTGGATAAAAGTTTTCACTCGAGGACAATCGGAGAGTTTATCTCGATCCTGAGATAAATGATGGACTTATGGTTGCAAGTGTTATCATTTGAGCAATCAATGAGTAAGATTATATAGCATAGTCTATCCTCGATAGTTTGGTGGTATTCATTTGTTAATTGATAGAGGACTTCATTTATAGATAAGGACATTGTGGCTCCATTTATAAAATGTGAGTAGAATACCATCATATGGATATTTTGAGGTATTTGATATTAAATCTTAACGTTAAGTTTTCAATATTGTCTTTTGAAACATGGCTTCAGGACAAGTCAAAATATCCAAGTTCAAAATGTGGTCATATGAGTAAATATGGTAACTTGGAGAGATATAGGCGGTCTATAAGCTCTTGGCGATTACGGGTATTCTTCACGAGGATACACTATCTTCATAAAGATTGTCTAGGGTATGAAAGATAAATATTAACTTATTCTATCTTTATTTAAGAGTTCAATTTTAGTTCTTTAGAGGAATTAATCAAAATTAATAGGTCGGAGCTAAGTGAATCATTTATTGATTGTGATTGATTATGTCTATTAGAGCTTAAAATTAGATAGCTCGCAAAGATCCCTAATCCACACGAATTTGCATTGATCACTTGATATATTCTACTGGACCAATTTATGGGTCCATCTAGAATTGTATTAAAGCACATGGACTTGTTTCTTTTTGTAAGAATGGGTTTAGTTCACATGTGGACCTTTTTATTAAGGTCCAATGGATTTAATAAAATATGAAAAATAATATATATGACCGTGTGTGGTCTTGGGCGGCAAGGCTAAATATATTCGCTTAATATTTTTTTTTTCATTTTATTATTTAATTAAATGGAAATTAATTAATTTGTTAATTATTTAATTAAATGACAAAAAAAAAATTCCTAATTTGAAAAGGTCTCCTAAATGTTGTACTAGTGTTGGTAGTATAATTAATATTAAAGACTATATTTGATAAGTAGATGAATAAAAGAAATTATTTATCTAGTCAAATTATGAAATCTTTAATATGATCACAAATACACTAATGTGTTGGAATAGGAGTCTTGGTGTAGAAAAGAATTCTTTTTTGATACTTGGTCACCAAGTAAATCTACCTAAGGAAAGGATTTGTGACCATATATATATATATATACAACCTCTAAATTTAGGTGAAGGAATGAATTTAAGCTCTAAAATTCATCCAACCATAAGAAATTTAGAGAGAGAAAATTTCGGTAAAGCATAATTTTCAAGGAGTAATTTCGGCCAAAGAAGAAATTCGAGTAAAAAGAATTCGGTTCTTGCCCTAGATAAATTCATCCAACTCTAAAAATTGTTGTGTGAAATTCGACAAAGAAGAAAACAAAGAAAGAACATTTTGTATTCGATAGTGCACTAGTTGCCTTTACATTAAAAGGTTTTGTGTACAACATCAAATCTAAGTTCACACGAGTTTCAATCAAATTGATTGATAATTCACAAGTGTCCTAACGTTTTTTGTATTTCTTCTTGGAGGATTATTGTGACAAACAAAGAAAGAGATTTGTTTGTTTCCATCCTCAGGCATACAATTTAAAGAAAGAGAGCTCACGCTCCTAGGTGATTCACATTCGTGATTAGAATGGAAGATCATGCAGATTCAATTCGACGCTAGTTCAATCGTCATGAGAAAAAGGTACGATACTTTTAATATACATCAATTAATCTAGGGGTAAGGTTTTTTATATTAAAGGGAAATTGTTTTTAAATATTTCCAACCCTAATTTTGCGCTTCCGTTGTGCGATTTTCCCTACTGTATTACCTCATGAGTTTCCAATCTAGATGTATAGTATTGGCCACTCACAAGTGATTGTTCATGAATGCACATCTATGAAATTAAGGGACTAATTTCTTTATAAATTCACCAACCTAGATGTATAGTGTTAGTGCATAACCTCTCACAAGCAACCAACCTAGATGTATAGCATTGGGCACCCATTCAAGATTAGATAGAAATTGAGATAATTAAGTCTAGGTCTGACTTGAGGATGTACTCTTGTTTGGCCCTTCCATTCAATTAAGCTTAAGCGGATTAAATAGATTTAAATCCAATCAGCTACTCAAATCATTCCCTCAGTCAATTAGCAAAGAGAAGAGTGTATAATCAAATACCAACCATTCAAGGGAAACAATTACATCAGAGAATGAAACATAATTGATAGATTTAATAGAATAAAATATAGCTCATTACAAAGCCCAATATCCACAAGTGTTTTACATCAATCCCACAGTGTCATGTTTAAATACTCAAGACAAATACAATAGAATAACAAGAAGATAAGAGATAGAGAAAATCCATGAAGAATTCCTCCCTTCTTGAAGCTTGATCCAATCTCCAAGTGTCCTTGAGTAGATGATGATAGAGGATGGTTAGATTTGGTGGGGGATGTTTTCTAAATCTAGGTTAGTAATAGAGATGAGAGAAAGTGTGTTTGGAAGAGAGAAGAAATGATTCTAAGATCCCCAATTGTCTATTTTCGAAATAAGAAGAAGATATAAAGTAGGTCTGAAAACTGCTGATGTGGATAGACTGATATGCCAAATGCACGGGTAGGTACCCTCATAATGACTCGCTCAATTCTCTGGAACAAGATTCTTCAGCTACTGTGCATGGATAAATGTGCTGGTAGTGAGCAGATGATAAATATACATTCTTCTTTCTTCAGACACCTTCAAGTGCATGGGTAATGTGCGGGTAAGGACCCGCACGGTGACCCGCCTAATGAACTCTCCCCTTCATTGGTTTTTGTTCCACTTTTCACCAATTTTGTGTGTTTTCAATCCTTTCTTCCAATTTTCACCTAATTTCCTGCAAACATGTAAAACAAGCCATAAGATAAACAAAAATGCATGAAAACAAGACAAAGGAATTGGATTCGAGGGTCAAAAGGTATGGCAATTTTGGCTCGATCACTCTCTAGGCTTGATTCTAGCAGCTTGATAAGAATTCACTATCCTTGACATATCTAGACATGGACCAATATAGGTGGAAGTAGGAGGGTTAGCTTGTGAAGGTACAAACTCAGGACGAGCAACAGAATAATCTACATTTAGGGCAATGGGTTGAGATGAAAGAGTGTACGTGTGAAAGCGACCTTACAGTATAAACTCAAGTCTAACGATATTTTATTTTTTCCTTACCTCAATGTAACACATGAAAAGTTCAAAATATTAATGATGGAGGATAGGATCCATATCTAAAAGATTGATGGGAGTGACGAAGCATGAACCGCTGGCAAAAAAAAGGTGGGATGAAGAAAAGCTAAAGATTCAAAGAGAAGAAGTAAAAATTAAGGTGGTTTAACAGAAAACCTGTGAAGTCATGAGAGGGAAATGGAAAGGTTTCAAAAAATATATAGAGTGTATGACATCATTAGAATATATAAATGTCACTAAGTACAACGTACGAGAGTGTGGGATGGTGCCTCCGAAGATCACGTGACGTTCGAAATTCAAAAAGTTGCTAACGATTACATCAGTCAAAACAGATATGGTTGGGGTTAATGCTTAGCTATTAAGCATTAAACATGCATTTAAGAGCTATATGACAAAATTAAGCATACTTCGTAGAGTGAGTCCATTTTGGAAAGAGATACTCAGTCTCGTATGTTTAAAGTGGGTATTGTTGTTGGTATATGTTGGAGAATGTGACACGGCAACAATAAATAAGAGTCGATGGTGCCACATCACCAAGAAATCGACCAGGTCAGGCTGACCTCAGTTGACCAAAGATAGCCCCATAACATCCTATCGATTGGGTATAGATAGTCCCATTAAGATGGTCGGATTAATAATCTAACAACAAAACCGATCAGGATTACCCAAACGGTGGAGATAAAACCTGGCCAGGAATGTCTGATGGTCTGCTGATTAACACAAGGACAACACTTTGATTTAAAGTAGTTACACTTCTAGTATGTAGAAAAAGAGTTTGACTCAAACAAGGCTTTAAAAAGCACACCTTGATATGGAAACAAACTTCCTTATAGATATCAGAGTCCAGGTTAGGCAAGAGATCTTAATACATTCTAAATACAATCAATGCAAAACGAGAAAGAAAAAGAACACGACTTCAATAAGTTAGAGTTTCATTAAATAAGAAAAACTTTCCTTGTACACCAAGAATTAGGGTTCTACACATGTATAAATAGACCATAATAATATCCATAAAGAGGTTAACGAAAATTGGCTACCAAGAGCACAAGAGAGATTGAGTGTATAATCACCTTTAACATAGTGAATTTTTCTCGCCGTCATCGACAACCGTGGATGTTTCCCCACCTTGTGGTATTACCAAGTAAAATATTATGTCTAGGTTTACTTTCTCTCTCTCTCTCTCTTATAGTTTACTGTTCATCTTTATGGACATCTACTTGTGTGACGCATGGTGAATTATAATTGATCAAAAAATCACTGTCAACTCATAGTAACTAGACTATTTTGTTTTGTGAACATACATGCATATGTCAAGTTCCCACAGGATGTGTTGATCATCATACTCTATGTTGAGTGCTTATTTATATTTTTGCACTCATTGATCACATTAAGAAGTCCTTGTAAAAGGCATGAAGTATCAAATGATTGGAAATTGTGTTGTGCTAGCTTTTGATTTAGAACTTTTTGTACTTCATATTGATTTATTTTTTATAATAAATAGTCTTTACACGTCCTAGTTTGGTTTAATTGAACATATAATTGATTAGCACATTTGATTGTTATTTTAGATCTATTTTGATTTTGATTGAATATTGTGAGGATAATATGCTCTAGATATTTGCTAGAACTTTTATTGATTCTATCTCACGAATCTAGCATGTTTTTGTTTGTTACTAAAATCTTAAATGTGTGCTTAGTGTATATGATTTGATTCAAGTTTTAGTTACATGAATGATTCTAGGAATTAAATGTGTTTGTGGTGTTTCACTTGTTCTAGAATTTTCATTCATGCATAGTAACTAGACTATTTTTTTGTTGTGAACTTACATGCATATATCTAGTTCCCATTGGACGTGTTGATCATCATATTCTATGTTGAGTGCTTGTTTGCAATTTTGCATTCATTGATCACATTAGGAAGTCCTTGTAAAAGGCATAAAGTCTTTGTTAGGTTAAATGGTCTATGTAGCTAAGCAAAGAGTCTTGGTTAGGACATGAGGTCCGGATAATCAAGAAAGGGAGACTTTCTAGAGGCAAGGGTGACTTGGATAGAAAGTAGACATTTTATTGGTACACCCGAGATATTAAGATGCGATGGAGTCTAATAGAGAGTGTGTCATTTCTGGATACCTCTTAAGGAATTACCAACTTCTTAATGGTGTTGTGTAGAAGTGGAGTCCAATAGAAAGTGTTTCATTTGTTGATCACTTTTAAAGAATTTCCAATCTACCATTAGCGATTGGGTAGATGTCGAGTCCAATATAGAGTGTGTCATTTGTTGGTCACTTTTGAGTAATATCTTGTCAACTTTCTAATAATAAAAGTACCTGATGGTAGTATTAAACCAGTGGATGTTTCCTCTTAGGAGGTTTTACCACGTTAAAAAATCCTTGTGTTAATTCTTTCTTTCTCTCTTTTATACTTGTATATGTGTGTTTGTATTTACTTTCACAAACTTCATTTCTAGAAGATCATTGAAAAACAAGATTGTTGTAATGTGTGGGATGCAAGCACTTCGTTTGATCAAAGTTGTAAATATCATTTTATTTGTACTTAGATTTATTTATATATAATCATCTTTGATTAAGAACTTGAACATATTGAACAATATTGAGAATACAAGTATTCTTAGTTTTAGTACATTTGTCTATTGTATCTTTGTAAGTGTTTGAACATTGTATCTTGTGATATTCCATTTCAAGTTGTAAAGCTTCACTTAGTGAATTTACATTGTAATATTCAAAGTACAACTTTTGGAATTTACTTTACATTGAATATTTTTTTTTATAAGATACATTGTTTCCTACTATAGGTTTTGTAGACTAAGGGTGGTGAATTAAAAATACTTTTATTAATTGGTTTCACATAACAATCATGTTAAAGGTTAGATTGTATGTTCATCAAGGTTTTGGCAAAAGTCTTAAAAGAGTTTTAAAAAATAGAGTGTCAACCTATTCACCCATCTCTAGATTGTTTAGTATAACCTTGTAGCTATTTTCGCCAAGTTTGAAGAAGAGGCTAAAACTATCAAGGACACTTTAGCCTCTGCTCAACATTCTATGCTTGAGTCATAACAAAAGTCTGATGAGGCTAAGCTTCATTATGAGAGGCTGACTAATGACTTAAAACAACAACAGGTCAGCGTAGAGATGCTTTCACGAAAGGCCAGTTTGGCTCTTAAGGTCAAAAATGTTGATCGGTATAAGAGGTCTGCCGCCTTTGAGGCTGTCATGTTAGGGTAGCTAAAGTAAGGGCTTGTTACCGCTCAAATGTTCTTTGGTGCCAATGAGTGATCTTCGGGGGAGGCTCACCAAAAATTGGATAGGACTATCTAAAAGCACACGGCTGAGTCTCTGGATGCCATAAGAAACCTAAGAATATGATGGAAGGCCTATCATTGATTGATCGGAGAGGATCTTCACATCATGCATCTTGATCTGCCCTCCGAATCTTCCCTAGTGACCTTCCATGCAGATGAGAATGCTGATGCTTCAGGGAAAGAGGCTAACATTTGACCCTCACCTGATGCTAACTATTCCTCCTTCATGGTCGACGACCAAGATGACATCAGCTAGCCATATTTTAGGGACCTGACCGAGGGTTACGAAGACAACCCACCTAGTGTTTCTAGGCCTGATGGTCCCTCGGGCACATCTAAGGCATGAATCTGTTGCACTTTTTCCTTTTCATTTCAATCCTTGAAAAATTTGGTAAAGGATTTCTCAAGTAATACAGGCTTTTGTTTGCTCATTTCATATCTTTAATGTTGCACTAAGCTGAGTGACTCACCTAACCATGCTTAATCAGATAACTGAGTGATCAGCATATGGCCAGAGTCATTCATTAGCTTAAACTACATACTTAACAATTTTTGGTGATAAAACGACCAGTCAATCTCGTCATCTTAACTTAGTTAATTGTCATTAAGGCATTTCAAAGAATCGAACTTGTTGTCAATTAGTCTTCTACGACTTGGTCGGTTATCTCGCTAATCGACCATCTTTGGTTGCTTGTTTTTGCCAAGTAGTGTTCTTTTTTATAGACCATTTGCCTTTTATCTGGCAATTAAGTCACTGGGATGTCTCTCAGTGTTAGGTTTTAGTTTGTGTTGGCATTAATTCCATATCAAAATGATGTTTACTTGTAATGATTTAGTTGTTTAGATTCATGATGATTCAAGCTTCAAAGAAGAATGAACAACAAGTCAAAGCAAGTTCAAAGTCTTCAAAGAGAAAGGATGCAATATGGTTCTACAAAGGTATACTAAGACCTTATCTTTCTCTTACAAGGCTTAGGCACACACATACAATACATTCATATGTGTTCCTGCATCGTTGTGCACCATGTATAACACATTCACACACTTGAAGATGAATGCTCATGCATTGGTTTGGAAATAACATGTTTTGAAAATTGCATGACTGGAGACTATATCTATATAGTTTGCATTCTAGTGTGAATTGTGTTTGTATGTTTATATGTTTGTATAACATGGATATTGAACTTGAATTTAGTCTTAAATCATTCTTTATTCAGTTCCGGTCATTTCGGTTACTCATACTATTTATTTTAAGTTCTATGTCAAAAGATACTATACTTTCAACTCATGTTGCGTACATTGTCTTCGTCTTTGTATATCGAGTCGAGTTCTTAATTTCTGGGTTGAGTATCTTATATTTCCATGTCTGTGAGAGAGTTATGGTTCATAATCTGTAAACGGATTAGAATTCCGAGTTTGGAGGCAGGAGAACGGTCGAAGAACACGAAGGAAGGTCGAGGGAAAAAAAAGACAGCAAAGCTCTTCTTTCCCGAGATGGCGTGTGGCCATCTCGGGGCAAAGGCTTGCTGCCCTGAGATGCCCATGTGCCATCTCAGGCAGCAAGCATGCTTGGCTGCTTCTTATCCCTTTTGGTCATTTCATATGCCCATATTTCCCTCTCCTTTATATATCCATTCCCTCTCACATTTCATTCTAAGAAGAAATTTAAAATTGAGTGCAGAATATTTTCTCTCTACATTTTCTCACTTTTCAAACACCATAACTTCTTCATTTGAACTCTAATTTGAGTTATTCAAAGTTGAGAGTGTTTGTCTATTCATCCTCCATCATTTCTCTGAAGGTTTGAGTGAGTTTTATTACTGTTTGGAGTCTAAACTCACAAAAACGGGAGTGCACCAAAATCAACTAAGGTATTGATTTTCTCTCAAAGTTTTCTTTTAAAACTTGGTCAATTGCCTTGGGTTTTCTTCTTCAACATATATATGTGCATTGTGATTGTTTTGATTTGAGTTTTGAACTCATTTAAAGCTAGGTTGAGTTTCAACTGAAATCTTACATGTTGAGTTAGGTTTTGATTTTGCCTATGTTTTCACATGTTTGGGATTGTATTGTGCTAGCTTTAATTCTAGGACTATTTGATGATATTTGATTGATTGATTTTGTGAAAAATAGTTCCTCACATGTATTAGGCTCTCTTTGGCCAATTTCTCACAGTGATACATGTGCTTATGTTCTTTTGATCTATTCATGTGTTTTGTTTAATCTATGAATAGGAATATGCTCTCGAACTTTAGCTTTAATCTAAATGACTTTGTCATATGATTTTAGCATGTTTTTGGTTTATGTGATTTAAACTTGATTATGTGATTAATTGAACATATCTTGGGATTCAAGTTTTAGATCTATGCATGTATCTAGGTTTTAATTAATGTTGAACATATCTTACATGATCTAGATGGATTAAACATGTATGATTTACTAGACTACATTTGATTTGTGCATTCATGCTCATGTCTAGTATTTTCTATAGGATGTGTTGACCATAACATTCTATATTGCGTGCTTGTTTGCGTTTTGCATTCATGATCACCTAGATGCCTTGTGAGAAGGAAGTCTTGACAATAGGTGTGCGACCTATGTTTTTGAGAAAGAAAGTCTTGGCAAGAGGTGTGAGACCTTGGATTGTAAAGCAAGGAAGTCTTGGCTAGAGTCGGGAGGAATTGGATAGTCGAGCAAGAATTCTTGCCTAGGGTCGTGAGGATCCAGATAGGTGAGCGAGAAAGTCTTGACTAGAGTTAGGAGGACTTGGATAGTTGAGCAAGAAGTCTTGCCTAAGGTCGTGAGGATCCGAAAAGGTGAACGAGGAAGTCTTGACAAGAGGTGTGAGGCCTCGGATTTTTGAGCATGAGGGCGACATCTTCATGAGTAGGATAAGAGGGTAGTTTCTAGGTCACTTGAGAGATTGTACTTGTCTTATCTACTAGTGGATTTTGTTTGCCGGTGGTTGCTAACCCCGTGGATGTTTCCTCTTTGGGAGGTTTACCACGTTATATCTCGTGTCAACTTTTCTCAATCCTTATCCCTGATATATTTGTATTTGTTATTTAAATACTATGGATAGAACTCTTTATGTAAGTTGACTTACCTTTTGATAATATAGATTGTGTATGTGTTACAATTACTTGTTTGTATCACACTTTACTTGTTTTATATATTGATTAAGTGTCTTTAATTGATATATATATATATATATATATTGTGATACAAGCAATCTAGAGAGACAAACTTTTGTTTGTTTCTAAGGGAGTCGAAAAAGGTGTCTAACCTATTCACCCCCCTATCTAGGTTAGCCTTGAGCATTTAACCCGTATTTGTATTTTCTATTGGTATCAGAGCAGGACACTAGATTGTACTTAGTGAGAGTCCGGGTCATACATTCATGGTTTTTTCAAAGCTTTTGAAGTCATGGGTTTACAAGATGATGTAATGGTGGAAAGAGCCTCAAATACTAGGCCACCATTACTTCGAGGCACTAAATATGGGTATTGGAAGTTGAGGATGAAAGCCTACATCCGCTCTATTGATGAAAGGGCTTGGATGGTAGTGGAAGAAGGTTATAGTCTCCCTACCAAGGTTTAAGAGGATAGAACCATGATACTGAAGCCAATGAGTGAATGGATAACGAATGAGTTTGAGGTTGCTAAATGGCACCATTGTGCTATGAATGCCATCTTTGAAAGAGTTTATGGGGATCAATTCTTCTGTATTCAAAATCTTGCTAATAAAGGAACCTTAGCGGTGAAGAAATCGAGGCTTCAAATGTTGGCATCACAATTTGAAGGTTTAAGTATGGGTGAAGAAGAAAAGTTCGAAGACTTCCAATTTCGGCTTCTTAACATTGCTAACCACTGTCAAGCACTTGGAGTACGTATCTCAAAAAAGCGTTTAAATTGGAAAATCCTTAGGTCTCTTCCTAAGAGATTCAAATCAAAGGTGACGGCCATTAAGGAAATCAAGGATGTGGATAGTATGAATATTAATGAGTTGCTTAGGTCTCTCCAAACTTATGAGATGTGCTTGAAGCCAAAGATTAAGAGTAAGGGAATCGCTCTCAATGCTATAGAGGAGTAATGATGAAAATGAAGAGATGGCTCTTTTGGTTAGAAAGTTCAAGAAGTTTCTAAAGAAGAATGCCATGCCTAGAGGCAAGTATTCTAAGGAAAAGGGAGTTAAGTGAATATCATCTCTAAGGAATGAGAAGAATAGTCAAGCCACGAAAAAGAAAGATGTGCAATGCTATAATTGTCATGGTTTCGATCGCTTTGCTAGTGAGTGCACCAAGAAGCCATCTAAGAAAGACAAGAAAGGCAAAGTGTTGGCGACTACTTGGAGTGATGATAACTCTAGTGACAATGAGAGCTCTAGTAGTGAGTCTTCAAGTGATGAAGAGTTGGTGAGCAACTTTGTAGCTCTAACGGCTTCCCATTCTCCACTAAATATTGATGGTACAATATCTTTGAACAAGAACTTTGATGCAAATCATCATGGAAGCTCTAGTTGCAATCCCAATAATCTTGAGTATTTACCCAAGATAGAGAAGCTTGAAAAAGGTAGAGATAAAGATCTAAGAGAAGTAGTTGAGAAGGACGATTTGATCAAGAAACAACTAGATGAGTTTGTGATTGTCACTCGTAGACTTCTTGGTGAGAAAGGTGATATTATGAACAAGTTTAAAGAACTTGAAAAGATAAACCTTGAGAAGGATAATGTGATATCTTCTTTGAAAAAGAGAGAACAAGAATTAATGGAAGAGATAGAAACGGTTAAGGAGGCCATCAAGAACTTAGTGAATGATTCGGTAAGTGTGTCTAGTGTTAGGAATCTTGTTAACTCATATAGTGGTGAAGACGACTTGGTAGTTGAAGAGGAGCTCTTGGAAGCACCACTTCCTACTCACTTGAATGAAGTCGTGATTGATAAGAAACCACACAAGAAGAGAAGATCAAAAGCCAATAAGAAGTTGGCAAACAAGGTATCTTTGCAAACTCCTAGTGAAGCTAGTTCAACTCCAAAAGGTATAATCTCATCTTTTATTCCAATTTTCTATTATTGCAACACAATAGGTCACATTAAACCTAGGTGTTATAAATAAATTGAAAAAACCAAATTAGGGAATGAATCTAGAGATAAGGAGATTATACTTCAACTTGAACATGCTAAGGTCTTGAAAGTTGAGAAACATGAAAATATTTCTAAGCATGAGAAGAAGTTGTGGAGTATAAAGAATACTAATCTTGTTCAACTTGACAAAGCTTGTGTTTAAAATGTTAAGGAAGAGTGTGTTAATGATATTCTTGTTAATCAAGTCATTGAATGACTTTACTCTAGATTTAACATTGTTGTCAAGGATGATATTGGAAATGTTTGTGTAGGTACACCCAAGAACAAGTGGTTCAAGGGTGAGTGCTCTTATCACTAATATAAGAAGCACATGTGAGGTAGCTTTGAGGCAATATATCAATTATGTTGAGAATTCTTGCTTGCTAGCTTTGAATACTCCATGTATTGATATGAACTTGGTTATCTCACATCATGTTTGTTATGATGGTCAAAATTTGTTGATTAACTTTAGAGAAGTTCTTTTGATATATGTGTTGATTGAGTTGAGATATTATGCTTTTTCTACTCTTGTTGTGAAACATCGTCAACTTGGTGTCATGAGGACAATCAAGGAAAGAGTGCTCATAAAAAGAGCGGAAGTATGATATTTGGTGAATATAATGTGCAAAAAGGTATCTCTATACTCTAATGCATGTTCTCTTAGATATTCATCTTTTGACTCAATTTTTGATATACATCTCATAGCATGTCATATTAGAGAATTTTGTATAGCATACATATGGTTCTCATTGACATTTGTTATTTTAGGATCTAATAATGATATTGTTCACATTGATCTTAACTTTGATGATTGTTTGTGTATGGTATATTTAGTGGCATTACTTTTGAAAATATAAGCTTCATATGCTTTGAAAGCTACTCATTAGAGAAGTAATGATCTTGAATAAGTCTCTACTTATTGCTTTTAGATCATGTGCTTATGAGCCATAAAATCTTGGTTCTCTAAAATTGCACCTTGCTTCTCTTATATGTTTTGCTAGTAGGTTGAGTTTACTAATATGTAAACTTACCGTGAAGTTTTTTATGCTTAAGTACATTTAAAATGACCTATGGTTAGTATCCATTTTGCTTCGGCAAATACATAGAACTCAACGAGCACCTTCATGAAAAGGGCTACACACATTGGTTGTGAAAGCTACCCAATGTTGGAAAGAGCTACACCATTGTGAAGAATGAAAGCTATCACGAAGTGAATTTTGTTTATGTAAAAAAAAATGGAAAAAATCAAAGAAGTGTTGAAATGAAATCATAGAAAAAAATCTTTGATTCAAAGCCTAAAAAGAAAAGGAGTATAATTGAAAATTAAATGAGCTCGGGTTGAAAAACAGAAATAGAATGATGAGCCACATGCACACACATGCTCATATGATGAAATCTATTCTCTTAAAAGCAAAAATTTCGGACGATAACCAGTTTGACTTTTTATGGAAAAAGCTTAAGATGAATAGTTGTTGGAAATTGTTTGCATGTTGATTATCAAACTACTTCTTGATATATATTTGAAGCATATCTTTTATACACACACTTTGTTTATGAGTATGATGATATTTTAGCAATTGTTTAAGAATGATGAGAGAACTTGAAAAATATTTGTGTATCTCTCTTAGCATATGAAGCTTATTTTGTTGATATTTCATCAAATTGCTTGAATGTGTGATTGTGTGAACATCTTTGTAAACTTTATGCTATCATTGATTTTAGTTATAGCATTTATCAAGGGGGAGCATTGTATGCTAGACATTGTTCTCTTTTATGATATGTTCACATGCTTCATTTTGTTAAATGTTGACATATTTTGACTTAATGATACTTGTAAGATATTACTCAATATCTTTGCCTTGCATGATGATTCATTCTTAAGTCATATGTCTTTGTTTTTAAATATTTGTGACTAATATGTTTGTTTTGTCTTTCACTCACTTTTGTTGTATGTATATAACATCTTATAACACAAGAACAAATGGGTAGAACTAAAGTTACCGAAAGTGGAAATCATTGAAAGCCAGGTCTACCTCAAAAGGATCCAAAGCTTCAAGGATAAAAGATTTCGGGAACTTTGGAACTAAGAAGATATTTCAAGAGAGAGGAATTGACTTAGGTAAGTGTAAAGATTCTTATGTTCTTAAATGTATTAAGGATAGAAATTGGGAATCTTGGGTGAGCATGTTAGGAATCGTGAATGATACTCTTGTTAGAGAGTTTTATCTTGAATATAGAGAAAGTGCCACCTTGTTGGATGCTTTGATGGAGATTAGGGGTGTTGTGTTTAGAGTTAGCTCGGAAAACATTAACAAGTTTCTTGGGCTATCTAATGATATAGATTCTAGTTTTCTAGGTGTGGATGTCATTGAGAATCTTAATATCATGGGTAGAACTCTTTATGGCAATGTTTCTTTTGATTGGAAAGGTAGAGCATATATTAGTCAACATGAGTTAACTAAGGCTAGTGCATTTTGGCATCTATTCATTTGCACTAACAATATTGGATCTTTGAATTCAAACGAGTTGAATAAGGACAACATCAAAATAGTGTATGCCTTGGTGACTAATCAACCTATAAACCTTGGGGATCTTCTCATGTATTACATTGATAGTGCGGCTTTCTCTACTAGAGGTGATAAAAAGCTTGCATTACCGGGGTTTATAACTTCAATGTGTTTAGCTCGTGGGGTTAAGAGTAGAGAAAATGATGTGTTAGTTAAACCCTTGGAAAAAAATAGTGATAACCGTGTGTCATACATGTCATACAAGGATAAGGGTAAGACATGTGATACTTTTGGACTATTTAGTAGTTCTCAAGTTGATTGTCATGTGATTAGCACAAACATTCTTCCAAATTGGGCTATTCAATTGAAGGAGAAGGTTGATGAGCTTAGTGCTATAGTTGTTCAACAAGATGCTAGGATAAAAGAGTTAGAGGGATGTATTGCTTCAAGTTCAAGACCACCTCTCAAGCATTATGTTAGATCAACTACTCGCACATCTTTCTTTGGTGGACCAAGTAGCTAGTATTTGAGTCTTGTGGTATATTTCTTACCTTTTGGCATCATTTCATGTCAAAAAGGGGGAGAAAGAGATGCTAGTTACTTAGTTTCTTTTTATGTTGTTTTTGTGAACTTTTAAACTTTCAATGGCATGTAATAATTAGTCTTAAGACTTGGTTAAGAATTCTTGTGTTTTGGCATGTATTGAGGGGGAGATACATGTATTTGTGGACTCAATTGTATATTCTTATCCATATTATACGTTGCCATTTGTTGTTTTTCTCTTGTATATGCATTGTGCTTTGAGATGATTTGTAGGTTGCTTCAAGAGAAGATCAAGATGAAGTTCAAGAGTTTGTGAAGATTTGTTATAGGAATCTTACTCATTGTAATGTGAGGGATTGATTTTGTGACCTATCTTCATTTCTATATTTGTAGTAAATGTATAGGTGTTTTGACATGGAATTTCCCAAATGGGGAGATTGTTAGGTTTTAGTTTGTTTTGTCTTCGTCTTTGTATATCGAGTCGAATTCTTTTTTTTTTATGTTGAGTATCTTATATGTCCATGTCTGTGAGAGAGATATGGTTCATAATCCATAAACAAATTTAAATTCTGAGTTCGGAGACCAGAGAACGATCGAAGAACGCGAAGGAAGGTCAAGGGAAAAAGAAGACAGCAAAGCTCTTCTTTCCCGAGATGGAGCATGGCCATCTCAGGGCAGAAGGCTTACGACCCCGAGATGCCCACGTGCCATCTTGGGCAGAAAGCATGCTTTGCTACTTCTTGTCCCTTTTGGTCATTTCATATGCCCATTTTTCTCTCATTTATATATCCATTCCCCCTCACATTTCATTCTAAGAAGAAATTTAAAATTGAGTGCAGAAATTTTCTCTCTATATTTCCTCACCTTCCAAACACCATAACTTCTTCATTTGAACTCCGATTTTAGTGATTCAAAAGTTGAGAGTGTTTTTATATTCATCCTCCATCTTTTCTCTGAAAGGTTTGAGTGAGTTTTATTGCTGTTTTTAGAGTCTAAATTCACAAAAATGGGACTGCACCAAAATCAACTAAGGTATTGATTTTCTCTCAAAGTTTTCTTTTAAAACTTGGTCAATTGTGAAAAGTCCTCATTTGTTGATTGGCTTATTTCATGAACAACCACATTGTTGGGGTTCATGTAAGGGTAGCTTAGGCTCTCAAGATCTCAAGAGGAGAAGCATCAAAGGTAAAATTCTTGTGCTTACTTACTTTGAAGAGATATTTGCACACACTCACATATTCATGCATAACTCTTGATCTTATTTGTTGAGTGTTTTCTTGTGTGCATTTTAGTTTACATGACTCTTGTTGACCTATTTGCATCTTGCTATGAAAGTTGTATGACATGCTAGGCATTAAAATAGGATGAAATTTCATCACTCTTGAACTTATTGTTTTTATGCATTTGAGTGTTGAAATAATAGGTCTTGCGCTGGTGGTGCGCTACTCGACCAGTGCACCTCACCAGCGCAACTTTCAAAGTGAATTGTCGCTAGTGTTGTGCCACTAAGCTATGTTGCTGCACGCGCGCATAGTTGAAAAATATGGGTGTGCGCTGGTGGTCTGCTACTCGTCTAGCGCAGCCTCACAAGCTCAAACATCCCAAAGAATATGCGCTTGTGTTGCGCTACTGGGATACGTCACTCGTCCAGCGCCTGTTTTAAAAATAGGTTATGCACTGGTGGTGCGTTACTCGACCAGCGCACGTCACCAGTGCATACAGAGGAAGCTGGAACATTTTTTCCAAAACGACCTCACTTTGTTTGGATCTTATATATATATAACTCAATGCCTTAAGGTCGTGTATGAGTTCAGAATATCACATTTCTTCCTTAGAACACATTTCAAAGGAAAAACACTTCCAAGAACTCATTTTTAATCACTCAAGCATTCCTAAGAGCATTAAATCTTCATCTTGCATCATCTAAGTTCATCTAAAGGTACATCTATGGATAGGGTGCCTCATCATATCTTGTTTGGTAAGTTCTTCACTATCTTCTTACAAGTTAAGTGTTTTGCTTACTAAACCATCTCTTTAATTAATTGTAATCTCTTAGAATACTTCTAGATACAAATTAGAGATTGTTGTGATGACATGATTGAGTGTTGTATTGTGATAGCTTCATAGGATTGATTGATCTATGTTTAGCTAAGCTATTTGAACATGTCATTTAGCACTTGATATCTAGGATTGCATTAATTGTCATCTCATTATCCTAGATAAGCATATAGGGTTTCCTAGCCTTGTTTGTTCATTGAATATCATTACATATTCACTTAGAACACTTTATCTCTTCATTGAGAAGTAAGAATTGTGTTGCTTCCGGGAGTAGGTAGCTTGAAGCACAAGCATGATGAACTAGGTTCACTTATACCAAGATTAGGTAGTGGTGGAGGATTAAACCGGGATTAGGTTGTAATTCCTTTATCATTAATGGATTCGAGGTTCTAGTGTGGCGCACTCATCAGCCCGTGGTTTTTCCCATTTGGAGGGTTTCCACGTATATCTCAAGTGTCGTTTATATTTCCTCATTTTTACACTTGTGATTTTATTGTAACTAGCTAGGGGCATTTTCGTAATCTTAACCTTTAACGAAAATTGGGTAAATTTGGTTAAAATCTATTCACCTCCCTCTAGATTAATATTAAGCACACCTTAATATTTGTTTCAATTGGTATCAGAGCAGGTTCCTAGACATACATAGGTGATCCTTGCTTATTTTAGTGTGTGTTGCATTTTGTTTGTTTGTGTTGACCATTCATACACTTGCATTCATATCATTCATTCATAAACACAATCAGTGGAAACGGTGGCAATGAGGGAGCTTCCAACACTAGACCTCCACTCCTCACCGGGTTGAATTATGCCTCTTGGAAAGTCAAGATCGAGTCGTATATATGCCAAATTCATGAAAGTGCATGGATGGCAGTTTAAGATGGCTACACTCCACCCATGATGACTCCCGCGGATAAAAGAGATGATGTACTCAAGCCAAAGGCTCAGTGGAATGCACAAGAGTTTGAGGCTTCAAAGTGGAATAAGAAGGCAATGCATGCCATCCTTTACGCAATGGATGATAACCAATACAAGTTGGTTCAAAATACTAGAATAGCTAAGGAAGCATGGGACATCCTAGAAGTTGCACATGAGGAAACCGACGTGGTTAAGGAATCGAAGCTTCAAGTTCTCCAAATGTAATTCGAATTGCTCAAGATGGATAAGAACGAGTGCTTCAATGAATTTGAAATAAGATTGATGGACATTGTGAACCAAAGTCATCAACTTGGTGATCCTTATTCGGATGGGGACTTCTCCTTTGCCTATATAATGACAAAAAGGGGGAGTAGCATTGACCTATCATTGTGATGTTAGGGGAGTAGAATGTGTTGGCTTTGAGGGGGAGCATTGCATGAGTGTACTTGTTTGAGGGGGAGATTACATGTAAGGGGAGTAACCTGTTGAGGGGGAGCATTGCTTGAGCATTTCATGATATGTTTGAGGGGGAGATTACTTTATCTCTTCATTGAGAAGTAAGACTTGTGTTGCTTCCGGGAGTAGGTAGCTTAAAGCATAAGCATGATGAACTAGGATCACTTATACCGGGATTAGGTAGTGGTGGAGGATTAAACCGGGATTAGGTTGTAATTCCTTTATCATTAGTGGATTTGAGGTTCTAGTGTGGCACACTCATCAGCCCGTGGTTTTTCCCATTTGGAGGGTTTCCACGCATATCTCAAGTGTCATTTATATTTCCGCATTTTTACACTTGTGATTTTATTGTAACTAGCTAGGGGCATTTTCGTAATCTTGACCTTTAAACAAAATTGGGTAAATTTGGTTAAAATCTATTCACCCCCCCCCCCCCCCCCCCCACCTCTAGATTAATATTAAGCACACCATAATATATGTTCTAAATTGCCTTGGGTTTTCTTCTTCTACATATATATGTGCATTGTGATTGTTTTGATTTGAGTTTTGAACTCATTTAAAGCTTGGTTGAGTTTCAATTGAAATCTTACATGTTGAGTTAGGTTTTGATTTTGCATATGTTTTCACATGTTTGGGATTGTATTGTCCTAGCTTTGATTCTAGGACTATTTGATGATCTTTGATTGATTGATTTTGTGAAAAATAGTTCCTCACATGTATTAGGCTCTCTTTGGCTGATTTTTCACAATGATACATGTGCTTATGTTCTTTTAAGCTATTCATGTGTTTTGTTTAATCTATAAATAGTAATATGCTCTAGAACTTTAGCTTTAATCTAAATGACTTTGTCATATGATTTTAGCATGTTTTTGGTTTATGTATTTTAAACTTGATTATGTGATTAATTGAACATATCTTGGGATTCAAGTTTTAGATCTATGCAAGTATCTAGGTTTTAATTAATGTTGAACATATCTTACATGATCTAGATGGATTAAACATGTATGATTGACTAGACTACATTTGATTTGTGCATTCATGCGCATGTCTAGTATTTTCCATAAGATGTGTTGATCATAACATTCTATATTGCGTGCTTGTTTGCTTTTTGCATTCATGATCACCTAGATGCCTTGTGAGAAGGAAGTCTTGACAATAGGTGTGAGACCTATGTTGTTGAGCAAGAAAGTCTTGGCAAGAGGTGTGAGACCTTGGTTTGTCAAGCAAGGAAGTCTTGGCTATAGTCTGGAGGACTCGGATAGTCGATCAAGAAGTCTTGCCCAGGGTCGTGAGGATCCGAATAGGTGTGCGACGAAATATTGACTAGAGTCGGGAGGACTCGGATAGTTGAGAAAGAAGTCTTGCCTAGGGTCGTGAGGATCCAGAAAAGTGAGCAAGGAAGTCTTGACAAGAGGTGTGAGGCCTCAGATTGTTGAGCATGAGGACGACATCTTCATGAGTAGGATATGAGGGTAGTTTCTAGGTGAAGGGGTCACTTGAGAGATTGTACTTGTCTTATCTACTAGTGGATTTTGTTTGCCGGTGGTTACTAACCCGTGGATGTTTCCTCTTCGGAGGTTTACCACGTTATATCTTGTTTCAACTTTTCTCTATCCCTATCTCTCTTATATTTGTATTTGTTATTTGAATACCATAGCTAAAACTCTTTATGTAAGTTGACTTCCTTTCTATAATATGGATTGTGTATGTGTTACAATTACTTGTTTGTATCACACTCTACTTGTTTTATATATTGATTAAGTGTCTTTAATTGATATACATATATTATGATACAAGCAATCTAGAGGGACAAACTTTTGTTTGTTTCTAGGGTAGTCGAAAAAGGTGTCTAACTTATTCACTCCTCCTCCCCACTCTAGGTTAGCCTTGAGCATTTAACCGTGTTTGTATTTTCACTCAGTAGTTAGATTCGCTACGACATGGGTGTTTAATATCTTATTGACTTAAATTATTATTGCACAATAATTATTAGCTGGCAATCGAATATGAGTATTTCCTATCCTCGTTCAGCTTTCTGTACATCCCTTCAGGTATCTGCGACTTGAAGTTGCTCTAATAGTGTTTCTATACACCTAGTTAATTTTAGTGAGTGTGCGTTGTCTTTACGACTTTTGCTTTTGGCCCCTATCACTAGGCCCCCACGAGTACCCATTTAGCTTTAGCAATCTCAGGTGCTATGAGACTGCCTTTGTAGAATAAGATAGAATTAGAACTTTGGTCTTTTTGGAATTCTTCCCTCGAGGGCACTTTTAGTGATAACTTCAACCAAAAAACTAAAAAAAAAGCAACAACTGATCAGAAAGATTGCAATCAAAATTGATGTTAATTATAATGCCTAACTATTATAATAAACAGGTAATATGAAATACAAAACCGAACCCTCCATGGGTAGAAAATCTTCAAATACTGGGCATTTCATGGTCCAGTTAACTCTCCCCCTTCTGGTCGAGTAAGGTGGCATGCTTACTGACCAGCTAACCCGACCATATTGCAAGGTTCTTCCCATTTATCTGTCAGTGATCCAACTGCTCTTTCCTTTATGTTCAGGGATACCTTCCTAGGAACCAAATCCTTGAGCTAGAATCTTTTTACTCAGACATGCGAGTTATAGTATCTATTAGCCTTCTAATGATAATATGTGTTTCTTACTCTCGCTAGGTCTCTTTTTTCTTCCAATTCATCCAGGTTTTGTCCTAGTGTATCCATATTTGTATCATGCTGATACAACTAGACTCTCGTGGAGGCATGGAATATCTCTACAGGGATAACTGCCTTAATCCCAAATGTTAGAAAATAGATAGTTTCTCCTGTTGAAGTTCTTTCCATCGTTCGATAATCCCATAGCACCTCGTGTAACTTGTTTGCCCAATTCCTTTTTGTAACATCGAGTTGGCCTTAAAGTGTGCTTGATGATCTTGCTCACAACTTTAGTTTATCGTTTGTCTAAGGATGGGCTGGTGTGCATAGTAGTTATTGATATGGTACTTCTGGCACATCTTCCTGAAGTTACTGTTATCGAACTGGGTTCCGTTATCGGTAAGGATTATGTCTAGAATCCTAAACCGGTAAATAATATTCTTCTTTACAAAGCTGGATGTGTTAGTTTCGATTATGTGCACAAGTGCTTCTGCCTCTGCCCAATTGGTAATATAATCGACTGCTACTATGACATGTTTTGCAATCCTTTTGGTCGTTGTTGGCATTGGGCCGATCAGGTCCAGTCCCCACATAGCAAACAACTAATGTGAGGTTAGGTTTTTTAAGCACTCTTGCAGCTGCATGATATCATTCAAAATCTTTTGACAGGTGTCACAATTTTCTACCACTGAAAATAGGGTTGGCCAATAGGAACCTTGTCCTAGGGTTTTATGAACCAAACTCTTACCCAGTGTGGTTTTCGTAGATCCCTTTATGTATAATTTCTAGGATCTTGTCACCTTCTATCAGACCGACACACATTTGTATGGCCTTTGAAAACCCCATTCTGTAAAGTTCTCCCCCAACTATCGATTACTGATCAGCTCTATATCTGTTAAGTTTTTCATCCATTTTATCCTTGGAGAGCATGCCATCTTTAAGGTATTCTCTAATTAAGGTCATACAAGTGATCTGTCCTTCCTCGATTACTTCAATCATTAACTCTTTCTCTTCTCTAAAGCCGGGTTTTTTGAGATAAGCTATTTGGATTATCTTGGACCAGATGAACGTAGTTGCTGATGCCAATCTTGGTAAGGCATTGTCTTTCTCATATTTCTCTCTCGGGATCTGAGTGATTTTGTATGTCTTAAAAGTAAGGCCTTAGCTATCTCTAGATAAGCTGCCATGTTATTGTTCTTTTCCAGGTACTTATCTAAGACCTAGTTGACCACGACTTATGAATCACTGAATATTTCTAACCCGTCCCTCCTAACATCATGCAAACCCTGAGTCCTGCCAATAATGCCTTATATTCGGCCATATTGTTGGTTGCTTTTAAGCCAAACTGCAAGGCACACTCTACCTGATCACCTTCCATGGTGGATACCTCTATGTCTGCACTGCTGTAATGTGTGTTTGATGACCTACCAATATGTAATTGCTAATGGAAAACCTTCATTTCTTTGTCTTTAAGCATTCTGATCACCTCGTTATTTGGTTCACCAATTTTGCCATTGTTTGACCCTTGATCGTCACCTATGGTGAGTAAGTGAAATCGAAATCGTTAAACATTGCTACTGACTTTGTCGATCTTCCTAACACTTCCAACTTGGACAAAATTTACGTGAGTGGACAGTCTGTGTAAACTTTGATCTTGTACAACTGTAATCAGTTTTTTTATTGTCGTTACCAATGCTAACACAATCTATTCGGTTGTTGAATACCTTGTCTCTGCTGGTAGCCCAGCCTTGTAGATTTTTGTATTCCATCGTCTAATCTGACCAGTACTGGCTCTGTAGCCACTACTATGACTGGTAGGTACAAGTATATCACTTCTCCGCCTAGTTGTTTTGATTGGATTAAAGCCTTACCGAGGTACTCCTTGATCTTGTGGAAGGCTAGCTCACATTCTTCATTACATTCCACTTATTTGCCTTTTCTTATGGCCTTGAAGAAAGATAAACATTTTTCTATCGACTTACTGATGAATCGTTTCAATGAAGCCAAGCAACCTCTTAGCCTCTGAATGTATTTTAGAGTAACCGGGGACCTCACGTCCTTTAGGGCCTTTATCTCTTTGGGGCTCACCTTGATTCCCCTTTGGTGGACTTGGAAGTTTGAGCTTCATCCCATATTTTCTCAAAACCCTGAATTCTCCCATAGATCTGTTGTATGCCTCTCAGCGGTAATGCTCTTTGTTAGCATGTTGTCGACTTATACCTCTATATTTCTACCGATCTGTTAGGACCAACCTTTGGTAAGTTGGCCTATCAATCTTAAGGCCGAAAGGCAATACCCAATAGCAATAGAGCCCTTAGTCGGTTATTAAGGCAGTCTTCTCTTCATCCGGCTCAAACATCCTGATTTGGTTGTAACCAGAGTATCCATTCACATCCTCTACTTCCCTCTCTTTTCTTTATAAGCATGACATTTATGACCCATTTCAGGTACTATGCTTCCCTGATTGACCCGGCTGTCAAAAGTTTATCGACTTCTTCCTTGATTGCTCAACTTCTCTCAGGATTAAACATTTGCCTCTTTTGGATGACAGACCTTCGCTCGGGTTCGACCGCCAAGTAGTGAGAGATTACCTTGGCATCAATCCCCAGTATGTTCTCATGCTTCTATGCGAACACATCTTTATACTCCTTCAACAGATTAACCAGATCATCTTGGATTTGTTTATAAACAAAATCACTGACTTAACCATCAGTTTTGTGTTGTCTTCATTAATCACAACCTCATTGACCGGTTCTTCTGCCTTGCTTTTCCTATCTTCCGAAGATATCTCCCTTGGGTCCAGTTCGAATCGAGTTGGTGTCTCTTCTTGGGCCTGCCCCTCATCCATCTTTGGACAATCTTTTTCCTCGAGTAGATCTATTTGCATTACATCCGACTCCACCCTTTCAATGTATACTACCAGGTTCGCTTTCGTTGTACACTCTTGAAAGCTCTTCATAACATCTACTTCTAGGGGTGGGTATAAAAATCGAAACAGATTTGAACCGAACTGAACCGAACCGAAAAAGGGTGTTTGGTTCGGTTCATAGTTTCTATTCGGTTCAAACCGATTTGAAATTTAAAAAACGAATTGAATTGGGTTCGGTTTCGGTTTCGATTTTGGACATACAAAACCGAACCGAACCGAATAAAACGAATTGTCTTAATTAATTATTTTGTAAGGTTCAATTTTATTATTGATTGTTTGTTGATGTTGTTTTATTTTTGGACTACATTTTTTTACTTCTATTTATAGAAGTTATGATGATTTTATATTTTGATTAAGTATGTAGACCGAATATGATTGAAATTTTCAATTCGGATTCAAAATTGGTTTGTATTTTGTTTAAATTAATTTTTACATATTATGCTTTCTTAAAAATGTTTAAGGCTATTTGCAAAAAATGCAACTTAAAAACCTAAAAAATTAAAATAACATATTGAAAAACATTTAAATCCCATTATACCCAAAACCGAATTGAACCGAACCGAACCGAACCGAACCGAGATAAAGGTGTTCAGTTCAATTCGGTTTTCAAGTTCAGACGGTTCAAACCAATTCACATTTTTAAAAACTGAATATATGTCGGCTCAATATGGTTTTGGTCAAAACCGAACCGAACCGAAATCTACTTCTACCTCTACCTCTATCGAGAATTTGACTGTAGAGCATAGGTTGTAGTGACAGCCTTTGACTTGTTTAGGATAGGTCTTCCCAATAGGGCGTTGTAGGGCAAATTTTCAATGCCCATGACCACAAAGTCGAGGAGTATCGTTTTCAGGCAAGGGTAGCTCCTGATCTTAACCAATAGCTTAACTGTCCCAAGAATCTCACTTATGCTCTTCTGAACCCCCTAAGCGGGATTGTCAGTGGTTGTAGATCCTTTCGTTGTACACCTAGCTGTTTGAATACTTTAAAGCATAGGATATCTGTCGAGCTTTCGTTATCGATCAACACTCTTTTTACTTCCCTGTGACCAATACAAATTGTTACCACAATTGCATCGTTTGGTCTGACTTAAAGTCAATATGCATAAGACTCAAAGAACATGATCGTGTCCCTGTCTTGCTTGAGTTTCTTTCGGTCGGGACCAACTGAGTTTACCTATAGGTTTCTCTTGCCATCTATTTCCACACGAACTTCAGTCTTTCTTTCTCGGCTACTTTTTTCTTTGTACGGTCCTCCAAAGAATGTGTTGATCGCTACCCCGTCTTTGTTTCTTCTAGGACTATTTTTCTATCTTCGTCATTCTTTAGAGCCCCTTCTACCGGTCATCACCACCTTTCAAGACTACATCTTTCAATTGCCCCTCTCTGATCAACTTTTCGATGTAATTCCTCAATTTGTAGCCTTTGAAGGTCTCGTGACCATTTTCTCGGTGAAACCAACAATACTTAGAAGTGTCCCTTCTCATAAAATTGATTGTTTTGGGGTATTATAGTATAGATTCTTATCCTTTGTCAAAGCCATGATTTCTTTCTTCTTTTGGGCCAAAAGGGTGTAGTTGGTGTAATAACTCTTGAACAGTTTATTGCCTCTTTGATCATTAGTTTTGAGTCGGAAGTTACAAAACTTTCCAGTCACTTATCATGCATTGACTTCGTCTTCGTGTATCGAGTTGATTACTTATCTTTTGGTCAACATTTCATAATCGTCCATGTGGGTGAGAGGGTCTTAGTTTGTAATCTGAATACATATTCAAATACGGAGTTTAGAGGTCGGAGAAAGATCGAAGGACGCAAAGGAGCGTGAGGGAGGAAGTAAATGGCCAAAGGCCATTTGCCACCCAACCCTGAAGAGGCGCTTGGCCATCTTGGGGAGAGAGATCCTCTACCCCCGAGATGGCCATGAGACATGAACATTTTTGTCGTTAGAAAATGTCCATAAAAAGTATCTATAAAACCGCCACAATGCCTTAAAAAGTTTATAAAACTAGTACAATGGTAAGTCGGGTGTTGTCCACAGGGAAAGGGAAATCAAATGGCTAAAACTAGTTAACTACAATTAAGCTAAAACTAAACATAAATAAAGCGAAGATCAATGGTTGTTTTGAAATGTTACTAACTACTTTGCAAACTACAATTAGGCTTATTAATCTGACATGCAATTAGTGTTAATAAGAATGCGAAAGTGAGAAGATATAATAATGCAGGCTTAGAGAGTTGACGGATTTGACAAGCAAACAATGGGCATATTGACAATTTGCATGAATGTAGGTTAATCTGTTGTAACCCATCTAGAGTGTATAGTGTTGGTTGTATATCCCTTATGAGTTTCCAATCTAGAGTGTATAGTATTGGCCACCCACAAGTGATTGTTCATAAATGTACATCTATCTAAATAATGGGATAATCTCTTTATAAAATCACCAACCTATAGTGTACAGTATTGGTGTTTAACCTCTCAAAAGAAACCAACCTAGAGTGTATAGGATTGATTACGCATTTGAGATTAGATAGAAATTGAGAATAATATGTCCAGATTTCACTTAAGGAGTGTACTCTTGTTTAATCCTTCTAATCAAATGAGCTTAAGAGAATCAAATAGAGTGTGTACAACCTAAGTAATTTATCAAACAATTTGCAAAGAGAGGAGTGTACAATTTACAAAAAATTATAATTGAAATCAATTAAAACAATGAATGAAACATATTTGATAGATTTAATAAAATAGATAAAGTTCAATACAAGCCCAAAGTTAACAAATGAATCACATCAACCCCTTAGTGGGTGTTTAGCTACTTATGACAAATATAAACAAATAACTAGGAGAAGAGAGATAGAGAAGACCTATGTAGAGATTCTTCTTCATTCAAGCTTGAATCCCATCTCCAAGTATCCTTTGTTGAGTAGAGATGATGAAGGTGATGTAAGATGGTTAGGATTTGGTGAGGGATGATTCGTAGATCTAGAGTTAGTGGCTAGTGATGTAAGTTAGAGAAAATAGTGTTCTTTGAAGAAGGTGGAAGAGTAAATTCGAGGCTGGAAGAAGAGAGAGAAAAAAGAACAAGATAAATTTATAGGGAAATTAGGTCTAAATATGTTGACGTAACAAAAGCTGGGTATGCAGTGCGTGGATAGGTTACCCGCACAGTCACCTTTTTTCTCAGTTGATCTGCTTCCTGGTTTGGGCATCTTCACTGTTATTACCTGTGCACTACCCACGCACTGAGCTTTCTTTAGAGACTTCTTCTTCTGGTGTGCGGATTGTGTGCTTGTGCATTAGAGCCTTTAGTTCTTCCTTTTTCTCCACCAAAAGTTCTCTTTCCATATGAAAATCTTGATTTTCGATACCATTTCTCGCACTAAATGCCTGCAATTGCAATAAAAATGCCATAAGACACACAAAAAGGCCCGAAAATGAGACAAAGAATAAGGATATGAGGGCCAAAATATATTTATCAATTTTGGCGCTATAAAATACCCCCAATCCAAACCTTTGCTCGTCCTCAAGGAAACCTTATAACAAAACAAATAAGACACGAATAAAAATGACTCAATCTAAAATCTTCCGAGCCTTAAAACATTTGCCGTAAAACCAACTAGTTGAGAGACAAACGAAAGCGAGTGGGAGTGAGGAATAGATTCTTGCAAATTGTTCTAAATAACTCCAAGGCACTACAAGGGGAAACTCGCATAACATGAATCCTACACTTAAAGTGCCCTCACCTTGGAAACTACACATTCTCACGCCTCGAGCGTAATTCGATTTGATTCTAGATTCTTACAAGGGATCTCTCTTCATTTTCCTCTCAAAACCTGTGTTCACACTCATGCAAGATCTATGCAAATGAAGTTATGTATTTGAATCAAATTAATTGCATACGTTTAGTCTAGAATGAATGCTTCTTTTAGTGAATGAGTCTCATGAAAGAATAAAGTGCCATGAATATGGAAAGAGGATGCATCGACTCATATTCCCATGTTAGACTTCCCCTAAGATCAACTAGGTCATTTTCATTTTTCTGTAATAAGGCCAAGGTGATTAGTCGTTATCAAAAAAGGGAATTATGGTACAGAGCACTAATCAACCAAGTTAAGGAAATACATTCTAACTTTTAAATATTAATTCTACATGCAACACCATTTCTAAATACAACTTGGCGCCTAAGTTTTCAAACATTTCACGTGCAAATTCTAATTACTCCTGTTACCCCTATGTTTGAGTAACTTTAACAATTTAATCAAAGCAAATGAAGCATATTTTTCTTTTGTTCTTTTTGCTTATTTTCTACCTCTCTCTTTCTTTTTTTTATCTTTGGATTTTCTTTTCTTTTCTTTTCTTTTTCTTGTTTTCTTCCCTTTGCATATTGCACATGTTAACACTCATTACCTATCACCTAGGTACACACCATTCATCAATTAGAGCACAATTTTACAAAAATTCCTAATCCTTAACAAGATGAATTAAGTGAAGGTCAGCTTAGTGTTTGTGTTTCTTTGGTTATGGATAATATTATTATAGAATGTACAAGTTCAAATGTGTTTGGCTTCAAAATTGGCTTGAGAGCACACACATTATGGGATAGGAAGTATTTGGAACTTTTTAAGTGGCTAACAACACACATTGCCTAATATCACTTCCAAGATTCTATCTATAAAGGGAATGAAAGTTTCTATCAAACAGTTCACTATATGATGCATGTTCTATGACAAATGATGATTGTTGATGTAATGAGACTATGTATAGTGTTTGAATAGTGTTTAAAGATTTGAAAAATATTTTCCTTATATTGACACGCTTTTTGCTTGTGTTTGTGTTCTCACTATATGCATGTATAAAACCTGTACAAAAATATAAGTACTCAAAAACAACCCCCAAACCAAGTGGGGCTTTATATGTGCAATATGATCCTGTATACTCATATATGTATCCAAAAGAGCCTTCGGCTCATTCATATCAAAATGAATAGATCAATAGACGCAAATATTTCAAGTCAAAAATTTCATCAATAAGCACAAAATATGTCCATTCATAAATATGTCCACTCATCCAAATCCATAAAATGTATCCACAAGTATATCCATAATATCCACTCATTCACAAATATAAACAAGTTTCAATTAATTGAATAGATCAAAAGATATGAAAGATTAAGAGTTCAAGATTAAGATTTAGAAATGAAACCAAGGTGGTTGCCTTCTTGCATCCATAATTGGATAAGATTTTTGCCCTTTTTATGAGCACTCTTGGCTTGCTCGTCCCCACAAGACTTACAAGTTGTTGGTGTGTCTGTTCCAATAGATGAAGAACATATCATTAAGCACAACATCTAACATAATAGATTATCAACGACCAATATAAAGTAACTAAACCATCTCTTCCAAATGTCTCTCCACACAACTGTCTCACATCATAAAATTTATTCCTTACAAGAAAGCAATCTAAAAAGACAAGAAAAGTTTAGAATGTATGCCTTGAAGCTTGTAATTTGTAAATGTGAATGAAACATTAATAAAAGAAATAGTTATTCAATCTATAAACCTGTCTCATCCATTTATATAATATGTACTTAACATCCAAGATTGCCATATATAATCTCTAATTGAGTATATGAGTGTCATATATAGAGGTATGCAGTTTGAGATAAGCAATCTAAAGAGTCTGTGGATAGCAAGTAGAGTTGGGTACTTTATTTGTAGTTAATCTACTGTTGCGGTCCATTCCATAATGTACATTGGTCCTAACCTAGACTATTCATAAGGTGATATGAGAATGGAGGAACCTTATATGATGTGATCATATACGACTAAGCCATGATTTATACGTATCTCTTACCAAGATCTGCTACAAGATGAGATTCTTATATATCAACAAATGAAGGCTATATATAGGTGATCTTAATCCTGAGTGTCCTATCGACTCCTTTAGGTTAGATCGTGGTTTTTGATATACCATGAAAGAGATAAGAGTTGCATTCCTGGTCAACAACTTCATATGTTGGAATCACAATTGGCTTATGGCATAAAGGTCTATGCACAATAGTGGAATCCACTCCTTATTGTGAGAAGTAGATGGTAGTTCCCTTAAGGATTGATTTGGGGCTTGAACAATATGAGCACTCTTTTTCTTCCGTAAAGGAAGTTAAGAGTTATTATTCATTAGAGAATCAATGGTTCTTAATGGAAAAGATATAATTAGAGAGGTATAATGGACTTTATGACCTAGTTCTTATTATGAACTATTTATGGAGGCTCATACCGTATGTAATAGTTATATCGATGGACAACTGTAATTTCGGTTTGTGAAATACATCTACAGTTACGATAGTGCAACCTCGGTTTTTTAGTGGATTAACTCCTAGGATAATAATCATGAAATAGTAATTATAGAGTTTGGAAAAATTATTTCTATGTATTATTAGAGCTCAAAACTATGGGTTCATTATGTCCCCTTGCTAACCCGATTGATTAATGGTAACAAAGGTCACAATTAATTATGTTATGTAAGTGACAGGTATTTATCCAGGGATTAGATGAATAATGAGATTATTTAATTAATAGATTAAAAATTAAATTAATTAGATAATTAGATTATTTAATTAATAAATTATTATTTATGAACTATTAATTAATTATTAATTGGAGGTTGCAGGTTCAAATAATTACTAAAAGAACGATAAAATAATTAGATTATTTTATTATTTAAAATGTCGAGTGTTTAAGTTCAAGTCAACTAGGGTTATATGGGAGTTAGAATCTTACTATACCTAGGACACTTGAATACTACTTATCCTTTTAATATATGGAAATATATTTTGAAAAGGATTTGTAACTAGTTTATATATATATATATATATATATATATATACATATTTACAAAACAAGGATACAAGAGAGACTAATTGTGATTCTTTGAACCAAAAACACAAAAAAGCAAAACCCTAGAATGTCTAGGAAGATTTCGGCCAAAAAAAATTAGTATTGCTTGTGGTAGCCGAATTTGCAAAGAAGAAAAGAAGGAATAATATTCTTCAAGCCTTTGCATCCTCTTGTACTTTCCTGGAAGATCCTGACGTGCCCACACACAGTTACCAGATCGTGGGACATAATGAGGAAGACTTTGTGATTCATAATCAGAATAAAGCTTCAAGAAACGAAGAAGTTAGCATAAAGGGTATGATCTAAATCCATATTTATTTTTTCTCATATGTTGTTTATGTTTTGCAACGTAAATTTGGGTTCCAACAATTGATATCAGAGGCTATTATACATTATATAATAATAAAACTTTATTTTCAATAGTTGTTTTCTTTGATTTGCATGTATGGTATGTGTAGGCACTTTCTAATGATTGTAAGATGTTTATATTTTTTGTTATAAACATGGTTGATAGTTAATTGTATGGTACAATGGGTTTAGGGTTTGTTTTAAAGGTTGAATTTTTTTTCTGCATGTAAAATTAATGCCGGGATGTATTTTAATATTTCTTTCCTGTTGTATATTCTTTGTTGTAGTTTTTCCTGCAATATATTTTATTGTAAAATATGTATTAAGAAATCGGACGAAGAAGAAAGAATGCAGATGAGCGAAATCGGAAATACGTGCATGCATGAGACCCGCGTAGGCATGCTGTGCGGACAACTGAGCAGCAGCAAAGCAGTGCGCCAAGGCAGGCTGCGCACACAAGATCTACGTATTGGGCTTGCGCACACTGCAACCAAGCTGTGCGCCTAGGCTATTGGCAGTGCGAGTCCACTGCGTGCAGACTGGCTGTGTACGAAGCAGTCTTGCATCGTCTTCGTGAGCGGCTGGTTGCTCGTGTGCATGTTTGCCGCTGCTTGATTGTCACGTGTGCGGATTGTGGGCAGCTCATTCGTGTGAATGACAACCACACGTAAAAGTGCTAGTGTTTTTGAATTCAAAAATGATTTTGGGCTAGATTATATATATATATACACATATATATATACATATATAAATATATTAGGTTTGAATCATGAGATGGGTTATGATATTTAAAAAAAATTCCAATTTAATCAAGTTAGACTTGGTTAAAAGCCTAGAATTAGAAGAACCCAAAACAACTTGAAGAGTATTGAAATTACTTGAAGACCAAGGAATGCCTTGTGTAACTTTTGTAATTAGAAATAGTTTTTTTGGTTAAATAACTCATTGTACTCGGTCAGCTCCTGTATGCATTTTATTATGAGATGATTAAAGCATTCCCATACATATACATGTCTTTTAGAATAGGTGTGCCTGGACATATGCATATATATTTTGGATATATCATACATGCATAATAGCCATTGATAAATATATTTTTTATTTTTTATTTTGATTGATTAAAATATATTGTTATGCATTTTATTATGAGATGCATTTTATTATGGATCATTAAAGCATTGTCATACATATACATGTCGTTTAGATTAGGTGTGCCTGGACATATGAATATATATTTTGGATATATCATACATGCATAATAGCCATTGATAAATATATTTTTTTATATTTTTAATTGATTAAAATATATTGTTATTCACATAACTGGATATTAAATAATGAGATTGTTTTGTTTAGACTAAACACTTGGTTATTCTCATTAATAACTAGTCTATTAATTAAATTGTTTAATTTGTTAGAATAGTTAGGCTCGTCCATCAATTAATATTAGGTTTAATTAGATTAAAGCCCTAATGTAATTGGACCTAATAATGTGATTAGTTTTAATAGTTAAAACTTGGTAAATAGTATTTAATAATTCTAGTCTTAGTAAATTTGTTAACATAGATTAGAATTTTAGTAATGAAGTAGAATTTTAATTAGTTAATAGTCGAATTAGTTTCTTTGAATAAGATTCTAGTACATTGTTATGCCCTAAACATTTAGATTGAAATTAGCCATTTAATCTTAGTAATATCTAGGTGCATTAATAATTGAAAACCCTTACTCTAAAATAGTGGGTCGGAGAAGGATATGTAACATTATATCCCATAATCTCCATCATTAGTTCAACACCATGAGATTCAAGTGGCCTCAAGACAGCTTTGTTTTTGTCCTCCATAAGAAGGGTCTCCAGGAGAGTCAATTCCAAGGTTTGCTTCCTAATGGATAAGGTTTATGAGTGTAATTTCGGATTGACCGACCCTAAGGTGGCAATTCTCAAGTTAAGGTTAAGAGATCTAAAATAGTGGGCTACACACACAAGGTTTTAATTAAATTTGTTAATTATAAACTCAACTGAAATAAACGATGGTTGAATGATATAGAAATACAAGTTATTCTGGTATATCATTTGATTGAAAATGTCTCAATCCAACATGTAAGAATTTGATCGACCCTAAGCAGATACTTGTGTGTGGTATGTTGGATTGTCGTGGTTTAGAAACATTTTTTTAGTGATTTTCTTATTCATTAAATATGTTCATACATCATATATAATTTTAGGCCAAACATTACACGTGAATTAAGTGTATGATTGAATGAATTCTTTATTTAGGTTTTTTCTAGCAATGTCTTCTACACTACTACAAATCCTTGATAACGACAGATTAACCAGAGAAAACTCTACTTAGTGGAAAATTAATATCAATGCAATCTTGGTAACAAAAGACCTAAAGTTTGTGCCTCTATATCATGTTGCCAATGCCGTATAAAATGTTCGTGAGGCATACCAGAAATGGGTCTCATTGATAAGAATGCTCGAACTTATCTGTTAACTTGTATGATAGAAGTGGTTGTTACAAAGCACGAAGCAATGACTACAACATTTGAAATCATAGAGTCATTATAGGTTATGTTCGGGTAGCCCTCTGAGCAAAAGTGGCATGAAGTTGTTCATTCCGTAATGCTTGCTCGGATGAAAGAGGGTGCATCTGCTAGGTAAAATGTCTTGAGCATGTTGTCTCGTTTCAACACGACAGAGGTGAATGAAGGGGACATTGATGAACCTAGCCAGGTGAGCAGTATACCGATAACTCTTAAAAAAAACTTCTATCTGTTTAAAAATAGCTATAAGATGAACAAGTTGAGATTCAGTCTGACTCAGTTGCTTAATAAGCTCACTTTCTTTCAATCCATGACTAAGGACAACATAGGTAAGATCGGTGAAGCAATTATTGTTGAACCATCTTCCTCTAGATCTAAAAAGAGGAAGAGTTCTATTGGTAAGGCTAAGAGTAAGCCTAAACCCAAAAAACCCTAAAGCAAGAAGAAAAGCACCTCCACTGACAAGGATAAAGGCTAAGGAAAATGTTTCCACTACGGTAAAATCGATCGTTGGAAGAGGAATTGTCCTCAATATCTAGAAGAGGTTGCCAAGAAGAAAAAGGTAAAAGGTAAATGCGATTTACTTGTTATTGAATCATGTTTAGTGGAAGATGATTCTTCACCTAGGATAGTTGATTCAGAGGCCACTGTCCAGGTTTGCTCTTCCTTACAGTGGACTGATTCTTAGACAGACAGAGCTCAAAGAGGGAGCCTTCTCTATGCGTGTTTGGTCAGAAGATGTCATGTCAGCAAGAGCAGTGAGAGTAGTTAGACTCCAGTTTGAAAAAAATTTCTTATTTTAAATTTTGTTTATTTTATTCCTGGATTCACAAGAAATTTGATTTATATTTCCAAAATGTTGGAACATTTATATTCTATTTCTTTTAATAATAAGTTAGTTATTATTTCTTGAAATTACTTAAATATTTGTTGAGATTTGAATGAAAACAACTTGTATCCTTTAAGAATGTTAATTCATACATCACTACTCAATGCTGAATTATTTAAAGTAGAAAAACCTAAAACAAATGACAGAAAATTTCTACAGATAATGAAACGTATCTATGACATCTAAGACTTAGCCATATTAACCTTGACAAGACAGACTTATTAAAAATAAGCTTTTAAGCCAATTAAAGGTTGGCACCTTACCTGTCTGTGAATCCTGTTTAGAAGGGAAAATGACCAAGAGACCATTTACTGGAAAAGGGCATAGAGCTGTATAACCACTAGAGCTTATATATTCAGACATTTGTGGATCGATGAATATTAAAGCAAGGGTGGTTATGATTATTTTGTCACATTTACATATGACTACTCTAGGTACAGATATGTATACCTAATGTAGCAGAAGTCGAAAACTTTTGAAACTTTCAAATAATTCCGAGCTGAAGTTGAACTAATTTGGAAAGGCTATCAAGGCACTATTATCGGATCGTGGAGGTGAGTACCTTGACCAAGAGTTTGAAGACTACTTGGTTAAACATGGGATCATATCTTTGTTGGAATTATGCTCGATAGCAAGAGTGTAATAATGTACTTGACAATCTTTTCATATTAATAAAGTGATTTCTAGTTTAACAAATCTTATAGCATTTATAGTTTAATTATTATAGTTGTCAAAAGTAAATAATCACAAGGTCAAAAGACTATGAGAAAAGAAGAATTGTTCATATATCTGGATATGTATGAGGTAGATACAATTCTTTAGTTAGTATTAAATAATATTTACAACTTAAGATAAAGGTTCGGGGCCTTTATCTTGACAAAGTTGTAGATTATTTTGCTAGCATTTGAGTGGGATCAAATGTGTTATAATGAGTCTAAAATCTTCAAAGAATGGTGTCTTTGGGCAAAATAATCTAGTGCACTGGGTGCATTGAATTGGATCACAATGAAATTCTTTATCTAGAACTGTTAATGGATAAAAGTTTTCACTTGAAGACAATCGGAGAGTTTATCTCAATCCTGAGATAAATGACGGACTTATGGTTGTAAGTGTTATCATTTGAGCTATCAATGAGTATGATTATATAGCATAATCTATCCTCGATAGTTTGGTGGTATTCATTTGTTAATCGATAGAGGACTTCATTTATAGATATGGACATCGTGACTCCATTTATTTAATGAGTCATATGGATGTTTTGAGGTATTGGATATTAAATCTTAACATTAAGTTTTCAATAGTGTCTATTGAAATATGGCTTCTGGACAAATCAAAATATCCAAGTTCAAAATGTGATAATATGAGTAAATATGGTAACTTAGAGAGCTAAAGGCGATCTGTGAGCTCTTGGCGATTACTGGTATTCTTCACAAGGATACACTTTCACCATTAACTCTTTATTTAAGAGTTCAATTTTAGTTCATTAGTGGAATGAACTAAAATTAATAGATCGGACCTAAGTGAATAATTAATTGATTGTGATTAGTTTATGTCTATTGGGGCTTAAATTTAGATAGCCCCCTAGATCCCCAATTCACCCGAACATGCAAGGATCACTTGATATATTCTACCGGACCAATTTATGGGTCCATCTAGAATTGTATTAAGGCATGTGGACTTGTTTCTTTTAGTAAGAATGGGTCTAGTTTACATGAGAACTTTTTATTTAAGTCCAATGGATTTAATAAAATAGGAAAAACAATATTTGACCCATATATATTGGCTTGTGTGGCTAAGGTTATATATAATAGCCTATTATATTGTTTTTAATTTTATAATTTAATTAAATAAAAATTAATTAATTTGTCAATTAATTATTTATTTAATTAAAAGTCAAAATCTTTTTCTTAGTAGGATAGGGTCTCCTAGAGGCATATTATTGTTGGTAATACGATAAGTATCAAATACTATATTTGATAAGTGGATAAACAAAAGTAATTTATTTATCTAGTCAAATTAGGAAGTATATGATTTCTATTTGGACTCTAATTGACAATTGATCAAATTAGAAAGTTTTTTATTTAATCACAATTTAATTTATATCCAATAATTGGTTATTAAATAAATACACTATTTGAGTTAGATTAGGAGTCTGGGTGTGTAAAATAAATCGTATTTTTAAGAGGATTGAATCTAAATTTTGATATGAGTCCTGGTGAAATAGAAATCCTCTTTCTAGGACGATTTTCGACCACCTATATATACTCCTATATAGAATTTTAACCAAGACCTAATTTTTGGTGTGATAAGTTGCTTTTTTTTTTGTTTTTTTTAGTTATAAAAAAATAAAAAAAAACTTCGTCCATCTCATTGAAATTGTGTATTGAATTCAGCCAAGGAGGAAAGAAAAGAGGAACGTTTTGTTTTCGATAGTGCACTAGTAGCCTTTACATCAAAAGGTTTTGTGTACAACATCGAATCAAGGGTCAAGCAAGTTTCAATCAAATAAATTGATAATTTACAAGTGACCGGACGTTCTTGAGTTTTCTCTTGGAGGATTATTGTGACTAACAGAGAAGAAGATTTTGTTTGTTTCCATCCTAAGCAATACAATTAAAAGAAATGAAGTCCACACTCCTAGGTGATTCACGTTTGTGATTGGATTGGAATATCTTACGGATTCAATTCGACACTAGTTCAATCGTCACGAAAAAAAAGGTACGATACTTTTAAAATTCGTCAATTAATCTAGGGTTAAGGTTCTTTCTATTAAAGTGGAAAATTTTTAAAATATACCAAATCCTAATTTTCCGCTTCTGCCACATTTTGAATCGATATTTTCCTACAATTGGTATCAGAGCCTGGTTGTACCCTTGATTAATTGATGTATATGTACGTGAATCTACTTTTTTTTTATTGTTAATATGCATGTATTAGAAAGAGATTACACTCTAGGTACTCGTATATATATATTTACAATAGAATGTATGGATATATATATATATATATATATATATATATATATATGTTTTTATATGGTTTGTTATTGCTCAATTTTGGTCCTAGAATTTCAATGTGTTTTTGTTTTGGGATTGTAACAAGAAGGGTGGCCTATCATCGCCATAATTTCCTTCTTGGTAGTTGCTAAGATTTTTTTTATTTTATTGTTGTAATAATAATAAAAAACTGCAGTATTTTTTTTGTTTAAAATACTGTTGTAATATATTCAAGTATAGAAGATTCGAATATTTGAAGAATCGAGAGCAATCAGAACAAGTTTGGTACCATGCGCATCATAGCAACAATCGTGCGTGGCCACAATTGTTGTGGCATGGGCTGAGCACGGCAGCCCTTTATGGAGCCAAGGGTGCGCACACCCTTGGGAGGCAGCCAAGTGATGTCCAAACGGACGATGGTCACGTGAAGACTTGTTCCCGAGGAAAGGAGTTTTATTATTCCAAGATATATGTAGTTTACCTGTTTTTCTAGGATGGACCAGAAGTGTAGCTATTTATATTTACATAAATATTGCAATGTTTGTCACTGTTTGATAACATATCATGTAGAATAGGAGTGCCACTCATATATCTCTTTTGGTATGAACATGCATTGAATGATTTAGGTATCTTATTGGCATCTAGATAACTTGGTAAATCATTCTACGGAATTCGATCGCATGCCTTAAAAAATTGAGTGGGAGGTGTGTCGGAACACTTATGGCTTTCAAGTTTAGCTGAGCTTTATATTGCGTGTAATGACCCCCCCAAGAGGTATTCATGAAAGTAATTTAGCAAGATACTTTCTTACAAGGATAGACTATACAATTGGCCCAAACGATATCTACTCCCAAATGAGAGATATTCATAAGGGAATATATTGAAGGTCGATAACTTGGTAACACACTCAATGTAATTTTATTAATATCCCCCTACGAGTTCTTGTTAATAAAATTGCAAGGCTGAAATTGAAAACGTTGGTTGTTATGTTAACAATTTGGTGAGACCTAGTCCAACTAGTAAATGGTGTGAACTCCCAAAGGATGCGTTACATTTATAGGTGTTGGATCACCGTTGAATTTTACGATTGAATTATTTTATAATTCAAGATAAAAATTCGAAAGTGCTTTATCATGATTGTTTACTTGTATAATTTTTGTTATCATTAAGAAATCATGACTCCATCCCAAATCAACATCCTAAAAGATAATAGTTTAACTGATGATAATTATTTCACATGGAAAAGGAAAACTGGTTTGTTGTTGCAAGCTAAAAATATAAATTCGTTATGTCTACTCCTTAACCACCAAACTAATGAATCTAATGAGGAGTAAAGAGACGAGTATCAACTGTGGAAGCCTTCAGATGAGATGGCTAAATGTTACATTATGGCCACCATCTCCGATATGTTGCAACAACAACATGAAGGAATGGAGACTATTGCCGATATAATGATGCCTCTGGAGGAATTGTTTGCTAAGAAGTCTAGGATGACTAAGAGAGAGGCAGTGACTGCTTTCATGAATCTTAGGATGAAAACTGGACAGGATGTGAAAGATCACATGACGAAAGTCATAGCTCATCTCAACATTGCTGAACTCAATGGTACTGAGATAAATGGTGAGACAAAAATTGAATTGATCATTAACTTACTGTAAGATTCCTTTGATTAGTTCAAGTTGGACTACACCTTGAACAATAAGGAATGCACCTTGCAAGGCTTGATGCAAGATGATCAAAGCACCAAGAAAATCCTTAAGAAAGGCAAGAGTTAAGAGATTCATACACTTAGTAAAGTTGCTACTGTTAAAAACTTGTTAGATGGTCAAGAAACAACAGAAGAAAAAGCAACTTGGGCCTAACTAGAAGTAGTTACAGGGAAATAAAGAGACTTAATGAGAATGAATTCAACTTACGTTTTGGCAATGGAGCATTGGTGTCTGCTAGTTCAGTGGGAGATATTAGAATTAGTTTAGATTCTTATAGGCATTTAGATTTAATAGATGTTTATTATGTACCTCAATTCAAGAGAAATTTAATTTCAGTTTCTTGTTTAAATAAATTTGGATATTCGGTTACTTGTAATAAAGTTTTTATTATTAGTAGGAATAACAAATTTGTTTGCAAATGTACATTAGAAAATGATTTATTCCAATTGCATAGCAGTATCTTTCACTTGTTAGATACGGAATCAACAGAACCTAATCATAAAAGAGTAAAATTATCAAAAGATGAAACCTACCTATGGCTTTTGCACCTAGGTCATATTAACCTTAATAGGATCAAAAGATTGGTTAGTGATAGACCTTTAAGTGACTTAACGGTTGATGATCTACCAACATGTGAATATTGTTTGGAAGGTAAGATGACCAAAAGGTCGTTCATGACAAAAGGCACAAGAGCCACTGAATGTTTAGGATTGATACACACTGATGTGTGTGGTCCTACGAGCATTCAAGCTAGAGGTGGATATGAGTACTTTATCACTTTCAAGGATGATTACTCGAGATTTGGCTATGTGTATCTCATGAGACATTAGTTGGATGCTTTTGACATGTTCAAAGCATTTAAATCTCAAGTTGAAAATCAGCTAGAGAAACACATAAAAATCTTGAGGTCTGATCGTGGTGGAGAATATCTATCTAGTGAGTTTCAACAATATCTTATTGATAATGGGATAATTTCTTTGTTTTCTATGCCATGTACACTTCAACAAAATGGGGTGGTAGAAAGGAGAAATAGAACTCTTTTGGACATGGTTAGATCTATGTTGAGTTATTCAACACTTCCTAATTGTTTTTTGGGGACATGCTATACAAAATGCTATGTACATTCTAAACGATGTACAATCTAATTCGAATCCTAAAACACCGCATGAGTTGTGGACCGAGAGAAAGACAAGTTTACAAAATTTGAGGATATTTGGATGTTCTACACACGTGTTAAAGGGAAAGACATAAAAGATGGAGTCCCATTAAGAAACATGCATATTTGTGGGGTATCCAAAAGGAACTAAAGAATATTATTTCTATGGTCCTTCAGAACTTAAAGTGTTTGTTTCGACAGATGAAAAATTTCTGAAAGAGAACTATATGAATAATTTTGTGCCTAAAAGTAGAATTGTCCTGAATGAGCTTTCACGAGATACAATTCCATTAGAGGTTTCACAACCTAGCCCACTTGTAAGTTTCGTACCAACATAAGATCAACAATCTACCATACATCATCATAGTGGGAGGGCTATTAGACAGCCTGAAAGAAACATCGGTCTAGAAGAATCTATAGAGAATCTCCCGGACGATGATGATCCTTATACGTACAGGGAAGCAATGAAAGATGTTGATTGTCGCCATTGGCAAAAGGCAATACAATCCGAAATTAAATCTATGTTCAAAAACAAAGCCTAGTATCTTGTAGACTTACCTAAAGGGTTAAAACCCATCGAGTGCAAGTGGGTATACAAGAGGAAAAGAGGAATGGATGGAAAGATGGAAACCTTTAAAGCTAGATTAGTAGCTAAAGGTTACACACAGAAGGAAGGTATCGATTACGAGGAAACCTTCTCTCCTATGGCCATGCTCAAATCCATTAGAATACTCTTATCCATTACGGCATCTCTAGAACTATAGATTTGGCAAATGGACGTCAAGACAGCTTTCCTTAATGGAAGTCTTGACGAAAGCATCTATATGATGCAACCAGAAGGATTCATTAAAAAAGGCCAAGAGCAAAAGGTATGCAAGTTGCAAAGATACATATATGGATTAAAGCAAGCATCCAGATCCTAGAAAATAAAGTTTGATCAAGCCGTGAAAAGTTATGGTTTTACTCAAAACCTTGACGAACCCTGTGTATACAAAAGGATTAAAGGTGACAAGTTGGTTTTCCTAGTTCTTTATGTTGATGATATACTACTCATCGGAAACGATGTAGGTGTATTTACATCAGTAAAAGAATGGTTGGCAAAACAATTTGATGTGAAGGACTTAAGAGAAATAAGTTATATTCTTTTTATCCAAGTCATAAAGGATAGAAAGAATAGAACGATTACATTATCCCAAGCTTCATACATAGATAAAATCTTGTCTAGATTTTCCATGCAAGATTCCAAGAAAGGTATGTTACCTTTCAGACATGGAATCAAACTTTCTAAGGAACAAGTTCCTAAGAATGAGCTTGAAAAGCAATTCATTAGTAGGGTTCCATATGCCTCGATGGTTTGGAGTCTCATGTATGCAATGCTCTGCATTAGACCAGATATATGTTTTGATGTTGGAATAGTTAGCATGTTTCTATCGAAACCTTGTCCTGATCACTGGACGGCAGTCAAGCATATTTTCAAGTATCTCAGGAGAACGAGAGATTATATGCTTGTATACTCCTGAGGGTATTTAAATCCCGTTGGATGTACAAATTTTGATCTCTAATCGAATTTTGACTCCAGAAGATTAACATCAAGATCTGTGTTTAAACTTGGATGAGGGGCAGACTTATGGAGGAGTATCAAGAAATCTTGTATTGCTGACTCCACCATGGAAGTTGAGTATGGCTTGGAAGTGGTTTCTGATGCGAATAAGCTGATCACTATCTATTGCGACAATAGTGGAATAGTGGCTAATTCGAGAGAACTAAGAAGTCATAAGAGAGGGAAACACCATGAAAGAAAGTATCACCTTTTAGGGGAAATTATGCATAGGGGAGACGTGACGATAACCAAGATCACGTCAGCAGAAAATCTAGCAGATCCCTTCACAAAGGCTCTTCCACAAAAGAGTTTTGATGGACACCTAGAGAATATGGGGATAAGTGATATGACAAATTTGCTACAGATCAAGTGATATCCCTATTGGGATTATGCTCGATAGGAATAGTGTAATAATATATTTGACAATCTTTTCATATTATTAAAGTGATTTTTAGTTTAACAAATCTTATTGCTTTTATAGTTTAATTATTATAATTGTCAAAAGTAAATAATCATAAGGTCAAAAGACTATGAGAAAAGAAGAATTGTTCATACATCTGGATATGTATGAGGTAAACACAATTTTTTACTTAGTCTTGAATATTATTCACAACTTAAGATAAAGGTTGAGCACCTTTATCTTGTCAAAGTTGTAGTTTCTTTTGTCAGCATTTGAGTGGGATCAAATGTGCTATGATGAGTCTAAAAATATCAAAGTATGGTGTCTTTGGGAAAAAGAATCTAGTGCACTGGGTGCATTGAATTGGATCATTGTGAAATACTTTATCTAGAACCGTTAATGAATAAAAGTTTTCAATTGAAGACAATCGGAGAGTGTATCTCAATCCTGAGATAAATGATTGACTTATGGTTGCAAGTGTTATCATTTGAGCTATCAATGTGTACGATTATATAGCATAGTCTATCTTCGATAGTTTAATGGTATTCATTTGTTAATCGATAAACGACTTCATTTATAGATATGGACGTCGTGGCTCTATTTATTTAATGAGTCATATGGAGGTTTTGAGGTATTGGAGGTTCAAATTATGATTAGTGTTTAAGTTGAAGTCAACTAGGGTTATGTGGTAGTTAGAATCTTACTATACTTAGGACACATAAATACTACTTATCCTTTTAATATATGGAAATATATTTGGAAAAATATTTGTATCTAGTTATATATATATATATATATATATATATATATATATGTTTACATAACAAGGATACAAGTGAGACTAATTGTGATTCTTTGAACCAAAAAAGCAAAACCTAGAAAGTCTAGGAAGATTTTGGCCAAAAACAAAATTATTCTTGCTTTTGGTGGTCGAATTTGCTAAGAAGAAAAGAAGGAATAATATTCTTCGAGCCTTTGCATCCTTCTATACTGTCCTAGAGGATCATGACATGCCCGCACACAGTTACTGGATCGCGAGACATTGTAAGGAAGACTTGGTGGTTCGTAATAGGAATAAAGCTTAAAGAAACGAAAGAGTTAGCATCAAGGGTATGATCTAAATCCAACTTTATATATTCTTATATGTTGTATATAGTTTACAAGTTGCATAAAAATTTAAAACTCTGTTTCCACTGCGCAACGTAAATATGGGTTCCTACAGTTTGCCTCCTAAAAATCGCTTGTCTGAGCAAGAGGTTGCTACTTGGATCTCTTAACCGAATTCCAAGGTTTTTTACTTGCGCATATCTGTGATTTGGTCTTGGAAGTATTTGTCACAAGTTGGCATTTTCCTAAACACATAGAACAAGGATAAGTTATTACACAGTTTAAATTCTTGCACAATGAAACCAATAGTAACTTATCCATGGGCGCTTGCTTAAGCGGCCTAAAGAAGGACTAGGTAGAGTGAAAGGATCTGGTTCTTTGAATAGGTGTGACTTCTCATTGAGGACATCTTTCGCCCCCTTCACTTCTATCTTCAACTCCTCGTTCTCTAACATTCAATTTGCAACACTGGATGAGTAGTAAGCAAACTCATGTTTATCTTCTTCATCGACAATCACATCACCCCATTGACTGATTGTTGTATCTTCTGGCTCTGGTTGATTCGGGTTCGCTTCATGCACTTGATTCTTTACGGCTTCAACCACTGACTTAACATTTAATTCAACTTCTCTCATCGAAACTTGCCTTTCCTTCTCTTGTTCTCGGAGCTTATGATCTTGCTCTTGTTTGCAGACATGAGCCTTTTTTTTGAAGCTCGAATTGACTTCCATTGCTCGGTTATCCACTGAGAGACCTATATGAACTCTTTTATCTCATCCTCAAATGATTTGGGGAGTCTCGAAGGCTCTTTATTCTCTTCTCATTCCAATTGATATGGAACCTCATAATAGCTTGGATAGACAACTCAGACAGAGTTGTTGAAGTTCTTTTCATGTGAATACTCTTTTAATTGGTTTGGCAAGATGGGTGACGTACAGTTGTTGAACATCTGGTTGTATGCTTGTGTTGTGGGCTGGAGAAACTTCACCATTCTCTGCTGAAAGGCTAAACATTGCTCATTCTTCCGAAGACAATTTCTCATGCACTCTCTCATCTCATCTTCAAATGATTTGGACATTGGTTGGTGCGGCGAGGTAGGTTGTTCAAAGGCATTGATCCTATCATTGGTCCATGAGAAGTCTTGGTAAGTCCTGCACTCCTGGTTGTGAGTGTTGTTGTATGGCTTGTAGAAATCTCTAAAAGTACTCGTGGGTTTCGGTCTGTAAGACTTCATTGTTCAAACTTATCTTCTACAAAACTTAAGAAATTTATCTCATAATAGACGACTCTCTATGTCATGCCCAACTACACCACATATCTTACAAACCACATCATCCACTTGTTCTCTTCTCGAAGTCAACAACTGCATTCGTCTATCTGAAATATCGAACTCATAGCATGTGTATGATTCACATCTCTCTTGTATTCATAAGGGTGTTGCACAAAATAGTCCATCGTTTCTAAAGTAAAAATTAAATGAAAAAAGAAACAAAAACAAAAACAAAATTTAGAAAACTATCAAATAATAGGGAAATTACCCAAATAAAATTAAAAATTAAACTAGCTAAAAAAATTAGGGTTAGCCACCTAATTAGCACCTTTCCCTGGTAGCGGTGCCATTTTGACGTGAAAGTTTTTGTCATTAGAAAATGTCCATCAAAAATATTTATAAAACTGCAACAGTGCCTTAAAAGTTTATAAAACTAGTACAACGGTCAATGGCAAGTCGGGTGTCGTCCACAGGGAAAGGGAAATCAAATGGCTAAAACTAGTTAACTACTATTAAACTAAAACTAAGCATAAATAAAGTAAAGATCCATGATTGTTTTGAAAAGTTACTAACTACTTTGCAAACTACAATTAGGATAGTTAATCTTACATGCAATTAGTGTTAATAAGAATGCGAAAGTGAGAAGATATGATAATGGAGGCTTAGGGAGATGATGGATCCCACAAGCAAACAATGGGTGTATTGACAATTCTCATGAATGTAAATTAATCCTTTGTAACCAATATTGAGTGTATAGTATTGGTTGTATATCCCTAATGAGTTTCTGATCTAGAGTGTATAGTGAAAATTCCCTTTAAAATGTGTGTGTCTATACCTAGAGGGGGGGGGGGGGGGGGGGTGAATAGGTTTTAATCAAGTTAATTACCAATTTTTCTTGATTAGTCAATATTAAAAATTCACCCGATAAAACAAACATACAACATCAAGTATAAAGTGCGGAAATATAAATAACACTTGATGTTTACGTGGAAACCCTCCAAATGGGAAAAACCACGGGCTGATATTTGCGCCACACTTGATCACAGAAATCCACTATATGAATAAAAGGTTACACCCTCAAGTGATTCTAGTATTCTCACTCTCGACAACCTCAGGCTATGGACACCGCCACTCACAACTCTTGGTTCAGTCCCTAGTGATATCCCCTGATACACTACTCTTGGCGTGAACCCCTCCGACTCTACCCCATTGGGCCTTTTACAGTGGCACCCGACCAATTGCTTGTCAACACACCCTTGGTTGCAAGACTTCCCTTGCTTGTGCAACTTCACACCGAAGCCACAAGACTTGACTCAATGAAGAGTTCAACAACCTATGTGAATATGATGAAATATTCAAACATGCAAAAAATGCTAGGCAAAACACTAAATGCTTATCTAGGAATTTAAGAATGTCACTAAGTACAATTCCTAGATATCAATGTCTAAATGAATGTTCATAAAGACTTAATTAGATATAGTTATGCAACATTTTATCCTAGTTATCAAACAAGACCATTTCAACATATGTTGTCATTAAGCATGGCATGGTCATTAATGCAATCACCAAAACTTACCTTGGGTTTTCTTCTTCTATACTTGTATGTTATATGTGTAAACAATGATTAGAGTCAGAGACTCTATTTTAGCTAGATGAGCTTTATTAGAAACATGTATGTTGAGTTAGGTTTTCTTAAAACTTATGTTTTCACATGCTTGTATTTTGTATTGTGTTAGCCATCAATCAAGGACTATTTGCGCTTCAATTGATTGATTTTTAATGATAAAAAATTTCGACATGTGCTAGGTCTTTTTAGTTGAATAGATATAGGATTATCACATTTGATTTTGTATTTAGAGCTATTTTGATTTTGATTGACTATTGTGAGAAAATATGCCCTAAATATTTGCTAGATTCTAATTGACTATATCTTATGAATCTGGAATATTTTTGTTTGTTACTGAAACCTTTAATATGTGCTTAATATATATACTTTGATTCAAGTTTTAGTTGCATGAATATTTCTAGGAATTAAATGTGTTTTTGGTGTTTCACATGTTCTAGAATATTATTCATGTATGGTAACTAGACAACTTTGAGTGTACTTTGATGCCTACGTCTAGTTTCTCATGAAGTGTACTTAATCCATACATTTCATATGTGCATGAATCATTTGCATGATTGCATTGTTTTAGGATTGCAAACTAAAAAATCATACATTGTGTGCTCATTGTTTCTTTCTAGTTTCCATAGAATATTTTGAACATCTTGTTCTATGTTGCGTGCTTGTTTACGCTTTGCATTCATGATCACACTTATAAAATCCTTGTAAATGGCAAGAATTCTTGGCTAGGATCCGAACAACTAAGCAAAAAGTCTAGGTTATGATCGAGAGGATCTGGATAATCAAGCAAGGAAGTCTTAGCTAGGATCAAGAGGTTCTGATTGGCTAAGAAATAAGTCTTGACTAGGATCGAGGTGGAACCGGATAGTCATGCATGGAATCTTTCTAGAGGCATGAGCGTCTAGATAGGAAGTTTCTTCCTAGAGGTGTGATAGTCACATCTTGGATAGGAAGTAGGCAAAGTTATTCACTAGGCTCGTTGGTAGAGTAGAAGTTTATAGCTTGGAGAGTGTATTATAGGGTTGGTCACTTCTTTTAGTTTGTATCTTTTATTCATCATAGTGGATTACGGTTTGCTGGTGGTTGTGGATTCAACTCGTGGATGTTTCCTCATCAGAGGTTTTACCATGTCAAAATGATGTGTCAAATGTCTATCTCTATCTCTTTCTATTTTGTATATGTGATCAATATATCTTGTTTAAGATCTTCAATTTTCTTACATTGTAAACAAGATTTTTGTGGTGAAAGAGATGCACACATTAATTGTTGAATCAACATTTGTCTCTTGTACCTTTGTAACGTGTGAACATTGTAGGTATGTTGTGATATTCTATGTCAAGTTGTAAAGTTCTACTTAGTCAATTTACATTTTAAAATTATGGAAATTTCTTTGCATTGAACATATTTGTATATAAGATACATTGTCTCCTGTTATATGTTTTGCAGACTAAGGGTGGTGAATTGAGCATATATGTGAAAATTATTTTCTCATAACAATCGTGTCATAGTTTAATTTGTATGTTCACCAAGTGTTTGACAAAAGTGTCAAAAGAGTTTTAATAAATAAAGTGCCAACCTATCCACCCCCCATTAGGTTTTTCAGTTCATAACCTTGTAGGAATTTCAATTGGTATCAGTGCGGGTCACATAAAGTAATTAATGTGATTCAGGATCTACAATGTTATTTACTATTTATGGATAATAACCTTGAGTCTTATATTGTTTGGGTTGATTGTCCACCTCTTGTTGATGAAACAAAAAGGGCATGGGATATTCTTTTAGCAATCCATGAATTTGGTTATTTATTTTCTTCTTGATATTTGTCTACTAACTATTTTGTTTATAAGCTTAAAGAGAATAATAGTGACAAAATAGAAAATGGGTAGGAACTAGTTTCCTTGGAAGATAATGTTTATGTAGGTAACCATATATGTGACACGACTACGCATCAAGAAGAAATTGAAGAAGAAGAGGAGGATTTCCCAACAAAACAATCAAGCTAGACATGATCATTTGTCATTGCAACTCAATGAAGAGAACTGCAAGTCAAAGACCACCAACTTCAACTTGATGGAAAGAGATGAAGCTTTGAAGGAAGTTGAAGTGAAGAATGAAGTGATCGAATGTCAGGAAAAGAAGATGGTGGAATATTCTCTTGTGTTAGAAAATTTAATGAATGACTTTACTAATAATTTAATTTTCTTGAAGGAAACAATCCAAGATAGCCCACAAAAAGGGTGAAGACTTTGCATTTGATGAAAAATGTTTGCTAAGGTATTTCTATATCGTAATGCTTGCATTATTGGGTTTTCATCTCTCAACTCATTATTTACACTACATCATGAAGCATGTCATATTAGAGAACTAAGTATAGTGTTCATATGGTTCTCATTGACATTTGCTTTCTAAAGATCTCTTAGTGATGTTGTTCACAAAGGTCTTGAACATGATATGTGAATTGTTTGTTTGAATGATGATTGGCATGCTTTGAAAAATTTGAGCTTCATATTCTTTGAAAGATACTCTCTTGAGAAGTAATGATCTTAAGTAAATCTCTCTGTATTGCTTTTAGATCATGTGCTTGTAAGACATAAAACTTGGTTTTCAAAACCGCACCTGGCTTTTCTTGTATGTTTTGTTGGTAAGTTGAGTTTGCATATTTGTAAGTTATGGATACACCTTGAAGTCCTATGACTAGTACTTTTAAGATGACCTTTGGTTAGTATTCATTTTCCTTTTGCAACTACATAGAACTCAACGAGCACCTTCATAGAAAGGGTTACACATTTTGGTTGTGAAGCCGCCCAATGTAGGAAAGAGCTATACCATTATAATGAGTGATAGCCGTCAAGAAGCGTATATGTTTATGTTAGAAAAATAAAAAAACTAACCAAAAGAAAAAAAAAAGGCTTAATGAAGCATAGTTGAAAATCAAGTTTGCTCGGGTTAAAAAATAGAAATGGAATGACGAGTCACATGCACACACGCTCATGTGTTGAATTCTATTCTCTTAAAAGCAAAAATTTCGGATGATGATCAGTTTGACCTATTATGGAAAAGCTTAAGATGAATAGATGTGGATATGATTTGCAAGTTGATTATCAAATTACTCCTCTGAATATGCTTGAAGCAAAATTCACACACACACTTTTGTTTATGAGTATTTTGGTATTTTAGCAATTTAAGAAAAATTATGAGAGAGATTGAAAATCTTGGTGTATCTCTCATAGTTTGTGGAGCTTATTTGGTTGGATTTATTTTAAAATTGCTTGAATGTGTGGTTGTACGAATATCATTGTGAATAATATTATATCTTGAACTTAGATAGAGGATTTATCAAGGGGGAGCATAGAATGCCAGACTTTGTTCTCTTATATGATATGTTCACATGTTTCTATTCGTTTAATTGTTGGCATATTGACTATTTAAAATTTTGAATCTTGAATTGCATGGTTCTTAACTTATATTTTCTTGATATGTTTTAAGATTTATGGTTTCATTATATGCCTTTGTGTATTTGATCACTAACTTGCTTTGAATGTTTCCACTCATGTTTCTTTTCGTGATTAGCGATACTTTACACAAGCTATAGGAATAAGCAAGAAATCTGGACTTAGTAATCCTTCTAAACCTATAGATAATCATAAATCCATTACATCTACCTCTAAGAAATCCAAATCCAATAGGTTGAAACCTTTGGGTATTACGAGAACCAATAAGCTCATACTAGAGAGGTATTGATTTGTTTGATTTTAAGGGCTCTTATGTTCAATGGATTATAGTGGATAGGCATTGGAGTACTTGGATTAATGTGCTTAGAATTGTCAATGAAAGCATGGCTAGAGAATTCTACCGTTAATATAAGCATAGTACTACCAATGAAGATGCCTTGATAGATGTGAGAGGTGTTGTTTTAGAGTTAACTCGAAGAAAATCAATGAGTTTCTCAGGTTGCCTAATGATATTGAGTCGGACTTTCTTGATGTTGAAATTACTGAGAATCTCAATGAGATGGGTAGAACTCTATGTGATTATAATGATGGTAGTGTCTTTTGGCATTTGTTTGTGTAAGTCTTGAGTCGCATAGTGGAAGAAAATATCATAAAAAAATTAAAAATATTTTAAGCGACTTAATAACCATATACGACATATTAGAATAAATAACAGGTAAGATTCGAATTCACCTACTAGCTAACTCCTTCCTTCTTTCACTGCTTCATATAGCTTTCCAACTTGTACCACTGGATCTTCGATGCTATCTCCTAGGTTTCGTTAACTGCGTGTGGGCACGTCACGGGCTTCAGGAGGTTGAAGAAACAACACAAAACAACTCAAAACAGCTCTTGTGTTGTGTACAAAGAATCTGGCCACCCTAGATCAAAGACAAAAAATAAAACAAAACTTCTTTTTTCACTTGGTCGACCTCTTTCTTTGTTTCTTTCTTTTCTTTGTGTTTTTCATGTATGTGTCGTGTATCACAAAAACCTCTCTATTACATTAATAGTCAAAGAGTTTTAAAGAAATTACAACACTAGATATGATAAAATATCTAATATTCAAGAAACTAAGATCCATTATCATAATTTAAAATATGAAATATTTAAAAACAAAATAACATGATAACTTATATCATGATTGGGTTACTAGTGGCCTAGATTAAATAGGATTTTAAATCCCATTTAATTCAATGTTTTCACTGTGACTTGAATCCATGACATCCATAACATAATTAATTCCATTAATAATTCCATTAATAATTCATAATTATTAATATAATTAAATAATCATATTATTTAATTTAATTAATAATTAATCGATTAATTAAATAATTACATCATTTAATTAAATGTCTGAATAAAATCCTTGTTACTTTCGTAACATAATTAATTGGACCATCCATTTAATAAACTGTGACCCTTGTTGTAGGGAAAAGTTGCGCAACGGAAGCGTGAAAATTTATTAAAATTAGGGTTTCGGTATAAATAAAAATTTTCCCTTTATAATAACAAGAACCTTAACCCTAGATTAATTGATGTATATAAAAAAGTATCGTACCTTTTCCTCGTGACGATTGAACTAGCACCGAATTGAATCCGTAAGATCTTCCAATCCAATCACGAACGTGAATCACCTAGGAGTATGGGCTCCCTATCTTTAAATTGTATACCTGAGGATGGAAACAAACAAAATCTCTTTCTTTGTTAGTTTCAATAATCATCCAAGAATAAAAACAAAGAACGTTAGGTCACTTGTGAATTATCAATCAAATTAATTGAAACTCGCGTGAACTTAGATTCGATAATGTACATAAAACCTTTTAATGTAAAGGCTACTAGTGTACTATCGAATACAAAACATCCTTTCTTCCTTTTCCTCTTTGCCAAATTTTCACACACCAATCTTTAGAGTTGGATGAATTTATCTAGAGCAAGAACCGAACTCTCAATACTCAAAATTCTATGGTGGCCGAAAACTCTTTTAGAAAAATTAGGGCTTAGCCGAATTTTTCTTCTTAGAATTATCCAATGGCCATATTTTTTCTCTCTCTAAATTCTCTTTGGCTTGCACGAAACTTTGAGCTTCAAACTCCTCTCTTGGCCGAAATTTATCTAGTCAAATTAGGAAGTCTTTAATATGGTCACAAATACACTAATGAGTTGGATTAGGAGTCTTGGTGTAGGAAAGAATTCTTTTTGGAAAAGGATTATTTGTCACTAAGTAAATCCACCTAAGGAAAGGATTCTTGTCCACCAAGTAAATCTTTCTTATGAGAGGATTTAGCCTCCTATATATATTACCTATAAATTTCGACAAAGCCTTAGTTTTTGATATGAGAAATTGTTTTTTTTTATTGCTATTAAAAAAAAAACTTCGTCCAACTCATTGTGTGAAGAATTCAGCCAAGCATAGAGAAAAGAGGGAACTTTTTTGTTTTCGATATTACACTAGTATCCTTTGCAACAAAAGGGTTTTGTGTACGACATCGAATCAAGGTTCACACGAGTTTCAATCAAATTGATTGATAATTCAAAAGTGACCGGACATTCTTGGTTTTTCTCTTGGAGGATTATTGTGACTAACAAAGAAGAAGATTTTGTTTGTTTCCATCATCAGGTATACAATTTAAAGAAAAGGAGCTCACACTCCTAGGTTATTCACGTTCGTGATTGGATTGGAAGATCTTGAGGATTCAATTCGACGTTAGTTCAATCGTCACGAAAAAAAAGGTACGATACTTTTTATATACATCAATTAATCTAGGGTTAAGGTTCTTGTTAGTCAAAGGTAAATTTTTTATTTATACACAAACCCTAATTTTATATATTTTTTTATACGCTCCCACTGCGTGTGTTTTTTTCCCTACAATTGGCATCCGAGCTTGGTTGTACCTTTGATTAATTGATGTATGTGTTCGTGAATCTTTTTCTTTTTATTGTATATATGCATGTTTTAGAAAGAGATGACACTCTAGGTATTCGCATATATATTTACATTAGAATGTATGGATATATATATGTTTTATATGTGGTTTGTTATTACCCAATTTTGGTCCTAGAATTTCAATGTATTTTTGTTTTGGGATTGTAATAAGAAGGCTGGTCTATTATCACCATAATTATCTTCTTGGTAGTTGCTAAGTTTTTTTTTATTTTGTTGTTGTAATTAAAAAAAAACTGCACTTGTTGTAATAAAAAAAAACTGCAGTATTTTTTTTATTTTAAATTCTTCTGTAATACATTCAAGTATCGAAAACTTGAAGGTTTGAATAACTGGGAGCAACCAGAACAAGTTTGGGACTGTGCGAGCCGTAGCAACAAACGTGCATGCGAAGAGCACGCGGCCACATTTGTTGTGGCATGGGCTGCGCATGGCAGCCCTATGGAAGCCATGGGATGTGCATGGCAGCCCTTTATGAGGTTGTGGCATGCGCACGCCCATGGGTAGGAGCTAAGGGTGCGCATGCCCATGGGAGGCAGCCGACAGAGTCCGGATAACGAAGGTCGCGTGAGGACTTGTTCGCCAAGAAAAGAGTTTTTTGTATTCCAAGACATGTAATTTACTTGCTTTTCTAGGATGGACGAAAATTGAAGGTATTTATATTTGTTGTAAATATTGCAATGTTTATCATTGTTTAATAACATGTCATATAGAATAGAAGTGCCACTCATATATCTCTTTTGGTATGACCATGCATTGAATGGTTTAAGTATCTAAATTGGCATCTAGATAACTTGGTAAACCATTCTTTGGAATTTGATCACACGCCTTAAACAATTGAGTGGGAGAAGGTGTTTTGGAACACCTACGGCCTCCAAGTTTAATTGAGCTTTATGTTTCATGAATAACCCCCAAGGGGTATTCATGAATGGAATTTCGCAAGATACTTCCTTACAAGGATAAACTAGACAATTAGCCCAAACGATATCTACTCCTAAAGGAGGAATATTCGTGAGGGATTATATTGAAGGTCGATAACTTGGTAACACACTCAATGTAATTTTTTTAATATCCTCCCAAGAGTTCTTGTTAATAAAATTACAAGGCTAAAAATGAAAACGTTGGTTGTTATGATAACAATTAGATGGGATCTAGTCCAACTAGTAAGTGGTGTGAACTCTTAAAGGAGGCATGACATGTATGGGTGTTGGATCAACGTTAAATTTTTACGATTGAATTATTTAATTCAAGATAAATATTCGAAAGTGCTTTATCATGATTATTTACTTATATAATTTTTGTTAATATAAAGAAATCATGACCATATCCCTAATCAACATCCTAAAAGAAAATACTTTAACTGATGATAATTATGTCACATGGAAAGGAAAATTGGGTTGTTATTGCAAGCTGAAAAACATAAATTTGTTATGTCTATTCCTTAACCACCAAACTAATGAATCTACTCAGGAGCAAAGAGATGAGTATCAGTAGTGGAAGTCTTCTAATGAGATGGCTAAATGTACTTTACATTATGGCCATCATCTCCGACGTGTTGCAACAGCAACATGAAGGAACGGAGACTGCTGCCGATATAATGATGTCTCTAGAGGAGATATTTGTTATGAGGTCTAGGACGACTAAGGGAGAGGCAGTGACTGATTTTATGAATCATATGATGAAACCTAGATAGGGTGTGAAAGATCACATGATGAAAGTTATAGAACATCTCAACATTGCTGAACTGAATTGTGCTGAGATAGATGATGAGACGAAAATTGACATGATTTTCAACTCACTGTCAGATTCCTTTGATCCGTTTAAGTTGGACGACACCTTGAACAATAAGGAATACACCTTGCAAGACCTATTCTAAGATGTTCAAAGCAACAAGAAAATCTTTGTGAAAGGCAAGGGTCAAGAGATTCATATGCTTGGTAAGTTGCTATTGTTAAAGACCCATAAGAAGGATAAGAGACAACAGAAGAAAAAGCAACTTGGGCCTTCTTAGAAAGAGACCAAGAAAGTAACCAAGATTAAAGGGAAGTGTTTCCTTTGTGGTGAAAAGTTTCAAAGGAATAGACTAAATAAGAATGAATTCAACTTGCATTTAGCCAATGGAGCGTTGGTGTCTATTAGTGTAGTGGGAGATATTATAAGCAATTTAGATTCTTATAGGCATTTACTTTTAATAAATGTTTATTATGTACCACAATTCATGAGGAATTTAATTTTGGTCTCTTGTCTAAATAAATTTGGTTATTCGGTTACTTTCAATAAAGCTTTTATTATTAGTAAGAATGACAAAATTATTTGCCAAGGTACATTGGAAAACGGTTTATTCTATTTGCATGGAAATTTCTCTCACTTGTTAGATACAGAATCAATGGAACCTAATCATAAAAGAGTAAAATTATCAAAAAATGAAACCTACCTATGGCATTTGCGCCTAGGTCATATTAACCTTAATAGGATTAAAATATTGGTAAGTGATAGACATCTAAGTGATTTAAGGGTTGATGATCTACCAAGCTTCATACATAGATAAAATATTATCTAGGTTCTCCATGCAAGATTCCAAGAAAGGTATTTTACCTTTCAGACATGGAATCAAACTTTCTAAGGGACAAGTTCCTAAGAATAAGCATGAAGAGCAATTCATAAGTAGGGTTCCATATGTATCGGCAATTGGAAGTCTCATGTATGCAATGCACTATACTATACCTGATATTTGTTTTGCTATGGGCATAGTTAGCAGGTTTCAATCGAAGCCTGGTCCTGATCACTGGACGATTGTCAAGCATATTTTCAAGTATCTTAGGAGAACGAGAGATTATATGCTTGTATACTCTGGAGGGGATTTAATTCCCGTTAGGTATACAGATTCTGATTTTCAGTCAGATTTTGACTCCAAGAGATCAACATCAGGATCTGTGTTTACTATTAGAGGAGTATCAAGCAATCTTGAATTGTCGATTCTACCATGGAAGCCGAGTATGTTGCCGCATGCAAGGCTACTAAAGAGGTTGTCTGGCTCCGCCAGTTCTTGATTGACTTGGAATTGGTTCCTGATGCGAATAAAGTGATCACTATCTATTGTGAGAATAGTGGAACATTGACTAATTCGAGAGAACCAAGAAGTCATAAGAGAGGGAAACACATAGAAAGAAAGTATCACCTTCTGAGGGAAATTATACATAGGAGTGACATGACGATTACCAAGATCGCGTCAACAAAAAATCTAACGGATCCCTTTACAAAGGCTTTTCCATAAAAGAGTTTTGATGGGCATCTAGAGAACATGAGGATGAGAGATATGACACATTTGCTATAGAGCAAGTGGGAGATTGTTGGGATTATGCTCGATAGCAAGAGTGTATTAATGTATTTGATAATCTTTTCATATTAATAAAGTGATTTCTAGTTTAACGAATCTTATAGCATTTATGGTTTAATTATTATAATTGTCAAAAGTAAATAATCATAAGGCCAAAAGACTATAATAAAAGAAGAATTTTTCATACATCAAGATATGTATGAGGTAGACACAATTCTTTAGTTAGTCTTGAATAATATTCGCAACTTAAGATAAAAGGCTGGGCGCCTTTATCTTGTCAAAGTTGTAGATTCTTTTACTAGCATTTGAGTGGGATCAAATGTGTTATGACGAGTCTAAAATCATCAAAGTGTGGTGTCTTTGGGCAAAAGAATCTATTGCACTGAGTGCATTGAATAGGATCACAATGAAATACTTTATCTATAACCGTTAATGGATAAAAGTTTTCATTTGAAGACTATCGGAGAGTCTATCTTAATCCTGAGATAAATGATGGACTTATGGTTGCAAGTGTTATCATTTGAGCTATCAATGAGTACGATTATATAACATAGTCTATCCTCGATAGTTTGGTGGTATTCATTAGTTAATCGATAGAGGACTTCATTTATAGATATGGACATTGTGGCTCCATTTATTAAATGAGAGTAGAACATCATCATATGGATGTTTTGAGGTATTGGATATTAAATATTAGCGTTAAGTTTTCAATAGTGTCTATTGAAACATGGCTTCTAGACAAGTCAAAATATCCAAGTTCAAAATGAGGTCATATGAGTAAATATGGTAACTTGGAGAGCTATAGGCTGTCTATGAGCATTTGACGATTACTGATCTTCTTCATGAGGATACACTCTCTCCAATAAGGTTGTCTATTGTATGAATAAATAAAATCAACTTATTCTATCTTTATTTAATAGTGCAATTTTAGTTCTTTAGTGGAATGAACTAAGATTAGTAGATCGGACCTAAGTGAATCATTTATTGATTATGATTGGGTTGTGTCTATTGGAGCTTTAATTTAGATAGGTCGCCAAGATCCCCAATCCACTCGAACTTGCATGGATCACTTAATATATTCTACCGGACCAATTTAGGGTCCATCTAGAATTGTACTAAGGCATGTGGACTTGCTTCTTTTTGTAAGAATGGATCTAGTTCACATGTGGATGTTTTAACAAAGTCCAATGGATTTAATAAAATAAAAAAAAATAATATATGTACCTATATATTGTCATGGGCGGCAAGGCTAATATATAAAGCCACAATATATTTTTTTATTATTATTATTTAATTAAGTAGAAATTAATTAAATTGGTAATTAATTAATTATTTATTTAAAAGTCAAAATCCTTTTTCTATTAATGAGAAGGTCTCCTAATATTATACTACTGTTTGTAGTATAGTTAATATTAAAGACTATATTTGATATGTAGATAAATAAAAGGAATTACTTATCTAGTCAAATTAGAAAGTCTTTAATATGGTCACAAATACACTAATGATTTGGATTAGGAGTCTTGGTGTAGGAAAGAATTCTTTTTGGAAAAGGATTCTTGGTCACTAAGTAAATCCACATAAGGAAAGGATTCTTGTCCACCAAGTAAATCCTTCATAGAAGAGGATATGGCCTCCTATATATACTACCTATAAATTTCGACCAAGCCTTAGTCTTTGGTGTGAGAAGTTGTTTTTATTTGTTTTTTTATTGTTATAAAAAAAAACTTCGTCCAACTCAATGTGTGAAGAATTCAGCCTAGAAAAAAGAAAAGATGGAACGTTTTTGTTTTCAATAGTACACTAGTTTCCTTTTGCATCAAAAGGGTTTTGTGTACAACATCTAATCAAGGTTCACACGAGTTTCAATCAAAATGATTGATAATTCAAAAGTGACCGGACGTTCTTGGTTTTTCTCTTGGAGGATTATTGTGACTAACAAAGAAGAAGATTTTGTTTGTTTTTATCCTCAGGTATACAATTTAAAGAAAATGAGCCCACACTCCTAGGTGATTCACGTTCGTGATTGGATTAGAAGATCTTGTGGAATCAATTCGACACTAGTTCAATCGTCACAAAAAAAAGGTACGATACTTTTTATATACATCAATAAATCTATGGTTAAGGTTTCTGTTAGTCAAAGGGAAAATTTATATTTATACGCAAACCCTAATTTTTGGATTTTATTTTTTCTCATGCTTCCGCTGCATGTGTTTTTTCCCTACAACGTGGGCATATATATTATTTTTCTAATTTTAGTAAATCCATTGGACCTAAATAAAAATTCCACATGTGAACTAGACTCATTCTTACAAAAAGAAACAACTCCACATGCCTTAATACAATTCTAGATGGACCTCTAAATTGGTTCGGTAGAATATATCTAGTGATCCATTCAAGTTCGTGTGGATTAGGGATCTTGGCGGGCTGTCTAAATTTAAGCTCCAATAGACCCAACGCAATCACAATCAACAAATGATTCACTTAGGTCCGATCTACTAATTTTAGTTCATTCCCAAAAGAACTAAAATTGAACTCTTAAATAAAGATATAATAAGTTAATATTCCTCATTCGTAGCCTAGACAATCTTAATGGAGAAAGTGTATCCTCATGAAGAATATCAGTAATCGCCAAGAGCTCATAGACCGCCTATAGCTCTCCAAGTTACCATATTTACTCATATGACCACATTTTAAAGTTGGATATTTTGACTTGTCCATAAGCCATGTTTCAATAGACACTATTGAAAACTTAACGTTAAGATTTAATATCCAGTACCTCAAAACATCCATATGACGATATTCAACTCTCATTTAATAAATGGAGTCACGATGTCCATATCAATAAATTAAGTCCTCTATCGATTAACAAATGAAAACCACCAAACAATCGAGGATAAACTATGCTATATAATCGTACTCATTGATATCTAAAACGTACAACCATAAGTCCATCATTTATTTCAAGATTGAAATAGACTCTCCTATTGTCTTCAAATGAAAAACTTTTATCCATTGACGTTTCTAGATAAAGTATTTTATTATGATCCAATTCAACGCACCGAGTGCACTAGATTCTTTTGCCCAAAGACAGCAAAAGATTATCTTTAACTCATTTGTCCCACTCAAATGCTAGTAAAAGAATCTACAACTTTAACAAGATAAAGATGCCCAACCTTTATCTTAAGTTGTGAATATTATTCAAGACAAGCTAAAGAATTGTGTCTACCTCACACATATCAAGATGTATAAACAATTCTTCTTTTCTCATTGTCTTTTGACCTTATGCTTATTTACTTTTGACAATTATATTAATTAAACTTTAAATGCTATAAGATTTGTTAAACTATAAATCACATTTTTTAATACGAAAAGATTGTCAAATACAATATTATACTCTTACTAACGAGCATAGTCCCAACAATCTCCCACTTGCTCTATAGCAAATGTGTCATATCTCTCAACCCCATGTTTTCTAGATGCCCATCAAAACTTCTTTGTGGAAGAGCCTTTGTAAAAGGATCTGCTAGATTATCTGGTGACGCAATCTTGGTAATTGTCACGTCACCCCTAGGCACAATTTCCCTTAGAATGTGATACTTTCATTTAACGTGTTTCCCTCTCTTATGACTTCTTGGATTTCTCGAATTAGCCACTGCTCCACTATTGTCACAATAGATAGTGATTTGCTTATTCGCATCAGAAACCACTTCCAAGTCAATCAATAATTGGCAGAGCCAGACAACCTCTTTAACAGCGTCGCATGCCGCAACATACTCATCTTCCATGGTGGAATCAGCAATACAAGATTGCTTGATACTTCTCCATATGACTGCCCCTCATCCAATAGTAAACACAGATCCTGATGTTAATCTTCTGGAGTCAGAATTTGTATACCCAACAGGAATTAAATCCCCTCAAGAGTATACAAGCATATAATCTCTCGTTCTCCTAAGATACTTGAAAATATGCTTGATAGCCGTCCATTAATCAGGACCAGGTTTCAATTGAAACCTGCTAACTATGCCTATAGTAAAACAAATATCTGGTCTAGTACAGAGCATTGCATACATGAAACTTCCAACTGCCAATGCATATGGAACCCCACTCATGAATTGCTCTTCATGCTCATTCTTAGGAACTTGTTCCTTAGAAAGTTTGATTCCATGTCTGAAAGGTAACATACCTTTCTGGGAATCTTGCATGGAAAACCTAGACAAGATTTTATCTATGTATGAAGCTTGGGATAATGCAATCGTTCTATTCTTTATATCCCTCATTACTTGGATACCAAGAATATAGCTTGCTTCTTCTAAGTCCTTCATATCAAATTGTTTTGCTAACCATTCTCTTTTATATGTCAATACACCTACATCATTTCCGATGAGTAGTATATCATCAACGTAAAGAACTAGGAAAACCAACTTGTCGCCTTTAATCACTTTGTATACACAAGGTTCATCAAGGTTTTGAATAAATCCAAAACTTTTCACGGCTTGATCGAACCTTATGTTCCAGGATCTGGATGCTTCCTTCTGTTTATAACCTTTAAGCATGGCCACAGAAGTGAAGTTTTTTTCATAATTGATACCTTCCTTCTATGTATAACCTTTAGCTACCAATCTAGCTTTGAAGGTTTCCACATGTCCATCCATTCCTCTTTTCCTCTTGTATACCCACTTGCACCTAATTAGTTTTATTCCTTTAGGCAAGTCTACAAGAGACCAGACTTTGTTTTTGAACATATATTCAATTTCTGATTGCATTTCCTTTTGCCAATGGTGACAATTAACATCTTCCAATGCTTCCTTGTACGTATAGGGATCATCGTCGTCTGGGAGATTCTCAACAGATTCTCCTAGACCGATGTATCTTTCGGGTTGTTTACTAACCCTCCCACTACGACGAGGTATGGTAGATTGTTGATCTTGCATTGGCACGGAACTTACAATTGGGCTTGGTTGTGAAACTTTTTATGGAATTGTATCTGCTGAAAGCTCATTCAGAACAATTCTACTCTTAGGCACAAAATTATTCATATAGTCTTCTTCCAGAAATTTATCATTTGTCGAAACAAATACTTTAAGATCTGAAGAACTATAAAAATAATATCCTTTAGTTCCTTTTGGATACCCTACAAATATGCATGTTTCTGAACGGGACTCAATCTTTTCTGTCTTTCCTTTTAACATGTGTGTAGGACATCCAAATATCCTTAAGTATTGTAAACTAGGCTTTCGCCCGGTCCACAACTCATGCGGTGTTTTAGGAACCGACTTAGATGGTACATCATTTAGAATATACATAGCAGTTTGTAAGGCATATCCCGAAAAAAAAAATAGGAAGCGTTGAATAACTCAACATAGACCTAACCATGTCCAAAAGAGTTATGTTTCTCCTTTCTGCCACCCCATTTTGTTGAGGTGTGCCTGGTGCAGAAAACTGAGAAATTATACCATTATCAATAAGATATTGTTGAAACTCACCAGATAGATATCCTTCACCACGATCAGACCTCAAGATTTTTATGTGTTTCTCAAGCTGATTTTCAACTTCAACTTTAAATGCTTTGAACATGTCAAAAGCATCAGACTTATGTCTCATGAGATACACATAGCCAAATCTTTAGTGATCATCCGTGAAAGTGATGAAGTACTCATATCCACCTCTAGCTTGAATGCTCATAGGTCCACACACATCAGTGTGTATCAATCCTAAACATTCGATGGCTCTTGTCCCTTTGGTCGTAAACGACCTCTTGGTCATTTTACCTTCCAAACAAGATTCACAAGTTGGTAGATCATCGACCTTTAAGTCACTTAGAGGTCCGTCACTTACCAATCTTTTAATCCTATTAAGTTTTAAATAACCTAGGTGCAAGTACCATAGGTAGGTTTCATCTTTTGATAATTTTACTCTTTTATGATTAGGTTCCGTTGATTCCGTGTCTAACAAGTGAGAGATCTTTCCATGCAAATAGAATAAACCGTTTTCCAATGTACCTTTACAAATAATTTTATCATTCTTACTAACAATAAAAGCTTTATTAAAAGTAACCGAATAATTAAATTTATTTAAACAAGAAACTGAAATTAAATTCCTCTTGAATTGAGGTACATAATAAACGTCTATTAAATCTAAAGGCCTATAGGAATCTAAACTAATTCTAATATCTCCCATTGAACTAGTAGACACCAACGCTCCATTGCCTAAACGCAAGTTAAATTCGTTCTCATTAAGCCTTCTCCTTTCTTTAAACCCCTGTAAGGAAAAACAAACATGATTAGTGGCTCTGGAGTCTATGATCCAAGAATCCATAGAATCCGCCAAAAAACATGTTTCAAGATAATTAATATTACCTTCTTCCTTCTTGTCTTGAGACTTTGGGCAATTTCTTTTCCAATGTCCCTTTTCACCACAAAGGGAACACTTTCCTTTGACCTTGGTTACATTCTTTGTCTTCTTCTTAGTAGGTCATAGTTGTTTTTTCTTCTATTGATTCTTGACCTTCTTACGGGTCTTTAACAGTAGCAACATACCATGCATATGAATCTCTTGTCCCTTGCCTTTTACAAGGACTATCTTGCATCAGGCTTTGCAAGGTGTATTCCTTATTATTCAAGGTGTAGTCCAACTTGAATTGATCAAAGGAATCTGATAGTGAGTTGACAATCATGTCAATTTTGGTCTCACCATCTATCTCAACACCATTCAGTTCAGCAATGTTGAGATGTGCTATGACTTTTATCAAGTGATCTTTCACAGCCTGTCCAGGTTTCATCCTAAGATTCATGAAAGCAATCACTGTCTCTCTCTTAGTCATCCTAGACCTCATAGCTAAAGTCTCCTATGGAGGCATCATTATATCGGCAGCAGACTCCAATCCTTCATGATGTTGTTGCAACACGTCGGAGATGATGGCCATAATGTAACGTACATTTAGCCATCTCATCTGAAGACTTCCACTACTTATACTCATCTCTTTGCTTCTGAGTAGATTCATTAGTTTGGTGGTTAAGGAATAGACATAACAAACCCAATTTGCAACTTGCAACAACAACCCAATTTTCCTTTTCCATTTGACATAATTATCATCAGTTAAAGTATTATCTTTTAGGATGTTGATTAGGAATGGGGTCATGATTTCTTTTTAATAACAAAAATTATATAAGTAAATAATCATGATAAAGCACTTTCGAATATTTATCTTGAATTATAAATAAAATAATTCAATCGTAGAATTCAACGGTGATCCAACACCTATAAATGTCACGCATCCTTTAGGAGTTCTCACTATTTACTAGCTAGACTAAGTCCCACCTAATTGTTAACATAACAACCAACTTTTTCAATTTTAGCCTTGCAATTTTATTAACAAGTACTCTTGGGAGGATATTAATAAAATTACATTGAGTGTGTTACCAAGTTATCGACCTTCAATATATTCCCTCACGAATATCCCTCATTTGGGAGTAGATATTGTTCGGGTTAATTATCTAGTCTATCCTTGTAAGGAAGTATTTTGCTAAATTCCATTCATGAATACCCCTTGGGGGGTTATTACACGAAATATAAAGCTCAACTAAACTTGGAGGCCGTAGATGTTCCAAAACACTTTCTCCCACTCAACTATTTAAGGCATGTGATCGAATTCCAAAGAATGATTTACCAAGTTATCTATATGCCAATTTAGATACCCAAACCATTCTATGCTTGTTCATACCAAAAGAGATATATGAGTGGTACTCCTATTCTATATGATATGTTATCAAACAATGACAATCATTGCAATATTTACAAAAATATAAATAGCTACAATTTTGGTCCATCCTAGAAAAGCAAGTAAATTACATGTCTTGGAATACAAAAAACTCCTTTCTTGGCGAACAAGTCTTCACGCGACCTTCGTCATATGGACTCCCTCGACTGCCTCCCATGACCGTGCGCACTGTTGGCTCCTAACCATGGGTGTGCGCATGGCACAACCCCATAAAGGGCTACCGTGCATAGCCTATGCCTTCCATAGGGCTGCCATGCGCAGCCCATGCCACAACAAACGTGGCCACGTGCTCTTCGCACTCACGTTTGTTGCTACGGCTCGCACGGTCCCAAACTTGTTCCGGTTGCTCCCAATTCTTCAAACCTTCGAGTCTTCAATACTTGAATGCATTACAAAATAATTATAAATAAAAAAAATACTGCAGTTTTTTTTAATTACAATATAGTGCAGTTTTTTTTTATTACAACAACAAAGTAAAAAAAAAAAAAAAAACTTAGCAACTACCAAGAAGGAAATTATGACGATGATAGGCCACCCTTCTTGTTATAACCCCAAAACAAAAATACATTGAAATTCTATGACCAAAATTGAGCAATAACAAACCACATATAAAACATATATATATATATATATACATACATTCCAATGTAAATATATATGAGAATAACTAGAGTGTCATCTCTTTCTAAAACATGCATATATACAATAAAAAGAAAAAGATTCACATACACATACATCAATTAATCAAGGGTACAACCTGGCTCTGATACCAATTGTAGGGAAAATTTGCGCAACGGAAGTGTGAAAATTTAGTAAAATTAGGGTTTCGGTATAAATAAAAAATTTCTCTTTATAATATCAATAACCTTAACCCTAGATTAATTTAAGTATATAAAAAAGTATTGTACATTTTCCTCATGACGATTGAACTAGTGCCGAATTGGATTCGTAAGATCTTCCAATCCAATCACGAACGTGAATCACCTAGGAGTGTGGGCTCCCTCTCTTTAAATTGTATACCTGAGGATGGAAACAAACAAAATCTCTTTCTTTGTTAGTCACAATAATCCGCCAAGAAGAAAAACAAAGAACGTTTGGTCACTTGTGAATTATCAATCTATTTGATTGAACTCGCGTGAACCAAGATTCGATGTTGTACATAAAACCTTTTAATGTAAAGGCTACTAGTGTACTATCTAATACAAAACGTTTTTTCCTCCTTTTCCACTTTGCCAAATTTTCACACACCAATCTTTAGAGTTGGATGAATTTATCTAGAGCAAGAACCGAATTCTCTATACTCAAAATTCTATGGTGGCCGAATTCTCTATACTCAAAATTAGAGCTTAGCCAAATTTTTCTTCTTAGAATTATCTATTGGCCAATTTTTTTCTCTCTCTAAATTCTCTTTGGTTTGCACGAAATTTTGAGATTCAAAATCCTTTCTTGGCCGAAATTTAGAGGTTGTATAAATAGGCATACAAATCCTTTCCTAAGAAGGATTTACTTGGTGGGCAAGAATCATATCCTTAGGTGGATTTACTTGGTCAACAAGAATTCTTTTCCAAAAGGAATTATTTCCTACACCAAGACTCCTAATCCAACTTATTAGTGTATTTGTGACCATATTAAAGACTTTCTAATTTTACTAGATAAATACTTCCTTTTATTTATCTACTTATCAAATATAGACTTCAATATTAATTATACTACCAACAATAGTATAATATTTGGAGACCTTCTCCTACTAGAAAACGATTTTGACTTTTAATTAAATAATTAATTAATTTCTATTTAATTAAATAATAAAATAAAAAACAATATAATTAAGCTAAAATATTTAGCCTTGCCACCCAAGACAACACATGGTCATATATATTATTTTTCTTATTTTATTAAATCCATTGGACCTAAATAAAAAGCTCACATGTGAACTAGACTCATTCTTACAAAAAGAAACAAGTCCACATGCCTTAATACATTTCTAGATAAACCCCTAAATTGGTCCGGTAGAATATAACAAACGATCCATTCAAGTTCGTGTGGATTGGGGATCTTGGTGGGCTGTCCAAATTTAAGCTCCAATAGATACAACTCTATCACAATCAACAAATGATTCACTTAGGTCTGATCTATTAATTTTAGTTCATTCCACTAAAGAACTAAAATTGAACTCTTAAATAAAAATAGAATAAGTTAATATTCCTCATTCATACCCTAGGCAATCTTGGTGGAGAAAGTGTATCCTCGTGAAGAATATCAGCTATCGTCAAGAGCTCACAGACCACCTATAGCTCTCCAAGTTACCATATTTACTCATATGACCACATTTTGAACTTGGATATTTTGACTTGTCCAGAAGCCATATTTCAATAGACACTATTGAAAACTTAACGTTAAGATTTAATATCTAATACCTCAAAAAATCCATATGATGATATTCTACTCTCATTTAATAAATGGAGCCACGATGTCCATATCTATAAATTAAGCCCTCTATCGAATAACAAATGAAAACCACCAAACTATCGAGGATAGACTATGCTATATAATCGTACTCATTGATAGCTCAAATGATAACACTTGCAACCATAACTCCATCATTTATCTCAGGATTGAGATAGACTCTTCGATTGTGTTCAGATGAAAAAATTTTATCCATTGACAGCTCTAGATAAAGTATTTCATTGTGATCCAATTAAATGCACCCAGTGCACTAGATTCTTTTGCTCAATGACACCACACTTTGATGATTTTAGACTTCTCATAACACATTTGATCCCACTCAAATGCTAGCAAAAGAATCTACAACTTTAACAAGATAAAGGGGCCCAACCTTTATCTTAAGTTGTGAATATTATTCAAGACTAACTAAAAAATTGTGTCTACCTCATACATAACTAGATGTATGAACAATTTTTCTTTTCTCATAGTATTTTGACCTTATGATTATTTACTTTTGACAATTATAATAATTAAACTATAAATGCTATAAGATTTGTTAAACTAGAAATCACTTTATTAATATGAAAAGATGGTCAAATACATTATTACACTCTTGCTATCGAGCATAATCCCAACACTTGTTACCATCAACGTTCCGGGCTAGCAAGGGGACCTAATGGACCCACAATTTTGATCTCCAATAATCCTTAGAAAAAAAAATTTTAACTCTTTAATTAATATTTCATGATTATTTTCCTCGGAATTACTCCACTAAAAACCCGAGGCTGCACTGTCATAACTCTAGAAGTTTTTACACAAACCAAAACATAAGTGTCCATCGGTATAGCTATTTTACTGTATGGTCCTCCACAAGTAGCTCATAATTAGAGCTAGGTCATAAAGTCCGTTATACCCCTCTAATTATATCTTTTCCATTAATTACCAATGAGTCTCTAATGAACAATAAATCTCAATTTCCTTTATGGAAGAAAGAGAGTGCTCATATTGTTAAAGCCCTGAATCAACCCTTAAGGGAACTACTATCTACTTCTTGTAAGAAGGAGTGGATTCCACTATTGTGTACACACCTTCCCAACCACAAGCTAAACCAAGATTCCAAGATACAAAGATATTGATCGGGAATGCTAAACCGATATCACCCATGGTAAATCAAAAACCAGGATCTAACCTGATAGAGTCAATAAGACACTCAGGATTAAGATCACCCATATATAGCCATCATATGCCAATATATATATAAATCTCATCATGTATTGAATCTTGGTGAGAGATTCATATAGATCGTGTCCTAGTCCTATATGATCACATCATATAAGGTGTCTCTATTCTTATATCACCGTATGAATAGTCTAGGATAAGGCCACCGTACATTAAGGAATGGACCGCAGCTATAAATTAACCACAAATAAAGTACCCAACTTTATTTGCTCTCTAAAGACTCTTTAGATTGCACGTCTCAAACTGAATTCCTCTGTGCATGACCCTCATTTAATCAGTTTGAGATTACATCCGACAATCTTGGGTGTTAAGCACATATAATATAAAAGTATGAGAAATGTAATTAGGATGAAAAGACTATTTCTTTTATATATAATTTGTCATCATTTACATATTACAAGTTTTCAATCTCCCACTTGCACTAAAGCAGGTGAGACGTATCTCGTAATCTTAAACCCTCTAGGTTACTTTCAAACACTTTAGCCATTACGGTCTTTGTAAATAGATCAACATGATTGTCTTGCGATGTTATCTTGGTCAGGGCAACATCTCCTCTTTGCACTATATCTTTGATGAGATGATATTTCCTCTATATATGCTTCCCTCTTTTATGGTTCTTGGTTCTTTAGAATTAGCCACAACACCACTATTATCACAATAAAGTGTGATGGGCTTATCTCAATTTGGAACAACTTTTAGATCACTCAAGAACTTAAGGAGCCATACAACCTCCTTAGCTGCTTCACTAGCAGCTACATATTCGACTTCCATAATGAAACCGTTCATACATGAATGCTTGACACTCCTCGAAACTTTAGCTCCACCACTAAGGATGAATACTGATCCAGACGTGGATTATCTAGAATCCATGTCTGATTGAAAGTCTAAATATGTATATCCTAACGGGATCATATCCAGTACAGAATACACTAGCATATAGTTCCTCATTCTCTGAAGATACTTGAGAATAGTCTTTACTACAACCTATTGATCTAATCCTGGGTTGGACTAAAACCTGATGGCTACTTTCACTACGAAGCAGATGTCTGGTCTCTTGCATGGCATGTTATGGCATACATGAGACTTTCTACTACTGCTGCATAATGAATTTGTCTTATATCCTTAACTTTTTAAGGTGTCTTAGGAGACAGTTTCTTAGACAAGTGAACTTCATGCCTGGTAGACAAATAACCTTTGTTAGAGTTCTGTATCAAAAATCGCACAAGAATCTTGTTGATATATGATGCTTGAGACAATGCCAAGAGTTTGTTCTTACGATCGCTTATTAATTAGATCCCTAGAACATAACTCATTTCTCCCAAATCTTTCATTTGGAATTGGTTTGCCAACCATTCCTTTACTTCCAATAATACCCCTACATCATTCCCAATGAGTAGGATATCATTTAAGTATAAGACTAAGAAAACTATCTTATTATCAACAATTCGCTTGCAAACACATGGCTCATCGATGTTTTCCTTAAAGCCATAGGTTCTGATAGCATTATCAAACTTTATGTTCCAAGATCTAAATGTTTGTTTCAATCCATAAATGGACCTTTACAGCTTGCAAACCTTTTGCTTTTTATCTTGGGACACAAATTCCTTTGATTGCATAATATAGATGTTTTCATGAAGATTTCCATTAAAATGCAGTCTTGACATCCATTTGCCAAATTTCATTATCGAAATAAGTAGCAATAGATAAGAGAATCTGAATAGACTTGAACATAGCTACTGGGTAGAAGGTCTTTTCATAATCAAACCCCTTCTTTTGGGTATAACCCATTGCCACTAACCTTGCTTTGAAGGTCTTTACTTTCCCATCTACTTATAGATTCACTTACAACTTAAGGGTTTTATCCCATCTAGTAAGTCTACAAGTTCCTAGACTGAGTTGAAGTACATGGACTCCATCTCGAGATTCATGTCTTTGAGTCATTCCTCTTTGTTAGAATCTTCCATTGTATGTTTAAATGACAATGAATCATCCACACTATTATCAGAGATGTCTGTGCCACCTCAATACCTAAATAGCATTCAAGTTATCGTACAACTATCCTATCATGCTTAGGAGGTAGTGTTGTCTGACTAGGAACCATCTGACTCTCATATGTAGATGGAACAACATCACTTATTGATTGAGCACTAGTCGTACCAAGCTCTAACTCATTTAACATAATCTTGCTTCGAGGTTTATGATCACTCATATAGTTATCCTCAATAAACGTTGCATTTATCGATACGAATACTTTTTTCTCTTTAGGACTATAGAAGTATCTGCATCTAGTCTCCTTGGAATAACCTATAAATAGGCAAACCATAGACTTAACATCTAACTTCCCAGTTATATTCTTCATTACATGTACCGGACACCCATATATGCGGAAATGTCACAAACTTGCTTTACGACCATTCCACAACTCTAATGGAGTCTTAGGAACAAATTTTGATGGGATTACATTTAAAATGTAGGCCGCCGTTTGTAGTGCATATCCTTAAAAAGAATTTGGTAATTATGAGAGACTAATCATTGATCTCACCATTTCTATCAGGGTTCTATTTCTTCTCTCCGTAACACCATTCTGCTGTAGTGTTCCAGGAGCTGTGAGTTGGGATATGATCCCATGTTCAACCAAGTAGTCTTCAAACTATTGGTCAAGGTACTTACCTCCATAATCCGATCGTAAAGCCTTGATAGTATTGCCTAATTGGTTCTCAACTTCAGCTCGACATTCTTTAAAATTTTCAAAAATATTTGACTTCTGTTGCATTAGGTAGACATATCTGTATCTAGAGTATTCATCTATAAAGATGACATAATACTCATAACCACCCATTGCTTTAACATTTATCGGTCCACGAACGTTTGAATGCACAAGCTTTATTGGTTCTTTAGCTCTAGCCCTTTTCTAGTAAAAGATCTCTTGGTTTTACCTCCTAAACAGGATTCACGTAAAGTAAATATTAAATTGGAGACACGATGTCCCTGGACCCATCGCACATTAAGAAGGCTCTCTCCTCTAGCTCCGTCCAAGAATTAGTCCACTGTAAAGAAGGACAAACATGGTTAGTGGCCTCTAAATCTACCATCAAAGGTGAAGAATCATCTTTTACTAAACATGATTCAATGACAAGTAAATCATATTTATCTTTTATCTTTTTCTTCTTGGCAATCTTCTCAAGGTACTGTGGCAGTTCCTTTTCCAGTGACCAACCTTACCGTAATGGAAACACTTCCCTTTTGCTTTCTCAATCGAGGTGCTCTTTTTGTTGCTTTGGACTGGTTTCTTCTTGGGCTTTGCTTTAGCCTTGCCACAAGAACTCTTCCTCTTCTTTGACCCAGAAAAAGATGGTTCAACAATATTTTTCTCACCATTCACACCTTTGTGGTCCTTAGTCTTGGACTCTTAGGAAGTGAGCTCATTTAGTAACTGAGTCAGGCTGAACTTCAACTTGTTCATCCATTAGTTGCTTTTAAACTGATCGAAACTTTTTGAAAGAGTTGTCAGTAGAATTCTCACCTGGTTTGCCTCATCAATGGTCCCGCCATTGACCTCTACTTTATTGAAGTAGGACATCATGCCCAGGACATGTTCCCGAATAGATGAATCCTCCTTCATCTGTGCAAGCATTGCGGAATAAACAGTTTTGTGCCATTTTTGCTCAGATGGCTACCCAAGCATAGCCTATAATGATCACACGATTTCGAATGTCGTAGTCATTACCTCGTGCTTGGTGACAAGCACATTTATCATCCTTGGTAACTAATATATTTGGGCCATCTCATCAGCTGAGACCATTTCTCGTGTGACTCATGAACAATTCATGTGGCATTGGCAGCAGGCTCTAGAGGACATTCCTCCGTTAGCACGAATTTTAGGTCTTCATTACCATGATTGCATTGATATTATTTTCCACTTAGTATAGTTTTTCCGATTAATTTGTCATTTGCAAAGATTTGTAAAAGTGTAGACATATTGCTAAAATTATAAATAAAAGAAATTTCATTCATCTCATACATTCATCACATGAAAATGTTCAACATAAAATTAAACATGATGCATGAACATATTTAATGCACAAGAAATACCCTAAAAACTGTTTCTACGCCACGACAATCTAACATACCACAAGCAACTGTCGCCTTTGGGTCGGTCAAGTACTTGTATGTTGGATCGAGACATTCTCAGTCAAATGATATACTAGAATAACTTATATTCTTCTATCATTCAACCATCGTTTATTTCAGTCAAGGTTATAATTAGCAAATTTAATTATAACCTTGAGAGTGTAACCCACCATTTCAAATCTCTTAAGCTTAACATGAGAATTGCCACCTTAGGGTCGGTCAATCCCAAAATAAACTCAAATCCTATCCGTTAGGAAGTCAACCTTGATATTGACTCTCACAGAGACCTTCCTTAGGGAGGAAAAAAACAAAGCCGTCTCGAGGCCACTCTTGAATTTCATGGTGTTGAACTAATGATGGAAACTGTAGGATATACTGTCATATATCACTCTCCCACTCACTATTTTAGAAATAAGGTTTTCAATTATAAATGCACCTAGATTCTACTGAGAATTATCGGCTAATGTAACTCTAAGTGTCTTGGGATTTTTAGTAAATTAGAAGAATCTCATTCTTTAAACTAATTATAAAACTATCCAATATTTTAACAATTAATAAATCTAGTTTATTAATCTAATTCTAATCTATGTAAACCAATTTACTAAGACTAGCATTATCTATTGTGATTTACCAAGTTTTAACTATTAAAACTAATCACATTATTAGGGCTTTAATCTAATTAAAGCTAATATTAAGGGAAGGACCTAACTAATCTAACTAATTAAATAATTTAATGACTAGTTATTAATGAGAATTATCAAATTTTTACTCTAAAAACTAATCTCATTATTAATAGTCAATTATGTGATTTGCCAATTTTTAATCATATTAAAAAAAATGAAACACATAATGTGAATGCTATTATGCATGTATAACATTTAATAAAATGCAAGTGTAGGCACTACTAATCTATATGGCATGTGTATGCATGACAATGCTTTAATTATCACATATTATAAACATACATGAATTGACCGAGTACGATGGGTTTATCTAATTTTAAAAAATAATCTAATTACAAAAAATATCGACGGCATTCCTTGGTCTTCTTGTAATCCATCTTTTCTTCAAGTCTTGTCTTCTTAATCTTCTGGGCTCAAAATCATGTCCGACTTGATTTATTTTTAATGGATCCATCACATGGATTAAATCCCTAAAGCCCAAGTGTTACTCTAACACTTTTCGGAGGCCTGGGATTCCAAAAATTGACCCAAACACACTCGCATACACACACGTGATTGCTGCCAAAACACATAACAATTGATTGTTGCAGCAATGTTGTTTCGCACACTTGTGCATCGTAATTGTGATTGTTGTGTTGAATTGTGCGTTGTGCACACATACAACAATTGTGCACACCTATTGTACATGTGTTATGCATGCATTATAACACTTGCATACAGTAATATGAGTGTTTAGTGCCTTGTGCACATGCGCTGGCCTTTGTGTGTCCAACACAGGCCCAGATTTCTTCGTCTTCTCAAATCGATATCTTCAAACAATATTATAAAATACAATTTATATAGAATGATTACAGTTGAAAAAATAATAGTAAATAAATAAAATTATTACAACCCAGAATTAACATTACATGATAAAAAATATTATAAATAATATCCAAAACCCTAAAAACTACAGTACCATTCAATTAACGATCAATCATGTTTTGAAAAAAATTAAACATCATACACTCAATAGATTGTGCCTACACATATATACATGCAATTAATCAAGAACAAAAATCAATTTATTCGAATATATCATACTAGGGCTCTGATACCAATTGTAAGCCCTAGAGTTGTGCAGTGAAACAAAATATCAAAACTTTATTTAAAATATTTTAAGCGACTTAATAACCATATACGATATATAAGAATAAATAACAGGTAAGATTCAAAATCAGACCTACATGTCAACTCTTTTGTTCTTTCACTTCTTGATATAGCTTTCCGATTTGTACCATCGGATCTTCCTCGCTATCTCCCAGGTTCTGACAACTATGTGTGGGTGCATCAAGGGCTTCAGAAGGCTGTATAGAGGTTGAAGAAACTACACCAAACAACTCATGCTTTGTGTAGGGAGAATTCGGCCACCCTAGATCAAAGAAAAATAAAACAATTTTTCTTTTTCTTTTTTTTTCACTTGGCCGACCTCTTTCTTTGTTTCTTTCCTTTCTTTGTGTTTTTCACATATGTGTCGTGTATCACAAAAAAATCTCTATTACGTTAATAGTCAAGTTTTAACAATATTAAAACACCAGAAATGTTAAAATTAGTTTGTTAAAATATCTAATATTCAAAAAACTAATATCAACTACCATATTTAAAAATATCAAATATTTAAAAACAAAATAACATGATATATTACATCACGATAGGGTTACTAGTGACCTAGATTAAATAGGATTCTAAATCCCATTTAATTCAATGTTGTCACTGTGACTTGAATCCATGACCTCCATAAAATAATTAATTCTATTAAGAATTCATAATTATTAATATAATTAAATAATCCTATTATTTAATTTGATTAATTATTAATCCATTTATTAAATAATCACATCATTTAATTAATTGTCTGAATAATATCCTTGTTACTTTCGTAACATAATTAATTGGACCATCCAATTAATTAATCGTGACCCCTATTACCATCAATGTTCCAGGCTAGCAAAGAGACCTAATGGACCCACAGTCTTGAGCTCCAATAATCCTTAGAAAAAATTAATGAAATTCTTTAATTAATATTTCATGATTATTAACCTCAGAGTTACACCACTAAAAACCCAAGGCTGCACTCTCATAATTGTAGATGTTTTTACACAAAACAAAAAATCAGTGTCCATCGATATAGCTATTACATATGGTATGATCTTCCACAAGTAGTTCATAACTAGTACTGGGTCATAAAGTCCGTTATACCCCTCTAATTATATCATTTCCATTGAATACCACTAATTATCTAATGAACAATAAATCCTAATTTCCTTTATGAAAGAAGGAGAGCACTCATATTGTTGAAGCCGCGAATCAACCCTTAAGGAAACTACTATCTACTTTTCGTACGAAGGAGTGGATTCCACTATTATGCATATACTTTCCCAACCATAAGCCAAACCACAATTCCAAGATAAGGAGATATCGATCGGGAATACTACACTGATCTCGTCCATGGTAAATCAAAAACCATAATTTAACTTGAAGAAGTCAGTAAGATACTCAGGATTAAGGTCACCCATATATAGCCATCATTTATCGATGTATTTGAATCTCATCATGTAACAGATCTTCGTGAGATATTCATATAAATCATGGCCTAGTCCTATATGATCACATCATATAAGGTGCCTCCATTCTCATATCACCATATGAATAGTCTATGTTAAGACAACTGTACATTACGGAATGGACTGTAACTGTAGATTAACCATAAATAAAGTACCTAAATTTATTTTCTCTCTACGAACTCTTTAGATTTCAAGTCTCAAACCGAGTTCCTCTGTATATGATACTCATATACTCAGTTTGAGATTACGTCTAGAAATCTTTGATGTTAAGCACATATAATATAAAAATATGAGACATGTAAGTTGAATGAAAAGACTATTTCTTTTATTTATAATTATCATCATTTACATATTACAAGCTTTAGGGCAAAAAACCCCAGCAGTTTATATGTGTCAATCTTGTTGGATCTTCTAATGTTATCGAACTAAACAAAGAGAAGATCAAGATTGTGTATGCCTTAGTGACTAACAAACCTCTAAATCTTGGAGAAGTTTTAATATAACATATTGAAAGTGCGGCTTGTTCAATTCGGTTGGATAAAAAGTTGGCATTTTCGAGGTTTATCTCTCAATTGTGCTTGGCTCTTGTGGTTAAGAGACTTGACTAAGATGTGCTTCTACCTCCCTTAGTGAAATTTAGTGAGAAACGTATGGCATTCATTTTATACAAGAACAAGGGAGGGTCACATGATACATTTAGGCTTTTTGGTGAAATTTGAGATTCAAGCAAAGTATCAAGTACTTCTTGTCTACTAGATTTGGATATGTAATTGAAGGAAGAAGTTAAAGAGTCACAAAGGAAGATTGAGGAGCAAAATGCTAAGATCAAAGTCTTGGAGGAAATCATCTCCTCAAGCAAAGTTTCTACTTAAAAGCATTATGTGAGATCAACCAATCAGTCAAAGTTCTTTGATGGCACAAGTGGCTAGCAAAGATTCACATGATCTTGAGGTATCCATTTTTTTTTCTTTAGTTTTTGGCTTCATTTCATTTCAAAAAGGGGGAGAAATAAACATGACATCTAGCTTTCTTAGTCTTTTTTTTGTTTATGTTTTTTATTTTAAATTGATATTAGCTTGAACTTGGCATGTAATATTTTGTTGTTGTTGAACTTGATTCAAATTTTCTTTTGGAAATACATGTATTAAGGGGGAGAATACATGTATCTCTTTGAAATTAATTGCTATATTCTTGTCAAGTATATTGCCATATATTCTCTTGTATATTCTTGTACACTTAGTTGATTTTAGGTGATTCCAACAGAAGAAGTTCAAGAAGTTATTGAAGATTAGTTCAAGTTTTTCAAATCCATTGAAACGCGAGGGTGTGTATTTATGATCAATCTTCATGTTTTATGTTTTAGTATTTGTCTAGGTGTTTTGACATGGAATTTTCCAAAGCGGAAGATTGTTAGGTTCTTAAGTCTTGTTGGCATAATTCCATACCAAAACAACATTTCCTTCGTATTGATTAGTCATCTAGGATTCGTGGTTTATGAAAAAAATTGGACAACATATCAAGCAAAGAGAAGTCTTCAAGAGGAACTAGCTCCATTGCTTAACAAAAGTATATTGAGACCTTATTCCTCTTATAAGGCTAAGGTGTAGAATTTTTCTCTCAATTTTCCCAACTTCCAAACACCATAACTTTATCATTCAGAGTCCGATTCGAGTGATTCAAATTGGGAAGTTTTAGTAGGAGAGTCTTCTATCATCTACAAGAGATTTTGAGATCATTTGTTCAAGATTTCTAGTGGCTCTTTACCAAAATCCGAAACTATACATTTTTCTTAAGGTATTGATTCATCTCTTGAGTTTTGATCTTCAAAACCTTTAATTACCTTGGGTTTTATTCTTTTATATGTTTATGTTACCTGTGTAAACATTGATTAGAGTAAGAGACTCATTTTAGTGAGATGAGCTTTATTAGAAACAAGTATGTTGAGTTAAGTTTTCTTAAAACTTATCTTTTCTTAAAACCTATTTTTTCTTAAAACCTATGCTTTCTTAAAACAGTTGTTTTTACATGCTTGTGGTTGTATTGTGCTAGCTATCAATAAAGGATTATTTGTGCTTCAATTGATTGATTTTTGATGATAAATAGTCCCTACTTGTGCTAGTTCTTTTTAGTTGAACATATATAGGATTATCACATTTGATTTTGTATTTAGAGCTATTTTGATTTTAATTGATTATTGTGAGAAAAATATGCTCTAAATATCTGATAGATTTTAACTGAGCATATCTTGTGAATCTAGCATATTTTTGTTTGTTACTAAAACCTTGAATATGTGCTTACTGTATATACTTTGATTCAAGTTTTAGTTGCATGAATATATCTAGGAATTAAATATGTTTTTGGTGTTTCACATGGTCTAGAATATTATTCATGTATGGTAACTAGAAAACTTTGATTTTTGTACATTGATGCCAATGTCAAGTTTCTCATAAAGTCACTACAAGAAAAAAAGCCTATTGGGATAATTCTTTTTCATCCCAAGAGCTCGAAATTCGTCTCTATAGACCTATTGGGACGAAGTTCGTCCATATAGAGGAAGAGATAAAAAAATCAACACTTTAAACTCGTGACACATCATCACACACTCTACCACAACCTTACATATCGCCACACTAACACACCTCATCCATTCCTCCATTATTGTTTTTAATGGGTCTTGAACTCATGACCCGACGTGAGTGTGAGTGGTAGCTTTTACCACTAGATCAAATGCTTCAATTTGTTAATAGTTGCACAATATTTATATATAATATATATAGGATGTTAAATTTTTATTGATGATTTTAAATCAAACTCTGAAAAAAAAAACAATTGTTTGATAAATTTAAATTTTATTCCACTGACCAAAATTTTTATTTTAATGATAGTTGTGCACATCCCTTCCACACCTAGTGGTCAGAGGTTCGAGTCCTACCATGCGCATTTTACAAGTAGGTGTTGGGAGTTTTCTCTCTGTTTGTAGGAACATCCCTCTCTTCAGATGTGAGAGTTGTAAGCCATATGTAACCTATCCCTAATAGGAGTTGTATTTTGTATTGTGCTTGTAGAGTCTAATTAATTTCACCAGGTCCCAACAGTAGTCGTATTTCAAAAGAAAATGATAGACATATAATAAAATTTTAATTTTTATCAGGATAAATATTTATCGTCTTTTTACATTCGATGGTGTAAAGCTCAAACCATTACACTACACAACTTCAACTTTGATAAATAATGCAAAACTATTTATACATAATGTAAATATGTTATTAAATTTATTTATATAAAAAAAAATTATTACTATATAATTTAAATTGATTCCTGTAATCTTTATAATTATTTTGTATGCTATACAAATGGCTATTAAAAAACATTTATTAAATAATATTTTATTAAACTATTAGATTAATGGTTACAATAATGGATCAAGAATGAAACTCCCACTTGAGTGGAGATTTTTACCCACAATTGCGATTTAATGAGTAAATTCGTCCCAAATTATGTCGCCTCAAGGACGAATTTTAATTTTCTTCCCACAGCTCACTCTCATCACAACCCTCTCATTGCAATCAAGCCTTATTTATTGTTTCGTTCACCACCAGCATCGAACCACTCACCTGAAACTGAAGCAAAGCTTATCCACTTTGCTATTGCTTCGAATTTATTAATTAAAGCATAATATTTAAATATAACCTCTATATGTTATTACATTTTTATTATAGATTAATTCCAATAATTTCCTTTCTTGTTAAAAAACGTTTACTATAACATTTAATTAAACTTTTTTTTTTCAAATTATATATTGTCAGATGAAAGAACCTATCGTTAATCGTATACGAATTATGGAGACTTTCTTTACATTTTTCAATTTAATCGACAAATGTAATATTTGAATTCCAATCACAAATGGAATAATAAATGTACAACAACTTTTCTAAAAAGTAGTTTTGCATTTTAGATTTTCTTTATAATATTTATAAAAATACATATATAATTTTTGAATTAATCTATAGTAATTAATATAAAAAAGTTAAGCAAATTTAATTACGATTGTCTCTTATAAAAAAGTTTTAAAAAAATAAAGATAAAATTAAGAAAATATAATCCCGATTATCCATATGATGGTATTCTACTCTCATTTAATAAATGGAGCCACGATGTCCATATCTATAAATGAAGTCCTCTATCAATTAATAAATGAATATCACAAAACTATCGAGGATAGACTATGCTATATAATCGTATTCATTGATAGCTCAAATGATAACACTTGCAACCATAAGTCCATCATTTATCTCAAGATTAAGATGTACTCTCCGATTCTCTTCAAATGAAAACTTTTATCCATTGACAGTTCTAGATAAAGTATTTCATTGTGATCCTATTCAATGCACCCAGTGCATTAGATTCTTTTGCCCAAAGACACCACACTTTGATGATTTTAGACTCATCATAACACATTTGATCCCACTCAAATGCTAGCAAAAGAATCTACAACTTTGACAAGATAAAGGCGCCCAAACTTTTATCTTAAGTTGTGAATATTATTTAAGACTTGCTAAAGAATTGTGTCTATCTCATACATATCTAGATGTATGAACAATTCTTCTTTTCTCATAGTCTTTTGGCCTTATGATTATTTACTTTTGACAATTATAATAATTAAACTATAAATGCTATAAGATTTGTTAAACTAGAAATCACTTTATTAGTATGAAAAGATTTTTAAATACATTATTATACTCTTGCTATCGAGAATAATCCCAACACGAACTACAAAAAGGACTACGATGAGGGAAACCCTTTATTCACTAGCGTTCGGGACAGAGGCAGTGACCCAGGTTGAAGTAATTCATAATTCACAAAGGGTTCATCTTTTTCATCCCGAGTTGAACGCTTGTATACTAGAATAGAACTTAGATGAGTTATAAAAAAAAAGATATGTCGAGGGTAAAGACCGCGACCTATCAGCAAAGGGCCGCTAGGTACTGTAACTCGCATGTCCGAATCAGGGGATATCAACTTGGAGATTTAGTTTTGAGGAGGATCTCGCTCAGTGTAAAAGATAAGTCAGCTGGGACTTTGGTGGATAAATGGGAAGGTCCATACCAAGTTGTCGGATTGGCCGGACATGGAGCATACTGCCTTGCCTAACCAGAAGGAAGCGAGTTACCCTGGCCAAGCAATGCTCAATACCTGAAGATGTTTTACCCCTAGAGGTCCTTCCATTTTTCTTATTTGTTTTTATTTCTTTAGAGATTGATTCGCTTTGTTAGCTGATTGTTTTGTGTTTCCTTTCAGCATTTGTTGACGGTGATTTCATGATTAACCTCTTGTCACACAAGTAATACAGAATAATAGCGGATTGCAGATTAAAGTGAACGAAAAATAAATAAGACATAGAGTTTTATGTGGTAAAACCTCAATATGGGAAAACGTCCATAGTTGCCGATAATCACGCTCGTTACGGCTGACGCAATCATCCTGCCACTTTTTCGAATTTCAAACTGTGCGTGATTTTCATTCCGTGTGCATCTACTCCCACTCGCGTCTGGTGGTGTATGTATGTTCTTATAAGGTCATCTGCTCCTATATATAGTCCGAAAACCCTTCATTTTTTTCCTTCACAACTTTATAAAGATTCTTTGCAGAAAACCCTAGCTTTTCATCCTCTTTAGATTCTTGATTTTCCTCGCTTTTAAACTTCTATGTTTCCACTGCATTCACTTATATTCCAAGTATGGGCCTGTTGGGATTATGCTCGACAACAAGAGTGTAATAATGTATTTGACAATCTTTTCATATTAATAAAGTGATTTCTAGTTCAACAAATCTTGTAGCATTTATAGTTTAATTATTATAATTGTCAAAAGTAAATAATCATAAGGTCAAAAGACTATGATAAAAGACTATGAACAAAAACGTATAATTGTTCATACATCTAGATATGTATGAGGTAGACATAATTCTTTAATTAGTCTTGAATAATATTCACAAATTAAGATAAAAGGTTGGGCGCCTTTATCTTGTTAAAGTTGTAGATTCTTTTGCAAGCATTTGAATGGGATCAAATGTGTTATGATGAGTCTAAAATCATCAAAGTGTGGTGTCTTTGGGTAAAAGAATCTAGTGCACTGGGTGCATTGAATTGGATCACAATGAAATACTTTATCTAGAACCGTCAATGGATAAAAGTTTTCATTTGAAGACAATAGGAGAGTCTATCTCAATCCTGATATAAATGATGGACTTATGGTTGCAAGTGTTATCATTTAAGCTATCAATGAGTATGATTATATAGCATAGTCTATCCTTGATATTTTGGTGGTATTAATTTGTTAATCGATAGAGGACTTCATTTATAGATATGGACATCGTGGCTCTATTTATGAAATGAGAGTAAAATATCATCATATGGATGTTTTGAGGTATTGGATATTAAATCTTAACTTTAAGTTTTCAATAGTGTCTATTGAAACATGGCTTCTAGACAAGTCAAAATATCCAAGTTCAAAATGTGGTCATATGAGTAAAAATGGTAACTTGGAGAGCTATATGCGGTCTATGAGCTCTTGGTGATTACTGATAGTCTTCACGAGGATACACTTTCTCTAATAAGGTTGTCTAGGGTATGAATGAGTAACATCAACTTATTCTATCTTTATTTAAGAGTTTAATGTTAGTTCTTTAGTGGAATGAACTAAAACTAATATATTAGACCTAAGTGAATCATTTTTTGATTGTGATTGGGTTGTGTCTATTGGAGCTTAAATTGAGATAGCCTGTCAAGATCCTTAATCCACACGAACTTGCATGGATCACTTGATATATTCTACCAGACTAATTTAATGGTCCATCTAGAATTGTATTAAGGCATGTGGACTTGTTTCTTTTTGTAAGAATGGGTCTTGTTCACATGTAGACTTTGTTTAAAAGTCCAATGGATTTAATAAAATAAGAAAAATAATATATATGCCTATATATTGTCATGGACAGTAAGGCTAATATATAAAGCCTAAAAATATTATTTTTTATTTTATTATTTTATTAAATGGAAATTAATTAATTTATTGATTAATTTATTATTTAATTAAAGGTCAAAATCGTTTTTCTAGTAGGAGATGGTCTCCTAAAATTATACTATTGTTGGTAGTATAATTAATATTAAAGACTATATTTGATAAATAGATAAATAAAAGGAATTATTTATCTAATCAAATTAGGAAGTCTTTAATATGGGTACAAATACACTATTGAGTTGGATTATGAGTCTTGTTGTAGGAAAGAATTCCTTTTGGAAAAGGATTCTTAACCACCAAGTAAATCCACCTAAGGATAGGATTCGTAACCACCAAGTAAATCCTTCTTAGGAGAGGATTTAGTCTCCTATATATAATACCTTTTAAATTCGACCAAGAATGAATTTTTGGTGTGAGAAGTTGTTTTTTATTGTTATATATATAAAAAAATCGTCCAACTCACTGTGTGAAGAATTCGGCCGAGCATAGAGAAAAGATGGAATGTTTTTTTTTCCGATAGTACACTAGTATCCTTTGCATCAAAAGGGTTTTGTGTACAACATCGAATCAAGGTTCACGCGAGTTTCAATCAAATTGATTGATAATTTAAAAGTGACCGGACGTTCTTGATTTTTCTCTTGGAGGATTATTGTGACTAACAAAGAAGAATGTTTTGTTTGTTTCCATCCTCATGTATACAATTTAAAGAAAGGGAGCCCACACTCCTAAGTGATTCACGTTCGTGATTGGATTGGAAGATCTTGCGGATTCAATTTAGTTCAATTGTCACGAAAAAAAAGGTATGATACTTTTTAATATACATCAATTAATCTATGGTTAAGGTTCTTGCTATTAAAAGAAAATTTTTATTTATACGCATTTTGAACCGTTTTTCCCTACAGGACCTAAGGCTTTGTTATCGATATTTCGAACTTCTCATGCATGCCATCGAGGCTGGCGATAATGAGAATTTTGCTAGGCTTGAATCCATTCTTTGGGGTCATTTTCACGCTTATACTCCTTCATCCCAACCCATTGCTTTGAATGTAGATTATTATATGGCCTATCCCAGGTTTATTCCTTCTTCTGTTAACCCTCTTGGTTCCACTTTTGTTAGTGTTTTTTTAGATATGTCGAAGACAACATGGTAAACTTCTAGGGCTTATCCCAAAGAAACCACTCGTCTGGCAAACGACTTAGATATAGTTTCCCAGACATTGAAGATGAAGGATGTCCCGAGAGAATGACAGGATCGCATGCTAAGATTTGCAGTGAACCATCCTTGCGCCTTTGACCTCGAGATAAATTTGGTGATAGACGAGGAACTTGCAAAGTATAGGGATCTATTGGACCTCCCTCGTTCGATGCAATTGACCTGTAGTGGCAAGCGCGCAATGTAGAATTTGCCTCTTTGTGAAGTTCTGATTTATAGGGCCATACTGTCTTCCGGGGTAACTTTCCCCTTACAGCCTTTCGTTGTCCGGTTCTTAGCAGATGTGGGTGTTACCCCTGATCAATTGACCCCTAACTCATATTGAGTGTTGATCAACTTATGGCATTTGTGGAAGCAGATTGGGGGAAAATATCCCCCGACCTTCCAAGAGATACAGAACTTTTATACTTTGGGTCAGTTTGATACATGAGGAACTTTCTATCTCCAGTCGATGTCACTGAGCAGTTGGATTCCCCACGGTTACAAGGAAAAGCCTACCCCTCCAACGTATAAAGTCCACAAAGGTTGCATCTGGGGGTTTCCCTATTCCAACAAGTACTAGAAGAATAGTTGTTTTTTTATCAGTGGAGACTGGGGTGAGGTTGTGGTGGCTGATTCTTCCAATCGGCTAAACCGAAGTAGTGTCCCGAGGAATATTTGTAGCCCCGAGCTATGGAACACGACTACATCTATTATGACCAGGGAACATGCTGACACATTCGTTAAGACAACTCAGACTCTTTGGGAGGTCAGGAACTACCACAACTTATAATCAAAGAGGAGTTGATTGAACTGGGTCTGTTTCCTAAAATATCTGTCTGACACAGGCTTCGTAAGTCTCTGTCTCTAAACTTCCTAGTGGTTGCTTATATCTTTTTCTCATTATTTCCTGTGATGTCTTTCTTTTCAGTATATGAATGAGACATCGTCGCTAGTGAGTAGGCCGAAAAGGCTAAAAATCTTGAATAGGTGAGCAGGAGAATAGTTGTTGATAAAGTGGCTCAAGGTATTGCTCCTCTGAAACATAACTTGGCGGAACACGTATACGATTCTGATCATGATTTCCCAACGATTCATGCTGACCAGGTTGTGGCAAGCAGTCATGATCCCCCTCCTCCGAAGGGTTAGAGAGGGTCGTCTATGGATAGGTCTGGTCAGGTGAAATCTTCCACATAAGGATCTGATTGTGACCGATATAGTAGGGAGAGATTGAGCTGAGATAAGTCCACCAGGGAGAGGCGAAGTCGGGAGGAGCCAAGTAAGGGCAAATCTCATAGGGCTGAGTCTGATGACAGGATCTCTGGCAATAAGGTAACCAAAATAGTGGAGGAATCTTTTATCCCCGAGGCCATCAGTAGGAGGGTGGAGGTTCCAAGTGATGCTAGTCCATTGCCATCTCAGTCGGAGATTGGCCCCATTCTTTTGGATGAAGAAGAGGATGACAATCAGGAGCTAACTAAGTTGATTATACGGGAAGCAACGATCGAATGAAAGGGGTGCTCGGATTGTTTCGGCGTCCTCTTTTATCCTATTTGAATCAACTAAGGCCATCGATTCAGCAATGCCTTCAACTTGTCTCTCGCCTTCTCAAATCCAACCCGATCGCTCCCCCACAGAGTTCCCAGCACATGGTCTAGGGATAGCCTCTATAGAGTTTTCTGTTAAATGTTAGATAGTATTTACCGACTCTGATTTCGATGATGGGGTGCTTAAATCAGAGGAGCAATTTGTTGACGTTGATCTGCTCGATGTCACGGAGGAGCAGATGTTTGGATCGATGCTAAAGTCAAGGATTGGTGCTGCAGTTAAGTTAGTTGAAGATGTTCAGACGGCCCAGTCTGGGGATATTCCCCCTATTACACGGCTCTGGTCCCTCCCTAAGGATGGTGTCAATGAAGGTCAAGTTTCTGTGAGGCAGTGTTTTGAAGCTCTTGTAACTGCTTCTCAAGCTGGTGAGGGTGCTACGGTCTCAAAGAAGCCGACTGTTGCTGATTCGACTATTCCAGTGATGCCTTTGGCTAGTTTTGCCTCTAGCCACAACCGGTCCATCCCATCAGCAATTCCAGATGTTCCAGTTTTTGAATCCTCCCATCCCTCTCACTCAAGCAGTTCTCGAGCTGATCCCCTCTTTATACTTCGATTAATATCAGCTGGTCAGGGGTATATTGGCGATAGGAACTAGAGGGAAGCCAAGACTGTCGCCGCTTCTGAGAGGATCCGTATGATTTTTAACAATGGGGTTTTTATAAGTGCCTTCTGCATAGTGTTTTGCTTGCATATTCTCCGGTGTCTTTAACTCTTACCTCTTTTTTCCAGGAGGTGGAGGAGCTGACCCGAGCCTTGGCTGATCAAGAAGGTATGCTGCTGAGATATCTCGGTTGAAGAAGGCTCTTGCCAAAAAAGATGATGCTCTCAAGTCTTTCTTTACCATTGCTTCCAAGGTTAAGCAGTATGAAGAAGAGCTGAAGGTCCACGCTGCGACTGAGTTTGCCTTGAGAAGGACCATAACCAACGTCCATAATAGGGCTTCAGCATCTGAGATAACCCATAGAAAGCTTACCATGTGGAATGCTGAGCTAGAGAGGAGGGTCACCAAAGTGGAAATGCAGAATGCTCAACTTGAGTTGAGGGCTATCTAGGTTGACCAGTAGCGAAGAAATCCCAAGAGGAGACTCAGCTTGCCCAAGGCACCCTTACCTCTGCCCAGCAGGTCATGCTTGAAATGCAGCAGGCATCTGAGGAGGCTCGGATTCACTATGAACTCCTAGCCAAGGACTTGGAGCAACAACAGCTTAGTATGGAGGTGTTTTCCGAGGAAGCTAGGTCGGCTCTTGAAGTCCAGAATGTGGACCTCTGCAAACAATCCCCAGCTTTTGATGCCATCATGCTAAGAAAGTTTGAGAGGGGGCTGACCACCGCTTGGGCTTTCTTCGTGGGTAAGAGAAGGTCCTCAAAGGAGAATTTTTACAGATGGGATAGAACTATCAAGAGGCACAAAGATAAGTCCCTGGAAGCTATAAGGAATCAAAGGATTTGTTAGAGGGCCTACTGCAGGTCTATTGAGAATGATCCTCATCCCATGCACCTAGAGCTTCCTTTAAAGTCTTCTTTGGCGGTTTTTCATGCCAGCGAAGAAAGTGGTGTCTTACCCAAGGGGGTTGATGTTGGACCTTGGCTAGGTACGGACTATTCTTCCTTCATGGCAGATGAACCCAAGGATTGTATCACTTGGCCAGATTTTGAAGACTTGAGCCAAGACCATGGTGATGATCTCCCTCCCGACGATTATTGGCTTAAAGGTCCTTCTACTGCCCTGGATGTTTAAGAAATTCTTGCGTTGTCATCTATGTGACCGCTACTTTGTAATTGCTCCATTCTATAAATAAAACGAATTTTATTCTTTTCTTGTTTATGTAAAAACTAGTGAATTGATATAAGTTGGTCATCCCGTTACACGTTAGTGATAATCCAGGTCCTAAGCTGGTAACAATAGTTATCTAAAAACCGAAAGATTTATGATAGATTGTAATCGCTTATTAACTTGAACTATGCACGTCGAGCCACACCCAATTTAGTTGTTTCAGTCACGATCACATCCTCTCATTTGGTTCAAATCACCTTTGGTTGTTGCTACGAGTTAGCTCGGATTGTGTGTCGGGCTAACTGACCCAACTGTGGCCATGATGATGCAATTGGTCATGGCCATTCCTTGATCAGTTGCCTGTTAGCTTTTGGTTGTGCTAAAGCCGAATGCATTATTGCTAACCTAGTTCCCCTAATTTGACCGGGACTGTTTGTTAACCCAAACTATATTGAGTCTATTGTCCTAACTTTAGTCAGACAATCTTGTAAGGCAGGGTTTGTTGTAGCCCCTATATAGGTAGTGTCGGGGGGAGCCGCTCTTATTAGCCGATTGGTTACTCAAGCCCCCGATCATCTTACTGTTTTTATGTCAGAAAGTGTTCTTTTATAACCCATTTACATGGTATCTAATTTATAGACTCTTGTATTTTATCTGTCAACTAGGTCATTAGGATGTCTCCCAATAGTTTGTTGATCAAGATTCATTGCACATGGGCTTCTTGTATTTTACTGACTTAGCATATGCCTCTTAGACCCTATGTTTTCGAGTTAAAATACTTATCTCTTGTTCAATTCTTGGCACATCCCATCAGGCGTTTATGTCATGAAGAGGCTCTAACAAGCCTTTATTGCACCTAGTTAGTTTCGGTGAGTGTACAATGCCTTTGCGACATATGTTTTTAGCCGCGTCATGATCCTCGACATATTTCTTTTTTCTTTAAACTCATCTAAGTTTTATTCCAGCATACCATCGTTCAATTCGGGATGGAAGAGATGCACCCTTGGTGAGTTATGAATTACTTCAACCGGGATCACTGCCTCTGTCCCGAACGCCAGTGAATAAGGGGTTTCCCCCATCGAAGTCCTTTCTGTGGTTCGGTATTCCCATAAAACTTCATGCAGCTTGTCTGCCTAGTTCCTTTTCTTGGCATCTAGCTTTGCCTTCAGGGTGTGCTTGATTATCTTGTTTACCTCTTCTATCTGGCCATTGGTCTGTCGAATTGAGCTTCGTTGTCCGTAATTATCATGTCTAGGATTCCGAATTGGTAGATGACGTTCTCCTTAATGAAACTCATCGTATTAGCCTCGGTTATATACAGCAGCATTTCTGCCTTGACCCATTTGATGAAGTAATCTATGGCCACAAAGGCATGTTTTGCCCCACCTTTGGTTGCAGTTGGCATCGAGCCGATCAAGTCTAACCCCTACATGGCGAATGGACAAGATGATGGCAGGCTCTTCAACTGCTCGGGAGGCTTCTTTATGATATAAGTTATCCTCTGGCAACCCCCACATTGATCAGTGACTGCCTGAGCGTCTTGGAATATGGTCGGCCAGTAGAGGCCTCGTCTGAGAGTTTTGTGTGCCAGGCTATTACCTCATGAGTGATTCCCACATACTCTCTTGTGGATGCTTTCTAATATCTGTCTACCTTCCGCTAGGCAGACACATCTCTGCAAGGCCTTCGAGAATCCTCCACTGTACAATTTTCCCCGACAATTGAGTACCTGGTAGCTTTATACCTGAGACGTTTTGCTTCGGTTACTTTTGTTGGCATTGTTCCATCCTTCAGGTATTCGCTGATTGGGGTCATCCAAGTGGTGTACTCTCTTTCAATCACTCATATCTTCAATGTCTCTTCCTAGTCCTCAATGCTTGGCCATTTAAGATGAACAACTGAGATGGTTTTTGACTCTACACCGAAAGTAGCTGACGCCAATTTTGACAAAGCGTTTGCCTTCTCATTCTTCTCCTTTAGGATTTGGAAGATCTTATACGTCTTGAACCTTCATAGCAGCATTCTGGCTACCCCCAAATATACAGCCATATTGTTGTCATTGGCTTGATACTCTTCCAAAATTTGGTTTACCACCACTTGTGAGTCACTGAATATTTCTAGTTCATCAGCCCCTAAAGTCGTACAATCCTTAAGTCCTACTAAAAGTGCCTCATACTCGGCGATGTTGTTAGTGGCTTTGAAGTCAAACCGCATGGTATTTTCTACCTGATCACCTTTTGGAGTAGATATGACTATCCCGGCTATACTGCCGTGTGTGTTTGATGGCCCATCTACGTGCATCTTCCATGGGAACTCATCGTTCTCCTTCAGTATCCTAATCACCTCAATGTTTGGTTTTCCAAACTCTACGATCATGTCAGCCATAACCTGCCTCTTTATTATGGCCCTTGGTAAATATTGAAGGGAAAAGAACGGTTCAAAACGCAACAGAAGCGTGATAAAAACGAAAATTAAGGTTTACGTATAAATAACAAAAATTCCATTTTATACAACGAGAACCTTAACCCTAGATTAATTGACGTATATAAAAAGTGTCATACCTTTTTCTTGTGACGATTGAACAAGCACCGAATTGATTCCGCAAGATCTTCCAATCCAATCACGAATGTGAATCACCTAGGAGTGTGGGCTCCCTTTCTTTAAATTGTATACCTGAGGATGGAAACAAACAAAATCTATTTCGTTGTTAGTTACAAATATCCTCCAAGAGAAAAATCAAGAACGTCCGGCCACTTGTGAATTATCAATCAATTTGATTGAAACTCACGTGAACCTTGATTCGATGTTGTACACAAAACCCTTTTGATGTAAAGGATACTAGTGTACTATAGAAAACAAAAACTTTCTCTTTTTCTCTTTTCTCCTTGGCCGAATTCCACACCCTTTTTCTATGAGTTGATTGAATTTTGTCTAGAGCAAAAACTAAATTTTCTCCCTCAAAATTCTCTCTTGCTATGCCAAATTCTCTCTTGAAAATTACCTAGGCATAGCCGAAATTTTCATCATAGAATTCTTAAGGCTGGCCGAAAATCACACACACATATATATAGGATCATAAATCCTTTCCTAAGAAGTATTTACTTGGTTGGTAATAATCATTTCCTTAGGTGGATTTATTTGGCAGTTAAGAATCCTTATCTAAAAGGAAATCTAACTTCTCCTATATCCATATGGGCTGGCCGAATTTATCATTGATATAGATTAGGAGAGTTTATTCTTTTCCTAAGAAGGATTACTTGGTACTTAAGAATCCTTTCCTTAGGTAGATTTACTTGGTGGTTAAGAATCCATTCCAAAAAGAAATTCTATCCTAACACCAAGACTCCTAATCCAACTCAAAAGTGTATTTGTAACCATATTAAAGACTTCCTAATTTGATTAGATAAATAATTCATTTTATTTATCTACTTATCAAATATATTATTTAACATTAACTATACTACCAACAATAGTATAGTTTTAGGAGACCATCTCTTATTAGGAAAAAGATTTTGACTTTTAATTAAATAATTAATTAATCAACAAATTAATTAATCTCCATTTTATTAAATAATAAATTAAAATTAATATATTTAAGCTATTCTTAATAGCCTTGCCGCCTATACCACATATATGGGCCATATATTATTTTTCTTATTTTATTAAATCCATTGGACCTTAATAAAAAGTCCACATGTGAATCAGACCTATTCTTACAAAAAGAAACAAGTTCTCATGCCTTAATACAATTCTAGATGGACCCCTGAATTGGTCCGGTAAAATATATCAAGTGATCCATGCATGTTCGTGTGGATTGGGGATCTTGGCGGGCTATCTAAATTTAAGCTCCAATAGACACAACCCAATCACAATCAACAAATGATTCACTTATTTCCGATCTATTTAATTTTAGTTCATTCCACTAAATAACTAAAATTGAACTCTTAAATAAAGATAGAATAAATTGATATTACTCACTCATACCCTAGACAACCTTATTGGAGAAAGTGTATCCTCGTGAAGAATACCAATAATCGCCAAGAGCTCATAGACCGCCTATAGCTCTCCAAGTTACCATATTTACTCATATGACCATATTTTGAACTTGGATATTTTGACTTGTCTAGAAGCAATGTTTCAATAGACACTATTGAAAATTAACGTTAAGATTTGATATCCAATACTTCAAAACATCCATATGATGGTATTCTACTCTCATTCAATAAATGGAGCAACGATGTCCATATCTATAAATGAAGTCCTCTATCGATTAACAAATGAATACCACCAAACTATCGAGGATAGACTATGCTATCTAATCGTACTTATTGATAGCTTAAATGATAACACTTGCAACCATAAGTCCATCATTTATCTCAGGATTGAGATAGACTCTCTTATTGTCTTCAAATGAAAACTTTTATCCATTGACTGTTCTAGATAAAGTATTTCATTTTGATCCTATTCAACCTAATGCACTAGATTCTTTTGCCCCAATAAACCACACTTTGATGATTTTAGACTCATCATAACACATTTGATCCCACTCAAATGCTAGCAAAAAGAATCTACAACTTTGACAAGATAAAGGCGCTCAACCTTCTATCTTAAGTTGTGAATATTATTCAAGACTAACTAAAGAATTGTGTCTACCCCATACATATCTAGATGTATGAACAATTCTTCATTTCTCATAGTCTTTTGACCTTATGATTATTTACTTTTGACAATTATAATAATTAAACTATAAATGCTATAAGATTTGTTAAACTAGAAATCACTTTATTCATATGAAAAAGATTGTTAATTACAATATTACACTCTTGCTATCGAGCATAATCCTAACAATCTCCCACTTTCTCAATAGCAAATGTGTCATATCTCTCATCCCCATGTTCTCTAGATGCCTATCAAAACTTTTTTGTGGAAGAGCCTTTGTAAAGGGATCCGTTAGATTTTCGACTGACGCGATCTTGGTAATCGTCACGTCACCCCTATGCACAGTTTCAATTAAAAGATGATACATTCTTTCAATGTGTTTCCCTCTCTTATGACTTCTTGGTTCTCTCGAATTAGTCATTGCTCCACTATTGTCACAATAGATAGTGATATGCTTATTCGCATCAGGAACCACTTCCAAGTCAATCAGGAATTGGCGGAGCCATACAGCCTCTTTAGCAGCCTCACATGCGGCTACATACTCGGCTTCCATTGTGGAATCAGCAATACAAGGTTGCTTGATACTCCTCCATATGACTGCCCCTCCTCCAATAGTAAACACAGATCCTGATGTTGATCTCCTAGAGTCAGAATCTGACTGAAAATCAGAATCTGTATACCCAACAGGAATTAAATCCCCTCCAGAGTATACAAGCATGTAATCTCTCGTTCTCCTAAGATACTTGAAAATATGCTTGACTGCCGTCCAGTGATCAGGACTAGGTTTCGATTGGAACCTGCTAAATATGCCCACAGTAAAACAAGTATCTTGTCTAGTGCAGAGCATTGCATACATGAGACTTCCAAATGCCGATGCGTATAAAACCCTACTCATGAATTGCTTTTCATGCTCATTCTTAGGAACTTGTTCCTTAGAAAGTTTGATTCCATGTCTGAAAGATAACATACCTTTCTTGGAATCTTGCATGGAAAACCTAGACAAGATTTTATATATGTATGAAGCTTGGGATAATGCAATCGTTCTATTCTTTCTATCCCTTAAGACTTGGATACCAAGAACATAACTTGCTTCTCCTAAGTCCTTCATATCAAATTGTTTTGCTACCCATTCTTTTATTGATGTCAATACACCTACATCGTTTCCGATGAGTAGTATATCATCAACATAAAGAACTAGGAAAACCAACTTTTCACCTTTAATCCTTTTGTATACACAAGGTTCATCAAGGTTTTGAATAAATCAAAAACATTTTATGGCTTGATCGAACCTTATGTTCCAGGATCTGGATGCTTGATTCAATCCATATATGGATCTTTGCAACTTGCATACCCTTTCCTCTTGGCCCTTTTCAATGAATCCTTCTGATTGCATCATATAGATGCTTTCGTCAAGACTTTCATTAAGGAAAGCAGTCTTGACATCCATTTGTCAAATCTTTAGGTCTAGAGATGCCGCAATGGATAAGAGTATCCTAACGGATTTAAGCATCGCCACAAAAGAGAAGGTTTCTTCATAATCGATACCTTCCTTCTATGTATAACCTTTAGCTACCAATCTAGCTTTAAAGGTTTCCACATTTCCATCCATTCTACTTTTCCTCTTGTATACCCACTTGCACCCGATAAGCTTTATCCCTTTAGGCAAGTCTACAAGAGACCAGTTGTTTTTGAACATAGATTCAATTTCGGATTGCATTGCCTTTTGCCAGTAGTGACAATCAACATCTTCCATTGCTTCCTTTGTACATATAGGGATCATCGTCATCCGGAAGATTCTCTACAGATTCTCCTAGACCGATGTATCTCTCGGGTTGTCTAACAACCCTCCCACTACGATGAGGTATGGTAGATTGTTGATCTTGTGTTGGTACGGAACTTACAATTAGGCTTGGTTGCAAAACCTCTTGTGGAATTGTATCTCCCAAAAGCTCATTTCGAACAATTCTACTTTTAGGCACAAAATTATTCATATAGTCCCCTTCTAGAAATTTGGCATTTGTCGAAATAAATACTTTAAGATTTGAAGGACTATAAAAATAATATCCTTTTGTTCATTTTGGATACCCTACAAATATGCATGTTTCTGAACGGGACTCCATCTTTTCTATCTTTCCTTTTAACACATGCGCAGGACATCCAAATATCCTTAAGTGTTGTAAACTAGGCTTTCGCCCAGCCCATAACTCATGAAGTGTTTTAGGAACCGACTTAGATGGTACATTGTTTAGAATATACATGGCAGTTTGTAAAGCATATCCCCAAAAAGAACTAGGGAGCTTTGAATAACTCAACATAGACCTAACAATATCCAAAAGAGTTTTATTTCTCCTTTCTGCCAACCCATTTTGTTGAGGTGTGCCTGGACTTCAAGGGCCGACCTAGCTTCCTAAGAAAACACCTCCATACTAACTTGTTGTTGCTCCAAGTCCTTGGCCAAGAGTTTATAACGAATCAGAGCCGCCTCAGATGCATGTTGCTTTTCAAGCATGACCTGCTGGGCAGAGGTAAGGGTGTCTTGGGCAAGCTAGGTCTCCTCTTGGGATTTCTTCACTATTGTCTCACTCAGGATGCCTTCGACTCAAGTTGAGCATTCTGCAATTCTGCTTTTGTGACCCTCTTCTCTAACCCGTCATTCCTCAAGGTAAGTTGCCTAAAGGTTGCCTTAGATGTCGAATCCCTACTCCAGATGTTGGTTATGGTCTTTCTCAAGGCAAACCCATTCACATCATGGGCCTTCAACTCCTCTTCATATTGTTTAGCCTTGGAAACACTGGCAGAGGAAGACATGAGGGCATCATCTTTTTCGACAACAGCCTTCTTCAACCGAGATATCTCAGCAGCCTGCCCCTTTTGATAAGCCAAGGCTCGGGTCAGCTCCTCCACCGCCTAGAAAAAAAGGGTAGGAATTAGAGAAACTGAAAAATATGCAAGCAAAAGACTATACAGAAGGCACCTACAAAAACCCCATTGTTAAAAATCATGTGGATCTGATAAAAAACAGCGGTAGTCTTGGCTTCACTCTAGTACCCATCACCAATATACCCATCACCAGTTGACATTGATCAAAGCATAGAGCGGGGATCAGCTCGAGAACTGCTTGAGAGACGGGGATGGAAGGATATGGAAACTAGAATATATGGAATTACTGATGGGATGGATCGGTTGTGCCGAGGGACAAGTTGGAGGCATTGCTACATCGGCAACCTTAGTTGATTCAAACGAGACAGAAGAGGATGCCGAAACCATCCGATCACCCCTTTTCTTCGACCACTACTCCAATAGAATCAACTCAGTTAGGGTCCCCTAATCATCCTCATCCTCATCTTCATCATCCAAAACAATGGGGCCAATCTTTGGCTAAGATAGCAACGGATCAGCATCACTCGGAACCTCTGCCCTCCTACAGATGGTTTCAGGGGCAGAAGATCCCTCAACTATTTTGGCTACCTTGTTACTAGGGATTTTTTAATCAGACTCAGCCCTATGAGATTCGCCCTCACTTGGCTCATCCCGAATTCACCTTTCCTTGGTGGACTTATCTCGTCTCGATCTCTCCCTACTAGACCGGTCATGGTCAGATCCCTCTATGGAAGAATGCACCCAACCAGACCTATCCCTAGACGATCCCCTCCGACCACTTCGGAGGTGTGGGATCATGACTGCTTACCACAATTTCGTAGCATGAATCATCGGAAAATCACGATTGGATTTGTATACGTGCTTCACCAAGTCATGATCAGGAGGAGCAATGCCTTGAGCCATTTGATCAGCTGACGCTCTCCTGCTCACCCGATCAAGATTTTTAGCCTTTTTAGTCTGCTTACCAGCAACGATGTCCAGCTCATACACTGAAAAGAAAGACATCATAGGAAATAATTAGCAAAAGATATAAGCAACCACCAAAAAGTTTAGAAACAGAGACTTATGACGCCTGCATCGGGCGGACATCTCAAGAAAGAGACCCAGTTTAATCAACTCATTCTGAGTACAAGCTGAGGCGGTCCCTGACCTCCCATAGAGTCTGGGCCGCCTTAACGACTGTGTTAGCCTGTTTCCTAGTCATAACAGATGTTGTCTTAATCCATAGCTCGGGGCTACATAAGTGCCTCGGGACATTGTTTCAGTTTAGCCGATGGGAAAGAACAACCACTGTAATCTCACCCCATTCTCCACTGATAAATAACCTGCTGTTCTTCTAGTACTTGTTGGAGGAAAGAAACCCCTAGATGAAACATTTGTGGTCTTTATGCGTTGGAGGGGTAGGCTTTTCCTTATAACTGTGGGGAATCCAACTGCTTGGCATTGTCAACTAGAGGTAAAAAGTTCCTCATGTATTAGACTGACCTAAAGTGTAAAAGTTATGTATGTCTTGGAGGGTCAGGGGGTATTTTGCCCCAATCTGCTTCCACAAATGTCATAAGTTGATCAACAACCGGTATGAGTTGGGGGTCAGTTGAGTAGGGGCAACACTTGTATCTACCAAGAACTGGGTGATGAAAGGTTGCAAGGGAAAAGTGACCCCAGAAGACATTATGGCCCCATAAATTGTAACCGCACTAAGAGACGGATTCCACACTGCACGCTTGCCACTGCAGGTCAATTGCACCGAAAGAGGGAAGTCGATCCGATCACTAAACTTTTAAAGTTCCTCGTCTGTCACCACATTTATCTCGAGGTCGAAGACGTAAGGATGGTCTGCTGTAAATCTTAGCATGCGAGCTCGCCATTCCCTCGGAACATTCTTCATCTTCAATGTCTAGGGAACTATCTTTAAGTCGTTCGCCAGACGGGTGGTTTTTTTGGGAGAAGCCCTGAAAGTTTGCCTTGTTGCCTTCGACATATCTGAATAAACACCAACAGAAGTGGAGCCAAGAGGGTTAGCAGAATAAGGAATAAACCCTGGACGGGCCATAAAATAATCTACATTCAAAGTGATAGGTTAGGATGAAGGAGTATGAGTATAAAAAAGACCCCAAATAACGGATTTGAGCCTATCAATATTCTTATTATCGCTAGGCTTGATGGCATGCATGAGAAGTTCAAAATATCAATAACGAAGAGTTTGGTCCATACCTAGAATATAAGCGAATGTAGTGGAAACACAAGTTTAAAAACGAAGAAAAGTAAGAATCTAAAGAAGACGAAAAACTAGGTTTTCTACAGAGAATCTCTATGAGGTTGTGTAGGAAAAAATGAAGGGTTTTCGGACTATATATAGGAGCAGATGAGGTCATCACGCCACCAGAACATGAGCGGGAGTAGGTGCACATGGAACGAAAAACACTCGCTGATTGATATTAATGTTCAGTTGTGAAGCATTAAATGCGCATTAATGAATGACACGACAAGAAAAACAAATTAGTTAAACACACTTCACCGAGTGGATTCCATTTGGAAACAAGATACTCGGTCATGTATGTTTGAGGGGGGTGTTGTTATTGGCAAATCCTAGACTACATGGCACGTCAGTAAAGACAAGGGTCAGAGGTGCCATGTCACTGGAAAGCGATCAGAATGAGTTAACCCAAGCGATCAGAATGAGTAACATATCTTTCTTTGAATCCTGCATGAAGAATCTAAACAAGATTTTATCTATGTATGAAGCTTGGGATAATACAATCGTTCTATTCTTTCTATCTCTTATAACTTGGATACCAAGGATATAACTTGCTTATCTTAAGTCCTTTATATCAAATTGTTTTGCTAACCATTCTTTTATTGATTACAATACATCTACATCATTTCCGATTAGTAGTATATCATCAATATAAAGAACAAGGAAAACCAACTTGTCGCCCTTAATTTTTTTGTATACACAGGGTTTGTCAAGGTTTTGAATAAATCCAAAACCTTTCACAGCTTGATTGAACCTTATGTTCCAGGATCTGGATGTTTGCTTCAATCCATATATGGATCTTTGCAACTTGCATACCTTTTCCTTTTGGCCATTTCAACGAATCCTTCTGGTTGTATCATATAGATGCTTTCGTCAATACTTCCATTAAGGAAAGTTGTCTTGACGTCCATTTTCCAAATCTCTAGGTCTAGAGATGTCCTAATGGATTTAAGCATGGCCACAAGAGAGAATGTTTCCTCATAATCGATACCTTCCTTCTGTGTGTAACCTTTAGCTACCAATCAAGCTTTAAAGGTTTCCACATTTCCATCAATTCCTCTATTCCTCTTGTATACACACTTGGACCCAATGGGTTTTATCCCTTTAGGCAAGTCCACTAGATACCAGACTTCATTTTTGAACATGGATTCAATTTTGGATTTCATTTTATTTTGCAAATGGTGATAATCAACATCTTCCATGGCTTTCTTGTACGTGCAGGGATCGTCGTCATCTGGGAGATTCTCTACTTATTCTCCTAAACTGATGTATCTCTCGGGTCGTCTACTAATACTGTCACTACGACGAGGAATGGTAGGTTGTTGATCTTGTGTTGGTGCGGAACGTACAATTAGGCTAGGTTGAGAAACCTCTTGTGGAATTGTATCTCTTGAAAGCTCATTCAGGACAATTCTACTTTTAGGTACAAAATTATTTATATAGTCCTTTTTTCAAAAATTTAGCATTTTTAGAAATAAATACTTTAAGATTTGAAGAACTATAGAAATAATATCCTTTGGTTCTTTTTAGATACCCTACAATTATGCATGTTTCTGAAAGGGACTCCATCTTTTCTATCTCTCCTTTTAACACGTGCACAGGACATCCAAATATCCTTAAGTGTTGTAAACTAGGCTTTCGCCCAACCCATAACTCATGAGGTGTTTTAGGAATTGACTTAGATGGTACATCGTTTAGAATGTACATTGCGGTTTGTAAAGCATATCCCTTAAAAGAATTAAGAAGCATTGAATAACTCAACATAGACCTAACCATGTCCAAAAAAGTTCTATTTCTCCTTTCTGCCACCCTATTTTGTTAAGCTGTACCTGGCACAGAAAACTGAGAAATTATCCTATTATCAATAAGATATTGATGAAACTCACCAGATAGATATTCTCCACCACGATCAGATCTAAAGATTTTTATGTGTTTCTTAAGCTGATTTTCAACTTTCGCTTTAAATGTTTTGAACATGTCAAAAGCATCTGACTTATGTCTCATGAGATACACATAGCCAAATCTTGAGTAATCATCTGTGAAAGTGATGAAGTACTCCTATCCACTTCTAGCTTGAATGCTCATAGGACTACACACATCAGTGTGTATCAATCCTAAACATTCAGTGGCTCTTGTGCCTGTAGCTGTGAACGACCTTTTGGTCATTTTACCTTCCAAACAAGATTCACAAGTTGGTATATCATCAACTTTTAAGTCACTTTAAGGTCCATCACTAATAAATTTTTTGATCCTATCAAGGTTAATATGACTTAGGCACAAATGCCATAGGTAGGTTTCATCTTTTGATAATTTTACTCTTTTATGATTAGGTTGCATTGATTCCGTGTCTAACAAGTGAGAGATATTGCTATGCAAATAGAATAAACCATTTTCCAATGTACTTTTGCACCAAATTTGTTATTCCTACTAATAATAAAAGTTTTATTAAAAGTAACCGAATATCCAAATTTATTAAACAAGAAACTGAAATTAAATTCCTCTTGAATTGAGGTACATAATAAACGTCTATTAAATCTAAAGGCTTATAAGAATCTAAACTAATTCTAATATCTCTCACTGCACACCACTGTACTAGTAGACACCAACGCTCCGTTGTCTAATCGTAAGTTGAATTCATTCTCATTCAATCTCTTCCTTTCCCGGAACCCTTTCTAGTTAGTCCCAAGTTTATTTTTTCTTCTGTTAATTCTTGACCTTCTTACTGGTCTTAACAGTAGCAACTTTACTAACCGTATGAATCTCTTAACCCTTGCCTTTCAAAAGAATTTTCTCGGTGCTTTGAACATCTTGTATCAGGCCATACAAGGTGTATTCCTTATTGTTCAAGGTATAGTCCAACTTGAACTGATCAAAGGAATTTGGCAGTGAGTTGACAATCATATCAATTCTCGTCTCACCATCTATCTCAGCACAGTTGAGTTCAACAATATTGAGATGTGCTATTACTTTCATTATGTGATCTTTCATAGCCTGTTCAGGTTTCATCCAAAGATTCATGAAAGCATTCATTGCCTCTCTCTTAGTCGTCCTAAACTTTAGAGACATCATTATATCAGTAGCAGTCTCCATTTCTTCATGTTACTGTTACCACACGTTAGAGATGGTGGCCATAATGTAACATTTGGCTATCTCATCAGAAGTCTTCCACTGCTGATACTCGTCTATTTGCTCCTCAGTAGATTCATTTGTAGGAGTTGGTGGTTTCGGGGTACACAGAACAAACTTATGCTTTTCATCTTGTAGCAACAACCCAATTTTTTTTTTCCACGTGATATAATTATCACCAGTTAAAGTATTATCTTTTAGGATGTTGATTAGGGATGAGGTCATGATTTCTGAATAATAACAATGATTATATAAGTAAACAATCATGATAAAACACTTTCGAATATTTATCTTAAATTATATAAAATAATTCAATCATAAAATTCAACGGTGATCCAATACCCATAAATGTCGTGCTTCTTTTGGGAATTCTCACCATCTACTGGTTGGACTAGGTCCCACTTAATTGTTAATATAACAACCAGTGTTTTCAATTTTAGCCTTACAATTTTATTATCAAGAACTCTTGAGAGGATATTAATAAAATCACATTGAGTGTTTTACAAAGTTATCGACCTTCAATATATTCTCTCATGAATATCCCTCATTTGAGAGTAGATATCGTTTGAGTCAATTTCTAGTCTATCCTTCTAAGAAAGTATCTTGCTAAATTCCATTCATGAATAACACCATTGGGGGGTTATCACACGAAACTTAAAGCTCAACTAAACTTGGAGGTTGTAGGTGTTCCAAACACCTTTTCCCACTCAATTGTTTAAGGCGTGTGATCGAATTCCATAAGAAGATTTACCAAGTTATGTAGATGCCCATTAGATACCTAAACCATTTATTGCATGTTCATACCAAAAGAGATATATGAGTGACACTCCTATTCTATAGGACATGTTTTCAAACAATGACAAACATTGCAATATTTACGAAAATATAATAGCTACAATTTTGGTCTATCCTAGAAAAGCAAGTAAATTATAATTTTTGGAATACAAAAAACTCATTTCTTAGCGAACAAGTCTTCACACGGCCACCGTCCGTTTGCACACCCCTTGGCTGCCTCCCATGGGAGTGCGCACCCCTTGGCTCCATAAAGGGATGTCATGCATAGCCCATGGCATCCATAGGGCTACCGTGTGCAGCCCATACCACAACAATCGTGGTCGCGTGCTAACTCGCGTGCATGGTACCAAAGTTGTTCCGGTTGCTTCCAATTCTTCAAATCTTTTAATCTTCGATACTTGAATACATTACAACATAATTTATTTTATTACAATAATAAAATAAAATAAATAACTTAGCAACTACCAAGAAGGAAATTATGATAATAATTGGCTACCATTCTTGTTACAATTCCAAAACAAAAATACATTGAAATTCTAGGACCAAAATTAAGCAATAACAAATCATATCATAAAAACACACACACACACACACACACACACACACACACACACACACACACACACACACACACACACACATATATATATATATATATATATATATATATATATATATATCCATACATTCCAATGTAAATATATATGTAAATACCTATAATGTCATCTCTTTCTAAAACATGCAAATTTACATTAAAAATAAATAGATTCACGTATGTATACATCAATTAATCAAGGGTGCAACCTGACTCAGATACCAATTGTAGGGAAAAATCAAATCAAAAAACGCCAGAAGAGAAAAAAAGGGTTTTGAGTATATTTTAAAATTTTCCCTTTAAAAGAAAGAACATTAACCCTTGATTAATTAACATATATTAAAAGTATCATACATTTTTCTCATGACTATTGAAGTTGCGCCGAATTGAATCCGTAAGATCTTTCAATCCAATCACGAACGTGAATTACCTAGGAGTATGGGCTACCCTTTTTTGAATTATATACCCGAGGATGGAAACAAACAAAATCATTTTCTTTTGTTAGTCACAATAATCCTCCAAGAGAAAATCTAAGAGCGTTTGATCACTTATGAATTATCAATCTATTTGATTAAAACTCACGTGAACCCGATTCGATTTTTGTATACAAAACCTTTTTGATGTAAATGATACTAGTGCACTATCGAACATAAAAACGTGCTCTCTTTTCTCCATGCTTGGTCGAATTCTACATTATTTCTATGAGTTGGCCGAATTTTATCAAGGGCAAAAACTAAATTTTTCTCTTTCAAAACTTTCTCTTGGTCGAAATCTCTCTTCCAAAAACTAGGGCTTGGGTGAAATTTACATGCCATATATATAGAAGACCAAATCCTCTCCTAACGAGCATTTATTTAGTGGGCAATGATCCTCTCACTAGGAGGATTTACTTGGTGGCCAAGAATTCTCACTCAAAGAAAATTTCTTTTCCAGACCAAGACTCCTAATCTAACTTAATAGTGTATTTATTCAATAATCAATTATTGAATATAAATTAAATTGTGACTATATTTAAACTTCCTAATTTGACCAATTGTCAATTAGAGTTTTGATAGAAATAAATAACTACCAGATAAATAAATTCCTTTTATTTATCTACTTATCAAATATAGTATTTGATATTTATCATACTACCAACAATAGTATGATACTAGGAGATCTTCTTCTACTAGGATTTTTTTTACTTTAATTAAATAATTAATTAATTAACAAATTAATTAATTTCTATTTAATAAAATAATAAAATAAAAACAATAAAATAGGCTATTATATTTAGCCTTGCCCCAAGTCCATACATGGGCGTATATATCGTTTTTGTTTTCTATTTTATTAAATTCATTGGACCTCAATAAAAGGTCTACATGTGAACTAGACTCGTTCTTACTAAAAGAAACAAGTCCACATGCCTTAATACAATTCTAGATGAACCCATAAATTGGTCCGGTAGAATATATCCATGCAAGTTCGTATGAATTGAGGATCATGACGAGCTATATAAATTTAAGCTATACTAGACATAACCTAATCACAATCAACAAATGATTCACTTAGGTCCAATCTATTAATTTAGTTCATTTCACTAAAGAACTAAAATTGAACTCTTAAATACAAATAGAATAAGTTAATATTCCTCATTCGTACCCTAGACATCTTAATGGAGATAGTGTATCCTCGTGAAAAATATCAGTAATCACTAAGAGCTCATAGACCGCCTATAGCTCTCCTAGTTACCATATTTACTCATATGACCACATTTTGAACTTGGATATTTTGACTTCTCCAGAAGCCATATTTCAATAAACATCATTGAAAACTTAATATTAAGATTTAATATTCAATACTTCAAAATATTCATATGATGATATTTTACTCACATTTAATAAATGGAGCCACGACGTCCATATCTATAAATGAAGTCCTCTATCGATTAACAAATGATACCACCAAACTATCGAGGATAGTCTATGCTAATTAATCATACTCATTGATAGCTCAAATGATAACACTTGCAACCATAAGTCCATCATTTATCTTAAGATTGAGATAGAATCTCCAATTGTCTTCAAGTGAAAACTTTTATCCATTGACGGTTCTAGATAAAGTATTTTATTGTGATCTTATTCAATGCACCTAGTGCACTAGATTCTTTTGCCCCAAGACACCACTCTTTGATGATTTCAGACTCATCATAACATATTTGATCATACTCAAATGGTAGCAAAAGAATCTACAACTTTAACAAGGTAAAGACGCCCAACCTTTATCTTAAGTTGTGATTATTGTTTAAGACTAATTAAAGAATTGTGTCTATCTCATACATATCTAGATGTACGTTTCACATAGTTGTTTGACCTTATGATTATTTACTTTTGACAATTATAATAATTAAATCATAAATGCTATAAGATTTGTTAAACTAGAAATCACAATATTAATATGAAAAAATTATCAAATACATTATTACATTCTTGCTATTGAGCATAATCCTAACAATTTAAACACTACCAAATATCAGGAATAAAAATCAATCACCAAAGGCAAAAAAACATACCATAATCAATCAATGTAATGTTTGGGTGTGTGCCTTAAAACTTGTAATTCATATATGTGAATTGAACATAAATAAAAGAAATAGTTTATCCATTCTCTCATACATATATAACATGTGTACTTAACATCCAAGATTACCGGATGTAATTTCGAACTAAGTATATGAATGTCATATACAAATGGATTATGTTTGAGACGAGCAATCTAAAGTGTCCGTAGATAGCAAATAAAGATGGGTACTTTATTTACGGTTAATCTACAATTATGGTCCATTCCGTAATGTACGGTGATCTTATCTTTGATAATTCATTTGGTGATATGAGAATGAAGACACATTGTATTATGTGATCATATATGACTGGGTCACGATCTATATGAATCTTTCACTAAGATCTGTTTCACGTTGAGATTCATATATCGACAAATGATGACTATATATGGGTGATCTTAATCTTGAGTGTCTTATCGACTCCTTCAGATTAGATCATGGTTCTTGATATACCATGGGTGAGATTGGAGTTGCATTCTCGATCAATATGCTCTGTATGTTAGGATCACGGTTTGACTTGTGGCTAGGAAGGTTTGTACATAATAGTGGAATACACCCATTCTTACAAGAAATAGATGGTAGTTCCCTTAAGGGTTGATTCAGGGCTTAAACAATATAAACGCTCTCCTAATTCCTTACGGAATGTTGGATTTACTATTCATTAGAGAATCAATGGTACTTGATGGATATATATAATTAGATAGGTATAACGGACATTATGACCCAGCTCTAATTATGAACTACTTGTGGATGATCATACCATATATAATAGCTATATCGATGGATACTAAAAGTTAATGATTTGTGTAAAAACATCCACAGTTGAGAGAGTGCAGCTTCGGGTTTTTAGTTGAATAACACCGAAGTTAATAATCATGAAATATTAGTTAAAGAGTTTAATTAATTATTTCTAAGGATTATTGGAGTTCAAAATAATATGGGTCCATTAGGTTCCCTTGCTACCCCGATTGATTAAGGTAACAAGAGTCACAATTAATTAATTGATTGTCCAATTAATTATGTTACGAAAGTGACATGTGCCTATTAAATAATTAATTGAATAATGATATTATTTAATTAATGAATATTAATGATTATGTTAGTTAATTAATTAGATTATTTAATTGTGTAATTAATCATTAGTTCATTAGTTGGAGGGAGTTGATTGATATTTAATTTTTAATGAAGATAAGATAATTTGATTATTTTATTTTTATTAAATTAAATATTTAAATTTGAATTTAAAATTTTTAAATTCAAAATAAATTTTTAAATTAATTAATATCTTTAAAGATATTAGATATCTTTAAAGATATTAGATATCTTAAAAGATTTGATTAATTAGTTTTATCAATATATATATATATATATATATATGATATATGTTTTTCGGAAACTAATAACACAACACACGTTTAGAATATTGAGAATCAATTTGAGCGTAGAACCAAGAGAGAAAAAAAAATCTAGAACGGTTCTGGGTACTTTTGAAGGCATAAAAAGTTTTCTTTATTTTCTCTCCATTCTTCATGTTCCTGAGTACCGTGACGAGTCTACACGCCGTTAGCAATCCCGAGAGATAATCAGGAAGATCTTGTGGTTCAAATCAGGAAGTAGATTGAAAAGAAAGAAGGAGCCTACAACGCTGGTATGAAATCGTTTAACCTTCTTTATTGTTTTCAATTATTGCTGTACAATTAGGTTTACTTGATGATTGCATAAAACTTTTTAAAACCCTTCCGCAACGCAATCTGTAACCCTGATTACCTATATGTAAAACATTTAAAACTTCTAAAATATAACATTCAATGTAAACAAAACCGTAATTTACTGAAAACAAAACCAAAACAACATATTCACCCTCATTTTTAACGTTTTTAATGTTAATAATTAAGTAATCAGTGAAACAAAGCATAAACATCATAACAACACATACCATGCAATGATTCATACGTATAAAAAACAATAATTAAAAATAAAATTCGATAAACCTTTCATTTTAAAAGTAAAAAACTTTTAAATCATAACATTAAAAAAGAAACAAAACCCTAAATTATTAAAAATACAACCAAAACAACATATTAACAATTTTTTTTTTTATGTTTTTAATGTTTAACCACCACTAAAACATCAATTACACCATAATTTGACATGTGGCACACCAAACCAAAACTCCTAAATTTCAGAAGACAGAAACCTTAATTAGTCAAGTTTAACAAAAACAAACGCATCGAAATACAACCATGCATCTAAAATCTCCAAGAATAATCGAAAACAAGAAATAGAAGTTTGAATGATCCTTTACAACCAAAACAACCGGTTTCTTCTCAAATCTTCTTACGTTTAGTGGAAAAAACAGTCAATATGCTTAACCCTATCCTCGTTTTAGTCTTAACAATGGGGTAAAACTCTGGGTAAAATGATACTTCCCCAAATCATTAAATTAGAATTGGACTAGTCGGTAGTTTAAGTGGTTTGTCTTTTGGGATATAGGACGGCAGGCAGAGAAAATGGAGAAAGTGGAAGAGAAGGAGAAGGAGAAGGAGAAAGGGAAAGAGAAGGTGTGTAAGAAGTGTAACGAAAGCTACACTTGTTCTTCCAACACCTCGTCTTCCTGCCGTTATCATACTTCCTTCTTCGTCTGTCGTCGTCACGACGACCAAAAGAGGTACGCATCTTTATTCATCATTGATCATAATTTTACTTTACATACCCTTTTTTTGCAATTTCAATTCTTGCTTGATTTTTACTTCATATACTATTATATTCAGTTACACGATTGCTTGTTTGTTTTGGAAGGAAAATGTTAAACACTCCTTTACGGCTCAGTTCTTATTCACGCTGTTTGTTTATAATGTGATATTTTAGAAATAGTGGAGTGGACATGAGATATAATTAATGTAATTTAGGGGTTCTTATTGCTGCACTCACAGAAGTCATTAGAATATTCTGGAGTTTTGCAAAAGGTTGATGGGATCTTCTTAAAAGATTAAAAGGGTTTTTTTTTTTTTTTTTTTTTTTTTTGGTGGGGGGGGGGGGGGCGCGGAGGGGGGAGGGTTATTGGCTGTTATAGTGGCGCTATTTTCACATTTTTAATGCTTAAACTACAGATATCACCATTATCCAAGTATTGAGGAGAACTACACCCAATATACATGTGAGATATACCATTTTGTACGAAGATGACTTGCATATTTTAACTTTGATTACCACTATATTAGATATTTTCCAAACAAGCTCAAAATAATAAAGTAGCCTGGTCACATGCCTTTTTTCAGAATAGTAATATACTAATATTGGTTGTTGCTCCTCATTTCCTGGTTCGTGTTAGGTTTTAGCATAGCAGAAGTCAAGTACATTTTGTTGATGACAATCTTATATAGTAGATTGTTATGTGAAAGGAGAGGTTCTGATACTATTTAGGCAACCAGGATGGGTCATCTCTGATGGATATGAGGTGCACACATAAATAGAATCAAGAGAGATATGGAGGCCAAAGGGGGGGTTTTCTTCTTTGTGGTTATGGTGTTTGCCTGGTAAACTGTTGAAGTTGAAGGTCCTTTGACTGAAGCTTTAGGAGTATGCACGGATCCCCTGATTGTCTGTCAGGTTTGCTAAAAGACCAGTAGAACAAACTGAGCTCTCATGATATTATCAAATTTTTCTTCCATGTTGTATAGTACTGGTGGGGTTGTAAGTGTGTTGATGTTTGACTGCTGTGGTGCCAGTGAAGTAGCTGGTTTTGTTGAAAGGCGGTGAAGTTGATGATGGAGGACATAGATGGGGTTGGTGATTGTCGTGATTATGTTTGCACAATCAAGCATTAACTAGCATTGTTAATTGCTATTCGGTCCATGAAACTGTACAAATTTTCACAGTTGTTTTCTGTTTGAATTTTATTCTTCGTCATTTTGAATGGGAAATATGAATATCATAAGTGGTGAAAATTGGGTGCCCTTGTTTATAGCTGCTGTTTTGTTTAATAACTTTTATGGCGACGGCTGTTGTGTGTGGAGATGCTGTTGTACATGGGTGTGTTCATGTTAGCAATTTCACTGTTATACTAAATCTTCTGCTGGTGCCATTAAAATTAAAATGTTGAAGAGGTGATTGTGTAGAAGCAACATGCTGTTTTGCTGGCAGCAGTGGCAGATTGTTAGACCACAAATACGATTTACTTATTCTAGAAGGAAGGGTAAAGCGAGCAATAACAACTAAAGAATGACAACATACATGAGCTGGAATTGGAGGAAAGGCTGGAAGGAAGAATTCTGTTAGGGAAAATATGGGCAACTGGATTCTGTTATGAATTGGGTAGGGACTAGATTTGTGAGAGTATATATTAACAGCCATGGTGCTGTAATTAGGCATGGGAGAATTCATTTGTAAAGAGTTCAGCTCTAATGGAGAGACAAACCTCTCAAATGCTTGATTCTAATTTGTTTGGCATCAAAGTTTATAAATAAGAAACTCACATTTCCTTTCTATCATCATACACTGTCTTTACAACTTAGTCTTGTTGCAATTTCTTCTACTTAATCTCTGTTATAAATTCAAAGTCCTATCACAGATGATGGTGCTGGTATGGCTAATGTCATACCTCATTATGAAACAAATAATAAATAATACAATTTCTTAATGATGATCTTCATTTTTTGTCCTGGAAGGTTTGATAGCATGCTTCATCACTTCAACATGAGGTTATTTTTTTGGCTTAGCTTTGCTTTGTTGCTTCTAGATTTTCAAAATTTACCTTTTATTTGATAATGTTTATATAAATTGCTTTTTTTGCTTTTGTGTGGTGGAAGCAAACTCGGGTTGGCCTTTGTGGTGTTTGCATTAATTTCCATTTATTTGAAGTTGTGAGTCCAATCATTTGAGAGTGATACTTCATCCAATATCTTTAGCTTTTCTGTTTCTATTAAATTTTATTTCTATCTGACTTTGATTCAAGAATGCAGGGGGTTCTGTATTGTTATTGGCGTAATTTGGATGATACGACACGTCAGCAAAAGACAAGGGTCGGGGGTGCCACGTCATCAAAAGTCAACTAGATCGACCCAAATTGACCAAAGAAAACCTGTCAAACCCCCCCCTCGACCCTTGATAATGTAAACGATCGAAGAAGAAGACCCGATCGGGATTGCCAAGACGGTCGGGGGAAAGGTTGTGATCGAGGTAAAACCATTGATCGGGGAAACTAAATTTGGTCGGGTTTGACTGGTAGTCGGCTGCATGACACTTGGACAACACTTAACTTTAATAAAGTTAAGACTCTAATAATCAGAGAAAGAATCGGACTTGAGTAAGATATCTTGAAGTACATCCTGATAAGGAAACAAACTTCCTAATAGATATCAAAGTGTAAATCAGGCAAGAGATCTATTGCAATTAAAATACAAGCAGCGCAAAACATGAAAGAAAACAAAACGATTCAAACAAAATAGAGTTTGGTTCCATTACGGGAACTTACATTACTTATACATCAAGATTTAGGGTTTTATGCATATAGAAATAGACCTTAATAACATCTATAGAGGGGTGAACACCAATTAAGTTCATAAGTGTGCAAGAGAGATTTTGTAAGAGAGATTGTGTGTGTAATTGTTCTCAATTTAGTGAATTTCTTCTCGTCGTTGCCGGCAACCGGATGTTTCCCCACCTTGGGGTTTTACCACGTAAAATCTTGTGCCTTGTTTGCTTTTTATTTATTTCGATTCATAGTTTGATTGTTTTTTCACGTTCACTTATTTGACGAGTGATCAACTAACCCTAATCCAAAAATCACCGTTAACAACTGACGTTAGAAGAATGGGGTGAACCTTTGTTAGCATGGCGTTTGAATAATTGATTTCAGGAAAAAGTTTATGATAAACGATATCATGGCCACCAGCAGAGACATAAGTCTATCTCCGCATAACACCGACGCCTCGTGCGGTGCTAACGTCCCCAATCCTGTTGATGTCATTGCCGCTGAAGAATTTCTGCCCTCAAGAACTCCACCATCTACCAGACCTGATACTGTTACATCCATAAATGTAACTGCTGGTATTTCCCCAGATGTGTTCCGGTAAATCCAGGAATCCCTGTGGAAAGTCATTGACGATCCCGCTAGACAGGGAATCAGCATAACGGCCACTGTCAACCTGAGTTTACCATACCAGCTCTCTACACCGGTGGTGGCCCAGGATCCCAGGGTTCGTTCTGAAATAGTGGTAATTACTCCAGGAGCACCCCAAATATCCAGAAGCGATAGGGCGGAGCGTCGTGAAAGAAGGGAACGTTCACACAGGAGGGACGACCGCCAAGAAGACCAGAGAACTAGGGAGCACAGGGAGTTCAGTTCATAGGAAGGTTTGGGGAGGTATGGTGGAGGAGAAACCCACCCCGAGTAGGTAGATAGGCATGCCGGCCAGTTGAAAAGGTCCCACTCAGATTCGAGTGATGACGAAACTGCCCCCAAGAGACGCAGGGAGCCAACCTCTGCGTTCAAACGTGATCCGTATGTTGCCCAGGTCAGTAGGAGTGTCCCTAGGACCCATATGGACTAACCATCCGCTAAAAATTTGATGAGCTTAGAGAGCCGGAATTGGAGCGAGAGGTCCTTCTCTAAAGAATAGAGGCCCTTGAGCGAAGACAAAGCCAGAGGGAAACTCGCTGATTGGTAACTCCGGAAGTCCATTTTTTGACGCACCCGTTTTTCGGATAAATTCTGGATGCCACATGTGGAACAATTCAAGGCCAATACTGCCCTGTAAGAGCGTGTCAGGAGGTATCAGAGCGCAATGGCGCAATATGATTATGATGATGCTCTCATGTGTCGGATGTTCCCATAGAACTTGGGAGATCAGGGATCCAGGTGGTTTGAAGGACTTTCAGTAGGATCCATTTGGAACATCGAGGAACTAATACAAGCTTTCACTAGGCAGTTCATGAGAAATATCCAGCGAAGGAAATCCATATCAGCCTTGTCAACCTTAAAACAAAGGAAGGACGAGAGGTTGAAGGATTACCTAACTAGGTTCTTGCAAGAAGTGTTGGAAGTACAGAATCCCAATGATGATGCGGTAGTATCCGTATTTATTAACAGTCTACAGCACAGCCACTTGACGCTAAGCGTGAGACAGAAGGGGTCGACCATGTATGCAAGCATGGTAGATTATGTCGGAGGATAAGCCATGGCAGAGGAGGAACATATAGCCCATGGTTGAGAGCTTATACATCGGGGTCGGCCCGAGAGCAGCCAAAACCCAAAGATGGCAACTCGAAAAATAGTGGCAAAGGGGACCAGATGGCAACCGGGGAAAGGGTGAGGACGGACGCAAGGATGACGATAAACTTGGTAAGCACTTTAAAAGGTAATACACCAATTACACCTCGTTAGCCAGGAGACAAGAATAAATCTTGAATGTGATAGAAGACAAGAATATATACAAAAAGCCCCCGAGATAGTCGAGCTTTGCGAGGAGACACCACCAAATACTTTAGATTTTATCAGGAGAATGACCATGAAACCTTTAAATGTTACCACTTGAGGGATTACATCGAAAAGCTGATCAAAGAGGGGCATCGCAAGGATATGGTCCTTAGAAGTAAGGATGGCCAATATAAGGACACTTCGAAGGAAGAACGCGATAAAAGCCTAAGGAGCCCTAGAAGAAATTTAGATAATGGGGCAATCAACACCATTTTTGGTGGACCACACATTGGGAGTAGTAGTCGGGGGAGAATGATCGAAGTTAGAGAAGTCAGAGACGGTCAGAGGAATCTGGAAGTAAAGTTGCTGGGCCTCGATCATAAAAAGTTCAAGCAAGGATGAGACCCGATAGTCTTCACCGAGGCAGACACACATGGATCGGAGTTAAGGCCGAACGATGTGATTGTTGTGTCGGTTTGTGTGGGTTATAGAGAAGTAAAAAGAGTGCCGATCGACAATGGGAGTTCGACAAATATCTTGAGTGTGGAAGTATTCGACCAGCTCGGATTGTAAAGAAAAGACCTCCAGCCGCTCAAAGTCCCATTGAGAGGCTTTAGGGGGAGCAGAAGTAAGATCACTGGGAACAGTGAAGCTACCTGTAGAGATTGAGAGCTTTCCTTGCACCAAGACAGTATTGCTTGATTTTATGGTCGTGAATGTGGAAAACTGGCCGTACAACGCCTTGTTGGGCACACCTTTCATGAACAAGTCGAAAGCTGTGATTGCTACGTATGCCCTGACAGTGAAGTTCCCAACAGAAGCTGGGGTAAGTGTCATGAAAAGTTCCCAAGAGTGGGCAAGAAAGGTCAATCTAGCTGTATACAGGGAAAAAGCAGAACCAGACGTAATGCAAATAAATATCCAAAGAGATGAGGAAGACCCGAAAGTGGATGAAGGAGAGGCTGTAGCAGAAATGTCTACCCGATTTGACCTAGACCCAAGGGATGTATCTCCAGAAGATGGGAAGGCCTAAGAAGATAAGCCGACTGAGGAAGTCGTAATTGACGAGGGTAATCCCGATCAGACCATAAAACTAGGGATCTGGTTGACGGGAGAAATTCGGGATGGAATGATCAGCCTGTTAAAGGGATACAAGGATATGTTCACATGGAAACACGAAGATATGTCCGGAATCGATTCGAAGATAATCACCCATTACCTAGCGGTTGACCCCGATTAGAAACCAGTCATCCAGAAGAGAAAGCGGTTTAACTTGGAGAGAAGCAAGGCAATCAAGGAAGAAGTAACGAAATTGTTGGCGGCATAGATCCATAAGGGAGATGTAGTACCCATAATGGATTGCTAAAAAGATGCTAGTGAAAAAGAACGGTCAGTGGAGGATGTGTGTAGATTTCACTGGCCTCAATAAAACGTGTTTGAAAGATAACTTCCCTTTGCCCAGATTGATCAGCTAGTAGATGCGACAGCTGGTCATGAATTATTGAGCTTTATGGTTGCTTACTCGGGTTACAGCCATATCCGAATGTTTGAGCCAGGTGAAGACAAAACCTCCTTCACAACTGACCAGAGGTTATACTGTTATAAAGTAATGCCCTTTGGTCTCAGGAATGCTAGGGCAACCTACCTGAGACCGGTAAACAAAATGTTCGCCCAACAAATCAGCAGGAATATGGAGGTATATGTGGACGACATGTTAACAAAGAGCATAACATCTGGAAAACATGTAGAAGATCTCAGGAAGACGTTCGGGATATTAAAGAAGTTCGGCATGAAACTTAACCTGAGGAAATGTGTTTTCGGAGTACCTTCGGGAAGATTCCTCGGTTTTTAAGTTCATCAGAGGGGAATTGAAGTAAATCCCGAGAATATAGCATTGGAGGAGATAAGGTCTCTAAAGACCTTGAAAGGAATTCAAAGGCTGACAGACTGTTTAGCATCCTTGAATCGGTTCATTAGCAAGTCAATAGACAAATGCTTGCCCTTTTTTAGAGCAATCAAGAAGAGCAATGAGGTAGAATGGAACGATGAATGTGAGCAGGCATTTTGAAAGATCTAGGATTACCTAGGTAAAGCACCGATCCTATCTAAACCCTTAGAAGAAGAAGTGTTCTACTTGTACCTGTCGGTCACAGCTGTGACAACAGAGTTAGTGCTGGTCAGGTTGGACGAGGGGGTACAAAAGCCAGTGTATTACATAAGAAAGGCTTTACTACCAGTTGAAACATGATACTCGCCAGCCGAGCAGATGGCATTGACACTAGTAACAGTAGCAAGAAAACTGAGACCTTATTTTCAAGGTCACAAGATCGAGGTCTTCATAGAATGCCCACTGAAGCAGATTCTATCTAAACTTAAGGTGTCTAGGAGGCTAACCAAATGGGCAGTAGAGTTGAGTGAATTCGACATAGCATACCTACTAAGAGCGGTAATAAAAGGGCAAGCCGTAGCCGACTTAATCACCGAGTTCGCTGAATCAAATGGCGAGGTGATCAGGATGTTGAAAGAGAAGGAATAATTTATCTAGAAGCTACATGTAGATGGATCGTCAAACATGCACTGTAGCGATGTAGGCATGGTGATATTCACTTAAGAAGGTGATCATGTAGAATGTGATCATGTAGAATGTGTCTTACGGTTTTGACTTTAAAGCCACTAATAACATAGCCGAGTATGAGGCATTTTTGGCAGGATTTAGGGTTTGCACGACACTAAGAGAAGATGAGTTAGAGATATTCAGTGACTCGCAGGTCGTGGTGAACCAAATCTTTGATGAGTATCAGGTCAAAGACAGCAACATGGCTGCTTATCTTGGGATAGCCAGGATATTGCTTGGGAGATTCAATGTCTATAGGATTACTCATATCCCCGAGGGAAAAGAATGATAAGGCACACTTTATCAAAATTAGCGTCAGCAATTATCAGCATATGGACAAAGACTATCCCAGTTGCTCACCTTAAAAGACCAAGCATCGAAGATGAAAAGAAAATATCAGAAGTAAGAGTGATCGAAAAAAAGCAGGCCACCTAGATGACCTCGAGTAGGGAATATCTAGAAGATGGAACGCTCCCAACAGAGGTGATTGAAGCAAAACACCCCAGATACAGAGCCATTAGATACTCAACAGTTGGAGGAGAATTGTATAGGAGTGGATTTTTAACGGCTTTACAGAAGTGAGTCTGCCCATCTGAAGGTAGACAGATATTAGAAAATATCCACGAATGTGTGTGGGAATCACTCCGGGGGTAAAAGTCTAGCACACAAGACTCTTAGAGAGTGCTTCTTCTGGCCGACCCTATTTCAAGTCGCTCAGGCAGTCGTGGAACAATGTAGTAGCTGTCATAGGATAGCCAATGACATCAGGAGGCCTCCCTAGCAGCTGAAAAACTTGACATCATTATGGTCGTTCGCCATTTGGGGACTAGATTTGATTGGCCCAATGTCGACAGCAACCAAAGGAGGAGCAAAACACGCCATTGTGGCTGTAGATTACTTCATAAAGTGGGTAGACGCGAAAGCTCTGGTACATATAATTGAGGTTAACACAACCAGTTTCGTGAAGAAGAATATCATTTATCGATTTGGAATCCCTTATACGATAATCACATATCACGGGACCCAGTTCGCCAGTGACAACTTCAGGAACATGTGTCAGGACTTCTGTATATAATTGGGTTAATTTCTTTTTAGTCCCTCTAGTTTGATCTAATACACAAACTGATCCTCCAGTTTTGAGCTTTACCTTGACAGGTCCCTCTAGTTACCAAAAATTTTGAATTTGGTCCCTGCTGTCCAATTCTGTTAGGGTTCCGTCTGATTAGTAAGGGTATAATGGTAAAAGCAGAGTTAAAATTAATAGTTTCAATTAAAAAAAATAAAAAATTAATTTCAAAAAATCAATTAAAAAAACTAAATAAAAAGTAATTATTATTTAATTTAATTAAAAACAAACATTCACTCTCTCTCACTTACCAAACCCCATTACCAACCGATCCCACCTTCATTTCATTAAAAAAAAAAAATCTTATCTTCTTCTTCATCATCTTCTTCAACATATAAGCCAAACCCCTAGCCACCATTACCACTCTAACACCAAACCCACCGAAATCACACCAAACGCCATCCCTACAAGCGTCGATCTCTTCGCACAGCTTGATCTCCTCTTATCGTGAATCCCTTCCTTTCTCTCTCACGTTCTCCGCCATTCTTCTTCATCATCTCTCTCACACGATCTCGACACCCACGCTATTCTTCTTCTTTTTCTTCTCACGGATCTTCTCCTTGCGGATCTTCTTCTTCTTCGTCGGTTTTTGGGTTTGAATGTGTTGGGAATGGTTTTCAGTGGTGGGATTGGGCGTTCGGTGGTGGGTTTGGGTGTGAGTTTAGGCGTTCGATGGAGGGTTTGGGTGTGGGTTTGGGCGTTCGGTGGCTTGGATTAGGGTTTTGGATTTGGGGTGGCGGTTGCGGTTGCGGTTGCTGTTGCGGTTGCAGTTGCGTTTGGGTGGGTGAGTGTTAGGGATGGTTTGGGGTGGATGAGTTGCTGATGATGTTTGTGTTTGTGGCTAGCTGTTGAGAGGTGAGTTAGCTAAAATGAGTTGAAATCGAAATTGATAAAGGTGGTTTGGGTGTGGATTGGTGGTGGCGATTTGTGGGTTTGGTGGTGGATTTGATGAATTTGAATTTTTTTTCAGATTTGAAGAAGTCTGGAATTTTTTTCATATTTCAAATCAAGTTCTTGCCAAATCTTCTTTGAAAACGAAACTGACGTCAGCTAGGTTTGATTTTGGGTTTGTTTTTCTGGTGTTGATGGAAATTTTGATGAAGTCTGGTGTTGGTGAAAATTTTGATTTCTGAAAATTCTGATGAAGATTCGAAGAGGAAGAGGTTTGGGTTTTTGGGTTGTTGATGATGATGGCACGGTCTGATGATGAAGATGATAATGGTAATGGTTGATGATGACGGTGATGGTTGATATGGTGTTATGGTGGTGCGAACCCAGAACTGGTTAAAGATGATTTCTGATGTTGGTTCTAATTTAATTTAATTTAATTTAATTTAATTTAATTTTATTTCATTTTTATTTTTATTTTTATTTTTATTTTTTTATTTTTTTATTTTTAATCAAGGGCAGTAGGGTCATTTGACCCTCTGATCCTGTCAGTCAACACTTTTTCGACGGAAATTGTAACAGAAGGATTAAACGAGATAATACTGAAAACTGGGGATCAGTTTGTGTATTAGATCAAACTAGAGGGACAAAAAAGAAATTAACCCAAGATTATTATGCCACAACAGCCCAAACTCAGACCAATGGCCAGACGGAAGCAGTAAACAAGATAATTAAGCATATCCTAAAGGTAAAGTTGGATGCTTAGAAAGGGAATTGGGTAAACAAGCTACATGAAGTCTTGTGGGCATATCGGACCACGGAAAGGACTTCGATAGAAGAGATCCCATATTAACTAGCATTCGGGACAGAGGCAGTAATCCCGGTTGAAGTAATTCATAATTCGCAAAGGGTACAACTCTTTCAACCCGAGGTGAATATGGAGATATTAGAACATAATCTAGACGGATTGGGGAAAAAGAGGGACCTATCGAGGAAAACGCTGCCTATTAACAAAGGGCAGCCACGTACTACAACTCACATGTCCGAGTCAAGAGATTCCAACGTGGAGATCTAGTTTTGATATGGGTATCACCCAATACAAGAGAGAAATCAGCTGGATCGCTGACAGATAAATAGAAGGGACCGTACCAAGTGGTCAAATTGGCTGGTCATGGAGCGTACCGCCTTGCCTGACCAGAAGGGGACGAACTGCCCAGGTCATTCAATGCTCAGTACCTGAAGATGTTCTACCCTTTGAGGTTTCTCATTTTTAAATATTTCTTTGTAGTTTAGCTTAAAAATGTGTTTGCATTGTTAACTAATTTGTTGATATTTCTTTTAGCATACAATAAAAATCCCTTTAAGGGAACAATTTAAAGAAGTCAAGAAAGATGTTCTGGAATTGCTTTCGTGTTTATAAAAACAATCCCGGGGAATCTAGAAATCGCACAACATCGATAGGAGCACCCGGGAGGCCCAATGAGGAGGCCGAAAACACACTTCGCAAAGGCAGTGTACACTCATCGAAACTAACTGGGTAACGAAACACTGTTAGAGCGCCTTCAGGCCATGATGACCTGATGGGATGCGCCAAGAGTTGAATGGGGAAAACAATTGCTAATACGATTTAAGCATTTGTGAAGATAGTATGATATAAGCCACTTCATTGTAATGAATCTTGATCAACAGACTATTGGGAGACGTCCCAATGACTTAGTTGACAGATAAAAGACAAGTGTTTACAAACTAGATACCATATAAATGGTCTATAAAAGATCACTACGTGACAAAAGAACAAAAGAAGTGAATCAGTTAGGGATTACAGTAATCGATCGGGCCAATATAAATGGTCTACTCGACGCTGTCTAAAAAGGGGTCACGACAAACCCCGCCACGTATAGTTACTTGGTCGAAGTTGGGACGATAAACGTAATATAGTTCAAGTTAATAAACAGTCTTGACCGTGCTAAAGCTACTTGGTTAAGGATGGTGTATCCAAACCGAGTAGGACTAAAAAACAAACAACTAAGAAACGGTCGCAACCAGACGTGTTAATAGCATAACAATAAGTGAGAGATTAATTACAGAACGATTCGCACCATGCCCAAGGGGTTTGGTTGTAGCCAAGATAGTAAACTTGGTGCGGCATGATGTACGTTGTTCAAATTAACAAGTGGCTATAGCCATTCAGCCCATTCCTAGAACATTCGGTTTTTAGTTGGTCACTCAATCTAGTTCAAGGCCTCGAGTGATTCCAATCATACCGTAAAGTATTCAACACATTAAAATTTGTGCAGATACAAACAAAAAGGAGAAAGAATGGTATTATTATTATCGAAAATGTAGGAGATTACAAAATGGTGGTCACATGAGCAACATTGGTAGAAAGCAGGGCAAAAGAGTCAAACATCCAGAGTGCTCGAGGGGCCTCCAGGTCCAGATCTGCTAGGAGAAGGGTCATTTTCCCCATAACCCTTAGTCAGGTCTCCAAATTCTGGTCAGCTGATGTCGTCTTCCGGGTCGTCAGCCATGAACGGGGAGTAAACTGTGTCGGGCAAAGGGCCAACGTCAATTCCCTTAGTCAGGTTGCCGTTCTCTTCCCCGGTTTGGAAGGCCACCAAAGAGGACTTAGAGGGAAGCTCCAAATGCATAAGATGGGGGTCCTTCCCGATGGATCTGCAAAAGGCCCTCCACTTGATCCTTTGATTATTTATGGCTTCTAAGGACTCGTTTTTAGGCCTTTTGACGGTCTTGTTTGACCTCTCATTGTTGCCAAAAACACCCAAACAGTGGCCATCGCTTTCCCAAACTCTCAGCATGGCAGCATCGAAGGTTGGAGACCTCTTGTAGCGATCCACATTTTGGACTTCAAGGGCTGACCTGATCTTCTGGGAGAGCACCTCCATACTGACTTGTTGCTATTCCAGATCTTTTGCCAAGTGCTCATAGTGGATCCGAGCCTCTTCAGATGCTTGTTGCGTCTTAAGCATGACTTGTTGAGCAGAGGTAAGGGTGTCTTGGGCGATTCTGGTCTCCTTTTTGAGTTTATCTACTGCTGTTTCAGTCAAGATGGCCCTAGACTCAAGCTCAGCGCTTCGGAACTTTGCCCTTGCGACCTTCATCTCTAGCTCTACATTCCTTGTGGTGATCTCTCTGAGAGTTGTCTCAACTATGGGGGCGTTGCCCTGAATGATGGCATTAGTTTTCCTCAGAGCAATCTCCGTCGCAGCATGAGTCTTCAGTTTCTCCTCGTACTGCCCGACTTTGGATGCACTGGCAGAAGAGGACTTGAGAGCGTCATCCTTTTCAGCAAGAGCTCTCTTCAACTTAGATATCTCGACTGTCTGCTTTTTCTGGTTAGCTAAGGCTTATGTCAGCTCGTCCAGCGCCTGAAAGAAGAAGTAAAAACTAAGAACACTGGTACCCACACATGCGAAAGGTAACACAGAAAGCACTAATAAAAACTCCATTGTTGAAGATCATACGGGTTCGTTCGGAGGTACTAGCAGCTCTAGCCTCCCTTCAGTACCCGTCACCGATATAACCCTCGCCAACTGACAAGGTTTGAAGCATGGAAAAGGGATCGGCGCGAGAGCTACTCGAACTTGGGCGCCGGAAAGACTTAGAAACAGGAATAGTTGTAGAGGCTGAGAAAGTAGACCCATCATGATCAGAAGAAGAGGTGATCAGGGGTATTGCTGGAAGGGTCGGGTCGGGTCCATAACACTTTGCACCTTTGAAATTCCAATACCCTCTCCAGTCTGAAGGACAGTTGTATGGTCCCGAACCCCCGCCCTTTAGGGACTTGACCTTCACTAACACCATCCTGAGGAAGGGACGCAGGAGATGTGCTAGTGGGAACATCCTTGATTGGCTCGTCTCTACATCCTCAGCCAACTTGACTGCTGCACCTGACCTCGATTTAAACACTGGAAGAAGTGTATGCTCCTCAGTGACATCAAACATTTCTTCATCAATGAACTGCTCCTTCGAATTAGGCCCATCATCAGAGTCAGATTCGTTGAAAACTATCTGACGTTTAACAGAGAAATGTATGGGTGTCTTCCCTTAGCGCTATGTGGGCAGATCAGGAGTAGCCCGGTCAAAAGGACGGTCAGCTTGAACTTGAGAATGCTCAGGGTGAGAGGAAGGCACCACCTGTTGCGATCTAGTCACATCACCGGTCCTTGCCAGAGACGGTTCAACTGTCTTAGCGGGAATAGGTAGGAGAGGAGAAGATGTTGTAGATGCTCGATCGCTCCTTTTCTTCGACTGTTGCCCCCGTAAAATTTAGTCAGTCAAGGTCTCTTGATCATCCACATCCAAGATGATAGGGTCAACCCCCGATTGGGAGGGCACATGATCAACAACAGATGGAGCCTCCATTCATTTACGAATGGCATCAGGGGCGGAGGATCCCTCTAAGGTCTTGGCCACTTTTCCACGAAGAACTTCTCCACCAGATTTCTCTCTACGTCCTCCCCCTACTGGGCCTATATCTGGTAGATCTTTCCCTACTGGATCTATCTCGGTCAGATCCCTCTTGGGTAGTCTGTGCCCGAGCAGACCTATCTTTAGGCGTCCCTCTTCTACTATTTCGGGGAGGGGCATCACGACCGCTCACTTCAGCTTGTTCAGCAGAAGCTGCCAAAGTGTCGTCATCAGACTCATATATGCTCCACTAAGTCATACTCGAGGGGAGTGATTCCCTGAGTCACTTGATCAACGGCCGTTTTCTTGCTAACCCGGTCCAGATTTTTAGCCTTCTCGGTTTGCTCACTAGCAACAATGTCCATCTCTTACACTGAAAAGAAAACCCAATGAAAAGCAATAAGAATAAATACATACTAAAAAAGATAAATGATATCGGGATCAAGACATACAGGTATAAGCGCATCAGACTCATATATGCTCCACTAAGTCATACTCGAGGGGAGTGATTCCCTGAGTCACTTGATCAACGGCCGTTTTCTTGCTAACCCGGTCCAGATTTTTAGCCTTCTCGGTTTGCTCACTAGCAACAACGTCCATCTCTTACACTGAAAAGAAAACCCAATGAAAAGCAATAAGAATAAATACATACTAAAAAAGATAAACGATATCTAGATCAGGACATACAGGTATATAGCGCTTGCGACGAGCAGATATAGCCAGGAAAAGCTTCAACTCGATCAATTTTTTCTCCGTGTATAGGTTACGGCGGTCTCTGACCTCCCAGGAAGTCTGAGCCGCCTTGACAACCATGTTAGTCTGGTCCCAAGTCATCACAGACGCAATCTTCATAGTTTGGGGCTACAGAAGTGCCTTGGGACACTGATTCTAGTTAGCCGTTGGATAGGGTCAGCCACCACGATCTCGCCCCAGTCACCACTGACAAAGAACCAACTATTTTTCCAGCATTTGTTCGAGGAATGAAAACCCCAAATAAAGCCCTTGGGGTCCTTATGAGTGGGAGGGGCAGGTTTATCGTTGAAACCATAGGGAATCCAGTTGCTTGAGGAGGTTGATTGCAGATAGAAGGTGCCTCCAGCGTCTGATCGGCATGGGGTATAAAGTTGCGTATCTCCTGGGGGGTTGGGAGGTTCTTGGCTTCGATCTTCTTCCACAGGTGCCACAAGCTGAAACACCCGATATGAGTTGGGGGTCAGTTGAATAAGAGCAATGCCCGCATCTGTCAGAAATCGAGCGATGAAAGGTTGAATGGGGATGGTGACCCCAGATGACAACATGACCCCATAAATAGCAACTGCATCAAGAGGTGTATTCCATACAACACGCTCGCCGCTGCAAATGATTGCACCGAACGCGGGAGTTCAAACCGATCCCTAAATTTCTAAAGTTCATCATCAGTCACCATATTTATCTCGTAATCAAAGGCACACGGGTGATCTGCAGTGAACGTTAGCATGCGTGCCCATCGTTCTCTCGGGACTTCTTTCATCTTCAGCTTTTGCGAGATTATCTTCAACTCGCTCGCAAAACGGGTACTTTCCTTTGGCGACTTGTCTTGAACTGGCTGTCTTCGACATATCTGGGTAAACACCAACAAAAGTCGAAGCAGGAGGGTTAGCAGAAGAAGGAACAAACTCAGGGGGGCGAGCAACGGAGTAATTTACATTTAAAGCAACAGGTTAAAACGAAAAAGTATAAGCGTGAAAGTGACCCCAAAGGATAGATTCAAGTCAAGCGATATTCTCTTTATCGTTAGTCTCGATGGCACGCATAAGAAGTTTGAAATATTGATAACGGAGAGTGGGATCCATAACTGGAATATCGGTAAAAGCAACGAAGCATGAAAGAAAGGAACAAAGAAAAGCTTGAGATTTGAAGAAGAAGAAAATATTAGGGTTTTTTGTGGAAGTCATGAAGTCATGAAGTCATGAGAGGGAAATGAAAAGTTTCGAATTATATATTGGAGTGAGTGACATCATCAGAGCACGCAAACGTCACCAGACGTAACGTACGAGATTGGAAGTAGGTGCACGATGCACGAAAATCACGGGCCGTTCTAAATTCGATAAATGGCCAAATGATTGCATCAGCTGAAATGGATGTGATTGAGGTTAACGCTTAGCTGTTAAACATTTAATGTGCATTAATGAGCTACAGGATAAGAAAAATAACAAATTAAACACACTTCGCTGAGCAAGTTGTATTTGGAAAGAGATACTCGGTCTTGTATGTTTAAAAGGGTATTATTATTGGTGTAATTTGGATGATACGATACATCAGCAAAAGACAAGGGTCGGGGGTGCTATGTCATTAAAAGTCAACTAAATCAACCCAAATTGACCACCGTCAAACCCCCTGACCCTTGATAATGTAAACGATCGGAGAAGAAGAGCCGATATGGATTGTCAAGACGGTTGGGGGAAAGGTTGTGATCGGGGTAAAGCCACTGATCGAGGAAAGTAAATTTGGTCGGGTTTGACAGGTGATCTGTTGCATGACATGTGGGAACAAGCTTCCTAATAGATATCCAAGTGTAAATCAAACAAGAGATCTAATGCAATTAAAATACGAGCAGCGTAAAATAAGAAAGACAACAATACGATTCCAACGAAATAGAATTTGGTTCCATTACGGGAACTTACTTTACTTGTACATCAAGATTTAGGGTTTTATGCATGTATAAATAGGCCCTAATAACACCTATAGAGGAGTGAACGCCAATTAAGCTTACAAGTGAAAGAGAGATTGTGTGTGTAATTGTTCTAGTGAATTTCTTCTCGCCATTACCGGTAACCGTAGATGTTTCCCCACCTTGGGGTTTTACCACGTAAAATCTTGTGCTTTGTTTGTTTTTTATTTATTTCGATTCATAGTTTGATTGTTTATTCCCGTTCACTTGTTCGACGAGTGATCAATTAACTTTAATTCAAAAATCACTGTCAACATGTATCATCCCCACCGATGTTACCGGTAACCGTAGATGTTTCCCCACCTTGGGGTTTTACGACGTAAAATCTTGTGCTTTGTTTGTTTTTTATTTATTTCGATTCATAGTTTGATTGTTTATTCACGTTCACTTGTTCGACGAGTGATCAATTAACTTTAATTCAAAAATCACTGTCAACATGTATCATCCCCACCGATGTCCTTTTCATATTTTACATATTTGGTTGGTTTATAAGAGTATGACATTGGTCTTCTTTTATGGCACAAAGCTATAAAATATCTTGTCTTTTTTTCTATAAGTTACTAGTGAGACATAGTACAATAGATCTTTTATTTATTTTAATTGAATTAAGGTGTGCACTGCACTATTGTTTCATACCTGGTCACCTTTCTAATTTATTTTGTCGCACATGAGTTGCTTTGCTTGGTTGTATAGTGACTAGTGAGGGGAAAACTAGATACAACATGGTAAACTCTCTTTGGTCATGGGACTTGGTAAGGACTTGTATGTCGCTGGATTTCAAGTAATAGGTAGTCCAACAGTCTCTTTTGTGCTTAGATTCCTTTCTATTCATATGGAAGGAATGTATGTTTCATTTGATAAGTTGGAGCTCTATTTACAAAAGGGATAGGGAAACAAATCAACAATGAACCATCTTTTGCTTCCTTGCTTGATTGCTAGAGATGTTTGGCCCATGTTCTCTCTTTTTGGCATCTGTTGGGTTGTGCCTTGAAGGGTGGTATTGTTAGCACGTTAAAGAGGCTAATATGTGGTGATAATAGTTATATTGCTTGGCAAATTCACCTCTTCGTTTCCACTGGATCTAATTTGCCGGCCCATGTTCTCTCTTTTTGGCATCTGGTATTATGTGTAGGTTTTTTAGTTTCCGCTAGATCTCATTTGCAGGTTCTTCATTAGAATTTTAGATGTGTTATATTTTCTTCATTTCTTTGTTTGTCTTCTATTGCTACTTTTATGCTCTGGTTTGCACTTCTTTCTGGTCTTTTTTTTTATTGCATATGTTATTTATAGAAAATTTATTCACTCCCTTCGACATTGTATGCTCGTATGTGCACACATGCATTGGCCTGTTTTAAGATAAAATTGTAATACATCTTATAGAACTTATTGGTGTGACTATTATTTTCTTAACAATGTTCAGAAGTATTTTTTAAAATTTATGCATAATGAAAGGCATGAATATGGCTATGCATCTCTTTATGGATGTTGAGAATCTATAGAGATCCAAGAGCTATGATTTATATACCACAGATGTCGACAGGATGTTGGCTTGATCTTCTTCTAGACCTCTGGTTTTATGAATAACTGCTCAGCAATTTTTTTAATGTCTCTTATGTTTGGTCGTCGTCAGAGTTCAGACCATATAAACAGGAAGAAATTCTCGAATGAGTTATTTGTTAAATATGGTCAAATTGACATGTTGGGTAACAATAATAGGCTAGAAAAATTCTTAGGAGTGTTGAAGGTTCAGTTTGTTTGGTTTATTCTCAGGGTTTAAACATTGAAACCAAACCAATCATGAGAGAGCCCCATAAATGCTTGTGATTTCTTATTGGTATTATGAGTTCGTTGAAGACATTCTCTTCACATTTGCTTTATTATCATGTGAGAGGTGGATAGAACCTTTCAAGTTGATATGTAATGCTTGTGATTTCTTACAGGTATTATGAATTGGGACCTGATGACCCGCCGTATGCTGCCAAGTTCTATGACTGCTGCGGGGCCGAGGATCCTGAAGCACCTGGCTGCACCTCTAATTTCCATGTCTCTTATGATGATGATTGATGTAATATTTCTCTCATCCATCACCTAAATATTTACTGTATATTCAGTAGTACTGTTGATATCTCCATGTCTTTCTGAGTTGGTTTGGCTTTAAAATAAAATCCTAATTAGAGTTTCACTTTTCGGCCTCAATTATTTTTATTTTTTTCCAAGTTAGTTTGGCTTGAATTTCATTTTCATCTAATGATTAAAGGTGTAATGCCCTTACATGCCTTGGGTTTTGATGGGTTTTTTTTCTTTTCTTATGTGCTGCATAAGTTGTGCTCTATCATCTTTTGGAGCTTTTGGAATTAATTGCATGTTTACTCATTAGGAATCTTATTTAAGAAAGGGAATTAAGTTCTTGATTTTTGAATTCCACTGTTTACTAAATTTATAGGGAATTAAATTTTATGGACCCCACTTACAAATCAAGAATTAAGCTCATGATAGAAAATGAACTTGATTCCTTCCACCCATTCAGGGAATCGAGTTCCATTTCCTGATTGTAAAAGGAATTCATGATATTTTTACTAAAATATCCTAAAAAAAAATAAAAATCATATTTTTCATGATTATTGACTTTTGTTAATAATTTACATAAATTATATTGGTTTACTTTTTTTTTTTAATTTATATTATTCTAGCCTTGTGAGTTATAAAAAAAGAGTAATGTTACACATCTTACTTACAATCCTACCGTTGTCATCCCAATACATGTTGCAACTGATGTGTCATTTGATGGGTGGATATACATTAATTGTTGAGTAGATACATGTATAAGTGAGATTGTAGGTGGGATGTTTAACATTACGTATAAAAAAAATAATTACACTAAACTCTTATGATGTTTGCTCTTATACACACGAAAACAATTTTACCGTTAATTGACACGCACCTTCTCTGTTGTTAGGGTTTGACTGTTAGTACAAGAGTTGATCGTTACAAAATTATAAAAGACAGAAATACCCTTGATTCACCTAAAATCTAAAATAACTAATTACATAAAACTCTTATGAGATTTGATCTTTTACATACAGAAACAACATTATTGATAATTGATACTAACATCTTCTACAGTATGTCAAAGGTTGTCAAATTAAACCGTAGACTAAATTTGACTATCAAAACTAAGAATGGTTTAATCATTTGAAGAATTTTAAATATATTTATATAATTGAATAAATATTTTAAAATGAAGATTTTTTAAAAGTATTTTAATAAGAAGATTAAGTGAAAAAATAAACTGTTTTTAAAATTAAATTTTTTTTGGGAAGAAAATTAATATAAATTGAAAATTAAAACAAAATGGAATTTTTTATTAAAAAAATGGGATAGTACAATCTAATTTAAATGAAAATCAAATTAAAAATTTTTTAAAAAATCGTGAACCTTTAACAGTTTGATAGTTCTTACCAACAACACAAATCACAATCCCTTCCTAATTTGTTCGATCTTCTCTATGAGAGGTTGAGTTAGATTGAGTCAGCTCGTCAGTTCCATCAACAACACAAATCACAATTCCTATATAATTTGTTTTTATTTTTTTTCTATTTATTAAAAAACTTAAAATTTTTAACTCCATTTCTTTAGAAAACATATTTTTTCTTATTTATAATTATATTTTGAGCTTTTTTCTTTTTTAATTTTTTTTGAACAAATTGCATCATATTAGGAAGGGATTATGATTTGTGTTGTTGGTGGAACTGGCGAACTGACTCTATTTTAGAAAGAAATATGTCTTAATCTTTTATTGATGAGATCGAATAAATTAGAAAGGGATTGTGATTTATGTTGTTGATGGAACTAGAGAACTGTTAAAGACATTAAGATTATTTTTAATTATTTGATTTTTTTTTTTAAATTAGATTGGATTGTCCATTTTTTTCAATGAAAATTTCAGCTCTTTTTTTAATTCTTAATTTTCAATTAATCTTATTTTTCTTTCCAAAAAAATATCATAATTTTAAAAATAGTTTTCTTTTGTTCACTTAATTTACATTTTAAAATACCTTAAAAAAATCTCCATTTAACAATATTTATTCAATTTTTTTAAAATTTATATATTTAAAATATTTCAAATGACTAAACTATCCTTAGTTTTGGCAGTCAAAATTGGTCTACGATTTAATTTGACCAACTTTAACTAACAACAAGGGAGGTCACTATCATTTACCAATAAAGTTGTTTCTGTGTTAAAAAGCAAACCTAAGGGGAATTTGGTGTAATTAGTTATTTTAGATTTTTGATGAATCAAGTGTATTTCAGTCATTTATTATTTTTAATGGTTAATTCTCACACTTAACGATCAAACCCTAACGGTAAGACAAATTAGTGTTAATTAATGATAATGTTGTTTCCGCGTGTAAAAGAGGAAACCTCATGGGAGTTTGATGTAATTTGTTTTATAAATTATTACAATACCATTTATGAACTAAAAATAACTGTGCTTTTCGAAAACATAAAATAATAATAACTACAACATATTCATCTCATATATATATATTACTTCCATTTCAATTTTTGAATTAAGTTATCTCATATGTACTTCCATTTCATTTTTTTAATTATCTCTTTATCTAATGTTCATTTTTCCTTCATACATATTCCTGTCTTTTATATATATATATATATATATATATATATATATATATTCAAGTCAGTACGTACTTATATAACTTAATCAGTGTGTTGGATGTTAACCATTAGATTTACATATTTTGACTCAAAGTATATACATTTGTCAAAAATTCTCCATAATCAGTGATCCATATGTAACGTACTAATGTAAGTTATATCAGTGATAATTAATATAAAGATGTTAATTATTATAATTATAGTGTCATGAGTAATATAAAATATATTTTTCATAATAATAATAATAAATTTCATCATGTTATATGTTAAGGATAATTTTATAATAAAATATGTATCATTCTGATTCCTTAGTTTAAGTAAACACTAGAAAGAGAATAAATTTGATTCTGTTTCCGATTCTAAATAATTAGTAAGCATTGGAATGTAATATAGTAACTTGATTTTGATTCCCCTCTGTTCTCTTTTCAGTGGAACTTGATTCCAATTCCATCTATTCTTAATTAGTAAACGACTATAAAGGAAAATTTATAAAAATGAAATTTTTTTTTACACATTCTTTGGAATGTCAGATTTTTCAGCTAAGAAGCATAATCTTGACTAGGGGTGTGAAGCGTATCAAATCCATTGGATTTATCATGATCCAAAATCCGATCCGATCTGATTGGATCGAAGAAATCTCAATCCGATCCGATCTGATCCAATTGTAACATATTTAAATTTGATCTGATCCGATTCATAAGAAACAATTATTAATATATAAAAGTTAAAATATTCCTATAATTAACAAAATATATAATTATTCATAGGATACTTCAAATAAAATAATTAAAAAACTAGTAATTAACATAAAAGAAATACATAATTGTATAAAATAAAGTTCAAAAAGTTTGTACTATCACCTTTTAACACAAGTGATTATGCATCTCCCTTCCACATTGATGGTCAGGATTCGAGTCTCACCATCCGTATTTTATAAGCACGTGTGAAGAGTTTTCTCCTCATTTTTAAGAGTAAGAATCTAAGCCGCACATGTATTGTCTAATCTTGGTAAATCCCTCATATTATAATAGTAGTAATACTTCCAAAAAAAACAAGAAAAGTAGTTTGAAATATAACCCTTTATCATAACACAATACAATAACACCCAAAATTTGTTTAATGATCCTTTGTTTAAGATCAAATAAATTGGCCAAATATATATTAATCCTTATATTATGACGGATCGGGCTGATTTATCGGATTTTTATATATAAATCTAAAATCCGATCCGATCTAATGGATTTTAGAATTTAGGATCCATTTTAATCCAATCATATTCTTATATGGATTGGATCGAGTCCAATGGATCCTATTGGATAAGATCGGATCCTGCACACCTCTTGAGAATTAAACTTGATAGCCATAGAAAACCAATAGATTCACTACAAAATTGCACAAAATGCAAAGATCGCAAGAGTTGCACGAGTGGAGTGAATAAGAAGACGTGAATTAGACGAAGTTTGATTAGCGTGGAGTGAATGAGGTTGGCAAAACAATTTTGAAATTCTAGGTGGACTACTTGTGTTTCTGGACTGGTTACTGGTAGTATATCTTGTCTTTGCATTGCATTTTTCATCTGTTTTTCTGCTTTTGATCCCCATGTGCTTTACTGTTGTTTTGTTCCCAATTTGATGTACTTTTTTTTTTTTTTGTCTGTAAGTACTACCTGGATTTTGTTTACTAAATAATTTTTATTTTATATCAATTTAGGTTCCGTCCTACAACTGTTTTTCAGTCCGTTTCCATTTTTATTTTTTAAAAACGATTTAAAAAACGTATTCGTTAACCGTTTTCATTTTATTTTCGAAAAAAAAAAATCAATGTTAAAAGTGAGATTTGAAAAACATAAAATACTTGTTTTTTGTTTTTATTTTTGTTTTTCACCTTTTTTATATATACAAAAATCATTTATTTTGAAATTATTAATTGTATTGTTATGCGTTTGATATTGTTAGGATAAGACGGAACAAATTTTTCAAATGACCAAAGTGCCCCTTATATATATATCAGTGGTTTTCTTATCAGTGCGTAATGATATGACTTATATCAGTGCGTTGTGTGTGAACTATTGATTATAGAAAAGTTTTGACAAGTGCATATAATTTGAGTCAAAATATATAAGTCTAATGGTTTACATCCAACACACTGACGAATTTATATCAGTGCGTACTGACTTGAAAATTTCTCTCTCTCTCTCTCTCTTATATATATATATATATTGCAGAATAATTTATTTTAAACTAGAACTAAAAGCATTAATACAATAATATATGTTAATAGTAAAATTTGGCTAGAGGTCAAAGAGAAATTTTCCACTCTCATAACCCGAATCAAAGCCCAAATTCGACATTTATGAGACCCCGGACGGACCATAAAACTACCCCGCAGAAGCAAGGAAGGATCGCCGGGCTTCAGAATTATCAAGGATGAAGCTAGGCACGACCAGGTCGAGCCCCCACTTGAACACTGGAATCCGGGCTTCTCGAGGCCACTTACCTAGGAACCTCGGTTCCTGGGGTCAAGCTCCAAAACTACCCCGTGAAAGCAAGGAAGGATCACCGAGCTTAAGAAGCACTCGAAGTGAAGCCCGACAAGCAAAGCAAACTCCCTCCAGGTTAAGGCTTTCAGAGGTCAAGCTTATCTCGTAGCCTAAACTAGAAGCCCACCAACCACTTCACGAGCCCGCTGTCCCTCCACGATACGAGGAAAAAGAGGGCCTCTAAGTGGATCAGATCCATGCTACCTCCCAGGAATGTCTACAGGGACGTCTGAAGCTCCAAAAGGGTTTAGAAAAGTCCATCCCAAGCTTATGAGAACAGAACCAAAGCATGGGTCTACCTCGCTTTACGAGACAACGAGCAGCTAACTCGATGACCTCCATGAAAAATCATGCAGTGAGTACACACAAGATCATATCTACGTTATAACCAACATTAATTCCGCGTACTTGTAAGTCAAGAGTTTGATTCCAAAAAGGAAACAAACTTATCTTTGTCAAAGATATCATCAAATCCGTTATCAATTAGAAGTCAACAACTTTCAAATAACGAATCCCGCCCGATAAGGAGGGAACAGATTCATGGGATCGTGGTGAGATATTTATGATTATAACCTACTTGAATCGGATATAAATAAGGCCAAGCAGAGACAAAAGACATAGGCAGAAATAGAGTGAAAAAGAAAGAGGATTACGTCGGGCCTAAATTCTGTGATCAGAACACGACCATCATTGTATCTACTATTCGACAAGCATGAAGTTGCCACCTTCCTATGTCCTAGAGAGATTGCGAGTGTGTACAAGAGGTTTCTGTATACCACAAGTGATTAATAATAAAGCTCCCATTTTCTATTGTCATTCAAACATTCATTTTTAGGTCAGGTATCAAAGGTACCGTCCCCGGCCACCACTTCCGTGGTAGTGGTCTTAAGGGTGTTAGTTTGAATTTCTCACCTTGAGCAAATTTCTCGTTAATACTTTCTGGCGCCGTCTGTGGGAAGTTTCCACACCCCTTTTGAAATCATCCATGTCTCTACATGAGTATCATTATACTATCGAGGTAACAGATTCGTTATTCACGGAATATCATTTACTATTTACGATGTCCTTTCTCCATACATGTCTATATCGCCTATGCATCGCATGTGGTGCTCATTTTTGTCATTTAACGAATTTCATTCATTGTGGAACAAATATGGTATGTGGGACTCTTGGTGGAACAGATTCATTATGCTGTTCCTATGAAGCAAACTTGCTCAGATAATCATGGAGCTCCAATACAGTAACTCCCTACTTGAAGGTCTCTTACACAGCTGAACCACTCCGATACATCGAGAGCTCCCTTACAGTAGAGCTACACCTCCCCTGCATCTTTACAGCAGACTCGTTATGTTACCAGTGTATCATCTATCCAGTAGATCCACTAGGCCTGTACCTTTTCATATCACCGGATCCGATCTTCAGAAGCTCCGAGGTAGCGGTAGAAGGTCAACTCATGTATTTGAGAATCCAACTCAGCTGTGTAGCCTCTTGAGCAGCACAACCAGTATCAAGACTTAGTGGCTCCTCACTTCTTAACCGGGCATGTCAACGCCTAAGTGAGCCACTGAGCTCCTGGTTCGTTCCAGTAGGGTCTAGAGCCTTATCTCAGTTGCTGGGGACTCTTTGAATCCTGAGCATGTCTCTGGATAGTTACCATACCGGAAGCTCCATTCCATTTGTACCAGTCCGGTGGCTTCGTTCCATGTGTATTGGGCCATTCGGCCCCCTAGCAAGCCACCAAAGCCGATCCGATCCGATCGATGAGTTCCCAGAAGCTTCCCATATCTTGGTAAGACCTCCTACATGTCTAAGCAAGCTTCTGGAGTAGTAGCACCACTACAAGTCTGGTGGCTCACTCCATGTGTACCGGGCCTTTCATCACCTTAGCAAGCCACCGAAGTCCGATCTGATTGAGGAGAGCCAGAGGCTTTCCATATTTGGTAAGGACTCCTACATGCCTAAGCAAGCCTCTGGAGTAGCAGCCCCGCTGCATGGCCTAGTGGCTCCTCACTTCTTGTATCGGGCCGATCAACTCCCAAGTGAGCCACTACGGCCCCGATCCATTCTAGAATGGCCCAGAGCCTCATTTCAATTGTTGGGGACTTCAAAGATCCAAAGAGTGCCTCTGGACCAGTACCAGACCGGTGGCTTCGCTCCATGTGTACTAGGCCATTCATCGCCCTAGCAAGCCACAGAAGCCGATCCGGTCGATGAGTTCCTAAAAGCTTCCCACATCTTGGTAAGGCCTCCTACGTGCCTAAGCAAGCTTCTGGAACAGTAGCACCGCTACAGGACTGGTGACATTGCTCAATATGTATCAGGCTATTCATCGCCATAACAAGCCACCGAAGCCGATCCGATCGAGGAGTTCCCAAAAGCTTCCCACATCTTGGTAAGGTCTTCTACGTGCCTAAGCGAGCTTCTAGAGCAGTAACACCACTACAAGACCGGTGGCATCACTCCATATGTACCGGGCTATTCATCACCCTAGCAAGCCACTGAAGCCCGATCTGATTGAGGAGAGCCCAGAGGTTTCCCATATTTTGGTAAGGCCTCCTACATGCCTAAGCAAACCTCTGGAGTAGCAGCCCTGCTGCAAGGCCCAGTGGCTCCTCACTTCTTATACTAGACCGGTTAACGCCCAAGTGAGCCACTAAGCTCCTGTTTCGTTCCAGCAAGGTCCAGAGCCTTTTTTCAGTTGCTGGGGACTCTTTAGCATGCCTCTGGACCTTGTACCAGTCAAGTGCCTCCTCTCCACTTGTATGGGGCCATTCATTACCCCAGCAAGCTACCTTAACCCTGATCTACCTCTCTGGTTAGTCTCATCGACAATAGCAGCACTTTCCTCCTTAGTCCCATTGCTTGGTTGAAGGACGGGTCATCACCCCCTAACGCCGTTACTTCGAAGCCAGCTTCCACCACCTTGGTTGGATTAGCTTCAATCATCCTTGACCTCCATCTCCTCAGTTGGATCAATCAGGATCTCTCCTACCTCTCTTACCTCTCTTACATCTTCTACCTTGGTAACACCAATCTGAACCTCTAATTTGACAGATTCAGATGGAGAGATAGGCAGACTTGAATCCCCTCATGCAACCCCTACCTTATAGTAAGGGACTTTGAGATAGGTTCTACCCTAGTACAGTCTGGCATAATGTGGAGATGGGCACCATGTCCTCCTCATCACCAGTGCACCCTGTGGCTCGAGATGGATCGGCTTCAGTGAGAGTGGACTTAATAAACTCTCAGCTTTCTCCATGATCTTCTTCAAAGCGGTCCTTACACGGCACGGAGCACTGATTCGAGTCTCTCCATATCATATGCATACTGCATCCTCTCTCTGTCTACCTGTATCTTATCTGCGATTGCCTCAGCTGTGGTCATGGCTTTACTCAAGATAATCGCTCCCCTCATTATCTTGATCATCTCCTTCTTGGTCTGCTCAAGCTCAACTTTAGCAACAATAACCTGCTCCTAAAGAGCATCATACTGGTGGCTCTGCTCTATTCATACCGGGTCATTCAGCGCCCTAGCAAGCCACCGGATTCCCGGTTCATTCGAGATAAGCCCGGAGGCTTCTTATATTCAGTAAGGCCTCATACACTTCGAGCAAGCCTCTAGAGCAATAGCAACACCGCTGTAAGTCTTGGAGCCTCCTTGTATCTAGTACCAGGCCGATGGTTCCTCTCCATTTGTACCAGGTCATTCAACGCCCTGGCGAGCCACCGTGGTCCCGATCCACCTCCCGAGTTAGTTTTATCGATAGTGGCAACTTCTTCCTCCATAGTCCTGCTACTTGGGTAGATGAAGAACTACCATCCCCTAGCGCTGCTACCACAGATCCAGCTCCACCACCTTGGTCGTGTCAGCCCGAATCTGCTCGATCCACTATCTCTTCAGCTGGATTGATCGGGACCTCTTTCACCACTATGGCTTCAGCATGGACCTCCCATTCCTTAGTAAGGTCGGTCTAGATATTTACCTCATTGACAGATTCAAATGGATAGATATGTAGGTTTGAAGCTCGACCTACATCTCGAACTTCTACAGTAGCTTACATCTTCCAGGTCAGTTTGGGTCTCGCCTTCTTTGGTAGGATCGATCTGAACCTCTAACTATTTGACTGGGTTCAGATGGAGAGGTATATGGGTTTGAAACTCATCCTATATCCTAAGTTTCTACATTAGCTGGGTACTTCGAGGTAGTTCCTACCCCAACACGACTAGACATGAAAGCAGAGATGGGCTCCAAGTCCTCATCATCATTTGCGAACCTAGCGGCTCAAGATGACCGATTTCAGTAGAGGTGGACCGAGCTAACTCTGTAGCTTGGAACCCGGTTCCATACTTTAATAACGCTTAGGTCAAACGGGGGAAGAAGAACTTCAGCCGTCTGGTAAGTGGCATCCTTCAACAAAGGAAGCGTCCGCTTTGGCTTCCAAGGCAGCCATGTTACTGCATAGAGTTTAGACCTCTTCCTCTATATTTTATTTCCTCCATCAGAGCAATCCTTGTGAGGCATGGTATATGGACTTGAGTCTTTCTGAAAAGTCCTCATTTGTTGATTGGCTTATTTCGTGAATAACCATATTGTTGGGGTTCATGTAAGGGTAGCTTAGGCTCTCAAGACCTCAAGAGGAGAAACATCAAAGGTAAAATTCTTATGCTTACTTACTTTGAAGAGATAATTGCACACACTCACATATTCATGCATAACTCTTGATCTTATTTGTTGAGTGTTTTCTTGTGTGCATTTTAGTTTTCATGACTCTTGTTAACCTATTTGCATCTTGCTATGAAAGTTGTATGTCATGATAGGCATTAAAATAGGATGCAATTTCATCACTCTTGAACTTATTGTTTTTATGCATTTGAGTGTTGAAATAATAGGTCTTGCGCTGGTGGTGTGCTACTCGACCAGCGCACCTCACTAGCTCAACTTTCACAGTGGACTGTCGCTAGTGTTGCGCCACTGAGCTGCGCAGCTGCACCCACGCATAGTTGAAAAATGTGGGTGTGCGCTACTCGTCTGGAGCAACCTCACCCGTAAACTTCCCAGAGAATCTGCGCTTGTGTTGTGGTACTGATGCACCACTCGACCAGCGCCTGTTTTAAAAAATAGGCTGCGCACTGGTGGTGCGCTACTCGACCAGCGCACATCACCAGCGCACGCAGAGGAAGCTGGAACGTTTTTTCCAAAACTCACTTTGATTGGATCTTATATATATATAACTCAATGCCTTAAGGTCGTGTATGAGTTCAAAATATCACATTTCTTCCTTAGAACACATTTCAAAGGAAAAACACTTCCAAGAACTCATTTTTAATCACTCAAAGCATTCCCATGTGCATCAAATCTTCATCTTGCATCTTCTAAGTTCATCTAGAGTGCATCTATGGATAGGGTTGCTTCATCACATATTGTTTAGTAAGTTCTTCACTATCTTCTTACAAGTTAAGTGTTTTGCTTACTAAACCATCTCTTTAATTAATTGTATTCTCTTAGAATATTTCTAGATACAAATTAAAGATTGTTGTGATGACATGATTGAGTGTTGTATTGTGATAGCTTAATAGGATTGATTGATCTATGTTTAGTTAAGCTATTTGAACATGTCATTTAACACTTGATATCTAGGATTGCATTAATTGTCATCTCATTATCCTAGATAAGCATATAGGGTTTCCTAGCCTTGTTTGTTTATTGAATATCATTACATATTCACTTAGGACACTTTATCTCTTCATTGAGAAGTAAGACTTGCGTTGCTTCCGGGAGTAGGTAGCTTAAAGCACAAGCATAATGAACTAGGTTCACTTATACCGGGGATTAGGTAGTGGTGAAGGATTAAATCGGGATTAGGTTGTAATTCCTTTATCATTAGTGGATTCGAGGTTCTAGTGTGGCGCACTCATCAGCACGTGGTTTTTCCCATTTGGAGGGTTTCCACGTATATCTTAAGTGTTTTTACTATTTCCTCATTTATTACACTTGTGGTATCTTTGTAACTAGTTAGGGGTGTTTTCGTCAACTTGACTCTCAACGAAAATTGGGTAAAAGTTAATTAAAATCTATTCACCCCCTCTAGATAAATATTACACACCATAATATTTGTTTCAATTGGTATCAGAGCAGGTTCCTAGACATACATAGGTGATCCTTGCTCATTTTGGTGTGTGTTGCATTGTGTTTGTTTGTGTTGAACATTCATACACTTGCATTCATATCATTCAGTCATAAACACAATGAGTGGAAACGGTGGCAATGAGGGAGCTTCCAGCACTAGACCTCCACTCCTCACCGGGTTGAATTATGCCTCTTGGAAAGGCAAGATGGAGTCGTACATATGCCAAATTCATGACAGGGCATGGATGGCTGTTGAAGATGGCTACACTCCACCTATGATGACTCCCACAGATGGAGGAGATGATGTACTCAAACCAAAAGATTAGTGGAATGCACAAGAGTTTGAGGCTTTAAAGTGGAATAGGAAGGCAATGAATGCCATCCTTTATGCAATGGATGATAACCAATACAAGTTGGTTCAAAATACTAGGATAGTTAAGGAAGCATGGGACATCCTAGAAGTTGCACATGAGGGAACCGAGGTGGTTAAGGAATCGAAGCTTCAAGTTCTCCAAACGCAATTTGAATTGCTCAATATGGATGAGAATGAGTGCTTCAACGATTTTGAAGTGAGGTTGATGGACATTGTGAATCAAAGTCATCAGCTTGGTGATCCTTATTCGGATAGAATATCATTACATATTCATTGAATATCATTACATATAGGGTTTCCTATCCTTGTTTGTTCATTGAATATCATTACATATTCACTTAGGACACTGTATCTCTTCATTGAGAAGTAAGACTTGTGTTGCTTCCGGGAGTAGGTAGCTTAAAGCACAAGTATGATGAACTAGGTTCACTTATACCGGGATTAGGTAGTGGTGAAGGATTAAACCGGGATTAGGTTGTAATTCCTTTATCATTAGTGGATTCGAGGTTCTAGTGTGGCGCACTTATCAGCCCGTGGTTTTTCCCATTTGGAGGGTTTCCACGTATATCTCAAGTGTTTTTACTATTGTCGCATTTATTACATTTGTGGTATCTTTGTAACTAGTTAGGGGTATTTTCGTCAACTTGACTCTCAATGAAAATTGGGTAAAAGTTAATTAAAATCTATTCACCCCCCTCTAGATAAATATTACACAACATAATATTTGTTTTACTTTCCATATCATATGCATCAGCTCTCTACCTAACCACGCCTCAGCCGCGTTTACCCCAGCTTTGGTTAGGGTTTCATCCAGAACGATTGCACCCTTCGCAACGTTGGTCAATTCCTCCCACTCCTGGGTTGACCTCTTTTGAAAGGGCAACTTCCCTATCCGATGCACATACCTCTAGATCAGCTGGGGGGCTCATCTGACACTTACGCAACCGCCTCAGCTGTGGCCTTTATTTGAGCAGAACCAATTAGAATGTCCACCACATCAGCTATGTCAGCCTGGACCACCACCCTTCTCAGGGTAGGATCAACCTGGGTATCTCCCTCATTAACCAAACTAGTCTGAACCTCCCATTCATTGGTAGTTTCATTCTGGTCCAGTACATCCTTAGCGGAGGTAGAAAGGTAGGATGGTCTGAAGCTTCTCCTTTGGATATATCCTCTCCTGCGATATGAGACTTTGCATCAGGGTATGCATCAGCAACCCTAAGACTGGCCAGCAACAGTGGAAGCATACATAGCCACCTCAACAGCTTTCTGATCTCCTTCTTTTTCTATCCATCGTTGAGACTAAATGGGAGAAGGTCGATCCAGCTATATCCGGCAGGCTGTGAAGAAGCAGACATCCTCCTTGACCTGCCCGAGCTCGACATTGACAACATCACCTTGCTCCTAAAGATTATCACACTGATGGCTCCTCTCCATTTGTACTAGGTTTTTCAATGCCCTAGTGAGCCATCGATTTTGATCTCCGTTTAAGGAATACCCAGAGGTCCTGATTCGTTCACAGTGGGGTCTCGAGCTCCATTACGATTGTTGAAGACTCTCATCTACCCTGAGCAGGCCTTAAAAACAATTACATCACTTGGGGACTATGAGCTCACTATTCTCTCAAGTACCCCTATGGAAAGGGGTAGTGACCCCGACGTGAGACAATTTCTCATAGTGACGGGTTCACAATGAAAAATGCCTTTAACTGAAGGTCACTCTATCATCTACACCCATAACTTAGATCGTTTCAAGAGATTCTACTCGTGAAAAAGCTCCTAGAGCGAGACTGGTCACCAACTGGTACCACATCGCGTTGATACAACCTCGTATTGGTAATGCAATGAGTTTTTTATCTCCTTTAATTTTGATCTCAGTGATAGTTCTCCTGTGATCTCCATGTGTCTATGATCGAGATACCGTGGATAGGATCAAATCCCACTAGGAGGATCGCCATTACCAGGAGAGCTACATAGCACTCATGATGCCCTGGACTAAAATAATCCCTCTAGGAGGATCACCATAGTATTTCGACAATGATCGGCTCGAGACCAGGATATAGCTAGATAGCCCTCCTGATGCCTTGGTCAGGCACCAACCCCCGCAAAGAAGGGTCTTAGTATAAGAGCATAGTTGCTATCCAGATCTCGAGACCAGAGTTTAGCAGGGAAACCCCTTCGCTACCCTTGATGCCTTGGTCGGGCTACCACCCCCAAGAAGGGTCTGAGTGTAAGAGCATAGTTACCATCCAGATCACGGGACCAGGATATAGCTAGATAGCCCTCCTGATGCCTTGGTCGGGCTACCACCCCCAAGAAGGATCTAAGCATTAGAGCACAGTTGCCTGCTAAATCACGAGACCAGGACAACTAAATGGTCATCCTGATGCCTTGGTTGGGCTACCAACCCCAAGAAGGGTCTGAGTATAAGAGCATAATTACCATCCAGATCTGAAGACTAGGATATAGCTAGATAATCCCCCTGATAGTCGGGCTACCACCCCCAAGAAGGATCTAAGCATTAGAGTACAGTTGTCTGCTAGATCACGAGACCAGGACAACCAAATGGTCATCCTGCTGCCTTGACCGGCCAACCCTGTCAGGAAAGGTCAGGATGGCATAGTTGCCTACCAGGATCAAGTTAGCCTAAGTACAAGGATTTCGGGAATAGGAATATCAGGTTTCAGATTAGCCACATGAGCTTCATCCGACATTATCGAGCGATACGTCAGATTTGCTTACGTTTCACCTAGGTAAAAACACCTGGTGAGAGAGTGGCCTTAGTTGCCTACCAGGATCTTCTTCATCTAATGTACCAAGATTCCTAAAACATGAATGACTAGCACTTCAGTTCGCTAAGCCAAGCACTGGGAACGATTTTGGTTACCAGTAAGAAACGACAAGTAAAATTCTTCATATGGTACAAGATCCTGACTCCAACCCCAACTACGTATCAATGTTCAAGTTAGAGGGGGCTTCTGTTAATAGTAAAATTTAGCTAGGGATTAAAGAAGAATTTTCCACCTTCCAGCCTTCAAGGAACGGTCCAAATCTGGGTCTACGTAGCGAGGTCCTCTAGGTTTAGGTACCTTATGACCCCGCAGAAGTAGGGCAAGGTAATCAACACCTTCTCAACACCTTACATGCATTCACGCTCTTCAATTAAAGCCCGCTACCCCATCAGAAATCTTGCATAATTAGGTCAAGCTCTATGATAAAGCTCAGCGTAGCTAAACCAAGCTCCAGTTACAAGGTTGGAACCCTATGGGATATTTCGCCCCTAAAATGGTTTGTACAAGCTCCATACGAAGATCAGCAAGCTCGATCTAGCTCTATGACAATCGAGAGGTCCCCTGGGGACCCCGCCAGTGTACTAGAACCTGGGGTACCTCGCCCTCAAAAAATATCAAGCGTCACCTCAGGTAACCTCCATGAAGTACCTCTCCGAAGTTGCATATAAAAACCAGAGCTCTCCTCCAAACAGCGTAGGAAGAGAGGGTTGACCTTCATGACACTTACGATACCATTAATGAGGTCAAACCGTATTAATAGAGATAGTCAACCATATTAATGAGGTCAAACCGTATTAATGGAGGTAGTCAACCCTATTAATGAGGTCAACTATATTGATGGAGGAAGTCAACCCTATTAATGAGATGATCAATGCCATTAATGAGAGAATATTCAACTCTTTAATGGCCACCATTAGTAAAAGAGTCCAAAGAGGAAACAAATACCTTTGCCTCTAAGATATCCTCCACAATCGATTATTGGGAGTCAACTTAAACAGAAAATCCCACATATCAAGGAAAGAAGAGCCTGAAGAGGAAACAAACACATATTCTCCAAGATATTAGCTACAATCCGATCAACTACATTAAATGAAGAGTCGTGTTCAATAAGGAAAGAAGAATAATTCAAGAGTCCTGGACTTGCACGCCAAGGTAGTTACACCATATATAAATACACCTGTAATAGCATTGATTAGGGGGGGGGGGGGGGGGGGGGTCATCGGATAACAGACGTCAAATCCCTAATCCCAAAATCGACCGGTCCGAGGCAAGTCGATATACTTCGAATAAGTTCTCTCTACATCATCGTTACATGTACTACCTCTCCCAGAAATATATCGGGATTGGTTGATATTATGTTACTACTGTAAGCTCTCCGGAGCATATACGTTTTACTACGCCACCACTTTTGTAAGCTCCCCAGAGCATTCTTTAATATATAAATAAGGAAGGGTATTTCTCCTTCCTCCGGATACTGCATCGGGGTTTTTCAGCATGTGATCATTCGTGACGCTTTTTCCCCCTTGGTCAGTCCACCTCTCTCTACATAAGACTTGTGTTCTCTTATTTTTCCCTTGTATTATGCATGTATATATGTGTACAAGCTAGATTCCTCCCTCGCTGGACCTATTGCTCTTATCCTCACATCTTCATGCCAAAGTCGCACATCAAGATGGGGGAGAAACCACTCTGACCATCTTGAACGGAGTTGATGAGCTCTCCTGTATCCTCACTATGGAAGAAATCGAGCTCTCCGATACTGGAGCTAGATAAGCCCCTCTCCTTACTTGCTATCTAGGTCGGGGAACTACATGAAGGAATCGGGCTCCAGATCCGAGCTCTAGGTACCAGGACGGGTTCCGACTCCGACCGAGGACCAGAACCAGGATCAGCCCTTTCACACCAGCAAGGGAACCCTTGAGCTCCCCGTTTCTCCCCCTTAAGCATGAAGTCGACGGCTGAATACCTTATCTCCTACCTCCTGCATCATCCTCTTTTACCGGTTCATTCTCCATTATCAAGATCTCACCAAGGTACCGAAGGTACCAAACCCGACTGCTTCTTCCGTGGTAGCGGTCCTGAGGGTGTTAGCCATAATTCCTCACCCCGATCGAATTTTCAGTTAACAATATATATATATATATATATATATATATATATATACTAATTATAATAATAATTAATATATATATATAATAATACATAAAATTATTTTATGTATATTATAATATATATTATATTCATATATTAGTTTATATATATTATAACATATTTATAATATTTTCGTAATTAGTATATTAATATTCTATAATATATATAATATTATTATTATATTTAATATATATACATTATAATATATATAATATATCAAATATTATATATTTATATAGAATATAATGTAATATATTATGTATTATTATATATAAAAATATAATAATATTTAATATATTTTTTTATATACTATTATAATATGTATATATTATTAAATATATATATTGTAATTATTTATTTATAATTTAAGAGTTTAGTTTTGATTAATTCATTTTTTGATATGTTTTTTTGAATTAATTTTTGATATGTTACTTTTGTTTAATTTAAAAATTACAATACAAAAATTATATTGGTTAATTATGTAATCAATTTGTTTATAGTTGTAATAATATTAAACAAAAGATCAAAATTGATATATCAATTTTTGATAGTTTTCGGTTAACCTACCAGACGTGTTTTTTCCGTTTTTATTTTCAAAATACAGCTTTTAGTATATGCTACCGGACGCGTTTTCAGAATTCGAAACTGAAATCAAAAATATTTTTTTCATTTTCATTTTTATTTTCGAAAAACAGCAATTGAAAAATATTTACAGGACGGGTCCTTAATACCTCCTATCTTCTTGCATGTACTGGGTCATTAATGATGAACCCACTATCTCATTCTTAGGAGAACGAGAGGCTTTACTACTGGCATACCGCATCTCATTGATATGGCCTTATGGGAATTACCGGAAGACCGTAACTTCTAACATTTAGTGGGTTTGGTTAATATTTGACTATTGTCACAAAAACTTGAAAAAATATAAAATAATGTGATTTTATAAGCAGAATGTGTTCAAGGGTGATCGATTTGTACGAAAGTATACAAAATTGAGGACCAAAGAGAAAGAAAATAAATGATTGTACTGGCAATGGTGTCAGACCAAAATAAGATGAAAGTTGAAACATGACATGCGGAGGTCATGTGGTTTGCTTCAGTGCATTATTTTATTGTTTCTTTACGATTTACATTTAATAAAACAATTCTTAAAATAAGTTTTGCTGCCAGTTTAGAAAAATCTGTAAAAGTTGGCTTTTGTATAGAAAAAAAAAATTAAACGTTGGCTTTCAATCAGGCTGGCAGCAGAATAATCAATAATTGAATTGGAAACCAACTCAATCTTTGTTTGGTTTTAAGAAGCAACCATGTTGACAGATTTTCAATATCAAGTTATAACAATTATTTATTACAAATCTTATTATAATGTCATTCTTCGACCTAAGTTAAATAATGGTGAATGTTTATGAATAGTTTAATATTTATTTCGATCTAACATCTGGTGTGATATAAGTCATACAACTTGAATCTAAGATATTATTATACTGAATGAACGTCATTTGTGGATATCATATAATATCTCATCATTACAAGGCCAGACATTGTGCATGTTTGATTAAGAATGTCAATTTTTTTAGTAAGCCAGCGTTAGTACATTTGAAGGCTATTTTTTCTTTGAAAACGTTACATTAATTCAAGATTTGTGGTGGAAGATAGCCTCGAACCCATAATTTCTTGATATAGGTGTGAGAATCAAACTACTAAGCTAACCTCGTATTGTCAAATTTGAAGGCTATTAAACAAATATTGCATTATCTAAAACCAACTCAAATATATGACTTCCGTTTTCTTTCCACAAGTCATATTTCACGATATAGTTCTAGGGGTCGTTTATTATTTCCATTTTAAACTTAATGAGCCTAATTTATAATTATTAAGTTGTTTTGTTTGTTTTTTAAGTGTTCTGTCATATGTGAATTTTATCGTACTTACACGTCATCAACAAAAAGGTTAAATTGCCAGGTGGACATCCGAATAGGCATTCAGAAAATATCCTACAAGACATTACCGAAGAAGAGAACCCGAGTAAGCAGATATTGAACAAAACCTACCCAAGGTCAATCGACATCATATACTACTCGGGATCAACTAATGACACTCGGGGCTGATTAAATGACATTTCTACTCGGGAACAACTGTCGCTACTCGGGATCAGCAGGTATTGCTCTTACTCGAGGCAAACATGATAAAAATCAAATATAGGCCCCAGTGCATAGCTCACATGGATCAAGTCATTAGGATGCACGGAGATTTCCATATCAAAAAGGAATCCCAATAAAAATAGAATATTAAACAGGAAAGGTTCCCAATCAGGCAACAACTTTACTTCTTCAAAAAGACTGCTTATAAGGAAATAAGTCCTAATTGGACTACGTTGCTAGAGTCCTATTCACTCTCAATATAAGACTCCGAAACAGGAAAGAAGACAATCAGCTTCAAACAAGAAAATAATTGTAATTAAATACAAAGATCTATTACTTGTACAAAACAGATTAGGGTTCTATAAATATATAAATAGACCCATAATCTCGAAAAAGAAAAGAGATATAGACAACAATCATAGAAAAATATAGAGAGAAGAAAGAGAGATCGAGAGCTTGTAATATCATAAATTCATAGTGGATTTTGGCTCGGTTGATCATTCAACCACCCGTGGACATTTCTTCTGTCATCGGAGTTTTACCACGTAAAAAATTCGTGTCTTGTTTACTTTCTCCTCCTCTCTCTCTTTGAAATCACAACCGAAATCTAATCCTTGTTGGCATATCCAAAATCAGACGTCAACAATTGGCACTAGAAGGAGGGGTTTGAACCTCCGACTTGATCAAAAGCGATGGCAGGGAGCATAAGCAATTCTGGCGATATTCAAAAATCTCCGGACAATATCATGTTGGCAGTACCTCGTGGGACCTCGCCGTAACAAAGGAGAACCAACCTACATTCCTGACAGGGATCTAGCAAGTTCCTCCGACCAGCAGAGACCTGACACAACGCTTCCGAGAGGCGTTGCAACAATTGATGGCGGGTGAAGCAAAGGAAGGAGTTGATCTACTGGCTACAGAAGCACAAACTCCTAACCTCCCACCTATGAGGCTTCGTTCGGTTGTAATAGGGTCATAAATAAATACACCAAGAGTCGGAAGGAACCCTACTCCAATCAATGTGGCTGGATGTGAAACACCTGAAGAGAAATGACCACGCCAGAGGCAGAACCAGGATCAGACAGCCTGTGCTAGATACCGCAAACATGACCCACACCGGGATCGATCGTCATCACAAGACAACGATTGGCACTATCGCAAGCGTCATCACGAATCATACGTGAAACTCGGCATCAAAGTGAAGAGCCAGAAAGAGGAATGACAATCACCCATCGTTTCGACCATCGGGGAAGTCCAGTGGGAGGCAGAGACGTCGTAATCCAAAGCCTAACTCGAGAAGTTGAGAACAACAGATGTCAAATGGACGCACTGGTCAGACGTTATGGGTATAACGATTTATCTGATGATGATTCTGACAGTCCATTCACCAGGGAAATCTTACGGACCCCATTCCCAGAAAGGTTTAGGATGCCACACGTGGAGCAGTTTAAGAAAGATACAGATCCAAATGAGCACGTGTGACGCTATAAAAGTGCCATGGCCCAGTATGCCCATAGTGATCCCTTACTATGTCTTAACTTTCCACAAACTCTTGGAGATATGGGTTCAAGGTGGTTCGGGAGATTGCCCCTAGCAAGCATCAGAAATTTCAGTGAACTGAGCAGGAGCTTCTCAAGGCAATTTCTGAGTAATGTTCACAAGAAAAAGTCAGTGACTCACCTTGCTTAAATAAAGCAAGAGAAAGATGAGTCACTGAAAAAATACCTGGGAAGATTCGGCCAAGCGGTATCAGAAATTGGCAGTGCAAACGATGAAAAAATAATCTCTGCATTCATCAACAACCTATAAAATAGACGACTATCTTTTGATTTAAGAAGAGCCCGACTGACCAGATATGCAGACATGATGGATATGGCGGGAGGATATGCACTGGCCGAGGAAGAAGAGTTAGCCATGGGAGGATGCTACATGCATGATGGAAAACCCGAACAGAAGGTCGCCGAGTCCTAGGTACAGAACCAGAAAGGGAAACAGAAAGGAAACTGTAAAGAAAAAAGCAAGGACGGGGGTAATGGGTGTAATGCCGAGCAGACCATATAAAAATACCGAGGAAGATACACCAATTACACCCCCTTCAGAAAAAACAGGAGGAAATCCTAGCCATTTTAGAAGAAAAGAATATGGTACAAGAACCACGACGACAGTCTCAGTTCGCCAGGCGAGATACAACTTGTTGTATGTAAATTTTACAAAGCATACACGTCATTGACAAGAAGGAAAAAATAGCCAGGTGGACGCCCAGATGTGCATTCGGGAAATATCCTATGAGGCATCATTAAAGAGAAGAAAACCCCGAGTAAGCATATACTGAATAAAACCTACTCGGGATCAGCTAACAACACTCGAGACTGGTTAAATAACACTTCCACTCGGGCTCAAACGACACTACTCGGGACCATCAGGTATTACTCTTACTCGGGAATAAATACGACCCGAGTAAGAACTTGGTGCTTATTTCATACAGATTGTCATTAAATACGCGAAGATATCCGTCATGAAGGAATCCCAAATAATGGAACTTCAAGTTAGAAGAGCCCCCCAATCAGAAAATAACTTGATTTCCTTACGAAGACTACATTCTTATAAGGAAACAAATCCAAATTGAACTACGCTACTAGAATCCCACTCGATTTCCGTAAAAGACTCCGAAACAGAAAAGAAGACAAATTAACCTCAAGCAAGTAACCAAATCACAATTAAATACAAATATCTTGTATTACTTGTACAAGGCAGATTAGGGTTCTATAAGCATATAAATAGACCCATAATCTGGCTCCAAAAGAGATAGACAATATAGCATACAACAATCACAGTAAATACAGAAAGAAAAAAGAGAGACCGAGAGCTTGTAAACATCTTATTCTCTAAGTGGATTTTGGCTTGGTTGATCCTTCAACCACCCGTGGATGTTTCTCGGGCCATCGGAGTTTTACTACGTAAACCTTATCTTTGTTACTCTCTCTGCATCTCTTTCTCTTTAAATCAATAGCAGAAATCCAATCCTTGTTGGCTTTTCTGGCATAATCTAGAAATCGACATCAACAATTGGCGCTAGAAGGAGCGGTCGAACCTCCGAACTTGTTAAAAAGCAATGGCAGGAAGCAGAAGTAGTTCAGGGAATGGCCAAAGATCACCAGGCGATTTCCATATTGGCAATACGTCATAAAATCCTCCAGCAAACACAGAAACCAACCTGCACACCTGGCGGGGATCCAGCAAGTTCCTCCAACCACCAGAGATCTTACGTTGCGTTTCCAAGAGGCCCTACAACAATTGGTGAAGGACACAGCAAAGGAAGGGATTGATCTACTGGTCGTAGGAGCACATACTCCCAATCCTCCACCCGCAAGGCTCCGTTCGATGGCGGTGGGGCCAGGAATAACTATGCCAGAAACCAGAAGGAACTCTTCCCCAATCAATCCATCTGGACAGAAAACTCTAGAATGGGAAAATCACCAGAGGCTGGATCGCAATCAAACAATACGAGTCAGACATCGTAAATACGATCGGCGCAGAGAACGGTCATCATCAGAAGACAGTGATCAACACTATCGTAAACGTCATCATGGAGTCACACGAGGGTTCCGGCATCAGAGTGAAGAATCTGAGGAAAGAATGACAATTACCCAACGGTTCAACCGTCAAGGAAGCCTGGTAGGGGACAGAGATGTCACAATCAAGAGTCTAACTCGAGAAGTAGAGAATAACAGGCGACAGATGGAGGCACTAGTCAGACGTTACGGCTATAACGATCTATCCGACGATGACTCCGAAAGTCCATTTACCAGGGAGATTTTGCGGACCCCTTTCCCAGAAAGATTCAGAATGCCGCATGTGGAGCAATTAAAAAAAGATACAGATCCAAAGGAGCACGTTAGACGCTATAAAAGTGCCATAGCTCAATATGCCCGCAGTGACCCCCTACTGTGTCTCAACTTTCCGCAAACACTGGGGGACACAGGCTCAAGATTGTTTGGAAGACTACCCTCAGCAAGCATCAAAAATTTCAGCGAGTTGAGCAGGAGCTACTCAAGGCAATTCCTGAGCAACGTTCACAGAAAGAAGTCGATGGCCTACCTCTCTCAATTAAAACAGGGGAAGGACGAGTCATTAAAAAAATACTTGGGCCGGTTCGGCCAAGCAGTATCAGAAATTGGCAGCGCTAATGATGAAGCAATTATTGCTGCCTTCACCAATAACTTGCTGAATGGACGACTATCCTTCGATTTGAGAAGAGCACGATTGACAAGGTATGCCAACATGATGGATATGGCGGAAGGATACGCTCTGGCAGAGGAAGAAGAGTTAGCTACAGGAGGAAGCTATATGCATGGAGGAAAGCCCGAACAGAAGAATACCGAATCCAAGGGGCAGAATCAAAAGGAAAAACAGAAAGGGAACAACAAGGAGAAAAATAAGGATCGGGGTAATGGGCCCAACGCCGAACGGTCCACAGAGAAATACAAAGGCAGATATACCAATTACACTACTCTTCGGAAGAAACAAGAAGAAATTCTAGCCATCTTGGAAGAAAAGAATATGGTGCAAGAACCGCGGCGACAATCACAGTTCGCCCGGAGAGATACAACCAAGTATTGCAGGTTTCATAAAGAAACCAGGCATGAAACTTCAAAGTGTTTTCAGCTCAGAGATTACATAGAAACTCTTATTCGGGAAAGGCACATACGGGATGTAATCTTGAAAAAAGACGAGAGACCAGAAACCAAGAAAGTCAAGGTTGATCACAACCAGGTCAAAACCAAAGAACCAACCCCGAAGCCAATCAAGTAATACATACAATTTTCGGAGGACCTTCTACTGGGAGAAGCAACCGAGAACGAACTCAGGAAATCCGAGAAGCAGTAGAAGCAAGGAATAACTTCGACGTAAACTCGGTTGAACTAGACCCGAAAAGGGTAAAAGAAGGATGGGATCCAATAGTCTTTACAGAGGCAGATTCCCATGGCGTCGATGTTCGACCTAATGACGCGTTGGTTATAAGTGCCCGGAATTGCCATAGGGAAGTCCAGAGAATTTTAATAGATAATGGGAGCTCAGCAGACATCCTAAGCGTGGCCGTGTACGACCAGCTAAGACTAGACCGAAAAGATTTACAGCCTTTTCATACTCCATTAAGAGGATTTGGGGGAATAGAGGTCAGGTCACTCGGGACTGTAAAACTACCTGTGAAGATCGGAACGGAACCATGCCATAGGACTGTCCTGCTCGATTTCGTGGTAGTTAACTTGGATAATTGGCCGTATAATGCATTATTGGGCCTGCCATTCCTGAATAAAACAAGGGCCGTGACGGCCACTTATGCATTAATGATCAAATTCCCAACAGAATAAGGGGTTGGGATAGTCAAGGGATCCCAAGAGATGGCCCGAAGAGCAAATCTGTTAGTATACAGAGACAAGTATGATGCTGAACAAGTGTGCACCATAATGCAGCCAAATCAGTGTGAAGAGTCCTTGTCATTCGAACTGGATCCAAGGGAGGGCTCAAATGAATACAAGACAGAATTGGTTGAAATACTACTCGAAGAAGACAAACCGGACAAGAAAATCAGGATTGGGGCCAACTTGGAAGGAAAGGTCAAGCGAGACTTGACCAATCTGCTTAGAGAGTACAAAGATGTATTTGCTTGGAGTCACGAAGATATGATCGGGATAGATGCCCGAGTAATATCCCACCACCTCGCAGTTAGCCCGAATGCCAAACCGGTCATACAAAAGAGAAGATCGTTCAATCCTGAAAGAAGTCAAGCAATCAAACAAGAGGTGGAAAAGCTACTAGCGACTGGATCAATCAGAGAAGTCAGCTACCCTCAGTGGGTCACCAACGTAGTCCTCGTCCAGAAGAAAAATGGACAATGGAGAATGTGCGTAGATTTCACAGATCTAAACAAGGCATGTCCAAAGGATAGCTTCCCACTTCCAAGAATAGATCAGCTGGTGGATGCCACAGCAGGTCATGAACTGCTCAGCTTCATGGACGCTTACTCGGGATACAATCAGATCCTGATGAACAAAGCTGATGAAGAAAAAACAGTTTTCACAACAGATCAGGGTTTATATTGCTACACAGTAATGCCCTTTGGTTTAAAAAATGCTGGAGCTACGTACCAAAGGTTGGTCAACAAAATCTTCACTCGGCAAATAGGAAGGAACATGGAAGTGTATATTGATGATATGTTGACTAAAACCGTCTCAGCAGATGAGCGTGCCCACGACCTCCGAGAGACATTTTATGTTTTGAGAAGATACCAGATGAAATTAAACCCAAACAAATGTCTATTCGGAGTCCATTCGGGAAGATTCTTGGGTTTTCTAGTCCATCAAAGAGGAATCGAAGTTAATCCCGAGAAGATCCAGGCTTTGAAAGAAATGACTTCACCTTAAACATTGAAAGAGGTACAGCGCTTGACAGGGTGTTTATCCTCCCTGGGAAAATTCATCTCAAGGGCTATAGACATGTGCGCGCCTTTCTTCAAAATAATCAAAAACGAGAAAGGCCTGGAGTGGAATAAAGAGTGTGAGCAGGCATTCTTAAAAATAAAAGAGTACTTGGGGCAAGCTCCCATCCTCTCAAAACCATAAAAAGGGGAAATACTTCAGCTGTATCTGTCAATAACCGAGCTTGCAGCAAGTTCGGTCTTAGTCAGAACAGAAGATGGAGTGCAGAAACCATTGTATTATACAAGCAAGGCACTCCTACCGGCCGAAACCAGGTACTCACAGGCAGAGAAGATAGCCTTAGAATTGGTTTCAGCAGCAAAAAAACTGAGACCATATTTTCATTCCCATACGATCCAGGTTCTCACCAATTGCCCATTAAGACAAATCTTACAAAAACCAGAGATATCAGGAAGACTTACTAAATTGGCAATCGAGTTAAGTGAATTCGATATTATTTATGTCCCCAGAACCTCCCTCAAAGGACAAGCGGTGGCAGACTTCATAGCCTAGTTCACAGAACCAAACCTGGAAGCAAAAGACTGTTGGATAAAAGTTTCCCATGGAAACAATATGTTGATGGTTCTTCAAACACTTATGGCAGCGGGGCAGGGATTGTAGTTCACACCCCAGAAGGAGATGATGTTGAATGTGCCATGAGATTTGATTTCAAAGCAACCAATAATCAAGCCGAATACGAGGCATTGTTAGCTGGACTCAGAGTCTGCATAGCTCTTGGGGCAGATGAAGTTGAGATATTCAGCGACTCACAGGTAGTTGTCAACCAGGTTATGGACGAGTACTAGGCCAAAGATGAAGGAATGATTGCCAACCGTGACATTGCAAAACAACTCCTCCAAAAATTTAAAGAATACAAGATCGCTCAGATCCCCAGAGAAGAAAATGAAAAGGCAGACGCTTTATCTAAATTAGCGTCGGCAACAACCTCAATCAGACCAAAGACCATTCCAGTTGCACACCTCCTTAGACCGAGTACAGCTGAACCTAAGCATTTAGAAATTTTAGAAATCCGAACACCGTAAGACGGGTTGGATGGTCCAGCTGAGAAGGTTCGTAGAAGAAGGTGTGCTCCCGGAAGATCCGGTATTAGCAAAGCGCATCAGGTATCGATCGGCTAGATATACCATGATCGGAGGAGAATTATACAGAAGGGGGTTCTCCCGAGCTCTCCAGTGATGTGTACCGGAGGAAGATGCACATCGAATACTTCAAGAGATCCACAGAGGGGTTTGCGAAAACCACACTGGAGGTAGAAGCCTGGCGCATAAGGTACTCAGACAAGGCTATTACTGGCCTATGCTTTTCTCAGATGCACAGCAGTGGTCAGAAAGTTGCAATACCTGTCAAAGGATTGCTAACAATATCCGACAACCCCTAGAAAAACTCAGAAACCTCACTGCTCCATGGCCATTCGCCATATGGGGCCTAGATCTGACCGGTCCAATGCCAGCTGGGATAGGGGGTGGAGCAAAGCATGCCATAGTAGCTGTCGATTATTTCATAAAATGGGCAGAAGCTGAAGCGCTGGTGCATATCACGGAAGCCAACACCACAAATTTTGTAAAGAAAAACATACTTTATAGGTTTGGAGTTCCGGACACTATAATCACGGACAATGGCACTCAGTTTGATAGCCAAAAGTTCAGACAGTTGTGCGAGAAGTATCATATTGCTAACTACTATGCGACACCAGCTCACCCTTAAACAAACGGGCAAGTAGAAGCAGTAAATAAAATTATCAAGCACACCATTAAAGCAAAGTTAGATGAAAAAAGGAAGTTGGGTTGAAAAGCTTCCTGAAGTATTATGGGCATATCGGACGACAGCAAGGACTTCAAACAGGAGAAACTCCGTTCACCCTAGCGTTCGGAACAGAAGTTGTCATCCCCATAGAAACATCGTATGCATCCCCACGGGTCAGGCTATACGATGAAGAACAGAATGTTGATACGCTACTACAAAGTTTGGATGAGCTAGAAGAAAAAAGGGAAAAGTCCCGAATAAGAAATATAGCATATCAACAAAGAGTGGCTCGCCACTACAATTCTCGTGTACGGATTAGGAAATTCCAGCTAGGAGACCTGGTGCTCAGGAAGGTGTCGTTGAACATAAAAAACAGAGTCGCAGAATCCCTGGTTGACAAATGGGAAGGTCCATACAAGATCGAGGGGATAGCTGGCCATGGAGCCTATTGGATTGCTCGACCCAATGGAGGGGTGTTACCCCGACCATGCAATGCCCAATATCTGAAGATTTTCTATCCTTAAAATATATATATATATTTATATTAAATATTCTATTCTTTTATTGGTAGGATAAATAAAATTGTAATTTAAATCTGTCGATTTTTTACAGTAATAAATAAAATTACTCGGAATTTCTGAAAGGATAGCATCTAGTTCGGGATTTCCAAAAAAAGGGATATGATAATAAGAACATATGGAAGCAGAGCATGGTAATAAGAACATGCAAATAGAATTCTCGGGACCATCAAATCCTGAATGGGCGGAGAAGCTCGTAAGAGCATGCCAGCCGAGCAGGGTCAAAATAACCTTCGCAAAAAGGCAAACCCGATGCACCAGACTTTGGAAAAATGCTCTGGACGCTATCGGGAGAAATTCCGGTGAAATGCGTAGCTGTGTTGAAGCAACTTTTTTAAAAAGAGCTCAACGATTCGGCAAAACCTTGCACATAAAAACTAGGGAGACGTCCTTGGTATTGCGTAAGGACTCGAACGTATGGTCATGGTGAGCCTTGATGTAACATTCGGGTAGCAACTGGGTATGAAACAAGTTAAAAACTTGTCTCAAGATGACTCGGTTAACAATAAAGAAGCCAGTTTAATAAGATACTTGGCAATTGAAGTTATTCGGGTAACAACCGGTTTAATAAGATACTCGGTTAAGTTACCCGAATATCAAAGAAGCCAGTTTAATAAGATACTTGGCAATTGAAGTAATTCGGGTAACAACCGGTTTAATAAGATACTCGGTTAAGTTACCCGAACATCGAATAAGCCAGTTTAATAAGATACTTGGCAATCGAAGTTATTCGGGTAACAACCGGTTTAATAACATACTCGGTTAAGTTACCCGAACATCAAAGAAGCTAGTTAAATAAATACTTGGCAATTGAAATTATTCGGGTAACAACCGGTTTAATAAGATACTCGGTTAAGTTACCCGACCATCAGCCTGTTTAATACAACACTCGGCAACAATCAGAAAAAAATAGACCAAAACCATTCAACCCAGAACAAAATTGAATTTTATTGCTCTTAAAAGAATGGTTACAGTTCAAAGAATGGTTTTTTTACAAGTAAAAAATAAAGAATCAGAATCTTCTACAAATCTACAAAATTAAGGTTGCGAGGATTTCGAGCCTTTGCCAATACTCGGATCTGGCACCATCTCGTATTCACGAAGCAGACTCTCATTGGACGGCCAAGTAATATCGTCGACAGTATCATCCCACCACTGGCTGTAATCTTCACCCGAGACTGGCTCGACATCCGGGACTACACCCTCAACCGACTCTTGACTTGCGTAAAAGGTCGAGAGAGAGTGCTCGGACGGAATCTCTAAATGCATAGGATGGGGCTCTTTGCCTTGACTACGGTAGTAGGCTCTCCATTCCTTCATCTGAATCCAAAGAGAATCCAAGGACCGGTCCACATGGTGTTTGATTGACAGCTCCCAATTAGCACGGGCTTTCTCGGTCGTCCTATTCTTGACTTTGAAGAATTCACCGACCGAAACTAGCCCATGTTGAAATTCCCGAAGAAGTAGGGCATCGTAAGCAAGGGATCTTTTAAAACGATCCACCCCTTGGACTTCCAGCTCCAACCTGGCCTCTCGGGAAAGGGATCCAACTGTCAGCACTTGGAGCTCCAAATCTTCAATTTTTTAGACATACGTAGACTTCGCCTGCTCCGCCTCCTACTCGGCCTTAAGCATGGATTATTCAGCAGAAGAAAGAAGATTTTGAAGCGATGCAACCTTCTCTTCTGCCAAATATCTGTACAGAACCGACCTCCTGCTGAGAAGCCTGCTCAGCTCGAGCACGACCCTCCTCACTCGCCTTCAGCTGAGCCTCCAGATGCCTTATCCGATCTGCTTGACATTGCTGCGTCTGAACAAGCTCAGCAAATTCGGCCACCATATGCAAAAGAATATACTTAGAAATCCGACAAAAGCAAAACAATAAAGGAGTCAGAATTAACTGAGTCAGATTTAACTTACATAAGATGCGCCGTTGAAAACGTTTTGGAGACGTTCGGTCAGTGAACCATCTCTAAAACTGCTCCAACTGTCCTCCCTGATATAAGCCCGACCGGAGAACATCTCCTGTAGTATATCTTGGGGAGAAAGGAATAAAGGCACTCCGGAGGGCTCAGCTCCCAGATTTCCAAACTCGGAGGCAGGAGAAGCCCTGTTCAGCTCTAAGGATGGAGAAGGTACCCCCCGAAGGTTCAGCCTCCATATCTCCAACTTTGGGGGTAGAAGAAGCCCTACTCGGTTCTGAAGTGGCTGCATCTATTGATGCTCCAGCACCAAGACTTAGGGCAATCTCATCCACAACGTCTTCGTCGCTAGAGTCAATGAACGAGACTACCCGAGGAACTTTGAGAGGACGAGACGGTGAACTGACTGCCTTTCGCTTCTCACCCCGAGAAAGGTGGAAGTTAAGATCAACAACAGGATCTTCTAACTGATCGTCCCGAAAAGACTCAAAGAACTCTGCACCGGCGGGCACTTGATCCGTCAAGACGTTACAACCATTGCCAGCTTCAAACCGTCCAACAGGCTCTTCACCTGGACCCTCATACTGCCTTTCCCTATTTTCAGGCAGTTGGGTGTCAGTCGGCTCACCTTGGCCACTTCGACCAGCGAAATCTTGAGTAGAAGGCTGAGCACCTTGATCAACACACTCGGGAATTTCCTCAGCGGTATCAGTTTCCTCATCAGGCTCGGGTGGAGCAATACCCTCATCTCCCTGATGGGAAGCTTCCTTTCTACTCGCTTGTAGAATCGCCTTTACCTTGCGAGCCTGAAGATCGCTGACAACGTCCATATCGAACACTAAAAAAAAAAGAAAAAGAAAAAAAAATTTAGAAAAGAAAATGGAAAAGCAGAGAAATACAACAGAGGGCGCCGGGTTACTTACAATGCCTGCGATGGCCCAAAATCTGTTTGAAGAAGCCGAGCTTTATCAAGTCATCCTCTTTGAAGAGATAGCTCTTGCTCCTCTTTTCCAGAGTACGAACAGCTGCCTGAGTCAGCCGCTTCAGCTCTGAATCACTATAGTCGATTGTTTTCCTGTTCCACACTTCGGGGGAACAGAAGAAATGGGGAACACTCAGCACCGTTTGGGAATCCCCAGATCGAACAGTGACGTCGAGCCCGAGAGTCCCTCCAGCAAAAAACCAACTGTTCTTCCAGAACTTGTTGGATATGGGGAATCCCCATATAAAGCCCTTCTTTTTCGGGTCATCAGAAGTATCGACCCTTCGATTCACCTTCGCTTCTTTTGGGGACCCAACCGTCCGAAGGAGTAGACGCAAGAAAATAGGTCCCCGTTTTGCTAACCTGCCTCAGCGTAAAGAAGTGCCTGATTTCATTTGAGGAAGGCAGCGAAAGGTTCATTCGACTGAACATGTGCCACATACACATCAAGGCTTTGTAACTATTCGGGGCCAACTGAGCTGGGGCTATCCCTGCCTCAGCCAAAAACCAGGCAATAAAAGGCTGAAGGGGCAGTGTGACGCCGCAGCAAAGCATCGATCCATAAATCGCGACCATGCCCTCAAGAGGATTCCATATGGCTCTATCCCCCGTAGGAACCAACGTGACCGAGTTGGGCAAGTCGAATCGGAAGCGGTATTTTTCTATCTCAACTGGCCCGACCACATTCGGCTCAGTATCAAAGCCACTCGGGCGAGTGTCAGAAAACAAAAGACGAGATGCCCTGTATACTTCATCAATATCGCCCTCGTTAACAGTCTGTTTCCTGGTCTGAACGCTGCTCGAGCCGTGCTTGTATACCTTACTTGTGCTCTGATGTTTACCCATCCTTCGAGAAGAGACCTTGTGATTAGAAATATCAGAATTAGAACTAGATGGAGAACTCGATACAGGGCTGAAAGTGACGTCAGGGTGAAGCCCTGAAACGTCAACCTCTAAAAATGGAGGTTCATCTATTGGGATATCCCCCAGTAATCGTCTAATGCAAGATACTAACTGGAAATCCCCAAGCTCTAATGCATCAAAATCGATTTTAAAGAGACGACGGCGGGAAGATGGCTCCATTAAAACTAACCTTGAATTGAGACTGATGCAAGATCTTCAAGCGGAGAATCGCGAACTTTTGGATAAAAAAAATCTGAGTTTAAAGAGATTTTTGCTGAAGTTTTGAGAATAAACCAACAATGTCTCTCAGCGAAGAATTTAAAGATGAGAAGGCATGAAACCCTAGGATTTCAAAGCGGGAAAAAATTTATGACGAAACTCGATGACGTAGACGGCGCTTGGGGAAACGCAAAAATCATTTCTCATAAATGATATTGAAAAACGAAGAGACGAGGGACGCGTGTCAAGACAGAAAGTAGCCCTCAACCGTAAAACTTTAAAACGTCGCTATCAATTAAGATCTCGCGTGATGGAGCGAATCGAAATTACAGAGTCACCATTAAGACAAGCCATTATGACAAGACGGCTATTCTGTCAAGAGAAAATTAAGATGTTTAAAATACTTTTGCCCGAAATGAAATTTTCCTCGGCAAAAATATTTTAAGAGGGTATTATTGTATGTAAATTTTACATAGCATACACGTCATTGACAGAAAGGAAAAAATAGCCAGGTGGATGCCCAGATGTGCATTCGGGAAATATCTTATGAGGCATCATTAAAGAGAAGAAAAGCCCGAGTAAGCATATACTGGATAAAACCTACTCGGGATCAGCTAACAGCACTCGGGACTGGTTAAATAACACTTCCACTCTGGCTCAAATGACACTACTCGGGACCATCAGGTATTATTCTTACTCGGGAATAAATACGACCCGAGTAAGAACTTGGTGCTTATTTCATACGGATTTTCATTAAATACGTGAAGATATCCGTCATGAAGGAATCCCAAATAGTGGAACTTCAAGTTAGAAGAGTCCCCCAATCAGGAAATAACTTGATTTTCTTACGAAGACTACATTCTTATAAGGAAACAAGTCCAAATTGAACTACACTACTAGAATCCCACTCGATTTCCGTAAAAGACTTTGAAACAGGAAAGAAGACAAATCAACTTCAAGCAAGTAACCAAATCACAATTAAATACAAATATCTTGTATTACTTGTACAAGGCAGATTAGGGTTCTATAAGCATATAAATAGATCCATAATCTGGCTCCAAAAGAGATAGACAATATAGCATACAGCAATCACAGTAAATACAGAAGGAAAAAAGAGAGATCGAGAGCTTGTAAACATCTTATTCTCTTAGTGGATTTTGGCTTGGTTGATCCTTCAACCACCCGTGGATGTTTCTCCGGCCATCGTAGTTTTACCACGTAAACCTTGTCTTTGTTACTCTCTCTGCATCTCTTTCTCTTTAAATCAATAGCTGAAATCCAATCCTTGTTGGCTTTTTTGGCATAATCTAGAAATCGACGTCAACACAACTAAATATTGCAGATTCCACAAAAAAACCGGCCATAAGACTTCCAAGTGTTACCAGCTAAGAGATTACATAGAAACCCTTATTCGGAAAGGGCATCTACAAAACGTAATCTTAAAAAAGGATGAGAAGCCAGAAATAAATAAAGAAGTTAGGGCCAATCACAGCTCTTGTCGAAATCAAAGGGCCAGTCCAGAGGCCAATGAAGTAATACATACTATCTTTGGAGGACCATCTACTGGGAGAAGCAACCGAGAACGAACATAAGAAATCAGAGAAGCAGTAGAAGCAAGGAATAACTTTGACGTGAACTTGATCGAGCTAGACCCGAAAAGGGTTAAGGAATGATGGTATTCAATAACGTTCAAAGAAGCAGATTCCCATGGAGATGAGTTTCGGCTAAATGACGCCTTAGTCATAAATGCTCGAATCGATCACCGGGAAGTCAGAAGGATCTTGATAGATAATGGAAGTTCGGCTGACATTCTCAATGTAACCGTTTACGATCAACTCAGGTTGGAACCGAAAGGATCTACAGCCTTTCCATACCTCACTTAGAGGATTCAGAAGAATTGAGGTCAGATCACTCGGAACGGTAAAATTACCTGTGAAAATTGGAGTGGCACCTTGCCAGAGAAATGTATTACTTGACTTCGTGGTAGTAGACTTGGACAATTGGCCATATAATGCATTGTTAGGATGACCATTCCTGAATAAGACTAAGGTTGTGACAGCCACTTATATATTAATGATCAAGTTCCCAACAGAACAGGGGGTCGGGGTAGTCAAAGGATCTCAGGAGATAGCCCGAAGAGCAAACCTGTTAGTATACAAGGACAAGAATGATGGCGAACAAGTATGCACAATAATGCAGCCGAATCAAAACAAAGAGTCGATGTCATTCGAATTCAATCCAAGGGACGAGTCAAATGAGTCCAAAACTGAGCCAGTCGAAGTGATTATCTTAAAAGAAGATGAACCAGACAAAAAGATCAGAATCGGGGTAAATCTGGAAGGGGAAGTCAAACAAAGCCTCGTTGATCTACTCAAAGAATACAAGGATGTGTTCTCTTGGAGTCATGAAGACATGGTCGGGATAGATTCCCGAATAATATCCCACCATTTCAGAGTAGACCAGAATATAAAACCGGTGATACAAAAGAGAAGATCATTCAATCTCGAGAGAAGCCAGGCAATCAAATAGGAAGTGGATAAGCTACTCGTTGTAGGATCGATTAGAGAGGTCAATTACCCTCAATGGGTAGCTAATGTAGTCCTTATCAAAAGAAGAATGAACAACAAAGGATGTGCATAGATTTTACAAATCTGAACAAGGCGTGCCCGAAAGATAGTTTCCCACTTCCGAGGATAGATCAATTGGTGGATGCAACATCATGCCACGAATTGCTCAGTTTCATGGATGCTTACTCGGGGTATAACCAGATCAGGATGAACAAAGCTGACGAAGAAAAAACATCATTCACAATTGATCAGGGTTTATACTATTATACAGTGATGCCTTTCGGATTGAAAAACACAGGAGCAACCTATCAACGGTTATTCAACAAAATCTTTTCACGGTAAATAGGAAGGAACATGGAAGTATACATTGATGACATGCTGACCAAGAGCATCACAACATACAAGCATACTTCAGATCTGCAAGAGGAATTTGATGTCTTAAGGAGATACCAGATGAAGCTAAATCCGAACAAGTGTTTATAAAGAGTTCTTTCAGGAAGATTTCTGGGCTTTCAAGTTCACTAAAGAGGAATCGAAGTCAACCCCGAGAAGATCCAGGCCCTGTAGAAAATGACTTCACCAAAGACACTGAAAGAGGTACAACGCCTAACAGGATGCTTCTTCCTTAGGTAGATTCATCTCAAAAGCAACAGACAGATGCTCACCATTTTTTAAAGTAATCAAAAAAGGAAAAAGACTCGAATGGAATGAAGAGTGTGAACAGGCTTTTCTGAAAATCAAGGAATACCTAGGGCATGCACCCATCCTCTCAAAACCACGGATGGGAGAGATACTTCAGTTATATTTATCAATCACAAAAATAGCAGCAAGCTCAGCCCTAGTTAGAACAGAAGATGGAGTACAGAAGCCGGTGTACTACACCAGCAAGGCACTTTTACCAGCCGAAACCAGGTATTCACAGGCAGTGAAAATGACCATAGCATTGGTTTCGACATCAAGGAAGCTAAGGCCATATTTTCAAGCCTATACAATCCAGGTTCTCACCGACTGCCCATTAAAGCAAATTCTACAGAAGCCAGAGATTTTAGGAAGACTGACTAAATGGGTTATTGAGCTAAGTGAATTCGACATCCACTATGTCCCCAGGACATCCCTCAAATGGCAAGTAGTGACAGATTTTATAGCAGAGTTCACAGAGCCAAAACTGAAAGCAAAAAGAATGTTGAGCAAAAAGTTCCTATCGAAATTGTATGTAGATGGCTCTTCAAACACTCATGGCAGCTGGGCAGGGATCGTAGTATGCACTCCAGAAGGAGATGATGTTAAATGTGCCATGATATTTGACTTCAAAGCAACCAATAATCAAGCCGAGTATGAGGCGCTACTAGCTGGACTCAGAGTCTGTATAGCTCTCGAGGCAGATGAGGTTGAGATATTCAACGATTCACAGCTAGTTGTGAACCAAGTCGTGGACGAGTACCAAGCCAAGGATGAAAGCATGATAACCTACTGTGACATTGCGAAATAGCTCCTCCAGAAATTTAAAGAATATAAAATTATCCAGATCCCCAGGGGAGAAAATGAAAAGGCAGACGTATTGTCCAAGCTAGCATCAGCGACAACCACAATCAGGCCAAAGACTATTCCGGTTGCACATCTCCTTAAACCGAGCACAACTGAACCAAGAAACTTAGAAATTTTAGAAATTCGAACACTGCCAGACGGTTGGACGACTCAACTAAAAAGGTTCCTTGAAAAATGCGTGCTCCTGAAAGATCCTTTACAAGCAAAACGTATTAGGTATAGATCATCCAGGTACACATTGGTTGGAGGAGAATTATACAGAAGGGGGTATTCCCTAACACTCCAAAGATGTGTGTCGGAAGAAGATACATATCGGATATTAAAGGAAATCCATGGAGGAGTTTGCGGAAACCACACTGGGGGTAAAAGTTTGGCACACAAGGTACTTAGGCAAGGCTATTATTGGCCTACTCTGTTCTCAGACGCATAGCAATGTTCGGAAAGTTGCAATACTTGCCAAAGGATTGCTAACGACATCCGACAACCCCCTGAGCAGCTCAGAAACCTCACATCCCCATAGCCATTTGACATATGGGGTTTATATTTAATCGGCCCAATGCCAGCCGGGACAGGGGGTGGAGCGAAGCATGCCATAGTAGCCGTTGACTATTTCACAAAGTGGGTAGAGGCTGAAGTATTAGTGCATATCACAGAAGCAAACACCATAAATTTCTTGAAAAAGAATATAATTTATAGGTTTGGAGTTCCAAGCGCTATAATCACTGACAATGACACTCAGTTCGACAACCTGAAATTTAGAGAGATGTACAAAGAGTACCAGATTGCCAATTATTATGCCACACCTGCCCACCCTCAAACAATGGGCAGGTGGAAGCAGTAAACAAAATCATCAAGCACACAATCAAAACAAAACTAGATGACAAGAAAGGAAGCTGGGTTGAAAAGCTTCCCGAAGTATTATGGGCATATCGGACGACAATAAGAACATCAACAGGAGAGACTCCATTCACTTTAGCGTTTGGAACAGAAGTTGTTATCCTTATAGAAACATCGTATACGTCACCTCGGGTCAGGCTATATGATGGAGATCAGAACGCTGATATGTTATTACAAAGTCTATATGAGCTAGAATAGAAAAGGGAAAAATCCCGAATACGAAATATGGCATATCAGCAAAGAGTAGCTCGCCACTACAACTCTCAAGTTCTGGTCAGAAAATTCCAGCTAGGAGACCGGGTACTCAGGAAGGTGTCATTGAACACAAAAAATAAAGCTGCAGGTTCTTTGGCTGACAAATGGGAAGGCCCGTACAAAGTCGAAGGAATAGCTGGCCATGGAGCATATTGGATTGCACGACCCAATGGAGGGGTTTTACCCCGACCATGCAATTCCAAATATCTGAAGATTTTCTATCCTTAAATTATTTTTTGTTCTTTTTTCTAGTCAGGACAATTTTAGTTAGGATAAATATTAGCTGTGAAATTTAAAACTTTATTGATTTTGCAGTTATGAATAAAAAATCGAACTCGAGATTTCTGAAAGAAAAGCATCGAACTCGGGATTTCCAAAAGAAAGCATATGATAATAAGAACATATAGAAGACAAGCATGATAATAAGAACATGCAAATAGAATACTCATGACCATTAAATCCCAAATGGGAGGAGAAGCTTGAAGGAACATGCCAGTCGAGCAAGGTCAAATGACCTTCGTAAAAAGGCAAACCCGATGCACTAGCTCGAAACGCTATCAGGAAGAATTCCGGTGAAATGCGTAACTGTGTTAAGCAATTCAAAAAGCTTAACGATTCGGTAAACCCTTGCACATAAAAACTGGGGAGACGTCCTCAGTAATGAGTAAGGACTCGAACGTATGATTATGGTGAGCCATGATGTAATGTTCTGGTAGCAACCGTGTATGAAACACAAGTATAAATTAACTTGTCTGTTTTAAGATGACACGGTTAATAATACTAGCTAGTTTAATAAGATACTTGGCATAAAGATTACAAGAGCCAGTTTAATAAGATACTTGACATTAAAATTATTCGGGTGACAACCAGTTAAATAAGATACTCGGTGAAGTTACCCGAACATCAGAGGTAGCCAGTTTAATAAGATACTTGGCATAAAGATTACAAGAGCCAGTTTAATAAGATACTTGGCATTATTCGGGTGACAACCAGTTTAATAAGATACTCCGTTAAGTTACGCGAACGTCAGAAAAAGATGGTTTAATAAGATACTCAGCAACCATAGTCAAGTTAAAGAAATTTCGCGAGCAATAGAATCAAAACACCAGATTCAGAAAAGCTACTCAAAATTTTATTAATCTTTCAAAAGTGGCTACAGTAAGAACTCTTTACAAAAAATTGTTTACAATGTACAAAAAAAAATCCTATCTACAAGTCAGGATTGTGAGGATTTAGAGCCCTTGCCAATACTCGGGTCAGACACCATCTCGTACTCACGGAGCAGACTTTCGTTAGAAGGCCAAGCAATTGTGTCGACTGAGTCTTCCATCCATTGGCTATAATCCTCTCCTGGAATCGAACCGACATCAGGCTCTACACCCTCAACGACTTACTCTTCACTGGCGTAGAAGGTCGAGAGGGAGTGTTCGGATGGAATCTCTAAATGCATAGGAAAAGGCTATTAGCATCGTCTACGGCCTTCCTTATTGGTTCGGGCCTTCTCAGTTGCCTGATTCTTGACTTTAAAGAATTCACCAGCTGAAACCAGCCCTGGTTGAAACTCTCGACGGAGAAAAGCATCGTAGGCATGGGATCTTTTGAAACGATCCACCTTCAAGTTCCAGTCTGGCCTCTCGGGATAAGGATTCTACTGTCAACGCTTGGTGCTCCAGATCTTTAATTTTCTACTCATACACCGACTTAGACTACCCCGCTTCCTGCTCAGCGTTAAGCATTGATTCTTGGGCAGAAGACAATAAGTTCTGAAGTGATATTGCTTTCTCTTCTGTCGAAGAAGCCTTCATCTGCTTTGCCAAATAGTGGTCGGCAAAAAGTTGTGCAAAACCAACCTCTTGTTGATAAGCCGTTTCAACCTGAGCACGTCAATCCTCACTTTCTTTTAGCTGAGCTTACAGATGCCTTATTCGATCAGCTTGATGTTGTTACGTCTGAACTAGCTCAGCGAATTTGGCCACCATCTACAAAAAAAGTTTAATTAAAAATTTGAAAATCGGGCAAACAAGTAAAACAATTAAAGGGTAACGTACATATGATGCACCGTTGAAAAAATTCTAAAAATGGTCAGTCAGAGAGCCATCTCGAAAACAGCTCCAACGGTCGTCTCCGATAAAAGCCTGACCAGATGACATCTCCTGTAGCATATCCTGGGGATAAGGATGTGAAGGATGTGAAGGATCCCCCGAGGGTTCAGCCCCTAGATCTTCAACCTCGGGGGAAGGGGAACCCCTGTTCGGCTCCGAAGCCTCCACATCCACCGATGCTCCAACATCAGCACTCGGGTAAGTCTCAGCCACAATATCTTCATCGCTGGAGTCGATGAAAGAGACCACCTGAGGAACCTTGAGAGGACGAGTTGGAGAGCTGATTGCTTTCCGTTTCTCACCTCGAGAAAGGTTAAAACTTAGATCGGCTGTGAGATCCTCCTGAGAATAATCCCGGAAGGCTTCAAAAAATTCAGGACCAATTGGTACCTATCCCTCAGAGGTATTACCTCCATCACCGGTATCAGTCTGCTCGGCAAGCTCCTCACCGAGACCTTAACTCTGCCCCTGCTCGTCGCTAAGCAGCTGAGTATCGGTCGGGCCACTTGGACCATTAGTTTCCCAAACCGTCGGTTGAAAAACGTCCTCAAGGACATCTTCGGAAACTTGCTCTTCAACCGCATCAGTCTCCTCATCGGACTAAGGCGGGGCGATGCCTTCATTTCCTTGACAAGAAGCTTCTTTCCGACTCGCCTGAATAATTGACTTCACTTGGTGAGCCTGAAGATCACAGACGACGTCCGTATCATACACTTGGAAGAAAAAAGAAATTGCGTCAGAATGCAAAACAGAAAATATATAATGAAAGGAAAAGGTTACAAAAATCGCTTACATAGCCTGCAGTAGCCCGAAATCTTTTCGAAGAATCCAAACTCAATCATCTTCGACTCAACGAAGAGATAAGTCTTGCTCCTCTTCTCCAAAGTGTGAACCGCTGCCCGAGCAAGTCTGGTCAGCTCCGTATCGTTGCACTCGATTTTATTCTTGTTCCAAATCTTGGGTGAACAGAAGAAATAGAGGGGAATAGAAGGGACGGGGGACCTTCAACACCGTCCGAGTACCCCCAGCTGAAACAGTAACCTCAAGCCTTAGACTCCCTCCGGTGAAAAACCAACTGTTCTTCCAGAACTTGTTGGACGTAGGAAATCCCCATATACCCTATTTTTACTGTCATTGGAGATATTAGCTTCCCGACTCACTTTTGTCCCCTTAGGGACCCAACAATCTGACGAATTAGACATGAGGAAGTAAGTCACCGAATTGCTCAATTGCCTCAGTGTAAAGAAGTGCTTGATTTCATTTGGGGATGGTTGCGATAAGTTCATCCAGCTGTACATGTTCCACATGCACATCAAAAGTTTGTAGATGTTCGGGGCTAATTGAGCCAGAGCATTCCCTGCTTCAGCCAAAAACCAGGCAATAAATGGCTGAAAAGGAAGAGTGACGCTGCAGCAGAGCATGGATCCATAGATTGCCACCATGCTTGGGGGAGGATTCCACATAGCTCTATCACCCTTTGGAATCAGAGGGACCGAGTTGGGCATATCGAATCGTGAACGATACTTTTCTATCTCGTTTGCCCCGACTACATTTGGCTCAGTATCAAACCCACTCGGGCAAGTAGCAGAGAAAGAAAGGCTAGATGTTCTGGATGTCTCTTCAACATTGCTCTCATTGACAGTCTGTTCCCTGATCAGAATATCGCCCGAGTTGTTCTTAGGGACATCACTTATGCTTTGATGTTTTCCCATCCTTCGAAGAAGTACCCTGTGATCAGGAATATCAGAATCAGAACTAGATGAAGAACTCGATACAGGGCTAAAAGTGACGTCAGGGTGAAGCCTAGAAACATCAACTTCTAAAAATTGAGGCTTATCAATAGGAATTTCCTCCAACAATCTTCTAATGTAAGAAACCAACTGGAAATCCCCACGTTCTAATGCATCAAAAGCGACATTAAAAAGACGATGACGGGAAGATGGCTCCATTAAAAAATAACCTTGAATAAAGTTTGATGCAAGATCTTCAATGGAAAGTCACGACCTTCTGCGTAAATAAATCTGGGTTTTCAGAATTTTTTTTTGTTGAGAAATCTTTAAGAATGAACCAACTGTCTTAGTGAAGAATTTAAAGAAATAAAAGCACGAAACCCTAGATCTTAAGGCGGGAAAAAACAATGATAAGGATTGATGACGTAGGCGGTACACGGGGAAACGCGTGAGTTATTTCTCATAAATGATATCAAAAAACGAAGAGGCAAAAGACACGTGTCAGAAGGAGAACTGGCTTTCAGTGTCAGAAGGAGAACTGGCTTTCGGTGTCAGAAGGAGAACTGGCTTTCGGTGTCAGAAGAAGAACTGGCTTTCGCCGTCAGAACTCCAAAAGGTCGCCATCATTAAAGATCTCACGTAAGGAGACAAATCGAATTTGCAGGGTCACTATTAAGACACGTCATTATGACAAGATCTCACTCGGGTACTGAAAGATATTGAAAACTAATTAAAACACTTTTGCCCAAAGAAACCTTGTTCAGTAAAAATATTTTAAGGGGGTATTGTCATATGTGAATTTTATCGTACTTACGCGTCATCAACAAAGAGGATAAATTGTCAGGTAGACATCCGAATAGGCATTCAGAAAATATCCTACAAGACATCACTGAAGAAGAGAATCCGAGTTAGCAGATATTGAATAAAACCTATCCAAGGTCAATCGACATCATATATTATTCGGGATCAGCTAATGACACTCGGAACTGATTAAATGACATTTCTACTCGGGATCAACAGGTATTGCTCTTACTTGGGGCAAACATGATACAAATCAAATAAAGGCCCCAGTGCATAGCTCACATGGATCAAGTCATTAGGATGCACAGAGATTTCCATATCAAAAAGGAATCCCAATAAAAATAGAATATTAAACAGGAAAGGTTTTCAATCAGACAACAACTTTACTTCTTCAAAAAGACTGCTTATAAGGAAATAAGTCCTAATTGGACTACGTTGCTAGAGTCCCATTCACTCTCAATATAAGACTCTGAAACAGGAAAGAAGACAATCAGCTTCAAACAAGAAAATAATTGTAAGTAAATACAAAGATCTATTACTTGTACAAAGCAAATTAGGGTTCTATAAACATATAAATAGACCCATAATCTCGAAAAAGAAAAGAGATATAGACAACAATCATAGAAAAATACAGAAAGAAGAAAGAGAGATCGAGAGCTTGTAACATCATAAATTCATAGCGGATTTTGGCTAGGTTGATCATTCAACCACCCGTGGACGTTTCTCCTGTCATCGAAGTTTTACCACGTTAAAAATTCATGTCTTGTTTACTTTCTCCTCCTGTCTCTCTTTGAAATCACGGCCGAAATCTAATCCTTGTTGGCATATCCAAAATCAGACGTCAACATGTTCAAACAACTTAAAAATATCAAAAATAATTTAAAATAAAAAGTAAACAATCCTGATTTTTCACTTAATTACAAATCACTGAATTGCATTAAATGCAATCCAAAATCTTTTCTTCCGATACTATCCCCCAAATATAAATTATTTTCAATTTCATCAAAATTATATATGGTATAAAAATCTTTATTTTAATAAATTACTTATTTTAAATAGCTTCAAAAATAAAAAAGAACCTTAATCACTTCTCATATTGATGTTTAATATTAATACTTTATTATGATATTAGGGTTATGTATTTATATATTATTTTTTAGAGTATTTTGTGTGTGTTTTCCTGTTGCCCCTTTTATTTTTTGGAAAAAAAAACTTTTCTTTTCTTAATGAAAATAACTTTTGTTTGTAATCGAAAATAAGATCATGATCATATGGGTTCATATATAATTATTATTTTTGGATTGTTTTTATTCCATATTATATGTATAATTGTTTAACATAGGTATAAATGTTGACAATACATTCAGATGTGAGGAAAAAAAAACATGTCATTCAATTTCTGAATTCAATCCCTATTCAGTTTTCAAAAAAATTCAGGACTGTTCGGTGTTCAAACAATAAAATAAACGACCCCTTAGTGTTGTCGATTAGGCGAGTTGTCATAAAATCAGAAGAAATGCCATTGGCTATTGTGTGTTTCTTGGAGCCAATTGTATCTCTTGAGCGTAAAACTTTGGATTTACGTACATAAACAAGACACTAATGTTATCATATATAACCAACGAGGCTTGAATATTCAAGAAAAGGAAAATGTCAATGAAGTCGATGAAATTGATTCCCATGATCATATTAAGGAAATTATTCAAGAAAAGGAAAATGTCAATGAAGTCGATGAAATTGATTCCCATGATCATGCCAACGAGGTCAAAGAAATTTATTCTCTTGATTTTAGCAATTCACCCGCAGTCAAGCAAAGTCAATAACAAATTATACAACTTACTTCAGCCATTACGGACGTACTTTCACAACTTTTTAGAAGCTTATAAGAACGTGCATGCTATTATACATTGAGAGAATATTTAGTATCAAACATGATAGATAGATAATGAAGTAGAAAATACCTTTCTAATATAATTATTTAATTTTTTTAATATGGAAGTTACGTGATAAATTTATTTTTTAGAGAATATGAATATGAGTTTTTAATTTTAGAAACTTGCATAAAAATACTGGTTATGATTTCTAACTATTTTAATACATCCTATTTAATTGTAAAACAAAAGATGAGAGAGAATGAAATAAATGTTTTATGATGATTGATTATAAAATTAATGCATATTTGATTTTAAATAATTGCATTGAAGATGAAAGTATGAATTTCTTTAATTTCTTTTTTGCCAAAATGGATCCGTATTCAATAGAATTGATGATGTGTCACCACTTAGAAACCTAAAAATGCATAATAGGATTATGGATACTCTAAATAATCAATTGTCTAAAATTTTCAATTAGACAACTTGCACTAAAATAACTTGAAAGTGTGTCAATTTATCATTTTTTTAGGTAAAAAATAACTGCAAACACAAATAATATTGAGGGAGAGAGAGAGAAAGGAGAGAATGCAAGTGGAAAACCCCCGACAGGTAAAAATCATGAGACCAACTCTTTGGTCATTTATGTCATAAGTTTCATTTGTTGATACATAGTTATACATCATGTTGATTCACTCACTCACTTCTCTCTCGGTCTACCTTATCCCATCTACCTGCAAACATGTTACTAGTAAACCTTGTTGGTGGGATGGTATGGTTTGAGGTCACTTGTGGTGCACCTTTGAGAGAGAATTTCGAACAAACACAATGAAAGGAGAAGTTTTTTTATTGTTGGAACCCCATTCACCGGTCACGCATCGGAATTATGTTTTTAAAATTTTTAATATAGATCATAATCTGTATCTAGGACTAATGAACTTGGGATCGTAATTATTTTTCGAAACTAATACATACAATATGTAAACATAGGAAATTGAAATCGATATAATAAGAAGAAGAAAATCTTACCAATGTTTGGAGGCTCCTTCACTTTACGACATATACAGACAAGGAATCCTCATTATGGAATCATTCATAGTCCGATATACCCCTGTCAGAACCACTTGATCTTCCTCGTTATCTCCCGGGATTGGTAACTGAGTGTGGGCGCGTCACGATCTCAGGAACTTGAATGGAGGATGTAGAGAGAATTGAAGAAACTTTTTCTTCTATGTGTTTCAAAAACACACACTGCATGAAACAAGAAATATATCTTTCTATATATATAGAAACCAAAGGACAAAATATAGCACAACAAGAAACATATAGGAAAATAGAGAGATAATAGATCAAGCAACTGTTCAAATATACAACAGTACAGTATAATACAATCGTCCTAACAAGTACGTGGCGTTGTTCTACCTGAGTTAATCCTCAACAAAGCTGTTATAAGCAAGGTTGATAGGGATATGTCCTGGTTTCCAGCCGATATACTTAGACCAGATAATAGTAATTGATCATAAAAGAGATAGAGTGCAGGTGTTTTACAGTGATTTAAATATGTCTGACAGCAAAGATGATCTTACAGGAATAAGTCACACTTTTATTTATGTAATTGAGAAATTTACAAAACAGAAGAAGAGAAAATAGCAAGCTTCGCAGAGCTTGTGATAAGAAAATTAAAAACTAACTGAAATTGAACTTGTTTCTGAAAGAAATGAAACAACATATATATAGATATTATTTAACTCTGGTCTAGGAAAAGTAACGTTGGTTATGTGTCGGCAAACTGTGGTTGAGTTAAGAAAAGTAACTCTGGTTATGTGTCGGCAAACTGTGGTTGAGTTGTCTTTACAGCTAGAGGATAGAAGATGCTTCATGTCTGTTGATAATGAATACAGCTGGAAGGTAAGATAAGATTCCTTGTATGACCACTTTGTCTGTCAATTATTTCTCATCTGTCAGTCTTTTTGCTTTTGTCGGTTTCTGTCTTATCAGGCTACTTTAAGGATCATGGCCAAAATAGGTTGATGGGTCTTCACTGTCGAATGCATAGTTGTCTGATTCATCATTGTTGCTATTGTCAGATCCTGCTTGTGACATACTGGCCATAGTATTTTTCATTTCTTCAGCAATTCTCATGAGCTCGTCAGGAGAGGAAGCTGCTGCAATTCTGGCTTGATTTTGTGATTTAGCCATCAAAAAGCTGGATTGGTCATTTGTTATTTTAGTACAAAAAGTGGGATTATCTACGAGCCATTTGGAGACTCTGTCTTTTCCCAGGTTGGCAAGATTCATGCCATTCCACCATTTAATCTTAACTTGTCTTCCAAAATAAGGGATATTAACATTCCCAATAAGTCTATCTTGAATAGAGTATTCTAACATGAGGATCCATGTTAGATTGAATTGTACAAAAAATAGAAATAGATCTGGGTAGCTGGTCTGTTTACATTTGTGATCCAGAGGGAAAAACTTTCCTTGACTGGAGGAGGGAGAAAATCAATGATAAGCCCAAACTTGTCCCACCATTCAAGGAACCAAAAGGGCAAATTTATGAGGAAGTTTTTGTCAAAATAGATAAACCAAGAAAGGGAATTTCCAGGGTTTTGTCCATAAAAGAATTTGGTGCATGCATCTCTGTAGTCCCAATAAGAAAAATATGAAACATGGAAAATTCGACTGAAATTTCTTTTTGAATTTGGGTCGCCACCCCATTGTTCCAAAGTGATGATTTTACAAATCTTTACTTTTCTAAAAATCAAAATTTCTTTGTCAATTTTGTCAAAAACATCTGAAATAAATATTGAGTCTGTATCTACGAGAATGAACTCATAGAAAATATGTCTTTTTGTCAAGTCATTAGGGATCCTGCCAAACAGGGGGTTGATAATATCATCCCCCAGTTTCTTAGGTTCTCTAAAGTAATGGTCATGCAGGAAATGTTCTTCCATGGCAAAAAACTTGTCAAAGAAAGGTTTATTGATGTAGGAGTATGTTGGGTGATTGATTTTTGGTAAGGCTGTCATTGAAGACTGGGTCAACATTTTTCTTCTTGGGCTTGGATTTTGTCCTGTTTGTTTGAATGTGGGCTTATGTTGGAGGATAAAACTGTCTTGAAAGGGGTACTGTCAATTGCTAGTGGTGAAAAGGTATTCGTCGTATGAATTGGGCTTTGGCTTGGGCTTTGGCTTGGGCTTCTACTAGAAGAAGGCCTAGAAAGAGGTAAATGTGGAAATTGGATAGGTAAATGATGTGGGGATCTAGGTTGAGATATAAGTGAAATTGCATATTTGTCCTTGTGGCTTCCTCTAGGGGAAGTATGATAAGTCGATAAGTCAGAATTGTCTGATATGTCAAATCTCGTGGAGCCCCTACCACTAGGGTTGCGGCCTCCACCTCGACCTCGGTTTGTGCTGGTCATTTTTCTTCCTGTAAAAATTCTCTGGTCAGAAAATCTGGGAGGCTATTTTCTGATCCTTTAATATAATTCAATTTCAAAATCGAAAGCAGATAAAAGTGCTTGCCATCTAGCAAAGATTTGCTTTGAGGCAAGGTTTTTCACATTTTTTTTCAAAATAAATTTTGCTGATTGACAGTCAACTCTCAATAGGAATTTTTGGTTTATTAAATCATCCTGCAGTTTTTGAATAGTTAAAATAATAGCTAATATTTCCTTTTTTACAGGTGAATATTTCTTTTGTGTCTCATTCCATGATCCTGAAACATATCTGACTAACCTATCTTGGTTATTGATTTTTTGTTTTAATATACCACCATAGCCAATTTCTGATGCATCTGTTTCAACTGTCTTAGGGGCATTAGGGTGACAAATTGTCAAACATGGCAATCTTTTAATATAATTTTTAATATGTAAAACAGCTTTTAGTATGTTCTTCTGTCCAAGGAGGGGGGTTGATTTTTAATCTTTGAAATAGTGATTTACAGATAATACTTAATTCTTTATAAAAATTTGAAATATAATTTAAATATCCCAAAAATCTTTGTAACTGTTTTTTATCTTTTATTTCGTCTGAAAACTTGTCAGCAAATTCTAGACTTCTATGAATAAGAATAATTGTTCCTCTCTTGATATTGTGGCCTAAAAACCTGATATTGGTCTGGAAAAGGGTAATTTTAGGGGCATAAATGACTAACCTGTGGTGTTTAACTGTTTTATAAAAGGTTTCTAGATGCTTCCAATGTTGTTCAATGGTTTTTGAAAATATCAATACATAATCAATATAAACAATGGAAAACTCAGAATAAGGATTAAAAATATTGTTCATTATGCATTGGAATTCACTAGGGGCATTTTTTAAGCCAAAAGGCATAACATTCCACTCATATTGCCCAAAAGGGACAGTAAATGCTGTTTTGTAACGGTCAGTTTCAGCAATTTGGATCTGCCAAAATCCTGATTTCATGTCAAATTTTGAAAAAATAATAGCATCATAAAGTCTTTTTAATAAGTCTGATTTATTTGGTATAGGATATCTAATCCATTGAAGGGCATCATTCATGGATTTATAATTAATAACAAGTCTGGGAACACCTCTATCTATTTCAGCATTCTTCTTGACATAGAAAGCAGGGCAACCCCAAGGGGATTTAGAAGTTCTAATTAATTTTTTCTCAATTAAGTCTTGAATTTCTTTTTTGTAATAATCAATTAAGTTTGCAGACATTTGAATCGGTCTAGCTTTAGTGGGAATACCTTTTTCACTAAAGTCTTTTGTGTATGGAAGGGTTACTATGTGTCTTTTCCTATCCCAGAAGGCATTTGGAATAGAAGAACAAACATCTTTTTCTAACATTTTCCAAAAAATCTTTATTTTTTCTTGGATAAGAGGTTCTTTGATTCTTTCACTTTGTCTTTGGAAATGTAAATCGTCCTTCAAGAAGGCTAGCTGGTTTTGTTTTCTGGTTAATGTGGCAATGCAATTGTCAACAGGATTTTCAGAGCAAATGTTATTATCTCTTAGAACATTAAGGTCTCTAACAAGTACTGGAAAAATGAAAGGGAATAAGATTTCCTTTCCCAAATATTCAGTCACAAGACCTTCAGCTATGACTTTGAAAGGAGAGATTAGGTACAAAAATGGTAATCCTAAAATAACATTTTGGGAAAGGGTTTTGACAACAATAAAATCGTTATTGTAACAAACTCCACTGTTGCAGACTTTAGCATTAGTGAGTTTGTAATTAATGTCTAATCTAATTTTATTAGCCCCATATAAATTTTTGGTGGTGGCTTGGAGATATTTTGTGGGTACTAAGGATTCTACAATACAGTTTAAATCTGCTCCTGTGTCAATGAGTGCAATAGCATGAATATTTTAATTAGAGGCAATTCTAATGTCAATCTCAACATACCATTTTTGTATTCTTACTTCTTGTATAGTAGTGATTTGATCTAAACTCAAAAAGTTTTGTTGGTCAATGTCCTCAGGTTCTTTGGTTGTTTCCTTCTTAGATTCATCCAAACTGTTGAAGTCAGTAATCTGTTTTTTATGAGACGTTTTTGGGAATTGTTTATTAAGGGCATTAGTTACTTGTAATTCTTGTATTTGTATTTTCAGAATCTTTATTTCTTCTTTGATATTGATAATTTCTTTCTGTAAATCAGGAATAGTAACTTTTCTAGAGTTAGTGTGAAACTTTCCTAAAACATTTTGTTCAAAATCTGGAGTTTCAAAAGGAGCATTTTTGAAAGGTTTTGTTTCATTTAATGGCCTGTTGTTATTGCTGGTAGAAGGTTCATCAGTGATTCTTTTTTGTAACTGTCTGATGTATTGGGCTTTTTGAATGGGGTCTTCAATATTATCAATCATACCAATCATTAAAGAGTAATCTTGTTTGTCAAAGACATTAATTTCTTTACAAAAACAGGGTTGAGTTTCTGGCTCAGTGTCCTAAGAGGATGAAGAAGTTTCTGAGTCTGAAGAAGATTCATTAATGATAAGAATTTCATTGTCAGAGGAAGATGTAGAAGAACTATGGGGTTCAGAATCCATATATAAAACTTGTAATATTTTCTCTTTGATCTGGTCATCTAAATCTAGGCTATTAATCTTCTTTTTCTGGTCAGGACATTTGTTAGCATAGTGTCCTTCTTTACCACATTTAAAACATTTGTTTGATTTTTTATAGGAATTTTTCTTATTGTACTTAAAATGTTTAGATGATTTCTTTTTAGGGGACCATATTATGTCTCCTTTTTTGCCAGCGTTACGATTTTTGTCGACTCTGTATTTATATTTTTTGGCCCAATTTTAATTAATATAAGGGCGTTTTGGATGTTTTTTATTTTTGTGAGTGGGAAGTTTGTCGAATCCAAACTGTTCACATCAAGAACCTAATTCTTTCCTAGTTGTTAATTTTTGTTGTTTAAGTTGGCTTTTGAGTCTAAGGTCATTACAAAGTTGGAGGGCCACAACATTTATAGAAGCTATTATTTCCCCAGAAGTCCATGTGTTTAGATCAATCAGGGACCAATCGGTCTAGCCCATTTGTCTAACCATTTCATCTCTAACCTTATTAGAGAATAATTTTGGCAATCCTGATATAAATTTTTCTTTTCAATAAGAATTTGCATTGTCAGGTCTCTAGAAAACTCTTGTTAGAAAAATGTCTTTATACCATTTAAAATCATTTAGTTTTTTTGCATTTTAGATTTTGAATTTCAAAAATTCTTTTCCCTAGTTAATATTAGGGTTTCCTACAAAATGCATTAAAATGGTGTAACACAGGACATCAATACAATCAGGTTCAGATGTAGTAGTCGTGGTCTGAGTTTGGGTGGAAGTGGATTCAAAAGCTGTTGGATCAGTGGTTCTAACAGGTGTAGAGGAGGTTATAGTTTTAGTATGTCCAATAATAGATTGCTTAGCAAGGTTACTAAGGGTATGAGTCCACCAGCCAGAGAGCTGTCCCTCAAATCCTGTAGTAAGAGATGTTACTGCATCATAATGGGTCATGTTTTATTTTTTTATATAAATATATCCTATAGTATGCATTTGTCTCAAAATGGTGAAAGTTTGATATTCTGATAGTCCGTCAATGTTGAATTGGTAACATGCATTACCAGTGTAAGCTCTATAAGGAACCGTTTCTTCATATTGTAAATCTGGGGGAGTTGGTTTTGGATAGTAAGGTTTGGTGTTATCAATATACTTTGTTTTGTTATAACTATCAGTTTTTTCATTTGTCATTATCCTTTGGACATAATCTTGGAAACTAGGGGCTTCACTATTATTATCGGATGAATCAGAGTCTGGAATGGTTTTGTCAATTGTCTGTATGTTAGCACTTGGTATTCTTCTTAGTCTTTCTTCTAGGGTTCTTAGGAGTTCTGCTTCGTCTATTAAATTATCAAAACATTTTTTAATACCAGTATGGTCTGAGAATAAAATAGGTTGTTCTGTTTTTATGATTTTCTCTTTTCCTTTACTAGATGAAGATGAAGATGGGATGTCGTATAGGACAAAAACTTGTGGTGGTAGGTCTTCCTTAGTGGGTAAAATACTAGTCTGGGTTAAGTTTAGATCAATTTTTTCTAATTGTTCTCCTATCGAATTAAGAAAGAAATTTGTGTAGTTTCCTTGTCTCATAACCAAACCAATTTGATGTGAGGATGAAGGTGTGGTCTGGGACAAAGGTTCATCAAATATAATAAAAGGAGTGCATTTTGTTACATAGTTCCTAGTGGATTGTCATCATTAGGCATGTTGATTTCAAAATCTCTTGGAGGGGGGTGTAATTATTTTTCATCTCCTTTCTTAGTTTTGTAAGTTCTGAGATTTTGTCGGTTAATTACTGAGCAACTTTGTTCAAAGTTTTTCCTATCTACATACCAATCAAAAAATATAATATTTTGGTCAAGTTGTTTAAGGCTACTAATCCACCTTGCATGGAATTGTTTTCTTTTATTTTGGGAATAATTTTTCTCGGATTTTTCTCTTAATGTTTGGTTCTGGATAGAATAATAATATGCAATAAGAAAATCAAAATTGTCTTTACTTATGACATTAATAGTTCTAACAGGAGGTTCAGGCTCTAAGATTTCTGTCAAGACTTGTGGCGGTGTTGGTGAGGTTTGATCTTGGTCATAAGCGTGAATAGGTTGGGCTGTCTGTTCCGGGGCTTTTTGGACATGTGTCACATGTGTAGGCGGTTTAGGTCTTCTTCTTCTTTGTACAAGGTTGATTGGTTCACAGGAATCATCTTCTGGGTCATAGTTTGGGGTAGGAGATAAGTTGGTTGTTTGTCTGGTTTGCCTGGGAGCTAGACTAGGGATTTTTCTGGCAATGTTTTGTCTGGACAAGCTAGAAAGGGAATTTCTGGCTGATTGAAAATCATTTAAAGATCTGGAATGGTCACTGTCATTTTCCCTAATAGATAGACTTCTTCTAAAAGATATTTTTAATGTTCCATCTTGTTCAGTAACACAATCGTGTAAGTTTCTCATAGGTGGTTTATAGGAAGGTTGGTTAACTTTTTCTTTAACCCAGTCATCTGGAAACTTGATATTTTCCCATTTGACAGGTACAGGAACAATGACATTTACAGATGGTGAAGCATTAAAACATATGGTTTGCCCAGCTGGAACAGATGGAGGTATATAGCTAGGTATAAGTCCTGAAGTTAATACACGATAATGGACTCTATAAACAAGTTTATAAGGACTGGATCTTTCTAGAAATTTATAATTATGAGTCTGAATGTCAATGACTAGGCATTTCTCTTTATGTTCATCTGTGTTCAAAGCTATATTAAAATTGGGGTATACTTGAAAATAAATTGGTCCATAAGTTAAGGATGTCTCGGCCATACCAAGAATTGATTCTTTATAGTCAGTTATCCTTTTGTCTCTTAATACTATTAAAAGGGAATTGTTTAAACCAATTTTTGAAAGGGGTTTTACACCAACTTGGACACTGCCAATGTGTAAATCATTGAAACCAATTTTATTGTAATGAGTCAAACTGCTTTTGTTTAGAAGATTTGTCGAAAAAGTGTTATTTTGAAATTTAACATTAATTTCTTTAGTCTTTTGGCCTAATAAGGTTCTGAAATCCAAAAGTTTCTTTTTATAAATACTATTTTGTTGAATATTTGGCAATTGCCAATTTATATTCACTGCAGACGAAGCTCAATATATATATATATATATAGTTTTTTTTTTTGTTTCAGGCATCACACATTGCTGCCGATTTCAATTCATAGAGCAAACAAATATATCTGCTCCTTTTTTTTTCTTTTGTACGTTAAACTATATATATATATATATATATATGTAATGATATCAGGTAATTTGCATCTCGTATGCAAATTATTCTTTTGACTATTGTTTCATGTACACACCAATTTGCATCTAATGCAATCTCTTGTGTTATTAATTGATATATATCTTTTAATTATCCTTTTCAAATATATCTAATATATTAAAAGTGATAATAAGTATTTTAAATTTAAACTTAAATTCAAATACTTAGATAAATGATTTAGTAAAAATAAAATAATCCTATTATTTTATCTTTACCTAAATCCATATATCAACTAACACCCCCCAATTAATAGTTAATTAATAATTTATAATTATCAATATAATTAAATAATCTAATTATTTAATTAATTTAACTATTAACATTCATTAATTAAATAATCTCATTATTCAATTAATTTCCGAATAAACACGTGTCACTTTCGTAACACAATTAATTAGACAATCTAATTAATTAACCATGACCCTTGTTACCTAAATCGATCAGGCTAGCAAGAGGACCTAATGGACCCACAGTATTTTGAGCTCCAATAATCTTCGGAATCATTAATTAAACTCTTTAATTAATATTCCTTGATTATTAACTCTGGTGTTATTCCACTAAAAACCCGAAGCTGCACTCTCTTAACTGCAGACGCTTTTACACAGACCGATACAACTCGATATCCATCGATATAGCTATTACACATGGTGTGATCCTCCACAGTAGTTCATAATTAGAGATGGGTCATAATGTCCATTATAACCCTCTAATTACATATATTATTTAAGTGCCGTTGATTCTCTAATGGAAAATAAATCCTATTTCCTTATGGATTTAGGAGAGCCCTCATATTGTTCAAGCCCCGAATCAACCCTTAAGGGAACTACCATCTACTTCTCACAAGAAGGAGTGGATTCCACTATTGTGTACAAACCTTCCCCAGCCACAAGCCAAACCTTAATCCCAACATACAGAGCATATTGATCGGGAACTGCATCTGACCTTACCCATGGTATATCAAAGACCACGATCTAACCTGAAGGAGTCGATAAGACACGCAGGATTAAGATCACCCACATATAGCCATCATTAGTTGATATATATGAATCTCATCGGTAAACGGATCTTGGTGAGAGATTAATATAGATCATGGCCCAGTCCTATATGATCACATCATACAAGGTGCCTCCATTCCCATATCTCATATGAATGATTCAAGATAGATTCATCGTACATTACTGAATATACCGCAGCTATAGATTAACCACAAATAAAGTACCCAACTTTATTTGCTATCTATGGACTCTTTAGACTGCACGTCTCTTACTGTATCTGTCTGTATATGACACTCATATACATAGTTTGAGATTACATCCGGCAATCTTGGATGTTAAATATATGCACAAGTTATAAAATAAATAACACAACATGAATGAATTGAACTTTTCCTTTTATTTATTTCATAAATCCATTTACAAATTACATCTTTAGGGCATAAACCCCAACATTTATATCTCTCTAGATTTCTTACACCACTCCACACTCTTGCAACACAGTCTTCATCCCTTCATATAGGAAAATGAGATGAGATAAAAAATAAAATCAATAAAAGTAAATTAGCTGGTTGACGACAGTTGGGAGCTGGCTTGTTGAAAATTTTGGATGGTAGTTAGAGCCATGTGATGACCGACTTCTAGAAAGTGGCGGGAAGGTGGTTTGCTGGAAAATTGTAATGGCTAGAGATCAAGTTTATTTTTCAACATCCCCCCGACTCTCTATGTTTCATCATACCAAGCATTGTCTTTAGTCTTGAAAACATGTCGTTTGAGCGGTTTGATGAAAATATCAGCAACTTGATCATATGTTCTGCAAGAGACTAGTTCCACCTCCCTATTCTTCACATGCTCTATGATGAAATGATACATCGTATCAATATGTTTGCTTCTTTCATGGAATACTGGATTCTTTGCTAGCACAATCGCTGACTGCTTATCGATGTAGACCTCTATGGGATTGACTTATGGAAATCCCAAGTACTGCAACACATTCTTGATCCAGAAACCATGACAAACAGATGAGCAGACAATAATGTAATCAGCTTCACATGATGACAGTATCATAATGGCTTGCTTTTTGGATGACCATGTGAACGCTGTATCTCCCAAAAAAATTGTAAAACTTGTCATGCTTTTACGTTCATCCAGATCTCTTCCCCAATCAGTGTCTGAATAGCCAATCAACATGCAATCTTCACATTTGGTATAAAATATACCATCATCAGTTGTACCTTTTATGTAACAGAGTATCCTCTTTGCTGCATTTAAGTGAGACATGTCAAGAGTCTCTATGTATCTGCTGACTAGTCCAACTCCATAAAGTATATTTGGCCTGGTACACGTTAAGTATCTCAGGCTTCCAACCAAGCTTTTGAAATAAGTTGGATCAACACCTCCCTTTTTCATTCTTTCTTAACTTCAATCCTGTTTCTACTGGAGTTGTGATAGTATTGCATTTTTCCATACCAAATCTTTTCAGAATTTCTTTTGCATAGATACTTTGGGAGATGTAGATACCTTTTTGTTTTGCATAACTTCAATACCGAGAAAATGAGCCATTAGACCAATGTCAGTCATCTCAAATTCTTTCACCATTCTCAATTTGAAATCTTCAAACATGGCTGGATTGTTGCCGGTGAAGATCATGTCATCAATATATAGGCATGCATATAACAGGCTCCTGTCAGTCTCCTTCTTCAAATATATTGCATGCTCATACGAACATTTCTCAAATCTGTTCTCTTGGAAGTAATCATCAATCCTCATGTTCTATGCATGAGGTTCTTGCTTCAAATCATATAGAGCTTTCTTTAGCCGGCATACTTTATCTTCTTTGCCTTTCTTCACATATCCAGGTGGTTGTTCCACATAGATTTCTTCTTCAAGAAAGCCATTCAGGAATGCTGACTTTACGTCAAGTTGGTAAATTTTCCAACTTTTCTGGGCTGCCAATGATATTAGCAATCTGATGGTCTCTAGTCTGGCAACCGGAGCAAAGACTTCTCCATAATCAACTCCTTCCTTCTGTTTATAGCCTTTTGCTTCAAGTCTGGCCTTGTATCTCTGGATTTATCTTTTCACATTCCTTTTGGTCTTGTAGACCCATTTCACTCCGATGGTTTTTCGGCCTTTTGGGAGATTAGTCAACTTGCATGTCTTGTTCATTTCAATAAATCAAATCTATTTATCCATTGCACTTCTCCATTTTCCTTCTTGGTTAGCATCTTCAAAGCTAACTGTACCACTTGTCATCAGCAGACAGTACAGAGTAATGTCTTCTTCTACCTGTTCTGTATTTTCATACAGATCTTCTAGGCTATGTGTCCCTCTAGGCATCATATATGAAACATCATGTTCAATTGATGATGAAGCATCATACCTTTATGGTGAAAGGGAACCACGTTGAGAAGTCTACTGATTTCTGGGTATTTATGGCTCTGTAGCCACTTCTTTTGTCTCTTCTTAAGATATCAACTCTGCACTTCTGGAAGCTTTGCTCTGATCCCAATTCCAGGATTCATTTTCTTAAAAAATGACATCCCTACTGAAGATCACTTTCTTGGTGATGGAGTTATATAGCCGGTAACCCTTAGTTCTATCATCGTATCCAACCAGGATACACTTTTCTCCTTTATCTTCAAGCTTCGTTCTTCTTGCTTCTGGGACCTTGATGTAGGCAATGAAGCTAAAAACTCTAAGGTGGCTCACACTTGGTTTGTGAGTGCTTCATGCTTCTTGTGGTGTTTTTGTATCAAGACTTTTCGTAGGATATCTATTTTGTAGATATACCGCACACAAGATTGCTTCAACCTAAAAACTCTTAGGCATGTTTTTATCCTTTAACATGCTTCTGACCATGTTAAAGATTGTTCGATTATTCCTTTCAGCTACACCGTTTAACTGAGGAGTATAAACTGGTGTAAACTGATGTCTGATTCCTTATTGCTTAAGAAATTCCTGGAAAGCACCTGTAGTGTATTCTCCACCTTGATCTGATCTCAACGTTTTGATGTGGTAGTCACTTTGCTTCTCCACAAGAATTTTGAACTCTTTAAAGTAACCAAATACTTCAGACTTTCTTTTCAGAAAATAAACCCAAGTATTTCTGCTGTAATCGTCAATGAAGGTGAGGAATTATTGATTCTGTCCATTTGATACCGGCGTCAATGGACCACACACATCTGTGTGAACGAGCTTAAGTGGCATGGTTGCTTTCCAATTTACCTCATTTCCGAAGCTATATCTATGTTATTTACTGAGAACACAACTTTCACACATCTCATTTGGGTGATGAATGTTTGGAAATCCTTTTACCATCTTTTTATTTCCCAGTTGCTTTAAACTTTCAAAATTGAGATGTCCATACCTTAGATGCCATAACCAATCTTTGTCATCAATGATGGCTTTCAAACACTTTGGTGCATCATGATGAATTGTGAGATGGAACATCTTGTTCTTCGTTATCTAGACTCTGGAAACCAGCTTTCCTCGAGCATCTGTGATGTTGAGATACATATTTTAAAGGCTAATGTGGTAGCCTTTCTCCAACAGTTGTTCGAGACTTAGGATGTTTGTCTTCATGTTTGGAACATAATAGACATTCGAGATGAAAACATGATCTCTATTCTTCTTCTTGATCATGACATCTCCTCTTCCTTGGATAGGGATTTTAGAGAAGTCGCCAAATGAGATTTCTCTGTGAACTTTCTCATCAAGTTCAGTGAACAAGTCTTTTTTGCCAGTCATATGGTTGCTGGCTCCAGAATCAAGAAACCAAACATTTTGGTTTTGATATGTTGGGTTGTATGCCATCAACTTCAACGATTCTCCTTCAACTTGCTCTTTTTCTGCAAAGTTAGAATTTTCATTTACCTCATTTGGTGGGCTTCTGCACTCGTTGCTATAGTGGCCATATTTATGGCAGTTATAGCATTAAACATTTCTTTTGTCAATGTTCGGATGGTGGTTGTACCCACCTCTTCTTCGTCGTCCTCTTCCTCGTGGGACATAGTTATGTTGTCCACGTCCTTCTTTGTTTGCGTCTCTTCCTCCTATTGCTCTACTCCTGGTTTTATCATTTTCTGAACCTCTTCCACGAGATCCTCTACCTCGTTCTCTTCTTTATTGTGAGGTCCCCCTTTGCTCATATCTTTTTTCATTAAGGGAGAGTTTTGACTGGCGAGCTTGCTCCAATACTCTGTCGTCACTTCTTCTTATGACTTTCTGCTCATGGGCTTGTAATGATCCCACGAGTTCTTCGACAAACATCGTCTCCAGATTTTTTGTCTCTTCTAGGGCCACAACTATAAAGTCAAACTTCATATCTAATGATAGTAAATTTTCTCTGAAATTCTCATGTCTGTGTGAGTATCTCCATTTATTCTTAGCTGATTTGCAACTACCATAACTCGTGTACAGAACTCAGCAATAGATTCACTAGATTTCATTTATAGGGATTCGAACTCACCTCGTAGAGTTTGAAGACAGATCATTTTCACTTTGTCAACACCTTTGTAGGTTTTGAGAAGGGTGTCATAGACTTCTTTTGATGACTTTGCAGATGCTATGATCTCGAACGTTGTTTCGTCTATCCCTTGATAGATTATGAACTTTGCTTACAATCCCTCTTTCTATCGACTTTGAGAGTTGATATTTGAGTTTCTGTCATGGTTCCTTCAGCTTCTTTGGATTCAACTTCTGTATATCCATCTTCCACAATGTATATAACATCTTGAGAGCCTAGTCGAGCTCTCATTTGTATGCACCAGTTGTCATAGTTGTCTTTGGTGAGTTTTGGGATGACAACATGTGCGTAACCGTTGGCCATCGAGACTTGAAGTGCTTAGATTGCTAATCGATAGTCTGAATTTGCAAAAATGGAGTGAACAGTTGCGTCTGGAATGATCCAAAACCTTGGAAACCAGTCTGAGTTTGTCAAAAAACGAGTTCGGAAGCGTCCGAAACGGACGGTCAATTTTTTTAGAAAAGTCAACCAAAGATAACGGAATATTCCCTTTGACTGACGGAATATTCCAGCCGTTATGACGACGTTGATTACGTCAGCAACCATGAACAGTAACGAGTCTTGGGTCGGACTCTGGGTCGGGCCAAGCGGTCAGGTATTGGGTCGGACTTCGAGTTAGATCCAATACTGGGTTGACGGATCAGACTTCGGGTTGGATTCTGTAAACGAGCAAGGAAGACACCCGGCGCATGTTGGTGACGCGCCGGGGCTGTGGCTGAGGTTGCACGTGGACGACACGTGCAACCACTCTCCAACTTCAGGCGACATTTGTGGCCTATCTGGATCTCCGATTTGGATGGCGTTTTCACCGTTGAGCACCTGACGATTAGTAGAACACTCTGGTGTGAAAAAATTGATTTTGATCACTTTGATTTCTGGGCCAATTCGACTTTGGCCTCTGTTCTTCGAGTTTCTGGTTCTCCTGAGCTCTGATATCACTAATAGTAGGATGGTATGGTTTGAGGTCACTTGTGGTGCACCTCTGAGAGAGAATTTCGAACACAATGAAAGGAGAAGCTTTTTTATATATCTCTAGATTTCTTACACTACTCCACACTCTTACCACACAATCTTCATCCCTTTATATAGTAAAATGAGATGAGATAAAAAACAAAAACAATAAAAGCAAATCAACTGGTTGATGACAATTGGGAGTTGGCTTGTTGAAAATTTTGGATGGTAGTTGGAGCCATGTGATGGTCGGCTTCTAGAAAGGTGGCGGGAAGGTGGTTGGCTGGAAAATTTTAATGGCTGGAGATCAAGTTTATTTTTCAACAAACCCTACCGTACTTTTGTTTGCTATAACAAAACTTCTTCTTATATCTGGAATTCTATCCAGACATAAACTTTTAACACAAAATAAAACAATCTATATGTTCATGGATGAATGAATGGATAAACAACTAGTATGCATGATCATCGTACAATATGGTGACTAGATTTCTATAGTGTTCACTATGTAAAACATATATAGCTTTATGAACTCTCAATAAAAGAGTTGTCAATGTAAAAATATGCTAAGTTTATGCAACTCAAGAATCAATAAAATACAACATAAAAACTACAGAGAAGAGATAAAATAAACACTATTTTTATGCTTATGCCCCTCACATCCATACTAGAAGATTGTGGGTTCGAGTCTCTTCCCCTTCCCTAAATCTCCGAATTATTGTAATATTTCAAAAAAAAAAAAACCTAAGCTAAGGAATCATAATTTTAAACCAAGTTACTTTTAAAGAAAAGAGTTCAATTTCCTAAAATTGAAAATACAACACAAAAAGAGTTTTAAAGATACGTAAACCTTACTTTTCCAAATTAGAACATGACTTTTCTTAATTCTGTTTAGTTTGTGACCTTTTCATTTTTTACCAACTTAGTCCCTAATTTAAATTTCCGCTACCAAATTAGGCCTTACATTTTCAACAGTTGGCCAAAATAGCATTTTCTGATATCATATTAACAGATACAGTTAGCTTGACTGTGAGTGATTTATAAAAAGACCTATATATAATTTAATTTAGTACGTATTATTTAAAATAATTTATATATTTAATTTTTGTTTTATATTCATATATTATTTTAATAGAATTAGACTAATTACCCTTTGACTGTTGAGTTGACTAACAGAAGTTTTACCGTAGGGATTGATATGGTTTTTCATAAAAAGTAAGAGACTAAGTTGGTCAAAAATTAAAAGGTTTCAAACGACTTGAAATTAAAAAGGTCAATGACTTACTTGGTAATTGCCTAAAAATAATACATGATTTCCAAGTTAGAATTCATTTTTAGATAAGGAATTGAAACCCAATTAATTTTAACTTGAAAATATTGTATAGAACATGATTTACATCAATAAAAGTCAATTTTAAAACCTTACAAGTCCATAGAAACCATAAAAAAATTACAAATGAAATGGGAAAGTTCTGGAATGAAAACACCCAAAACAAAAAGTGTTTTCCGGACGGTCTAGTTTGGGAATGCTTCCTGAACTGATTTTAGGTCCAAAAGTGATTCCGAATTGGGTCAACGGTGTTTGTTAAAATTCTAGGGAATAGCTTTTAATCATTTTTGGTTTCCCGAACAATAGTTTTGAGAAGCTATTTTTTCTAGCTTTTAGAAAACTGTTTCCCAGGAAGCAATAATGAAAAGGCAGATCAATTAACATTTATTTGAGATCTTTTGTTGTCCATTTCAATTTTGTAATCACATGGCTTATTGAACATAGTTTTTTGTTTAGAAACATTTTAATTAACACTTTCTTTAATTATACTTTGTTGTATTTTTATAAGTACACACCACCTATGATTATTATTATGTTATTTAATCAATTTTATTATTTGTTAATAGCCAAATTTGCCTAGGGACCAAAGGAGAATTTTTCACTTCCTAGCCTTCATGCAAGGGTCCAAATTCGGGCTTATATCTAGGTCCCCGAGATCGAGCTACCACGCGATCATGGAGGAGCAAGGCAAGGCCTCCTATACCATCTGAGCATCTTACACGCATCCAAGCTCACCAAATAAAGCCCGACATGACCACGTCAAGCTCTCTATGCCAGGATAGAAGCTCGAAGCTAGGTCGATGTGGAAGGACCTAGGTTCCCCGAGGTCGAGGTATCTCGTGACACTTTCCTGGAGCATACTACCATCTCTACTTTCACCAAGAGACCTTCAGGGTGCCGAACTTGTCTTACAAATACCTTCCTGCCTCGTCAAGGTATAATCTCAATCTGCCCGAGCAGAAATAAGCCCGTAAAACCCCATCATCACCAAAAAGCGCCAACACGATTAGGACAATATCCACTGTAGATCCCGACATGGTTAAATCAAGTCTACAGTAGCAAGAGCAATACTCGAACATACCTCGACACTAGATAGGCCAAGCGTCACCTTAGCTAACCTCCATAAAGTACCTCACCAAAGTGACATACAAAACCAGAGCTTTCTTCCAAACTGCGTAGGAAGAGAGGATTGACCTTCATGACAATTACTATACCATTAATGAGGTCAAACCATATTAATGAAGGTAATCAACCCTATTAATAAGGTCAAACCATATTAATAGAGGTATTCAACCCTGCTAATGAGGTCAAACCGTATTAATGGAGGTAGTCAACCCTATTAATGATATTAAATCAGTCAACTCCTTAATAATGCCATTAATAAGTCAACTCAATCATTACCTCCTATGATTACAAATTGATTGGCTAAATTAATGGGGTGAGAAACAAGGATGAGTCCAAAGAGGAAACAAACACATCTTCTCCGAGATACTAGCTACAAGCCGATCAACTACATTAAATGAAGAATCGTGTTCAATAAGAAAGAAGAACAACTCAAGAGTCCTGGACTTGCACCCCAGGTAGTTACACCATTTATAAATACACCTGGAATAACGTCGACTACACATCTGATATATGATATCTCACATATCATCTCTAATCCTAAAAAATGACCAGCCCTAGGCAAGTGTACATGCTTAGTTTAAAGTTCTCTCTACATCATCATTGTATTGTACCTTTACCAGGATACATATCGGTATCAGTTAACACTCGATCATTGTTGTAAGCTCTCCGGAGCACCAGAGTTGTATTATTTCAGCATTGTTGTAAGCTCATAGGAGCACCACTTGATATATATATATATATACATGGAAGGGTCTTTTTCCTTCCTCTGGAAACTGCCTTGGGGTTTTTCAGCATATGATCATTCGTGATGCTTTTCCTCTATTGGTCAGTCTACCTCCTTCTACATAAGACTTGTCTTTCTCCTATTTATCACTTGTATTATGCATGTATGAATATGTATGAGCGAGATACCTACCCCGTTGGACCAAACACTCTTATCTTCCCATCAACATGCCAAAGACGCATATCAAGGTGGGGAGAAACTACCCAGACCCATTTAAAAGGAGTCGATGAGCTCTCATGCACCCTCTCTATAGGACCATATAAGGATCAAACACAAAAGCCAGTCAAGCCCCTCTCCTTACTCGCCGTTCATGTCGAGGAACTACAGGAAGAAACCGGGGTCCAAAATTGAGCTCCAGGTACCATAACGGGTTCCGACCCCGACCGAAAGTACCTAGAGGTGGAGAATCCCTACCGGATGGTCCAATCTTCCATGAACGCATCTACATCATCCTGAAACACCAATCCTACCTCCTACCTCACTATTTGGATACAAAAAACCTAGAGCGGAGACCGAATACCAGGATCGGGGACCAGGATCAACCTTTATTTACACCAGTAAAGGAACCACAAGCTCCATGTATCTCCTCTATATGCGCGAAGCCTGAATGAAGAGATGACTTGTCTCCTACATGCCGTACCACCCTTCATATTCATACAAGATTACCAAGGTACCCCCACCGCCTTTCGAGGTAGTGGGTGTTATTTGATATTTCTCACCTCGAGTAAATTTTCGGCTATTACTTTCTAGCGCCGTCTGTGGGAAGTTTCCACACCCTTTTTGAAAGCCTTTGAAATCATGAGTATCATTATACAATCGAGGTAATAGATTCGTTATACATGGAATATCATTTACTATTTACGATGTTCTTTCTCCTTAATTGTCTATATCGCTTATGCATAGCGTGTGGTGCTCATTTTGTCATTGAATGAGTTTTGTTCGTTGTGGAGCAAATATGGTATGTGAGACTCCTGATGGAACTGGTTCATTTTGCTGCTCCTATGAAGCAAACCTGCTCAGATAATCATGGAGCTTTAATACAGTAGCTCCCCGTTTGAAGGTCTCTTACACAATTGAACCACTCCGATACATCGAGAGCTCTTATACAGCAGAGCTGCACCTCTTCTGCTCCCTTACAACAAATTCGCTTCGCTACCAGTGCATCACCTATCCAACGGATCCACTGGACTTGTACCTATTCATATGGATCCCCTCATACCACTGGATCCACCTTTCAAAAGCTCCTAGGTAACTGTACCAGGTCAACTCATGAATCCGAGAAGCCGACTAAACTGTGTAGCCTCTGAAGCAATAACACCAGTAAAGCTAAGTGGCTCCTCACTTTGTGTACCAGTCAATGCCCAAGTGAGCCACTGAGCTCCCTGTTCATTCAAGGAGGGTCCAGAGCCTTCTCTCAGTTGCTAGGGACTTTAAGAATCCCAAGCATGCCTTTGGACCTGTATAAGACCGATGGCTTTGCTCCATTTGTTTCGGGCCATTCAGTGCCCTAGCAAGCCATCGAAGCCCTATCTGATTGAGTAGTTCCCAGAAGTTTCCCGTAGTTTGGTAAGGCCTCATACAAGCCTAAGCAAGCTTCTGAAGTAGTAGCACCACTACAAGACCGGTGGCTTCGCTCCATATGTACCGGGCCATTCATCACTCTAGTAAGCTTCTGATCGAGGAGTTCCCAAAAGCTTCCCACATTTGGTAAGGCCTTTAATGTGCCTAAGTAAGTTTCTGGAACAGTAGCATGGCTACAAGACCGATGGTTTCGCTCCATATGTGCTGGGCCATTCATCGCCCTAGAAAACCACCAAAGCCCGATCTGATCGAGGAGTTCCTAGAAGCTTCCCACATTTGGTAAGGCCTCCTACATGCCTAAGCAAGCTTCTAGAGCAGTAGCACCGTTACAAGACCGGTGGCTTCAATTAATATGTACCAGACGATTCATCGACCTAGCAAGCCACTGAAGCCCGATCTGATCGAGGAGAGCTCAGAGGCTTCCCACATTTTGGTAAGGTCTCCTACATACTTAAGCAAGCCTCCAGAGTAGCAGTCCCGCTGCAAGTCTCAGTGGCTCTTCATTTCTCATATCGGGTTTGTCAATGCCCAAGTGAGCCACTTAGCTCGTGGTTCATTCCAGTAAGGTCCAGAGCTTTCTCTCAGTTGCTGGGGACTCCTTGGATCCCAAGCATGCCTCTGGACCAGTACCAGGCAGATGGCCACTCTCCATTTATATTTGGCCATCCAATACCCAAGTGAGTCGCCATGGTTCCTACTCATTTCATAGGGGTCTAGAGCCTTCTCTCAGTCGCTTGGGACTCCTTAGATCCTAAACATGCTCTAGGCCAATATCATGCCAATGGCTCTTCTCCTCTTATATCGGGCCATTCATCGCCCTAGCGAGCCACCATGATCCCGATCCACCTCTCTTGTTAGGTTTCTCGACAAGACGGCTCCTTCCTCCCTGGTCCTGCTACTTTGTTTGAGGAAGGGTCACCCATCCCCTAGTGCCACTACTTTGGATCCAGCTTCCACCACCTAGGTTGGATCAGCATGAGTCGGCCTTAACCATCTTCTCTTCAACTGGATCGATCGAGACCTCTTCCACCACTATGACATCAGTATGGACCTCCACTTCCTTTGTGAGTTTGGTCTGGATCTCAACCTCCTTAATAGATTCAGATGAACAGATACACAGGTTTGAAGCTTCTCCTACATCCCGAACTTCAACAACGACCCACATCAGCCAGGCCAATTCGGACCTCTTTTTTCTTACAGGGGACTTCGAGACAGGTTTTACCCCAGTGCGGCTTGGCATGAGGGTAGAAATGGGTACCAAGTCCTCCTTATCATCTGCGCACCCATCAGCTCAAGAAGGTCCGGCTTCAGTCGGAACAGATCTAGATAACTCTCGGATTTCTCCATGATCTACTCAAGGTATCCATCCTTTAGTGATGATCAAGTCAGAGGGAAGAGGCACTCGAGCTGCCAAGAAAACAGAGTAGAAGTGTCCTTCAGAAAATGAAGCACCCACATTGGCTTCCAAGGCAACCACACTGCTATACAGAGTTTATACCACTTCCTCTAGATTTTTTTTCCTTCTTAAGAGCAATCCTTGTAAGGCACAACACATGGACTCGAGTCTCTCTAGATCATATGCATGCTAGATCCACTTATTGTCTACCTACACATTAGCCAAAGTTGCCTCAGTTCTACTCAGGGTTTCATTCATAGCGATTGTACCCCTTGCCACAATGGTCAGTTCTTCATTTTTCTAGTTTGACCTCCCTAGGAGAGCAGTTTCCTCATCCAAAGCACCTACTTCTAGATCAGTTGGAGGCTCACCTGCCATTTGTACAACCACCTCATCTGTGACCTTTATTTGAGTAGAGCCAACATGGACCGCCACCCTCATTAGGGCTGGGTCAACCTAAGTACCTCCTTCATCAACCAAACCAGTCTGAACCTTCTCCACATTGGTAGTTTCAGTCTGGTACAGTACCTCCTTAGTAGGTTTAGGGGGGAGGGGTAGGATGGTCTGAAGCTCCCATTTTGGATTGATCCTCTACTACAATATTGGACTTCGAACCAGTGTCTGCTTCAACACCCCAAGACTTGCCAACTACGGTGGGAGCATACACAACCATCTCATCAACTTTTTTATTGATCCCATCATTTTTTTCATCCATCAATGACACTTAAGAGGAGGGGTAGAGCCTGATCCACCTGGTAGGTTGTAAAGAAATAGCCATCGTAAATGGCTCGCACGAGCTTGGCCTTAGCACCATTAGCTTGCTCCCAAAGTTTATCATACTGATGACTCATCTCCATTTGTACCGGATCGTTCAATGCAATAACGAGCCATCGATGTCCCGATCTGTTCGGGAAGCAACCAGAAGTCCCGATTCGCTTACAGTGCGGTCTTGAGCTCCATTATAATTATTGACGATTCTTATCTACCCTAAATAGACCTCTAAACCAGTTACATCACTCGAGGACTAGGAGCTCATTATTCTCTCTGGTACCCTTACGGAAGGGGCGGTGACCCTAGTGACCGGCTCACAATGAATAACGTCTTTTAATGAAGGATACTCTATTATCTACACCCATAACTCAGATCATTTCAAGAGATTCTACTCATGAAAAAAGCTCTTCGAACAAGGTTGGTTACTAACCGGTACCACCTTGTGTTGAGATAACGTCGTACTCGTAACTCTATGAGTTTGTATCTCCTTTGATTTTGATCCCGTGATAGTTTTCTTATGATTACCATTCACCTATGATCGAGATAACATAGACCAGATGAAATCCCCTCCAGAAGGATCACCATGACCAGGAGAGCCACATAGCACTCCTGATGCCCTGGACCGGATTAATCCCTCTAGGGAACCACCATGGTATTTCGACAATGATCTCCTCGAGACCAGGGATTATTCTGGGAAGCCACCTCACTATCCATAATGCCTTGACCAGGCACCACCCCACGCTAGGAAAGGTCTGAGTGTATAGCATAGTTGTCATCCAGATCTCGAGACCAGAAAATAGCTAGATATCCCTCGTGATGCCTTGGTCGGGCTACCACCCCCAAGAAGGGTCTGAGTGTAAGAGCATAATTGTCATCCAGATCTCGAGACCAGGATATAGCTAGATAGCCCTCCTAAGGCCTTGGTCGGGTTACCACCCTCTAGAAGGGTCTGAGTGTAAGAGCATAGTTACCATCCAGACCTCGAGGCTAGGATATAGCTAGATAGCTCTCCTAGTGCCTTGGTCGGGATACCACCCCTAAGAAGGATCTGAGCGTAAGAATATAGTTGCCTGCTAGATCACGAGACTAGGACAACCAAATGGTCATCCTGCTACCTTGGCTAGGCCAACCCCGCCATGAAGGATTTGGATGGCATAGTTGCCTGCCAGGATCATTTCACCAACTGGCCTTAGTACCCCTTGATCTATCTTACCTTTCTCGCTTATTGAATTTTATACTGACTAGAGCATCGAAATTCCACCAAGGGAATATCCCTATCTGTGGTCCACCACCGCTAATTTATTTTCAGCTATGTTGGATTCACCTATGTATAAAGACTTGGTGTGAAAGTGGCCTTAGTTGCCTATCAGGATCTCTCTCGCCTAAGTACCAGGATTCATAAAGCAGGAATAACAAGTACCATGATTCGCCTGAGACAAGTATGCTGAGAACGATTTTCATTTCTTGTAATGGCTATCTGTAAGAAGAGATAGGAAAATTCTTCAAGTGTTACATATCCTGACTCCAACCCCAGCTATGTACCAGTGTTAAAGTCAGGGGGGACTTATGTTAATAGAAAAATTGTTAGGATTATGCTCGATAGCAAGAGTATAATAATGTATTTGACAATCTTTTCATATTAATAAAGTGATTTCTATTTTAACAAATCTTATAGCATTTATAGTTTAATTATTATAATTGTCAAAAGTAAATAATCATAAGATCAAATGACTATGAGAAAAGAAGAATTGTTCATACATCTAGACATGTATGAGGTAGACACAATTCTTTAGTTAGTCTTGAATAACATTCACAACTTAAGATAAAAGGTTGGGCACCTTTATCTTGTCAAAGTTGTAGATTCTTTTGATAGCATTTGAGTGGGATCAAATGTGTTATGATGAGTCTAAAATCATCAAAGTGTGGTGTCTTTGGGCAAAAGAATCTAGTGCACTGGGTGCATTGAATATGATCAAAATGAAATACTTTATCTAGAACCGTCAATGGATAAAAGTTTTCATTTGAAGACAATCGGAGAGTCTATCTCAATCCTGAGATAAATGATGGACTTATGGTTGCAAGTGTTATCATTTGAGCTATCAATGTGTACGATTATATAACATAGTCTATCCTCGATAGTTTGGTGGTATTCATTTGTTAATCGATAGAGTACTTCATTCATAGATATGGACATCGTGGCTCCATTTATTAAATGAGAGTAGAATATCATCATATGGATGTTTTGAGGTATTGGATATTAAATCTTAACGTTAAGTTTTCAATAGTGACTATTGAAACATGGCTTCCGGACAAGTCAAAATATCCAAATTCAAAATGTGGTCATATGAGTAAATATGGTAACTTGGAGAGCTATAGGCGGTCTATGAGCTCTTGGCGATTACTTGTATTCTTCACGAGGATACACTTTCTCCAATAAGGTTGTCTAGGGTATGAATGAGTAACATCAACTTATTCTATCTTTATTTAAGAGTTCAATTTTAGTTCTTTAGTGGAATGAACTAAAATTAAATAGATTGGACCTACGTAAATCATTTGATGTTGTGTCTATTGGAGCTTAAATTTAGATAGCCCGCCAAGATCCCCAATCCACACGAACTTGCATGGATCACTTGATATATTCTACCGGACCAATTTAGGGGTCCATCTAGAATTGTATTAAGGCATGTAAACTTGTTTCTTTTTGTAATAATTGGTCTAGTTCACATGTTGACTTTAATAAAATAAGAAAAATAAAATATGACCTATATACATGTGTTGGGCGGCAAGGCTATTAAGAATAGCTTAAATTATATTATTTTTATTTTATTATTTATTTAAATGGAAATTAATTAATTTGTTAATTAATTAATTATTTAATTAAAAATCAAAATCTTTTTCCTAATAGGAGTTGGTCTCCTAAAATTATACTATTGTTGGTAGTATAATTAATATTAAAGACTATATTTGATAAGTAGATAAACAAAAGGAATTATTTATCTAATCAAATTAGGAAGTCTTTAATATGGTTACAAATACACTATTGGGTTGGATTAGGAGTCATGGTGTAGGATAGAATTCATTTAGAAAAGGATTCTTAACCACCAAGTAAATCTACCTAAGGAAAGAATTATTAAATACCAAGTAAATCTTTTTGAGGAAATGATTTGTGATCCTAATATATATCCAATGAAATTTCGGCCAGCCCATATATATATATATATATATATATATATATATATAATAGAATTTCTTTTAGTTAAGGATTTTTAACTACCAAATAAATCCACCTAAGGAAATGATTCTTGGCAACCAAGTAAATTCTTCATAGGAGAGGATTTATGATCCTATATATATACGTACAACATCGAATCAAGGTTCACGAGAGTTTCTATTAAATTGATTGATAATTCAAAAGTGACCGGACGTTCTTGGTTTTTCTCTTGGAGGATTATTGTGACTAACAAAAAAGAAGATTTTGTTTGTTTCCATCCTTAGGTATACAATTTAAACAAAGAGAGCCAACACTGCTAGATGATACACATTCGTGATTGGATTGGAAGATCTTACGGATTCAATTCGACGCTAGTTCAATCATCACGAAAAAAAAGGTACGATACTTTTTAGAGAGAAAATCAAAAGTAACCACAACTAATATGAAAATTTTGTTTTTAACCACATACGAAAATTTATTTGTTAATAGCCACTTTTTTAAAAAAAATTCAGTGTATGTCCGTAAATTATAAAAATACCCTTGGATTTGATTTTTTAAAAAAAACTGAAAGAAAACTTGAAATCATGACTAAAATCTAGAATCAAACTTGAAATCATGGCAAGGAACTTGAAACTTGAATTCTTGTTTAAAAAATGAAAATTTGAAAATTGAAATCTTGCTTAAATTTAAATGTTGAAACTTGAAATCTTGACTAAATTGAAAGTTGAAACTTGAAATGTTCTGGGTTTTTAAGTTATTCGTTTTCAAATTTTTAAACTTGAAATGTTGCCTAAATTGAAACGTTGAAACTTGAAATGTTGACTAAATTGAAATGTTCAAACTTGATATGTTCTGGGTTTCTAATATTTCATTTTCTTTCCTTTTTATCAGCAGATCTAATCGCCGGCGGAGGGGGAGCTCTACGGTGTTGCTGTGCGATCGTGAAGGCCCAGGCGACGTCACTCCGGCAACCCGTCGACGACATGTGAGAGAGAAAGGAAAGGAGAGAGAAAGAAGAGAGGGAGAGTTGTGGGAAGAGAGAATAGAGATTGGGTGAGAGAAAGAGGAGGCCGACGACATTTCGCCGACCTTCGCAAGGATGCCGGCGACGGTTCACCGGCGAGAGAGAGAGATCGGAGAGAGAGATAGGAAAGGAGAGAGAGAAAGCGGGGAGAGAGAGGAAAGGAGAGAGAAAAAATGAGAGAGGAGAGAGAAAGTGATTGGGGATAATTTTTATATGGGAGGATTCAAGTAATTTCTCAAAAAAGTGGCTATTAACAAATAAATTTTCGTATGTGGTTAAAAACAAAATTTCCATAATACTTGTGGTTTTTTTTGCCAATTTCCACTACTTTTTATATACATCAATTAATCTAGGGTTAAGGTTCTTGTTATTAAAAGGGAAATTTTTTATTTATACACAAACCCTAATTTTCATTTTTTTTTCTCACGCTTCCATTGCGTTTTGAATCGTTTTTTCCCTACAATTGGTATCAAATCCTGGTTGTACCCTTGATTAATTGATGTATGTGTTCGTGAGTCTTTTTCATTTTATTGTATATATGCATGTTTTAGAAAGAGATGACACTCTAGGTATTCACATATATATTTACATTGGAACGTATGGATATATATATATATATATATATATATATATATATATGTTTTATATGTAGATTTTTATTGCTCAATTTTGGTCCTAGAATTACAATGTATTTTGTTTTGGGATTGTAACAAGAAGGGTGGTCTATCATCGCCATAATTTCCTTCTTGGTAGTGATAAGTTTTTATTTTATTTTATTGTCGTAATAAAAAAAAACTGCAGTATTTTATTTATTTATAATTCTTCTGTAATACATTCAAGTATCGAAGACTCGAAGGTTTGAAGAATTGGAAGCAACTGGAACAAATTTGAGACTGTATGAACCGTAGCAACGAACGTGCGTGCGAAGAGCACGCAACCACGTTTGTTGTGGCATGGGCTGCGCACGGCAGCCCTATGGAAGCCATGGGCTGCGCATGAAAGCCCTTTATGGGTTTGTGGCATGCGCACGCCCATGGGTAAGGGGCAAGGGTGTGCACGCCCATGGATGGTAGCCGAGAGAGTTCGGACAACGAAGGTCGCCTGAAGACTTATTCGCCAAGAAGGGAGTTTTTTGTATTACAAGACATGTAATTTACTTGATTTTCTAGGATGAACCAAAATTGTAGCTATTTATATTTGTTAACGGGAAATTTGCTTAGGATGAGAAATTCCTGCTAACACCCTCGAGACCACTACCACGAAAGTGGTGGCCGGGGCCGGTACCGTGATACCTGACCTGTTAAGATGTAAACGAGAGGCTGGATTGAAATAACAGTAAACGGGAGCTTTTATTATTGAAACTTGCTTTGAACTACAAATCACTCTCTTATATGCTCGCAGTCTTTCTAGGATATAGGAAGGTGGCAACTCCGTGCTTGTCGAATAGTGGAAACGAAAGGCGGCCATGTTCTGAGTACAGAATTTAGGCCTTCCCATATTCTTTTCTTTCTTTCTTCTGTATGTCGCTCTTCCTCATTTATTTTTCGATCTCTCCTCTATATGTCATGCTTGACCCTATTTATATATGGTCCAAGTAGGTTTGAATTTGCTGATATCCCGCCACGATCCTATGAATCCGTTACCTCCTTATCGGGAGGGATCCTTTTAAAAGTTATTGACTTCGAGTAAATAGCTGACATGATGATATTGTTAACAAAAATGAGTTTGTTTCCTTTTAGGAATCAAACTCTTGACTCACACGTAAACGGAATTAAAGGTATGATCTTGTATGTTATCACGGCATGGTTTTTAATGGAGGTCACTGAGTTAACTGCCTGTCTTCTCATAGAGTGAGGTAGATCCATGCTTCGACTCTATTCTTAGAAAATCTGGATGGATTTTCCCTGATCCTTGGGAGCTTGAGGTGTTCTTATAGACATTCTTAGAAGGTAGCCGGGGTAGAGTAGATTTAGGCATGATTCCTCTTTCATGCCCAGTAGGGACAACGGACTTCTGGTGAGGTTGGCGGGCTTTTGTCTAAGACTACTATTAAGTTTGTTCTCCGAAATTTTTAACCAGAAGGAAGCCCACTTTGCTTGTTGGGCTTCTCTCGAATGTCTCTCGAGCTTGGAAGCCATGGCTTTCATGGGGTGGTTGATGAGCTCGTCCTCAGGAACTTAGGTTCCCCGATATGTGGCCTTGAGAAGCCCGATTTCCAGTGTTCGTGTGGGGGCTCATCTTGGTAGTGCCTAGCTTATTTTCTGATAGTTTTGAAGCCTGGCCGACCTTCCCTGCTCCTGCGGGGTAGCTTTATGGTCTATCCGGGCTTCATGAATGTCGATTATGGGTTTGACTTGTGGCGGGTCAGTGGAAAATTTCTCTTTGACCCCTGGCCAAATTTTACTATTAACAGAAGTCCCCTCTGACTTGAAGACCGGAGGTAGAGTTGGGGTTAGAGTCAGATTCCTTGTTTGATTGGGAAATTTTTCCGTTTTAAAAATAATTAATGAGAGCGAAATCTTCTCATTAATTACCTAATATTGAATTTTAACTAATGTTCTCTTCGAGGAAAAAACGGCAGCAAAACGGCTCTCTCTGTGACCTTAGGCAATCTTCCCAAGGATATCGCCGACATCATTACACGTTACTTCTTTTTAAACCCGGCCTTACCATCACTTCACAATTTCTCAAATTTCAAAATTTCAGACTCCTTCTTTCTTGATGCCCTATGCCGATTTCCCCATAACTTCTGCTTGCTTCAAAATTCTTCACATCCGTCAATGTCGAATTCCACAGACAGTATCGAAGCCTTGGTTGAGGGCACATGAGGCTCTAACCTAGTTCCTCGTAAACAGGTGCAAGGAATTTCGAGTGATGAAGAATCTTCCCCGGTCCGCCAACGTCGTCGTTCTAGTAGGAACGTCTCTATTTACTCCGACTTCTCGAACCAGCCTGACAACCCTCTAAATCTATTTGACGAGGATTCTGATGATGGGGAGAGAGTCGACGCTATCGAAAAATTTCAGGTAACAGTGGCGGAGCTTCCTTCAGCGATGACCCTTCATTTCGAACCCAAGGTCATCCCAGATTCCACCGTTGACCCTCCGTCGATTAGACGTCTTCGAGATAAATACGGCATCCCTGACACCGTTTCTCTCCCCGTCTCCTATAGAAATTATGACGTCTTCAGCCCGCCCAAAGGCGTACTTCCTATCCACGTCCCAGCAGCGCTCTCTCAACGCCCTTCCACTGGCTCCACTCCAACTAATGCCCGGCTTCTGGAGGCACTTGGTCTGCTTCCTTGTGTTATGGAGGGAGCAATGCGAGATGAGCAGCATAACTAGAGAGTCTAGGGCAGAGGACCTCGCTTTCCTTTTCCAGATAGGGAGCCTGGCTAGGGTTCCTCGAGGTCAATTCTACGCCAAGGCTAAGAACAAATTCAATTTTATCATCCCCAGGGCTTCAAGGAAGGATCTCGCTTGGAAAGATTAGTGGGTATTGGTGAGGGGAGACTGGGGGAACTCTGTATTCATTGGTGGGCATGAGCTCGAGGTTCCCACTGCTTTTAGTGACAAACCCTCATGGGATCGGGATTCTTTTCCCGATGAGTCTGAGGCTGTACTGAAGAATATCCTGGCAAAAAATTATTTAAATTTGAAGTTTCCAACTGCTGACCCATTCTACCCCCGCAAAGCGAACAAGTACCTGTGGATCTCCGATGCTACTCCTCGTAAGTATCTTGCTCTATCATGTTTTTGAGTTGTTGGATGGTTTAGTTCTGATGGTTTTAAACCCTTTTCTTAACAGTTTTTGTTGTTGCTCCAGCTTCTCAGGAAGCCTGGCAAGCTAGGACCCCTCATCCTCCTTCCAAATCGTCCCCGGGAGCTTTCTCGGCCCCCCTTCCAGTCAACCGTTAGGGTAGCTACCTCACCCATTCTTGCTTCATCGCCTTCCCAGGTGAAGTCCAAGATGGCTATTATTGCGTCTCGGGCAGTAAAGGCACTAAATCGAGGGAGGCCCGCTTCCCAAGCCCTCTGATAAGTCCATCTCTACCCTCTCCACCAGTGGTTCCTACTTCAATTGATGCTTCCCCTGTAATATCATCTCCTTTTACTGATCCAGTTGCCACCCGGGTAGTTCAGGTTCCCACGGGTCCCGAGGCCGGTACTCTTGAGATCACCCCCTCCCGTCCCCACCAGCGGTCGAGCTCGGAGGGTCAGGACGAGGTCCTAAAGCAATTTATGGCATCCTATCCAGTTGGCGGGCTTTCTACGATGACCTCGATGCCCATGGACATCATGGTTACCAAACGGTCTGCCTTTCTAGCTGAGGTAACCGTCGCTTTACTTCCTTACTTAGTAGCTTGATTTATCATTTCCTAACATGGATTCCCTTTGTAAGCCTTCAAGTTTCAAGTAGCCATAGGACATTAAGTGGCTTCTCTCCGCGATCGGGTAGCTAAGGTTGAGGCTGAAGCTATACAAGCCATGGGGTTATTGGCACTGGCTCAAACCCTGGTCTAGGAGATGACCTCTAGCCAGAGGGGAATGGAAATACAACTGGCTGAGGAGCTATAAGGAGACCTTGCTAAAGCCTAAAATCCTTCCCTGATGCTCTCTGAAGTGGAGTCAACAGAAGGCGGGATTATGCCCGTGTCAGTGGCCAGCTTTCTTGATGCATTCTCTCTTTTGTGATTCATTTTGAATGCCCGGAAAAGGGGGTGGGCATCCCATTCTTAACCGTGTTTGACATTTTATCATTTCATTTTCCCTTTTTTTTAGCTAGGAATTAGGGGTTGGGCTTCTTGCCTAATGTAGCCTTAAAAAGGAATAGGCTCCCCCGTACATTAATAAATTTCAACTTTAGATCTAGTTCACATTCCGAATTGCATGTACTTACTCGACCTCTTGTAGGTCCAGCATTCATAGCAAATTGACTTATCTTGGGGAAAAAACAAAATAAGAACATTGTTTAAGCGCGAAAACAAACAGTTAGCTCGGGCTTTCTGGCTACAAAGACTCGTAGCTCAATGTCTTTAGTCGATAGTCCCCTAGTTTGATCGTAGGCCTGTTATAGTAAGCAACCACATATCAAGGAGAAAAAAGTAAACAACAATGACCGGAATAACTAGAGTTTAAGTAAATCGAGCCTTCCATCCCCGAGCCCCTTTAGGGTGCTGTAACCCGAGTAAAGCATTAAGTAAAGAACTTTTTAGCCCCATTTTAGGCTAGGGATAGAGAGGGTTTCCGCGCTCTTAAACTCAAGTCTTTCTTGGGGATGGTAGCCCGGCCAAGGCATCAGGAGGGCTATCTAGCTATTTCCTGGTCTCGAGATCTGGATGACATCTATGCTGTTACACTCAGACCCTTCTTGAGAGTGGTAGCCCTACCAAGGCATCAAGAGGGCTATCTAGCTATTTTCTAGTCTCGAGATTTGGATGGAAACTATGCTCTTACAGTCAGACCCTTCTTGGGGGTGGTAGCCAGACCAAGGCATCAGAAGGGCTGTCTAGCTATTTCCTGGTCTCGAAATTTGGATGGCAACTATGCTCTTACAGTCAGACCCTTCTTGGAGGAGGTAGCCAGACCAAGGCATCATGAGGGCTATCTAGCTATTTCCTGGTCTCGACATCTGGATGGCATCTATGCTCTTACACTCATACTCTTCTTGGGGGTGATAGCTCGACCAAGGCATCAAGAGGGCTATCTAGCTATTTCCTGGTCTCGAGATCTGGATGGCAACTATGCTCTTACACTCAGACCCTTCTTTGCGGGGGGTAGTGTTCAACCGAGGCATCTGGAGTGGCGGGGGGGCTTCCCCTGTTTACCCCTAGTCTTGAGGTGATAATGTTGAATTTTCCATGTAGAGCCAAATCATTATAGGACATAGTTGAAGATGGAGGAAATAAGAAAAAACAGGCTTTATTGATACGAAAGATGGAGTACATTATTGTCGGAGATAAAAAGAAACTAGTTGGAGGCCGTCTGCTCCTGATCGATGAGTCTGCCATACATATCCTCGAGTTTGTATGCCCCATTACGGATCACCATCTTTATTAGGTATGATCCTTCCCAGTTAGACCCTAGGACCTCGTCTGACCTCTTCCTGGTATTCAAATTTACTTTCCTGAGAACTAGGTCCCCTTCTTTGAAATTTTGGGCTTTAACACTCCTGTTAAAGTACCTGGCAATCCTGCTTTGGTAGATTGCTACCTTCTCAGCTATTCAATCTTGTTTTTCTTCCAAGAGGTCCAAGCTAGCTCGGAACTTACTTTCTGCTACAAATTCTGCTAGTGTCTAAGCTTTTATTGCGATCCTAGGCTTGTACCTTAAATCAAACTGGGTAAGCTCCAGGGCCCATAAAACCAGTCTTCCGGAAACATCCGGCCTTTGTAAGAATTGACGGAGGGGTTGGTCCGTCACCACTGATATTGAATGAGCATGGAAGTAGGGACGAAGCTTCCTTACCGAGGTCACCGAGGTATAAGAGAGCTTCTCCAACAAATTATAATTCTTTTCGGGCTTGGTTAGAGCGTGACTCACATAGTAAATAGGTCGCTGGACCTTATCCCCGCATTCCTTGACCAAGGCTCAGCTTAAGGCGGTCTCTGAAACGGCCAAGTATATTTGAAGCTCTTCTCCAAGACTTGGCTTAACTAGCAGTTGAGGGCTTGATAGGTATTTTTTCAAAGCTTGGAAAGCTTGTTTGCTTTCCTGATCCCATTTCATGTTTCTTCCCTGCATGATGGCTTTAAAGAATGGTAGACACTTATCGGTAGACCGAGAGATGAACCTATTGAGCGCTGTTACCTGTCCGGTCAAGGCTTGAACCTGTTTAAGAGATATGGGGGATTCTAGGTCCAGGAGAGCCATGATCTTTTCCGGATTAGCCTCCATGCCTCCCTCATGAACAATGAAGCCCAGAAACTTCCCCGCAGTTACCCCAAAGGTGCATTTAGAAGGGTTCAACCTCATCTGGTTCTCCCTTAGGATCATGAAAGTTATACGAAGGTCATCCAGGTGGCCTTCCGTGGTTGAAAACTTGGTAATCATGTCGTCGATATACACCTCCATTGACCTTTCTATTTCGGGCTTGAACAACGGATTGACTAGCAGTTGATAAGTAGCTCCAGAGTTCTTGAGCCTGAAAGGCATCACCTTATAACAGTACAAGCCTTACGCTGTGATGAAACTAGTTTTTTCCTGGTCCACGGGGTGCATCATAATCTGATTGTACCCTGAAAATGTGCCCATGAAGCTCAAGAGCTAATCGACCAGCTAATCAATTTTTGGTAGAGAGAAGCTGTCTTTCGGGCATGCCCGGTTAAGGTCGGTATAATCTACACACACGTGCCACTTTCCATTTGCCTTTGTGACTATGACCACGTTGGCAATCCACACGGTATAACGTGCTTCTCAATAAAGCCCACCCAGGTCAGTTTGTCCACCTCTTTCTGAACCGTAACATTTCTTTCGGTGTTAAAGTGGCACCTTTTTTGTTTAATGGGTTTGAAGGTCAGATCCACTGCCAATCGATGAGCAGCTAATGTTATTGGGATCCCTGGCATCTCAGCATGACTCTAAGCAAAAATGTCGTTGAACTCTGTGAGGAGCTTGGTCAAGCCCTCTTTCATTCTAGGTTCAAGGGTGGCTCCGATTTTGATGACCTTCGAGGGATCACTTATTCGGACAGGAATCTGTTATAACTTATCCACTGGATGGCCGCTGGCCCATTCCCTTCTTTGTTCCTCCATGTCGGGCATTATGAGATCGTCTTCAGGGTGATCGGTGGACCCTACATCTCTGAGGCTTAGTGTAGGGGTTGCCCTGTCTTGGATCGTTGTTACCTGGGCGATTTGTTTTGCTAGAGCTGCTGGGTTGGCCGATACTGCATAGCATCTCCTGTCAACTTGCTGATCACTCCAAACTTCCCCCATCTTGTCTCCTACTAGGAATTTCAGGACATTATGGTAAATAGAAATGACCACTTTCAAGGATGATAGAAAATTGTAGGCCGATGGGGTATCCACCACCACGAAGTCGGTCATGATATTCTGTTGGAGAGGTATGGCTATAATGATCACTGGTAGGATTTTTGATCCCACGGGTGTGATTGAGTCCCCAGTGAACCCATATAATGGAGTAGTGCAGCTATTGTAACACTATTGTTTCAAGTTTAGTTTTTCCAAGGTATCTTTAAACAGGACGTCAACGCTGCTACCTTTGTCGACGAGCACACAGTGTACCATACAGTTTGCAATATGAACCGTGATCACCATGGGGTCATCATGAGGTAGTACGGTATTGTAGACATCCGTTTCGGTGAAAATGATTTGTGACAGTTGAAAGGGGTTGGTTGGCCTCTGGTCCACCTTAAAGATATCCCGCCCCTCGTTCATACGAGGGACTTTCCTCGCATGGTTTTTCCTGGAACTGTTGGAGATGTCGGCCAAAGTAGGCCCCCCGCTGATAGTATGTATTATCTGAATCTGTTGTATCAGGTCCGCCTACTTCCAATTTCCTTTTCTCGGTATGTTCTCGGATCTCGGCTTGCACCTCCCTTCTAGTTTAAATGTTCTCCCTGACTTGCTGTAAGAATTCCACCATGCATCCTCCCCTTATCAAAGCCTCGTTCTGGTTCCGCAGGTTGTAGCATTTTGAAGTGTTGTGCCTTACGTTTTCATGAAAGTCACAATAATTATAGCGATATCTCTTATCGACCGGGGATTTTATGGGAGTGGGCTTCTGTAAAAAACCCTTGTCCCGAATAGCGAGAGAGACTTTTTTCCGGGATTCATTTAAGGGAGTGTAATGGTCATACCCCCTCTCATCGCGGGCTATAAGAGCCACTATCCTGAGAGGTAGTGAAGCTTAAGGAGGAGTTCGTTTATCTGGATATCTTTCCGATCTAGGTTGAGAAAGGGGGAAACGGTACGTTGATTTGTTGGGGGGGTTTTCTGGCTTTTCTAAGCTTGCTCGGGTTTGGGAGCTTTCTTCTTTTATTATTTTACGGCTCTCATGTCATCGTGTTCCATCTTGACCTTGAATTGTTCGTCGACCTCAATCTGCTCTAGAGCCCGATCATAGGCTTCTTGGTAGGTTTTCTAAGGTCTCTTAGCAAAGGACAGGAAAAATTTTCCCGCCCACAGATTCCTTCTGAAGTTGGCGAGGGTTTCTTTCTAGGTGAAGACCCCCATCTGGATGACTTCCCTGTGGAAACGCTCGACATAAGCCCGGAGGGTTTTTCCTCTCTCCTGGATCACGTACTGTAGGTGGATCAGATTCTTCAACTAGGGCTTAACCCCCTAGAATTTTGAGCAGAAATCGGTTGATAGTTTGGTGAAGGAATCCACACTACCAGCAGGTAGTTTCCTAAACCAGGTTTTCACGTAATCCATTAGCGTAGTGGGGAACATTAGACACATAGCGGCCCTGGTTGTGTTCTGGACCTCCATTTGTTGAACGTAGCTTTCTAAGTGGCTCAAGGGATCCTCAGTCCCAGAGAATCTGTCAGTTGGCATTTTGAATTTGAGCGGGAGTTCCGCCTTCCGGATCCTTCTGGTGAAGGGAGCATTCATTTCACTTAGAGGATCTTTATTTTCCTTCTTATATTTTCCTTTCTTTATCAGTTGGACCTCCTTCTGAAGTTCTGCCAACTGATCCTTTAAATTTTTACTTTCAGACTTCCTTGAGTTGATCTCGGTTTCCTCACCATCGGATCTCTTTGAAGAACTAGTGAATTCTACCCGGTTCATTCTTCTGAGGGGGTCTGTTTGGGGGCTTTCCAGACTTTCTTCTTCCCTACCCTAGGCTTCCCTCCTTGAAGTCGTTAGGTGAAGAAACTCTCCCCGCTCTCGGGAAATGATGTCCGCCGTGGATTTGACTTTCCTTGGCTGGTAGCATGGCAACGCTTCTGGAAAAGGGGGCATGGGCCCTAACCTATCCCGGATCAGGGTTAGGAGTCCCGTTCTATTACGAGCTGGTTCCCAAGGAGAAGGTCACAGGCGATCAAAGGTGGGCTGCCTAGAACCAGGCCTGCTTGACTCCGCCCTATTGCAAGGGTCTGCTTGTTGGATGGTAATGCCCTCAGCGAGCAGTCGAAAGCGGACGCTTTCTACGAAGGCCGTGGCTTGTTGGTCAAGCTCCACATGATTTCCCAGAGTTGGATCCAGAGCTCACACAATGGCTGGCTGGGCTGGGCTGGAACCTGGCTCTAGAGCCCAGATTTTCTCCCTTTCTTCAGGACCTTTCGTTTGGATGCAGTAGAAGGTTATCCCGATGCCCACGACTATCCTTGTGATGAGCGGAGCCTCATGATTCCTGTAAAATAACAAACTTTTGAATACAAAGATGGTGGTGTGAGAGTTTCCCACAGACGGCGCCAAAAAGTGTTAACAGGAGGCTGGATTGAAATAACAGTAAACGAGAGCTTTTATTATTGAAACTTGCTTCGAACTTTAAATCACTCTCTTATATTCTCGCAGTATTTCTAGGATCTAGGAAGGTGGCAACTCCGTGCTTGTCGAATAATGGAAACGAAAGGCGGTATGTTCTGAGTACAAAATATAGGCCTTCCCCTCTTCTTTTCTTTCTTTCTTTCTTCTGTATGTCGCTCTCCCTTCTTTCTTTTTCGTTCTTTCCTCTATATGTCATGCTTGTCCCTATTTATATATGGTCCAAGTAGGTTTGAATGTGCTGATATCCCGCCAAGATCCTATAAATCCGTTACCTCCTTATCTGGCAGGATCCTTTATTTAAAAGTTGTTGACTTCGAGTAAATAGCGGACACAATGATATTGTTAATGAAAATGAGTTTGTTTCCTTTTAGGAATCAAACTCTTGACTTACATGTAAATGGAATTAAAGGTATGATCTTGTATGTTATCGCGGCATGGCCTTTCATGGAGGTAACTGAGCTAGCTGCCTGTCGTCTCATAGAGTGAGGTAGATCCATGCTTGGACTATGTTTCTAAAAACTTATGAAGGATTTTCTCTTATCCTTAGGAGCTTGAGGTGTCCTTGTAGACATTCCTAGGAGGTATATGGGGTAGTATGGATTTAGGCGTGATTCCTCTTTCATGCCCAGCAGGGACAGCGGGCTTCTTGTAAGGTTGGCGGGATTTTGTCTAAGACTACTGTTAAGTTTTTCCTTCGAAAGTCTTAACCCGGAAAAAGCCCACTTTGTTTGTCGTGCTTCTCTCGAATTTCTCTCGAGCTTGGAGACCCCCCATCTCTTTCATAGGGTGGTTGAGGAGCTCGTCCTCTGGAACCGAGGTTCCCCGATAGGTGGCCTGGAGAAGCCCGGGTTCCAGTGTTCGTGTGGGGGCTCGTCTAGGTCGTGCCTAGCTTGTTTTCCGTTAGTTTTGAAGCCAGGCCGTCCTTCCCAGCTCCTGCGGGGTAGCTTTATGGTCTATCCGTGCTTCATGAATTTCGATTATGGGCTTTGACTTGTGGCGGGTAAGTGGAAAATTTCTCTTTGACCCCTGACCAAATTTTACTATTAACAATATTTTTTGTAAATATTGCAATGTTTGTCATTGTTTGATAACATGTCATATAGAATAGGAGTGCCACTCATATATCTCTTTTGGTATAAACATGCATTAAATGGTTTAAGTATCTAAATTGGCATATAGATAACATGGTAAATCATTATTTGAAATTCGATCACACGCCTTAAACAATTGAGTGGGAGGAGGTGTTTTCGAACACCTACGGCCTCCAACTTTAGTTGAGCTTTTTGTTTCATGAAAAACCCCCCAAGGGGTATTTATGATTGGAAATTGGCAAGATACTTCCTTACAAGGATAGACTAGACAATTAACCCAAACGATATCTACTCCCAAAGGAGGGATATTCGTGAGGGGTTATATTGAAGGTCGATAACTTGGTAACACACTCAATTTAATTTTATTAATATCATCCCAGGAGTTATTGTTAATAAAATTGTAAGGCTAAAATAGAAAATGTTGGTTGTTATGTTAACAATTAGGTGGGATCTAGTCCAACTAGTAAATGGTACGTACTCCCAAAGGAGGCGTGGCATTTATGGGTGTTGGATAACCGCTGAATTTTTACGATTGAATTATTTAATTTAATTCATGATAAATATTCAAAAGTGCTTTATCATGATTATTTACTTATATAATTTTTGTTATTATAAATAAATCATGACCCCATCCCTAATTAACATCCTAAAAGGTAATACTTTAACTGACGATAATTATGTCACATGGAAAAAGGAAAATTGGGTTGTTAATACAAATTGAAAAACATAAAATTCATTATGACTATTCCTTAACAACCAAACTAATGAATCTACTCAGGAGCAAAGAGATGAGTATCAGAAGTGGAAGTCTTTAGATGAGATGACTAAATGTACGTTACATTATGGCCACCATCTCCGACGTGTTGCAACAGCAACATGAAGGAATGGAGACTACTGCTGATATAATGATGTCTCTAGAGGAGATGTTTGCTATGAGGTCTAGGACGATTAAGAGAGAGTTAGTGACTGCTTTTATGAATCTTAGGATGAAACCTGGATAGGGTGTAAAAGATCACATGATGAAAGTCATAGCACATCTCAACATTGCTGAACTGAATGGTGCTGAGATAGATGGTGAGACCAAAATTGACATGATTATCAACTTACTGTCGGATTCCTTTGATCAGTTTAAGTTGGACTACACCTTAAACAATAAGAAATACACCTTGCAAGGCCTGCTGCAAGATGTTCAAAGCACCTAGAAAATCCTTGTAAAAGGAAAGGGTCAAAAGATTCATATGCTTGGTAAGTTGCTACTGTTAAAAACCGGTAAGAAGGTTAAGAGACAACAGAAGAAAAAGCAACTTGGGCCTTCTTAGAAGAAGACCAAGAAAGTAACCAAGATCAAAGGGAAGTGTCTCCTTTGTGGTGAAAATGGTCAAAGGAATAGACTGAATAAGGATGAATTCAACTTGCATTTACGCAATGGAGCGTTGGTGTCTACTAGTGTAGTGGGAGGCATAATAATCAATTTAGATTCTTATAGGCATTTAGATTTAATAGACGTTTATTATGTACCTCAATACAAGAAGAATTTAATTTTAGTTTCTTGTTTAAATAAATTTGAATATTCGGCTACTTTTAATAAAGGTTTTATTACTAGTAAGACTAACAAATTTGTTTGTAAAGGTACATTGGAAAATGGTTTATTCTACTTGCATAGAAATATCTCTCACTTGTTAGACACGGAATCAACGAAACCTAATCATAAAAGAGTAAAATTATCAAAAGATGAAACCCACCTATGACATTTGCGCCTAGGTCATGTTAACCATAATATGATTAAAAGAATGGTTAGTGACGGACCTCTAAGTGACTTAAAGGTTGATGATCTACCAACTTGTGAATCTTGTTTAGAAGGTAAAATAACCAAAAGGTCGTTTACGACCAAAGGCACATGAGCCATTGAATATTTAGGTTTGATACACACTGATGTGTGTGGACCTATGAGCATTCAAGCTAGAGGTGGATATGAGTACTTCATCACTTTCACGGATGACCACTTAAGATTTGGCTATGTGTATCTCATGAGACATAAGTCGGATGCTTTTGACATGCTCAAAACATTTAAAGCTGAAGTTGAAAATCAGTTTGAGAAACGCATAAAAATCTTGATGTCTAATCGTGGTGGAGAATATCTATCTGGTGAGTTTCAGCAATATCTTATTGATAATGGGATAATTTCTCAGTTTTCTACACCAGGCACACCTCAACAAAATGGGGTGGCAGAAAGGAGAAATATAACTCTTTTGGACATGGTTAGGTCTATGTTGAGTTATTCAACACTCCTTAATTCTTTTTGGGGATATGCTTTACAAACCGCAATGTACATTCTAAACGATGTACTATCTAAGTCGGTTCCTAAAACACCGCATGAGTTGTGGATCGGGTGAAAGCCAAGTTTACAACACTTAAGGATATTTGGATGTCCTGCGCACGTGTTAAAAGGAAAGACAGAAAAGATGGAGTCCCGTTCAGAAACATGCATATTTGTAGGGTATCCAAAAGGAACAAAAGGATATTATTTTTATAGTCCTTCAGATCTTAAAGTATTTGTTTCGACAAATGATAAATTTCTGGTAAAGGACTATATGAATAATTTTGTGCCTAAAAGTAGAATTGTCCAGAATGAGCTTTTAGGAGATACAATTCCACAAGAGGTTTCGTAACCAAGCCTAATTGTAAGTTCTGTACCAATACAAGATCAACAATCTACCATACCTCATCGTAGTGGGACGATTGTTAGACAACCAGGGAGATACAACGGTCTGGGAGAATCTGTAGAGAATCTTTTGGATGATGATGATCCCTATACGTACAAGGAAGCAATGGAAGATGTTAATTGTGCCATTGGCAAAAGGCAATGCAATCCAAAATTGAATCTTTGTTCAAAAGAAAAGTCTGGTCTCTTGTAGACTTGCCTAAAGGGATAAAACCTATCAGGTGTAAGTGGGTATACAAGAGGAAAAGTGGAATGGATGGAAAAGTGGAAACCTTTAAAGCTAGATTGGTAGCTAAAGGTTATACACAGAAGGAAGGTATCGATTATGAAGAAACCTTCTCTCTTGTGGCCATGCTTAAATCCATTAGGATACTCTTATCCATTGCTGCATCTCTAGACCTAGAGATTTGGAAAATAGACGTCAAGATAACTTTTCTTAATGGAAGTCATGACAAAAGCATCTACATGATGCAACTATAAGGATTCATTGAAAAGGGCCAATAGGAAAGGGTATGCAAGTTGTAAAGATCCATATATGGATTGAAGCAAGCATCCAGATTCTGGAACATAAGGTTCGATCAAGCTGTGAAAAGTTTTGGATTTATTCAAAACCTTGATGAACATTGTGTATACAAAAAGATTAAAGGTGACAAGTTGGTTTTCCTAGTTCTTTATGTTGATGATATACTACTCATCGGAAACGATGTAGGTGTATTGACATCAATAAAAGAATGGTTAGCAAAACAATTTGATATGAAGGACTTAGGAGAAGCAAGTTATATTCTTGGTATCCAAGTCATAAGGAATAGAAAAAATAGAATGATTGCATTATCCCAACTTTCATACATAGATAAAATCTTGTCTAGGTTTTCCATGCAAGATTCCAAGAAAGGTATGTTACCTTTCAGATATGGAATCAAACTTTCTAAGGAACAAGTCCCTAAGAATGAGCATGAAGACCAATTCATGAGTAGGGTTCCATACGCATCGGCAGTTGGAAGTCTCGTGTATGCAATGCTCTGCACTAGACCAAATATTTGTTTTGCTGTGGGCATATTTAGCAGGCTTCAATCGAAACCTGGTCCTGATCACTGGACGACAGTCAAGCATATTTTCAAGTATCTTAGGAGAACGAGAGATTATATGCTTGTATACTCTTGAGGGGATTTAATTCCCGTTGGGTATACAGATTCTGATTTTCAGTCAGATTCTGACTCTAAGAGATTAACATCAAGATCTGTGTTTACTATTAGAGGAGGGGAAGTCATATGGAAGAGTATTAAGCAATCTTGTATTGCCGATTCCACCATGGAAGCCAAGTATGTTGCCGCATGCGAGGCTGCAAAAGAGGCTGTCTGGCTCCGCCAATTCTTGATTGACTTGAAAGTGGTTCCTGATGTCACTATCTATTGTGACAATAGTGGAGCAGTGGATAATTCGAGAGAACCAAGAAGTCATAAGAGAGGGAAAAAACACATTGAAAGAAAGTATCACCTTCTAAGGGAAATTGTGCATAGGGGTGACGTGACTATGACCAAGATCGCTTCAGCAGAAAATATAGCGGATCCCTTTACAAAGGCTCTTCCACAAAAGAGTTTTGATGGGCATCTAGAGAACATGGGGATGAGAGATATGATACATTTGCTATAGAGCAAGTGGGAGATTGTTAGGATTATGCTTGATAGCAAGAGTATAATAATGTATTTGATAATCTTTTTATATTAATAAAGTGATTTCTATTTAAACAAATCTTATAGCATTTATAGCTTAATTATTATAATTTTCAAAAGTAAATAATCATAAGGTCAAAAGACTATGAGAAAAGAAGAATTGTTCATAAATCTAGATATGTATGAGGTAGACACAATTCTTTAGTTAGTCTTGAATAACATTCACAACTTAAGATAAAAGGTTGAGCGTCTTTATCTTGTCAAAGTTGTAGATTCTTTTGCTAGCATTTGAGTGGGATCAAATGTGTTATGATGAGTCTAAAATCATCAAACTGTGGTGTCTTTGGGCAAAAGAATATAGTGCACTGGGTGTATTGAATAGGATCAAAATGAAATACTTTATCTAGAACCGTCAATGGATAAAAGTTTTCATTTGAAGACAATCAGATAGTCTATCTCAATCCTGAGATAAATGATGGACTTATGGTCGCAAGTGTTATCATTTGAGCTATGAATGAGTACGATTATATAGCATAGTCTATCCTCGATAGTTTGGTGGTAATCGTTTTTTAATCGATAAAGGACTTCATTTATAGATATGGACATCGTGGCTCCATTTATTGAATGAGAGTAGAATACCATCATATGGATGTTTTTAGGTATTGGATATTAAATATTAACGTTAAGTTAGCAATAGTGACTATTAAAACATGGGTTCTGGACAAGTCAAAATATCTAAGTTCAAAATATGGTCATATGAGTAAATATGGTAACTTGGAGAGCTATAGGTTGTCTATGAGGTCTTGGCGATTACTTGTATTCTTCACGAGGATACACTTTCTCCAATAATGTTGTCTAGGGTATGAATGAGTAACATCAACTTATTCAATCATTATTTAAGAGTTCAATTTTAGTTCTTTAGTGGAATGAACTAAATTTAAATAGATTGGACCTAAGTGAATCATTTGTTGTTGTGTCTATTGGAGCTTAAATTTAGATAGCCCGCCAAGATCTCCAATCCACACGAACTTGCGTGGATCACTTGATATATTCTACCAGACCAATTTAGGTGTCAATCTAGAATTGTATTAAGGCATGTGAACTTGTTTCTTTTTGTAATAATGGGTGTAGTTCACATGTGGACTTTTTTATTAAGGTCCAATGTATTTAATAAAATAATAAAAATAAAATATGGCCTATATACATGATCCTGTATATATACGTATGTTAATTTCGGCTAGCCTAAGGTTTTCTGTGAGATGAATTCCGGCCATGCTAAGCAATTTTTAAGAAGAGAATTTGGCCTAGCAAGAGAGAATTTTGAGGGAGAAAATTTTGTTTTTTACTCTGGACAAAATTCGACCAACTCATAGAGATAGTGTGAATTCGGCCAAGAAGAGAAAAAGGGGAATGTTTTTGTTTTCGATAGTACACTAGTATCCTTTGCATCAAAAGGGTTTTGTGCACAACATCGAATCAAGGTTCACGCGAGTTTCAATTAAATTGATTGATAATTCAAAAGTGACCAGACGTTCTTGGTTTTTCTCTTAGAGGATCATTATGACTAACAAAAAAGAAGATTTTGTTTGTTTCCATCCTTAGGTATACAATTTAAAGAAAGGGAGCCTACACTCCTAAGTGATTCATGTTCGTGATTGGATTGTAAGATTTTACGGATTCAATTCGATGCTAGTTCAATCGTCACGAATAAAAAGGTACGATACTTTTTATATACATCAATTAATCTAGGGTTAAAGTTCTTGTTATTAAAAGAGAAAATTTTTATTTATACGCAAACCCTAATTTTCATTTTTTTTCTCACGCTTTCGTTGCGTTTTGAACCGTTTTTTCCCTACACAAATTTAGTTATGGACTAAAAAAGAATTTTTCACTTCCCAGCCTTCATGCAAGGGCCCAAATTCGGGCTAATATATAGGTCCCTGAGGTTGAGCTACCACGCGATCCTCCAAGGGCAAGACGAGGCCGCTTATACCATCTGAGTATCTTACACGCATCCAAGATCGCCAAATAAAGCCCAACTTGACCATGTCAAGCTCCCTATGCCAGGATAGAAGCCCGAAGATAGGTCGACGTAGAACAACATGGGTTCCCCGAGGCCGAGGTATCTCAGGACACTTTCTGGATCATACTACCACCTATGCTTTCACCAAGAGACCTTCAGGGTGTTGAACCTGTCTTGCAAATAACTTCATGCCTCATCTTGATATAATCTCAACCTGCCCGAGCAGAAAGAAGCCCACAAAGCCACATCATCACCAAAAAACACCAACACGATTAGGGCAAGATCCACTGTAGATCCCGATAGGGTTAAATCAAGTCTTCAGTAGCAAAATCAGTAGTCGAACGTACCTGGACACTAGATAGGCCAAGCGTCACCCCAGGTAACCTTCATAAAGTACCTCGCCAAAGTGATATACAATACCAGAGCTCTCCTCCAAATAGCGTAGGAAGAGAGGGTTAACCTTCATGACATTACGATACCATTAATGAGGTCAAACCATTTTAATGGAGGTAATTAGCCCTATTAATGAGGTCAAACCGTATTAATAGAGGTAGTCAACCTTATTAATAAGGTCAACCCGTATTAATGGAGTTGGTCAACCCTATTAATGATATTAAATTAGTCAACTACTTAATAACGCCATTAATAAGTCAACTTAATTATTACCTTCTATGATTACGAATTGATTGGCTAAATTAATGGAGTGAGAAACAAGGAAGAGTCAAAGAGGAAACAAACACATCTTCTCCAATATATTAGCTATAGGCCGATCAACTACATAAATGAAGAATCGTGTTCAATAAGGAAAGAAGAACAACTCAAGAGTCCTGGACTTTCACGCCAAGGTAGTTACAACATGTATAAATACACCTATAATAGCATCGACTACACATCTGATATCGGATATCTCATATATCATCTCTAATCCCAAAAAACGATAAGCCCTAGGCAAAGTGTACATGCTTCATTTAAAGTTCTCTCTACATCATCATTGTATATGTAACTTTACCAGGATCATACCAGTATCGGTTAACACACGATCATTGTTGTAAGCTCTCCGGAGCACCATGGTTGTATTATTTCTCCATTATTATAAGCTCCTAGGAGCACCGCTTGATATATATATATATATATATATATATATATATACAAGGAAGGGTCTTTCTCCTTCCATGGATACTGCCTTGGGGTTTTTCAGCATATGATCAATGGTTATGCTTTCCCCCCCCTGGTCAGTCCACCTCCCTCTACCTAAGACTTGTCTTTCTCCTATTTATCTCCTGTATTATACATGTATGTATATGTATGAGCTAGATTCCTATCCCGCTGGACCTAGCGCTCTTATCTTCCCATCTATATGCCAAAGTCGCATATCACGATAGGAAGAAACTACACATACCCATTTAAAAGAGGTTGGTGAGCTCTCATGCACCGTCCCTACGGGAGCAGACAAGGATCCGACATAGAAGCCAGTCAAGCACCCCTCCTTACTCACCGTGCAGCTTGAGGAACTACAAGAAGAAACCTTGGTCCAGAACAGAGCTTCGGGTACCGGGACAGGTTCCAACCTCAACTGAAAGTATCTAGAGGTAGAGAATCCCTATCGGGTTGTCTAATCTTCCACTAACGCATCTATATCATCCTGGAACACATATCCTTCCTCTTAGCTCACTATTTGGATCGAGAACACCTAGAGCGAAGACAGGATACCATGACCAGGACCAAGGACTAGGATCAGTCCCTCTTTACACCAGCAAGGGAACCTCGAGCTCCTTGTATCTCCTCTATGTGCGCGAAGCCCGACAGGCGGGATGACTTGTCTCCTACCTACCGCACCATCCTCATATTCATACAAGATCACCAAGGTATAAGGTACCTACCCCCCGCAGCCTTTCCAGGTAGCGGGTTGAGGGTGTTAATCGTTATTTCTCACTGTGAGCAAATTTTCGGCTAACATTATTATTTCAAATTTTGTTGTTACCTTTAACTCTCTTACTATTCTTTCTCTTCACTACATCTTTTCTCTTCTTGGTTGTTACAAATAAAACTCTATTTTTCGTTATTTTTTTTTTGTTAAAAATCCATTTTATTATTTTTAATATTATTATTAGAGAACCACTTTTTGTTTGAGAGAGTTGTAGGGATGCAAGATGTGTGTTATGTCTTAATTGATGTGGAAGTAGATAGGTAGGTGTTACATGATATTTAAAAAAAAAAACAAAAAAGATGCTCGATGAAATTGAAGAACATCTGATATTTTTTTTTACAAGAAAAAACGTATAATATTGAGAAATAAATAAAAAGAATAAAGTGTGTTTGAAATAAATAAATAAAATAAAAAATAAAAAGTCATATAATTAATTTTAAAATTCGTTTATATGCATAATGATTTTGTTTTTCAAATAAAAATTGTTAATAGCCAAATTTGGCAAGTAACCAAATTTGGCAATGGACCAAAGAGAAATTTTTCACTCTCCTGGCCTGAGTCTAAGCCTAAGATTACCCACCATGGAGCCCCGGGTCCTGAGGTCAAGATGCAGAACCACCCCACAGAAGTGAAGAAAAGTCGTGAAACTTCAAAAGCACTCAGGGTGAAGACCGAAACGATAGGATCGGGCTCCTTACACCAAAACAAGAATTTAGGGGATGCCCGACGCACTACGATCTAGGCTCCCTAGGGTAGAAACTACCTCGTAACCTCCCCAGAAGCCCACCATCCTCTGTAGATGTAAAAAGGTCAACTTTGCCAAAGGAAGATTCGAACCTAACTGGACAAGAAGGAGGTAGCTCGCTGAAGTTCTGTTACCACCAAAGGGTACCTACAAAGCCATATCAAGCTCCAAGTGAACAAGAAAGGTCTGATACTGGCTTTTTGTGTCGTTACCAAATTGCGATTATCAAAAGACTATTTATAAAAAGTCCTACGCAATGTGCTATATAGTTTTGAAAACTAATAAATCGGTAAACGAGGGTATCGTCCACAGGGAGGTATCATCCATCGACCGTTTCACGTTCTAGTGTTTATTGAAAGCATGTAAATAAGAATACGGATGTGGTGAGAATGGTGTGTGTGAGAAGTGTATGCAAAACGCAGGTGTGTGCAAAGGAAATGAATCTAAAAAGAATGCAAAAAAAAACAAAAGAATATGGAGGGGTGAGAATGGTGATTAAAGTGACAAATAATAAAAGGGTGGATAAGAGAGATGCATGAGAATGATCACACAAGGTTCATAAAGCTCACCATACATAAGTGCACAAATAGTGATTGTTAAGCATTTAGGACATCCAATTCAAGATACAAGGAAAGAATAAAAAATAGATAGAAAAGAGACCCCTCATCCGTAACCGGGAATCGAACACAGGGTTTTCTCGGGTGTCAATCCGAGATGTCCTTACCACTGGACGACTACGGTGTTCTATAATCTCATGAATGCACAACCCCCCTATATTAAGGACATTCAATTCAAACTAAGGGTTTGTCCTCTCAATTGAGAAATTTACAAACTCAAATCACTCCCCAAGGTCTCGGTGAAGTAATTGTGTTTGTAATCTCAACTAGGGGATTCGAGACATGTATCACTCCCCAAGGTCTCGGTGAAGGAATTATGCCTTAAGTCCCTACCATTAAGCATATGAACATAAACCAAAACCTACTCTAGCAAGGTCTTGCATAGAATAAGTTTCATTCATTCTTTAGAGCTAATTGGTTAAGATTATACCCGGATTGGTCCTCCTAGGCACAACCAAAAACCCACAAACACTCAAACCCATCTATACAAGTTAATTTCGACCATCCAAAGACATACACACACAAATGAGATATTTGATTACAATTACTCCCACAATTAATTAATCTACTCCTAATCCCATCCATGAACACATATCAATTTCCAATCTCCATACACAAGCATATCAAGATAAGAGATTAATCAATAATAGCAAGAACAAATCAAAACCCAAATGAATATAAAATCAACCAACATAAATTGAGCACAAATTCGGTTTACAAATATTCCCAAGTGGGGATTACACAATCAAGAAAACATGAAATACAAAGAGAATGAGTTTAAAGGAGACAATCCTTGAAGAATTCCCTCCAAGTGCTCCATGAATCCATAGCTCGAAATTGGTCATAGACCACTCCTATCTCCTTGCAATCAACTCTCAAAAGTGGTGGAGGATGTGTAGAAATGGGTGGTAGTGAGCTTCCCATGGAGGAGGACCTCCATGGAAGCTTTGGAAGCTTCCCTCTCTTTTGATTTGTGAATAAGATGAAAAAAATAATGGTCCTATTTTCTTTGTTGTTGTTAGAGAAGAGGAGAAAATGATGTATTTATAGTTAGAGAAAGTTTGGGGACGAATTGGGATGCAAAAGGACACATTTTCCCCTCTAAAACGGCCTAAAACCGGCATGTCGTGGTCAGGAATCAGGTGTGTCGCGGTCTTGCAAGAAGACACACCGGGCGACAGTGATTTTCGCGACTTAGTGTCGCGGTCACGACACCAGTTTTCAGACTCTCGCACCTTTACAAAAATGCACATATCTCCATCTAGAAAACCCGGAATTGCGATCCGTAAACACTGCTGGAAAGAATACTTATGGGGATTTCTAAATATATAAAGATCTGAATGTGATTAGATCTGAGGAGTGAGATATGTCTCCTAAAAGTTGGGTGTTCTGCATGAAGCTCTCTGCCGCTGTCGTGTTTCCAGCCTTACGCATCGTTACGGAAACACGTATATCTCCCTCTAAAATACCCGGAATTGCGATCTGTAAAAACCGCTAGAAAGAAGACGTCTGGGAATTTCTAAAAATAGGTGGTATGAAACCCAGTTCACTTTGAGGAGGGAGATATGGACCCCGAAATTTGGCTTCCTAACTGTCATTTAAGCTCAAATATCGTATGTAGGGAATATGTACCTACACAAAGCTCAAAAAACACATACAAAAATACGCTCGAAAACAAGAACAAATGATAGGTAATGGGGACCTCAAATAGGTATAAATATCGTCCGATCAAATACCCTCAAACCTATCTTTTGCTCGTCCTCGAGCAAAACTAAAATTGTAAAACAAATAAACAACATATATAATAATAAAAAAAAATGAAAAGCCATTTAAGTAAGGAACACGGTGAAATTTAGCGTATGCCACAAGCCTTTCAACCACTAGGTGATCCCTAGATGGAGAAGTTTTGTCTTTTGAGGGTTTACAGCTACGACACCCACAAACGTATACTCTGCAAGAAAATTGTTGAGTTGCAATCCAAACATGCCAAGCAAAGACAACACATGCATGCCCGAATCTCAAATATACCAATTAATAACAATGCATCACACAATGCAAGTATGCAAATACTTATGATTTTTTTGGTTTACAAAACAACTACACTCGAATACCCAAGATAAAATTCGTCTCGACTCTAATCCTCATCGGATTTCAGTCATATATTTTCACTCAGAACCTAGGCGACAACACTCATCAAAATATGCAAAATGGAGTTTAGGTACAAGGAATCAAAATGTATTCGCATAATCATAAATTGAAAGACGCTCATATAAGTGCACAAGATCTCATGAACGAATCAAACATTAAGAACAAAGATAGAGCACATGCAACTTCACTCTCAAGCAAGCATTAACAAGAGATCCGCTAGGTCTTTCATGGGTTGTAATGGGGCCATGGGTGTAGGATAAGAAAGAATGGGAAAGTGAAAACAAACAGCCTGAGACCAACACAAGGATTTTACTGACCATCTAAAATGTAATAACATAATCCTCTGATGTATTTATCGTGGACTTTGCTAACCATCTACAATGCAATAACATAGTCTAAAATACATACTTTGTGGTCTACATATAGGCTACCTTTTGTTGTTCTAACACTTTTTTTTTCCTACTCCTTTTTCTTTTGAGTAGATATTCAAATTTTTTCTCTTTTTTTTTTCTTCTACCATTCATTTCTTCGAATGACAATACAAATATATACATTTAATCTTTACATTTAGCCTTAATGCAATTGCATTTACAATCTAACCCAAAAAACTCATTGGTTTCTTCCCAATTATAATAGTAATTACAATACACCCTAAAAACTCAATACCATCATCATCACCGAATGGTCTCAAGCTAGTTAGGTAAGGTTTCATTATATATAGTAGCTTGGCTCTTTGGAAGTGTGGGTAATGAAAGAAATGGCTCATGTGTTTGGCTTCAAATTGGCTTAGGGAGCACACAAATAGGGTAAGAGTAAGTGTTTAGGCCTTTTAGTAGTTTAAGCACACATTTCCTAGTATCACTTCTCAAGGATCAACCAACACAAAAGCAAAGCAAACTCACATGTGATATCTTAAGAGGATTGTTCTTTAAAATCCAATGCAAAACCTATAGAGATCAATCTAAACATTTGAAGAACAAGAAAAGAGTTTAAGAGTAGAAACAAAATACACCCTAAAAATGAACGTTGATAAGGCACAAAATCTCACAAGGGTAGTCTCCACAATTTTCCCAAGCCAAACAAGTATAGAGGTCTTATCCACCTCAACATCAAAAGATTGACACTGTACAAGCATATTTAAAGTGATGCATGGAGTTAAAAGCATACATGATTTGTCTCTACCGGCACACAAAGAATAACAACTCAACAAAACCGGAAACTATTTACAAAACAAATTTAAATTAAAATTGACCGATTTGTGCAGAGATTTGAAAATTTTCTAAACGTAACAAAAACAAAAAAATGAAAGTGTCAACACCCCCAAACCTAAACTCAACATTGTTCTCAATGTTGCTCAACTCATAAAATATGGACAATGCTTAGCAAGATTTAAGAGATAAGAACACAATCATCACAAACACAACAAACATAGCGTTTTAGACATTAAGCACAAGGGCAAGTTCTGCCCCAAATCAACAACTAACCTCAAGCACTCCAATTAGGCACAAAATTAGAGGATACCTCTTGTAGTTGCAACCACGTGGCCTTTGTGGCGCTACCGTTTCACTTGGGGGTTGTTTGGTTCGATAATTGCACTCTTACGATGTTCCAAGAGTTGTACGGTCCATCCGACCTGAAAATTTCCTTTCCTAGCACACCACAACTCAATAACAATAAACGCATATGCTATAAATAAAAAGAAAATAATAAAAATAAAAATCCTAACCGCATACATATATATCCGAAAAACAATTAAATCTAAATATCTAAAGAACTTAAGCTAGAACAAAAAAATCAATCAATGAATAGGCACCTCCCCGGCAGCGGCGCCATTTTTGATACTCGCTTTTTGTGTCGTTACCAAATTGCGATTATCAAAAGAATATTTATAAAAAGTCCTACGCAATGTGCTATAAAGTTTTGAAAACTAATAAAGCAGTAAGCGAGGGTATCATCCACAGGGAGGTATCATCCGTCGACCGTTTCATGTTCTAGTGTTTATTAAAAGCATGTAAATAAGAATACGGATGTAGTGAGAATGGTGTGTGTGAGAAGTGTATGCATAACGCAGGTGTGTGCAAAGGAAATGAATCTAAAAAGAATGCAAATAAAAACAAAAGATTATGGAGGGGTGAGAATGGTGATTAAGTGACAAATAATAAAATGGTGGATATGAGAGATGCATGAGAATGACCACACAAGGTTTATAAAGCTCACCATACATAAGTGCACAAATAGTGATTGTTAAGCATTAAGGACATCCAATTCAAGATACAAGGAAAGAATACAAAAAAGATCGAAAGGAGACCCCTCATCCGTAACCGGGAATCTAACACCGGGTTTTCTCGGGTGTCAATCCGAGATGTCCTTACCACTGCACGACTACGGTGTTCTCCAATCTCATGAATGCACAACCTATATTAAGGACATTCAATTCAAGCTAAGGGCTTGTCCTCTCAATTGAGAGATTTACAAACTCAAATCACTCACCAAGGTCTCGGTGAAGTAATTGTGTTTGTAATCTCAACAAAGGGATTCGAGACACGAATCACTCCCCAAGGTCTCGGTGAAGTAATTATGCCTTAAGTCCCTACAATTAAGCATATGAAAATAAACCAAAACCTAATCTGGCAAGGTTTTGCATAGAACAAGTTTCATTCATTCTTTAGAGCTAATTGGTTAAGATTATACCCGGATTGGTCCTCCTAGGCACAACCAAAAACCCACAAACACTCAAACCCATCTATACAAGTTAATTTCGACCTTCCAGAGACATACACACAAAAATGAGATATTTGATTACAATTACTCCTACAATTAATTAATCTACTCCTAATCCCATCCATGAACACATATCAATTTCCAATCTCTATACACAAGCATATCAAGATAAGAGATTAATCAATAATAGCAAGAACAAATCAAAACCCAAATGAATATAAAATCAACCAACATATATTGAGCACAAATTCGGTTTACAAATATTCCCAAGTGGGGATTACACAATCAAGAAAACATGAAATACAAAAAGAATGAGTTTAAAGGAGACAATCCTTGAAGAATTCCCTCCAAGTGCTCCATGAATCCCTAGCTCGAAATTGGTCATAGACCACTCCTATCTCCTCGCAATCAACTCTCAAAAGTGGTGGAGGATGTGTAGAAATGGGTGGTGGTGAGCTTCCCATGGAGGAGGACCTCCATGGGATCTTTGGAAGCTTCCCTCTCTCTTGATTTGTGAAGAAGATGAAGAAAATAATGGTCCTCTTTTCTTTGTTGTTGTTAGAGAAGAGGAGAAAATAATGTATTTATAGTTAGGGAAAGTTTGTGGACGAATTGGGATGCAAAAGGACACATTTTCCCCTCTGAAAACCTCCTAAAACCGACATGTCGCTGTCAGGAATCAGGTGCGTCGCGGTCTTGCAAGACGACACACCGGGCGACAGTGATTTTGGCGACTTAGTATCGCGGTCGCGACACCAGTTTTCAGACTAGCGCACTGTTACAAAAATGCAAATATCTCCCTCTAGAAAATCCAGAATTGCTATCCGTAAAAACCGCTGGAAAAAAGACTTGCGGAGATTTCTAAATATATAAATATCTGAATGTGATTCAATCTGAGGAGGGAGATATGCCTCCCGAAAGTTGGGTGTTCTGCATGAAGCTCTCTGCCGTTGTCGTGTTTCCAGCCTTACGCACCGTTACGGAAACACGTATATCTCCATCTAAAAAACCCGGAATTACGATCTGTAAAAACCGATAGAAAGAAGACTTCTGGGGATTTCTAAAAATAGGTGGTATGAAACCCAGTTCAATTTGAGGAGGGAGATATGGACCCCGAAATTTGGCTTCCTAACTGTCATTTAAGCTCAAATATCATATGTAAGGAATATGTATCTATACAAAGCTCAACAAACACATTATATACAAAAATACACTCGAAAACAAGAACAAATGATAGGTAATGTGGACCTCAAATAGGTATAAATATCATCCGATCAAGGTCAGACCAAGCTCTTAGTACCAAGACAGAGATATACCCTTCTACCCTCCGAAGGAGCAAACACCATGCTCGATAACCTCCATGGGGCGTCACACCTTGAGGGTACACGGGAACAAAACTGGTATTCGGTACTTGACAAATCTGGCATGATCGCTTATGGGCTAGGATACTCTCACTGAGATCTAACGGTATTGGCAATTGTCAACTTGGCTTCACTAATGACATGAGCAAAAGAAATAGGAGGAAAGAACCCCAACCAATCGCATACACCAACCTGTAAGCAACATTCACAAAAGAAATAGATTAAATAAAGAATAATAAGTTAAAAAGAATTCATGGTAAAATAACAAACATTAAATATCATCTATCATATCTACACTCTAACGAACGATAAATTACCTCGTACGTGATGAGCAAGTGATTGAGTCCGAAAAGAAAACAAACTTATCTCCACCAAAAATATTCTCAACTCCGTCATTAAGCCTAAGCCAAAGTCAATGACTTTTAAATAAAATATCCCGCTCGATAAGGAGGGAATGGATTTAGAGAGTCATGGCAGGAGATCCACAAGTTTAAACCACTCGGACCATGTATAAATATGGCCTAGCATGATCACCAAGGGGATCGAGAACGAATAGAACAAATAACATAGAAAACGAGAGAACCGACATCAGCCTAAATTCTGACTTTAGAACACAGCCATCGTTGTATTCTACTATTCAACAGGTATGAGGTTGCCACCCTACTGTATCCTAACAAGAGTGAGAGTATTTGAGAGATTTTTGTACGACATACATGATCTATAATAAAGAATTATATTCCCATTCTCATTGTATTCACATTCAAACACCCACCTTTGTTCGAACAAGTTAGGTACCAACCTCGACCACCTCCTCTGTGGTAGTTGTCTTGAGGGTTTTTAGTGGAATTTCTCAACTCGAGTAAATTTTCCGTTAACACTTTCTGTCACCGTCTGTGGGAATCATCCACACCCAGTTAATCGAATCAACATTTACGTGTTTGTTATTTTGCAGGAATTATGAGGCTTCGCTCCTCCCAGGGTCAACCGGAAGCTTCGAGACAACCTTCGGCTACATCGACAAGAAAGGCCTCGAAAAAGGGGAGAAAATCCGGATTCCACAGCTAAGCTTCGGACCAGCCAACCGCTGTGTGAGCTTTTGGTCCTCTTATGATAAGCCAAGCCACGCTCGACCAACAAGCGGTGTCCTTCGTGGAGAATGTCCGCCTTTGCCTGCTCATTGAGGCCATTGCGGTCTAGCTAGTAAATCCTAACACTCAGAGAGAGTCGAGCAGGTCTGGAGCCAGGCAGCCCGCCTTTGATCGCTTGGGACTTCCTCTTCCAGACCCAACCCATGATAGAACCGGGTCTCAACCTTCGATCCGGAAAAGGCTAGGTCCATTCCCTCAGTTCCTGGAAGACAATCACATTACCAGTCCAGGCGAGTTAAATCTGTAACGGACGCCCTGCTCTGGGAGCAACGAGATGCTCCTCGTTCGGCGGCTTTAGGAGGGAATCATGGGCTAGAGGGGAAGGTAGCCAGTGAAGCTCCCAAGCAGATACCACTTATAGAGAGAACCAGGTAGAGATCGTCAGTTTATTGGAGGGATCTTATAACGAGGAGTCGGAGGTCAACTCAAAGAAATCCGAGAACAAACGCCTGAGAGACCAGTTGGCAAAGCTACAAAAGGAGATCCAGCAGAAAAAGAAGGGAAAGTACGTGGAGGATAAAAGCGATCCTTTGAGTGAGATGAATGCTCCCTTGACCAGAAGGATCTGGGAGGGGGAGGTCTCACTGAAATTTAAGATGGCGATAGATAAATTTTCAGCTATAGAAGACACCTTGAGCCACCTGGAGAGCTTCGTCAAACAAATGAAAGTCCAGAATACCACCAGGGCTACCTTATGTAGGATGTTCCCTACCACCCTGACAGACTATGGAAAGACTTGGTTCAGGAAGCTGTATGCTGGTAGCATGGATTCTTTCACAAAACTATCAACAGATTTCTGTTCGTAGTTCCAAGAGGTCAAACAACATCTAAAGGATCCCATACACCTACAATATGTGATCCAGGAGTAAGGTGAGACACTCCGGTCATACGTGGAATGCTTCCACGAGGAAGTCATCCAGATGAGAGTCTTCACTGAGAAAGAGACTCTTGCCAACTTTCGACGGAATCTGTGGATGGGTAAGCTTTTCTGATCCTTTGACAAGCGACCTTCAGAGACCTACCAGGAGGCCTATGATCGGGCTCTAGAGCAAACCGAAATTGATTAACAGCTCAAGGTCAAGATGGAGCATGATGATATGATAAAGGTGAAACGCCAGAAGCAGGAAACTCCTAGACCTTAGTTAGCTCATAAAAATCAGAACAAGCCTCCCAATAAGTCGACATACCGTGTCCCCGCTTCTCAACCCAATCAAGAAAGGTATCCAGCAAGGTGAACCCCTTCACGGGTTTTGCCTCCTCTCAGGAGAGTAGCCTCTATAACGTGAGATGAGAGAGGGTATGATCATTACACTCTCTTAAAAGCATCCCGTGAAATAATCTATCTCGTCATTCGGGAGAAGGGGCTTCTACAGAAGCCTACACCCATGAAAGCCCTAGTCGATAGGAGGAACTAGTACAATTACTGCGACTTCCATAAAAAAATAGGTCACAACACTTCAAAGTGTTATAACTTAAGCAACCAGATCGTGGCTCTGATAAGGGAATGATGTTTGATAGAGTTATTACAGCAGGTTAGGGACAATATTTAGACAGAAAAGGAAGTAAAAGCTGAGATTAGTGAGCATTCTGAGAAGAGAATTGGGGAGAAGGTGGATCTTATGCAGCAAATCCAGGTGATACATACCATCAGTAGATGGCCCACTCTGGCTGGCACCTCTAATAACTCTAGAAAAAACCACACAAGGAAGATTCCTCATGTAGATGAAGGTCGGCGTGTCTTCAAGGTCGACCAGAGTCTAGCTAGCCACTCTCAATCTGCACAGATCATTTTCACCGAGACAGATGTCTACAACACTGTGCAGCCTCTTGATGATCCCATGGTGGTCATGGTACAGATTGCCAAATGCATGGTTCACCGCATGCTTGTTGATACTGGCAGTAGCATCGACACCCTCTTTAAAGATACCTTAGAGAAGCAGAATTTGAAACAATGGTGTTTCAATAGTTGCACAACCCCGCTGTATGGATTCACTTGGGACTCGATCATACCAGTGGGATCGAAGATCCTCCAAGTGATCGCTAGAACAACATCTCTCCAATAAAATGTTATGATAGACTTCATTGTGGTAGATACCCCATCAGCCTACAATTTGATACTAGGAAGACCTTTTTTGTCATCCTTGAAGGGGGTCCTGCCTATTTACCATAACATCCTAAAGTTTTCAGTAGGGAATAAGGTGGGGGAGGTGCGTGGTGACCAACAAGCAGCCATGATGAATTTCCCTAGAGAATGTGTGTCTATAACCTAGGGGGATGAATAGGTTTTAATCGAATCAATTACCGATTTTTCGATTAATCAATATTAACATAAATTACCCCGAATAAACAAGCATCCAATAAAACCAATTATCCTTAAAACATTAACAACACAATATTTACATGGAAACCCTCTAAATGGGAAAAACCACGGGCTGATATGTGCGCCACACTCGATCCTCAAATCCACTATTGAATGAAAGTTTATAACCTAGGTTGACCTCCCGTTACACCCTTTAGTTACTAACCCTTTCGCTCTGCCCAACGGGCCTTAATAGTGATTTTTGATCTATTTGCTTGTGCACTAACCACTTAATCCCAAGACTTAACCTCAATAAAGAGTCAAAATAGCCTAAGTGAATACGATAAAATATTCAAACATGCAAGTAATGCTAGGCAACACTAAAAGCTTATCTAGGAAATTAAGAATGTCACTAAGTACAATATCTAGATATCAATGTCTAAATGAATGTTTATAAAGACTTAACTAGATATAGTTATGCAACATTATATCCTAGTTATCAAACAAAGCCATTTCAACATATGTTGTCATTAAGCATGGCATGGTCATTAAATGCAATCATCAAAATGCAATCTATATGACCTAATTAGCTAGAGGCAACAATGACCTAAATGCTAGCTATCACAACAGCCATATCAACACAAGTTGTCATTAAGCATGGCAAGGACTATAATGCAATCATAAAATGCAATCAATGACTCCTACACAATATCTAAATGAAAAGCATAGAGATTTAGCTAGAAGGAAAAAATGGTCACAAATCCTAGCTATCACAAAATATAGATCTCATCCAACAATAAACAATCCAAGCATGTTATATATGCAATTAAACTCAATGACATGCATTTAATCAACAATAATTGCTAAACCTAGGAATACATGTCATAAGAATGTAACAAGAGATTCTAGGGCATGTAGAGATTACCTAGTCAAAGACAAACAAGAACATCCATGCTTGGAAGATGCAAGATGATGCTAGATGCTCATGGATTGGAGTTTGGTTGAGTCAAGATGAGTTCTTGGGAGCTCTCTCTGTCTTGGAATCAATTTCTCTCTCAAAGAAAAGCTTGAACAATAAAAATGGCTTCTTAGACTCACAACACCAAAGAGAAGAGAAGGTAATATATATATTGTACCCTATACGAAACTACATCGTTTTGGATGAAGGACAACTAATTCCCGTCATGACCGTTGTACGTGTCGCGGCCTAGGCAAGTGTCCAGACCGCGGTAGATCGAGCGGAGCATCGCCTTGGAATTTTCACTGTCTGGACCGCGATACAGGCAGTGTCCAAACCGCAGTAGAGCGAGCGGTGTATCGCCTAGGAACCTCTGCTTGAGAGACCGTTGTGCATGTATTAAGCATAGGCCGCGGTAGCAGCAGGGTGCAACGCCTAGAGATCACCTCTGTGCATACCGCGGGGGGAAATGCACTGGGACCGGTCCCAACTGTGGTCAAGATGAAAATCCTCTTCTAAGGGCAAACTAAGTGCATCAAACACCCAAGCAAGAGTTATGGAAAAAAGACACACAAATGGACAAATAAGCAAGCATGCAAGATGATCAAAAAAATGCATGAGAGTGTGTGTGTGCACTAAAAACTTATCAAACAAGGTTAAGCAAGTGATTTACCTATTGAAGCTTGAGCTTGGTCTTGAGCAATGATGGCCTAAACAACCTTACACATTTATCCCAAAATATGGTTGTCAAGGAAATGAGCTAATCAAAAACTAAGGAACTTACACAGGAAGTGTTATGCAATATCTGCCAACCTGACAGCTCTAGCAAAACAGTTTGTACAGGTTGCAACGATCTAGGATGGGGAAACACACGAGATGACCTTGGAAGAGATAGAGCATGCAGATCATCAAGAGGATGATCTCATGATGCCGGATGTAGAAGAACAGAACAGGGAATGGGCTAACGGGCATCCTATGGATAAGCTAGAAGAGATATCCATCAAGAAGGACGATCCTTCTAAGGTCATCAAGGTTGGAGCTACTCTTGAGCCGGGTGTGAAGAAAGGACTGATCGGGCTTCTCAAAGAATTCAATGACATCTTCACTTGGTTTCACGACGAGGTGCATCCCAATATCGATGGGTGCTCACCGATTAGTAGTGGATCCGGCTTTCAAGCCTGTCAAGTAAAAAATGTGTCACTTTATTGCCAAAAGAAACGTTGTGGTTTAGAAGGAAATGGACAAATTAGTTAGAGCAGACTTCATCAGAGAGAAGTGCTTCCCAACCAACGTGGTCTTGGTCACGAAGGTGAATGGGAAGTGGCATATGTGTGAGAAGTACACCGATCTCAATCGGGCATGTCAAAAAGATAGTTTTCATTTACCAAAGATCGATCAGTTGGTTGACTCCACATATGGGAACAAGCTCATAAGTTTCATGGATGCATTCTCAGGGTACAACCAGATTAAGATGCAACCAGCTGATCCGGATAAGACCAGTTTCATTACCGGTCAGGGTCTGTACTGTTAAAAGGTGATGTCGTTTGGTCTCAAGAACCCTGGAGCTACATACCAATAGCTAGTTAACCGACTGTTCATGCCTGAGATTGGAAGGTTGATGGAGGTATACATCGACGACATGATCACAAAATCATAATCCATAAAAGGACATCAGGCCGCCCTTCGCAGAACTTTTATAATCCTAAGGGAAAACCAGATGAGATTGAACCACTCCAAATGTGCATTCGAAGTAACTGCGGGGAAGTTTTTAGGCTTCATGGTTCATGAGAGAGGCATAGAGGCTAACCCAGAAAAGATCAAGGCTATCTTGGACCTAGAATCCCCTACATTACTTAAACAGGTTCAAGTCTTGACCGGGCGGTTAGCAGCGCTCAACAAGTTCATTTCTTGCTCCAACGATAAATGCCCACCTTTCTTCAAAGCTATCAAGCAAGGAAGAAACATGAAGTGGGACCAGGAGAGCGAGCAAGCCTTTCAAGCCTTGAAGAAGTATCTAATGAGCCCTCAATTGCCAGTTAAGCCAAGTCCTGGAGAGGATCTGCAAATCTACTTGACTGTTTCAGAAACTGCAGTAAGTGGGGCTTTGATCAAGGAATGTGGAGAAAGGGTCCAGCGACCTATCTATTACGTGTGTCATGTTCTAACCAAGCCAGAGAAAAAATATACTCTTCTAGAGAAGCTCACATATACTCTGGTGACTTCAAGCTCACTCAATAGCGGCGGTGAGAGACCAGCCTCTCCACCAATTTTTACACAGGCCAGATGTATCCGGAAGGTTAGTTTTGTAGGCCCTAGAGCTCACCCAGTTTGATTTGAAGTACAAACCCATAACCATAGTCAAAGACCATGCTTTGGCATAATTCTCAGCACTCTTAGGCCAGACGACCCATACAGCGTCGAGTCTGGCTTCAGAGAAGATTTCAAAGATCGGCAGCTGGCCGGAAGGTTGCATGTCCTAGGTTCTCTACGCAGATGAAGCGTCTGAGCAAGCTGGGAGAGGAGCTGGTATAGTTCTAATGGACCCGGAAGAGACCGAATGCTATCATTGCTTCAGGTTCGAGTTTAAGGCTACCAACAATGAGGTGGAGTACGAAGCCCTCATAGTCTGGATGAAGGCAGCCATCGAGTTGGGGGCGGACTACTTACAGGTCAAGAGTGACTCATTATTCGTAGTGAACCAGGTTTTAGGGATTTACCAGGAAAAAAAGGATAACATGATCACCTACTTGAAGCTAGTTCAGCTGCTTATAAAAAAAAGTAAGGGATTCAAGATCAAACGGGTTCCTCGACAACAGAATCATCGAGCAGATGTTCTAGCTAAGATAGCTGTAAATGGTGGCCAAGCCTTACCATGGGGAGTTCCCCTCCTAGTGATCTCTTAACCAAGCACAACAACGTGCAAGGAAATTTTCCCCCTAGATCGTCAACCTTGCTAGATGGATCCAATAGCTACGTATCTCTAAGAAGGAATGCTTCCTGAAAAGTCCAATCAAGCCCGAAAAATCAAGAGGCTCTTTGTCCGATACTGTTTGGTGGATGGGTATCTCTAAAGGAAGGGCAAGTCCCTTCCTTTGCTTCAGTGTCTCCATCCTGATGATGCCAAATGGGAGTTGAGAGAGGTTAACTCTAGGGATTGTGGGAACCACATTGGCGGGGAAGCTTTAGCATACCGAGTTCTTTGTATGGGATATTACTGGCCCAACTATTCACCAAGATGCGAAGAGTTTTATAAAATCTTGTGAACTGTGCCAGAGGACCTACAACCTGAGTCACCTACCATCAGAGTGATTGTCGTCCCTCAGTTCAAGTCGATCTAATCGAACCGTTTCACACCACTCCTGGGCAAGCCAAGAATGCTATTATGGCGATTGAGTATTTTACAATATGGTTCGAGGTCGGACCTCTCTCCCGGATATCAGAAGAAAATACGATAAGGTTCATCATCAGTCGATGATTCTGATGCCCTTGATGCCTCGACCAGGCACCACCCCACGCCAAGAAGGATTTAAGTGTAAGAGCCCTGCTCCCCCCCCCCCCCCCCCCCCCCCCCCCCCCCCCCCCCCCTCCCTCCCTCCCTCCCTCTCCCTCTTCCTCTTCGATACTTCTGATGCCTTGGTCGGGCTACCACCCCCAAGAAAGATCTGAGTGTAAGAGCATAGCTGCGAATCCAGATCTCGAGACCAAGAAAAAGCTAGATAGCCCTCATGATGCCTTGGTTGGACTACCACCCCAAATAAGGATATGAGTATAAGAATATAGCTGCCATCAAGATCTCAAGATCAGGAAATGTATAGATAGCCCTTCTGATGCTTTGGACATGCTACCACCCCTAAGAAGGATCTGAGTGTAAGAGATAAGCCGCCATCCAGATCTCGAGACCAAGAAATAGCTCGATAGCCCTCCTGATACCTTGAACGGGCTATTATTAATGAGAAAGGTCAAAATACTGATTTGCTCGACCAAGTCACCATTATAAGATATCCTCTCGCATAACGGGAAATAAGCTTAATGTATGAACGATGAGTCATCAAGGATACGAGATACATTGCAATGGGAATCTTCTCTTAACGTTATAAATCCCTACCAAGTGCTGGAAATTGGAGCTAGATGTCTACCCAGTTAGCAGGTTTACATTTAATGGTTTTCGTTTTCAAAATTTAGTTAAGTCAGGGTACTTTCAGAGGTCGCATCAATATCGAGGTCGATAGTGAAGCAAGAAGATATCAATCAAGTCAAGGTTCATGATCAGAGTCAATTAAATCAAGCATGAAAGAAATTCTAAGCAAATATTCATTGATAATACGAGAGCCTATCCCTTGTAAGGCTACAATCACCCAATAGGGAGTCGAACCCCTGGTTCTGGGCTACAAAAAAAAATGATTAAACTTGGCATGAATAAAGTCGGGGTGCCTAACCCCCCTTTCAGGCAGTCAAAGCAAGTCAAGAATGGGTTGCACCAAGCTCGAGCATCCCCCTGGTTTTCTCCCGGTGATCCTCCTCCTCCTCCTTGATGATCCTCACCTCCTTTAGGTGATTGCTTACCAAAGCCGCCCACGCCTGTTACCCCTTCTTCCAGAGGTTCCTCCTCTAGAACCCCATAACCACCGCCATAACCTCAAGAGGGAGGGCCACATGAAGAAGGGTAGCTATTGACTCCATCATTTTCTGTTCAACCTCCAATTCTGCTTTAGAGGGCTCTTTAGGGCTGTCTCAGACCTCCTCCAGGGCTTCTGGGTGAACATCCCTAGATTTCATAGGCAGAACCCCATTTGAGGTCTTCCCGGGACCTGAGACGGGGATGATGAGAGGAGGAAAGGGAGGATCTACCACAACAGGATGCTTTCCAACTCCAGCCAGGCCAGAAGGAACCGCTCAATCACCATCATGATGGGACATCTCGGCAATCCTAGTCATGATCTCCTCTTTATCCCAACTGGCAATAGTGGACAAGTCGGAGGGATGAGGGAGAGCTTCTAAAACTTGGAAGGAGGTATAAAAATACCCATCGCTGAAGGAAGCATCCACCTCTGTCTGCAGCTTGGCCACCTGGGCATGTAAACCCTTGTTTTCGACATCAAACATTTTGGCTTCTGTTTTCTAGAAATCCCTTCGCTTAGCCCGTCATTCAGATCAGATGGTTTCTTAGTCATGGGACCGCTACAGCCCGGTCACGAAAGGAGGCAGCCTGGTGGCCCATAGCAATGTTGAATTTAAAGGCTTATATGATACAAAGCCAAAAGTTAGACATTGATCGAGCTAACAAACCATAAGTAAAAGAATAAGAAAATATTTACCTCAGCCAAGAAAGTAGACCCCTTGGTGTGCAAGACGTCGATAGGCACTGAAGCCATCCTAGAGGGCTCACCACTCAGGCAAGACAGGATAAACTACTCTAGAACCTCATCTTGTCGTGCCGAGCTCGACTGATGCATGAGGCGGGCAGGAAGAACCTCAAGAACACCAGCCTCAGGGTCCTCCGAAGCTCAAGCAATTAGAAAGTATGTGGAAGGGCATAAACATTGGATAAAGTAATTATGGGAGTAGAAGTAGTAGCAGTTGCAGTAGGAGGAGCAGTGGAACCAGAAGTGGCTATATCAACAGCTTGAGAAGTAGAGTTTACCCTGTTTAGTGCCCTGGAAGCCCGCGACACAAGAATGGCCATCCTAGACCTAGTCTAGGAAGGAGACAAAGCAGGAGCAAGAGAGACCCCAGCTGGAACAGTAGGCCCCCTTTCTCTGAGGCAGCCAAAGAGGCTTCCCGGGGTAGTCTGGCACGAGGATGAGGGGTGTGAGCTTGTTGGGCTACCCTAGGAGCTGGAGCTGGAGCAACAACAAAAATTGTTAAAGAAAAAAAAAATGTGTTAGAGCCGAGCTAGCCAACAAAACAAAGGCATAATAGTTTAATATTACTTACAAGAAGTAGCATCAGAGATCGACAGGTATTAATGCACCCTGCAAGAATCAAAGGGGTCAGTGGTTGGGAACTTTAGGTTCAAATAGTTCCTAGCGAGGGTGGCCTTCAATACAGCTTCAAATTCGGCAAGCAAAGAATCCCGGTCCTACAATGGTTTGTCATTGAAAAATGTAAGAACCGTAAACTCATGACCGCCAATAAAGATCGAGTTTCCCTAATCATTCCCCGCCAGGATCCATTCCTCTTTCCAGGCTAGGTCCTTTTTAAAGCACCAGGACTGATGAAATTGAGCTTGTTCTTAGATTTCACATAGATCTAACCTCGGGGAGCTTTGGACAACCTTCCAATTTGAAAGAGGTAATCCAGCTCCTCCGCTCCAGGCTCCCGGGTGACCTTTCTCAGCTCTATAACATGAGAAAGCCAATCATGTGCCTCCAAAAGCCGAGCATCAGCTGAAGGGGAGCTAGCTGTAGAGCGTTGAGAGCCCGTTGAAGGTTAGGATGAAGAGGAAGCCTAAATCCGTTCTCGAGGGTCGCGACATGAATTGGAAGCACGCCTTTGGGATGATTGAAGACGTCATAATTTTTGTGATGAACAGAGATGGAGAAGTTGTCGGGGATACCATACTTGAGCCTCAGGTGGGCGATTGAGTTTGGATCGGTGGTAGAATCCGGATTCTCCCTGAAGTCGTAGAGAGGAAGCCTCTCCAGAGGAGGACCACTAATTGTAACTTGATCCTTCCCAGCAGAATCATCCCTAGGTTCCCCATTAGAATCCTTGTCGACTAGGTTGAAAGGGTTATTTAGTTTGTTAGAGAACCCGGTCCCAACGGCTACGTTTCTATTCAACCGGCAGCGCTACGGGTTTGGAGGGGAGTCATCACTGTCGGAATTCTTTTATGCCCATTTTCCGTGGGTAATACTGGTGACTTCTGCACCATCGACAATGGAGTCAACGGAGTCGTGGCTGATTTTTTACATGGTAGAACAAGGTTTGCAAGGTTGATGAAAGAAAAAAAGATTAAGGTGCTGCTCCAACGGAAATTTTTTCATTGCTAAGAATTCAAAATTTGAAAGAAGAAAAAGTGTGAGGAAGGTAGTGAAACAATCGAGTTTAAATATGAATAATTGGAGCAGAGACGTCGTCAAAATGAAAGCAAAAACTTTGGTGGGATTGCCTCGAATCACAGGAACGACCGTAACACAGCCAGATTGTTTTGAGGAATACACCGGTTTATGCCCACCATGTGACTTGTGCAATTAATGAGAAAATTCCCACCAAGATTTTGGTAACGATAATGGAGGGAAAATTTCCCAAATAAAGTAGGAAATTTGACTTCAACCAACTCAATCACCGATGTTCAAGTCAGAGGAGACTTTTGTTAATAGCCAAATTTGGCTAGGGACCACCGGTGTTCAAGTCAGAGTTGTAGGGATGCAAGATTTGTGTTATGTCTCAATTGATGTGGAAGTAGATAGGTAGGTGTTAAACGATATTTCAAAAAAAAAAAGATGCTCGATGAAATTGAAGAACATCTAATATATTTTTTTTGATAAAAAAAAAGTTTAATATTGATAAATAAATAAAAAGAATAAAGTAAGTTTATAAGAAATAAAAAATTAAAAATATATATATAATTATTTTAAAAGTCTATTTATATACAGAATGATTGTGTTCTTCTAATAAAAATTGTTAATAGCCAAATTTAGCTAGAGACCAAAGAGAAATTTTCCACTCTCTTAGCCCGAGATTACCCACCATGGAGCCCCGGGTCTTGAGGTCGAGATGTGGAACCACTCCGCAAAAGCGAGGAAAAGTCATAAAACTTCAGAAGCACCCAGGGTAGAGCCCCGATCAGATCGGGCTCCTTACACCAAAACAAGAATTCAGTGTAGCCCAAAGCATGACGGTCCAGACTCACCAAGGTTTAAACTACCTTGTAACCTCCCCAGAAGCCTGCCATCCTCTCCAGACATAAAAAGGACCTATAAAGACATCAGGTTCACACTATAACATCGCTCCACTGTTCCAAAGGAAGAGTCGAACCTAACTGGATAAGAAGGAGGGAGGGAGCTGAAGCTCTGTTACCACTAAAGGGTGCCAACAAGGCTATATCAAGCTCTAAGTGAACGAGAAAGGTCAGACCAATCTCCTAGTACCAAGACACAAATATACCCTTCCCACACTCTAAGGTAGCAAACACCATGCTCGATAACCTTTATGGGGCGTCACACTTTGAAGGTACACAAGATCATATCTACACTCTAACGAACGATAAATTACCGCATACATGATGAGCAAGTGATTGAGTCCGAAAAAGAAACAAACTTATCTCCACCAAAGATATTCTCAAATCCGTCACTAAGCCAAAGTCAATGAATTTTAAATAAAATATCATGCTCAATAAGGAGGGAATGGATTCAAAAATCATGGCGAGAGGTCCACAAGTTTAAACGACTCGGACCGTGTATAAATATGGCCTAGCATGATCACCAAGGGAATCGAGAATGGATAGAACCAGTAACATAGAAAAAGAGAGAGCCAACTTCGTTCTAAATTCTGACTTCAGAACATAGCCATCGCTGTATTCTACTATTCAACCGACACGAGGTTGCCACCCTACTGTATCCTAGCAAGATTGAGAGTATTTGAGAGATTTTTGTACGATATACATGATCTATAATAAAGAGTTATATTCCTATTCTCATTGTAATCACATTCAAAAACCCACCTTTGTTCGAACAAGTTAGGGACCAACCCCGACCACCACCTCCGTGGTAGTGGTCTCAAGGGTGTTAACTGGAATTTCTCAACTCGAGTAATTTTTCCGTTAACAAAAAAAAAAAATCTTACTTTTTCAACACAATATTTTTCTCACGATTTGATTCATTTTCCATACTTAGCAATCAATTTATATTTCCTTAAAAGAGATTGAAAATATATTTAAAAGAGAATCTAGGGTTTATTAAAATGGAAAGAGTTTTTATGATATATGTTAATATCTAACCATTAATAATAAAAAATATTTATAAAAGATTAAAATAGGAAACTAAATAATAATTATTGATGGGTGTACTAACAAACAACTAGTCCTTTTAGTAATTTTACTCGAGGGTATTATTGGATTTTTAAAAACATACTAATTTGGGGTGTATATATGGTTTTTAACGGGTCCAAATATTGTCACTCTTTTTCTTATTTGGGAACCAAATTTGATATAATTATATGTGTTAACCGAAAATTCGTTCGGGGTGAGGAATTTCAGTTAACACCCTCGAGAATGCTACCACGAAGGTGGCGGCCAGGGTGGGTACCTCATACCTTGGAGAGATCTTGTATAAATATAGAGTATAGAGTAGTAGGTAGGAGAGGAGTCATCCCGCTTGTCAGGCTTCATGCTTAAGGAGGAGATATGGGAAGCTCGAGGTTCCCTTGCTGATGTCAAGAGGCTGATCATGGTCCTTATTTCCTGGTCCTAGTCCTCGGTAGTGGTCGGAGCCCGTCCTGGTACCTAGAGCCCGGTTCTGGACCCTAAATTCTTTCTGTAGTTCTTTGACCTACACGGTGATTAAAGAGGGGGGCTTGCCTGGCTTCTGTGCCAGATCCATGCCCGTTTCCATAGAGAAATCGCATGAGAGCTCCTTGACTTCCTTTAAACGGGTCATGGTGGTTTCTCCCTACCTCGACATGCAACTTTGCATGTAGTTAAAAAGAACAAGGATGCTAGGTCCAGCGTGGTATGAGCTAGATCTGGCTCCCTAGATCTTCGTTGTAGTTTCCTGATCTCATATAAGAAGGATTAGAGAGCTAGAACCAATAGGGTCGGTACCTAGCCCGCATACACACATGCATAATTCAGTAAATAATATGAAAAACACAAGTCTTTTGTAGCGGGAGGTGGACTAATCAAGGGGGAAAAAGCATCACGAATGATCACATGTTGAAAAACCCCATGGCAGTATCCAGAGGAAGGGGGAATACCCTTCCTTATATATATATATATATATCAAAGAATGCTCCAGGAAGCTTACAAAATTGGTGAAATAATACAACGTAGTCGCTCCGAAAAGCTTACAATGGTTACATAATGTGAACCAATCCTGATATATTTCTAGGAGAGGTAATACATGTAGCAATCATGTAGAGAGAACTTTTACGAAGTGTATAGACTTGCCTCGGGCTGATCGATTTTAGGATTAGAGATCCCATATGCAGTCAGATGTTGAGTTCTCAAGTGTCGAATCTCCAATCCTCTTTAATGTCCTTTTACAGGTGTATTTATACATGGTGACTACCTTGGCGTGCAATTCCAAGACCCTTGAATTGGTCTTCTTTTCCATATTGAATACGATTCTTCTTTTAATGTAGTCGATTGGCTTCTAGCTAATATCTTTGAGAAGATGTGTTTGTTTCCCCATCAGACTCTTCCTTCATTGATAGGTGGGATTTTCTGTTAAAGTTGACCCTTAATTCCATAACAAAACTTCATTTCTTTGTAATGCTTAGTTGCTTAAGTGGTTTGTGATGGTAAGAGCTTCAAGGAAGAAAAGCAACTTCTCATGATGCAAAGTTCGTCTTCAAGAGGATTGGTACTATTCTTGGATGCTAAGGTATTAAGATCCTTCTTCCTCTTACAAGGCGTAGGCGCACACACACACAATTCATTCATATGTGTCCCTGCTTAGTTGTGCATCATTATATGCGCACACACACACAATTCTTACATTTGTGTCCCTGCATCGTAGCGTATCATTTGGTATAAAACAATCACACACTTCAAGTTGAATGCTCATGCATTGGTATGAAAGTAGCATGTTTTGGAAAATGCATGATTGAAGACTATCTCTATGTAGTTTGCATTCTTGTGTGAAATGTATTTGTTTGTTTATATGTTTGTATAACATGGATATTGAACTTGATTTTGGTCTTATATTATCCATGATTGACTTCCGGTCATTTCGGTTACTCATACTATTGATTTCAAGTTTTATGTCAAAAGATACTACACTTTAAACTCATGTTTCATACATTGTCTTCGTCTTCATATATCGAATCGAATTCTTATTTTATGGGTTGAGTATATTAAATGTTCATGTCCGTGAGGGAGTCCCAGTTTTTAATCTTCAAACGGATTTGAATTCGGAGTTCGGAGGCTAAAGAACAGTTGAAGAACGCGAGGAGAGCGCAAGGGGTGAGATGCGATGGCTTAAGCCATAATCTTGCACCAACCCCAGATGGTGCGTGGCCATCTCGGCCCTAAGAGTGTTCTGCCCCGAGATGCCCATGCACCATCTAGGGGAGACACTAAGGAAGAAGGGTGTTTTGGTCATTTGGTCTTTTCACTCTTTAAAACCTCTCATTCCCTCTCATTTCATAAGAAAATATCAAGTTGAGAAATTGAAGAACAAATGCAGAATTTTTCTCTCAACATTTTGATTTTTGTTTTTGTGATAACTTCTTCATTTCTACTCCGAATCACTTGATTCAAAAACCGATTTCGAGTGTCTTGAAGATTTATACAAACTCCAAGCATTTACAGAACAAAAGAACATCTACATTTTTCGTTGTGATCTGATCTTCAGTTCGTAATTGCATCCTTGTTGGTAAAATCATCTTCTTCTTAGTTTTCTTCTTAGATATTCTTATTGATTGATGTTATTTGATTAAGAAGCATGACTAGGATGATTTTGATATCATTTTGTGGTTTGTTGATTTGATTTTTAAGTTTAGCTAGATTTGTGATATATTGAATGATTTGTGCTAAACTGGATAAACATGAAATTGTTTCTAGAAATCCTTTGTTCTTATGCTTGATTGATTGTTTCTATATCTAATTTCATTTTTTCTAAGAACTAGGTTTTGTTTCAATTGATTTATATATCTTCATATCTATGTTCTTAGTTGATAACATGTTTAAGTTGTCTAGATGCATTTGTGATTGATCTTTGAAAGCATAATCTAGTCATCTAGTTACATGTCCATAGAATTTGTTGATCATCATTTTCTATGTTGAGTGCTTGTTTGCGTTTTACATTCATGATCACTTAGATGCCTTGTAAAGAGGTGGAAAGTCTCATATCTTAGAGTGATTCTTTGATTTGAGCATTTGTTAGTCTTAGCTAGAGTCGGAAGGACTTGGATAGCTAAGCAAGTGAAAGTCTTGGCAAGAGGTGTGAAGCCTCGGATTGTCGAGCAAGGAAGTCTTGGCTAGAGGTGTGAGGCCTTGGATAGTCAAGCAAGAAATTTTGCCTAGGGTCGGGAGGATCCGGATAGGTGAGCAAGAAATCTTCCTAGAGACACGGGGTCTTGGATATGAAGTCGGCTAGTAGATCACTAGGTTCAAGATAGAGCGAGAGTGAGAGCTCGTAGAGCATGTGTGATTGCTTGAGTGTGTAACTTTATTTGAAATAGTGGATTTGCTTTTGCCGGTGGTTGTGGTATCAACCCGTGGATGTATCCTCTTTTGAGGTCTTACCACGTAAATATTGTGTGTCATTGTTTGCAATTTTCATTAAACATTGTTAGAATTGTATTGTTTTAAAAAGAAGATAAAAATTGGAGTATATACCTATTCACCCCCCCCCCCCCCTCTCGGTATATTCACACTATAAAGATAAAGGGAATTTCAATTGGTATCAAGGCCGGTGTCTAGACGCACTTTGATAGATCTTCTTTATAGTGTTTGTTATCTTCTTTTGTTTCATCATGATTAAAGAAATGTACTCTTTTGTGGCTTCTCTAGTTGAAAATGAGTCTATTGACTTAGATGATCAAAAGATCAAATATCTTATTCAAGAAAATGAAATGATCTCTAAGATCAATAAGTCTCTGACTAAGAAGTTAGAAAATCATGATTGTAGCTCAAAATTTGTTATTGATCTTAATGACAAAATTCTTAATTTTGAGAAAAACTTGATTGATAGTAATGATAGATTAAGTATTTTGAAGCATGAAATTGAGCAAAGAAATGAATCTCTTGATCGAGCTAGGAGAATTGAAAATGTGCTTAGAGCAAAACTAAATGAGCATGAGAATCATGAGAAAGTGCTTAATGACAAACTTAATGAGGCTAAAGAGATGATTAACAAGATGTTATTTAGCTCTAACAAAGTGAAAGCTCTCATTAAGGTTGGAAAGCCTTCAAGCGATAAAAGAGGTTTAGGATATGTTAATGAAAAATCAACTCCTTCATCTAACAAATCTACTTTTGTCAAAGCTTGTAGCAATTTAAATGTAGGTACACTCTCTAACAGTAAAGCCATGAATGCTACCGGAGGTGCCTCAACATCAACAATGAAAGTCAAGGAAAATACTCAACAATGCCAAAGACAAGCTACATCATCATCAAATGCAAAAGTCAAGACATCTAGTGTTGCACGCCAAAGAGGTAAAAATGTGAGAAGGCAAAATGAGTTGAATGCTCAAGAAAATGGTAAACTTCTCAAATTCATACATATTTATCATTATTGCAACAAGGTAGGACACAAAAGACCTAGATGTTATGAATACATTCGTAAATGTTGAATTGCCAATGATTTGCATGATATGTCTTTGAATGGTCCTAGGCAATCATCCATGTATGGATCTAGAATTAGACCTAAGAAGACCTTGGAAAAGCATGTTGAGAATAAATGTGTTGATGATTTGTTTGTTAAATCTTGTGTTGTACCTCGTTCTACTATGCATAAGAAAGTTGATAATGCTTTGTTTGATTTGTTTGAAAATGTGACTAATGGAGTCAATATGCCTTAAAACAAGTCAAAGCATGCTATTAAAAGTAGGAATGAGTAACTTGTCAAGAAAGTCTGGGTTAACAAAAACACAACACAATGTTTGGTTGCACAATATGCTTTAAGAGCTAATTCATCCTATTGTTGGTACCTAGATAGTTGTTGCTCTAGGAATATGACTGGTAACAAGGAATTCTTTAAGAATCTTGTTATGAATGATGGTGGATGGGTTAAATTTGGTGATGTCACCAAAAAGCAATTTCTAGGCAAGGGAACAATTTGTATCCCCGGATTGCCTAAACTTCGTGACACCTTGTATGTAGATGGTCTACAAGCTAATCTAATAAGCATCACTCACTTGTGTGAAATTTTTAAAGAAGTTAGCTTTAACAAGGATTCGTGCACGATAATTGATAAAAGGGCAAAATTGTTTTGAAAGTCAAAAGGTCTTCGGACAATTGCTATTGTTTATAGGTTGATCCACTAACATGTAATATGGCACATGAGTGCAACAAGCTTGAATTATGGCATGAAATTTTGGGCCACATGAATTATAAAGACTTAAAGAATCTTGAGAAATATAACATTGTTAGAGGTCTTCCTAGTCTTGGTAAAAAGCTTGATGGTGTTTGTGAACCTTGTCAATTAGGTAAACAAACAAAAGTGTCTCATAAAAAGAACACTAATTTTGCTACCAAGAAGCCCTTAGAACTTGTGCATATGGACCTAATGGGACCAATCCAAACCGAAAGCATAAATGGCAAGAAATACATTTTTGTATGTGTTGATGACTTTTCTCGGTTTGCTTGGGTATATTTTCTTAGAGACAAGACCGAAACTTTTGGTTACTTTAAGAAATTTTGTAATCAAGTTCAAAATGAAAAAGGTCTTGGAATTAAGAAAATATGTCGCATTAGGAGTGATCAAAGGAGTGAATTTGAAAATGCTAGATTTAGTGAGTTTTGTGATGATTATGGGATTTCACATGAGTTCTCGGCTCCTGGAACTCCTCAAAAAAATGGTATTGTTGAGAGGAAGAATCGTGTCTTGCAAGAGATGGCTAGGGTCATGCTCAATAGCAAGAAAATCCCTAGAAATCTTTGGGCTAAAGCGGTCAATACCGCATGTTATGTCTCTAATAGAGTTTTTAGAAGGTCCGACACAAAACAAACCTCCTATGAACTTTGGAAGGGCAAGAAGCCCAATGTGAGTTACTTCCACACTTTTGGGAGTAAGTGTTTTATTTTGAATGATAGAGATCACTTAGAAAAGTTTGATGCTAAAAGTGATATTGGTCTCTTTCTTGGGTATGCTAATAATAGTCGTGCATATAGAGTGTTCAACTTGAAAACTAAGACTATTATAGAGTCTATTAATGTAAAAATAGATGATCTTAGCATGCTTGATTTGTTTGATAATAATGGTGTCAATGAATCTAAAGAATATTTGTTGAATGACACTAAAGCACCTATTGATGTGACTAGTTGTGATGAAAGCGAATCTAGTCATAATGATGATAATGGTAGTGTTGCTAGAGAAGAAAGTCAAGAGTTAGAAAACGGTTTGAATGATGACCAACAAGATGTTGAAAATTCTAATTCTAGACTTAGGAACATGCATTACCAATAAGACATCATAGGTGATTTGAACGAAGGGGTTAGAACTAGAAGGCAACTAGCTAACCAAATTTCATATGCTTGCTACACTTCTCAGATTAAGCCCAAAAAAATTAATGAAGCAATTATTGATGAATATTGGCTTAATGCTATGCAAGAAGAACTAAATCAATTTGAGAGGAATGAAGTGTGGTCCTTAGTTCCTAGACCAAAAGATATCAATGTGATTGGTACAAATTGGTGTTTATGAATAAGACCGATGAATGTGGCAAGATTGTAAGAAATAAAGCAAGACTAGTGGCTCAAGGATACACTCAAGTTGAGGGTGTAGAATTTGATGATACTTTTGCACCCGTTGCACTTCTTGAGTCCATTAGACTTTTGTTGTCCATTGCATGTCTTAAGAAATTTAAATTTTTTCAAATGAATGTCAAAAGTGCTTTTCTCAATGGATACCTTCAAGAAGAAGTGTATGTTGAACAACCTAAGGGTTGTAGACCCACACTCTCCTAATCATGTGTTTAAGTTGAAAAAGGCTCTTTATGGCCTTAAGCAAGCACCTAGAGCTTGGTATGATAGGTTGACTCTATATCTTATTGACAACCAATATAGGAGAGGTGGTATTGATAGAACATTATTTGTCAAGCATTATAACGATGACATTTTTGTTGCACAAATATATGTTGATGATATAGTGTTTGGGTCTACATGTAAAACCAAGGTTGATGATTTTGTGAATGTGATGTCAAGAGAATTTGAAATGAGTATGGTAGGTGAACTTAATTACTTTCTAGGCATGCAAGTGAAACAATCTAGCAATGGTATCATGTTGTCTCAATCTAAATATGCTAGAAATCTTGTTAAGAAATTTGGCCTTGAAAGTGGAAAAGAATTTGAAACACCTATGAGTACAACTTTAAAACTTGACAAAGATGAAAAAGGAAAAAATGTTGATCAAAGTCTCTATAGGAGCATGATAGGTAGCCTTCTCTATCTAACGGCTAGTAGGCTGGATATTTGTTTTAGTGTAGGTTTGTGTGCTAGGTTTCAAGCTAATCCAAAAGAATCTCACTTGAAAGCCGTTAAAAGAATCCTTAGGTATATAATAGGAACACATAATCTTGGTTTATTTTATTCCTTTGATACTAATGATATTCTTGTTGGCTATTGTGATGCGGATTGGACAGGAAACATTAATGATCGTAAAAGCACATCGGGCGGTTGCTTTTACTTAGGGAATAATTTGTTTGCTTGGCTAAGCTAGAAACAAAATTTCGTCTCTCTTTCATCATCCGAAGCCGAGTACATTGCGGCCTGAAGTGCTTGCACACAACTTCTATGAATGAAACAAATTCTCAAGGATTATGAGATAAATCAAGGTAAAATGACTCTCTATTGTGATAATATGAGTTCCATTAACATCTCTAAAAATCTGGTTCAACACTCACGCACAAAGCATATAGACATTAGGCATCATTTCATTAAAGAACTTGTTGAACATTCAATAGTAACTCTTGTACATAAGCCTACTAAGAATCAACTTGCGGACTTGTTTACAAAGCCCTTGGACAAAGAGAGATTTGAATCTCTTAGAAGATCCATTGGCATGATTTGTGTTGATTAATGCTTGTGTGTGATTATGAGTGGCTTGATAAGCAAAACTATATTGTATATCTATTTCTTTGAGAGCTACTCACGTGAGAAGTAATGATCTTGATAAAATAGCTTTTATTGCTTCTAGATCATGCACTTAAGTCTTTGTAAATCTTGTTTTTAAAAGTACACAAATGCTTCTCTTATATGTTTCAGTTTGAGTAATTGAGTTTGAAAGCATGAAGATTATAGATGCATCTTGAAGTTCATTGTCTAGTACATGATAGATGACATATGGTTAGTATCCATTTTGCTTCGGCATCTACATAGAACTCAACGAGCACCTTCATGGAAAGGGCTACACACCTTGGTTGTGAAGCCGCCCAATGTAGGAAAGGGCTACACCGTTGTGATGAGTGAAAGCCATCATGAAGAGTTTATGTTTATGTATGCAAAATCAAAGAAGTGTTGAAAAAGAATCAATAAAAAAAAATCTTTGATTCAAAGCCTAAAAAGAAATGGAGGAAGGCTTAAAATGGAGTATAGTTGAAAATTGTGATTGCTCGGGTTGAAAAACAGAAATGGAATGACGAGCCACATGCACTCACACTCTCACATGTTGAAATCTATTCTCTTTAAAGCAAAAAATCCGGATGATGACCTTGATTGGAAAAGCTTTAAATGGATAGGTGTTGAAATTGTTTGCATGTTGATATCACAATAACTCCTTTTATATATGCTTGAAGCATTTTCACACAAACACATTTTTCCTTAATGTGCTTGATTCATTAGCAATGAGAGATTATCTTTGAGAGAGTTATGAAAATCTATGATTCTCTTGTTAACTTTGAAAAATAATGGTTTACTATCTTTTATTGCTTGAAATGTGTGTTTGTGTGAGTCCCTTGTGAACAAGTTTACTTGATTTTTAATATGTTGAGCATATGTTAAGGGGGAGCTTAGTTTGTTAAACTTAGTTCTTTATACAACTTGTTTGCTCACTTTCTCATGATTTCATTATGCATCCCTTATACCCTTGTAGGTATTTTCACTTGACATTTATCTCTCTCTAGTTTGTGTAATATGTTTTTGTCTATTCCTTGTCAAAAAGGGGGAGAAAGTGTTTTTCCTCACCATGTTACTTGACTTTTGATATAAATGGGAGACAATCCATCAAGAGGGAGAAATTTTGGCTTAAGGGGTAGAAAGTAAGGGGGAGAACATTCTTGTGTTTGCATAAGATAAGAAGTGTTAAGGGATCTTTTGTTTGGTGTTTGTATATTGTTTGTTTATCTCACCTATCTTCTTTGTAAAAGATTTCTTTTGGTTGTTCTTGTCTCACAGGTGCCTTAAATGTGAGAAGATATTATTAAAGACTCAAGAAGACATTTTAGTCTAGGAATATCTCTTTGTAATGTGAGGATGTGAGAATGCAATCAACATTGATTATGAGAGATCATTGTATGGTGAGGTAGAGGTTTTGTCATGGAATAGCCAAAGGGGGAGATTGTTAGGTCTTAGATTTGTATTGGCTTGATTCCATAACAAAACTTCATTTCTTTGTAATGCTTAGTTGCTTAAGTGGTTCATGATGATAAGAGCTTCAAGAAAGAAAAGCAACTTCTCATGATGCAAAGTTCATCTTCAAGAGGATTGGTACTATTCTTGGATGCTAAGGTATCGAGATCCTTCTTCCTCTTGCAAGGCATAGGCGCACACACACACACAATTCATTCATATGTGTCCCTACTTAGTTGTGCATCATTATATACATACACATATACAATTCATACATTTGTGTCCCTGCATCATAGCGCATCATTTGGTATAACACATTTATACACTTGAAGTTGAATGCTCATGCATTGGTATGAAAGTAGCATGTTTTGGAAAATGCATGATTGAAGACTATCTCTATGTAGTTTGCATTCTTGTGTGAATTGTGTTTGTTTGTTTATATGTTTGTATAACATGGATCTTGAACTTGATTTTGGTCTTAGATTATCCATGATTGAGTTCCGGTCATTTCAGTTACTCATACTATTGATTTCGAGTTATAAGTCAAAAGATACTACACTTTCAACTCATGTTTCATACATTGTCTTCATCTTAGTATATCAAATCGAATTCTTATTTTTTGGGTTGAGTATCTTATATTTTTATGTCCATGAGGGAGTCTCGGTTGGTAATCTTCAAATGGATTTGAATTCAGAGTTCGGAGGCCAAAGAACGGTCGAAGAACATGAGGAGAGCGCAAGGGGTGAGGTGCGATGGATTAAGCCATCATCATGCACCAACCCGAGATGGCACGTGGCCATCTCGGCCCCAAGAGTGTTCTGACCCTAGATACCCATGCGCCATCTCGGGGAGACACTATGGAAGAAGGGTGTTTTGGTCATTTGGTCTTTCCACTCTTCAAAACCTCTCATTCCCTCTCATTTCATAAGAAAAGTTCAAGTTGAGAAATTGAAGAACAAGTGCAGAATTTTTCTCTCAACATTTTGATTTTTGTTTTTGTGATAACTTCTTCATTTCTACTCCGAATCACTTGATTCAAAAACCGATTTCGAGTGTCTTGAAGATTTATACAAACCCCAAGCATTTCCAGAACAAAAGGACATCTACATTTTTCGTTGTGATCTGATCTTCAGTTCGTAATTGCATCCTTGTTGGTAAAATCATATTCTTCTTAGTTTTCTTCTTAGATCTTCTTATTGATTGATGTTATTTGATTAAGAAGCATGAATAGGATGATTTTGATATCATTTTGTGGTTTGTTGATTTGATTTTTAAGTTTAGCTAGATTTGTGATATATTGAAGGATTTGTGCTAAACTTGATAAACATGAAATTGTTTCTAGAAATCCTTTGTTCTTATGCATGATTGATTGTTTCCGGATCTAATTTTATTTTTTCTAAGAACTAGGTTTTGTTTCAATTGATGTCTATATCTTCATATCTATGTTCTTAGTTGATAACATGCTTAAGTTGTCTAGATGCATTTGTGATTGATCTTTGAAAGCATAATCTAGTCATCTAGTTGCATGTCCATAGAATTTGTTGATTATCATTTTCTATGTTGAGTGCTTGTTTGCGTTTTGCATTCATGATCACTTAAATGCCTTGTGAAGAGGTGGAAAGTCTCATATCTTCGAGTGATTCTTTGATTTGAGCATTTGTTAGTCTTAGCTAGAGTCGGAAGGACTTGGATAGCTAAGCAAGTGGAAGTCTTGGCAAGAGGTGTGAAGCCTCGGATTGTCTAGCAAAGAAGTCTTGGCAAGTGGTGTGAAGCCTCGGTTTGTTGAGCAAGGAAGTCTTGGCTAGAGGTGTGAATCCTTGGATAGTCAAGCAAGAAGTTTTGCCTAGGGTCGAGAGGATCCGGATAGGTGAGCAAGAAATCTTCCTAGAGACTGGGGGTCTTGGATAAGAAGTCGGCTAGTAGATCACTAGGTTCAAGAAAGAGTGAGAGTGAGAGCTCGTAGAGCATGTGTGATTGATTGAGTGTGTAACTCTATTTGTAATAGTGGATTTGCTTTTGCCGGTGGTTGTGGTATCAACCCGTGGATGTTTCTTCTTTGGAGGTTTTACCACATAAATATTGTGTGTCATTGTTTGCAATTTTCAATAAGCATTGTTAGAATTGCATTGTTTTAAAAAGAAGATAAAAATTAGAGCTTATACCTATTCACCCCCCCCCCCCCTCTAGGTATATTCACACTATAAAGATCAAGGGAATTTCACAATCCCTATTATATCATGTTGAAGATCAGTCATGACTCCATTGACTCCCTCGTTGATGGCACAAAGGTTTCCAGTATTGCCCAAGGAAAGCGGGCTCAACGAGACCTGGACAGGAACGACTCACCTCTGACCCTAAAACATCATCGATCGAACAAGAACGTGACAATCAGGACTGGGTTTTCTAATCGACCAGATAACCCCCTGAGCTTGGTTGATGAGGATTCTACCGAGATAAATAGGGATGAAATTGCTGGAAAGGACCAAGTCACTGTTGTCAGTCCTGCTCTGAAGAGGCGTCTCCCCTATGACTTGAAAGTCATTCCAGACTCTGTCGTTGACCCGCAGTAGATCAATCTCATGAGGTCTAGATATGGCATTCCTGACACCATCTCCCTAACAGTCCCTCACAGGAACTACGATATCTTTAATCCACCCAAAGGTGTGCTCCTTATCCATATTGCGGCCTTCGAGAATGGGGTAAGGCTCCCACTTCATCCTGCCTTCGGCGGGCTCTCAACTCCCAACAGCTAGCTCCCCTCTAGTTGACACTCGGCTTTTGAAGGCATCTAATCGGCTTCCTCATGTTATGGAGGGAACAATACGAGTTAAACAAGTTTACCCGAGAGCCAGAAGCCGAGGAGCTAGCTTACCTCTTTCAGATTGGGAGCTTTTCCGGGGTTCCTTGAGGTCAGTTTTATGTCAAGGCAAAGAACAAACTCAATTTTATCATCCCTGGCACCTCGAGAAAAGATCCTGCTTGGAAGAAGGAGTGGATCCGAGCGGGTAAGGATTGAGGGAGCTCGACATTCATAGGCGGGCATGAGTTCACGGTTCCATCCACCTTCAATGATAAGCCCTCGTGAGGCCGAGATTCCTTTCTCGCCTTGTCTGAGGTGGTGCTGAAAGCCATCTTTGCTAGGAACTATTTAAACCTGAAGTTCCCGACTGCTGACCCTTTTGATTCTCGTCGAGTAAACTACTATCTGCGAATATCCGATGCTACTCCTCATAAGTACTTTGAACCATTATGCTTTGTGTCGTTGAATTGTTCAGTTCTAATGGCTTTACCTTCTTTTTTTAAACAGTTGTTGTTATTGCTCCAGCTTCCCATGAAGCCCACCAAGCTCGCACTCCTCCCCCATTTACCAAATAGAATCGGGAAGTCCCTATGGCTTCCACAGTTAAAGGGGAGACTACTGTTCCAACTGGAGCTTCATCTGTTCTTGCTTCGCCTTCTTCCAAGCACAGGTCCAAGTTGTCACTCCTCGCATCTCAAGCTGCCAAGGTACGGGGCAAAGGGGCATCCGTTTCTCGAGTCGTCGATGCCGTTACGTCAGCTCTTACTCTAGTTACCCCTACATCTGTCTTTGCTCTTGTTACCCTTATTCCATGCTTGCTAGACACTTCTACCCTTCCATCTACATTCTCAGCCTCTCAGGCTTCAAAGGACCCCGAAGCTGGTGTTGAAAGGGTTTCCCCTGCTTGCCTGCCAAATCAATCTGGCTCAGCCTTTCAAGATGAGGTTATAGGGCAATTCGTTGCTTTCTGCCCCATGGGCAGTCTTTCTATGATGGCTTCAATTCCCATAGATATTCTGGTTACCAAGGGTTCTGCCCTCTGGGCCGAGGTAGTCCTTGCCTTTTATTTTCTAATGTAATAGTTTGATTTATCGTTTCCTAACTTGAATTCCCTTTGCAGGCCTTCAAATTCCAAGTAGCCATGGGCTACCAGGTTGCTTCTCTCTGGGACCAGGCAGCTAGGGCCGAAGCTGAAGCAGAGCAGGCCGTGAAATTATCGGCACGAGCTCAAGGCTTGGTTCAAGAGATGGCCTCTAGCCAAAAGGGAATGGAGGTAGAGTTAGCCGAACTTTGGTGTGACCATAAAAGGTTAAAGCGGTCCTTTGACCAAGAAACCATCCGTTCTCAATGTCGATCAAGTCAGCGGGATTCTTGGAATGGGGAAGCCAAAATTCTTGACATTGAAAACCAAGGTCTGCAAGCCCAATTTGCCAAGCTTCAAGCTGAGGCGGATGCCTCTTTCATCGAAGGATATTTCTATGCTTCCTACCAGGTTACTGAAGCCCTCCCTTCCCCCTTCGACCTATCATTTATTGCCAACTGGGACAGGGATGAGATTATGACGAAGGCCATAGAGATGTCCCGTCCTGAGGGTGACAAGGCTAGATCTGGGAACCAAACAATTGTAGTAGATCATTCTCTTCCTCCTCCAGTCCTTCCAGTCTAGGGTCCTTGGGAGACCTCTAGTGGGGTTCGGTCAGCACAACCCGAGGGGGACCTTTCAGAAGCCTGAGGTGAGATTCGTAATTGCCTAGATGAAACCCTTAAAGAGGGACCAGATATTAAACCAAGTCGGGTAGAATCTCTAGCAAACCTTTTTTACGCAGCCATCCCTCATGAGGTGATGGCAGTGGTTAATGAGGTCTTGGAGGAGGACCCCGCTGAGCAGCAAGTAGTTGGGAATCCTCTGGTTGTAAGGATAGTAGAGAAGGCTTACGAAGATTATCCACCACCGAAAGGAGGAGCAGGGGGCGAGGTTCACCAGGAAGAGGGAGCAACAGAATGAAACCATGAGGAAGCAGGAACCTGATGTGATTTATTCCAGTTTGCTTTCGCAGCCCAGAAAAGAGGGTGGGCAACCCACTATATTCATGCAATGTTTAACTAGCTTTTTCTCTTTCTTCTTTTTTTACCTTATTTAGCCCGAAATCGGGGGTTGAGCTCTCATTCCATTAATGAAAACTGACTTTAGATCTCATTCATGCTTCAATGAATTTTGACTTTATTGGCATTTACTTGCTTCATTTCTGACCTCGATCTAGGTGCAGCCTCTAAAACAACTTGAATTAACTCAACTTGGGAAAAGCAACAAGATAGAGAAACTGCTTAAGTGTGAAAGTAGACAGCTAGCTCGAGCTTTCAACTCTCAACAGAAACTTGTAGCTCGGTGACTTTAGTAAATAACAACAAGCAACCACATATACATGGAGAATTAGCAACTAGTAATAACTAGGACATTGGAGTTTAAGTAAAAGATCTTTCCATTCTCGAGTCCCTCTAAGGGCTTATAGCCCGATCGAGACATCAAGGAGGGCTATCTAGCCATCTATTAGTCTTGAGATTGGGATGGCAATCGTGCTCTTAAACTCGAGTCCTTCTTGGGGCAGTAGCCCGAGCAAGGCATCAAGAGGGTTACCTAGCTGTTTCCCGGTCTTGAAATCTGGACGATAACTATGCTCTTATACTCAGATCCTTCTTAGGGGTTGTAGCCTGACCAAGGCATCAGAAGGTCTATCTAACTATATCCTGGTCTCGAGATCTGGATAGCAATTACGCTCTTACACTCAAACCCTTATTGGGGGTGGTAGCCAGACCAAGGCATCAGGAGGGCTATCTAGCTATTTCCTGGTCTCGAGATCTGGATGGCAATTATGCTCTTACACTCAGACCCTTCTTGGCAGGGGGTAGTGCCCGGTCGAGGCATCAGGGATAGTAAGGGGGGTTCCCTGGCTAATCCCTAGTCTTGGGATGATAATGTCGAATTTTCCCATGTAGACCCAAATCACTATAGAACATAATTGAAGATGGAGAAAACAGGCTTTATTGATAAAAAAAATAGAGTACATTATTGTGGGGGATTAAAAACTAGGTGGAGGTAGCCTGCCCATAAGTCCCCTGTTTAGGGGTAGAATTTCCTCAGGTGATCAGTATTCCAAGTATGATCAATGAGTCGGCCATTCATGTCCTCGAGTTTGTATGCCCCATTGCGAACTACCACTTTTACTAAGTAAGGTTCTTTCCAGTTGAGTCCTAAGACCCCTTCTGACCTCTTCTTGATATTCAATGTCACTTTCTTGATAACTAGGTCCCCTTCCTTAAAGTTATGGGCTTTAACCCTCCTGTTAAAGTATCTAGCAATCTTGCTCTGGTAAATTGCTACCTTCTCAGCTACCCGATCTTATTTTTCTTCCAAGAGATCCAAGCTAGCTCGGAGCTTATCCTCATTGCTTCCCTGTTCAAAATGCTGAACTCTGAAAGAGGTAAGTTTATGCTCAATGGGAAGAATTGCTTCAACCCTGAAGGCTAAAGAATAACGCGTTTCTTCGGTGGTCATTCCCATCATAGTACGGTAAGCCCAGAGGACCTCAGGAAGCTCCTCGACCTATTTACCTTTTTTCTGTTGTAGCTTCTTTTTCAATAGCTTCTTAATAGTCTTATTGGTGGATTCAACCAGCCCATTAGTTTGAGGATGGGCTACTGAAGCAAATCTAAGTTCGATTCCCAAGTCCTCGTAAAAGTCTTTGAGCCGACCGTTATCAAATTGATTGCCGAGGTCAACTACAATGACAAGAGGGGTCCCGAACCTACAAATTACATTATTTTTTATGAATCTTGTTATATTTTCTTCCGATATCTGGGAGAACGGTTCGGTTTCGACCCTTATTGTGAAATAGTCAATCACCACGATAGCATGCTTGGCTTGACAAGGGGCGGTAGGAAGCGGTCCGATCAAGTCAACTCCTTACATAGCAATGGGGTATGGTGAGCTAATGGATGATAGCCGCTCCGGTGGGAGGTGACTCAAGTTTGTGGTCTTCTGGCATGCTTTGTAGGATCGTACTAAGTTCTTTGCATCTTGATAGACTGTTAACCAATAATACCCCATGCGGAGTACCTGATATGCCAGAGCTTCCCCACCAATGTGGTTCTTGCATTCCCCGGAGTGAACCTCTCTTAATGCCAATTTGGCATCATCAGGATGTAAACATTAAAGAAAAGGAAGGGATCTGTCCCTCTTGTATAGGTACACATCTACCAAGAAATACCGGATCGAGAGCCTCTTGATTCTCCTAGCTTGGTCGGGCTCCCTAGAGAGCCTCCATTCTTGATGATAATCCACTATTGGGTCCATCCAGCATGGCTGCCGATCCAGGGTATAAGTCTCCTTATCTGCTACTATGTTGGGTAGGGGGATCACTTAAAGAGGGACTCCCTATGGTAAGTTCTGGCCACCATTCACGGCTATCTTGGCTAGGATGTCAGCTCGATGATTTTGTTGTCGAGGTACCTACTCAATCTTAAATCCTTTAAATTTTACTCTTAAGTTGTTGGACTAGCTTCAGATAGGCAATTATGTTATCCCCTTTTGCCCTATAATCCCCAGAGACTTGGTTGATTAAGAGTAACGAATCGATCATGACCTGCAGGTAATTGACCCCGAGCTCTGTGGCCGCCCTTATCCCGGCTAATAGGGCTTCATACTGTGTCTCATTGTTAGTGGCTTTAAATTCAAATCTGAAATAGTGGCAGCACTCAGTCCCCTTTAGGTCAATTAGAACTATGCTCGCTTCTCCCCCGGCTTGCCCGAACGCTTCATCTATGTAAAGGATCAATGACTTGCAACTTTTCGGCTAGCTGTTAGATTCTGAAATCATCTCATGGGGGGTGTTAATCACTGCAGATGTTGCTTGGCCTGGGGGTACTGAGAGCTCTGCTACAAAGTCCGCCAAAGCCTGGGCTTTAATTGCGGTCCTAGGCTTATACCTTAAATCAAAGTGGGTGAGCTCCAGGGCCTATAAAACCAACCTTCAGAATACATCCGGCCTTTACAAAAATTGACGGAGGGATTGGTCCGTCACTACTGCTACTGAGTGAGCTTGAAAGTAGGGATGGAGTTTCTTTGCCGAGGTCACCAAGGCATAAGTGGGCTTCTCCATACGAGTATAATTCTTTTCTGGTTGGGTTAGAGCATGACTCACGTTGTAGATAGGCCGTTGGACCCTATCTCCATATTCCTTGACCAAGGCCCCACTTACTGTAGTCTCTAGAACGGCTAAATAGATTTGGCTTGACCAGTAACGGAGGGCCTGACAAATATTTCTTCAAGGCTTAAAAAAATTGTTTACTCTCATGGTCTCATTTCATGTTTCTTCCCTTCGTAATGACTTTGAATAATGGGAGACATTTATCGGTAGACCGAGAAATGAACCAGTTGAGTGCTGCTACCTACCCGGTCAAGACTTGAATCTGTTTAAGTGACATGAGGGACTTTAGATCTAGGATAGCCTTAATCTTTTCTGGGTTAGCCTCTATGCCTCTCTCATGAACTATGAAGCCCAGAATTTTCCCCGCAGTTACCCCAAAGGGGCATTTTGAGGGGTTCAATCTCATATGTTTCTCCTTTAATATCATGAAATTCTGCGAAGGTCATCCAGATGGCTTTTAACGGTCGATGACTTGGTGATCATATCGTCGATGTAAACCTTCATTGATCCTCCAATTTTGGGCTTGAATAGCCGATTGACCAACCATTGATATTTAGCTCCCGCGCTCTTAAGCCCAAACGGCATCACCTTGTAGCAATAAAGACCCCTGTCCGATGATGAAACTGATCTTTTTCTGGTCGACGGGGTGCATCATAATCTGGTTGTATCAAGAAAACTTGTCCATGAAGCTCAGGAGCTTGTTTCCAGAGGTGGATTCAACCAACTGATCAACTTTTGGTAGAGGGAAACTGTCTTTCGGACATGCCTGGTTAAGGTCTGTATAATCGATGCACATGCGCCAATTCCCATTTGCCTTCGTGACCATGACTATGTTGGCGATCCATTCGGGGTAGAGTGCTTCTCTGATGAAGCCTGATTGGGTCAATTTGTTCACTTTTCCTTGAACCGTAACATTTCTTTTAGTGTTAAGGTGATGCCTCTTTTGTTTGACGGGCTTGAAGGTCGGATCCACTAACAATTGGTGAGCTGCCAAAGACATCGGGATTCCGAGCATCTCGTCGTGACTCTAAGCGAAGATTTCATTGAAGTCTCTGAGGAGCCCGATCAAGCCCTCCTTCACTCCCGGTTCAAGGGTGGCTCTAACTTTGACGACCTTCGAGGGATTACCCACCCGGATGGGAATCTTCTCTAGCTTATTCACTGGATGACCGCTGGGCCATTCCCTTCTCTGCTCATCCTCGTCCAATACCACGAGGTTATCCTCTAGGTGATTTATGGGTCATACATCTTCCAAAGTCAATATAGGTTTTGCCCCATCCTGGATCGTTGTTACCTGTACAAGTTACTTTTCTAGAGCTGTTGGGTTGGCAGATACCGCAAAGCATCTCCTGCCTGCTTGATGGTCACCCCGTACCTCCCTCACCTTGTCTCCCACTAGGAACTTCAGAACGTTGTGGTAAATGGATAGGACCCCCTTCAAGGACGATAGGAAAGGCCTTCCCAGTATCGTATTGTAGGCCGATGGGGTATCTACTACCACGAAGTCCTTCATAATATTTTGTTGGAGAGGGGATGTTCCAACAATTACCGGGAGGATCTTCGATCCCTCAGGTATGATCGAGTCCCCAGTGAATTTGTAAAGCGGGGTGGTGTAACTATTGTAACACCATTTTTCAAATTTAGTTTTTCCAAAGTATCATTGAAGAGGATGTCGACGCTGCTGCTTGTGTCAACAAGCAAGCGATGGACCATGCAGCTGGCAATCTGCACCGTGACCACCATTGGGTCATCATGAGGCTGCGCAATGTTATAGACATCTGCCTCGTTGAAAATGATCTGTGACAACTAGGAAGGGTTGGTCGGGCTCTGGTCGACCTTGAAGATACACGTGGTTTTTCCCTGAATTATTAGAGGTACCAACCAGAGTGGGTCCTCCGCTGATGGTATGAATCATCTGGATTTGTTGTATCAGATTCGCATGTTCCCCCTTTCTCTTCTCAGCGTGCTCATAGATCTCGGCTTGCACTTCCTTTCCAGTCTAAATGTTATCCCTAACCTATTGTAAGAATTCTACCAAACATCCTTCCCTTATCAATGCCTTGATCTGGTTTCGCGGGTTATAGCACTCTGAAGTGTTGTGTCCCACTTCTTCATGAAAGTCGCAATACTTATAACGGTTCTTCTTATCAACGGGGGCTTTCATGGGTACGGGCTTCTGTAGTAACTCTAAAGAAAAAACCACGCGCAACGGAAGCGTGAGAAAATTTATTAAATTAGGGTTTGCGTATAAATAAAAATTTTCCCTTTTAATAACAAGAATCTTAACCCTAGATTAATTGACGTATATAAAAGTATCATACCTTTTTCTCGTGACGATTGAACAAGTGCCGAATTGATACCACAAGATCTTCCAATCCAATCACGAACGTGAATCACCTAGAAATGTGGGCTCTCTTTCTTTAAATTGTATACCTGAGGATGGAGACAAACAAAATCTTTTCTTTGTTAGTTACAAATATCCTCCAAGAGAAAAATCCAAGAACGTCCGGTCACTTGTGAATTATCAATCTACTTGATTGAAACTCGCATGAACCCGATTTGATTTTGTACACAAAACCCTTTTGATGTAAAAGATACTAGTATACTATCAAAAACAAAAACGTTCTCTTTTTCTCTTTTCTCCTTGGCCGAATTCCGCACTCTATATCTTAGAGTTGATTGAATTTTGTCTAGAGTAAAATACTAAATTTTCTCTCTCAAAATTCTCTCTTAGAAAACTCTTAGGTTGGCCAAAATTTTCACTCTAAAAATCATACGGCAGGCCGAAATTCACAATGATATATATATATATATATATATATATATATATATATATAGGATCACAAATCATTTCCTAAGAAAGATTTACTTGATTGGCAGGAATCCTTTCCTTAGATGGATTTAATTGGTAGTTAAGAATCCTTTTCTAAAAGGAATTCTATCCTCTTATATATATTTATGAGCTGGTCAAAATTCATAAGAATATAATTAGGAGACTTAATTCTTTTCCTAAGAAGGATTACTTGGTAGTTAAGAATCCTTTCCTTAGGTAGATTTACTTGGTGGTTAAGAATCCTTTTCAAAAAGGAATCCTTTTCAAAAAGGAATCCTTTTCAAAAAGGAATTCTATCATATACCAAGACACCTAATCCAACTCAATAATGTATTTGTAACCATATTAAAGACTTCCTAATTTGATTAGATGAATAACTCCGTTTATTTATCTACTTATCGAATATAGTCTTTAATATTAATTATACTACTAACAATAGTATAATTTTAAGAGACCATCTCCTATTAGGAAAAAGATTTTGAATTTTAATTAAATAATTAATTAATCAATAAATTAATTAATTTCCATTTAATTAAATAATAAAATCAAAATAATATAATTTAAGCTATTCTTAATAGCCTTACCGCCCAACACATGAATATGGGCCATATATTATTTTTCTTATTTTATTAAATCCATTGGACCTTAATAAAAAATCCACATGTGAACTAGACTTGAAATCCAGGTACCTTGCCAGCAGGCTGACACCTAAGGGTACCTCGTCATCGGATCAATCAAGCACCATGTTGTTAGAACGGTACCTCAAGATGCCTTGCCATCAGACTAGCACCTCAGGATACCTCACCATCGAGATGAACGAGTGCCATATCACCAGATCTATTCTTCGAGGTATCAGAAAAGAGACGGAAAGATCGACATCTAAAACCTGAAGAGTTGTCGCTTAGTTCTAAAAGAGAATAAGGCCTAGCTATCGCCGTTGTTTAGATCCACTTATCGACATAGATGAGCTCGCCACCTCCAATTAGTAAAAGAGAGAAGAGAAATTGAGAGTTATTCCAAACACTTGTCCATTCCAAATTATTGAATAAAAATAACGACAATCAGATCCTTATCATCTCTTTCTCATTTTCTGCTCAAACCGACACGTGAAAAATGCACCGAAGGTACATACCCCGACCGCGATCAACCTAGGTTGCGGTCCTGAGGGTGTTAGCTGACATTCCTCACCCAGAGTAAATTTTCGGCCAATACTTTTTGGCGCCGTCTATGGGAAGATTCCATACTCTTTTTCATATCACGTGTTTAAGCATTTTTTACAGGTATATTAGGGTCAAGAGGCTTTGATCTTTACAAGGGAAACCCGAAGCATTCAGGCACCAATCAGTAGCCTCCACCCGGAAGGCTCAAAGAAAGGTTAAGAGATCGAAGCATCAAACTCCTTCCCCAGCACCGACTGGTACCGCTCAAGTTTCAGTTCCCCTAGTGATAGGCCATGCCATTCTAAAGCAATAGATTGCGGCTTTTGTAGAAAGCGTCTATCTTTGGTTGGTTTTAGAGGGAATTACTCCTCAGCTGGTAGAACCTGGTACCCGAGAGGACCCCAATAGACTAAAAGTTAGGATGAACTTTTGATAGGTTAGGACCACCACCACCGGTACCGGTTCATGACAGGTTGGGGCTCTACCCTCGGTTCGAGATCGGTTATGGCCCATACCCTAGATCCACATAGTCCAGCCAATTACCAACCTTGACAGGTGAAGTCAGCAACTAACGTCCCACTGAGGGAACGTTGCCACTCAGTTCAACTAGCAGTTGCTAGAAGAGAACCTCGGTATGATGTTGGTGGTAGCAGTAAGAGTGCCCGAGAGAGTCCTCCCCATGAGGACAACCGGGGTGAGGTCTCTATCTCATCAGAGGGATCTGACAATAAAGACTACGAGGTCGAGTCTAAGAATACTGGGAACAAGCACCTGTGGGATCAGCTAGCTCGGATGTAGAAGGAAATGATCCAGGAGTTAAAGAAGGGAAAGCATCAAGAGAATCGAAATGATCCCTTGGTAGAGATGAATGCCACATTCTCCGGAAGGATCAGGGAAGCAGAGCTACCTTCTTAAATTAAGATACCGAATGACAAGTTCTTTGGCACGAAAGATCCTTTGAGCCACCTGAAGAGTTTCGTTCAGCGGGTAGAGGTCCAGAATACGACTAGGGCAACCATGTACAGGATGTTTCTGACCACGCTGACTGACTACGCCAAGATATGGTTTAGAAAGTTATCCACAGGTAGTACGGATAGCTTTACTATACCATCTAGTGGCTTTTGTTCACAGTTTTAGGGGATCAAGCCACGTCTGAAGGATCCGATCCACCTGCAGTACGTAATTCAAGAGCAAGATGAGTCACTCAGGTTTTACGTGGGCGGGTAGATTATTTCGATCATTGGCCAAGCATCCACCAGAGAATTACCAGTTAGCTTATGATAGAGCCCTCGAGCAGGTGGAGTAGATGAGCAGCTTAGAAATAAGATTGAGCATGTTGACATAAGGACTGCCAAACGTCAAAAGAAAGAGGCGCCCAATTTTACAATGGTATAAAAGGACAAAAACAGACCTCCCAACCGGTCTACATACAGCTCCCCACCATTCTAACCTTACCGGGAGTGGCACCCAACAAGGTGAACCCCTCCTCGAGCTTTGCCTCCTGTTAGAGTGGTAACTCTCATAGCCCACGACGAGAGGGGGTACAGCCACTACACCCTGTTGAACGCATCCCGCGAGATGATCTACATCGCCATTCACGATAAGGGACTGCTTAGGAAGCCTGGTCCTACGAAAGCACTAACCGATGTGAGGAATCGCTACAAATACTATGACTTCCACCAGGATGTCAGGCATAACACCTCGGAGTGCTACAGCCAGCAAAACCATATTAAGGCGTTGGTGAGAGACGGCTGCCTGGTAGAATTCCTACAGTAGGTACGAAACAATAGTCACACAGGGAAGGAGGTGCAGACCAAGATCCTGAAAGATGAGGAGAAAAAAAAAGGAAAACAAAAGGACCTAACATAACAAGTCCAGGCCATACACAACATCAGTAGAGGACCTACCCTTGCTGGTACCTCAAACAATTCTAGAAAAAATCACGCCAGGAAAATACCTCGGATTGAAGAGGGGCAAGATATCTTTAAAGTTGATGAGAGCTTAGTAGGAACCTCTCAGTTATCCCAGATCATTTTTACTGAAGCAGATGTATACAACAATATACAACCGCACAATGATCCTATGGTGGTCACGGTACAGATCGTCAATTTCTAGGTCATCCGCGTGCTGATTAATACAGGTAGCAGCATGGGCATCCTTTTCATAAACACCCTGGAAAAACTCAATCTAAAGCAGTGGTGTCACAATAGTTGCACCATCCCCCGGTATGGCTTTACTGAGGGACTCAATTGTACCAGTGGAATACAAAAGTCTACCGGTGATCATCGGGACTTCATCCTTTCAGCAGAACCTAATGACTGACTTCGTGGTAGTGGATACCCCGTCAGCTTACAAAGCTATCCTCGGGAGGCCTTTCCTATTGGCCCTTAAAAGTGTCTTGTCCATCTACCATAACGTTCTAAAGTTTCTGGTGGGAAATGAGGTAGGAGAGGTACGCGGAGACCAGCAGTCAGCTCGTAAATGTTATGTTGTATTGACTAACCCAGCGGACATAGCCAAACAGTTTTCATATATATCAATTATACAGGAGCAGATGCCAGCGGAGGAGGATCTCGCTACCCAGACATTACCAGGAAGGCTGGAGTAGCAGTTGAGGAGCCCGAGTCAGAGATTCCGCCAGAAGAAGTGATAGGAGAAGATAGAGGGTGGGTCAGTGGCCACCCTGATGATGCGTTAGAAGAAATACCAATCAGGGAGGATGCCCCCTTCCAAGTAGTCAAGGTAAGAGCTATGCTGGAATAGGGGGTGATTGAAAGATTGATCCTGCTACTCTGGGAGTATAGTGACATCTTCACATGGAGTCATGATGAGATGCCAGGAATCCCAATTTCCTTGGTAGCTCACCGACTACCAGTTTACCCCGCCTTCAAGCCTGTTAAACAGAAGAGACAACATTTTAATCTCAAGAGAAATACTTCAGTACAAGAAGAAGTTGACAGACTACTGAAAGTCAGTTTCATCCAGAAATCTTGATACCCGGAGTGGATCGCTAAAGTGGTCATAGTCACCAAAGCCAATAGAAAGATGCGTATGTACATCGACTACATTAACCTCAATAATGCATATCCAAAAGATAGCTTTCCACTGCCAAAGATCGATCAGCTGGTAGACTACACAGCAGGGAACAAGCTCTTAAGCTTCATGGATGCATTATTGGGGTATAATCAGATCATGATGCACCCCGTCGACTAAGACAATACCAGTTTCATTACTAGGTAGGCCCTTTACTGCTACAAAGTCATGCCATTTGGTCTTAAGAATATAGAAGCCACCTACCAATGAATGTTCAACCGTTTGTTCAAGCATGAGATAGGGAAGATGATGGAAATTTATATAGATGACCTGATCACTAAGTCATAGGAGGCTGATCAGCATCACGACCACCTCCGTCGAACTTTCCAAATCATTATAGATAATCAGCTTAGGTTGAACCCTACCAAGTGCGCCTTCAGGGTAACTGCAAGGAAGTTTCTAGGATTCGTGGTCCATGGAAGGGACATTAAGGCTAACCCTGAGAATATCAGATCCATCCTGGACTTGGAATCCCCTAACTTCTTCAAACAGGTACAGGTATTAACCGGCTGAGTAGCAGCGCTCAATCATTTCATATCACGTTTTACCGATAAGTGCCTCACATTCTTTAAAGTAATTAAGCAGGAAAAAAACTTGAAATGGGACCTAGACAATGAGCAGGCCTTCCAGGCAATAAATAAATATCTAACTAGCCTACCACTGCTAGTTAAGCTAGAACCCGGAGAGGAGTTGTAGATCTACCTAGTTGTGTATGAGACAGCAGTGAGTAGAACCTTGGTTAAAGAATGCGGAGATAGGTTTCAGCGGTCTATCTACTACGTGAGCCCTTCCTCGACCAAGCCAGAGAAGAATTACACTCTACTGGAGAAGCTCGCTTTCGCCTTGGTGACCTCAGCGAGGAAGCTCCATCTTTATTTCAAGGCACATACCATTGCAGTAATAGCCGATCAACCTCTCTGCCAGTTCTAACAATGCCAAACATATCCGAGAGGTTAGTACTTTGGGCTCTTGAACTCACTCAGTTTTACACTAGGTATAAGGCGATGACTACCATCAAGGCCCATGCACTAGCAGATTTTATGGTTAAGTTCTCAACCCTTCCTGATCCTGGTACCATCGTAAACCTGGACTCAATCCCTTGGAAAGGTCAAGAGCTCGGGAACTGGCTAGCTAACTAGGAGGCCAGGATCCTCTATACTTATGGAGCATCTAGCCAATCAGGTAGTGGAGCGAGCATTGTCCTAATTGATCCAGAAAAGACGGAATCCTACCACTGTTGCAGGTTTGAGTTCAAGGCCACCAACAACGAACTAAAATAAGAGGCTCTCATAGCTAGGATGAGAACAGTTGTTCAACAGCGAGCTAACTACCTCCACGTGAAGAGAGATTCACATCTCGTCATTAACCACGTCACTGGGTATACCAGGCAAAGGGAGACTATACAACAATTTATCTCAGATTGGTCCAGTAGCTAAAGGCCAAGGTTAAGGGGCTTAAGATAGAACAGATCCCTCGCCAGGAGAATCATCGGGCAAACATTGTAGCAAAGATAGTTGGTAAAGGAATGTATACCTTACCTAAAAGTGTGTCTTTTTAGATAATCTCCTAATCCAGCAAAACTGCAGGCCAGGAAGTAAGCCCTGTGGATTGTCACCCCTGCTGGATGGACTCGATATTCGCTGACTTCTAAGAAGGAAAGATCCCAGAGGTCCCAGGTTGAGCTCGAAAGCTTAAAAGGACCTCGGTCCGCTACTGCCCAGATAATGGACACCTCTACCATAGAGGAAGATCTCTTCCCCTACTCCGATGTTTAAATCCTGATGATGCTAGTCAGGCGCTTAAGGAAGTTCATTCGGGAAAATATAGGAACTATCAGGTGCTTTAAATGGGTTACTAATGGCCAACCATGCACCATGATGCGAGGATGTTTATAAAATCATGTAGACCTTGCCAAAGAACATCTAATCTGAACTATATGCCTTCGGAACATCTCTCCTAAACCAGCTCACTCTATTCTGTTGCCATTTGGGAAGTTGACTTGATAGGACCACTCTCTACTACTCCTTGTCAAGCTAAGCAAGCCATAGTCGCGACCGACTACTTCACTCGGTGGGTGGAAGCAGAACCACTCTCTAGAATAACTGAGGAGAACATTACCAAATTTATTAAAAAAAGTGTTATCTACATATTCGATATCTCGATGCCATCATTACTGATCTAGGCAAGCAGTTCGACAACACGTGGTTCATGGATTTTTATGATGACCTAGGTATTGACCTTCGCATTGCATCAGTAGCTCATCCCCAAACCAGTGGCCTGGTAGAAGCTTTGAACAAAACCATTAAAAAGCTCTAGAAAAAGAAACTACAAAAGAAAAAAGGCAAGTGGGTAGAAGAGTTACTTGAAGTACTTTGGGTCTACCGGACCATTAAGAGGACCACAACCAAGGAAAAACTCTACTCCTTAGCTTTCAGAGTAGAGGCAATCCTTCTTATCAAGCACAAACTTACCTTATTTCAGGCTCAACACTTCAAGCCGGAAAGCAACGAAGTCAAGCTAAGGGCTGAGCTAGACCTCTTGAAGAAAAAGCAAGATAAGGTGGTAGAAAAAGTTATAGTCTATCATAGCCAAATCGTGAGGTACTTCAACAGAAAGGTTAGAGCTCACAGTTTCAATGAAGGAGACCTGGTACTACGGAAAGTGACCCAGAACACCAGAATCCGGTTAGACGGGGTTCTATGCCTCAACTAGAAAGGTTCGTACCTGGTAAAGGTAGTGATCTGAAGCGGAGCTTATAAGCTTGAGGACATGGATGAGCATTTTGTCGACCAAACCTAAAACGCGGACCATTTAAAAAGGTTTTATCCTATCGACCACACCTAGTATTGGTACTAGCATTTCGTGAACGTTTTGTACTACCATTTAATTATTAATAAAATCTCTGTTTGTTTCTCCATCTCCACTATGTATGTTTTCACCAAGGGATTTCGCCATAAACCGAGAAAGGCAATATGGCCACCCCGATACCTTGGCCGGGTACCACCCCACACTAAGAAAGGTCCGGGCATAAATGCATAATTGCCACCGAATCGCGAGACTAGGGATTGGTCGGGGAAGCCCTTTCACCACCTCTAATGCTTTGGTCGGGCACCTCCCCCCGCTAAGAAGGGTTTGAGCATAAATGCATAGTTTCCAGCAAGATCACGAGACCAAGACAGACGAATGACAATCCTAATGCCTTGGTCGTGCTATCACCCCCAAGAAGGGTCTGAGCGTAAGTGCATAGTTGTTAGCTAGATCTTGAGACTAGAACAGCCGAACGATAATCCCGATGCCTTGGTTGGGCTATCACCCCTAAGAAGGATCTAAACGTATATGCATAGTTACTCGCTATATCGAAATCGCCATGGTAAGGTACCTCCCAGGTTTAGAGACAAACGGTATCTAGATTGATTCAACCATGTTTTTCGCCTAAGTGTCATAATTCCTAATATGTGAATACTTGATACATTGATTATCCAAGAAATGATAGTCAATTTTTAAAAGATCCTACCAGGATCAACTCCACTAAGTACCACATATGTCTGGTACCAGTCACTCATTACTCTAACATATTCTTCACATATTTTTTAAATTTCTTGGGTTATCGGGTTCGGTTGCATCAGGTGAACACTGACAACTTGATCAAGAAACGATGCACACCTCGACCACGGTACCATCTGGGCACCGAATTACCACATATGGGAAGGTCTCTAGCATCCAAGCTCTTACTATAAGCAATTTCGCCAAAGTCTTGATGTAGAAATAGTCCAAGCTATAATAACGACCTCATTTAGGAACCATGCGATCACGCAAATATGGGTTCTATGTACTAGGGCTAACAGAATTAGATTCAGAAAAAGTATCTGGAGATGAACCCAATCTCCTACTCTACTTGACCTTTTAACTTGGTAGGTTTTTATGGTTTTCCTTACTGAATTTAATTGAGTCAGGTATACCCCGGGGACTGCTCCTAGATCAAATCAAGAGATAAAACAGGACACATTCAACCAAGAAAAAGATCAACTAGACACCGGAGTGAAGAAAGAAGAAGTTATCATTCATAGCATTCACGGAGCCTATCCCCTCTTATAGGCTACATCAAGATGATCAAGGAGTTCATCCCTCGTTTCTATGCTACATAGTTGTCAAAAAAAGGATAACAGGAATTGATAAATCTGGTTCATGGTCAAGCAGGGTGCACACCCCCAATTCTGGGCAACAATAACAGAGATTGATAATCAGAATATAGGATCATTCATCAGCTCTCCCATGGTGGCCTTATTCCGATGCTCCATCTTCTGAATTCTACTCTTCCATCTCCACTTATGCAGTTTCAGCAAGAATCTCAGCTGGGACTAAATCGGTCTGAAGAGCCACCACAACCTTAACCTCAGCTAGCCCCACTACTTCCTTTGCTCTAGAAAGATCCTCTTCTGCTCCCTTGGTAGCATGTTGGTTCTCTACTGCCCCCTCAAGAGCAGGTTGACCCCCTGGTGCCTCGATTTGGCTAGGTAAAGTAGTTTCAACCTCCATCGACTCTCGTTTGGTAGGGATTTCCTCCACCACCTTGACAGGCAAAGTCGGGACCTCTTCATCAACCTGGGAAACAGTTTTGATTGGGGATTTAAAGGGAAGATTCAGACTAGTGGCCCCCCTACCTGATAAACTGGAGAAGATGGGTTACAGGTCATCATCATCTACCTCTCCATCGACTCTAATGTCATGAGAAGGATCAGCTCCATCACCAACTGGGGCTGACATCTTCCTAGCTTTCTCTAGAAACTTCTCCCTATTCCAACTCGCGATGATGACCAGATCAAAAGGAAGAGACAGAGCATGAGCCCCTTGAAACGCAACATAGAAATAATCATCCTCAAAAGAAGAGTAAACCTCAGCTTCCAAGCTCGCCACATTGTCACGCAGAGTATGGATCTCTCCTTCTAGCTCCTGGACCTTATCCCTTGCTAGGTCCACCTCTAAAGCGTGACACTTTGACCGAAGGACTTAGCTATCAAATACGCATTTGTTTTGTTCCGCGTTACCTTGGGCATTCTCGAGGGATTTGATGGTCTGATCCATAGCCTGGCTTAAACTCTTGTTATTAGTCTGCAGTTGAGCGAGCTCTCCTTGGACCTTCACAAGCTTGGCTTTAGCATCTTCGGTATGCCTCTTCGTTGAAGACATCTGGTGGCTCACCATGACATTGTATTTAAAAGTCTACAAGTGGGATAAAATAGAGTGAAACAGAATATCCTGTTTACCTCAGCTATGAGGGCTGACACCTTGGTGAGTAGGATGTCAGATGGCATCAAGGTCAAGGGACTCAAACTCCCGCCAGGATAAGCCAATAAGAAATTATCCAAGACCTTATTCTAAATGGTAATCATTGGTCGAGATCGAGTTCAAACTTGTGGAGCCATAACAGTAGTGGCAGTAGCAGTTTCTGAACCTCTTCCTGCCCTAGGAGGTACTGAATTAGGCAAGGGAGGTGGAACAGCAGCAGCAACAATGGTAGAGGCAGATGAAACAGCAGTAAAACTAGTAGTAGCAGTAGAAGAAGCAGCAGCAGCAATGGCAACAGCAACAGTAAAACTCTAACCTCTCACCTTGGTCAATTAGTATGCGAATACATCCATTTGAGTTGTGGGACCGGGAGAAGAGAATAAGAGAGAGAGATGTTGTGGGAATCTCAGCAGGGATACCTTGACCACCCCTCACAGTGACAGAAGGTGGATGAGTCCTAGTAGTTTAGGCGATAGGAGACTTAGGTGGGGTAGGAACTATAGGAGAAAGTGAATCTTCTAGCGGTTTAGTCTTTCTCTAGACCAGTATTGGGACAACAGAAACTATAAAAAAAACAGTAAATATTAGGAATACATTAATGACAAGCGGGAAACACACATCAACAAAAACAGAGATGTGTATTGTACCTAGGGAGGCAATAGAGATACGCATGTAGCGGACCACCCTACCAGCATCAAAGGGGTCAAAAGCGGGGTACTATAAGTTGATGAAGTTCTAGCCAACAATAGCCTCAAGGATCGACCTTGATTCCGTGGAAAATGTGACTTTCTCCCAGACTGGTTTGCTACTGAACTGGGTAGGAACCATGTACTCAGTACCATCGATGTGAATTGAACTCCCCTAGTTGCCACCTACCATGACCCATTCATCCTTCTAGAGAGCATCCTTCTTGGTAGCACCAAGGACGATGAAATTTAAGTTATTTTTATCCCGGGCATAGAATTGCCTTTTGGACTAAGAGACATGCTAGTGACCTACAAGACAAATCTTTACTCATCCAGTGTTGGCTCCTTGTCGATCTTGTCCTTCTCGTACTGTTCTTTCCAAAAAATGAGAAAGCCTACCAGGTGTCTCCAGAATCCTGGTGTAAGCTGAAGGGGGCTAGCAATAGAGCGTGAATCGCCTTACGGAGGGTCGAATGAAGAGGAAGCCTGACTCCGCTATCAAATGTGGCAATATGTATCAGGAGCACACCGGTGATGGAGGTGTACACAATCATACCCTTGGTGCGGTATGGTAATGGGGGATTTTGAATTGACTCCTCAAGCATCTGATGGTGGCCTCCGTAGAGGTTGAATCCAGAAAAACAACGAAGTCGTAAGGAAGAATGAGAATCCCACCAGGCGATGTCGACTTAGTACCAAATGGACCCCAACTAATTCCAACCTAGCTAAAATCCTCACATGAATCCCCCTTGATAATCTCCAGCGGGGCATCTAGGTTGTTTGAAAAGCCAGTCCTAATAGTAGTGTTTTGACCCGAGTGACGACGCTGCAGCGGGGGAACATCACTCTCTCTGTTGCCTTCTTCTCGAGCTCGTTTCCCAAGGGCGGGGTTTAAAGCGGCACCCTCTACCAGTCTATCAATGTTGTCGCCATAAGGGTTCAATATAGTAAAAGCATAGATTGGTCTGGAACCTGAGAGAAAAAGACTACAAAGAATTGAAGAAGATAGAGAAGCTTAGGGATTTTTTAATTTTGAAAGCAGAAGATTCGGAAGCCTGGAAGGAATGAATAATAATTTTTAGGTTTAAATAGGTGTAATGGAACGGTAATCGGTAACGGAAGCGTGATCAAGAATGCGAGATTTTTCGGCCTTTAAATGGGCGTGCAGCCAAAAAACTCTCCTCTTTCAAACGGGTATCTTACCCTCACCTGACACTTTGACTTTGCAATTAATACAAAGATTTCCTCCCATGTCCGGTAATCGGCCAAAAATAGAAAATTTCCCAACGAAAAAAGAAATCTTACTCCAACCCCAAATCAATCACTGGTGTTTAAGTCAGAGGGGACTTCTGTTAAAAGCCATTTTATGTAAGGGATCAAAGGGAAATTTTTCACCTAATTAGCACCTGGTATGAAGCATCACCATATGCCAGATAGGCACTGGACATAATGGCTTACCACAAAGTATCGGGTCTAACACAACTTGGGTACCTCAGCTTCGTTGAAGGAGCAATGTGGAGCTTCTACACCTTCGAGGACTACCCAACCGATACCCTAGTACCCTGACACTGATCCGCTACCCCGTCGAGCTACATATCTTACCCGTCGAGTAGGATGAGAGATGCCCATAAGGCTCTTAAATGATCATAAAGCTCTTGTATGATTGATCGAGTGCTTCGTTACGAGGATGGTACCTCCAGGTACCTTGCCAGCAGGCTATCAATTCGAGGTACCTTGCCATCGGATCAATCAAGTGCCACATCGTTAGAACGATACCTCAAGATGCCTCGCTAGTAAACTAGCACCTCAGGATACCTCACCATAGGGATGAACGACTACCATGTCACCAGGCCTATGCTTCGAGGTGTCACATCACTCATATATGAAATCGAAACTAATGTCCAAACCATATGAAAGCTCCATGTACACGCAACCATAATGAAAGAGTCCAAAAAGGAAACAATCACGATTGTCTCCAAGATATCCTCTGCTAACCAATTCTATAGGGTTAACCATATTAAATAGAAAATCCCGTCAAATGAAGGAGAAAATCAATCAAATGGTCTTCGGTTAGTATGCAACGGAAAAAGCCTAATAACTCCATGTATAAATACGGAGATAATGGCACCAGAAAAGGAATAGAAACATCGACATCTAAAACCAAAGAGCTCTCGCTAAGTTCTGAAGAAGAATTAGGCCTAGCCATCGTTGTTGTTTAGATATACTTATCGACATAGGCTAGTTTGCCACCTCCAGTTAGTAAAACAGAGAAGAAAAATTAAGAGTTATTATGAACACCTGTACACTCCGAATTATTGAATAAAAACAAGGACACTCAATTCATTATCATCTCTTTCTTGCATTTTGTTCAGTCCTACACGTGAAATAGGTATCGAAGGTACTTACCCCGACCCAATGTACCTAGGTTACAGTTTTAAGGGTGTTGGCTGAGATTTCTCACCCAAGGTGAATTTTCAACCAACGAAATCTTTTCAAATATCGTTAATATATTTTGATAGATTTTTTTTCTAATTTAAATATTCTACTTAAATATTAATTTTATTAATATAATTGTTAATAGCCAAATTTGGCTAGGGACCAAAAGGGAAACTCTCCACTTTCCTAGCCCGAATCCAAACCCGAGAACCATGGAACCTGGAGACGAGCTGGGGAAACCGCCATGTAGGTGTGAGGAAGGATCGTTGAGCTCTGGGACATTTGAGGTAGAGCCCGACACAATCGTATCGAGCTCCTTACACCAAAACAAGAACTCTGAGGAAACTCAATGTGTGACGGTCCAGGCTCCCTGAAGTAGAAGCTATCTTGTAACCTCTCTAGAAGCCAGCCATACTCTCCAAGCACAGAGAGAGACCCATTAACACCCAGCTTGCACTACAGTATTGCTTCGTCTCTCCAAAGAAAGATTCAAACCCATTGGGACCAGTGGGACGAAGCTCGCTAAAGCTCTGTTACAACCAAAGAGTGCATGTGTGGCCACCTCAAGTTCTGAGGAACTCGGAAAGGTCTAGCTAAAGTACTTGTACCAATAACAAGGCACGGATCTACCTCGCTCTACGAAACAATGAACGACGACCTCAACGAGGAATCACACCATGAATACACACAGGATCATATCCACACTCTATCGAACGTTGAAAGGCCACATACGTGCATGGCAAGTGTTTGAGTCCAAAGAGGATACAAACTTATCTCCAACAAAGATATTCTCTAATTCCATCATTAATCCAAAGTCAATGACTTTTAAATAAAAGATCCTGCCCAATAAGGAGGGATGGGATTCAGAGAATCATGGCGGGAGAATCACAAATTTAACATATTTGGACTGTGTATAAATACGCCCAAGTATGCACTAATAAGGGGGAAAAGGAATAGAGAAAAATTAAAAGAGTGAGTAGTAGGGGGTTCTTGGCCTAAATTCTATAATCAGAACACGGTCGTCGTTGTATTCTACTATTCAATAGGCATGAGGTTGCCACCCTATTGTACCCCAGCAAGATTGAGAGTGTTTGAGAGATTTTTATATGGCATACACGATCTATAGTAAAAAGCTATATTCTCATTTTCAATGTATTCACATTCGAACACCCATCTTTTTTCGAACAAGTTAGGTACAAGTTACCTACCCCGGTCGCCACCTCTGTGGTAGCGGTCTTGAGGGTGTTAGCTGGAATTTCTCACCTCGAGTAAATTCTCCGTTTACACTTTTCCGGTGCCGTCTGTGGGGATCAAACCCACACACAGTTAATCAAATCAACAGTTATGTATTCATTGTTTTTAAGGAGTTATGAGGCTCCGCTCCTTCCAGGGACATCCCGAAGCTTTGGGACAACATTTGGCTGTATTAACACGAAAGGCCCTAAAGAAAGGGAGGAAATCCGGGTGCTACAGCTAGGTTCCATATCTGTCAACTGCTGCACGGGCTTCTGGTCCCCCTTTGGTAAGCTAGGCTACGCTCGACCAATAAGCGGTGACCTTGGTGGGGAACGTCCGTCTTCGCTTGCTCACTGAAGGCATTGCAGTCCAGCCAGAAAATCACTACAATCGAGGAGAGTCGAGTAGACACGGAGCCAGGCAACCCGCAATTGATCATCGAGGACCTTCTCCTCTAAAGACAGCCCGAGATAGGATCGGGCCCTAACCTTCGATCAAGGATAGGCTAGGGCCCCATGCCCCAGTTCTTGGAAGACCATCACATTACCAGCCCAGACGAGTCAAATCTACTGCAGATTTCCTGGTCCAAGAGCAGCGATAGGCTCCTCGTCGTGCTACTTCAATGGGGAATCTTAGGCTAGAAAAAAAGGAAGCCGACAGGCAAATCCTATTCATAGAGAGTACTGTGTAGAGATTACTAGTTCATCAAAGGGATCCGACAGTGAGGAGTCTGAGGTCAACTCAAAGAAACCAAGGAACAAACGCCTAAAAGACCAGCTGGTAAAGATACAGAAAGGGATCCAACGGATAAAGAAGGGAAAGTTTAAAGAGGACAAAAAAGACCCTTTGAGGGAGATGAATGCTCCATTCACCAGAAGGATTCGAGAGGCTGAGCTCTCACTGAAATTAAAGATACAGACTGATAAGTTTTCCTGGACAGAATACCCCCTGAGCCACTTGGAAAGCTTTATCCAACAAATGGAAATCTAAAATACCATCAGGGCTGCTATGTGCAGTATGTTCCTAACCACCCTGACCGACTATGCAAAGACTTGGTTCAGGAAGTTGCATGTGGGTAGTGTGTATTATTTCACAAAGCTATTAACAGATTTTTGCTCATAATTCTAATTCAATATGTGATCTAGGAGCGAGGTGAGACACATCGGTCATAGGAACGCTTCCGCAAGAAAGTTATCATCATAGAGAAAGAGACCCTTACCAATTTAAGGTGAAACCTATGGGCGGGTAAGCTCTTCCAATCCTTTACCAAGTGACCTCCAGAGACCTACCAAGAGGCTTATGATCGGGCTCTAGAGCAAGTCGAAGTCAATAAATAGCTCAAGGATAAGAATGAGCATAACGATATGACAACGGCGAAGCGGCAGAAGAAGAAAACTCCCAGACCTGAGCCGGCTCAGAAAAATCTGAACAAACCTCCCAATAGGTAGACATACTGTTTCCCCGTTTCCTAACCAAAACAAGAAAGGTATCCAATAAGGCGAACTCCTCCGCGAGCTTCGCCTCTTCCCAGGACAGTAGCCATTATAACGCGAGATGAGAGAGGGTATGATTACTACACCCTCTTAAATGCATCTCGTGAAACCATCTATCTCGCCAATAGGGATAAAGGACTACTCCAGAAACCCTTACCCACGAAAGCCCCTGTCAATAGGAGGAACCTGTACAAGTACTGTGACTTTCATAAAGATGTGGGTTATAACACTTCAGAGTGCTATAACCTGCGTAATCGGATCGAGACTCTAATAAGGGGAGGATGTTTGATAGAGTTCTTACAGCAGGTCAGGGATAATATTAAAACTGGAAGAGAAGTACAGGTAGAGATCTGTGAGCATACCGAAAAGAGAAAAAGGAAGTAGGCGGATCAGATGCAGCAAATCCAGGTGATAAATACCATCAGCGAAGGGCCCACCTTGGCTGGAACCTCCAATAATTCTAGAAAAAACCACGCAAGGAAGATCCCTAGTGTAGATGAAGGGCGAGGTACCTTTAAGGTTGACTAGAACCCGGTAGACCCCTCCCAGGTAGCACACATTACTTTTATCAAGGCGGATGTCTACAACACCATGCAGCCTCATAACGATCCCATGGTGGTCACGGTACAGATTACCAATTGCATGGTCCACCGCGTGCTTGTTGACACAGGCAGTAGCATCGACATCCTCTTTAAAGATACCTTGGAGAAGCTAAATTTGAAACAATGAAGTTACAATAGATGCACTACCCCATTGTATGGATTCACTGGGGACTCGATCATACCCCGTGGGATCAAAGATCCTCCTAGTAATCACTGGAACAGCACATCTCTAAGAAAATGTTATGACAAACTTCGTAGTGGTAGATACCTCATCGACTTACAATGCGATACTAGGAAGACCTTTATTGTCATCCTTGAAAGGGGTCTTGTCCATTTACCACAACGACCTAAAGTTTCCGGTAGCAGACAAGGTGGGGGAGGTACGTGGTAACCAGCAAGCAGCTAGGCTATCTGCCAACCTGACAGCTCTAGCAAAACAGTTTTCACAAGTTACAATGATCAAGGATGGGGTAACACCCTGGATGGCCTTGGAAGATATAGAGCCCATAGATCACCCAGAGGATGACCCTGTGATGAGAGATGTAGAATAATAGGGTAGGAAATGGGCTAAATCCTGTGGAAAAGCTAAAAGAGATACCCATCATGATGGACGATCCTTCGAATGTCGTCAAGGTCGGAGCTACCCTTGAACCGGGAGTGAAAAAGGGTTTGATCAGGCTTCCCAAAGAATTCAACGACATCTTTGCTTGAAGTCACGATGAGATTCTCGGGATCCCAATGTCATTGGCTACTTACCGATTAGCAGTGGATCTGACCTTCAAGTCTGTCAAGTAGAAAAGGTGTCACTTTAAAGTCAAAAGAAACGATGTGATTCATAATGAAGTAGATAAATTAATCAAAGCATGCTTCATTAGAGAGACACGCTACCCCAAATGGATCGTCAACGTGGTTATGGTTACGAAGGCGAATGGGAAGTGGCATATATGTGTTGACTACACCGACCTTAACCAGGTGTGTCCAAAAGATAATTTTCCTTTACTGAAAATCGAACAGTTGGTTGACTCCACGTTTGGGAACAAGCTCCTGAGCTTCATGGATGCATTCTCAGGGTACAACCAGATTAAGATGCATCCAGCCGACTAAGATAAGACCAGTTTCATTACCGGACATGGTTTGTACTGTTACAAAGTGATGCCGTTTGGTTTTTAGAACGTTGGGGCAACATACTAGCGCTAGTTAACCAAATATTCAGGCGCAAGATTAGAAAGTCGATGGAGGTGTACATTAACGACATGATCACAAAATCACACTCCACAAAAGGACATCAGGACGACCTTCACAGAACATTCATGATCCTAAAGGGAAAACCAGATGTGATTGAACCCCTCCAAATGTGCTTTCGGGGTAAACTCTGGGAAGTTTCTGGGCTTCATGGTTCATGAGAGAGGCCTAGAGGCTAACCCAGAAAAGATCTTGGCTATCTTGGACCTAGAATCCTCTACATCACTAAAGCAGGTACAAGTCTTGACCGGACAGGTAGCAGCGTTCAATGGGTTCATTTCTCACTCCACCGATAAATGTCTCTCTTTCTTCAAAGCTATCAAGCAGGGAAGAAACATAAAATGGTACCAGGAGAGCGAGCAAGTCTTTCAAGCTTTGAAGGAATATTTGACGAGCCCTCCATTGCTAGTCAAACCAAGTCCAGGAGAGGAGCTAAAAATCTACTCGGCTGTTTCCAAAAATGCAGTGAGTGCGGCCTTGGTCAAGGAATGTCGAGATAGGGTTCAGTGACCTATCTACTACGTAAGTCACTCTCTATCCAAGCCGGAGAAAAGTCATACTCTTCTGGAAAAGCTCGTCTATGCTGTGGTGACTTCGGTAAGGAAGCTTTGTCTTTACTTTCAAGTTTAATCAATAGCAGTAGTGACAGACCAACCTCTCCGTCAAATTTTACAAAAGCCGGATGTATCGAAAAGGCTATTTTTATAGGCCTTGGAACTCATTCAATTTGATTTAAATTATAAACCCAGGACAACAAGCAAAGCCGAGGCTTTAGCAGACTTTGTGGTAGAGTTCTCAGCGCTCCCAGGCCAAACGACCTCCGTAGTGTCAAATATAGCTCTTGAGAAGATTCCAGAGTTCTACAGCTGGCCGGTGGGTTGCAAGTTCTGGATCCTCTATACATATGGAGCATCTGGGCAAGCCAGGGGAGGAGCTGGCATAGTGCTAATAGACCCAAAGGGGACTGTGTTGCAACTATTTCAGATTCAAATTTAAGGCCACCAACAATGAGGCGAAGTATGAAGCTCTCCTAGCCGGATTGAAGGTTGTCATCCATCTCGAGGTCGATTACCTGCAGGTCAAGAGTGACTCATTACTTATAGTCAATCTGGTTTTTGGGGTTTATCAGACAAAAGGTGATAACATGATCACTTACTTGAAGTTAGTTTAATTGCTTAAGAATAAATTTAAGGGATTCAAGATCGAACAGATGCCTCGACAACATAATCATCTAGCAGATGTCCTAGCCAAGATAGCTATGAATGGTGGCCAAACCCTACCATAGAGAGTTCCCCTCTAAGTGATCTCCCGACCAAGCACAATAGCGGACAAGAAGATTTGTACCCTGGACCGTCAGCCTTGTTGGATGGATCCAATAGTAGTTTATCTCTAAAAAGGGAGGATTTTTGAGGATCCCGATCAAAACAGAAGAATTAAGAGGCTCTCTGTCTGATATTGCCTGGTAGACAGATACCTCTACAGGAGGAGCAGGTCTCTTCCCCTGCTTCGATGTTTGCTTCCCCGATGATGCCAAATGGACGTTGAGAGAAGTTCACTATAGGGACTGTGGGAAACATATTGGTGGTGAAGCTATGGCATACCAGGGACTCCGCATGTGGTATTACTGGCCAACTATTCATCAAAACGCGAAGAAATTTATACAATCCTGTGAACCATACCAGAAGACCTCAAACTTGAGTCACCTCCCACATGAGTGTTTGTCATCTCTCAGCTAGCCTTACCTCTTTGCTATGTGGGGAGTCGACCTGATTGGACCACTTCCAATCACTCCTAGACAAGCTAAGCATGCTATTATGGCGATCGATTATTTTACAAGGTGGGTCGAAGCCAGACCGCTCTTCTAGATATCAGAAGATAATATGATAAGGTTTATAAAAAAACAATTAGTTTGCATATTCGGAACCCCTCTTATCGTTGTAGTCGATCTTGGCAAGCAGTTTGATAACAGCCGATTTAAGGACTTTTATGAAGCCTTGGGAATTGACCTTAGGTTCGCTTCAGTAGCCTACCCTCAGACTAATGGGCTAGTGGAATCCACCAATAAGACTATCAAGAAGTTGTTGAAGAAGAAATTACAATAGAGAAAGGGCAAATGGGCTGAGGAGCTTCCCGAGGTTCTCTAGTCTTACAGGACTACAAAGAGAACAACCACCAGAGAAACACCCTACTCATTAACCTTCTGGGTTGAAGCAGTTCTTCCCATCAAGCACAAACTAACATTCTTCATAGTGCAGCACTTTGAACATGGAAGCAATGAGGATAAGCTCCAAGCTAATCTAGATCTCTAGGAAGAGAAATAAGATTGGGTAGCCGAGAAATTAGCGATTTAACGGAGCAAGATCGCTAGGTACTTCAACAGGAAGGTTAGAGCTCAAAACTTTAAGGAAGGGGATCTAGTTCTTAGGAAAGTGACCTTGAATACCAGGAAGAGGCCAGATCTGGTCCTAGGACCTAACTGGGAAGGGCCTTACTTGGTAAAGGTAATGGTCCGCAACTGGGCCTACAAGCTCGAGGACATTAATGGTCGACCCATCGATCACACCTGAAATGCAGATCACATGAGGAAGTATTACCCCTAAACAGAGGACTCGTGAGCAGGCTACCTCCATTTAGGTTTCAATAAAATCCCCAACGATAATGTACTCCATTTTTTATCAATAAAGTCTACTTTCTCCGTCTTCGATTATATTCTACATTAATGTCTCTGTATTTAATTAGGGTCTACACTGGTAAGTTTGACATAACCACCTTAAGACCAGGAATTAGCCAGGGAAGCCCCCTCGTTATCCTTGATGCCTCGGTCTGGCACTACCTCCCGCCAAGAAGGGTTTGAGTGTAAGAGCATAATTGTCATCCAGATCTCAAGACCAGGAAATAGCTAGATAGCCCTCCTAATGCCTTGGTCGGGCTACCACCCCCAAGAAGGGTCTGAGTGTAAAAGTGTAGTTGCCATCTAGACCTCAAACAGAAATAGCTAGATAGCCCTCATAATGTCTTGGTCGAGTGACCACCCCCAAGAAGGGTATGAGTGTAAGAGCATAGTTACCATCCAGATCTCGAGACCAGGAAATAGCTAGATAGCCCTCCTGATGCCTTAGTCGGGCTACCATCCCCAATGAGGGTTTGAGTGTAAGAGCGTAGTTGTCATCTAGATCTGGAGACCAGGAAATATCTAAATGGCCCTTTTGATGCCTTGGTCGGGTTACCACCCCTAAGAAAGGTTTGAGTGTAAGAGCATAGTTGCCATCCAGATCTCGAGACCAGGAAATAGCTAGATAGCCCACCTAATACCTTGGTCGAGCTACCTTCCCCAAGAAAAGTCTAAGTGTAAGAGTATAGTTGTCAACCAGATCTCGAGACCAAAATAGCTATCAAGCCTTCCTGATGCCTCGGTCGGGCTATAACCACCTAAAGAGACCTGAGTTTGGAAAGTTCTCCTACCTCAACTCCAATGTCCAAGTTATTACTGGTTACTAATCCTCCATGTGCATATGATTGCTTACTATGACAGGTGCAAACTAGCCTAAAATCATATAAGGGGATTACTCACTAGAGTTATCGAGCTACAAGTTTCTGCCAGAGACTCTATCTTGTTCTGTTTAACCTCCAATTCTTCTTTAGAGGATTCTTTAGGACGGTTGTGGACCTTCTCCCAGGCTTCTGGTAAGTCCCTCTCGGGCTGTGCAGGCCGAACCCCGCTAGAGGTTTTCCCAGGACCTGAGATTGGTAAGACATGAGGAGGTAGGGGAGGATCTGTCATGACTGCTTGCTTCCCTGCTCCAGCCCCACTAAAAGGACCAACTTCGTCACCCTCGGGGTGAGACATCTCTGCAGCCCTGGTCATGATTTCCTCATTGTCCCAACCGGCAATATTAGAGAGGTCAAAAGGATGAGGGATGGCTTCGGTGACCTGGGAGGAAGAGTAAAAATACCTGTCACTGAAGGAGACTTCCACTTTCGTTTGTAACTTGGCCACATGAGCATGCAAGGCCTGGTTCTCGACGTCTATCATCCTAGTATCAGCCTTCTAGGAATCCCGTTGTTTTGCTCAATAATCGGAGGGTTTCTTGATTAAAAGATCACTTCAACCTCTCGTTGTCAAAATGAAGCTCGGCTAGCTCTACCTCCACCCCCTCTGGCTAGAGGACATTTCTTGTACTAGATCTTGAGCCTACGCCAACAACTTCATGGCCCGCTCAGCTTAAGCTTCAGCTTCAGCTTTCGCTGGCTGATCGAGGAGGAAGGCCACTTTGTGGCCCATGGCCACGTTGAATTTGAAGGCCTATAAAAGAGTTCAAGTTATAAAGGGATGAAATAAACCGTTGCACGAAAAGATAAAAGATGATGATTACCTCGACCAAGAGGGCAATTTGGTAATCAGGATATCTACGGGAATTGAAGCATCATAGAAAGACTGCTTCCGGGGTAGAAACTGATAAATTTCCCCAAGACCTCATCAAACATTGCAGAGCTAGAATAACTTTGTGGGCAAACAGGGGGAACCCCTTCAACACCAGCTTCGGGGGCCTTTGAAGCTTTGGGGACTGGGAATGAAGATGGAAAGATAGAAACATCTGGCAAGTTAGAAGTGGGGACGACATGAGCAGAAGCAGAAAGAGTAGGGGTAACTAGAGTAGGAGTTGTCATTGCTACATCAGCTGCTTAAGAAACAGTGGCCCTCTTACCCTGCACCTTAGTAGCCCACGATGAGTGGAGTGTCATCTTAGACATATGCTAGGAGGAGGACGGAGCAAGAACAGATGAAGCCCCAGCTGGAACAGTTGGCCACCATTTCTTTGAGGAAGCCAAAGGGATTTCCAGACTCGATTTGGTAGAAAGGGGAAGGGTACGAGCTTGTTGGGCTTCACGAGAACCTGGAGCAACAACAAAAACTGATAAAAAAAGAGAGAAAAAAAAAAGAAAATGGAAGCCATCAGAATCGAGCTAGTCAACAAAACAAAACATGATGGTTTAGTGTTACTTACGAGAAGTAGCACCAGAAATTCACATATAACGATTTACTCGGCGAGAATCGAAGGGGTCGACATTTGGGAATTTCAAGTTCAGGTAGTTCCAAGCAAAGATGGCCTTTAACACAGATTCAGACTCAGCGGGCAAGGAATCTTGATCCCATGATAGTTTATCATTGAAAGCCATAGGAACCGGGAACTCATGCCCGCCAATAACAATCGAGCTTCCCTAATCATTTCCCGCTAGGATTCACTCCTCCTTCCAAGTAGGGTCCTTCCTCGAAGCGCCAGGGATGGTGAAATTGAGCTTGTTCTTTACCTTGGCATATAACTGACCTTGAGGAGTTTTGGATAGGCTTCCAATCTAAAAGAGGTACATTAGCTCCTCTGCTCTGGGCTCCCTAGTAACCTTGCTTAGCTCACATTGTTCCCTCCACAGCACGAGAAAGCCAATCAGATGCCTCCAAAAGTCAAGTGTCAGCTGGAGATAAGCTAGTCGTAGGGCATTGAGAGCCCGTCGAATAGTAGGATGAAGAGGAAGCCTGACCACATTCTTGAAGGCCACCACATTAATTGGGAGCACGCCGCTGGGAGGATTGAAGATGTCATAATTTCTATAAGGGACGAAGATAGAAACACTGTCGAGGATGCCATACTTCGACCGCAGACGATCGAGCAAGTTTGGGTCAGTGGTAGAGTCCGGGATAACCCTAAAATTATAGGGGAGAAGTCCTCTCCAGAGGAAGACCAGCAACTATAACCTGACTCCTCCCTGCAGCATCATCATTGGGTTCACCATCAGAATCCTCATCCACTAAATTCAAGAGACTATCAGGCTTGTTTGAAAACTCGGTCCCGATAGTTACGTTCTTGTTCGATCGGTGTCTTTACGGGTTAGGTGAAGAGTCATCACTGTCAAAGTTCTTTCGTGTTCTCTTCCTGAGGGCGAGATTGAAAACTTCCTCGCCATAGACAATAGAATAGACAAAATCACGACTATTTTTCGACATGGTAGAAAGATTTTTTGCATTCGATGAAAAAGAAGAGAGAGGCATTGAAGGGAGGCTTTCTCTAAGGAAATTTAAAATCTGAAAAAATATGAGGCGTGAGGAAAGCGACGAAGTTGCCGAGTTTAAATATAGGTAATGGAGCAATGACGTCAGCTAAATCTTTGACTGAGATTGCCTCGAAACCCACGAGTTGGCGTAAACGGAGCCAAATAATTTTGAGAAACACACCGTTTTTCTGTTCGCCACGTTACTCAGACATTTAATGAGGAGACTTTCACTAAGATTCTTGTAGCAACATTGGAGGGAAAATTTTCCAATCAAAATAAGAAATTTGACTCCAACCCCAACTCAATCACTGGTGTTCAAGTCAAAGGGGACTTCTGTTAATAGCCAAATTTCACTAGGGACAAAAAAGGAAATTCTCCACTTTCCTAGCCCAAATCCAAACCCAAACCTAAGAACCATGGATCCTGGAGTCGAGCTGGGGAAACCGTCCCGTAGGTGCAAGAAAGAATCATCGAGCTCTGGGACATTTGAGGTGGAGGCCCGACACGATCGTATCGGGCTTCTTACACCTAAAAAAGAACTAAGAGGAAGCCCGATGTGCGACGGTCCAGGCTCCCCAAAATAAAAGTTATCTCGTAACCTTTCTAGAAGCCAGCCATTATCTCAAAGCATAAAGAGAGACCCATTAACACCCAACTTGCACTATAATATTGCTTCATCTCTCCGAAGGAAGATTCAAACCCATGTGGACCAGTGGGATGAATCTCGCTAAAGCTTCATTACCGCCAAAGAGCGCCCGCGCGGCCACCTCAGGTTCTGAGGAACTTGGAAAGGTCTAGCCAAACTACTAGCACCAAGACCAGGGCAGGGATCTACCTCGCTTTTCGAAACAATGAGCGACGACCTCCATGGGGAATCATACCATGAAGACACACATGATCATATTCACACTCTATCGAACGTTGAAACGCCGCATACGTGCATGACAAGTATTTGAGTCCAAAGAGGAAACAAACTTATCTCCAACTAAGATATTCTCTAATTTCGTCATTAATCCAAAGTCAATGACTTTTAAATAAAAGATCTCATCCGATAAGGAGGGATGGGATTTAGAGAATCATGACGGGAGAATCACAAATTTAACCTAATTGGACTGTGTATAAATACGCCCAAGTACGCACTGATAAGGGGAAGAAGGAATAGAGAAAAATAAAAAGAGTGAGTATAAAAGGGTTCTTGGCCTAAATTATGTAATCAGAATACGGTTGTCGTTGTGTTCTACTATTCGACAGGCACAAGGTTGCCACCCTACTGTACCCCAGCAAGATTGAGAATGTTTGAGAGATTTTTATATGGCATACACGATCTATAGTAAAGAGCTATATTCTCATTTTCATTGTATTCACATTTGAACACCCACCTTTGTTCGAACAAGTTAGGTATGAGGTATCTACCCCTACCGCCACCTCCATTTTAGCGGTCTTGAGGGTGTTAGCTGAAATTTCTTACCTCGAATAAATTTTCCGTTAACAATAATTAATGAAAAAAATAATTATGGTTCTAAAATCATATCTATTTTAGTCATTGTAACTAATCTCAGCACTTTTGGAATAAAATTATCAAACATATGTATACTGTTTTCGAGATATACAGTAGTTTTAAAACTATAATTAACCAAACATCTGGCGATTAACTTCACAACTAATTATTCCATCAACATAGCTAACGGTAATTATTTTATAATCTACGGTAATATCAAACAGACTTTAAATTTAGTAGCTTAATTACTCTTCTTCTAGATAATGTGGTCCGTATTCTGCTACACGGATTACTCTCTATTAAACTACTAAACAAATTATAATTGTTATGGAATATGGAGACCGAAAGGAGACCAGAGGGAGATACTAATGTTGAAATCAACCCTTCAATTTATAGATTATCTCTATCGAACAAGTTAATAAATCTTTAGTTTTTCAACTAATTAATGATGTGACAATTAATTTATAATTTTTTTAGATACTAATAATGTGATATATGTGCACACTCCCTTTGTTGAGGTGGTTTGTAACTTTATTTACAAGTTAGTCGTGGGATTTAAATCCCACTATGTGCGGATTTACGGGTCTTGGATTTTTATTTTAAAAAAATGTTTAATTTCATAAACTAAACTACTCAAACGTATTAGTAGAAGATTGATGATTTAAATGTGTTGACGTCGATTTCTGGATTACGTCAGAAAAGCCAACAAGGATTGGATTTTGGCTATTAATTCAAAGAGAAAGAGATTCAGAGAGAGTAACGAAGACAAAAGTTTTACGTGGTAAAACTCTGATGATCGGAGAAACGTCCACAAGTGGTTGAAGAATCAACCAAGCCAAAATCCACTATGAAAATATGATGTTTACAAGCTCTCGGACTCTCTTTTTTCTCTCTATATTAGCTATGATTGTTGTACACTATATTGCCTATATCTTTTGGAGCCAGATTATGGGTCTATTTATATTCTTATAGAACCCTAATCTGCTTTGTACAAGTAATACAAGATATTTGTATTTAATTGTGATTTGGTTATTTGCTTGAGGTTGATTTGTCTTCTTTCCTGTTTCGGAGTCTTCTACGGAAATCGAGTGGGATTCTAGTAGTGTAGTTCAATTTGGACTTGTTTCTTATAAGAATGTAGTCTTCGTAAAGAAATCAAGTTATTTCTTGATTGGGGGACTCTTCTAACTTAAAGTTCCATTATTTGGGATTCCTTCCTGATGGATATCTTCACGTATTTAATGACTTAATCCGTGTGAAATAAGCACCAAGTTCTTACTCGAGTTGTATTTATTCCCGAGTAAGAATAATACCTTATGGTCCCGAGTAGCGCCGTTTGAGCCCGAGTGGAAGCGTTGTTCAACCAGTCCTGAGTGTTGTTAACTGATCCCGAGTAGGTTTCATTCTACATATGCGTACTCGGGATTTTCTTCTCTTTAATGATGCCTCGTAGGATATTTCCTGAGTGCCCATTTGGGCACCCACCTGGCTATTTTCTCCTTCCTGTCAATGACGTGTATGCTTGGTAAAATTCACATACAACAATACCCCCTTAAAATATTTTTGCAGAGTAAATTTCATTTCGGGCAACAGTATTTTAATCGTCTTAATTTTCACTTGTCAGAATAGCCGTCTTGTTATAATGGCGTGTCTTAATGGTGACTATGTAATTTTGATTCGCTTCATCACGCGAGATCTTAAATGATAGCGACGTTTCGAAGTTCTGACGGTTGAGGGCTACTTCCTGTTTTGACACGCGTCCCTCGTCTCTTCATTTTTCAAAATCGTTTATGAGAAATGATTTTTACATTTTCCCAAACGCCGCCTACGTCATCGAGTTTCGTCATAAGTTTTTTTTCAGCTTTGAAATCCTAGGGTTTCATGTTGTCTCGTCTTTAAATTCTTCGCTGAGAGACATTGTTGGTTTATTCTCAAAAAAATTCAGAAGAAATTTCTTTAAACACAGATTTCTTTATCCAGAAGTTCGTGATTCTCCGTTTGAAGATCTTGCATCAATCTCAATTCAAGGTTAGTTTTAATGGGGTCATCTTCCCGCCATTGTCTCTTTAAAATCGCTTTTGATGCATTAGAACGTGGGGAATTTCCGTTAGTATCTTGCATTAAATGATTACTGGGGGATATCTTAATAGATGAACCTTCATTCTTAGAGGTTGATGTTTCTGGGCTTCACCCTGACGTCACTTTCAGCCCTGTATTGAGTTCTCCATCTAGTTCTGATTCTGATATTTTTGATCACAAGGTATCTTTTAGAAGGATGGGTAAACATCAGAGCAGAAGTAAGGTATACAAGCATGGCCCGACAAGCGTTCAGACCAGGGAACAGACTGTTAACGAGGGTGACGTTGATGAAATGTACAGGGCGTCCCGTCTTTCGTTTTTTAATACTCGCCTGAGTGGCTTTTATTCTAAGCCGAATGTGGTCGGGCCAGCTGAGATAGAAAAATACCGCTCCCAATTCGACTTGCCCGACTCAGTCACTTTGGTTCCTGCGGGGGATAGAGCCATATGGAATCCTTCCGAGGGCATGGTTGCGATTTATGGATCCATGCTTTGCTACGGCGTCACACTTCCAGTTCAGCCTTTTATTGCCTGGTTTTTGACTGAAGCAGGGATAGCCCCAGCTCAGTTGCCCTGAATAGTTACAATGTCTTGATGTGCATGTGCCACATGTTCAGTCGAATGAACCTTTCGCCGCCTTCCCCGAATGAAATCAAGCATTTCTTTACGCTGAGGCATGCTAGCAAAATGGGGATCTATTTTCTTGCGTCTACTCCTTCGGACGGTTGGGTCCCCAAATAAGCAAAGGTAAATCGGGGGGTCGATGCTTCTGATGACCCAAAAAAGAAGGGCTTTATATGGGGGTTCCCCACATCTAACAAGTTCTGGATGAACAGTTGGTTTTTTGTTGTAGGGACTCTCGAGCTTGACGTCACTGTTCGTTCTTGGGATTCAGGAACGGTGCTGAGTGTTCCCCGTTTCTTCTGTTCCCTTGAAGTGTGGAACAAGAAAATAATTGATTATAGTGATTCTGAGTTGAAGAGGCTGACTCGGGCAGCTGTTCGTACTCTGGAGAAGAGGAGCAAGAGCTATCTTTTCAAAGAGGATAACTTGAAAAAGCTCAGCTTCTTCAGACTGGTTTCGGGCCATTGCAGGCGATGTAAGTAACCTCGGTGCCCTTTCTGTTGTATTTCTTTGCTTTTCATTTTCTTTTCTAACATTTTTTTTAGTGTTCGATACGGACATTGTCAGCGATCTTCAGGCTCGCCAGGTGAAGGCGATTCTACAAGCGAGTAGAAAGGAAGCTTCCTGTCAGGGGGATGAGGGTATTGCTCCACCCGAGCCTGATGAGGAAACTGATATTGCTGAGCAAATTCCCGAGTGCGTTATCGGGTTGCTCAGCCTTCTACTCAGGATTTTACTGGTCCAAGTGGCCAAGGTGAGCCAATTGACACCCAACTGCATGAAAATAGGGAGAGGTAATATGAAGGTGCGGGTGAAGAGCCTGTTGGACGATTTGAAGCTAGCGACGGTGGTAACGTCTTGAAGGATCAAGTGTCTGCAAGTGCCAAATTCTTTGAGTCATTTCATGATGATCCGCAAGAAGATCCTGTTGTTGATCTTAACTTCCACCGTTCTCGGGGTGAGAAGCGAAAGGCAGTTAGTTCACCGTCTCGTCCACTCTCTCAACTGCAGACGTTTTTACACAGGCCGATACAACTCAATGTCTATCGATATAGCTATTACATGTGCTGTGATCCTCCAAAATAGTTCATAATTAGAGTTGGGTCATAATATCCGTTATACCCCTCTAATTACATATATCCTTTAAGTACCATTGATTCTCTAATGGACACGAAATTATGAGAGCGCTCATATTGTCCAAACCCAAAATCAACCCTTAATAGAACTACCATTTACTTCTCACAAGAAAGAGTGGATTCCACTATTGTGTACAAACCTTTCCAGCCACAAGCCAAACCGTAATCCCAACATATGGAGTATATTGATCAGGAAATACATCTGATCTCACCCATGGTATATCAAATACCACCATCTAACCTGAAGGAGTCGATAAGACACTCAGGACTAAGATCACCCACATATAGCCATCATTAGTTGATATATCTGAATCTCATCGGTAAATGGATCTTGGTGTAAGATTCATATAGATCATGGCCCAGTCCTATATGATCACATCATACAAGGTGCCTCCATTCCCATATCTCATATGAATGATTCATGATAGAATCACTGTACATTCCGAAATGGACGGCAGCTATAGATTAACCACAAATAAAGTATCCAGCTTTATTTGCTATCTATGAACTCTTTAGATTGCACGTCTCTTACTGTATACATCCGTACATGACAATCATATACAAAGTTTGAGATTACATCCGACAATCCAGGATGTTAATATGTGCACAAGTTTATAAAATAAATAACATAACAAGAATGAATTAAACCTTTCTTTTTATTTACTTTATAAATCCATTTACAAATTACATGCTTAGGGTATAAACCCCAGCACCATTGTGGCTGAATCGATGTGTTGGGTGGTGGGGGGACTGTTGGGGCTGGGTGGACCCATATAGGATAGCTGAGAGGTTCGACCAGACTGTTGTACGTGTAGCAAGCCTACTAGCGTTGGTACGCGACTGAGGTTGACTCTCCGGACCAACCCCCCCCCCCCCCCCCTCTCATCCGTATACCTATCAGTTATGTATCCGAGACTAAAGTCTGGATCAGGAGGTGGGGGGACATTCCTGTGTGTACACATGGTCGACCCCTGAATCCCCTGGATCAGATCCAGTAACACTCGATGTTGTTACTGACAATCCTCGCCACTCTTCCAGATCATATCCACCAACTCTAAGTGTTGTGTTAGGTTTTAGTTTGTGTTGGCATTAATTCCATATCAAAATGATGTTTACTTGTAATGATTTAGTTGTTTAGATTCATGATGATTCAATCTTCAAGGAAGAAGAAACAAAAAGTAAGAGCAAGTTTTAAGTCTTCAATGAGAAAGGATGCAATTTGGTTCTACAAAGGTATACTAAGACCTTATCTTTCTCATACAAGGCTTAGGCACACACACACAATTCATTCATATGTGTCCATGCATCATTGTGCACCTTTATAAGCACACACATACAATTCATTCATATATGTCTCTACATCATTTTGCACCATGTATAACAGATTCACACACTTGAAGATGAATGCTCATGCATTGGTATGAATGCTCATGCATTGGTATGGAAATAACATGTTTTGGAATATGCATGATTGGAAACTATCTCTATGTAGTTTGCATTCTAGTGTGAATTGTGTTTGTGTAGGTATATGTTTGTGTAACATGGATATTGAACTTGATTTTAGTCTTAAATCATTCTTGATTGGGTTCCGATCATTTCAGTTACTCATACTATTGATTCCAAGTTCTAAGTCAAAAGATATTACACTTTCAACTCATGTTGCATATATTGTATTCGTATTCATATATCCAGTTGAATTATTATGTTTTGGGTTAAGTATCTTATATTTCCATGTCCGTGTGAGAGTTACGGTTTGTAATCCATAAACAGATTCAAATTCTGAGTTTGGAGGCCGGAGAACGGTCGAAGAACGCGAAGGGAGCGCAAGAGGAAAAGAAGTGCATCCATGCACTCTTTCCCGAGATGGTGTGTGGCCGTCTCGGGACAGAATGCTTGCTGCCCCGAGATGCCCACATGCCATCTCGGGCAGCAAACATGCTCGGGCACTTAAGGGCAAAATAGTCATTTCATGTTTCATTCTTATCCCTCTCCTTTATAAACTCTTTCCCTCTCACATTTCATTCTAAGAAGAAATTCAAACAAGTGTATAGAATTTTTCTCTCTAAATTTTCTCACCTTCTAAACACCATAACTTCTTCATTTGAACTAAGATTTGAGTGATTTGAAGTTGATAGTGTTTGTATATTCATCCTCCATCTTTTATCTAAAGGTTTGAGTGAGTTTTGTTGCTGTTTTTGGAGTCTAAATACATAAAAACGGGACTGCACCTAAATCAACTAAGGTATTGATTTTCTCTCAAAGTTTTCTTTTAAAACTTGGTCAATTGCCTTGGGTTTTATTCTTCAACATATATTTGTATATTATGAGTGTTTTTATTTGAGTTTTGAACTCTTTCAAAGCTAGGTTGAGTTTCAATTGAAATCATACATGTTGAGTTAGGTTTTGATCTTGCCTATGTTTTCACATATTTGGGATTGTATTTTGCTAGCTTTGATTCTAGGACTATTTTATGATCTTTGATTGATTGATTTTGTGAAAAATAGTTCTACACATGTATTAGGCTCTCTTGGCCGAATTCTCACATTAATACATGTGCTTATATTCTTTTGAGTTGTTCATGTGATTTGTTGAATCTATGATTAGGAATATGCTCTAGAACTTTAGCTTAAATCTAATTGACTTTGTCATATGATTTTAGCATGTTTTTGGTTTGAGTGATTTAAACTTGATCTTATGATTTATTGAACATATCTTGTGATTCAAGTTTAGATCTATGCATGTATCTAGGTTGTGATTAATATTGAACATATCTTACATAATCTAGATTGATTACACATGCATGATAAACTTGACAATATGTGATTTGTGCATTCATGCTCATGTCTAGTATTTTCCATAGGATGTGTTGATCATAGCATTCTATATTGCTTGCTTGTTTGCGTTTTGCATTCATGATCACTTAGATGCCTTGTGAGAAGGAAGTCTTGACAATAGGTGTGAGACCTATTGTGTTGAGCAAGAAGTCTTGGCAAGAGGTGTGAGGTCTTGGATTGTCGAGAAAAGAAGTCTTGGCTAGGGTCGTGAGGATCCGGATAGTCGAGCAAGAAGTCTTGCCTAGAGTCGGGAGGACTTGGATAGGTGAGCAAGGAAGTCTTGTCTAGAGTCGTGAGGACTTAGTTGAGCAAGAAGTCTTGCCTTGGGTCGTGAGGATCCGGATAAGGTGAGCGAGGAAGTTTTGACAAGAGGTGTGAGGCCTCAGATTGTTGAGCATAGGGCGACAACTTCTAGAGTAGGATAGGAGGGTAGTTTCTAGGTTAAGAGGTCACTTGAGAGATTGTACTTGTCTTATCTACTAGTGGATTTTGTTTGCCGGTGGCTGCTAGCCCGTTGATGTTTCCTCTTCGGAGGTTTACCACGTTATATCTTGTGTCAACTTTTCTCTATCCCTATCTCTCTAGTATTTGTATTGTGGATAGAACACTTTATGTATGTTGACTTCCTTTATATAATATAGATTGTGTATGTGTTACAATTGCTTGTTTGTATCACACTTTACATGTGTTTTTATATTGATAAATTGTCTTTAATTAATATATATATATATATATATATATATATATATATATTGTGATACAACCAATCTAGAGGGACAAACTTTTGTTTGTTTCTAAGGGAGTCGAAAAAAGTGTCTAACCTATTCACCCCCCACCCCCCCCCCCCCTCTAGGTTAGCCTTGAGCATTTAACCGTGTTTGTATTTTCATGTTGACGCTCTTGATCCTCTTCACTCATCCGAACGGCTTCACGCACATCGTTCAACAGATCTGCCCACGGAGCCTGAAATCATGTCTATATTGTTAGTAATAAACTATCAACACGTGTTAATAAAAAAACTTAACTTTTTTTTCAACTTACCTCTCCATCACGTCCAACGCCCCCACGAGAATCCCCTATAGATGTACCATGTCAGGGAGTGGTAAACCGAACCCGCCTATGCCTATGCCTTTCTCGTTGAGGCTATCTCATATCCCTCACTGTCACTGGGCCTTAAACCCCCAGCAGTGGGCTCAGATCCCTCATTTTCACTGGTCCTGTCTGTCAAACCCCCACCCTCTGCCCCACTATTCCCGCCAAAGGTAGTCTGATCAGGGATCGGAGGCGACATATGAAGCATGTCCTCCTCTACATATAGGCTCCCCCCTCGTTTAGCTAGGCATAGTACGGTGCCTGTCTCTCAGCTAGTGTGGGCACCAGTTCCTTCCTCGCAAACATCTGAAATATTAGTTAGAGCAATGTAATTGTACACATACTAACTAATATAAACATTAACAACTTAAATACATACCCTGGCTTTAAAAATCTTTGCCAGCTTCTTCCCTTTCGGTTGTTTGGTCAACTCTCACTTCAAAATACGGGGAGTCAAATCTGTAACCCTCCGGGCACCGAACTCTTTGCCCAAATCAGAGATCACCTCGAAAGCAAATATCTACATCAAATATAAGTACGATAACTAACCATAACATTGAGGACAACACCAATAAAGTACAACTTGTAATTCGATGTTCTTACCAATAGGGCGTGAAATAGACCGTATATGGTGTAGGTCTCTACCGTGTGTACGTCAGCGCCTTTTTCCTGCTGGCATCACTCGAACCAATCTCGTCGCCCGTCAAGCGCATGCTTGAATGAGTAAATAGAATGCCTGTACACGTGGGCACCCCACTGGAACGCGTCGAACTCATCGAGATCCTCAACCAGTCGAAACTACCAAACTGGAATCTTAAATATCTCATCCACCCCCATCAGTATCCAGTTCAGCATATATATGAGGCAAAGATTAACAGCATCGTACGCCTCTCCAAACTCTGTGACGGTGACAACACCCCTTATATCCTTTAACGAGACCTCATCGGCTCCAGGAAAGTACCGATGATGTATGTCATTCTCCACTGCTGAATACTTGGTCATGTCTGGTACAACTCCAAACCGTAATCCGGTGATCAGGTAAAATTTCAACTTCGAAAACCTTACCGACTGATTCCCTAACATGAACTGCATCTCATCTGTTGGGCCGTTACGATGCAGCTCCATCAAAAGCAACTGATGGATAATACCACCCAAAAACTTCATCTCCCGATGCATTGTCAGGAAATGCCCGAAACATGACACCATGAACCGACCCCGATCTTCATCTGCAAATTCTGCAGGGACCCGGTTTAGTGCGTCGTCTATATAGGCAAGGGCATTAAAATGGTTATGTCGAGTCAATTTGCCCTCGTGCTAGTCTCCTTCTGGAGTTTTAAGCAAATCCCTCAACCTATTTCTCATCTGCAATGTAATAGAAATACAACATCATAAAACAGAAAAAATCTCGTAACCAAAATTATAAGTCTCAATCCAATGTAAAAACAGCTCGGTCCTAAAAAAAATATGCTCGATCCCAGGAGAAATAAGCTCAACCATTTAAAAAAAAAGCTCGATCCTGTGACAAAAATTCTCGATCCCATAACAAAAATGCTCGGACCAATTATAAAAAAGCTCGGTCCTATAAGAAATAAGATCGATCCAAGGACAAAAAAGCTCGACTCTTTAAAAAAATCTCGATCCTATGAAAAAATGCTCGATCCCATAACAAAATAGCTCGATCCTATGTAAAAAAAAAGCTCGATCCCATAAGGAAAAAGCTCGATCCAATGTAAAAAAAGCTCGATCCCATTCAAAAAGGCTCGATCCATTCAAAAAATGATCGAACCCTTATAAAAAAAGCCCGACTCACCAAAACCTAATTTTCACGAAAATAAAGCTCGACTCATATACAAAAAAACTCAATCCTTTAGAAAAAAATGCTCGATCCTATGAAAAAAATGCTCGATCCCATAACAAAAAAGCTCGATCCTATGTAACAAAAGATCGATCTTATTTAAAAAAAAAGCTAGATGTCATGATGAAAAAGCTCGATCCAATGTAAAAAAAGCTCGACCCTATTGAAAAAAGCTCGATTCCTTTTCAAAAAAGCTCGATCCCTTTCAAAAAAGCTCGATCCCATTAAAAAAAAAAGCTCAAAACCTTACAAAAAAAGCTCGACTTACCAAAACCTAATTTTCACGAAAATAAAAGCTCGACTCAATCACAAATAAGCTCGATTCTCTTGCAAAAAGTCTTGATAACCCAGATTTCATCTTCCTCAACATATATTCAAACAAATTACAAACCCTAACCTAAACCACAACCATTCTCTGATCTCTATTTTAACCGGTTTCTACAATTTTAATCAACAAAACTCAATTCTAACATGTAATGCAAGTTAACAACAACAAAAACGAGGAAAAAAACTAATCTTACCTTTGTCAATTGCAACTGTTCTCGTGTAATCTCGTTCCGGTCACTTCACCGTCGATTTGTTTCCCGTCGATTTAACTGTTGCTTTTCTCTGACTTAGAAAACGACAAATTCCTCACTATTTTAATATTTCGGGGTATTTTCGTCTGAACACATTAAATGGTGCCTTTTAAACATACATTAGTAAAGTGGTGATATTTTTACAACAACCACCCCCCCCAAATAGTGCCAATATTTTTTTGACCATTTAAAGTTTTTTTATCGGATACGGATATGAACGGAGCGAGGATGGATATCTCTAGCTTAATTAATGGATTATCTGTGTTGACGTCGATTTTTTGATGCATGAAAAAGTCAACAAGATTGGATTTTAGCCGTGATCTCAAAGAGAAGGAGAAGGAGAAGGAGAAAGTAATTGGACACAAGTTTTACGTGGTAAACTCTGATGATCGGAGAAACGTCCACTGGTGGTTAAATAAAAAACCGAGCCAAAATCCACTATTGAAATAAAGATTTACAACTCTCGATCTCTCTTTTTTCTCTCTGTATTCTTCTATATCTTCTTATGACGAGATTATGGGTCTATTTATATGTGCATAGAACCCTAATCCTTTTTGTACAAGTAATGAAAGATTTTTGTATTTAATTATGATTGGTTACTTGTTTGGAGTAGTCTGTCTTCTTTCCTATTTCGAAGATTTGTATAGAGATTTAATGGGACTCTAATGATATAGTCCAGTTAGGACTTATTTCCTACAAATGAGTAGTTTTTTTGAAGAAATAAAATTGTTGCCTAATTTGGAACCTTTTTTCTGTTTGGTATTCTATTCTTCTTGGAATTCTTCTTCAACGCGGATATCTTTACGTATTTTAACATGATTCTTGGTTCGTACGCAAGTTATATGATGGGCTTCTTTATTCCGGTTTCTTCATATTTGTCCCGAGTAGAACAGGATGTCAGCTGATCCCGATTGACGTCATTTGATCTCGAGTAGAACATGACGTCAGCTGATCCTGAGTGACGTCAACTGATCTGGAGTAGAATATGACGTCAACTGACCCCAAGTAGGTTTTGCTCAATACTTGTTTTTATACTTACTCGATTTCCTCTTCTTTGGTGATATCTTGCGGGATATTTTCTGAATGCCTATTCTGATGTCCAACTGGCAATTTTATCCTCTTTGTCGATGACGTGTACATCTGATAAAATTTACATATGATAATACCCCCTTAAAATATTTTTTCCGAATAGGGATTCGTTCCAGGCGAAAGTATTTTAATCAACCCTTCAATCTTTTACGTCTCGTTTATGCCAGAGTAAACGTCTCATCATAATGATGTGTCTTAATGGTGACCATGTAAATTCAATTTGCCTCCTCATGCGAAATCTTAATGATTGCGACGTTTTGGAGTCCTGGCGGTCTTGGTCAGTTCTTCTCTTAAAATGTGTCTTCTACCGCTTCATATCTCAATACCATTTATGAGAAAAGACCTACGCGTCTCCTAGTGCACCGCCTATGTCATCAAATCTATCTTTGATTTTTCCTGCCTCTTGAGATCCTAGGGTTTTGTGCTATTGTCCCTTTAAATGCTCCACTGAACGATGTTGCCCTGGTTTATTCTTAGAGACTCAAATAGAAATTTTCCAACCCAGTTTTCTTTGCGCAGAAAATCTCTATTCTCCGTTGAAGTTTTTTCAACAGGTTTCTTCACTCAAAAGGTTAGTTTTAATGGATCCATATTCCCGTCGTCGTCTTTTTACTATAGTCTTGAAGCCCTTGATCGTGGAGATTTTCAACTGGTTTCTTGCGCTCGTAGATTATTGGGGGAAATCCCCCTGATGAACCTTCTTTTTTAGATGTTGACGTTTCTAGGCTTTATCCTAACGCCCGTTTTAGTTCTGAATCTAGTTCTGAATCTAGTTCTGAATCATCTAGTTTTGAATCTATCATTTCTGATCACAGGGTACCTCTTCGATCGAGGATGGGGAAACATCAAAGTAAAAGTGAAGTTTATAAGCATAACTCGGGCAGCATTCGAATCAGGGAACAAATTATTGATGAGAAGGACGTTGAAAATGAGTTTAGAAAATCTCGTCTCTCCTTTTCTGTCGATTGCCCGAGTGGGTATGACGCCGAGCCGAATGTGATCGGTGAAGATGAGATAAGGAAGTATCGTGCTCGATTCGACTTGGATGACTCAGTTACACTGTCTCCTGCCGGTGATAGAGCTGCAAGGAACCCTCCCCCGGGCATGGTGGTAATTTATAGGTCCATGCTTTGTTACGGCGTCACTCTTTCTCTTCAGCCATTTATTGCCTGGTTTCTAGCTGAAGCAAGGATCGCTCCAGCCCAACTGGCCCCGAACAGCTACAAGATCTTGATGTGCATGTGGCATATGTGGAGCCGGATGAACCTGTCGCCATCTTCCCTGAGTGAAATCAAGCACATCTACACACTAAGGCAATCTGGTCGGAAAGAGACTTATTTTCTCATGTCTAATCCGCTAGATTGCTGGGTCCCTGAGGGGACAAAAGTGAATCGGGGAGTTGACACCTCCGATGATGCCAAAAAGAGGAGCTTTGTATGGGGATTCCCTTCGTCCAACAAGTACTGAAAGAACAGTTGATTTTTTACCGGAGGGAACCTTAGACTTCAAGTTACTCTTTTGGCCGGGGAGAATCGGACGGTGCTAAAGGTTCCCCATTTTTTCTGTTCCCCTGATGTATGGAACAAGAAAAAACTTGAATTTTGCGATACTGAGCTAACCAGACTTGCTCGGGTTGCAGTTCGCACTTTGGAAAAAATGAGCAGGTCTTATCTTTTTAATGAGAAGAAGATGATAGATCTTGGCTTCTTTAGCCAGATTTCTGGCTACTACAGGCGATGTAAGTGATCTTTCTACCCCCTCCCCTCCCCCCCCCCCCCCCACCTTTTTAAATGTAGCTTTCTATATTCTGACTTGATTCTTATCACCTTTTTTTTAAAGTGTATGACCCGGACATCGTCTGGGACATCTAAGCTCGCCAGGTCAAATCAATTCTTCAGGCGAGCCAAAAAGAAACTTCTCTTCAAAACAAGGAAGGTATTGCCCCGCCTGAGTCGGATGAAGAAACTGAAGAGGCTAAAGCAAGGATCCCTGAGTACGTCCCCGATGAAGTCGTCCAGTCGACCATAGGGGAATCTAGTGGTCCGATCGGCCCAGTTGACCACACTCAAAAATTGCCTGAAGATGGCAGGAGGCAAAGTGATGGTCTTGGTGAGGGGCCCGGTGAGTCGAGCTCCCCGGTTGAGGTTTCTACCAAGCGGTTGAGTGTTGGGGATGGAGATAAAATCTCTGATGGATAAGTAAATATAGATCCTGACTTTTTTGGGTCATTCCGAGATGATTAACAGGAAGACCCTTCAGCTGATCTCGGCTTCCACCGTACTCGGGCTGAGAAACGGAAAGTGGTCGATTCTCCTGCTCGTCCTCATAAGGTCCCTTGGGTAGTTTCATTCATTGACTCAAGTGATGAAGATACCGATGCTGAGATTCCCCTGAACGTTCATGTTGAAATAGCAGGAGCGAAAACTTCTGACCCGAATAGGGGCTTCTTCCCTCCCGAGGTTGAAGATGTAATGGCTGAACCTTCGGATGGTCCTTCCTATCCTTCTCCTCAGGATATTCTAAAGGCGATGTCATCTGGTCGGGCTTTCATCAGGGATGATCACTAGAGCCATTTCAGGGAAGTTTCTTTATCGAGCTTGAAAATACAATCATGGTTAAATGCTCAAGGCTAACCTAGAGGGTGAATAGGTTAGACACATTTTTTGACTCCCTTAGAAACAAACAAAAGTTTGTCCCTCTATATTGCTTGTATCACAATATATAAATTAATTAAAGACAATTAATCAATATATAAACACAATGAAAGTGTGATACAAACAAATAATTAATACACATACACAATCAATATTATAAAGAGGAAGTCAACATACATAAAGAATTCTATCCACAATCCAAATATTAAAGAGATAGGGATAGAGAAAAGTTGACACAAGATATAACGTGGTAAACCTCCAAAGAGGAAACATCCACGGGCTAGCAGCCACCGGTAAACAAAATCCACTAGTAGATAAGACAAGTACAATCTCTCAAGTTACCTCTTCACCTAGAAACTACCCTCATATCCTACTCTAGAAGTTGCCACTCTATGCTCAACAATCCGAGGCTTCACACCTCTTGTCAAGACTTCCTTGCTCACCTTATCCGGATTTTCACAACCCAAGGCAAGACTTCTTGCTCAACTATCCGAGTCTTCCAGACTCTAGTCAAGACTTCCTTGCTCACCTATCCGAGTTCTCCCAACTCTAGGCAAGACTTCTTGTTCGACTATCCAAGGCTTCAAACCTCTAGCCAAGACTTCCTTGCTCGAAAATCCAAGGCTTCACACATCTTGCCAAGACTTCTTGCTCAACACCATAGGTCTCACACCTATTGTCAAGACTTCCTTCTCACAAGACATCTAGGTGATCATGAATGCAAAACCCAAACAAGCACGCAACATAGAATGCTATGATCAACACATCCTATGGAAAATACTAGACATGAGCATGAATGCACAAATCACATATAATCTAGTTAATCGTGCATGTGAAATCAATCTAGATTATGTAAGATATGTTCAACATTAATCACAAACTAGATTCATGCATATCTCTAAACTTGAATCACAAGATATGATCAACAAATCACAAGATCAAGTTTAAATCACAAAAACCTAAAACATGCTAAAATCATATGACAAAGTAAAATAGATCTAAGCATAAGTTCTAGAGCATATTTCTAATTATAGATTCAACATATCACATGAATAGCTCAAAAGAGCATAAGCACATGTTTTATGTGAGAATTTCAGCCAAGATAGCCTAATACATGTGAGGAACTATTTTTCACAAAATCAATCAATCAAAGATCACAAAATAGTCCTAGAATCAAATCTAGCACAATACAATCCCAAACATGTTATAACATAGGCAAAATCAAAACCTAACTCAACATGTATGATTTCAATTAAAATTCAATCTAGCTTTGAAAGTGTTCAAAACACAAATCAAAACACTCACAATATACAAATATATGTAGAAGAATAAAACCCAAGGCAATTGATCAAGTTTTAAAAGAAAACTTAGAGAGAAAATCAATACCTTAGTTGATTTAGGTACAGTCCCGTTTTAGTATGATTAGACACCAAAAACAGCAGTAAAATTAACTTAAACCTTCAGAGAAAAGATGGAGGATGAATATATGAAAACTCTCAACTTTGAATCACTCAAATCTGAGTTCAAATGAATAAGTTATGGTATTTAGAAGGTGAAAACATTTAGAGAGAAAATTTCTGCAAACTTGATTAGAATTTCTTCTTAGAATGAAATGTGAGAGGGAGAGAGTTTATAAAGGAGTGGGAAAGAAGAAAGATGAAAAGAAAAAATTGCCCTCCTTTGTAAGTGCTCTCCCGAGATGGCGCGTGGGTATCTTGGGGCAGCAAGGTTGTGTGGCCGAGATGGCCACGTGCCATCTCGGGCATGCACACCTCCATGGCCTTTTGGCCATGGTGCATTCCCCTCGCGCTCCCTCACGTTCTTCAACCGTTATCCGGCCTTTGAACTTGGAATTCAAATATTTTTATGGATTACGAACCATAACTCTCACACGGACATGGACATATAAGATACTCAAACCAAAAAATAATAATTCGACTCGATATACAAAGACGAAGACAATATATGAAACATGAGTTGAAAGTGTAGTATCTTTTGACTTTGAACTTGAAATCAATAGTATGAGTAACCAAAATAACGGAACTCAATCAAGAATGATTTAAGACTAAATCAAAGTTCAATATCCATGTTATACAAACATATACACACACAAACACAATTCACACTAGAATGCAAAATACTTGGAGATAGTTTCCAATCATGCATATTCCAAAACATGTTATTTCCATACCAATGCATGAGCATTCATCTTCAAGTGTGTGAATGTTTTATACATGGTGCACAACGATGCAGGGACACATATGAATGAATTGTATGTGTGTGCCTATAAAGGTGCACAATGATTCAGGGACACAAATGTATGATATGTGTGTGTGTGTGCCTATAATGGTGTACAACTATGCAGGGACACAAATGTATGATATGTGTGTGTATGCCTAAGCCTTGTAAGGGAAAAATAAGGTCTTAGTATACCTTTATAGAACCATATTGCATCCTTTCTCTTTGAAGACTTAGAACTTGCTTTGACTTGTTGTTTCTTCTTCCTTGAAGCTTGAATCATCATGAACCTAAACAACTAAGTCATTACAAGTAAACATCATTTTGATATAGAATTCATGCCAACACAAACTAAAACCTAACAGAGCCATTTTCAGAATATTTTCAGAATATTTTCAACTGCGCATCTTATGTAAGTTTATTCCCAACTCTTTTTTTTTGTCTTGTTTGTTAGATTTTTAATTTAACTTCCATGTAGATGGTGGCCGAGTTTGCTGAGCTGGTTTAGACGCAACAACATCAAGCCAATCGAATAAGACGTCTTGACGCTTAGCTGAAGGAATGTGAGGATAGCCGTGCTCGGGTCGAATCTGCTTATCAAAAAGATGTGGGTTCTGCCCAAATGTTTGTCGACCACTGTTTGGCCAAGCAAGTGGAGGCCAAGGAAAGAGCTTCTTTGGCAGAGGAGAAAGCTATGTCGCTTCAAAACTTATTGTCCTCTGCCCAGGAATCGATGCTTAAAGCCGAACAGGAAGCGAAGCAGTCCAAGACGTCCTATGAGCAGAAGATCAAAGACTTGGAACGCCAAGCATTGACGGTCGAGTCCCTATCCAAGGAGGCCAGGCAGGAACTTGAAGTCCAGGGGGTCAATTGTTTCAAAATATCCCCTGCTTATGACACCCTTCTCCTTCGGGAATTTCAGGGGGGTTAGTTTCAGCTGGTAAATTTTTCAAGGTTAAGAATCGGGCAACTGAAAAAGCCCGAACCAACTGGGAGCTATCGATCAAGAACTATGTGGACCAGTCCCTAGAATCTTTTCAGACTCAGATGAAAGAATGGAGAGCTTATTGCCATAATCAAGGCAAAGAGCCTCATCCTATGCATTTTGAGGTTCCATCAGAGCACTCTTTTTTGACCTTTTATGCCAGTCAGGAACCGGGCGTAGAAGGTTTGGTGTCTGATGTTGGCTCTATCCCTGGAGAAGATTGCAGCGAATGGATGGATGAATTGATCGACATAATTACTTGGCCTTCAAATGAAATTCGCCTCCGTGAGTACGAAATGGTGTCCGACCCGAGCATCGACAAGAGTTCTAAATCCTCCTCCTAGCCTTAAGTCATCTTTGTAAAGATTCACCTTTGTAAAGATTTTTATCAATGAAATTTTGTGTTTAACTATAATTCAGAAAACCAAGTGGTTTAATCCAACTCATTGCTCAAGAAATTTCACCAAGTACCAAATATCTTATTTAACTTGGTTTTATTATTTGGAGTCGCTTCTAAAGCCGAGTATCTTATTGAACTGGCTAACACGATCTCTACCAAATCTTGTTGTGCCAAGTATCTTATTAAACTGGCTAATGCAATCTTTTTGTGCCAAGTATCTTATTAAACTGGCTAATTTTGCCCAAGTAACTTCACCGAGTATCTTATTAAACTTGGTTTCGTTACCCAGAGCTACTTTTAACTCCAAGTATCTTATTAAACTGGCTTATATTAACCGAGCCTTCTTGAAACAAGCGAGTAGATTTACTCGTATTTTATACTCGGGTTATTACCTAAACATTACATCAAGGCTCACCATGATCATATGTTCGAGTCCTCACACAAATTACCAAGGACGTCTCCCCAGTTTTGTCTGTGCAAGGGTTTACCGAATCGTTAAGCTTTTCATACCGCTTAACACAGCTGCGTATTTCACTAAAAAAATTCCCGACAGCGCCCCGAGCCGTTTTCCAGAATCTGGTGCATCGGGTTTGCCTTTTTGCTAAGGTCGACTGACCTTGCTCGGCTGGCGTGTTCCTTTGAGCTTCTCCACCCATTCGAGAATTAATAGTTCCGAGTATTCTATTTGCATGTTCTTATTATCATGCTCGTCTTTCATATGTTCTTATTATCATATGCTTTATATTTCGGAAATCCCGAGTTTGATTTTTATTTATAACTGCAAAACCAACAATGATTTAAATTCCAAAGCTAATAATTAACCTAACTAAAATTGTCCTAACTAAAATGGAAACAAAATTTTAAGGATAGAAAATCTTCAAATATTGGGCGTTGCACGGTCGGGATAAGACCCCCCCATCAGGTCGTGCAATCCAATATGCTCTATGGCCAGTTACTCCTTCAATTTTGCATGAGTCTTCCCAATTGTCAGCCAAGGAACTTGCAGCTTTATTTTTTGTATTCAGCGACACCTTTCTGAGTACCAGGTCTCCTAGTTGGAATTTTCTAACTCGAACCTAAGAATTGTAGTGGTGAGCTACTCTTTGTTGATATGCCATATTTCGTATTCGGGACTTCTCCCTTTTCTCTTCCAGCTCATCTAGACTTTGTAATAGCATATCAACATTCTAATCTTCATCATATAGCCTAACCCTGGGTGATGTATATGAGGTTTCTATGGGGATAACAGCTTCTGTTCCAAAAGATAAAGTGAATGGGGTCTCTCCTGTTGAAGTTCTTGCTGTCGTCCGATATGCCCATAACACCTCAGGGAGTTTTTCCACCCTGCTTCCTTTCTTGGTATATAGCTTTGCTTTGAGTGTATGCTTAATGATTTTGTTTACTGCTTCAGCTTGTCCATTTGTTTGAGGTGGGCAGGTGAAGCGTAGTAATTGGCAATTTGGTACTCTTTGCACAACTGTCTGAATTTCAGATTATCGAACTGAGTGCCGTTGTCAGTGATGATAGTGTTTGGGACTCTAAACCTGTAGAGTATATTTTTCTTCAAGAAATTTGTGGTATTTGCTTTTGTGATATGCACTAAAGCTTCAACTTATGCCTATTTTGTGAAATAGTCAACGGCTACTATTGCATGCTTCGCTCCACCCCCTGTCTCTACGGGCATTGGGCCAATTAAATCCAAGCCCCACATGGAAAATGGCCATGGGGACGTAAGGTTTCTAAGTTGTTAGGGGGGTTGTCGGATATCATTAGCAATCCTTTAGCATGTATTGCAGCTTTCCGAATATCGATGTGCATCCGAGAATAAGGTGGGCCAATAATAACCTTGCCTAAGTACCTTGTGTGCTAAACTTTTTCCCCCAGTATGGTTTCCACATACTCCACCGTGGATTTACTGTAGTATCTTATATGTATCTTTCTCTGATATACATCTTTGGAGTGTTCTGGAAAACCCCATTCTGTACAGTTCTCCTCCGATTAATGTGTATCTTACCAAACGATACCTGATACGTTTGGCTTATAGGGGATCTTCTGGGAGTACGCCTTCTTTCAGGAACCGTTTTAGCTGAGTCATCCAACCGTCTGTCGGTGTTCGGATTTTTGAGATTTCAAAGTTTTTTGGCTCAGTTGTGCTCGGTTTGAGGAGATGTGCAACCATAATAGTTTTTGGCCTGATTGTGGTCAATACTGATGCTAGCTTGGACAAGGCATCTGCCTTTTCATTCTCCTCCCTGGGGATCTGGGCAATCTTATTTTCTTTGAATTTCTGAAGGAGTTATTTTGCTATGTCACGATAAGCTATCATACCTTCATCTCTGACTTGGTATTCGCCCAAGACTTGGTTGACGACTACCTGTGAGTCGCTAAATATCTCGACCTCGTCTGCTCCGAGGGCTATGCAAACTCTGAGTTCAGCTAGTAACGTCTCGTACTCGACTTGATTATTTGTTGCTTTGAAGTTAAATCTCATGGCACACTCGGCATCATCTCTTTCCGGGGTGCATATTACGATCCCTGCCTCGCTACCGTGAGTGTTTGAAAAGCCATCGACATATAATTTCCATGGGAAATTTTTTACCAACATCTTTTTTGCTTCTAAGTTTAGTTCTGTGAACTCTACTATAAAATCTGTCATTGCTTGGCCTTTGAGAGATGTCTTGGGGATGTACTAGATATCGAATTCACTTAGCTCGATTGCCCATTTGGTTAGTCTTACTGAAATTTCTGGCTTCTGTAAAATTTACTTAAGTGGGCAGTCGGTGAGAACCTGGATTGTATGTGCCTGAAAGTATGGCCTTAGTTTTCTTGCTGCCGAAACCAATGCTAGCGCCATTTTTTCTGCCTGTGAATACCTGGTTTCTGCTGGAAGAAGTGCCTTACTGGTATATTACACTGGCCTCTGTACTCCATTTTCTGTTCTAACTAGATCTGAGCTTGCTGCTAATTCTGTAATTGATAAGTACAGGTGGAGTATCTCTCCCATTTTTAGTTTCGAAAGGATGGGAGCTTGCCCTAGGTACTCTTTGATTTTTAAGAATGCCTGCTCGCATTCTTCGTTCCATTCGAGTCTTTTTCCTTTTTTAATCACTTTAGAAATGGGAGAACATTTGTCTGTGGCTTTTGAGATGAATCTACCCAAGGAAGCTAAGCATCCTGTTAAGTGCAACACTTCTTTTAGCATCCTTGGTGAGGTCATTTTTTGTAGGGATTGGATCTTTTCAGGATTTACTTCGATTCCCCTTTGGTGAACTTGGAAACCTAGGAACCTTCCTGAAGGAACTCCAAATAGTCACTTGTTCGGATTCAGCTTCATTTGGTATCTCCTCAAAACGTCGAATGTTTCTCGTATGTCTGAGGTATGCCTGTTTGCCGAGATGCTCTTTGTCAACATATCATCTATGTAAACTTCCATGTTTCTTCCTATTTGGCGTGCGAAGATTCTGTTGACCATTATTTGGTATGTTGCCCCTGCATTTTTTAACTCGAAGCGCATTACTGTGTAATAGTATAAGCCCTAATCAGTTGTGAACGCCGTTTTTTCTTCGTCAGCTTTATTCATCCGAATTTGATTATATCCTGAGTAGGCATCCATGAAACTAAGTAATTCGTGGCCGGAGGTGGCATCAACCAGTTGGTCTATCCTTGTCAATGGAAAACTGTCTTTTGGGTATGCTTTATTCAAATCTGTGAAATCTACGCATATTCTCCACTGGCCATTTTTCTTTTGGATGAGGATTACATTAGCTACCCATTGAGGGTAGTTGATCTCTCTAATTGACCCTACATCGAGTAACTTCTCTGCTTCCTGTTTGATTGTCTGGCTTCTTTCGAGATTGAGTGGCCTTCTCTTTTGTATTACTGGCTTTACATTCGGGTCTACCACGAGATGGTGAGATATTATTCAGGCATCTATCTCGACCATGTTTTCATGACTCCAGGTGAACACATCCTTGTATTTTTTGAGCAGATCAGTGAGGCTTTGTTTAACTTTCCCTTCTAAATTGGCCCTGATCTTGATCTTCTTATCTGGTTCATCTTCTTTCAAGAATATTTCTTCGACCGGGTCAATTTTGGACTCCTTCGGTTCTTCCCTTGGGTCAAATTCAAACGATAATGACTCTTTGTTCTGATTTAGCTGTGTTATGGTGCATACTTGTTCACCATTGTCTCTATCTTTGTAAACTGACAGATTAGCTTTTCGGGCCATCTCATGGGACCCCTTGACTACTCTGACCCCCTGTTTTGTCGGAAATTTGATCATTAAGGCGTAAGTAGCTGTTACGGCCTTAGTTTTATTCAAGAATGGTCGACCTAACAATGCATTATAAGTCCAATTATCTAAGTCTACTACTATGAAATCGAGTAATACTGTTCTCTAGCAAGGTGCTACTCCAATTTTTAAGGGCAATTTTACCGTCCCGAGTGACCTGATCTCAATTCCTCCAAACCTTCTGAGGGGGGTATGAAAAGGTTGTAAATTCTTTCGGTCCAATCTGAGCTGGTCGTAAACAACTACATTGAGAATATCTGTCGAACTACCATTGTCTATTAAAAATCTCTTGACTTTCCTGTGTCCAATTCGGGCACTTATGATCAGGGCGTCATTTGGTCGAACATCGACCCCATGTGAGTCAGCCTCTGTGAATATTATTGGGTTTCATCCTTCCTTTACCCTTTTCGGGTCTGGTTCGACAGAGTTGACGTCAAAGTTCTGTCTTGCCTCCACTAGTTCTGTCTTGCCTCCACTGCTTCTCTGATTTCATGTGTTCGTTCTCGGTTACTTCTTCCAATTGATGGTCCCCCAAAGATTGTTTGTATTACCTCATTGGCCTTGGGGCTGGCCCTTTGGTTTTGATCGGAGCTATGATCGGTTCTAGTCTCTTTCTTTGTTTCTAGCCTCTCTTCTCTTTTCAAGATTATATCTTGTAAGTGTCCTTCCCGGATGAGGGTCTCTATGTAATCTCTGAGCTGGTAACACTTGAAAGTCTCATGACCGGTTTCCTTATGGAATCTGCAGTATTTTATTATATCTCGTCGGGCAAACTGAGACTGTCGGCGTGACTCTTTTACCAGATTCTTTTCTTCCAGTATGGCCAGGATTTCTTCCTGTTTTTTTTTCGGAGAGGGGTGTAGTTTGTGTATTTTCCTTGGAATTTCTAAGTGGTCTAGTCAGCACTACGCTTGTTTCCTCCATCATTGCTTTTTTCTTTGCCATTTCCTTTTTGTTTTCCCTTTTGGTTCTATACCTTTGACTCGGCATCCTTTTGTTCGTGTTTTCCTCCTTGCATGTAGCATCCTCCTGTGGCTAACTCCTCTTCTTCGGCTAATACATATCCTCCCACCATGTCCATCATATATGCATATCTGGTTAGACAGGCCCTTCTTAAGTCAAAAGATAGTCGTCCATTCTGTAAATTGTTTATGAATGCAACAATTATTGCTTCATCGTTTGCACTGCCGATTTCTGATACCGCCTAGCCGAATCTTCTCAGGTATTTCTTTAGCGACTCATCTTTCCCTTGTTTCAGCTGAGAAAGGTAAGCCACTGATTTCTTCCTATGAACGTTGCCCAAAAATTGTCTTGAGAAACTTCTGCTTAATTCACCAAAACTTTCGATGCTTGTTGGGGGCAATCTTTCGAACCATCTTGAGCCTATGTCTCCTAGAGTCTGTGGAAAGTTGAGACATAATAAGGAGTCGATGTGGGCGTACTGAGCCATAGCACTTTTATACTATCTGACGTGTTCTTTAGGATTTGTATCTTTCTTGAACTGTTCCACGTGCGACATCCTAAATCTTTCTGGGAATAGGTTTCGCAGGATGTCCCTAGTGAATGGACTATCAGAATCGTCATCGGACAAGTCATTGTACCCATAACGTCTAACCAGTGCTTCCATTTGACGTCTATTGTTTTCAACTTCTCGGGTCAGGCTCTGAATTACAACGTCTTTATCTCCCACTGGATCTCCATGATGGTTAACCCGCCGAGTGACTGTCATGCCTTTTTCAAGCTCCTCTTCACTTTGTTGCCGAGCCTCACGAGTTGATCCTTGCAGGCGTATAGTTCCGTGACAGCGTTTAAGATGGTGCCGATCACTATCCTTTGATGACGACCGATCCCTGTGTCGGTCATGCTTGCGGTGTCTAGTATGGGCTATCTGATCATGGCTCTGCCTCTGGCGTGGTTGCTTCTTTTCGGTTGTTTCACGTTCAGCCTGATTAATTGGAACAGAGTTCCTTCTGGCTTCTGGTATATCTGGTTCTGACCCAACTATAGCCGAACAAAGCCTTGTAAATGGAGGATTAAGAGGTTACGCTTCTTCTGCAGCTAGTAGATCAACTTCTTCCTTCGCCGCGTCCACTACCAACTGTTGTAGTGCCTCACGGAAACGTCGTGTCAGGTCTTCACTGGTAGGAGGGATTTGTTGGATCCCTGCCAGAGACGTTGGTTGGTTCTTAGTTGTGGCGAGATCTGGTGAACTATTACCAATATGAACATTATCTTGAGTTTTTTGGATATCCCCAGAACTGTTTCTACTTCCACTTCCCGCAATTACCTTTAATCAAATCGGAGGTTCGACTCTCTCCTTCTAGTGCCAATTGTTGACGCCGATTTTTTGATGTATGAAAAAGTCAACAAGATTGGATTTTAACCGTGATCTCAAAGAGAAAGAGAAAGAGAAGGAGAAAGTAATTGAACACAAGATTTACGTGGTAAAACTCCGATGACCGGAGAAACGTCCACGGGTGGTTGAATAAACAACCGAGCCAAAATCCACTATTGAAATAAAGATTTACAACTCTCGATCTCTCTTTTTTCTCTGTATTCTTCTATATCTTCTTATGACGAGATTATGGGTCTATTTATATGTGCATAGAACTCTAATCCTTTTTGTACAAGTAATGAAAGATTTTTATATTTAATTATGATTGGTTACTTGTTTGGAGTAGTCTGTCTTCTTTTCTATTTCGGAGATTTGTATAGAGATTGAATGAGACTCTAGTGATATAGTCCAGTTAGGACTTATTTCCTTATAAATGGGTAGTCTTTTTGAAGAAATAAAATTGTTGCCTGATTTGGAACCTTTTTTCTGTTTGGTATTCTATTCTTCTTGGAATTCTTCTTCGACGCGGATATCTTTGCGTATTTTAACATGATTCTTGGTTCGCACGCGAGTTATGTGCTGGGCTTCTTTATTCGGGTTTCTTCATATTTGTCCCGAGTAGAAAACGATGTTAGCTAATCCCGAATGACGTCATTTGATCTCGAGTAGAACATGACATCAGTTGATCCAGAGTGACGTCAACTGATCCCGAGTAGAAAATGACGTCAACTGACTCCGAGTAGGTTTTGCTCAATACTTGTTTTTATACTTACTCGGTTTCCTCTTCTTTGGTGATATCTTACGAGATAGTTTCTAAATGCCTATTCGGATGTTCAACTGACAATTTTATCATCTTTGTCGATGACGTGTGCATCTAATAAAATTTACATATGACAATCTGAATCCGTCCCGCTCATTTAGAAATGGGGATAGATACGGGGATGGATATTGGGGTATCCATACCCAATCCGATCCATTGTCATTCCTATCCCCAAGTTAAAAAATAAAAATAAATTGCAACATTTTCATTTATCGGAACACGTGTACTGATTAATTATTTAATAATCCTTTACTTACAAGGATGAAGTTATCATAAACACATCAAATTAAGTTTTGGAGTTGATAAGAATTTGTACCGAAATAAAACGATTGAAAAAGATAGGAATTTGAGCAACTATGAAAGCTCTAATATTTGTAAATCTACAGAAATGTTTGGTTAACGGTTACAACTTACAACCCAATTAAGGTAAAATGCCATATTAAATGATAATAATTAATGATAATAGAAAGAAAATAGAATGTTTTATTGGTTGCCGGTCAGCTTCTCACCATAATATTAAATATTACAGATGGGGAATTGTTTCTTTGCCATGTCCAACCATTCAATTATAGGTTGAAATATTGTTTGTTACGCCATGTAAATGGATTGGATAGCTTCACCTAAATGATCTACCATATATATATATATATATATATATATATATATATATATATATATATATATATATATATATATATATATATATATAAATCGTTTAATTTGTTGTAATAATTTTTCATTAGTAAGTTAATTAATTTGAATTTTAAGAGAGTAGGATTATATATCAACGCCCGACGTGGCTTACTGGCAAATTATATTCATTTAGGGGGTGTTGGTTTTTTATCTTAAGTCTAAAAAGACATAAAAAAACATTTTGTTTGGTTTTTTTTTTTTTCAGACCTTAAGTCTGAAATAGTATAAAAAAATCGTTAGAAATCTTAACTTATATCTAAGGTCTAAAAATCATATCTAACTTTAACCCATTTTTTCTAAAAATATCCCTAATCTTCATAATATTACAAAATAATATAAGAAAAAAACAATAAAAATTAAAAAGGGATATGGAGGTGGAGGTGGCCAACCTCCACCCAGATCAAATTTAAAAAAAAATTGTTGAAACTTCAATTTGGAGAAGAATCTCCACTTTTATAAAAATACTTTTGAAAAAAATTACTGTAAAATTGGAAGAGTTTGACTATGGAGATTTGTCTCCAAAAAAAAATTTAATTTTAAAAAAATTTGTTTTTTTTATTACAAATCTTGCTTCACATTTTTTTTTCTTATTTAATTTTATTTTTAATAATAATTTCATTGACTTTATTTTAAATACAAATACATCAAATTAACAGTCATTAAGGGTATAAGTGTCTTCATATCAGAAGATACTGATATTCAGACCTCGAATATAAAAAATAAACATGTTACCGAAATTCAGATTTCAGACACTTTTCAGATTTCAGTAAAGTGTAGATATATTCAGATTCCAAATAAAAAAACAAACACCCCCTTAGTTTGATTATATCTTAAGTTTGAAGTTTGAGTCCCCACATTGGAGACAGTAAACATATACTTAAGTGGAGGAGAGATTTGGAGATGTTGAAAGTAAATTAAGCAATGAGGAAGAGTGTCTTTTGCTAAAGAAAGTGCTAGTCATGTGGGTGACCTTGACTGTGTACTGCTTACGAGTCATCAATGAAAATAGTTTCTCTCTGTTTATCACTTTCCAAAGCATGATAAGGTTACGCTTGATATTGTTTTGCTTATAAAATAATCCGTCTTAGTTTAACTTAATGAATAATCAGCTTACCAGATAAGTCGATAGTTGTTTAGTAAATTTACTTTATAAATAATCAATTTTTAAAAAAAGTAAAGAAAAAGTGTTCGATAAACTTTAATTGATTATGGAAAGTTACTAAAATGGATATTAAAATGTAATATATTATTCAAATATTTTTTTGCTATTTATTTTTTTGTTTAAATTAAAAATACTCATATATATATTTATGCAATTTAATATTCTACTAAGTCAACTCGCTATTCTCAATACAAATATACTGGGTCAACTCGGCCTTTTTAGTCAAATCTACTGAGTTAACTAGCTCTCACTCAATCTTCATCAATGTAATCTCTGCAACTCAGGCTCAAAATCTGCCACTATCTGCAACTCCATCGGGTTCTCCATCGAGAATGTCGTCATCCTTCATCCTTTGCCGCTGGCATCGTCTCCCTCGCCGCAGAAGTACAAGCTTTGAAATTGTGAGATTTTGTCCCGGATTCGTCATGAAATTGGAGGATTCAATCATGAAATGGAGGAGGCTTCAATCGTGCCTTCAAGAAGCAGAACCGACATCTCTAGTGTATCGGAATAGCGAAGGAACGGAGATACCGGACATGGAGGCTTCAATCGCGAAACGGAGATGTCGGAGATGCAGGAGGCTTCAATCGCTATCCATTGCTAAGGAGGTCCGTCCTTCGGCTTCCGTAGTCGGTGGTGGCCACCACCATCGAGCATTGGTCAGCCATAAGCCCACCACTGTACAATTGTTAAAAAAGAATAATTTATTAAATTTCAGTTTAAAAAAATAATATTAATTCAAAAAACAAAAATATCATTATTAAATATAATGGTGTTATTGTCTTTATATTAATATAGTAACGGTATTATAGACATTTCAAAAATAAGAGGATAGCTTCTCTGATAATCAGCTTCAAAAGTAACCTCCAGCTAGCTTCTCAAAAGCTGATTATTAGAAGAGCAAATTATAAAATAATCAGCTTCTGGAAAGTTTACCAAACACTAATATACTCAAAACTTGAGAAATAATCATTTATTTCTCAAGTAAAAGCATTACCAAACATAGCTTAACTATCATGTATATATATATATTTACCCTTAGATCACAAAAGATTTTAAAGCCTGTGAATAAGGGGTGTTAGTTTTCGGTTTGATTTAGGCTGAAGCTCAATGTCAAACAAAACCAATATGAATCAGTTTGATTATATTTCAATCTAAACCAAACAAATATGATTTTTCAAACTGATTCAAACCAAACCAAAAAAGGTCGAGTTGGTTTGGATAGGTTCAATTTAGATTATAACTCAATTTTTTTTGGAATTATAATATAAAAATATTTAAATAAAAAATCATAAAATAAAATATTAATTATATATATTTATAAAGGAAGTTCAGAAAAATCAAATGAGTAATTACAACACACACATATATATATACATGTATATATACCCCGATTAAAGACATGTTTGATAGCATCTATACTTTTGAAACCTTAATACATCAATCAATCAAAAGAATTGAATCAAAACAAATAAATAAACTATAAAATATTAAAGTAAGCAGTAAAAGCTATAAAACCTGGATCGAATAGAAAAAGGAAATTGAATTTTATATTTTAGTTTTGCTTTCTAAAATATGTGGTTTGGTTTGGATTGATGAATTATTTCACTCAATCCCAAACCGTACCACCTGTAATCGGTTTGTCCAAAAGATAAACCAAACCACCAATTTTTTATATTTGTAATCAATCAAACCCAAACTTTAGGGGTTGGGTTGTTTGGTTCGGTTTAACGGTTTTTTTGTACACCCAATATTTCTCTCTCTCTCTCTCTCTTTATATATATATATATATATATATCATTATTAATCTTTCACTAAGTTAGTGAATTATATTTCATTAAGTTAGTGATAATATACTGCTCAGTCTAGAAATTTTCATTAAATTTACTCGAGTTTAAGAGATTCACATGAATATTATTTGAAAATGATTAAATTAAGTCAAAACTTGTTAATATCTAGTTACTCAATTGTGTAAATATGAGTAATACTAGATTATTCAATTAGTACGGCAATTGTATTACATGCACTGACATAAGAATATATATAGAGAGAGAGATTCACATGAATATTATTTGAAAATGATTAAATTAAGTCAAAACTTGTTAATATCTAGTTACTCAATTGTGTAAATATGAGTAATACTAGATTATTCAATTAGTACGGCAACTGTATTACATGCACTGACATAAGAATATATTTTTATTTTTTTTTTTGCTTTTGACAACATAATTATCTACAAGAGAATATATTGATACCCAATCAACATAATATAATATGGATGTGTTTGGTTGGAAACTTGGGATGTAACATAAAGTAAGTAAAATAAGGAGATAGGTAACTAGATAACTAACTGAATGGATTAAGCCATATAGTGAAATAATTAATTACATATCTCAAACAAAGATACTAACAAATGATATGATATATCACTACCAAAAAAAGGGTCACTGGGACGATTTTTTTTTCCGTCCCTATAGACCTATTGGGACGAAAAAAATTCGTCCTAAAATTCATCGCCTCAGATGGATCGCAATAGCCTCCTTGGGACGAAAATTCAAATTCGTCCCTAAAGAGTACCTATTGAGACAAAACAAAAATATATTAAAAAATTTATCATTTTGGAACGAATTCTAAATTTCGTCCCAATAGATATACTATAGGGACGAAATAATTTGTCCCAATAGTACATCTATTGGGGCAAAATAAATCGTTCTAATAGTATATCTGTTTCGTCCTAGTAGAGTAAGATATAAAATAAATTAACATCATGATCTCATGACACATCATCACACACTAGCACCATCTAGCCTTTTTCATTATGTTTGGTGGGTTTTGGGATCAAAACCCAACACAAATGACAGCCTTGACCGCTGGACCAAACACTTTAATTAACTAATATTAGACATGACCACGATTCGGTTTGAACCGTGGAACCGAACCGTAACCGTGTGAAATGAACCGTAACCGTAACCGTAACCGTAACCGTAACCGTAACCGGAACCGTGGAACCGGTTTTGGAACCGGTTTCGGAACCGTAACCGGAACCGATTTCGGAACCGTAACCGGAACCGATTTCGGAACCGTAACCGGAACCGTAACCGTAACCGTAACCGGAACCGGGGGATTGACAGTTCGGTTCCGGCTTTTTCTCTTAAAAAACCGGCTAGGAACCGGCGGTTCGGTCCCGGTTCAGGAACCGCCGGTTCCTGGCCTTTATTTAAAAAAAAAATTGATTTTTTTTAAAAACAGCCGTTGGGCTCCAACGGCTCAAAAAAAAAATTAATTTTTTTTTCTTTTCCCCTTTAATTCTTTATTTCCTACAAATACCCCCCTAATTCATTTCTTATCATACAATTGCTCTCTCAAGTCTCAACTCTCTCTCAAATCTCAATTCTCCTAATTCTCTTCAATTATCTTCCAATTAGTCAATTATTTATTTGTTTATATTTAGTGTATTACAATTATTATTTTTTAAAATCATTTTAAAATCCTTGTCAACAATTGTTATCTTAATTTTTTTGAAGAGTTTATTAACAAATTATTTTTTTCGATGGCAAGTGGAAGTGGAAATGGAAGTGGAAGTGGAAGTGGAGTAAGAGATATTCCACCAAGGCATTCCGTTTCCAGGACCGGTAAGGGCCGTATGTCGGAGCCGGATCCCATCCAACCGGATAATATCGGTTTTGATGACACCGCTTACCATGAGTTCCTACAACGGCAAGCCTATATTGAATCTCTAAACTATCCAATCAATCTAAATCCCCCTTTAATAATTTCTGAACCCAATTCTAGCCAGCCTAGCGCCCCTAACCCTAGCCCTGGTAATATGACAAGCCAATCAGAAAATATACCCGATTTGCTGCAGATCCAAATTTTGAAGAGCCGGCAGAGAAGGATAAGAAGCATCTCAAATCTGATATATTCGTTCTCCACATGAAGAAAGTTACGAAACCGAATGGAACATGTTGGGCGGTGTGCAATTACTGCCCTAAAGAATACAAGTGGACTAAATCTGGAGGATACGGCACATATAGGAAGCATATTACGACCAGTCATCCAGTAGAACTTGCCAAGGGGAATGCACAATCTCAAATTTCCAGGTTTTCTACCCCTGACACTCAATTATTTAAATATAGTGATCAAGCTAATAGAGAAGAATTAGCTAGGATGGTAGCCGTAGAACATTTACCTTTTAGTTTTGGTGAAAAAGTTGGTTTTATTAAATATTGTCATAAATCATTAAATCCTGATGCATGTCGTGTCCCTAGGACCACTCTCACTCGTACAATGTATTATATTTATAAAAAGGAAAAAAAGATTTTAAAAAAATATTTTGCGAACTATATAGGTCGTGTTTCCGTATGTACTGATATATGGACTGACCATTGGAGAATGTATTCATACTTAGGTGTAACTTGTCATTATATGGACAAAGCATGGACAATACAAAAAAGAATTCTTGCATTTAGAGTTTTTGATGATGCACATACTGCTGATAATATTTATAAAAATATGAAAATCATTTTTGAAGAGTATAAAATTGAAAGCAAAATTTTTTCAATTGGTTTTGATAATGATTCTAATAATACAGCAGTTATTCCTGCTTTAATTGAATTATGCAAGCCTTATTTTAATAGTAAATTTTTTCATCAAAGATGTGATTGCAATGTTTTAAATTTATGCGTTCAAAAAGGTTTGGAAATTCTTCAAGCTTTTATTAAACCCATTAAAGAGGCCCTCTCATATTTGTGGAAACATCCTAATGTTATGAAAGCATGGGTAAGATTTTGTAAACAGGCAGGTAGACATCCCATTAGATTTTCTCGTGATGTTCCAACACGTTGGAACTCTACTTATAAATTGCTTTGTGAAAGTTATGAATATAGGGATTTATTAGTTTCTTTTATGCAATATAATGTTAGTCAAATCAATCTTTATGCACACCATTGAGATGTTTGTACAAAAATTTGTAATTTGTTAAAAGTTTTTAATAGTGCTACTAACAATTTATCAGGTATTTATTATCCTACTACTCAATTATTTATTATTGAGGGTTGTAATATTGCTGGTGCATTTGCTGACTGTTCATCTGATATACAATTACAGGCATGCATTGAAGCTATGAAAAAAAATGGTTAGACTATTATAGAAACTATTTACCTGCTTGCGTTGTGTTTTGACCCACGTTGTAAACTAGATGCATTGATAGATTATTTAATTATTTATTATAAATGTTTAGGTATACAATTAGAAATTAATACTTATTGTGCTGCAATTAAGATATTATTTTATCAGTTATATGATGAATATCGTAGAATTTATGGTCCATCATTAAACATTAGTGCTCCACAAAATGAAAATGTCTCCCAAACTCGATCTTCTGGAGTGTTGGGGGCAGGGTCTGCACTTTTATCCCAAAAGATCAAAAGATTGCAAGGTTCTTATTCTTCTTCATCAAGTCCGATCTCGTATGATGAGATAGAAACTTATCATAGTACCAATTTTTAGTTTATAGGAGACGATGATGTGGATAAATTTGATATTCTACATTGGTGGAGAGAACATGAAAAGCACTTCCCAATCTTGTCTATAATAGCCAAACAGATTCTTGCAACACCAGTTTCTACAGTAGCTGTGGAACAAGAGTTTAGTGCGGGTGGAAATATTTTGGACGCAAGACGGTCGCTTTTGAGTCCAGAATCAATTCAAGTTCAAGTGTGTGTTGATGATTGGACAAAGGTTAGATATAGACAGCAAGAAATGGAGCCAGAAGTTATTTATGATTTCTTCGATGATGATCACACCATCGGCACCGGAACGGATGGCAACGATTAGTTACAGACTTACAAAATTACATATGTAAAAGACAATAAAATGTAAAAGAACTACGTGGTCTTTGATTCCTCTAAACCCCGAGTCCGAGAGGATACGTAGGTAACTTAATTTTGGTACAAATTAAGTGCAAGACCATTTTTTTTTAATTTTTAGTTTTATACATTTATTTCAATTTATGTATTTAGTATTATTTTTTAAAATTTTAATTTCGGCTTACGGCTTTACACAATAAAATTCATTTACAATTTCATTTTATTACATGTCTTATGTTTTTGTATTTTTTTAAAAATGAGTATAAATGTATAATAAGAAAAAAAAAGGAACCGAACCGACAGAACCGGTGGAACCGGAACCGGAACCGGAACCAGAACCGCGGTTCCACGGTTCCACGGTTCCACGGTTCCACGGTTCCACGGTTCCGGTTCTGGTTCCGGTTCTGGCTCCTTCCAGAACCGGAACCGGTCGGAACCGGGGTCATGTCTAACTAATATTTGTACAATTATTTTATATATCATATACTGGTTGTTAAAATTTTATTAATGATTTTAAATCAAACTATTATTGGAAAAAACAATTGTTTGATAAATTTAAATTTTATTCCACTAATAAAAACTTGTATTTCAATGATGGTTTTGCACATCCCTTTCACACCTAGTGGTTAGGGGTTCGAGTCTTACTATTCGCATTTTATAAGCATGTGTTAAGAGTTTTCTCTGTTTGTAGGAACAATCCTCTCTTCGGTTGTGAGAGTTGTAGTCCATACGTAACCTCTCCATGATAATGAGAGTAGTATTCTGGGTCGTGCTTGTAGAGTCTTAATTAATTTCACCAGGTCTCGGCAATAGCTATATTTCAAGAAAAAGAAAAGATTGACATATTATAAAATTTTAATTTCTATCGGGACGATTAATTTTCGTCTTCTTACATTCGATTGTGTAGAGCTTAAACCATTAGACTACACAACTTCAACTTTTATAAATAATACAAAACTATTTATATATAATGTAAATATGTTATTAATTTTTTTTATTAAAATTAAAATTGTATTGAACAAATTTTAAAAAATTATTACTATATAATTTAAATTGATTCTAGTAATCTTTATAATTATTTTGTATGATATACAAATGGCTATTTAACAATATTTATTAGATAATAATTTATTAAACCATTAGTTCATTGGTTACAAGAAAGAATCAGGAATGAAACTCTCACTTCAGTAGAGATTTCTACCCATATTTGCTATTTATGAGTAAATTTACACATAATTATGTCGCCTCAATGATGAATTTTAATTTTCATCCCATAAAATGTCTATAAGGATGAAATTTGGAAAAGCAAAACCTGGTTTGTTAGGAACCCTATCGTCCCACTACCCACCCATCCACATCTCACTCTCATCACAACCTTCATCGCAATTGAACCTCATTTAATGTTTCTTTCACCACCAACATCGAACCACTCATCTGAAACTAAATTAAAGTTTATCCACTTTGTTACTGTTTCGAATTTATTAATTAAAACATATTATTTATATATAACCTTTATATGTTATTACATTTTTATTGTAGATTAATTCCAATAATTTCTTTTCTTGTTAAAAAATGTTTATTGTAGTATTTAATTAACTATTTTTTTTCAAATCACATATTGTTAGATGAAATGGTCTATCGTTAATCGTATACGGATTACAAAGACTTTCTTTACATTTTTCAATTTAATGGACAAATGTAATATTTGAATTCCTACCACAAAGGGAATGATAAATGTATAACAACTTTCTAAAAAGTAGTTTTGAATTTTAGTTTTGTATTTATTATATTTATAAAAATACAAATATATATATTTTCATAATTTTTTGAATTAATCTATAGTAATTAATATAAAAAATTAAATCAAATTTTATTATGATCTTTGCCTCTTAGAAAAACTTTTAAAAATAAAGACAAAAAATAAAAAATATAATCTCGATAAATCACTATCAGAAATAAATATTATTTTTTTAGTAAAATAACCTCTATTTTTTTCTTTTTTTCCCTTTTCTTTCTGAAAAAAAAAATGTTAAACTTTTTAGGGACGAATAATTTTCATCCCAATAGACATTCTACTGGGACGAATGATTAATTCCGTCCCAATACACATTCTATTGGGACAAATTATTTTCGTCTCTAAAAGTCTCGATATTTTTGCTCTTTTTAAGGACGAATAAATTTTTTATCCTAATAGACATTCTATTAGGACAAATATTTTTCGTCCCTAGAGTCTCGTCGAGTTTGTTATCTTTATGAACGAATAATTTGTTTCGTCCCAATAGATGTTCTGTTGGGATGAATTTTTACGTCCCTAAAATTTTCTTTAGATTTTAAACTTTTAGGGACAAATATGTTATTGCGTCCCAATAGATATTCTATTGGGACAAATAAAATTCTTCCTAATAAATTTCGTCCCTATAGCCCAATTTTCTTGTAATGTATATTATCAATTGTAGGTATGCTTTTTTAAAAAGAAAAACAAAAATTGTTGGTATGTTTTTTTTTTTAATTGAGATCTACTTTGATTAAAAATTTGGATTCTTAACTCATCTCATCTTTTTCATGACCTCATTTAATCTCATAATACATAAATATTGCAATGAATGTGTAGTTAAGATATGATTGGTTTTCACAATCACTTTATCAACAACCAATCACATATAAGAAATTTTTTTTTAATTAACAAAGGATCCAAATCCAATTAAACACTACAATTATAAAGTCCAAATATCATTTCTCACAATCATATTAGCAATAAGAAGGCTCTGTTTGGAAGAGTTTCTTCAAGTAGATGTTTTATGAGTAGATCTTTTAAAGTAAACCTTTTACAAGTAGAGCTTTTAATAGAAAGATGTTGGTCGTTTAGTTGTCAATTAAAAAAAGCTTTTATAAATAGTAAGATTACCAAAATATTCAAAAACTATTTTAAATGGTAGGGTTATATTAGATTTTTTAATGTTATTTAAAAAACTCAAAAAGATCTACTTGGAAAAACCTAAAATTTGAGCTTCTCCAAGTGGACGTAAAACAACTTTTTTAATCATCTAAAAGCTCTGTTGAGTGACAACCAATCGACACAATTTTTGTTTTTTTTTTTAAGTTTTTTTAATATTAAAAATACTCTTTTGACCAGTAGACAAACTTTTCCAAAAATGCACGAAAACCACTCTCTCAAATAAGAAGAAAACGTATCATTAGGTGTGGAGACAAGGGGCTGGCGGGGGCGACGAGCCCCAAACCAAATGAAAATAAATTTTTGATTAAAAAAATTCTACATTAATGTTAGACCATCTTCAATACATATGTTATTGTCAATATAAAAAAAAAGTGTAAAATATTATATTTGACACAACAATTTAGTATTATGCTCTAATGTATAGCTGTATTTAACATGATATTTTTATTATTTTATTAATTAAAATTATAAAAGTCAATATTTACCATTAATACATTCATTAAGTTGCTGAAAAATAGTTGGATGAAATATATTTGGATTGAAATATCATTAATGCACATTAAATTTAAATTATTTTAAATATTTAAAAAATATATATAATGATATTTTTGTAATTAAAAAAGATGAATTTATTTTTGTACCAAATTTGACATATGTTATACTGTGTGTTAAATTTGACACAAACTTTAGTATATGTCAAATTTAGACAGTATTTGGCACTGCATTGGAGGAAGGTTTTTAGACTCTATGCTAAATTTTAACATTGACATAAATTTGGCGGAGATGTTCTTAAATTTCACTTTGATCTTAAAATTATTATATTTTACAATAATGACCCTTAAACAAGATTTTCTATCTCTGCATTATGTCATACGTGCAGTTTTATGAGTAAGGCAAAATTCTCAACCCCTTGAAGAAGGGAAATAATGTACACAACAACTTTGACAAAATATAACTTTGACAAAATATGTTGATATGCTTTGAAGACTAATGAAGAGCGATAAGTTTTGTTTCTTATCATTGGATTGGGGTTGAATCAGGCCCGACCCTTAGGGGAGCCCAGTGAGACAACTGTCTAGGGCTCCTGATAGTAAACGGTCCTAAATTATAGCTTTTAAAAAAATAAATGTAAAATATAATCCATCTAAGATTTTAAACAATGGTCCACTATTCACACACACACATATATATATATATGTATATATATATATATATGTATATATATATATATATGTATATATATATATATATATATATATATATATATATTTAAAAGCGCACTAATGGAAACCCAATCTATAAATAAATTTAAAAATGACCCATCATACACATAATTTTTTTTTAAAAAGGCCCACTAATAGAAACCCATTTATCATTCTTACAATAACAACATTGGATCAATGTTGGGGGTTAATTGAATCCCAGTAACAATAGTGTCTATCACAAATAATCTTCTTTTACATCTCTAAAAAAACTCAATACTTTCATTAAACGAAAATTTAAAAATCATTATATTTTTTCAAATGCCTCATTTTATTATATTGATTTTTACAAGTATTTATTAAAGAAAAAAAAAACATATTAAGAACATCGAGAGCCACATTTTCTACGGTTCGTCTCGAGTCTCGAAAATATTAGAACTGGCCCTGGGTTGAGTAGTCATGTAAATCATGAGAACTATGGCTTTTAGGTTTAAATAGATAAACCAAATGTATTCACGTTAAAGTTCAGGTGGTAAACGTATTTACCCCTATATTAAATGTGAAAAAAAAGAAGAAAAGTAAGGGAAATAGAGAGGGCACATGTTAGAAGCATCCATGATCCATGAGCAATATCAATTTCAATATCTTCTACTTTTTTCCTGAAAAGCAGGATGGTATGTATAAAACTACAGGACAGGTCTCTTTGCCTCTGAAAAAGTTACCATTGCCTTTGAAAACCAGGGACTGTTTTGTAATTTCACACTCAAAGATAGACATAGAAAGAAAGTTAATGAATGAGTGTGTTATAAAGACACTACATACATTATTAACTACAACTTTGTGTTTGTTTTAGGAGTGTGGCCACTTCACATTTAACACACCAACCCAAATTATATTTTCTTCTGTAAATTCTTCTTTTGCTTTCTTGCTTCTTCTTCAGCTTTCTTCTAAGATTATGCTGATTGTGTGTTTTAGAATTTTGGATTGAAAATACAATATTATTATCATCTCATATGATCTGAATATTTTTACAATTCATTGAACAAATGTCAGCATTTCAGTAGACCACTCCACTCTCTCATCCATCACATTTCTCATTTCTTCAACTTCTCTCTTTCACTTCTTCTGCTTCAAAATCAACACCATTAATTCCCACTTCCCATCTCCATCACTACCATGTCAACTAAATCCAAGTAAGTTCATCATCTCTCTCTCTTCATCTTGAATTTTGCCTTTCTTTTTATTTAGATCTAACTTTTATTTTTGGTAACTTTAGTGTTTGTCTTTTTAGAAAATATGATCTTAGTTTGCTGTAGGATTAGCAAATTTAGATTTTTTTAAAAAAATTAATTGAAGCATGATTTTTTTTTCTACCTCTCTCACTTTATTCATATATTTACCTCAGGAGACGAATTTCGATTATCAATTTTGGGTATTTGATTTTGTTTTTCATGTGGGTTTCACTTAATTTGCTTAGTTCCAAGTCTTGATTTTTCAGATGGATCTGTTGTTGACCCATTTTTAGTTTCTTTTTCTCTGCCTGTGTATGTATAAATCATTAAATTGTGATGTTAAATGAATTGGGTAGTGAAATTTTGATGCAATAAGTATGAGTAAAGTTACCATATTTGACATAGATCTGTCTTTATTTTGATGCAGTCGTTTGTTGTGTGGTTTCAGTTTTGGATAGAGTTGTGTCGTGTTGTGTCTACATACAGATATGGAATTATATGTTTCAGTTTCAGATAATTGATTATATTTTGGTTATATGATTTGTTACTTTAAACTTGAACAGATCTAGTTTGTCTGAAACTCCTAGCAAAGCAACGCCAGCTACTCCTAGAGTGAGCAGACTGAATAGGGGAGTGACAAAATCAGAACCTGATTCACATTCTCCCCTTCAAAATTCCCGTCTTTCGATTGATCGATCCCCTCGATCCATCAACTCTAAGCCCGCTATTGATCGTAGATCACCCAAGGTCACTGCTACACTAACCGCAAAGGTCACTGCTACACCACCTGCTAAGGCCACTGCTACGCCACCACTGGGGAAGGTCACCACCCCACCTGAAGTAAGTTTTAGCAAAATCCCGTGAAATTTTAATTCCTTTTCTTTTCATCATTGAGGCATTATTGGTTGTTTTTCGACATTTGCATGTTTGAGCTTCTCGGAAACCTAGAATGCAGAAGACAGTCGTGGTTTTTCATTTGCCCTTATCTTGAGTTTGATTCTTATGTTTCAGAAACCTCAATCTAGGATTGCAAAGGGATCCGAATTGCAGGTTCAATTGAATGTTGTTCAGGAAGATCTAAAGAAAACAAAGGAACAAATAGCATTGGTTGAGAAAGAGAAAGCACAATCGATTGAGGAGCTGAAAGAAGCACAGAGGGCGGCTGAAGAGGCAAATGAGAAACTCAGAGAGGCTTTGGTGGCTCAAAAGCGAGCTGAGGAGGATTCGGAGATTGAGAAGTTCCGTGCTGTTGAGTTGGAACAGTCAGGAATTGAGGCAGCCCAGAAGAAGGAAGATGAATGGCATAAAGAGATAGAATCCGTGAGGAACCAACATGCTTTGGATGTATCTGCTCTTCTGTCCACCACGCAGGAGCTCCAAAGACTGAAGCAAGAATTGGCTATGACTTCCGATGCAAAGAACCAGGCGCTGAGCCATGCTGATGATGCCACTAAGATCGCCGAGATTCATGTTGAAAAGGTGGAGATTCTCTCGTCTGAGTTGACCAGGTTGAAGGCCTTGCTTGATTCGAAGCATGAATCAGAGGCCATTGAGAAGAAGGAGCTAGTGCTGAGACTTGAAGCAGAGTTAGATTTATTGAAACAAGAACTTGAGAAATCGAAAGATTTTGAGGAGAAGTTGATTGAAAGAGAAGCTATTGTTGAACAGCTTAATGTTGAGTTAGAGGCTGCAAAGATGGCTGAATCCTATGCTCGTAATTTAGTGGAGGAGTGGAAAATCAGGGTTGAAGAACTAGAAATGCAGGTTGAGGAAGCAGATAAATTGAAGACATCTGCATCAGAATCTTTGGATTCAGTCATGAGACAACTGGAGGGAAACAATGATTTATTGCATGATGCTGAATCTGAAATTGCTACTCTTAAAGAGAAGGTTGGTTTGCTGGAAATGACAATCGGAAGACAGAAAGGAGAACTTGAGGAATCAGTACACCATCTTGATCTGGCTAAGAATGAAACTTCCGAAATGGCAAAAAGTGTCGAGTCTCTGAAATCTGAGGTAGAAGCGCTGAAGGAGGAGAAAGTCCAGGCCTTGAACAATGAGAAACTCGCAGCTTCCAGTGTTCAAAATCTGTTAGAAGAGAAAAACAAACTCATAAATGAACTGGAAAAAATCATGGATGAAGAGGAGAAAAGTAAGAAGGCAATGGAAAGCTTAGCCTCTGCCTTACACGAAGTCTCTGCAGAAGCAAGGGAAGCCAAAGAGAAGCTATTATCCAGTCAAACCGAAAATGAAAGCTATGAGGCTCAAATAGAAGATTTAAAGTTGGTTCTGAAAGCAACAAAAGAGAAGTATGAAGCCATGCTCGACGATGCAAAACATGATATTGATCATCTTACAAACGACAATCAGCAATACGAGAATGAATTCAAGAAATCGCAAGCCGAGTGGGAGCAAAAAGAACTTCATTTGGTGGATTGCGTAAAGAAGTCAGAAGAAGAACAATCCTCAAAGGAAAAAGAAAGAAATAGGCTGGCAAATCTGCTCAAAGAGACCGAAGAAGATGTGTGTGCCTCTAAGGAGGAAGAAGCTCAGCTGAGGGACAGCTTAAAGGAGGTTGAAGCTGAGGTGATTTACCTACAGGAAACTCTTGGGCAAGCAAAGGGTGAGAGCATGAAACTCAAGGAGAGCCTGTTGGACAAAGAAACTGAGTTGCAGTGTGTCATTCAAGAAAATGAGAACCTCCAAGCTAGAGAAGCTAGTTCTGTTAAGAAGGTTGAGGAGTTGTCTAAGTTGCTTGAAGAAGCCATGACCAAAAAGCAAACCGAAGAAAATGGTGAGTTTACGGACAGTGAAAAAGACTATGATCTCCTTCCAAAGGTAGTTGAATTCTCATCAGAGAATGGACATGCAATAGAAAATAAGCCCAAATTTGAATTTCCACTGGAACAATCGGAGGAACAAAAAATAGAAAATTGTGAAGAACAGAATAATAGTTTATTAAATGATGAGACTGTTGAAATGGTTGCTGCCAAAGTTGAAAATGACAATGGAAAGCCAAAGGACGATGAGAGCAAAGAGAAAGAGGATTCAGTAGAAGTTGAATTCAAGATGTGGGAGAGCTGCAAGATCGAAAAGGATTTTTCACCAGAAAGGGAACAAGAGCAGGAATCCTTTGAGGAGGAAGTGAACTCAAAGGTGGAAGGCAGTGAAACTAATGATCAGACAAATGGGATTTCTTCTACTGAGAACATTGATGATGGTGGAAGCTCGCCATCGAAACAGCAACTGCAGCCAAAGAAGAAGAAACCTTTCATCCGGAAGTTTGGAAGTTTACTCAAGAAGAAGCCTGCCAGCAACCAGAAGTAGTGAAAAATACATTCATGGCCTGATTCACCCTGACTAGCAGGCAGGTATATTGAGTACTATCTTGCACGTTATTGTGTTTGCTTTATTGTTTTTGCTTCTTATTTTTAGAATAGGTTTGAAAATGAAAAGGCTTGTATTATTTTTAGTTGCTTTTTAATGATTTTTTTTTTGTTTTTCAGTTTTTATTTTAAATGTGCTGCCCTATGGTGGAGAGTATCTTGTATGTCATGGAGATTCTTTGTCCTTAATTCTTTTTCCCTACCCTTCTTATCTAAATACATGAAAGGAGTGGTATTGTGGTAACTTCAAATAGTATTTTTAATTTGCATTCACTTTTTCTACATGAAGAGATTGATTGTCTGTTAATGTTGCAAACTGTTTGGAGAACCAAATTGCATTTTATGCAAATGTGGCATTACCTGTTATTGTAATGAAAGCGTCTAGCAATGCTTACATAGGCAACCGAATCAAGTTACATGTTAAGGTCTTCATATGCAGTTGCTGAGGCTACTACAGGACCGTGTTAAGATCAAATTCCTTTGAGTTGGTTGAGTTGTGATGTTGACAGTATTAAGCATTGAATCCTGTAAGCTATGTTGAGTGTAAAAGAAATGAAGTTGTCGAAGATGTAGTGTTTATAAATAGATGGACTAGCCAAGATCATCCTTCCTATGTAGTAGAATACCTATAGTTTAGAATTGGCATAGTTTATATTATGGCATTGTTTAAGAACAGATGATGAAGTTTACCGATCTTTCAAATCCTGGAAAGCATCTGATAGAAGTTTTAACAATTTTTAGGCTGCACATCGGATTATGTTTAGATTAAGTTTTAACTATATTATTGATAAAAGTATTACTGATTTGTCCAATTGATTTGCTTAAAATTCATACCCAGATGAATGTGACAAAGTGAGTCTTGCAACTAACACGCCATTCTTGACTTATATGGCACATCTTATTTACCACATCATTTGAGCCTAAATATTGGATTTCAAATTAGTATTATTATGTGTATGTGTGTACATTGATATTAGCATCTCTGATAGTTAGTTACTAGGTGTTTTGTCCCACAAAGGAAGTAAAATCTCTTATATGCAATATGTTATTCACTTTTCTTGTCCTTGTGTGTTGTACAAATTACAATTATTGGGTGCCTACAAAATTGTTAGGTGAGGTAGAAGATCATTGATCATAGATATGCTTCTGCTCTTTTACAGATCTGGCATCAGCCCAGTTGTGTTTAAGTGGTACTTACTGATCTGGCATCAACCCAGTTGTGTTTAAGTGGTACTTACAAAGTGCACCCCAATCAAACATCAAAACATCAGCTATAATACAATGATTGTTATGTGTACTTGACCTATCTATCATCTCAGCCACACAAGTTGTGATAAGCCAACATTTCTTGAGATAGAGGAGAAAATCTTCTTCCGCCCCGTATTTAAAGATATCATGTCATATGATATAAGATTTTTGATGGGATCGGCTGTCTACTCCGTATTTATAGATATCGTGCCATATGATATAGATTTTAGATGCTATTGACTGCCTATGATATTTTTTGAGGTCGAGCACATAGAATAAGATCACATCATCTAGTTGGACAGTCAATGGGGTTATATGAAGACCTGTTTCGCAAACCAGTAGGAGGTTATTATTATTTTAGTGGAAACTAAAGTCCAAAACCGTACGGATTAGTTCCCCAGTGAGCAAACAATGACAATTTGGATCTCATCACTTCCTCACCTTTCAATGATATTATGACACAGACATTACAATTAGACTAATCATATGCTATAAGGTGAGAAAAGAGCTGATGTGAGGACGGGCGGATGTCTTAGTTAAGAAGCCTGGGCAAACTTTTCTGAAAAAATAAATAAATCAAAGTTTACATATTTAAGTTTTCATCCTTAAAGTCTTATATTTTACTTTTAATTTACAATTATATTTTTCAAACTAACGTAACTAAATACAAAAAAGTAAAGTACATTAGAGTATCATACACAAACAAAATTAACTTTTGAAAGCTAAACACGTTCAAATAAGTAGGAAAAGTTTCACTTTTACGGTTCTATCGTTCTACATCCTTTTAAAATTTGTTAAAATTGAGATAGTTCATGATTCTATTGAAATTATATTTTTTTTTTCTTACCTCATCGTTATCTTCTAAAACAATTTATATGTTTTATTTAGAAGATGAATTTTGATAGTTACGATTCATTATATCTCTTTTTATCTAAATGTATTTAAAAAAATTCAACTAATATAATTTTCTCGTATCGTCGAAGTTTGTTTTTAAAAAATAATTATGTAATTAGTTTAGTCCACCTATCAAAACACCTTTTCGTCCCTGTGTGAGGAGATGAGCCAATTATATACCTCTTGGAAAATAATTTGAGATTAATCCTTTGAAGGTGTCTCTTCAAAACTTTGTTTCTGTTTTTGTTTTTTTTGGAAATTATGAATTTAGTGCCTACTTTATCATGAGATGTCAATTTTCACTTGATTTTGTTATTAATGCTTATCCGGTCCTTAACTATTAAAATTTATCGGATTGGTCTCTCTAACTAGTTTTTTGTTTTTTTGTTTTTTAATGCTAAAAAAAAACTAGTTTTTTTTCCTAAACGATTGAAGTTGACTGAAACTGCAAAAGACGATTTTATCCTTCATATTATTTGATTGAGTTAAAAGAACAATTTTACCTTTTACCTTTTAAATTTTTACAATTTTCTTTGACATAGACAACCCACTAAGAATTTAAATAATTCAAAAGGATAAAAAAAAAAAGAGAGAAAAACCCTATGTAAAATAAGCTAAAAAATGAAAACATTAAAAAAAAAATCAGTAAAAGGAACATAGACGTAAAGAAAAATTTGAAAAAAATAAGGAAATGGAGTGGGGTGGTTTCTTACCATGGTTGTTCCTGAGATTTTTTTTCTTCTAGTAAATACTTATAAAAATCAATATAATAACTCAAAATCAAGACGGCAAAATACCAAAATAACAAATAAAAAGATACCGAAATAAAAATTCCATTTCAACTCTTTCCACGTTCCCTATGTCACTTTATTTTTATGGTGTGTTGTAATAATGTCACCGGTTTAATAACTTAAGTTTAAAAGACACCTATTACCGTGAACAATCCAAATTGAATCTAAACTTTTTTCTTTAGAAGGCACCTCAGTAACTAGTCTCTCTCTATCCAAAAAAGTTATCTGAAAATCGATCTACAACTCCTCTCTCTCTCTCGAAAACCCGTCTCTCTCCAGATTCTACACAAGAATGTAACAAATATTCAAAATCTTCACTTTTAATTTTTTCATGCATTTCTGTGTAGTAAAACAATGTAACCATTCTTTATAATATGTTGTTCCAGTCTTTGTATGAACATTTTATCTTCAGAATATGAACTTTTTTTATATTGGTTCGAGATTTTTTTATATTGGACCGAGCATTTTTCAGATTCAACCGAGTTTTTTTTAATTTTTGAGCCAAATATTTTTATGTTGGACCGAGCTTTTTTAATGTTGGTCCGAACTTTTTTTGTATGTCTCTAAGCTTTTTTAAATTGATGCAAACAAGTTAATAATGTTGGTAAAAAAAGCTCGAACCCTTAAGAAAAAAGCTCGATTAGTTAACATAAGAAAAAAGCTCGATTAGTTAACAAAAAAAACTCGATCATGTTTAAAAAAACTCGATCATATTCAAAAGAACTCAACCCTTAAGAAAATAGCTCGATCTGTTAAGAAAAAAAACTCGAAACCTTACGAAAAAAGCTCGATATTTTACAAAAAAGCTCGATCTTGTTCTAAAAAAGCTCGATCCCTTACAAAAAAAGTTCGATTCATTAAAAAAATATGAAAGAAATATTTTAATTCTTTGTAATTGTAAATTGAACATTTATTTATATTTTGATAATAATGGTTTGTAATGATGAATTTCACAGGACAATGGATCAGATGAGAATAGTCAGATCTTACTATGGTCGATGAGAGCAATTATCCAATGGAAGTCAGAGGTTTTTAGGTTCCGATAACCAAGAATTGTACGTGTCAAAGAATATGATATACGAAGAACTGGTGTCGATAACCGTTGTGAAGTATGATGTTAACAAATACATTGCTGATTTACAATCTATATCAATTGTTCATCGGACAACATGTCGCATATTTATAAGAAATGACAATGATGTTCAGTTTATGCTAGTGGAAGATAGGGTGATCCCTCAAGTATATGTTAGTCTAATTGAGAGGGTAGCATGAGATGTGATAGGTAAAGATATCCCTCATCGTGAAAACACCTAACAATTTTGATCGTTAAGCGGAAGCAACCAGTTGTTGACAGAAAGAAGTAAGATCGAAGGTCGGGACAACATGCGTGGTGTCCCACCTGAAGTAGCCGTCCATACTGATATAATGGGACCTCAATTTCGACGATGTCTTCGGTTTTCAAATTGAGATGAATACTAGGCAGTACAACCACCAATACAATGAGATCTACAATGACATGAACAATGAGCAAAACACTGAACTGAATGTTGGGCCGATTCATGAGGTGGATAATGAGGCCAATTTTCATCCGGTAGATAATGTATCGAACAATGAGGAAGATGAAGAACCTATCCAAACGGAAAGACGTGCAAGACGTGTACACAGATTTAGTTCCAATGCACTATATATAGCAGGGATCTTCGAGGTTTGGCCTAATGTAACTCCAAATGATTATGATTATGCCACAACGTGGGTTATTTCAGGAGTAGAATAATACTCGATTGGTATGGGTGGAAGCATGAACTTGTTTAAAGATGAACCTACAAGCATGATATATAAACGGTAATTTTTTCCTACGGAAAAGGATTTAAAGAGACTGGTTGGCCATTTTGCAATGTGGTAGAACTTCAAGTAGAAGGTGAAAAGGTTCAATAAGACAACGTTACATCTGGTTTGTTTGATGGATAACAGTATGTGGAAGTTAAGAGTGGTAAGGAGAGATGAAGGGATTTACTTCCAAGTAAGAAGTTTTATCAACAAACACACTTGTCCATTGGAGGAGATTCACCGCCACCACCGACAAACTTGTGTAGTCATAATTGGAGAAGTGGTTGTACCTAGACTTCAACAACAAGATGGTCGACTAATATGTCTGAAGGACATAATCGCCGACGTGAAAATAATGTATGACATCCAAAATCATTTACAGTAAGGCACATCAAGCCGTCAATTATACGTTGTCACTGACCTATAGAACACATGAGGAAACCTTTCAACTGCTGCCATCATTCGGTTACGTGCTAGAACAAAAAAATCTTGGTATAATCACTGACTTACAATGCGATGAAGATGGTAAATTCCACTACTTTTTTATGTCATTGGGTGCCTCACTTAAAGGATTTTTGGAGGTGTATACAAGTCTTGCCTTATATCTCTGGACTTCTCTTTTCGCATCCCTTTTGGTCTTGTAGACCCATTTCACTCCGATAGTGTTTCAGTCTTTTGGGAGATTAGTTAACTCCCACGTCTTGTTCTTTTCAATGGATTGAATCTCTTCATCCATTACACATCTCCATTTTTCTTCTTGGTTAGCCTCTTTAAAGCTTACTGGATCACTTGTCATCAGTAGACAATATAGAGTAATATCTTCTTCCACCTATTCTGTATTTTTATACAAATCTTATAGGCTATGTGTCCCTATAGGCATCATATCTGAGAAGTCACGTTCAATTGGTAATGAAGCATCATACCTTTGTGGTGAATGGGAACCACAATGAGGGGTCTACTGATCTCTAGGTATTTGTAGCTCTATAGCCACTTCTCTTATCTCTTCTTCAGGTATCAAATCTGCACTTCTGGACGCATTGGTCTGATCCTAATTCCAGGATTCATTTTCTTCAAAAATGACATCCCTGCTGAAGATCACTTTCTTTGTGACAAGGTTATATAGTTGTAACCTATAGTTCTATCACCGTATCCAACAAGGATACATTTTTCTCCTTTATCTTCAAGCTTGGTTCTTTTCGCTTCTAGGACCCTGATGTAGACAATGGAGCCAAAAACTCTTAAGTGGCTCACACTTGGTTTGTGAGTGCTTCATGCTTCTTAAGGTGTCTTTATATCAAGACTATTCATATGACATTTGTTTTGTGAATATACCGCATGTAAGACTACTTCAGTCTAAAAAAATTTGGGCATGTTTTTATCCTTTAACATGCTTCTGACCATGTTAAGGATTGTTCGATTTTTCCTTTCATCTTCACCATTTAACTGAGGAATATAATCAAGTGTAAACTGATGACTGATTCCTTGTTGCTTAAGGAGTTTCTGGAAAGCACTTGTAATGTATTTTCCACTTTGATCTGATCTCATTGTTTTGATATAATAGCCACTTTTCTTCTCCATAAAAGTTTTGAACTCTTTGAAGTAGTCGAATACTTCTGACTTCTTTTTTAGGAAATAAACCCAAGTCTTCCTGTTGTAGTCATCAATGAAGGTAAGGAAGTATTAATTTTGTCCATTTGATACTGACGTAAATAGACCACATACATCTATGAGAATGAGCTCAAGTGGCATGGTTGCTTTCTAATTTGTCTCCTTTTCGAAGCTATTTATGTGTTGTTTACTAAGAACACAGTTTCACATATCTCATTTGGGTGATGAATGTTTGGTAATCCTTTCACAATCTTCTTACTTCCCAGTTGCTTTAAAGTTTCAAAATTAAGATGTCTATACCTAAGATGCCATAACCAGTCTTTATCATTGATGATGGCTATCAAACATCTTAGCATATCATGATAAATTGTGAGAGGAAACATCTTGTTCTTTATCATCTGGACTCGAATAACCAGCATTCCTCGAGCATTTATAATAGAGAGTTGCATATTTTAAAGGCTAATGTGATAGACTTTCTCTAAGAGTTGACCAAAATTTAGGATGTTCATCTTCTTGTCTGAAACATAATAAACATTGGAGATGAAATCATGATCTTCATTCTTCTGCTTGATCATGACATCTCCTCTTCTTTGGATAGGAATTTTAGAGAGGTCACCAAAAGACATTTCTCTATGAACTTTCTTGTCATGTTCAATAAATAAATATTTTCTGCCAGTCATATGGTTGCTAGCTCCAGAATCAAGAAACCAAACATTTTGATTTAGATATGTTGAGTTGTATGCCATCAATATCAATGATTCTTCTTCAACTTGCTCTTTCTCTACAAAGTAAGAATTTTATTTACTTCATTTGGGTTACCTCTGCACTCGTTGCTATAGTGGCGATATTTGTAGTAGTTATAGCATTGGACATTTCTTTTGTCAATATTCGGACGGTTGTTGTACTCGTCACTTCTTCCTCGTCCTCGTCCTCGTCCTCGTCCTCTTCCTCGTGAGACATAGTTCTGTTGTCCACGTCCTCCTCTATTTGCATCTCTTCCTCCTCTGCCTTTACCCTTGGTTTTGGCATTTTCAAAACCTTTTCCACGAGATCCTCTACCTCTTTCTTGTTGTGAGGTTCCCTCTTGCTCGTATTTTCTTTCATTAAGGGAGAGCTTTGACTGGAGTGTTTGCTCCAATACTCTATCGTCACTTCTTCTTGTGACATTCTACTCATGGGCTTGCAATGAACCCACTAGTTCTTCAACAGACATCGTCTTAGATCTTTTGCTTATTCTAGGGCCACAACTATAAAGTCAAACTTTGGATCTAATGATCGTAAAGTTTTCTTTGAAATTCTCTTATCTGTGAGAGTTTCCCCATTTCTTCTTATCTGATTCGCAATGACCATAACTCGTGTATAGAACTCAACAATGGATTCATTAGATTTCATTCGTAAAGATTCAAACTCTCCTCATATAGTTTGAAGACGGATCCTTTTCACTTTGTCGGCACCTTTGTAGGTTTTGAGAAGGGTGTCCCGAACTTCTTTCGATGACTTAGAGGATGCTATGAACTCGAACATGGCTTCGTCTAGTCCTTGATAGATTATGTACTTTGCTTTACAATCCCTTTTCTGATTGGCTTTGAGAGTTGTTGTTTGAGCTTCTGTCTTGGTTCCTTCAGCTACTTTGGATTCGGGTTCTGTATATCCATCTTCCACAATGTCCATAACATCTTGAGAGCCTAGTAGAACTCTTATTTGTATGCACCAATTGTCATAGTTGTCTTTGGTGAGTTCGGGATGACAACATGATGTTACTGTTGGCCATCGAGACTTGAAGTGCTTAGAAAACTAATCTAGAGTTTGAATTTGTAAAAACAGAGTGCATAGTTGCGTCTAGAATGGTCCAAAATCTTGGAAACCAGTCTGAGTTTGCCAAAAAACGAGTTCAGAAGCATCCGAAACGGGGCGGTCAAACTTTTTGGAAAAATTAACCAAAGATAACGGAATATTCCCTTTTACTGACGGAATATTCCAGTCGTTATAACGACGTTAGTGATGTTAGCAACGCATTAACAGTGCCAGTCGGACATCGGGTCAGATCAAGCCATCGGGTTAACTGATTGAATTTCGGGTCAGATCCTCTGGTCGGATCATGCAAACGGGCTACGAAGACCTCCTAAGCATGTCGGTGACACGCCGGAGCTTTGGCTGCGCATGGTCGGCATTTGAGGTCACTCTCCAACTTCATGAGGCATGTGCGACATCTCTTTAGCTTCTATTTGGGTGATTTTTTCACCGTTGAACTCCTAGAGATGATTAGAACACACTGGTCTGCTCAAAAGTCTATGTTGAGCACTTTGTTTTATGGGCCAATTCGGTTTTGGCCTCTGCTCTTCGAATTTCTAGTTCTCCTGTGCTCTGATACGACTATTGGTGGGATGAGAAATTTGAGGTCACTTGTGGTGCACCTCTGAGAGAGATTCGAACACTCAAGAAAGGTGAAGCTTTTTATTTCTCTCTAAATTATCTTACACCACGCCACACACTTACAATACAATTTGAATCCCTTTACATTGGGAAATGAGATGAGATAAAACAAAAAACACAGTGAATGCAAAACAATGAATCCATAACAGTTTTTTGGAGGTAGTTGGGAGATGGCTGGTTGAAGAAATTTAGATGGTGGTTGGAATCAATATTGGTTGGCTTCTAGAAATGGTTGGAGGTTTCTGGAAGGTGGTTGGCTGGAGATCAAGTTTAGTTTTCAACCAAAAACAGAGGAAAAAAAATTGCTCGTTGGAGCCTAAGAGAGCTCTGATACAATGCAAAGATGATAAAGTTTATGTTAAATGCTCTGATTTTATTCAAATTGATACATTGAATTTATACACATCTTACCGTTCATATTTACAACAACAAATCAAGTTTCTAAACTGTTGCAATCAATCTCTACAGCTGACTATAGACATTACAAAGGTCTTGTAGAGATTGAATGCTATTGACTTGGCTTGGCTATATATTCTCCTTAATACTACCATGTCATTTTCGAAGTTTCGATCATTATGGTATGACGATGATACCAGAATAGAGGTAGCTGTCGTGACTGGAATACTAAATGTTTGAGCTAGTTTCATCATTGTCTGCCTTTGAAGATGGCATGGTAGGTGCAGTTTTTTCTCCTGAAAAAATAAAATTGTAAATGTAATATCAAATTAAACACACATAAACTAAAATAAGCTCAAGAAATTAGAAAAATAGAGTTCATACTACTATAAAAAAGAAGAGCAAAGAGTACTCAATGAGTTGATCGAAAAATAGAAGAAAGGAGAGAATACTTACTAATTTTTTTATTTTTATTTTTTGGTGATTACCGCGGTCACTCCTATTTATAAATTAAATTTGTTTAACTCAAATATAAAAAAGAGTTACACCTACCAAATGACAGTAAATTATAATATATATAATTTCAAATCAAAATGTGTGCACTGTGCACAGCATTGCGTTATTGATGACAATTTGCCGATTAAAAGAAGTACAAGGCATTTTAGAATTTTTGCATTAATTGCAAAATCTTGTGAACACCTACATTTGTTTCATAATCAAATTTACTGCCATTTATTTTTTAATTCAATTTATGTATTTATGTAAAAAAAAAACAACTTTTACATACTTTTGTTAAAATTTAATTTATGTTTTCATATAAAAGAAATGTGCACCCATGCTTACAAGTTACAAAGTATATATATATATATATATATAAGCTTGAACAATCCTACACTTTTTTTTTTTTATAAATTATATTAATTCTAGATTTGGGTAGAGGTACAGATTCGAACTCATGGTTTAAGTGCGATGAACAAACCACTTGGTTAACCTCTTCTTGTCAGCTCAATCCTATACTAGTCCATATGAGCCATATCAAGCTCCTCTCTATTCTTCACATCCATATGAGACATGTTCTACGTCCGTACAGGAAAAAAAAAAGTTAGAGAAATTAATTATTTTATTTATAAAAAAAACTCACAAACTAATTAAAAATATAAATTGATCATTTGTTTGAAAACTATAAAATCTTGTTTCAAGTAAAAATAGGATTCTACTAGACACTTTTACAGAATAGATTACATAAAGTTCTTGTAAAAACTACTAGGACCTCGTTACTCTAGAAATTTAATAATTTTCTCATGTTTTCGTTAACCTGGAAAGACTCGTTAATGGTTAACAAATAAAAGAGAGATTAGAAGAGAATTCAAGAAAACTTACTTATAATCTGAATATACACAACTTTTATTAATGATTGCTAAATTTGTACATGGAAGAGAGAGAGAAAGAGTTGTTTGCAAGGAGTGATGGGTTACAGGATTGAGAGAGTTGTGAGTTGCTGAGTGTGTCTTTCTAATGAGAGAAACACTCTGTTTATATAAATAAAAGCAAGCAAGGTCCAAAACAATGGCCGACACACATAATCAAAACTTTTTACAAAGTCTAAAAGAAAACAGTAATATACAGTAATATTTGCTTTTGCCAACACTTTCTTCATGTCTTCATCTACCGACACTAATGCTTTATACAACTATGGTGCTTTATTACTGTTTTTGATAAGAGCATCTTGATTAGAGGTTTCTTTTCTATGGACACTATTCTTGATAAGAGCATACGTTTTTAGATTATGATAAGCTTCTTCATCAAAATCATCAAACTTTTCTTCTTCTTCTAGAAAGGGGTCTCTTAGTCTGATTTCTTCTTCCTCCGGGATTTCTCTAAGGAAATCATCTATTTCTAGATTGAGAAAATCCATGGAATTGGATATTTAGACTAGACATCTTAAGTCCTAATGAAAATTAACATGTGAGGGGTCTGCCCAATCAGCTTAGGCCTGCTAGCATTTATATAGATAAAGTATTTTTGAGCTCTATATCTTTGTAGATATTAAGGACATAAGTTCTGGCAATCTATTGGAGAACGTTTTTTATGCATAATTTTTACAGGGACTTCTTGAGGAACTATCACTATATAGTGATAAGCCGGTAAATAGTTGGTCATCTTGTAGGGCTAACTTATTATCCATTCACATGGTATAAAATTGATGTCAAGGAAAAGACCTTTCTTTCCTCCAAACATTTTGATTGATTGCTGGAGTTTTTCAGAAAGAAATGAGATCTTTAAGATATTGGTTGTAAAGATTCAATCAATGATCACGTAACTGAAAAGTTCTTCAATACCAACTTGACCAAGATCTGGAATATCAAATTTATTGGGAAAACATCCAGATTGATCTAAACTGTAATAAATTTGTACAAATTTTTTTGATGTAAATTTATTTTATGGAAAAAAATATTCATATCCGTAGGTAATCATACACTTAAAGAAAAAAACCTTTGTATTTTTAGAAAACACTTCAGATTATCATCTTTGGCATGGCCAAAAATGCTCTGTTTTATATTATTATGTAGTTTTTCTACCGCTTTATATATATATATATATATATATATATTGCTTGATCCCTAATTAGGGTAACATTTATAAGATCATCAAGGGGCCTTTCTAAATATGTTTCCATAAATTCCTCCTTGTCTTCCATTAATTGTTCTTTATTCTTTTACTTTTCTGGTTTTTGAATACTTTTATGCTTTTCTTCCATTTTCTGAACCTGATCCGATAATTGTTCAGTTGTATCTACTTTTTGTTTTAGTAATATATTTTCAGCTTGTAATTTATATAAAAGGTCACTCATATCTTTTTTGCAATTATCTAATTCTTCGAAAAATCTATTTTTAGCCTCATTAATATTTTTGAAATAATTCATAAAGCTATGAAATCGGTTTCGATCATAAGTGAAACCATTAAATTCTTAAATAGGTTTGAAACCATCTTAGTTTTATAAAAACAGGGTTAATGACTTTTGAGCATCTTTTAAAGAGTAATATCCTTTGAAAACAGGATTAGAAATATATTCAACATAACTAGCAATCTTCTGCCAAGTTGAATAAATTCCCACCTTTCTTCCTTTGTATACTACATAATAAGAAAACTTATTATTTTTTGAAAAATATTGGCTTAAGATATTCAGAGAGTTAAGAAAACCTTTGTTATCATTCTAAAAAACCAAATATTATATAGTAAATCTTGTTGAAGTTTCATAGTTTTTTCTTTTAAATCATTAAAGGTTGAAATGGAACTTCTGGGCTATAATTAATAATATAAGATCCTATATTAAACTTTTTAACACTATTGCTTGAAGGAAAGCTAAAGCTTCTTGGATCACTTTTGGAGCTTCTTGCCATATTCTGCAAATAATTTAACAATTTATTAGTCTAGATAAAATATTTGCTAATATATTATCTTTATCATTCATATGTTCAAATTCTGCCTTATATCCTCTGCTAGTTACGTTTTCTAAAAAAACTTATCAATCTTTTACTAACAAAAGAATTCTTCTTTTCAAAAAAATTCTTCTCGACTTTCTTAGAAAATTCTACTATATTATTACACTCTATTCTTACCGTAAAAGATTCATTTTGTATATATATATATATGAAATTGGTTTAATGAATTTATAATACCTAATATTTCTAATTCAGTACTTGATATTCTGCTTTCAGCTTCTGAAATTTTTCAACTAGTATACATTCTTATTTCTTCAATGTTTTTTAAACTACCTTTTGTAGGTTTTTGAATTAATATTCCTACCAAACCTTTGCTACTAGCATCTTTCTATATTATTTTATAATAACTATCTATAGGGAGAGCTATAGGGCATAAGATTTTTGCTATTTTCTTTATTTTTTGAACTAATTTTACATCTTCACTATTAAAATATCTTTGACCATTTTTTCTTATCTTATTAAAGAGTGATCTTACTAATGTACTTAAATTAGGAATAAACTTTCTACCATAATTTAATAATCTAAAAAACTTTTGTAATTATTTAGTTTCTTCTATCTTACCAAGAAAATTCTAAATCTTTGTTATTATGTGAGGTTGTAATTCTATTTTTCCTTTATCTATAATTAATCCTAAAAAGCCTATTTTAATTTTAAATAATTCTATTGTTGATTTATAAATTATTATATTATTCTTTTTAAACGCTTCTAATATTTGACAAACATGATTTCCATGTATATATCTATTATTACTAAAAACAAGAATATCATCAATATATACTATACCGAAATTAGAAAAAAAAATTAAATAATTTATCCATTCTTTCTTGGAAAACTTGAGGTGCATTCTTTAATCCAAATGACATAATTAACCATTCAAAATGTCCGTCGGGGCAACTAAAAGTTGTCCAAGGCACTGACTCTTCATCTGATTTTATTTGTCAAAATACACTTTTACAATCAAAATTGGAAAACCAAGAAGCTCTTTATATGCAATTTACTAATTTAGCTGTATTAGGAAGTTTATAACTATTTCTTACAGTATTATCATTTAGTCTTTTATAAATTAAGACCATTCTACTTTTTCATCTTTTTTTTTACTATGCTTAAATACGGCTTTTATGTCTACTAGTACTCTTTCTTATAACTTTTAATTCTAGAAGATCTTATACATGCATTCTACATTCTTTCCGATCTTCTAAACTGTATGGTAAGTCTTGTGTAATTATAGTAACATCAGGGTTTATAACTTCTATTTTTTATGTTTCTCTACTATCTTTAGTTAAGGGATTATCTCCTACAATCTTTAGATTTTCTAATTCATCTATTTTCTGCTTGATTTCTATAGGCCAGTTTTTCTGATCTTCTTCATAGTCCTTAGTTGGACAACATTCTTCTTTACGATACTCTTCTATTTCTTCATTACTTAAAGTTTCTTCTCTAATTTATATTTATGTATCTAAATTTTTTAATAACGAAATTAACTCCATTTGGAGTAATCAACATGCTTCCATTATTTCCTAATATAAAATTTAATCATAAAACGAATTTATAACTAATTTGTTGCTTTGTAACTAGAGTTTGAGGTAAAGTATGGGTTTCCCCATTAATTCTAATAGGCATATTTATTATACAATCAGTTATTTGTATTAAACTTCTGTTAAATGTTCTTAATCCTACATTAGCTCCTAATTTAGTCCAATGTTCTTCTAGGGCTAAGCTTTCATGAATAATACATTTATTTGCACCAATATCTATCATGACTTTAGTTTTTAAAGCCTTTGATTTGTAAAGTAATTCTACATCTATGAATCAAGGTTCACTACCGGCTCGATTTATTTTATCTTTATCTAAACAGTTATTTACACAATCTTTACAATAATATTGTTTATTATTTTCATATCCTTTATTAAATTCTCTATTACAATTTTGACAATATTTTCCAAAATGTGATATAATTTCTTCTACTATATTTATATCAGATTCAGAGTTATAAATATCAACATCTTCATCTATTTCTTCATCGGATTCTGATTCTTCTGAACTACTGTCTTCTATTATGTAAATACTTTCATTATCTGATATCTCATCTAAATTATAGATTTCTTCTAGATTTTCTAAGTCTTATATATTTACTAATTCTGCTAAATTAGTTTTATTTTTAGCTTCTGGACAATTTGGTTTAATATGTCTTATCTTTCCACATAAATAACATGTACATTTTGTATGATCTTTTCTTTTGTAAACTTTCTTTCTTTCTTTTAAAGCTTTCTTAACCTTATCTTTGTTATGTGTATATTTAAAAAAAAATTGTTTTTACTATAAGGTTTTGTATTATATCTCTTCTTATAATTTCTATCTTTTTTATATTTACTCTTATAATTTTTTACTTTACCACAACCTAATGTTGGTACTTCATATAAATCTATACACATTTTACTCAACTGCATTTGTGATTGTCTCCTAAGTTTTTCTTCATCACGTAGATCCCTAATTCTTTGTCTAACAAATTCTACTGTAGGTACTAATGAAACTTGTCAAAATAGTCCTCATTCATTTATTTTTTAAAGTCTGATATATTAAAGAGACAAAAGCCTTAAAGAACACAACCATAACTTGCACAGGCAACAACAGTTACTAGAAAATAGGAAGAGCCAAAAGCACACCAAAACAAAATTAAACAAAGCAACGAAAACAAGCAAGAAAACAAGCAAGAAACGAACAACACAAACGAGGCATCAGAAAACACTCCAAGAAAGGATCTCTCTCCCACCTTCAAAGCCTTGCTTAGCCAACATATCTGTAAAGGAATTCGACGCCCTTGAGCAGTACACCACTCTAGCATGGTCGATGCTACTAATTTGATTGTGAAGATCATAGATCATTTGGAAATGCTTTATGCTCTTGATCCCCCGACCATTAATCCATGAAACAATCAGCATAGAATCACTCACAAACTCTATGATCTTGCCACATAACTCAGGTTTTCCTAAACATAAAAAGCAAGCCTTTGCAAGGGACATGATTTCTGTCGTGACAGCATCATGAATACCTATAGTATTTGAAAACAAGAACAACACTTTCCCCTTATGATCCCTTAAGACTCCACCAATTCCAGCCTGACAAGGGGAGCCCCTTGTCAAGCCATCAACATTAAACTTGAAAGAGCCATTAGGGGGAGGCACCCACTCTACCACCTTCCTACTCTTTGTTATGGTGGAATTAATACAACCTTCTTTAATTTTCCATATCAGAGTAGTAATGGAGTTTGAAGAACCTTTACCTAAATTTTTGAACCACCACGCAACTCTGAAGCAAACCATGTCCTCCGCTTGAGATACATTTGCGGCACCATCTTTGAAAACCTTTTCATTCATACTTTCCCATATGGTCCAGACCACAACTGAAAACAGGAAGCTCCAAGCTCTAGCACATTTCCTCATAAGGCATAATCCAATCCACCCACCAGTTCATGCATCTTTGCCAAAGCTTCCAAGACCATTTAAAATGCAAGAAAATGTGATTTATAGTCTCCATGCTACCAGAACAGAGGTGACAATCAAGGTTAGATCCCACAAGCACACCATGCTTATTTAGAACGTCTTTTACCAAGACCCTACCATGCATGAGCTGCCAAACAAAGACCTCCACTTTATGAGGGCAATAACAATTCCTTTTATTTTCAACCATTCTTCTGAGTCTTTGTAAAACTTTTCACCTAATTTTTCAGGTAAATTTGTTACAAACTTCATTAATATATTTTCATCATAAGGTCTTCCTATTTGGCTCTAATATTTATAGAATAAATCTATATAATGATCAAAATATTGTAAATCACATATCTTTATCTGTTCTAAGCTTCTTATAGCTCTTATTTGCTTTTGAGTATCATTTACTTCTTCCATTGATGATCCTAATATACATTTTCTAATACCATCGATGAAACTTAATACTATTATGTTTATTTCTAATTCTTCTAATTCTAATTTTCTTTTTTCATCACTTTTCATATATTCTCTTCATCCTAAGTAAATTCGTTTTCCATTATATCCTAATGTACTTTCTATATACACTAACTTATATTTATAATCTACTATATTATTTAAAGCTTCCATTGAATGTCTTATCAAATTTCTTTCCCATTTATTAAATATTTGTTTGCATTCACTAGGTTTGAGACCTTGTAAGCTTAAAATTAATATATCTTTAGCTTCAGAGGATTTTCTCCAATTTTCTAATTTAGTTTTTGTTTTATAAATTCTTTCTTTATCTTTATAATCCTTATATTGTTCTTTAGAATCATGTATACCTCTTTTTTCTAAATAACCTTTTGGAGGGACCAAGACAAAAACAAATATTCAAATTGATAGAAGACAAATATACTAATATTTTTTTTTAAAAAAAGTACGTTATAAAAAAATCAAACGTGATAACGTCTAGTCTCATATATAAATTGTGATAGCACAATAAATAAATTAATAAATAAAATAGAAACAACTTTATGAATTAAAAATGGAACCCAACGTTGTTTAAATTTTTAAAATAGTCTATAAACGAATCTATATTAAGTTGCTATGTGATTTAATTTTCAATATATTGTACATGATCAAAATATTTGTAAGAAATTCATCTTCCATTTTGTTATGAAACTCAATCTTGTCAATATGCATAGCTGAACACGACATTCAAGTTGTTGTAGTTGAAAACTGTTAGTATATTTCGGTATGGATTGGAGACCCGTTATACACCCAAGTGGGCCAAGAACACAAGTAATACATGGAAAGCCCAAAATCCATGTAATCCAAACCCAAGCTCAAGCCCATGCCTATGACATATATGCAAAGCCCAAACATAAGCCCAGTGAGCAATTTTATGCTATATATACATCAGTGTTAGAGAATGATTAAGACACACATAACAAGACATATAATAACATGAATGTGTGTGTGGCTGTGTCTAAACATTATGAGTATGCATGGGAAATCATTGTCTGTACAATGCAAATGCTTGTGTGTGTGTTGTGCTATTCAAAAGAATATGTGTGTGCAAGAAAGTATTGCATGTAATAATGCATATGTGCATGTGTTCATCAGAGAATAAAATACAGAGAATAAAAACACATGAAAGATGTGGAGAAAATCTGTAGAATTTTCTCTCATCTATAATCAAAGTGTGTGTAACATGCATTGTGATTAGAGGCGACTTTTCGAAGATGTGATCGTCCTCCGACCGGTGATTCAGTTCTAGGTGTTCGATCCCGCTTCCGTTGGAATTTGGATTTCCGTATGGTAAACAGTAATAATCCGAATTCATTTTTTTTATATCGAATATTATTTACATTGGTATCAGAGCCTGGTTGGGACTGTATTCTGGTAGAAATGCCATGTTTAGGAATTGTTTTTCACGTTTTGAATACATCACAATTCAATAATGGCATAACGCCACACACTTGTTATATTTCGCTTTAGATGGCATGATTGTATACATATATATGTGATTATATAATCTGGAGATTATTGCCTTGTTATAACTTCAAAATTGAGAGAATTTTGAAGAATTAAAAATGGAACCCGTGACTGATATGGGGTTTGAATTTTATTGTCATTTTTTTTATTTCTCAACGATCTTAGTACCATTAGATAGATCCTTTCGATAGCTTTCCAGTGATAGGTCATTTGCATAATTTGGCTAAGAAACGAGGGAGAAAAACGATTTTGAATATTTACGTTCGAAATCAAAATATGGAAACTTATTTTGTTCTTGAATGTTGGTGAAGAACATGAAGAACATGTTCCACGCTCCTATGATCGGAGAGTGTGTTTCACTCCTAACCCGAATGTCATTTTCAAGGGCATATATGAAATTAAAATTAAAATTGGAGTCGGATGGTGGTGATCCCATGATCGGAAAAATCTGGGAAGACGGCGAGTGCGTCTCACTCTCCTCCGGTGCGAGTGGGCATTGACATTCCATGCATAAGTGGCTCTGGTGTTAACATGTGGACACACCTCACTTTGACATGTGGCGTCAATTTGTGTAAAAGAAGCCGTCGATGGTTTCTGTCCACCGGGGAAGTTTCCGACGACGGTTTCAGACGTCCGAAACAGCTGCCAGTGCCACATCATCATGCAACGTCATCATTGAACGGACCGGTTCCTGGTTTCGGTACTCCGATCGGCACTTTTCTCGATGGCCAGTGATTTTTCTGATGTCCAATAAATGGTTTTTCGATGACCAAAGACGGTTTTTCGGCGATCATAAGTGGTTTTCTGACGATTGATGGCGGTTTTCCGGTGATAAAAAATATATTTTATTTTTTATTTTTTTTAATTTATTAATTTCATCGATGTGTTTCACTCCAATGGGAGCTGAATTAATGCCCTATAAATTCCGGATGCGATTTTATTTTGTAATAAATCAGATTCAAGTAACAAATTTTTGGTGTGGATTCCAATGACAGTTTCCAGTATGATTTTCGGTGATGGTTTCTGGTTATGGTTTTTGGCACGGTTTCTGATGACAGTCTCCGATGCAATTTTCTGTAACAGTTTCCGATGCAGATGTCAAAGATGGTTTCAAGTGGCATTTTCGGCCACCGAGGATTTTTCCACCAGGGTTTTTAGCACTGTTTTCTAACGGTCATGGAATTTTCCTGCGGAAAAATTTGGCCACCAAAATTAGCTTCAGTGGGAGCTATGTATATTGAAAGGCCTTCATTTAAAATTATTCGTCTAATTAATTATGCAATTAGGAAAAAGAAGTTTGATTAGAATATACATTGGAAATGTATAAGGTTATTAAAAGACAAATTTTCCTAAATGAGTTAGAAAACTTTTTATAATAAATCTACATTATCTCATATGTCTTAATGAAGAAGATTTCATGAATCTTTTATTGACATATAGTCACAGTCAATGACTCGTGTTTTTATATGGAAAGATGCAGCAAATAGTCTTTTAATGAAATTTCCTGAGGAGTTAATAGATCTATAAGGTTGGAAAAGCTAGAGTAAGGTACCACGATGTATTTTAGTCATATAGCGTGTGAACTAGAAATCGTAGAGGAGCGTTACATTATTGGGAATGTGAGGCGATCTACTACATCCACAATGAATATTCATAGTGCTAGGCACATGAGTTATTGCACATGCGAAAGATGACCAAAATTCTTGAGAAAATGACAATTAAATGAGTTGTGAAGACTTAGAGAGTCTTTCTCAGTGGTGATCGATATAAATATGAAACGTACAGAATGAATAGTATGCAAAGTCACGTATTTTGAGAAAATACTGTGCTTTTAATTAACCGTTCTATAGTAAATAATTGTGGTTTATTTACTTTGTAGTAAAAACGGTTTGACCGATAAAATATTTTGTTGGGACTTGTGCATTGTATTCTTATGTTATTTATATGATCACTTATTTTGGGAATTCTAAATTGTTGAGTACAATATTAGAATTAGAATTTTGCACAAAGTACTAAATTAATGATGATTAAATTTTTGGAAACGGATGGTAATTAGATGCTTTGACGACTTTTTCGATTCTGTTCCTTAAATTGTTTCATCATTTGTTTAGTCAGCGTTTGCAGCAAAATTAAATGTGTGTTTTAAAAAAAAAAAATGCTTGCATAGTAGATTGTATGTCTCTACATAGATTAGCATAAAATATAGATTATACATCTATAATATCGTGGCCAGTTTGATAGCGATAAACTAAATCGTATAATCTAGGAAATAGATACAAAAAGGATTTAGTGCATTTTAAGAGTAAGAAGCTCTTGAGACTATAACATGAATCATGATTGAACTTCGGCATAGTACTTATTTCTCGACATACAAGATGTGAATGCTTATCAAGCTAGAAGTTAAATTACTAGCATCATGTTACGGAGTAAGTTAAATAGAAATTTCACATGTATGTTTTACAAATACAGTAGGATTTGAGTAAGGTGGTTTACCTTTCAAAGTTTGGCTTGAAGGGAACATTTTAGTAGTATTTTCAATACTAAAAATTTTGGTAGGTACGGTATCAAGGTTTGATTACTTATAAGAAGCGTCAAAATTAGTGACAGCCTCCAATAAGAATATAAAACATGATACACCGACTAAACGATCTGATCTCTTTTGATAGTTGGAATATATAAAATTAATATGACACGTTTCGATCGTGTCATTTCAGTAGTAGAAGATGAGCGCTTAAAGGCGGCTTAGGCTTCTAGACAAATTTATATGAAAGATTCCAACCTGTAAAAAACTTTTAGTTTTGAGCATATCAGTGGAAATAGTTATTTTCAAAAAAAGAAGAGAATCTAGTCTTAACCACTTAATCTTATATCGGAATATGCAAGAAATTGAGGGATAAAGAATTGAGGAAGGGCTAAACTCAAATAACTTGTTGCAGTTGTGACAAGATGGGACATTTTCACTCATAAATGCGTTGAATCAAAAAGAGAAAAACCTAAACTCAAGAATTTGTTAAGTTATGCTTAAGTTTCTGGCTAGGTATTTTCTTTTTGAATCTCATCAATTGTGGACGGTGGATAAGTAAAGATATACCATCCAACAAGAAACTGTAAAACACTTTGAGTATAGTTAGATTATTAGAGACAATATGTATATGTGTTTGAACATTTTTGTTTTGGAGTTTAGTACCAACAAACTGGGTTTGCATGGTAGCCTAAATTTAGACTCCATGATGCTCTAATATACACTTGAGATCTAACTGGGTTTTAATGTCCGTGGTTATCCTCATTGATTCGGGTTATCATTAATGATCATGATGGTTATATGAATATTATTTTAGCAAATTATATTCATATGGTACTTGATAGTTTAATGCTTTTATGAAATTATACGTCAGTAGAGAAGGTTATAATTTTGTTTGTTTTTCAATCATTATAATGGTTATGGTGCGGATGTTTTGGCATACTAGATTAAGTCATGTTGAACTAGATAAAATGAGTATATCAGTCAAGTGAGTATATCAGTCAAGTAGGACTAATTTGACTCATTTATCTTAAAGGTCATGCAAATTATCTAGCAAGAAAAACAACTAGAAAAACAACTAGAAAAACAACTAGAAAACCATCTAATGAAGAACTAGATCAGAAATTTCATTGCAACTAATTCATTATTATATTTGTGATTGAATGAGTGTAAAGACTGGATTGAAATTTCTTATCTAGCTACATTCATTAATATCTTTAGATGTCTCGGTCATATCTATTTGATCTCTCATAAATCGAAAGTATTGGATTGTATTTAGATTGTTTGGTTAAGGATCATATTAGATGATAAACTTTTTTGAGTTTTAAAGAATAAATCGAGTACGTAAATATCATTCTGAACAGTTCAAGAACTTGTTTAGTAAGAAAGATATAAAAAGATATTTATTTATTCCTAGGACTCCGCAACAAAATAGTGTAGCGGAAAGAAGGAATTAAATAATGTTGGAAATAGTTAAGTCTACGATGGCGCAAATGAATTATTTGGTATCTTACTAGAAGATATGTTTATTGATGCCTACTTACTTAATCATGTTTCATTTTAATCAAACACTTCTACACCATATGAATTCTGGACAGGTAGGTAGCCTTGTTGATTAATCTACAGCCCTAGGGGTATGCAGATTATGTTTATAATCCATCTTATAGAAATGAGAAATTGGATGCAAGAAGAGAAGTTGTATTTTTATTTGATACTCTGTGCATTCCAAAGGATTAATAAACAATGGTGTATAATTAGATAGAAGTGTGACTGAATTTGAATCACAAGATGTCATTATTAGAGAATGAATTTCTTAGTAAAAGTGAATTTAATATAGATATCTAATTTTAGAATTAGATTATCTATGCTAATATACGAGTGGCGGTAAATTAAAATTTAACTTAATCCTCCATCCCTAGTGGGAGTGAAATTCTAAATGGATCTTTCATCCTTAGTGGGAGTGAAAGTGGAAATCTACACACTAGTAGGAGTAGAAATCCTCATGGATCTTTCATCCTTAGTGGGAGTGAAACAACTATTAAATCAGCCACTGTAATAATTTACCAACTCGTGGACATAATCACCAAATTATCCCATTTCATCTTTCGAAGATTGAAAGGGAATTTTTGATGATTACATCACTTGACAGTGATGAGCCAAAGATTTTAGAATTGAGCTATCACTTATATCTACTAAGTGAATGTATGAATGAAAGCAATGGAAGGGGAGATGGAGTATAGAAAAGTGATCATGTCCAGGATTTGATTCACTTACCGTCTAGTCATTAGACCATTATGAACGTATGGATTTCATATATATCAAATGTAAGGCGGAAAGTACTAATGAGAGGTATAAGGCGTAATTAATCGCAAAAGAAGAAACTTATTCTTTGGAAGTAAAGTATTCTTCTATACGCCTTATTCTAGCTGGTTTTATTGAAAACTAACCCTTTTGGGAGCCTCAAGTTAATAACTTACCTCTTTTTGAAAAACTAGCAAAACTAACTCGTTTTTTATGTGTAAATACTACTATACCCTTACTTACTCTTTATTTTCATTTCACTTATCCTACCCATTCTATACCTTATATCCCCTTCCTCTTATTTCCACCTCTCTCAACCACAACACCCCATCTTCATTTCTCTCCCATTCTTCTATCCGAATTTTTGTTTTCTCTTCCTCAATTTTGTATTTTAGTTATTATTTACATTCTCCACCATTGAGGAACTCCAAAATATTAATCCACCACAAGGGTTCTTTATATTCAAGCTTTGAGGTGAGTTTTATTTTGAATTTTTTTACTTGAATCTCGGATTTGTGTAATTTTTGTTGTGTTTGTGTAATTTTTGTTGTGGAAATAGTTTATATTTACATAATAAAGCATGGGTCTTATGTGTATTTGATGTAGTTGTGATCAATTTATAGTTTAAACATAAATCTAAAGTTTTTTTTTTAAATCTCTTGTTCACTTTCCTTTGTGCATTAAGGTTGCTAATTTTTGTTAAAATAGCTTTCATCAATATAATAGAGCATGGGTATTGGTTGAATTTGATGTTGGTGTGATCAAATTTAATTTTATTCATAAATTTAAAGATTTTTTCTTGTTTGAATAATTTTTTTAGTTTAATTTGTGCATTAGGGTTGCTTATTTTTGTCAAAATAGTTGATATTAATATAATAGAGCATGGGTGCTGTGTGAATTTGATGTTGGTGTGGTTAATTTTCCATTATTGGATTGAATCCTTACAATTGGTAGTATTTTTTTTTAAAAAGTGTCCAACCCAGTTTTCCCAACGTAGTTAGGAAATTCCTAACTACGTTTGGAATTTCCAACACTGTTAGGAATTCTCAATTACGTTAGGAATTCCCAACACTGTTAGGAATTTCCAACTGCGTTTGGAATTCCCAACTCAGTTTGGATTTTCTATCGGTGTTGGGAATTCCTATCGGTGTTGGGAATTCCGAACGCAGTTGGGAATTCCTAACTGTGTTGGGAATTCCCAACATAGTTAGGAATTCTAGTGGCATCAAGTTTTTAACTTAGTTTGTATTTAAAATATTTTATAAATTCACGGTACCATGAGTATAGAATATTTGTTTAGGAATTTAATCATGAATTTCTTATTCATTTGAAAGGTTTCATGGATAAAGTTCGGTTCGTTGTTTAATACAATGAGGAATGGAGTGAAAGTGGTGGGAAGTTCAAGTATCAATCTAGAAAGTCAAGACTAATTTCAGTTTCAAGGGAAACCTCTTATGAATCATTAGAAGACATCATATTTGGTCTTGTCAATGTCAATCCTAACGAGTTCTCCATCAAAATGAAGTATTTGTTTAACTCGCCGGAGGTTTTAGCACCGTTTGAAGTTGTGAATGATGATGATGTGTAAATGTTCTTGTGTGAAAATTCCGTTGTGAAAACATGAACCTCATTATGTGTCACAACGAAACGGAAAACAGGAATAATACCAAACACACAAGGTCATGACAATGAACGTGTGGACGAAGACATTGCCAATGTTTTAGAATCAGATAATCCGAATGGAGTTGTGTTGATAATAGACATGAAAGAGTATTCAGTCCAAATGAATTTGAGAATGCTGATGTATTTTCAATTGGGGCGGACAATGAAGATGAAATTGAAGGTAGACAGCCATCAAAAATGAAGTCTGAGGGTGTTGGGACAAAATCATCAAAAATACATGGAAGTTACACATCGTTGGAGAGTGTAGTCAACAATGTTAAGGAAGTTAGAGTTGGTGATTTTTTTCCTAGTAAGGAAGAGTTGCATATGAAGATTAGTTTGTTGTCAATTGTTAAACATTTTCAGTTCAAAGTGAACAAGTCCAACAAAGCTTTGTTTGTTTTGACATGCAGGGTTAAAGATTGCAAATGGCGTGTTCGTGCAACAAAGCTTAACGGTTGTGACTCATTTCGTGTTCGAAAATACCAACCCGAGCACACATGCTCTCTTGACGCCCTCCACTTTTATCATCGACAAGCAAGTAGCAAACTTATTGGACATTGTATAAAATCAAAGTTTGAGGGACCTTCACAGTCGTACAGACCGAATGAAATAATTGAAGATCTAAAAAAGCAGTGTGGAATGACTTGTAGTTATAACAAAACATAAAGGGCTTGAGAGGTTACATTGGGTTTAGTTAGGGGTTCACCAGAGGACTCATTTAGCATTCTTCCTTTATATTGTCATATGCTTGAAAGAAAAAAATCCAGGGACATTCACATTCATTGAAACTGACTCAATCAATCGGTTCAAGTATTTTTTTTCATGGCATTAGGACCTTCCATTGAAGGTTTTAAATCGTGTATTCGTCCGGTGGTAGCTGTTGATGGAACTTTCTTGAAATGCAAGCATCAGGGTACGCTGTTTATTGCAACCAGTTTGGATGGAAATAACCAAGTCTACCCATTGGCCTTTGGAATTGGTGATTCAGAAAATGACCAATCATGGCATTGGTTTTTGACAAAGTTACACGAGTTGGTTGGTGAAATGAATGATCTTGTATTTATCTCCGACCATAACTCATGTATTGCAAAGGCAATAGCACGTGTGTTCCCTAATTCATTGCATGGTATATGTATGTATCACCTTGTTCAAAACATGAAGGTAAAATTTAGAGGTGTTAAAGTCCATGATATATTTTACAAGTGTTCAAAAGCTTATCGGGTGGTTGAGTTTAATCAGATTATGGGTCAAATAAGGGGAATAGATGCAAAGGTTGCACACTATTTGATTGAGGCCGATCCAAAGAAGTGGGCTAGAAGTCATTTGACGGACGAAGATATTGCATAATGACAACAAACATTGCAGAGTGTTTAAATGGCATTTTGAAGGACGCACGAGAGTTGCCGGTTACAAAATTAGTTGAACATATACGTGGTTTACTAAAAAAGTGGTTTTGGGAAAGGCTTGAAGCTACTGCTAAATGAGTACTCCATTGACGAAATGGGCAGAAAAAAGGCTACGTCGTAGGATTAATAAATCACGTTGTTAAGTGTGCATCCTATCAATCTATACGAACACCATATGGTTGACGGATACTTAAATGGGTTGGTTAGCCTTAGTGATAAGACTTGTACTTACCGAAAATTTCAGTTGGACCAACTTCCTTGTAGACATGCACTTGCTGCATGTAACCTTCGCCGTATCTCTTGTTATGACTATTGCTCCCCTTATTAATATAAGGAAACATTGGCTGCAGCGTATGCTGGTTCCATTTACCCAGTTGGCCTATGCAAGAGTGGGATGTTCCCGATGATGTACAAAGTGTTGTTGTTCTACCACCAAAAGGATGCAAACCAAGTGGACTTTCGCTGAAGAAATGTAGACCATCTGAAGGTGAAGAAATTGTCCACCGGAAGTGTGGTAGATGCGAAGGATTAAGACATAATAGGAAAAACTGTAAGGCACTAATTCCATTGACCGAATAAAGTGGTAACCCAAGAGGTGTAAAAAATATGTTGTCTACATTTACATGAAGTTCATTGTGTAATGTTGTAATAAAGTTGTGTAATAAATATGTTGATTTAACAGTTGGTAAAATTTTTGTAATGTTGACAGTATTGGTTGGTACATTAGTACAATTTTTTGGTATATTTTTTGTGTACTGTTGACAATATTGGTTGGTATAATTAGTGTTGTATAATATTTAGATTTCTATTTTGCAATTGTCAATTACTATTAATGGGCAAGAAATGAAAATAATTCTGAACAAACTTTTAAATTGAATTCATAAATCCTGGACAATTGGACACAACAAAAAAATCCTGGTATAAATTGAATCCAAAAAACTGAAAAACATGCAAAAGTGGACAAATGGACACATAAAAAAAAATAGGACACAATACTGCACAAATCTTGGACATTTTCATTCATAACAATTTAAAATCTGGACAATTGGTTTCATAACTGTTTCCATCCTCATAAAACAACAAAAAAACTCACCATGTACCATTCATAACAGTTACAACCTGGAGAATTTCATCTACACATATTCTGGTTCACGACATTCAAAATCTGCACAATTCCATCCTTAGCAATTTCAAAATTTGTGCCTCTAAGTCAACTAACAATTACATTATGCACATGTACTTACATTAACAGGGTAATATGTTAAAATCATCAAATTACACAGCTAAATCATAATGGTAGGTCACACAACTACTCGAGATCGCCAAAGATTTAAACATAAATATGTCCTGAAATACTTGACTTTAACAGGTTGGACCAAATCGATAGATTCACCATGTACCAAATGCTCAAAAAACTTAATGACAAATAGTCCGCTATCACATGCTTTCTATTGTGGCACAAGCTGACAACGCTCCACACATCAAGGTGTCATATCTTCACCGTGGTCAATGTCTGATCTTCTATCGAAGAACTCAACCTTTTGAAGCAGTAGAGGGAGCACTGTAGATAATGGTTTCATGAATTTGTTGAATTTCCTATTGCCAATGAGGTTTGTGTCAGAGTCATACACCATGATCTTTCGAGCAATCATGTTGATTTCAGCTAGGATCCAATGTGTGCTCTCTTAATTTAGAGGGATATACACCTATAACATCAACATAATGCAGCAGTAGCATACTCAAATAATTTGTAAACCCTAAAAGCATTTAATTAACACACTGAACTTAAGGTTTACTAAAAACATTCAACCAACAATAAACTTACTTTATCAATTCCTATCCAAGGATTAGCTAACCGTGGTGCTGCACCAGTAGCATACTCAAATAATTTGTCATTTTCGAACCACAATCCTTCTTGCTTAGTAAACCATTGAAATCTTGCATCCAAGTGTTGCCATTTTGGAAACAATACAGAAAACATTGATAAATTTTAATTTTACAGTAAATTTACTATTATGTACAGCCATTATATCTGTTAATTCAGGGAAGGTGAAAGTACACAACCATTTTTACCTAGAAAAGTACATATGTGGTAGTACACATCTCCATTTTAGCGGTGGGACATTCAAATTTTGCTTTACGAATCCAGTACAAAGCGGAATCTATATGCTAATACAAACAAAAAAAAAAAGATTCTAACTTGGGCCACATGAAAAAAAATTAGTACATATGTTATGTAATGTAATACATACCTCGTTATTCAATTATTTGTCAGGCGTATATAGGGTCTTGAACCAATCCCGACTAGCTGTACACAATGGTAGGTGTACCTCGTTTTTGCTGAAATAGTTATTAAAAACATCACAAGCTGACAAACTATAGCTATATATTTCATAGTTATAATAATACTCAAACAATACATACTTCTGATCTTCAGAATCCTCTTCTTGTAGCCATGTCACAATTTTTTTCAACTCGGTCTGTAACAACTTTGGAAGTGGCTTGAACTTGGGTAATTTTTTGGGCTTGATTCCCTGTGTGTCTATATAAGGAGACTTCAATGCAGCAGCCTTTTTCGAGTGTCTCTTCGGAACAATTGGTGGAGGTTTTTCATACACAATGATACTCATCCCTGTGTTGCAATTGTCTTCTACCTGTCACAAATAAAATGTCAAAACTATTCATACAAAAAAAAATTAGAAAAAACAGAGAAGAATACAGTGTATTCACCTTCTCAACAGGTACGCTAGCTTCATCATCAGTTCTATCATCGAGGTGCACTTGTGCTTCAAAGTATTCTTGTGCTTCGAAGTCAACCTGGACACCTTTCTCTTCACCATTACTACAAACCAACTCTAACTCTTCTTTTTCATCCATTTGTTCATCTTTTTCATCCATTTGTGCACCATCCATTTCCATAGCATCATTTGATTTTTCATCTTTTACGGGTGTCTGTCGTCTGACTCCTAATAAATTGATTATCAAATCCAGTTTCTTGTCCATACCGTCCATGCGCTTCACATGATCATCTAATTTAAACTTGTTCTCATGTCTGGCTTTACAATCCTATCATTCATTTTATAATTACATTAAATATATATAATGCAATAACCTAATAACTTAATAACCTAATAACATAAGTGTTAGCTCGCCGGACAAAAAAGTTTTTCCTTATACTCAGAATTTTCTTGACGGTCTTGTTCATCCCTAAAACGTGCTTCATTTTCAACCACATTAACGTCTACAATGTCCTCTTCAGCTTCACCATCAACATCTGGTGGTTCTAACTCGTATTCAGCAGTGAATAAAGATTTCACATACTCCTCTCCCCTCTCTCGAGGAGTGGGTTCCAGCTTCTTCAAAACTTACGTCTACAAAACATGAAAAGTAGTATAGGTTAGTATGATAACATAATTATTTTTGAAATTTAATACATTTTCTTACATTCTTGCAATCCAACAACTTGATAACATGTGTTGCATCCGGCGTTCCAGGTGTAATCCAATTAATGATCTTGGGAAGCAAAGCACCAGACTTATTAGCAATCTGAACTCCAATAGTGGGAATTGCCTCACACGCCCAAATCTACTTATATGAAAAAAAAATATGAATAATAGTATATAACAATTACAAATTACATAATTGAATAGTTTAAAGTTAGATGCAATAACATAAAATGCATAAGGAAACCCATGCAACGCATATTGTCTGATACCATCATTTTCCTTCTTCGCATGACGCTTCCTTTTCTTGCCAGATACAGTCTTTTTATGATAATCTTCAGCCATTTTCCTCAAATCCCTTTGAAGACTATTCAAAGTTGTTTCATAACACTTTCGGCCCCACATGTACTTGTTGAATGTATCTAAATCTTCCAAAAGTTCAACATGATGGACTCCGATAAAGACTTTCTGATCTTTCCTAAACAAAACAGTCTCTAAAAAGTAAAGTAATGCTAGTTTCACCATGTCTTCGTCACTATCTGAAGAAGCAGCTTTGAAAATGGCTTCTAAAGTTTTGTTATTAAACCGCACTTCACCATTCAACATGGACGACCGGAAAATTCCACTACCATCCCTTTTTTCCTTAACCACCAACGGTGGGTCATGCTCACACTCTAAACCCGGGATGAGACAAAATTCTTCTATGGAAAACCGAAATGTCTTCCCACCTACTGCAAACCACATTTCTAACTTATTATGTGACTCTATTTGTCTAAGGAGCAGATGATGAACTAGTTGGCCAGAAAATTTCAGCTCATGCATCTGTAATAGTTTCCCGAAGCATGTCGTGCGAAATAGAGCCAACTGTGTCTCCGTTAACTTTTCCTTGATGCACTTTATAGACACAGTTGACGAAGTGTTGTTAATCTTCGTTGGGAAATGTTCTGAAACCTTGACTAACAAATCAACCTCTTCTCTCATTATATTTTCCAAAAATGTAACAAAACAACATTAAAAAAATACAAATCATCTTACTAAACACATTTCAGATCAAAAGGCACAACACTATTTCATATTCGATTCAATGATGATAGTTAAAAATTAAAATTGCCAATTGTGTTAGGAATTCCCAATTGTGTTAGGATTTCCTAACTCTGTTGGGAATTCCCAACAGGGTTAGGAATTCCCAACAACGTTGGGATTTCCTAACGTATTTGGGAATTCCCAACTGCGTTAGGAAATCCTAACGTTGTTGGGAATTCCTAACCTTGTTGAGAATTCCCAACACCGTTGCGAATCCCCAATAGGGTTAGGAATTCATAACAGCGTTAGGAAATCCTAACACAGTTGGGAATTCCCAACGCTGTTAGGATTTCTCAACACATCCTTCACATCGTTGGCATGCTTGTTCAACATCTCACACAATCCATACTCAACAGAGACCTACAAATGTAAGAAACAATGTTTCTTCAAGAATGAAAAGCCAAAGTTCAATTATTCAAGCAATCAAAGCTAAAACTCAATTCTTCAACCAATGTACGTAACCGACTCATTAACAAACTTAGGGGTTTATCATCAGACAAGGAAGCATATTATCATCAGCTTCAAAGAATTAAAATACGTGCATTTTGATCAAGCAAGTTCTATTCAAATTTTGTTGTTACAAAACCCTAATTAGCAAACCGATATCAACTTCCTTAGTTCATCAGTTATCATATGCATTCACAAAATTTGAAATTACATGGCATGTAAAAATGGCAACAAAATTATTCACAAATCCATAAAGAACCAGTTTATGTTAATAGAGAATCAGAGTTTCTATATTAAGGGAAGAACATAATTAAGGGAAAAACCACTGAAGCATAAAGCTTCAAAAATTGAAGACCTAAGAACTGTCTTCAACCGTTTTCTGCAAAACAAAAAACATCGATATATTCAAAGCTACACATTTTCTAGGTTGTATAATCTTCCCAGATCTAAAGAGAATGAAAAACAAAATCAAAACAAAGATTCTAGATTTTTCAAAATAAAATTAAAAATTAGGGTTCAATAACCACATTCACAAATAACAATTCAAAATTAAACAACCATTAACTTCAATCGTCGATTAAAACCTTCATCGTCGTCATCGTCGTCATCATCTTCAAGCTTCTGGCACCATCGTCATCGTAGTCTTTAACCTTCCATAACCGCCATTGTTCCGGAGTAGACAACGTCGTCTTAAGCCTGTCAGAGATGTTATCGTCTTCAGCATGTCGGAGATGTCATCGTCTTCAACGTCGTCGTCTTCAACGTCGTCGTCGTCGTCATCGTGAAGCTTCAGGAGACAGCGTCATCATCGTGAAGCTTCAGGAGACAGCGTCGTCATCAAGCTTCCAGAGACGGCGTCTTCAATCTTCAAATCGCGTCGATAATGTCACTAGAAAACTAGAGAGGAGACGGATTTTGAGAGAGGATAGATTAAGGATTAAGGTTGATTTCTAGGGATTTCAAACAAGAGAGGGATTCTGAGGGAGGGACTTTGGTCGAGGTCGACTTTGGTCGATTATAATAGAAATGGGATTTTGGTCAATTGAAAAGGATTATAGGGATTTAGAGTGTTTAAATTGGATTGTAATTTGTAAATAAAAAAAGGGTAAAAAAAGTCATAAAAGAGTTAGTTTTGCAAGTTTTTCAAAAAGAGGTTAGTTATTAACTTCATCCTCCCAAATAGGTTAGTTTTCAATAAAACCCTATTCTAGCACTAGTCATATATTTGAACTGAAATTACATCAGATGGATATAATGATTGTACTTCTCGATAGAGAACTAGAGGAAGAGATTTACACGGAGTTGCTTGTAAATTTTTTGTTTCCAAAGATCAAGAGCGCATAAGTGTGCTTGCTTGATTAATGTATGGTTTGAAACAATACTCTCGAAAGTGGTATTTTTATTTCATCAAGCTGTAATGTCTTACAGATTATTGATGACTAAAGATAGCCATGGTAAGTACACTAAATAGGTTAAGGATAATTTTTATATTATCTATATATGTGGACTATATGTCTTGGCTAGGAATAATGAAGAGTTTGTAAAACCATAATGAAATGGGAATTCTCAAATTTCTTTGAGATTTTATATGAGCAATATGGCTTATATATATTAGGAGTAATAGTTGATTTGAAATAAGCAATTATAGGCTCATAGATACTCCTATTGTGAAATAACAAACTCTTACCCTCAATGTATACATTGAAACCCCATAAGATCAAGTTATTAATTACAAGTTTCTCATGTTAGTACCATACAGAGTCTCATGTACATTGTTATATGTACAAAGTCTATCATTAGTTACGTCATAAGATTGGTAAGTGGACACCAATATAATCCTTGATTACATCATTGAGATGTTGTCAAGAGGATATTGACATACCTTGAAAGTACGACTAACTAATTAGAGTACATTGTGATATGTACAAGGCCCAATATAAATTATGCTACAAAAATTAGTAAATGTATATCAATATAATCCTAGATTAAGAGGATTATGATATAACTTTAATGGTAAGGGAATTTACTGTCAATGCTAGCATAATTACACACATAATGTAATAAAAATATGTTGTCAGGTTGAGACTAGCATTCTTACACGTGTGGTCATCTCAGTTGCTAAGATAGCAAGCAGAGGTGAGACACATATATATTAGAGAATATGTAGGATATATTCTCGTGGAGCTAGTATATATGAATATGTCGCCTTGACTTTGTCAATATGAGGTTAACAATAAATATAATAATATATTTTAGAACCGATCATGATAGACCCCACTATCATTGATACCTGATTCAAGCAAGATTTGAGATCTTAATGTGGCGTCAGAGAGGCGAGCTTTTAAGAACTCAGGTTAGTCACGAGAGTTGTGACTAGACTAAGATCTGTACAGTGAATAATATAATGACATATGCATTCTTATTTAGAATGAAATTCACTTTAACACGTGTTTCATACCACGTGTATTATTTGTGACCGATGTGGAAAATGAGAAAATGAATCCCTGCTTCCTCATTGTGTAAGTTCCACTGAAGTTTTACGTTAACTTCAAACAGTGTCCTTATGACCATTCACTCTATCTTGAAGTGACAAGAAAATGTTAGCACCTTTAGCGTGTTATTTTCTATGGCTATGGTATTTCAGCCTATGGGGCACGTCTAGGGTAGCAGTTGTTCTAGAGACGAAGAGATAGAGAAGAAATGGGAAGGTTTAATGAATTTTTATCTGACTTATGTATTCACCGATCGACCAATTGTATTTGTTACAATTGTAAATACATGAAATGTGATCAAGTCAATCATAGCTTTTGAGGGATCAAGTATGCTTTAGACTGATAAAAATTATATAAAAATTATAAATTAAATCTAGGATACAATAATGAACAAAATTATCTCTTGTAAATAGAGAATTTACATTTGAGATTGTTAGCTCCCTTTTATATATATATTAATCGTTCATAGGTCACACGATGCACTTACCCATATGAAATTTTTTGATAATGATAATAATACTTGTGTTTAAATGTTTTAAAGACTCCTTTGTATAAATCACATCTTACGCCATTTGGGGAGTGGCAGATGTTGATTAATAAGGTTGCACCTATGATGAGCTTATGGTAATTTAACTGTGTTGGCCCCACTTGTGCGAGTGGGAGATGTTAGTATATTTGGGTATGGGTTGAAGACCCATTATACACCCAAGTGGACCAAGAACTCAAGTAATACATGGAGAGCCCAAAATCTATGTAATCCAAACCCAAGCTCAAGCCCGTGCCTATGACATATATGCAAAGCCCAAACATAAGCCCAATGAGCAGTTTTATGCTATATATACATCAGTGTTAGAGAATGATTAAGACACACATCACAAGACACATAATAATGTGAATGTGTGTGTGGTTGTTTCTAAACATTATGAGTATGCATGGGAAAGCATTGTCTGTACAATGCAAAAGCTTGTGTGTGTGTTGTGCTATTCAAAAGCATATGTGTGTGCAAGAGAGTATTGCATGTAATAATGCATATGTGCATGTGTTCATTAGAGAACAAAATACAGAGAATAAAACACAAGAGAGATGTGGAGAATATCTGTAGAATTTTCTCTCATCTATAATCAAAGTGTGTGTAACATGCATTGTGATCAGAGGGGACTTTCTGATGATGTGATCGTCCGCCGACCGATGATTCAGTTCCAGATGTTCGATCCCGCTTTCGTTGAAATTCGTATTTCCGTATGGTTAACGGTAATAATCCGAATTCGCTTTATTTATATCGAATATTATTTACAAAAACGTTTAAATAACAAACTATATAATAAATATAGCAAAATCATATTAATAACTTAAATTATATATTAGTTTGTAATCTTGTACTTGAAATTAACGGATAGAGAATACGAAGAATTTAGGAAAAAAATCTGTTAACTGAACAGTCGGAGAAAAATAAATAAGTGTGTGTATGTATATGTATATATATATATAAATATATAATAATTCTCTAGTAATTTCTTGTCCTATAAATTTTCGTCTGGTCATAAGAATTCCTATATATGGGAACTAGTGTAAAAAATATTTAGACTAAATAATGATGAATAGGAAACAAAATCCTAAAAGGAATTTTTTTTTATTCTATGTTCAAGAGGAATACATAAAATGGGATGTAATGGGAATTTAATTATGCATTATAATAATAATAATTTTAATTTAAAAGAAACAGATGTAAGCTCAACAGGATAAACAGATCTCTAAAAAAATTAGACTAATAGTAGGGGACCATTTACATAATTATATATATAATATATATCATTTAAAAAAACACTACACTTAAACTTTTGGGAATTTTAAGTGTAGTATTTTTTGTGGTTTATTGAATATTAATTCTATAATAAATTCTCTATTATCTACTGGTGTTTTTTCTTTATTAATTACTTGTTCTATATTTAACATATTTATTTCATCTTCAAAATCTTCTTCTGTTATAACTACATTATCATATTTCTTATAGTCTGTAAACCTCTGGAAAGTTTGATTCTTTTTATATGTGTAAATATTACTTCTTTCTGGTAATTCTATACATTGTACTTCTAAGTCAGGTAATTTCCATTCTAATCCTTGTAATTCGCTTTTATTTAATTTTTTAGGTACTTGCATTTGCACATAATCACTATGGAAAGTTCTACTATATTCTTATTTATAAATCTGAAGTTTTTATGATATTTATTATAGCATTTACCCAATACAAATATTTTTATTCTATGGTTTTTGTATTCAGCATTCATATTCAATCCTTTAGTTTGTATACTTAATTTTATCTTAGTACAAAATTCACTTATATCTATGTCTATGTCTGGAAGACAACCTACTACTGCTACTTTATTTCTAAGATCTACTTCGGTTGTTGCTAGCTGGGCTTATTCATGATCACTAAATCTACCATCATACAAATACAAGTTTGCTTTAGTATCTAACCCGACTATTGTTTGACCAAGTACTCCTATGATTACTACTCCTAAATATATAGTGGAATATCCATTATTTATAATTTCTTTTGTACTTTGTGGGCATAATAATGTAACTTTTTCTCGATTATTGACTACTGCTATTGTAAATTCATCTTTATATACATACAAATTGCTTTTTACTCTACCTATTATACTTTCACTATAAAGATTTTTCTTCGGGACAATTTTAAATCCTACTTCTGACATTCTATTAACATCTTCTTCTTGAAATAGATCTTCTGTCTTTTGAATTATTTCTTTTCCATTACTACTATAATTAAGTAAGTTTCTTACTCTATTAGCTGTAGATTATATTACACTAGATGTTCTTGCTAGTTTCATGTTTAGATTTTAGATTAGACCATAACATTATTAAACAAATTCAGTAGCCAAATTACAAGATTTCCTAGCAAGGCAGAAATACCAGAATTGAATAAATTAATTGAATTAAAAAATCCTAAGCCTGTTGAAATAAAAATTAAAGAACTAGTTAAAAATCTTCAAATAGAAGTAGAAAATATAAAAAAAAAACAAGAGGAATTTAAAGAACAATTAATGATTATTACTAAAATAGTAGTTGAATGAATAATAATTTAGCTGAAATATTGCAAGAACTAATAACAGAAGCCCCTAACAATCCTCTAATAGAATAAATGATTTAGGAGGTGTATTGAATTGAGATTTTAATGGACAATTTTAGGTTGCAAGACTATTATGATAATTAGGATAATTAGGATAATATGGACTAGACTTTTAGAATTTTGAAAGTCTTTGGACTTTATCTATAGACTATTAGGATTATCTTAACTTTATTTCCAGACTTTTTGGACTTTTATAAATATGGATTTTTAAGAGTCGATTGTAGTATTCAATTTTCTCCATTCATTAACGAATACCCACATCCACTATGACACCCAATATGAATGTGTGATTGTGATTGAATGCCCTTAACTTATAATTTCAGGACGTCCTTACTAGAGAACCACTATTTATATTAGTAAAACAGCTATATTGTTATCCACATTAATCATTACAATTTATGTATAAATAAACCATTATTTACACCTATCAAAGGAACAAGAAAAATAATATAGATTTCACGATTAGGAATCACTATTCAACATCTGTTATATGAAATTTAAGTTAAAATAACAAATTAAAATTAATGCACCACTCCACCCTCCTATCTCCAATCTCCAATCTCCGGTCACCAATCACCCATCCGTGGACCACAACTCATCCAAGCTGAAGATTTGATGGGGTATGGAAGTTGAGGAAACTGAAAATTTATGATAAAAATTTGATAGGGTGTAGAGGTTGAGGAAGCTAAAGATGGTTTTGAGTGAGAGAGAAAAGTCTAGAAAGTAATAAAGGAGATGACAAGACAATTTTGGGTTCAAGTTATTTATAAATATCACCAAAAAGTCTAGAAAATCTATTTTGTCATGAAATCCTAAAAATCTTGATCTCAATCCAATACCACCAGACAATTTTCTAGCTCTTGAAAGTCTAGATCCAATAACACAAGATAATATGGAATTTTAAAAAAAAAAATCTTAAAAGTCCAGATCCAATACCACAAGACAATATGGATTTTTTTTTTAAATCTTAAAAGTCTTGATCGACTATCACCAGACTTATCTAACTTGTTAAAAAGTCTCAATCCAATACCACTAGAATTTTACTTCCCAAATTGTCTAATAAAAATCTTAAACCAATACACCCCCCTTAAAGTTTACTCAACAAAGTAATACTATTACCCAAGGACAAAGCAATACTATAACAAAGTTACTTGTAAAAGGTTTAGAAAAAAATTGAAAAGTGGGAACAAAAGATAGAAATATTAAGTCATAATAAAATAGACTCAAAATATTTAGCTTGGCTAGTAAAAAGAATAGAAGTAGCAAAAGCCAGTTCAAGCTTGGCCATCCCGGTAACAAACCCTATGTAGAAATAAAAGACATTTTAGGTCCAAAAGTAAATTTAAGATCTAAACATGGAACTAGCAAGAACCTTTAGTGTAAAACAATCTACAGTTAATAGAGTAAGAAACTTAATTATAGTAGTAAAGGAAAAGAAATAATACAAAAGACAGAAGATCTAACTCAAGAAAAAGATGTAAATAGAATCTTAGAAGTAGGATTTAAAAATGTTCAGAAGAAATTTTTTTACAGTGGAGGTATAATAGATAGCTTAAAAAGTAGTTTGTTTGTATGTAAAGATGAATTTACAATAGCAGTAGTCAATAATCGAGAAGAAGTTACATTATTAAACCCACAAAGTGCAAAAGAAATTAAAAAGAATGAATATTCCACTATACATTTAGGAGTAGTAATCACATGAGTACTTAGTCAAACAAGAGCCGGTTTAGATACTAAAGCACAATTGTATTTGTATGATGGTAGATTTAGTGATCAAGAACAATCCCAGCTAGCAACAACCGAAGTAGATCTTAGAAATGAAGTACCGACAGTAGGTTGTCTTCCTGACATAGACATAGATATAATTGAATTTTGTAGCAAGATAAAATTAAGTATACAAAATAAAGAATTTCATATGAATGCTGAATAAAAAAACCTTAGAATAAAAATATTTGTATTAGGTAGATGCTAAAATAAATATCATAAAAAGTTTAGATTTATAAATAAGAGTATAGTAAAACAATTCCATAGTGATTATGTACAAATGCAAGTACCTACAAAATTAAATAAAAGCGAATTACAATGATTAGAATGGAAATTACCAGATTTAGAAATACAAAATATAGAATTACCAGAAAGCAGTAATATTTACACGGATAAAAAGAATCAAACTTTCCAAAGGTTTAAAGACTATAAGAAATAGATTGTAATAATATAGTAGAATTTTATAAGAAAGTACAGAATAAATTTTTTGAAAAAAAGAATTCTTTTGTTAGTAAAAGATGGATAAGTTTTATTATTGCTTTGTCCTTGGGTAATAGTATTACTTTGTTGAGTAAACTCTGAATCACTTATTTCTATCGGAGGATTGTTAGGGGCTTCTCTTGTTAGTTCTTATAATATTTCAGCTAAATTATTATTCATTCGACTACTATTTTAGTAATAATCCTTAATTGTTCTTTAAATTCTTTTTGTGTATTTTTTTTAATATTTTCTGCTTCTATTTGAGGATTTTTAACTAGTTCTTTAATTTCCATTTCTACTGGCTTAGGATTTGTTAATTCAATTAATTTATTCAATTATGTTATTTCTGACTTGCTAGGAAATTCGGGTTGGCCAAGCTTAGCAACCTCTATTCTTTTTACTAGCCAAGTTAAATATTCTGAATCTATTTTATTATGACTTAATTTTTCTATCTTTTGTTCCAACTTTTCAATTTTTTCTAATGCTTTTAAAACTGGGAGTGGAAAGAAGGGTGACTTGATGTATACATTTATATAGTGATCTTCACAAAGCTCTTCGATCCTTGTCCCCACATGCTCCGCAACTTTTGCCCGATTCCAGAAGCTATACATTTCCATTCCCTACAGTGACATTTTTAACAAAAACAAAATTTAATTAATTAGCGCATGCTTCTCCACAAACCAAATATTTCTCTTAACAGCATAATTAAGGAAAGATTGGTCAAAACTCTCATCAAGGGATTGAAAAAAGAAAAATAATAATAATTAATTAAAGCACCTCTAGAAGTAGAACTCATCATTTGAACTCCAGCCATGGCATAGAAGTGGGAAAGATAGATCATCCTCTTGAAATGAAAATATATAAATGCAGAAGCACATAACAAAACTTGTAAAAATAAGGTTCCGTTTAGAAGAACTTCTTCAAATAAACTTTTAATGGAAAATTGTTGATCGTTTGGTTGTGATGTCAATTAGAAAACGCTCTTTAAAATGATAGGATTATTAAAATATTTAAAAAAATAATAAAATTATATTAGATATTTTAAAGTATTAACAAAAAGTTAAATAAAATCTAGTTGAAAAACTCTATAATTTAAACTTTTTCAAATAGATAAAAAACCGTTTTTCTAATAATCCAGAAGCTCTATCTGCAGACAAGAGTCATTCCAAGTGGGCACTAAAAGTATCGCCATAAAAGATAAAAACATTAGAGAAATGTCCTAGCAATCTATCATTACTAACCTTAACACCGTAAGGTTGATTGCTTGTATGAGCAGGGCGGACCCACATGGAGCCCCACCTCAAATTTTTAACAAGAAAAATGATTTTATGTTTATGTTTATATTTATATTTTTTAAAAAATACAAAATGTTATACATAATAAAGGTTCAAAAAAGTATTGGTACTATAAATATCACCACTTTACTAATGTATGTTTAAAATACACCATTTAACGTATTCAGACGAAAATACCTCGAAATATTAAAACAGAGAGAAATTTATCGTTTTTTAAGTCAGAGAAAAGCAAGAGTGAAACCGACGGGAAGCTAATCGACGGTGAAGTGACCTGAACGAGAGTACACGAGAACAGCTGCGATTGACAAATGTAAGATTAGTTTTTTTTTCCTCGTTTTTGTTGTTGATAACTTGCATTGCATGTTAGAATTGAGTTTTGTTTATTGAAATTGTAGATTATGGTTAAAATAGAGATCTATAAATGGTTGTGGTTTAGGTTATGGTTTGAAATTTGGTTGAATAACTATTGAGGAATATGAAATTTTGGGTTACCGAGATTTTTTACAGGCTAATTGAGCTTATTTGTAGTTGAGTCCAGGTTTTATTTTCATGAAAAATAGGTTTTGGTAAGTCGAGTTTTTTTTTTTTTGTAAGGGTTCTAGCTTTTTTTGAATGGGATAGAGCTTTTTCGTTATGGGATCGAGCATTTTTTTCATAGGATCGAACATTTTTAAAGGGTCGAGCTTTTATGTAGATGAGTCGAGCTGTTTTTTCGTGAAAATTAGGTTTTGGTAAGTCGAGTTTTTTTTATATGGATTCGAGCTTTTTTGAAAGGGATCGAGCTTTTTTTTAAAGGGATCGAGCTTTTTTCAATAAGCTCGAGCTTTTTTTACATTGGATTGAGCTTTTTCATCATGGGATCGAGCTTTTTCGTTATGGGATCGATCATTTTTCTCATAGAATTGAGTTTTTTTTTAAGGGTCAAGCTTTTTTTTTTTTATGAGTCGAGTTTTTTTTCGTGAAAATTAGGTTTGGTAAGTGGACCTTTTTTTTATAAGGGTTGGAGCTTTTTTTGAATGGGATCAAGATTTTTTGAAAGGGGTCGATATTTGTTTAAATGGATCGAGCTTTTTTCAATAGGCTTGATCTTTTTTTACATTGGATCGAGCTTTTTTTACATCGGATCATGCTTTTTCATTATGGGATCGAGCATTTTTTACATAGCATCGAGTTTTTTTGTTATGGGATCGAGCATTTTTTTCATAGGATCGAGCTTTTTTTTAAAGGGTAGAGTTTTTTTGTCATGGGATCGAGCTTATTTATTATAGGATCAAGATTTTCTATAATTGGACCGAGTTTTTTTTACATTGGATCGAGCTTTTTGTTTTGGGATCGATCATTTTTGACATAGGATCGAGCTTTTTTTATAAGGGTCGAGCTTATTTGTCCTGGGATCGAGCACATTTTTTAGGACCGAGCTGTTTTTACATTGGATCGTGACATATAATTTTGGTTCCGGGTTTTTTCTGTTTAATGATGTTGTATTTCTGTTACATTGCAAATGAGAAATAGTTTGAGGGATTTGCTTAAAACTCCACAAGGAGATTGGTACGAGGGAAAATTGACTCGAAACGACAATTTTGACGCCCTTGCCCATATAGACGACACGCTGAACCGGGTCCCTGTAGAATTTGCAGATGAAGATCGACGTCGGTTCATGGCGTCATGTTTCGGGCATTTCCTGACGATGCATCGGGAGATGAAGTTTTTGGGTGGTGTTATCCATCGGTTGCTTTTGAGGGAGATGCATCATAACGGCCCAACATATGATATGCAGTTCATTTTAGGGAACCAGTCGGTGAGGTTTTCGAAGGTGGAATTTTACCTGATCACCGGATTACGGTTTTGAGTTGTGCAGGACACGACCAAGTATGTACAAGTGGAGAATGACATACATCAGCGGTACTTTCCTGGAGTCGATGAGGTCTCGTTGGAGGAAATAAGGGGTTTTATAACCGTTGCAGAGTTTGGAGAGGCGTACGATACTGTGAAGCTCTGCCTCATATATATGCTGAACTGGATACTTATGGGGGTGGACGAGAGATTCAAGATTCCAGTTTGGCAGTTTCTGCTGGTTGAGGATCTCGATGCATTCGACGCGTTCCCGTGGGGTGCCCACATATACAGACAATCGATTTACTTATTCAAGCATACGATTGACGAGCGACAAGACAGATTCAAGCAGTGCCAGTAGGAAAAAGGTGCTCATGTACATACGGTGGAGACCTACAACATATACGGTCTATCTCACGCCCTATTGATAAGACTATGGATACTTATCGTACTTATCTTTGATGCAGATATTTGCTTTCAAGGTGATCCCTGATTTGAGCCAAGAGTTCAGCACGCGAAGGGTTACGGATCTGCCTCCCCGTATTTGAAAGTAGGAGTTGACTAAACAACCGAGAGGGAAGAAGCTGGCCAAGACTTTCAAAGCCAGAGCATGTATTTAATTTGTTAATGTTTATATTAGTTAGTAAGTGTACAATTACATTATTCTAACCAATATTTCAAATGTTTACGAGGAAGAAACTGGTGCCCAGACCAGCAGAGAGACAGGAACCTTACTATACGGGGCTAAACCAGGGGGGAACCTGTATGTAGAGGAGGACAGGCTTCATATTCTGCCTCTGGTCCCTGATCAGATTACTTTTGGCGGGAACAGTGGGATAGAGGGTGGGGGTTTGACAGTCAGGACCAGTGATAGTGAGGGATCTGAGCCCGATGCTGGGGATTTAAGGCCCAGTGATAGTAAGGGATATAAGATAAACCCTCAACGAGAAAGGCATAGGTGGGTTCGGTTTACCACCCCCGAACATGGTACATCTATAGGGGGTTCCCGTGGGGGAGTTGGACGTGATGGAAAGGTAAGTTGAAAAGAAAGTTTTGTTTTTTTTATTAACATGTGATGTTGATAGTTTTGTACTAACAATGTAGACATGATTTCAAGCCCTATGGGCAGATCTGTTGAACGATGTCCATGACGCCTCCGGAAGAGTGAGAAGGATCGAGAGCATCAACATCTGAAGTTGGTGGATATGATCAGGAAGAGTGACGAGGATTGTTAGCAACAACACTGAGTGTTACTGGATATGATCAAAGGTTTTCAGGTGTCGACCATACATACACACAGGGATAGCCCCCCACCTCCTAATCTAGACTTTAGTCCCGGAGACAGGATTGGTGGGTATACGGGAAGGGGAAGGGGGGGGGGGGGGGGGGGGGGGGGGGACAGCATGTCAACCTAGGCTCAACGGTCCCCACCCTCACCTAGCATGTCGACCCAGCTCAGCGGTCCCCTCCCCTACCTAGCATTTTGACCCAGGCTCAGCGGTCCCCTCCCCCACCCAGCATATCAACCGAGCTCCAGAGCTCCTCGGAGGCTGGATTACCGCACAAGAAGCTTATACTTAAGTGCGGATGGCACTTGATGAGCCCTTACACAGATCCATACCGTCCGAAGAGGTTGAGGACATGACCCTAGTATATGAAACACATATTTGACCCCCATGAACTTGTGGACGCCAACCAGCTTACGGCATACAAAGCCTTTAAGAAGAACATCAACGGGGAACTGTGAGTACAACTTCATCTATGAATTTGGCAGTGTTTTAATGTTTATTCAAATTTTGATAAAGCTAATCCAACCATTAAAACGAAATGATGTGGACATGCTGGCACCAATGGATGCCAAATGGTTCATGTGTATGCAGTCCAACTTTATGGACTTGGAGGACACGATACGTACTTATGTGATTTTCAAGTTAACGTTTGTTTAAATAATGTTGTATTGTTAACAATTCATTAGTTTTATTATCTGTCAGCATATGGAAGCATACCTCCATATTCTTCGGAAGCGTCAACGAGGATTCTCCACTGTGTACAACTAAAGGATCAACGTATTGGATACACAATTCTATGTAAGTAGTTATAAAATATTGGAATCGCATCTCGTTTTTTGGTTTTTTATTATTGATATGAATTTGTCAATGATTGTATATACAACCACTTATGGTGTTACAGTGGGAGAAAATGATACCTTGTGATTAGTACGGGGCTGTGACCACGGTAAGGTGGAATGTGTTACGGTCTCGATGGTTAAAAGAGGACATTTAGACGGGCCGTGGAGCATCCACGGGTGGAAACCGCTCATGGCACGAGGTTGACTTGGTAAGTGTTAGACGGTGGAAATGATTTAAAATATAAATTGTTCGCATATTCTGACCTAACACCCTTTACATACTATTACAAGTCCTGATACAGTGCAACGTTGGGGGCCAACATTGGCTGGTGGTGACCGTCGACCGTATTCTCGAGAAGCTAGACATATTTGATCCCTAGAGACAGAATGTTCCTGTTTATATCAGGAAGCAGCAAGTCTAGCCATTACGGTGGTTTTTTGAATGACGCGGGGTTTTACACTGCACGATGAGGTGGTCGTCGGCCGTTTCCTAGGGAAAATAAGCCCTTCTCGGTCAGCGTGGTCTCCACTTCTACAGTCCCTCAACAAAAAAAATCGTAAGACATTCTATTTCATTTACGTGCTTAGATATTATTTAAAAATGATTTGTAAAGCGTTTTAATGTGTCCAATTGCAGAGGTAATTATGGTCTCATACTTTGAGACTTATCGAGTACTTACTGGTGGGTCGACACCCTTTTGATTGGTCTGAGGATGACATGGGGATCATTCGGGAGAAAATGGCTGTGGAGATTTATTGTAACTCCAGGCCCGCCTAGTGATTGGCTGTATATTTAATGTTGTATATTTTTTATATATCCTACTATTTTTTATGTACAAAGACATTGTACATAATTAATATTATTTCAATTTCTTTTAAAGTTTTTGTTTCCAGTGCATGTCATCACATGCACGAAACACATAGCAAACCTTGACAATGAGATACGATAAGTTAACAAACACATACAAAATAAGTTAATAAACAACTCATACAATACCAAATTATTACAATCTGATACAATTCCAAATGTTTATAATGTGATCAAAACTGTGCCATTCATTCCCTATTAGAGTCCATGTTAGGGCACGTCTGTTTGTTATGTCCAATTGAATGACAGATGTTACACTTGCGGTGGTATTCATCGGGAACACCTCTGCTTGGACCTTCATTAATAAAAGGTGGGTTAGAACATCTTCTGGAATTATGCCCTGGTTGTTCACATCTTCTACACGATTGTGTAGTTGTCCTCTTTGAAGACGAGACATGTCGACCCGCCCTCGGGCGTCCTGCTTGTCTCTTGGAGATTGGATTCAAAATCACCCTTTGAGCAATGTCAGATAGCACAACCCAAGTGGAAGGATGTCCAACCAGCATAATAGGAACCGAGTATGCGTCAATAAGTGTATGTCTCTTGTAGTAGTCCGAACACAAAGATGTCAAATCCAAGTTTCGATCCCTGTAAAAAAAATATTGAAAACGAAAACGATGAGCTTCACGTTTCAATAATAGTCACCTCACAATAAACTTGAAAATAATGTACCTTGCGGCCGCAAGTGCGTAAAAACATGGAAAATGATCCATTTGAAATTTGTTGCAAGTATAGGTCTTCCGGGCTAAGTCAACAGTCCACTGTTTTCCAGACCGCTTGACCAAAAAAATATTCCATTGTACTAGATTTACGGTCATAAAACCACACTTCTCCACACGTTTTAAGATCACAATATGTGCTGCGTCGGTCAACTGATGATGCATGCATTGTGCAATTCTATAATGATCGTGAAACCACCGTTGTAGCATATTTTTAATGAACTCAACCAGTGTCAACATAGGCAGCTGTCGTGCAAATTTTAGGCATAAGTTTATGCATTCTGCAGCATTTGTTGTCATCACCCTGTACCTTCTTTCAGGATAGTGTACATGGGACCATTTGTATGGACCGGCATCAATTATATAATCATATACATTATGCTGCAAGTTTCTTAACTCATTCATATGTCGGTTATATTCAAACTCGGTATACGCACGGGCTACTTTGTCCATTATTATGGCAACATCTTTTCTATGAAATCACTTCTTAATATTTTCAGAAAAGTGTCAGCAACATATGGTATGGGTGGCATAAGGGAACACTTTAGAAATTCCTGCTTCAATGCTTGCATATCTATCAGAAATGAAAACCAGCTCATCAATATGACCTAAGGCACCTTTCAAGCAATCTAAAAACCATTCCCATGAAAGGTTTTTTTCTGAGTCATCGTACCCAAAAGCAATTGGATACACCTATTCATTCCCATCTTGTGTTGTTGCAACAAACATTGTACCCCTGAATCGTCCCTTCAAATGGATACCATCAACGGCAATTACTAGACGTATTCAGGTCCGAAATCCTCTAAGTGAAGCACCAATCGACATGAAAAAGTAGAGGAATTTACCATCATCGTCTCACTGTAAGTTAGTGATTGTGTCGAATTTTTTTTGTTCCAAAACATAACCGAATGATGGAAGTAGTTGGAAGGTTTCCTCATACGTTCCATTGGTCAATGACAACGCATAATCGAGGGCGGTGTGTGCTTTACTGTACATGATTTGGATTCCATACAATGATTTCATATCGGCGATTATGTCCTTCGGACGCATTAGTCGACCATCTTGTTGTTGAAGTCTAGGTGCAATCACTTCTCCAATTATGACTGCACTAGCTTGTCGGTGGCGGCAGTGAATTTCCACTAACGGACAAGTGTGTTCGTTGACAAAACTTCTTACTTGAAAGTATGTCCCTTCATCTCTCCTCACCGCTTTTAACTTCCACGTATAATTTTCCGTCAAACAAACTAGATGTAATGTTGTCTTATTGGATCTTCTTACCTTCTACTCAAAGTTCTGCCGCATTGCAAAATGGCCTACTAGTCTCTTCAAATCCTTTTTCGTTGGAAAAATTACTCTTTATATATCATGCTTGTAGGTTCATCTTCAACCAAGTTCCTGCTTCCACCCATACCAAATGAGTATGATTCTGCTTTTGGAATAACCCACGTTGTGGCATTATCAGAATCATCTTGAGTTACATTAGCCCGGATCTCGGAGGTCCCAACTATATCTGGTGCACTGGAACTAAATCTCTGTATACGTCTTACTAGTTTTTCCGTTTAGATCGGTTCTTTATCATCCTCATTGTTCTCTACATTATCTACCGGATTAAAATTGCCCTCATTATCCACCTAATGAATCGGCCCAATATTCAGGTGTTGTATTCTGCTCATTGTTGATGTCATTGTAGATCTCATTGTATTAGTGGATGTACTGCCTACCATTCATCTCAATTTGACAACCAAAGACATCATCGAATTGAGGTCCCAGCATATCAGCATGGCCGGCTACTTTCGGTGGGACAGGAAACATGTTTTCCCGACCATCAATCCCACTTCTTTCTGTGAACAACTGGTTGCTTCCGCATGACGATAGAAATTATTGGGTGTTATCACGATGAGGGATATCTTCACCAATGGCACATCCTGTTGGCCTCTCGATTAGACTAACACATACTTGAGGGATCACTCTATCTTCCCCTAGCATAAACTGAACATCATCATCGTTTCTTATAAATGTACGACATGTAGTCCCAGGAACGATTGATATAGACTATAGATCAGCACTGTATTTGTTCTCATCATACTTCACAATGGTTTGCACGATCGACACCAGCTCATCATAAGTCAAATTCTTTGACACATACAAACCTTGGTTATCAGAACCTAAATACCTCTGACTTCCGTCGGGTAATTGCTCTTATCGACCGTTGTAATATATGACTATTCTCACCCTATCCATTGTCCTGTCAAAATCATCATCTAAAACCATTACTAAGAAAATAATATTTAATATTAAATTTACAATTCTAAAGGATTAAACAAAAATTTAAAGTGTAAGCGATCGAGTTTTTTTGTTAATGATCTAGCTTTTTTTGTACATGATCGAGTCTTTTTTGTACATGATCGAGTTTTTTTGAACTTGATCGAGATTTTTTTGTTCGGGACCGAGTTCTTTTGTACATGAACAAGCTTTTTTTAATATGGCTCGAGCTTTTTTTAAAAATGGCTTGGGCTTTTTTTTTTAGGGATTGAGCTTTTTTCGTACATGATCAAGCATTTTTTGTGAGGGCTCGAGCATTTTTTGTGAGGGATCGAGTTTTTTTGTGAGAGATCGAGTTTTTTTTTGTAAGAGATTGTGCTTTTTTAAAAATTGCTCGAGTTTTTTTACTAAAGTTTCGAGCTTTTTTATAATGCTCTCGAGCTTTTATGCCCAAGATTTTTGAAATTCCCTAGAACGTGCGTGTCTATAACCTAGCCTAGAGGGGGGGGGGGGGGGGGGGGGGGGTGAATAGGTTTTAATCGAATCAATTACAAATTTGTTGATTAATCAATATTAAAAAAAAACTACCCCAAATAAACAATCATTCAATTAAAATAATTATGCTTAAAACAATAAAAACACGATATATACGTGGAAACCCTCCAACTGGGAAAAACCACGGGCTGATATGTGCACCACACTCAATCCCTAAATCCACTATTGGATGAAAGTTTACAACCTAGGTTGACCTCCCGTCACACCCTCCAGTTACTAACCCAACGGGCCTTAATAGTGATTCTTGATCTATTTTCTTGCGCACTAACCACTTAGTCACAAGACTTAACCTCAATGAAGAGTCAAAACAACCTAAGTGAATATGATAAAATATTCAATCATGCAAGTAATGCTAGGCAACAATAAATGCTTATCTAGGAATTCAAGGATGTCAATAAAAGCAATTCCTAAATATTAATGTCTATATGAATGCTCATAAGACCTAACTAAATATAGATATGATAGTATAATATCTAGTCATCAACAAAAAGCCAATAACCCCAAGTTGTCATAAAACATGGCAAAGAACAATCAATGCAATTAAAAAACACAATCAATTATACCTAAACAATATCTAAATGCAAAGCAAAGAGATTTAGCTAGAAGGGCAAATTGGTCACAAATCCTAGCTATCACAAAATATTAATATCAACCAACAATCAACAATCCAAGCATGTTATATATGCAATTAAACTCAATGACAAGTATTTAATCAACAGTAATTGCTAAACCTAGGCATACATGTCATAAGAATGGAACAAGAGATTCTGGGGCATGTAGAGATTACCTAGTCAAAGACAAACAAGAGAATCCATGCTTGGAAGATGCAGGAAGATGCAAGAAGATGCTAGATGCTTATGGATTGTAGTTTGGTTGAGTCAAAATGGGTTCTTGGGAGCTCTCTTTCTATTAGAGTCAATTTCTATTTAAAAAAAAAACTTGGACAATAAAAATTGGCTTCTTGGACTCCCTAAAGCCAAAGAGAAGAGAAGATAACATATATATATTGTACCCTACACGAAACTGCATCGTTTTGGATGAAGGGCAACTAATTCCTGTCATGACCGTTGTACGTGCCGCGGCCTAGGCAAGTGTCCAGACCGCGGTCCATGCAGCATGGCACGGCTGGACATTACTGCTGCCTAGGTCGTTGGCTAGGCATGTGCACCAAAATCGGTCTAGATCGCGATACACGTCTGGGAACCTCCGTGTGGGAGACCGCTATGCAAGCAACGTGCACAGGTCGTGGTAGAAGCAGCGTGCAACCCCCTGGAGAACACTGCTGTGCATACCGCGGTGAAGGCAATGCACCGGAAGTGGTCCCAACTACGGTCAAGAGGAAAATCCTCTTCTAAGGGAAAACTAAATGCATCAAACACCCAAGCAAGAGTTATGGAAAAAAGACACATAAATTGACATATAAGCAAGCATGCAAGATGATCAAAAACATGCATGAGAGTGTGTGTGTGCACTAAAAACTCTTTAAACAAGGTTAAACAAGTGATTTACCTTTTGAAGCTTGTGCTAGGTCTTGAGCAATGCTGGCCTAAACTCCCTTACACATTTATCCCCAAATGTGGTTGTCAACGTAATGAGCCAACCAAAACTGAGGAACTTACAGTCTCCCCCATTGGCTATTTAGTGACAAAACCACCACTCACAATTCATCCTCACAAATAAACAAAACAAAAGACAGGGGTCATTAAGTTTTTCTACATTATAAAGAGATTCCTAATAAACTAGATCTTCAAGTCATCCATCTCTTGTAGAATCAACATCCCTACAAAACAAAGTAATTACACTTTCCAAGACAAGTGTATGTAAGGTGATCAAAGAAATAAAAACAAGAGCAATTTGCATACAATAGAAACAAGCAACATGCATCAACAATGCAAATGCAAATGCTCCCCTAAATAGGTTAACTCCTCCTAAATAGGTTAACTCCCCCTTAAGTCATGCCACTCTCAACTCCCTATAAATCCACACTACTCCCTCTTTTTGTCATGAGATAAATAAAGGGGTATCCCCTTACGAAGACATTAGTAAGGAGAGCTTATGGCACAAGACATATCCATAATCATATAAACAAATTTATGCAACTCAATTAAGAAGAGAGAATCAAGGAGTTTTATTACATAAAAAGTGTGTGAACGAATGCTTTGCATACAAGACAAGTTGTATTCAAGATCAAAACATGGTATTTGGCAAATCAAAATAACAAGGGTTTCCGAGAGAAATCAAACCAATTTCACCTTTTGTCATGGAATAAAAAAGATATAGATTGTAAAATAAATTCAGTTTAAGAACAACTATATCAAACTTTACAAGCAAAACAAGACATGAGCGACTATTGCGCCCATTTTGATTTTTCCGGGTGGAATGCCCGTATGATAGTAGCCTTGTTCGACAAGTAAAGAGAGAGAGAGACTTTGGGATTTTAAAATCCTTGAAATGGATACAAGATCCTTATTGATTGAAGTCTCATAATTGCTTTCACATATAAATTTTTGTATTTATTTTAGAGCATTCAAGAAATCTCATCATGCCTATCAATTTAAAGCATGTCATAGAAATAATCAACATGTCATGGAGATCAATTCTAGGTCATTCAAAATGTACTTCCCAATCAATTCTCCTAGTCCAAAAATGCATGTTTGGTCATAAATAAGACATGGATTGCATGTTAAGCAAAGTTGCACACTTATTTAAAAAAATATGTACAACCAATCATCTCAAATAATTAATAAAGAAGCTTAAATATTATCAATGAGCACAATACATTGCCAATTTGCTCTCTTTGCTTGAGCTCCCCATATAGTGTCAATCAAAACAAGTCATTAGGGGATATGAGTCCCTATAGACTTACTAAGTCCATTGAACCTAGCTGACCTTATGGGTAAACCCTTAGCACAATGGCATGTGGATTCATCTTTTCTAATCCACTTAGGTGACACATTGTCATTCCTAGTGGTCAAGGTCATCATATTATACCTAGGATCATTGACACTAGATTTCCTAAGCACATGCATATTGGCTCTAGCCCTTTTTCTTTCAATCATGTTATTAGTTTTACACATGTTAATGTACTTGGAGCAATTTGGTCTAATATGATCATCAACACCATAAAAATGACATGAAGAAATGGTCATACCATTCCTTTGTGAGGACAAAGGTGCTTTCCCATATCTTTGCACTTTCTTTTTATGTGTTGTTGGTTCTTTTCTCCCTTGTTGTTGAGTTGAAGAAGATTGCTTCCTTGGTTGAACATGCATGAAATGCTTCTTGGCTTGATGGCTTTTAGGTTGAGGGATGGTTGCTTGATGTGCTCTCATTGGTTGAGCTTGAGCTTGACTCCTTGGTTCTATCTTGACTTGGACATTTCTAGAGCACTCTCCCAGTTCAATTTTCTTCTTAGGATGGAGTGGAGGAAGAGGCTCTTTAAAGTCCATGCTCTTGATAAATATCGTCTTGCTAGAAGTTGAGGTCTCCTTGTCATCTTCAAACCCTAGACCTCTCTTATCGCTTGGCATCTTACCAACCCCCAACATATGGTCAAGCTTCTCTGTACTCAAAGTCATATTAGCAATCAACTATCTAGCTTCTCTCGGTTCCTCTTTCAAGCTTTCTTCCACCTTTCTCCCATTCTTCACTTTCTCACGTAAGTGAGTCACTTCAGTTGATAGGTTAAGGTTCTTTTCCTTTAGTTTTTGAACCTCTTTCTTCATCTTTAACCTTGAGCTCTGAAAATCCTCAATAAACCCTTCAAGGTTCATACTCTCTACTTTTCCATTTGTAGAGTGAGATGAGGAACTCTCATAACTAGAGTCATCTCTTGTGTCTCTTGTTGTCACATTTACAACACCTCTATGAGTAGCTTCATCAATCACACTTCTAGCTCCTTTATCTTCAATTTCCTTTATAGAGTCACAAATTAAGACATTGATGCCCTTTTCAATATCTTCTACAAGGGACGCTCCAAACGCCGTGTAGTTAAGAACTACCTCTTCATCACTTGAAGAATCTTCTTCACTTCCACTATCGCTTGATGAGGTGGACACCACCTTTCTTTTCTTCTTCTTCTTCGAATTAGCACACTCGGTGGCTATCTGAACGAACCCACTACACTCATAGCATTGAATGCCTTTTCTTGTAGGCTTCTCTTTCCTTGGCTCAATCTTCTTCTTTGAGTCATTCTTGTGAAGTTTCATAAAATTCTTGAATATCTTCACCATAAGAGTCATCTCCTCATCTGAGTCATCCTCCTCCATCTCTACTTTGGTTGTCTTCAAGGCTATGTTCTTTTGCTTCCTAGGAGATGTAGGTGTAGAAGTCCACCTAGACTCATAGGCTAGAAGCCTTCCAATCACTTCACTCGGCTTCATAGTCTTGTAGTTGCTATTTTCTTCCAGTGTCGTCACCTTGGACTCAAATCTCGTAGGGAGTGACCTCATGATCTTTTGTTTGATCCTTCTATCCGAATATGGGTCACCTAGTTGATGGCTTTGATTTACGATGTCCATTAACTTCACTTAGAAGTCATTAAAGCACTCGTCCTCTTCCATCTGAATTGTCTCAAATTGCATTTGAAGGACTCGAAGCTTGGAGTCCATGACCACTTCAGTTCCTTCATGAGTTGTTTGTAGAATCTCCCAAGCCTCCTTTGCATACCTAGTATTTTGAACCAAATTTTATTGATTGTCATCCATGGCACACAAGATTGCATGCATATCCTTGTTGTTCCACTTGGAAGCTTCAAATTCTTATGTACTCCATTAAAACTTAGGCTTGAGAACTTAATATCCATCATCATTGGTCATCTTCGAAAGAGTGTACCCATCTTCAACCGCCATCCATGTACGATCATCTATTTGGAAAATCTAAGACTCCATCTTGTCTTTCCATGAAGTATAATTATCACCTTTAAGCGAAAGTGGTCTTATACTTGATGCTCCCTCTTTGCTCACCTCAAACTCACTCATAGTGTTTGGGTTAAAAAAGAAAGAGATGCAAATGTGATGCACCACACAAGATGTAAACAAAAAAAAATGCAAGCAAACAAAATGCACAAGGCAAGACACACACACGGCACATATCACCTAAGTATATCTAGACACCTGCTCTGATACCGGTTGAAATTCCCTAGAACGTGTGTGTCTATAACCTAGAAAGGGTGAATAGGTTTTAATCGAATGAATTACCAATTTTTCGAATAATCAATATTAACAAAAAATACCCCAAATAAACAAGCATTCAATTAAAATAATTATGCTTAAAACAATAAAACACGATATATACGTGGAAACCCTCCAACTGGGAAAAACTACGGGCAGATATGTGTGCTACACTCGATCTTCAAATCCACTATTGAATGAAAGTTTACAACCTAGGTTGACCTTCAGTCACACCCTCCAGTTACTAACCCTTTCACTCTACCCAACGGGCCTTAATAGTGTTTCTTGATCTATTTGCTTGTGCACTAACCACTTAGTCACAAGACTTAACCTCAATGAAGAGTCAAAACAACCTAAGTGAATATGATAAAATATTCAAACATGCACGTAATGCTAGGCAACACTAAATGCTTATCTAGGAATTCAAGGATGTCAATAAAGCAATTCGTAGATATTAATGTCTATATGAATGCTCATAAGACCTAACTAAATATAGATATGAAAGTCTAATATCTAGTCATCAACAAAAAGCCAATCAACCCAAGTTGTCATAAAACATGGCAAAGAACAATCAATGCAATTAACAAATGCAATCAATTAGACCTAAACAATATCTAAATGCAAAGCATAGAGATTTAGCTAGAAGGACAAAATGGTCACAAATCCAAGCTATCACAAAATATTAATCTCAACCAACAATCAACAATCCAAGCATGTTATATAGGAAATTAAACTCAATGACAAGCATTTAATCAACAATAATTGCTAAACCTAGGCATACATGTCATAAGAATGGAACAAGAGATTCTAGGGCATATAGAGATTACCTAGTCAAAGACAAACAAGAGAATCCATGCTTGGAAGATGCAAGAAGATGCTAGATGCTTATGGATTGGAGTTTGGTTGAGTCAAAATGGGTTCTTGGTAGCTCTCTTTCCATTAGAGTCAATTTCTCTTTCAAAGAAAAACTTGGACAATAAAAATTGGCTTCTTAGACTCCGTAAAGCCAAAGAGAAGAGAATAGAACATATATATATTGTACCCTACACGAAACTGCATCTTTTTGGAAGAAAGGCAACTAATTCCCGTCATGACCGTTGTACGTGCCGCGGCCTAGGCAAGTGTCCAGACTGTGGTCCATGCAGCATGGCACGGTTGGACATTACTGTTAGGTTTTCGATTGTATTGGCATTAATTCCATATCAAAATGATGTTTACTTGTAATAATTTAGTTGTTTAGATTCATGATGATTCAAGCTTCAAGGAAGAAGGAACAACTAGTCAAAGCAAGTTCAAAGTCTTCAAAGAGAAAGGATGCAATATGGTTCTACAAAGGTATACTAAGACCTTATCTTTCTCTTACAAGGCTTAGGCACACACACACAATTCATACATTTGTGTCCCTGCATCGTTGTACACCATTATAGGCACACACAAACAATTCATTCATATATTTCCCTGCATCGTTGTGCACCATGTATAACACATTCACACACTTGAAGATGAATGCTCATGCATTGGTATGGAAATAACATGTTTTATAAAATGCACGATTGGAGACTATCTCTATATAGTTTGCATTCTAGTGTGAATTGTGTTTGTATGTGTATATGTTTATATAACATGGATATTGAACTTGAATTTAGTCTTAAATCATTCTTGATTGATTTCCGGTCATTTCGGTTACTCATACTATTGATTTCAAGTTCTAAGTCAAAATATACTACACTGTCAACTCATGTTGCATACATTGTATTCGTCTACATATATCAAGTCGAATTATTATTTTTTGGGTTGAGTATCTTATATGTTCATAGTCGTGAGAGAGTTATGGTTTGTAATCCACAAACGGATTCGAATTCCGAGTTTGGAGGCCGGAGAACGGTCAAAGAACACGAGGGGAGCGCGCGAGGAAAAGAAGTGCAACCAAGCACTCTTTCCCGAGATGGCGCATGGCCATCTCGGGACAGAATGCTTGCTGCCCCGAGATGCCCACATGCCATCTCAGGCAGCAAGCATGCTTGGTGCACTTAATGGTATTTTGGTCCTTTTGCTTCTATTCTTTCCCTCTCCTTTATATTTCCCTTCCCTCTCACATTTCATTTTAAGAAGAAATTTAAAACTTGAGTGCAGAATTTCTCTCTACATTTTCTCACCTTCCAAACACCATAACTTCTTCATTTGAACTTCGATTTGAGTGATTCAAAGTTGAGAATGTTTGTCTATTCATCCTACATCTTTTCTCTGAAGGTTTGAGTGAGTTTTATTGTTGTTTTTGGAGTCTAAACTCATAAAAACGGGATTGCACCAAAATCAACTAAGGTATTGATTTTCTCTCAAAGTTTTCTTTTAAAACTTGGTCAATTGCCTTGGGTTTTCTTCTTCAACATATATATGTGTATTGTGAGTGTTTTTATTTGAGTTTTGAACTCATTTAAAGCTAGATTGAGTTTCAATTGAAATCTCATATGTTGAGATAGGTTTTGATTTTGCCTATGTTTTCACATGTTTGGGATTGTATTGTGCTAGCTTTGATTCTAGGACTATTTGATGATCTTTGATTGATTGATTTTGTGAAAAATAGTTCTCCACATGTATTAGGCTCTCTTTGGCCGATTTCTCACAATGATACATGTGCTTATGTTCTTTTGAGCTATTCATGTGTTTTGTTGAATCAATGAATAGGAATATGCTTTAGAACTTTAGCTTTAATCTAAATGACTTTGTCATATAATTTTAGCATGTTTTTGGTTTATGAGATTAAACTTGATTATGTGATTAATTGAACATATCTTGTGATTCAAGTTTTAGATCTATGTATGTATCTAGGTTGTAATTAATGTTGAACATATCTTATATGATCTAGATGGATTAAACATGCATGATTGACTAGACTACATTTGTTTTGTGCATTCATGCTCATGTCTAGTATTTTCCATAGGATGTGTTGATCATAACATTCTATGTTGCGTGCTTGTTTGCGTTTTGCATTCATGATCACCTGGATGCCTTGTGAGAAGAAAGTCTTGGCAATAGGTGTGAGACCTATGTTGTTGAGCAAAGAAGTCTTGGCAAGAGGTGTGAGACCTCGGATTGTCAAGCAAGGAAGTCTTGACTAGAGTCGGGAGGACTCGAATAGTTGAGCAAGAAGTCTTGCCTAGGGTCGTGAGGATCCGGAAGGGTGAGCGAGGAAGTCTTGACTAGAGTTGGGAGGACTTAGATAGTTAGGCAAGAAGTCTTGCCTAGGGTCGTGAGGATCCGGAAGGGTGAGCGAGGAAGTCTTGACAAGAGGTGTGAGGCCTCGGATTGTTGAGCAAGAGGGCGGCATCTTCATGAGTAGGATATGAGGGTAGTTTCAAGGTGAAGGGGTCACTTGAGAGATTGTACGTGTCTTATCTACTAGTGGATTTTGTTTGCCGGTGGTTGCTAACCCATGGATGTTTCCTCTTCAGAGGTTTACCATGTTATATCTTGTGTCAACTTTTCTCTGACCCGTGGATGTTTGCATTTTGCATTCACGATCACCTAGATGCCTTGTGAGAAGGAAGAAATGACAATAGGTGTGAGACCTATGTTGTTGAGCAAGGAAGTCTTGGCAAGACGTGTGAGACCTCGGATTGTCAAGCAAGGAAGTCTTGACTAGAGTCGGGAGGACTCGGATAGTTGAGCAAGAAGTCATGCCTACGGTCTTGAGGATCCGGAAGGGTGAGAGAGGAAGTCTTGACTAGAGTTGGGAGGACTCGGATAGTTGAGCAAGAAGTCTTGCCTAGGGTCGTGAGGATCCGGAAGGGTGAGCGAGGAAGTCTTGACAAGAGGTGTGAGGCCTCAGATTGTTGAGCTAGAAGACGGCATCTTCATGAGAGATTGTACGTGTCTTATCTACTAGTGGATTTTATTTGCCGGTGAAAGCTAACCCGTGGATGTTTCCTCTTTGGAGGTTTACCACGTTATATCTTGTGTCAACTTTTCTCTATCCCTATCTCTCTTATATTTGTATCTGTTATTTGAATACTATGGATAGAAATCTATATGTAAGTTGACTTCCTTTCTATAATATAGATTGTGTATGTGTTATGATTAATTTTTTGTATCACACTTTACTTGTTTTATATATTGATTAAGTGTCTTTAATTGATAGAAGATGAACCTACAAGCATGATATATAAAGGGTAATTCTTTCCAACGAAAAAAGATTTAAAGAGACTAGTAGGCCATTTTACAATGTGGCAGAACTTCGAGTGGAATGTGAAAAGGTCCAATAAGACAACATTACATCTAGTTTGTTTGATGGAAAATTGTACGTGGAAGTTAAGAGCGGTGAGGAGAGATGAAAGGACATACTTTCAAGTAAGAAGTTTTGTCAACGAACACACTTGTCTGTTAGAGGAAATTCACCGCCGCCACCGACAAGCTAGTGAAGTCATAATTGGAGAAGCGATTGCACCTAGACTTCAACAACAAGATGGTCGACTAATGCGTCCGAAGGACATAATCGCTGACATGAATTCATTGTATGGAATCCAAATCATATACAGTAAGGCACACGCCGCCCTCGATTATACGTTGTCACAGACCTATGGAACACATGAGGAAACCTTCCAACTGCTTCCATCATTCAGTTACGTTTTGGAATGAAAAAATCCTGGCACAATCACTGACTTACAATGTAACAAAGATGGTAAATTCCTCTACTTTTTCTTGTCGATTGATGCCTCACTTAGAGGATTCCGGACGTGTATGCGTCCAGTAATTGCCGTTGATGGTACCTATTTAAAGGGACGATTCGGGGGTACAATGTTTGTTGTAACAGCACAAGATGGGAATGAACAGGTGTATCCAATTGCTTTTTGGTACGGCAAATCAGAAAACAACCTTTCATGGGAATGGTTTTTGGATTGCTTGAAGTGTTCCCTTAGGTCATATTGATGAGCTGGTTTTCATTTTCGATAGACATGCAATCATTGAAGCAGTTATTTCGAAAGTGTTCCCTTATGCCACCCATACCATATGTTGCTGGCACTTTTCTAAAAATATTAAGAAGCGATTTCATAGAAAGAATGTTGCCACAATAATGGACAAAGCAACCCGTGTGTACACCGAATTTGAATATAACCGGCATATGGAAGAGTTAAGAAACTTGTACCTGAATGCATATGATTATGTAATTGATACCGGTCTACACAAGTGGTCCTGTGTACAATGTCCCGAAAAAAGGTACAGGGTGATGACAACAAATGCTACAGAATGCATAAACTTATGCCTAAAATTTGTACGACAACTGCCTATGTTGACTCTAGCTGAGTTCATTAGGAATATGTTATAACGATGATTTGACGATCGCTATAGAACTGCACAATCCATGCATTATTAGTTGACCGACGCAACACATCTTGTGATCTTAAAACGTATGGAGAAGTGTGGTTTTATGACCGTAAATCCAGTAGACTAGAATATTTTCTCGGTCAAGCGGTCTAGAAAACAATGGACTGTTGACTTAGCCCGGAAGACCTATACTTGCAACAAATTTAAAATAGATCATTTTCCATGTTCTCATTCACTTGCGGTCGTAAGGTATATTACTTTCAAGTTTTACTATGAGGTGACTATTACTGAAATGTGAAGCTCATCGTTTTCAATATTTTTTACAGGGAGCAAAACTTGGACTTGACATATTTGTCTTCGGAATACTACAAGAGACAGACACTTATTAACGCATACTCGGTTCCTATTATGCCGGTTGGACATCCTTCCACTTAGGTTGTGCCATCTGACATTGCTCAGAGGGTAATTTTGAATCCAATCTCCAGGAGACAAGCAGGACGCCCGAGGGCGGGTCGACATGTCTCGTCTTCGGAGAGGACAACTACACAATCGTGTAAAAGATGTAGACAACCATGATATAATTCCAGGAGATGTTCTAACCCACCTTTGATTAATGAAGATCCAAGCAAAGGTGCTCCCGATGAATAGCGCCGCAAGTGTAGCATTTGTCATTCAATTGAACACAACAAACAAACGTGCCCTACCATGGAAAAATAGGGAATGAATGGCAAAGTTTTGATCACATTGTAAACATTTGGAATCGTATCAGATTGTAATAATTTGGAATTGTATGAATTTTTTGTTAACTTATTTTGTATGTGTTCGTTAACTTATCGTATCTCATTGTCAAGGTTTGCTATGTGTTTCGTACATGTGATGGCAGACACTGGAAACAAAACATTAAATGAAATTGAAATAATATTAATGAATTAAAATGTCTTTATACGTAAAAAATGGTAGAAAATATAAAAAATATACAACATTAAATATACAATCAATCACTAGGCGAGGCTGGAGTTACAAAAAATCTCCACAGCCATTTTCTCCCGAATGATCCCTATGTCGTCCTCTGACCAATCAAAAGAGCGTCGACCCACTAGTAAGTACCCGATAAGTCTCAAATTATGAGGACCACAGTTACCTTTGTAATTGGATATCAAAACGCGTTACAAATCGTTTTTAAATAATATCTAAGCACATGAATGAAATAGAATGTCTTACAATTTTTTTTGTTAGGGGACTGTAGAAGTGGAGACCACGCTGACCGAGAAGGGTTTATTTTCCCTAGGGAACCGCCGACGACCACCTCGTCGTGCAGTGTGGAACCCTGTGTCATTAAACATTGACGGCAAAAACCACCATAATGGCCAAACTTGCTGCTTCCTGATATGAACAGGAACATCCTGTCTCTAGGGGTCAAATATGCTCAGCTTTCTGAGAATAAGGTCGATGGTCACCACTAGCCAATGTTTGCCCCCAACGTTGCATGGTATCAGGATCTGTAATAGTATGCAGAAGTGTTAGGTTAGGATATACGAACAATTTATATTTTAAATCATTTCCACCGTCTAACACTTACCAAGTCAACCTAGTGCTACGGGAGGTTTCCACTCGTGGTTGCTCCATGGACCGTCTGAAGGTCCTCTTCCAACCATCGGGATTGTAACACATTCCACCTTACCGTGGTCACAGCCCCGTGCGAATCACGAGGAATCATTCTTTCCCACTGTAACAACATAAGTGGTTGTACATACAATCATTGACAAATTCGTATCAATAATAAAAAACCAAAAAACAAGATACGATTTCAATAATTTATAACTACTTACATAGAATTGTGTATTTAATACGTTGCTCCTCTGGTTGTACACAGTGCAGAATCCTCGCTGACGCTTCCGAAGAATATGGAGGTATGCATCCATATGCTGACAGACAATAAAACTAATGAATTGTTAACAATACAACATTATTTAAACAAACATTAATTTGAAAATCACGTAAGTACGTACTGTGTCCTCCAAGTCCATGAAGTTGGACTGTATACGCATGAACCATTTGACGTCCACTGGTGCCAGCACATCCACATCATGTCTATTTAATGGTTGGATTAGCTTTATCAAAATTTGAATAAACATTAAAACACTGCCAAATTCATAGATGAAGTTGTACTCACATTTCCCAGTTTATGTTCTTCTTGAAGGCTTTGTATCCTGTAAGCTAGTCGGCATCTATAAGTCCGTGGGGGTCAAATATGTGTTCCACAGACTATGGCCGTGTCCTCAACCTTTACGGCCAGTATGAATCTGTGTAGGGACTCATCAACTGTCATCAGCGCTTAACTATAGGCTTCATGTGTGGTACTCCAACCTCCGAGGAGCTCTGGGTTGACATGCTGGGTAGGGGAAGGGACCGTTGAGCCTGGGTTGACATGTTGGGTGGGGGAAGGGACCATTGAGCCTGGGTCGACATGCTAGGTAGGGGAAGGGACCGTTGAGCCTAAGTCGACATGTTGGGTGGGGGAGGGGACAGCTGAGCCTGGGTCGAAGTGCTGGGTGGGGGAGGGGACCGCTGCGGTTGAATCGATATGCTGGGTGGTGGGTAGAGCTCGGGCTGGGTGGACCCAGATAGAACAGCTGAGAGGTCCGACTGGACTGCTGTATGTGTAGTAGGCCTACTGTCGCTAGTACGCGACTGAGCTTGACTCTCCAGACCTACCCCCAATAGGCGGGTCCTCGCTAAGTCCACCTGTCCTATCTATCCTTTCCGTATACCATTAGTCCTGTCTCCGGGACTAAAGTCTGGATCAGAAGGTGGAGGGACTTCCCTGTGTGTATGCATGATCAACCTCTGAAGCCCCTGGATAGTATCCAGTAACACTCGGTGTTGTTGCTGTAGATTCTCGTCACTCTTCTGGATCATATCCACCAAATCAAGGTGTTGACGCTCTCAATCCTCCTCACTCTTACGGAGGGCTTCATGCACATCGTTCAACAGATCTGCCCATGGGGCCTGAAATCATGTCTACATTGTTAGTACAAAACTAGCAACATCACGTGTTAAATAAACAAAACTTTCTTTTCAACTTACCTCTCCATCACGTCCAACGCCCCCACGTGAATCCCCTGTAGATGTACCATGTTTGGGGTGGTAAACCAAACCCGTCTATGCCTATGCCTTTCTTGTTGAGGGTCTTTCTGATATCCCTCACTGTCATTGGGCCTTAAACCCCTAGCATCGTTCTCAGATCCCTCCCTGTCACTGGTCCTGTCTATCAAACCCCCACCCTCTGTCCCACTGTTCCCGCCAAATTCAGTCTGATCAGAGACCGGAGGCGGAATATGAATTTTGTCCTCCTCTACATACAGGCTCCCCCGCTCGTTTATCCCCGTATAGTACGGTGCTTGTCTCTCAGCAGGTGTGGGCACTAGTTCCTTTTTCGTAAACATCTGAAATATTGGTTAGAACAATGTAATTGTACACTTACTAACTAATATAAACATTAACAAATTAATTACAGACCCTGGCTTTGAAAATCTTGGCCAGCTTCTTCCCTCTCGGTTGTTTAGTCAACTCCCACTTCAAAATACAGGGAGACAGATCCGTAACCCTCCGGGTGCAGAACTCTTGGCCCGAATCAGGGATCACCTCGAAAGTAAATATCTGCATCAAAGATAAGTACGATAAGTATCCATAACATTGAGGAAAACAACAATAAAGTACAACTTGTAATTCGAAGTTCTTACCAATATGGTGTAAGATAGACCGTATATGTTATAGGTCTCCACCGTATGTATGTGAGTGCCCTTTTCCTGCTGGAATCGTTCAAACCCGCCTCGTCGCCCATCAAGTGCATGCCTGAATGAGTAAATAGAATGTCTGTACACGTGGGCATCCCACGGGAACGCGTCGAATGCATCGAGATCCTTAACCAGCCAAAACTGCCAAATTGGAATCTTGAATCTCCCGTCCAACCCCATCAGTATCCAGTTCAGCATATATATGAGGCAGAGCTTCACAGTATCATACACCTCTCCAAACTCTATGATGGTGACAACACCCCTTATCTCCTCCAACGAGATCTTATCGGCTCTAGGGAAGTACCGCTGATGTATGTCATTCTCCACTTTCGCATACTTAGTCGTGTCCGGTACAACTCCAAACCGTAATCCGGTGATCAGGCAAAATTCCACCTTCGAAAACCTTACCGACTGGTTCCCTAACATGAATTGCATCTTATCTATTGGGCCGTTATGATGCAACTCCCTCAAAGGAAACTGATGGATAACACAACCCGAAAACATCATTTCCTGATGTATCGTCAGGAAATACCCGAAACATGACGCCATGAAACGACGTTGATCTTTATCTGTAAATTCTGTATAGACCCGGTTCAGGGCGTCGTCTATATGGGCAAGGGCGTCAAAATGGTCGTGTCGAGTCAATTTACCCTCGTACCAGTCTCTTTGTGGAGTTTTAAGCAAATCCCTCAACCTATTTCTCATCTGCAATGTAACAGAAATACAACATCATTAAACATAAAAAATCTCGGAACCAAAATTATAAGTCTCGATCCAATGTAAAAACAGCTCGGTCTTAAAAAAAATATGCTCGATACTAGGAAAAATAAGCTCGACCATTTAAAAAAAAAATCGATCCAATGCCAAAAATGCTCGATCCCATAACAAAAAAGCTCGATCCAATGTAAAAAAAGATCGGTCCAATTATAAAAAAGCTCGGTCCTATAAAAATAGCTCGACTCGTCTATAAAAAAGCTCGACCCTTTAAAAAAAAAGCTCGATTCTATGAAAAAAATGTTCGATCCCATAACAAAAAATCTCAATGCTATGTAAAAAAAAAAGCTCGTTCTTATTTAAAAAAAAAAGCTCAATCCCATGATGAAAATGCTTGATACAATTTAAAAAAAGCTCGAGCCTATTGAAAAAAACTCGATTCCTTTACAAAAAAAAACTCGATCCCTTTCAAAAAAGCTCAATCTCATTCAAAAAAAGCTCGACCCCTTATAAAAAAGCTCGACCCCTTATAAAAAAGCTCGATTTACCAAAACCTAAATTTCAAAAAAAAAAAAAAGCTTCACTAATCTACAAAAAAGCTCGACTATTTAAAAAAAAAACTCGATCCTATGAAAAAAATGTTAGATCTCATAATAAAAAAGCTCGATCCTATGTAAAAAAAGCTCGATCTTATTTTAAAAAAACTCGATCCCATGATGAAACAGCTTGATCCAATGTAAAAAAAGCTCGAGCCTATTGAAAAAAAATTGATTCTTTTTTAAAAAAAGCTCGATCCCTTTCAAAAAAGCTCGATCCATTCAAAAAAAGCTCAAACCCTTATAAAAAAAGCTCGACTTACCAAAACCTAATTTTCACCAAAATAAATGCTCGACTCAACTACAAATAAGTTCGATTCTCCTGCAAAAAGTGTCGGTAACCCAGAATTTCATCTTCCTCAACAGATATTTAACCAAATTTCAAACTCTAACCTAAACCACAACCATTCTCAGATCTCTATTTTAACCATAATCTACAATTTCAATCAACAAAACTCAATTATAACATGCAATGCAAGTTATCAACAACAAAAACGAGGAAAAAAAAACTAATCTTACCTTTGTCAATCGCAGTTGTTCACGTGTACTCTCGTTCCGGTCACTTCACCGTCGATTAGCTTCTCGACAGTTTCACTCTTAAAAACGACAAATTTCTCTCTGTTTTAATATTTCGGGATATTTTCGTCTGAACATGTTAAATGGTGTCTTTTAAATATACATTAGTAAAGTGGTGAAATTTACACAACACCCCCCCCCCCCCCCCCTCCAATGTGCCAATAATTTTTTGAACCCTTCGAGCTTAGGGTAAGTTTTCTAACCTCACTTTTACTTTTGAAAAGAATAGGTTTTGAAGCATATGTGCTTTTATCAATATTTAAGTTTTATATATTTGAAAATATATATATCTGAAAAGTCCTCATTTGTTGATTGGCTTATTTCGTGAACAACCACATTGTTGGGGCTCATGTAAGGGTAGCTTAGGCTCTCAAGACCTCAAGAGGAGAAGCATCAAAGGTAAAATTCTTGTGCTTACTTACTTTGAAGAGATAATTGCACACACTCACATATCCATGCATAAATCTTGATCTTATTTGTTGAGTGTTTTCTTGTGTGCATTTTAGTTTACATGACTCTTGTTGACCTATTTGCATCTTGCAATGAAAGTTGTATTTCATGCTAGGCATTCAAATAGGATGCAATTTCATCACTCTTGAACTTATTGTTTTTATGCATTTGATTGTTGAAATGATAGGTCTTGCGCTGGTGGTGCGCTACTCGACCAGGGCACCTCACCAGCGCAACTTTCACAGTGGACTATCGCTAGTGTTACGCCGCTGAGCTGCACTGCTGCACCCGCGCATAGTTGAAAAATGTGGGTGTACGCTGGTGGTGCGCTACTCGTCTAGCGCAGCCTCACCAGCGCAAGCTTTCCAGAGGATCTGCTCTTGTGTTGCGCTACTGATGCGCCACTCGACCATCACCTGTTTTAAAAAATAGGGTGTGCGCTGGTGGTACGCTACTCGACCAGCGCACGTCACCAGAGCACGTAGAGAAAACTGGAACGTTTTTTCCAAAACAACCTCACTTTGATTGGATCTTATATATATAACTCAATGCCTTAAGGTTGTGTATGAGTTCAGAATATCACATTTCTTCCTTAGAACACATTTCAAAGGAAAAACACTTTCAAGAACTCATTTTTAATCACTCAAAGCATTCCTATGTGCATCAAATCTTCATCTTGCATCTTCTAAGTTCATCTAGAGTGCATCTATGGATAGGGTTGCTTCATCACATCTTGTTTGGTAAGTTCTTCACTATCTTCTTACAAGTTAAGTGTTTTGCTTACTAACCATCTCTTTAATTAATTGTATTCTCTTAGAATATTTCTATATACAAATTAGAGATTGTTATGATGATATGATTGAGTGTTGTATTGTGATAGCTTCATAGGATTGATTGATCTATGTTTAACTAAGCTATTTGAACATGTCATTTAGCACTTGATATCTAGGATTGCATTAATTGTCATCTCATTATCCTAGATAAGCATATAGGGGTTTCTAGCCTTGTTTGTTCACTGAATATCATTACATATTCACTTAGGACACTTTATCTCTTCATTGAGAAGTAAGACTTGTGTTGCTTCCTAGAGTAGGTAGCTTAAAGCACAAGCATGATGAACTAGGTTCACTTATACCGGGATTAGGTAGTGGTGAAGGATTAAACCGGGATTAGGTTGTAATTCTTTTATCATTAGTGGATTCGAGGTTCTAGTGTGGCTCACTCATCAGCCCGTGGTTTTTCCCATTTTGAGGGTTTCCATGTATATAGTGTTTTTACTATTTCCGCATTTATTACACTTGTGGTATCTTTGTAACTAGTTAGGGGTACTTTTGTCAACTTGACTCTCAATAAAAATTGGGTAAAAGTTAATTAAAATCTATTCACCCCCCCTCTAGATAAATATTACACACCATAATATTTGTTTCAATTGGTATCAGAGGGGGTTCCTAGACATACATAGGTGATCATTGCTCATACTTTGTGTGTGTTGCATTTTGTGTGTGTATTGATCATTCATACATTTGCATTCATATCATTCATTCATTAAACACAATGAGTGGAAACGGTGGCAATGGGGGAGCTTCTAGCACTAGACCTCCACTTCTCACCGGATTGAATTATGCCTCTTGGAAAGGCAAGATGGAGTCGTATATTTGCCAAATTCATGACAGGGCAAGGATGGCGGTTGAAGATGGCTACACTCCACCTATGATGACTCCTACGGATGGAGGAGATGATGTACTCAAGCCAAATGCACAGTGAAACGAACAAGAGTTTGAGGCATCAAAATGGAATAGGAAGGCAATGCATGCCATCTTATGTGCAATGGATGAGAACCAGTACAAGTTGGTTCAAAATACTAGGATAACTAAGGAGGCATGGGATATCCTAGAGGTTGCAGATAAGGGAACCGATGTGGTTAAGGAATTAAAGCTTCAAGCTCTCCAAACGCAATTCGAATTGCTCAAGATGGATGAGAACGAGTGCTTTAATGACTTTGAAGTAAGATTAATGGACATTGTGAATCAAAGTCATCTACTTGGTGACCCTTATTCGGATAAGAGAATCAAGCAAAATATTATGAGATCTCTACCCAAAAGATTTGAGTCTAATGTGACGGCTTTATAAGAGAATAGTGCTTACAAGGATATGAAGCCGAGTGAAGTGATTGGGAGACTACTAGCTTATGAATCCAGGAAGGGTCTTACCACCACATCTCCTAAACAAAAGGGAATTGCTTTGAAAGCCTCTAAAGTTGAGAAGGAGGAAAGTGATGACTCGGATGAGGAAATGGATTTACTAATAAGGAAGTTCAAAAAATTCTACAAGTCCAAGAGGAAAGGTTTCGGATCCAAGGATCAAGACTTGAAGAAAAAAACTCCTTTCAAGAAGTTTGAGCCTAGGGAAGAAAAAATCGGAAGGAAATGGGTCTGATGATATGAATGTGGTGGGATAGGTCACTTTGCCCCCGAATGTGCTAATTCGAAGAAGAAGAAGAAAGGAAAGGTGGTGACCACCCCATCAATTGATACACGCAACAATGCCTTAGTTTGCAACCTTGAAGAAGGATGTGTTGAAAAAGTAGCTAAGAGAGTGATAAATGAAGCTACTTACATTGATGATGACATCATGACAACAAGTGACACTAGTGATGACTCTAGTGATAAGAGTTCTTCTTCTCACTCTACAAATGGAAATGTAGAGAGTATGAACCTTGAAAGGTTCATTGAGCATTTTCAAAGCTCAAGGTTGAATATAAAGAAAGAGGTTCGGAAGCTAAAGGAAGAGAATCTCAAGCTATCAACCAAAGTGACTCACTTAAGTGAGAAAATGGAGAATGGAAGAAAAGTGGAAGAAAGCTTGAAGGAGGAGCTTAGAAAGGCTAGAGAGTTGATTGCTAAGATGACTTCGAGTACGGAGAAGCTTGACCATATGTTGGGAGTTGGCAAGAAGCCAAGTGACAAGAGAGGTCTAGGGTTTGAAGATGACAAGGAGACCTCAATTCCTAGCGAGACGGTATTTGTCAAGAGCTTGAACTTTAAAGAACCTCTTCCTCCACTTTATCCTAAGAAGAAATTGAACTAGGAGAGTGTTCTAGAAATGTCCAAGTCAAGGCACCAAGAAGTCAAGCTCAAGCTCAACCAATGAGAGCACTTCAAGCAACTATCCCTCAAACTAAAAGCTATCAAGCCAAGAAGCATTCCCTGCATGCTCAACAAAGGAAGCAATCTTCTCCAACTCAACAACAAGGGAGAAGAGAATCAATACCACACCAAAGGAAAGCTCAAAGACATGGGAAAACACCTTTGTCCTCACAAAGGAATGGTATGACCCCTCATTTTATTCCTTCATGTCATTTTTGTGGTGTTGATGGTCATATTAGACCAAATTGCTTTAAGTACATTAACATGTGTAGAACTAAGAGCATGATTGAAAGAAAAAGGGGTAGAGCCAATATGCATGAGCCTAGGAAAGCTATTGTTAATGATCCTAGGAGTAATATGATGATCTTGACCACTAGGAATAACAATGTGTCACCTAAATGGATTAAGAAAGATGAACCCGCTTGTCATTGTGCTAAGTTTTCACCCAAAAGCTCAACTAGGTCCAATGGATTTAGTAGATCGATTGGGATTTGTCACATGGAGTGCTGAGTTGTGGTCTTTGACCCCATAAGGGGAACTCAAGCAAAGAGAGCAATTGCATACTTGTTGCATGAAATTTTTCTTAAATATGTTTATGCATCTTTATTGATTGCTTGAGCAGCTTGGTTGCACTTATAGTATATTGTATTTTCTTAAATAAGTATGAACATTGCTTTGATTACAATCCATGCCATATTTATGTTCAAACATGCATTTTTGGACTAGGAGATCTACATAGGAAGTACATGTTGAATGACCTTTAATTATCTCCATGACATGATGATTCTTAATTGACATGCTAATGAAAAATGATAAAGCATGAATTGATGATTGAAATTGTTAAATGCAACACATTATGTGAAACATACGAGTGAGACTAAAATGTTTAATCAATGTCTTTTTTTTTATTATTTGAACATGGCTATTATCATACGGATATCCTCCCAGACAAATCAAATAGGGTGCAAAGTTGCTCATGCCATGTTTAGTTTCTAAAGTTGGATATAGTGCCTTTAAAACTTGATATTTATAAGAACTCTATGTCATTGCTTCTCTCATGACAAATGGTGTAATTGGTTTCAATTCTTTTGGAAACCTTTGTCATTTGCTTTTCCAAATACCATTATTTTTGGACTTGAATGCAACATGTCTTGTATGCAAAGCACTTTTTTGATTCACATTGTCTTTCAAATAAATCTCCTTGTGTCTCTTCTATCACTTGAGGTTGCATAAATGTGGCTTATATAATTATGCAACAATTTTGATACTCTTTTCTTTCTTTGCCTTGAGTGACCCAGTTGGGGACTTCTCCTTTATCTATATCATGACAAAAAGGGGGATTAGCATTGACCTAACATTGTGATGTTAGGGGGAGTAGCATGTGTTGGCTTTAAGGGGGAGCATTGCTTGTTTGCGGGGGAGATTTCATGTAGGGGGAGTAACCCGTTGAGTGGGAGCATTGCATGAGCATTTCATGATATCATATTCGTATTTCTAAATGCAAATGCTTTTGTTTTATATTCACTTGATCATCTCACATGCACTTGGTTTGGAAAGAGTATTTGTGCTTGCCTTGTGTGTAGGGTTGATAGTTCTACAAGAAATTGAAGACTTGAAGTTTTTTTTAAGTTTATCTCTTTGTAATGTAGAATATCTTCCCAGTGTTTTTCTATTTTGTTTTGTGAGGATCAATGTGAGTGGTGGTTTTGTCACGAAATAGCCAAATGGGGAGATTGAAAAGTCCTCATTTGTTGATTGACTTATTTCGTTAACAACCACATTGTTGGGGTTCATGTAAGGGTAGCTTAAGCTCTCAAGACCTCAAGAGGAGAAGCATCAAAGGTAAAATTCTTGTGCTTACTTCCTTTGAAGAGATAATTGCACGCACTCACATATTTATACATAACTCTTGATCTTATTTGTTGAGTGTTTTCTTGTGTGCATTTTAGTTTACATGACTCTTGTTGACCTATTTGCATCTTGCTACAAAAGTTGTATGTCATGTTAGGCATTAAAATAGGATATAATTTCATCACTCTTGAACTTATTGTTTTTATGCATTTAAGTGTTGAAATAATAGGTCTTGCGTTGGTGGTGCGCTACTCGACCAGCGCACCTCACCAGCACAACTTTCACAGTGGATTGTCGCTAGTGTTGCACCACTGAGCTGTCTGCTGCACCCGCGCATAGTTGAAAAATATGAGCGTGCGCTGGTGGTGCGCTACTCGTCTAGCGCAGCCTCACCAGCGTAAACTTCTAAGAGGATCTGAGCTTGTGTTGCGCTACTGATGCGCCACTCGACCAGCGTCTGTTTTAAAAAATAGGTTGTACGCTACTCGACCAGCGCACGCAGAGGAAGATGGAACGTTTTTTCCAAAACGACCTCACTTTGATTGGATCTTATATATATATAACTCAAAGCCTTAAGGTCGTGTATGAGTTTAGAATATCACATTTCTTCCTTAGAACACATTTCAAAGGAAAAACACTTCCAAGAACTCATTTTTAATCACTCAAAGCATTCCCATGTGCATCAAATCTTCATCTTGCATCTTCTAAGTTCATCTAGAGTGCATCTATGGATAGGGTTGCTTCATCACACCTTGTTTGGTAAGTTCTTCACTATCTTCTTACAAGTTAAGTGTTTTGCTTACTAAACCATCTCTTTAATTAATTGTATTCTCTTAGAATATTTCTAGATACAAATTAGAGATTGTTGTGATGACATTATTGAGTGTTATATTGTAATAGCTTCATAGGATTGATTGATCTATGTTTAGCTAAGCTATTTGAACATGTCATTTAGCACTTGATATCTAGGATTGCATTAATTGTCATCTCATTATCCTAGATAAGCATATAGGATTTCCTAGCCTTGTTTGTTCATTGAATATGATTACATATTCACTTATGACACTTTATCTCTTCATTGAGAAGTAAGACTTGTGTTGCTTCCGGAAGTAGGTAGCTTAAAGCACAAGCATGATGAACTAGATTCACTTATACCGGGATTAGGTAGTGGTGAAGGATTAAACCGGGATTATGTTGTAATTCTTTTATCATTAGTGGATTCGAGGTTCTAATGTGACGCACTCATTAGTCTGTGGTTTTTCCCATTTGGAGGGTTTCCACGTATATCTCAAGTGTTTTTACTATTTCTTTATTTATTACACTTGTGGTATCTTTGTAACTAGTTAGGGATATTTTCGTCAACTTGACTCTCAACGAAAATTGGGTAAAAGTTAATTAAATTCTATTCACCCCCCTCTAGATAAATATTACACACCATAATATTTGTTTCAATATCCTTGCAAAATATGGAAGCAATTAAAATCTAAATAGGCTAATAACTTAATATAACATAATATAATTTCAGTTCATATCAAAGTAAAGTTTTACATCATCACAGGTACAAATTAGTAATGCTCATTGATCGAAAGCTTTTTAAACTTTCAAATGGAGTTTTTCTATGTAGATACAAGATTGTAAAACTTAACTATCAAACGATAGGAAAGATTTTATAAGGCATTATTCCGAATCAAAGCCATATACAAATCTAACCCATCATTCTACCCAAGTTTTGATAGCATCAGTTTTTTTTATCAATATTGGGAATGTGGAAGGTAATAAAACTTGCCATGTCTTGATTCTGACACCATCCATTGTGTTGTGCATAATGATATCCCGGATGGTGATGTTTGAGACATGCTTTGCTATTATCTTTTCCCGGCTTCCGATGTTGATTCCATGTCTTGACCACAGTTCACATTGTGTACAAATATGTTTAAATATTCAGTTTGAATTGAAACACAATCATCTCCTGTAAAAATCATCACATTTTAAGAATTAGTTTAGAACCAAAACATCATACGAACTTCTATAACATTTGCTTAAGTTTGACTATAGGCCAATTCTCTGTCATGCTCAATGTGCACCCTATCTATGTTATATTACCATAAGCATGATCATTTTCTGCTATATAATCATATTTAAAAGCTTCATTTATTACTATACACAATGTGTGGACCAATTTTACATTCATTTCTATGTAATATGCTTTATGTTCAGGAATATAACCAGAAGTAGACAAAGACAAGAAGGTGGAAGCAGAAGATTATGTTGCCACTGAAGACAAAACAAACTAGAAAAAAAATACAACAAAAGTCGATTGAGTTGTTAGTTGGGTTCAAAACCTAATCTTCATTTGGTCCATTCCAAGAAAGTGTTGTATGACTGGCCTCAAATAAATGGTGGAAAAATAATTCCGCAATGCTGGAGATTACTCATTGCTAAGTGTCAAAATTATAAGCGGTTATTGACAAAAGAAGAATAAACTCTACTGTCCGGATAAGATGATGCCCTGAAATTGAAGGACCCTATAGCGAGGCATGTCAATCAATTATGCAGCATTAGTGTTTTTTTTTATATATAGTTGTGCCAGATAACTTCAAATTTTGACTCAACAGGTCTAGTTCATGTCAAGATTAAATCTTGACCTGCAGAGTCCAACGTTGTCTACTTAAATTCAATATTTATACTAAAAATTATTTATTCATCTACAAGCAAGCAACAAAAAGTTACTGAAAGCAAGAGTTCTAGTACAAATCACCACAACTTTAGAATTTTGCAAGTGGATTCCATCCATGTTGGACTGTCACCGGGAGATGAAAAGCTCATATCATGAACCATAACTCCTATGCAACTATCAAATTGAGGGGTCACTTGGGGACTATTCTGAATCGTTAAACCCATCACCGTGACATTAAAACTCCTGTAAAACCTCAATGCCTATCACGGAACAACACCACAGTCATTTTAAAAGGACAACAAACTAAAAGTCATAAAAAAAATCACTTGGGAATTTTCACAGTCATTTAAGTGGTGGTCCTTATAGTTGGCTTGAAGCTTGGCATTTTCCCAACAAGTTCTGTTCCAATCTACCACACAATTTTAAGCTTAGATCTTGTTGATAATCAAAAATACTAATTGCATTGAAAAATTAGAACAAGTTAATTATTCTAAAATCAGAATTACTAATGGAAACTAAAAAACATGAACTACATTGCCACCAAGGGAGACTTCCATACTAAAACTAAGAGTTAACTAAATTTAAGCCAATAACTATTAATTCCATAATTATTCAGTTGACTTTTGAAATGAACATGATTCATTGGTGTATAAAACCAGGTTCGAAGTTTTCAAAGTGGGTGATCCCTAGCATACTTGGAAAGGCCTCTCATAATTGATGCAGTGGAACAAAAATAAAAGTATAAAACAAAACAGTAAAGAAGATAGAAAATGGGATAAAAGAGCTACCACAACTGATATTATAATCGATCAACCTTTTGTTTGGATAGGAACAAACATCACACTCAAATAGCTTTGTGAAATTCACATAAAACTCAATTAAGGATCACTTATTTGAATATACGGTGCAAATCTCTATTGCTACACTCTAATTCTTCTTCTTAAATCCAAACTGACACACAAGCATACCACATGTGGTCCAATACTCTCCCTTTCTCTTTTTTCTTTCTTCTCTTTAGCCTATAAAGCTCTCTCTCTCACCTTAAGTTTTCATCTCTCTCTCAATTTCTTAGATTCTATCTAGCCTATTTCTCCTTTTTTCTGTTGCCAAACCTTTCAAATCAAACCCACGGAGGATCTTATATAAGAAACCTGGAACAAAACTCATTCAACCTTAAACCTAACATTAGCTACACAAGATTGAATTTTTCAATGAAACCTAATTCTGGGTACTTTTGAAAAACTCAAACCACCGACAAAATATAACAAAAACCCCTCCAACCAAAATCACAATTCATAAATTTTCTCATCAAGAGTGAACAATAACAAAAACAGATATTTTCCACAACTATAAAAATCAGATCTTGAAACAAAAACAAAAAACACGATCATGGTACAACAAACAACAAGAGAAAAGTGTATACAAACAATTCACATAAATATATTTAGCCGAAACTCACATGTCAAAGATGGAGCGAAATAAGATTCTCTTCAATAAGCATATGGTTCCTCTCTTCCTCCCTTATCTCTCACGATTCTGTGTCCTCTACTTTTGTATATATTTTTTTTTCCTTTCTCCCTTATCGGATTGTCCACCGCCTGAATTGTAATCATTATATTGTGCAAATTTTTCTACCTTTCACATTACAATATATTTCTTCCTGTCTAACTTCACGAGTCTATCTCTGCTTTTCTAATTTATTAATTTTTTTTTAATCCTTCTTCATTATCATACGACTTAGTTGGACGTTGGAGTGAAATTAATTTATTTCTTGCTTTTACTTTACAGATGTCATTGTATATTCAAGCCACCAAGTTATATGAGAAATTTGAGTTCTGTCCCTATATTATTTATTATTCATTTTTAACTTATCAAATGTATAGAAGATTATATTCTCATCCCTATCTAATTTGACAACTTTAAAAAATTATATCTCGATATTCGTAATTTTACATCGAAAGAAATTAAAAGAAAAAAGAGGCAGTTTAATTGAATGTATAAACTTCAAGGAACATTTCTATAATTTTACATTTAAATAAATTAAAAGGAAATAAATAGGGATCATAATTCCACCGTACAACTCATGCTTTTTATGTAGTTAATAGATATGATGTCAAACACTCATTTTATGCATCTCATTCATGTGTGTATTCCATTTATAATTCGTATCCGTTTTGTTTTTGTTACGAACTATGGTCAAGCTCAAGCCACCTAACCCAACAAGCATAAAAAAATGGATAGGCAGTTTTATGGATATATATATCAGTTGAATAAACTAATATAAAAAAACACACAAGGTACACAAATATATACACAGTATGTGTATTGGATGAATGATGCACAGAAAGCATATTGTGCGTGCATGGGAGGTCAAGGCATGTATGTGTGGCTGTGAAGTCTCATATTCTAGTGTGTGGATTTTGTACAATGCAAGGTATGTGTGTGTTATGCAATTTAAAGACAGTGTGTGCAAAATAGAACAAATGCATGTGTGCTACTTGTATGTAAACAGAGAACAAAATACAGAGAAGATAAACACAAATAGATGTGGAGAAAATCCATAGAATTTTCTCCCACCAATAATCAAAGTGTGGGTAAATTGCATTGTGATCATAGGGGACTTTCCGATCATATGATCGTCCTCCGACCGGTGATACAGTTCCAAGTGTTAAATCTCGCTTCCGCTGGAATTCGGATTTCCGTATAGTGAATGGTAATGATCCGAATTCGTTTATGTTTATTTCGAATTTTATTTTCATTGGTATCAGACCATGATTGGACTAAATTCTGGTAGAAATTCCATGTTTAGGAATTGTCATTCACGTTTTGAATGCTTCACAATACGATAATGGCATAACACTACACACTTGTTATGTGACTATATGTTATGGATTTTCTTGCCATGTGTTAACTTCAAAATTGAGAAATTTTGAACAATTAAAATTTGAAACCCGTGACTGTTATGGGGTTTGAATTTCATTATCATTTGTTTATTTCTATGCGATCATGGTACCATTAGATAGAACCTTTAGAGAGATTTCCAACGATAGGTCATTTAGATAGAACCTTTCGAGAGATTTCCAACGATAGGTCATTTGCATAACTTGGATTAGAAATGACGGAGAAAAACGATTTCAAAATTTCATGTAGAAGATTAAAATTCTGAAAAACTGTTTGAGGTTGAATGTGAGCGAAGAACATGAAGAACATGCCACGCACGTATTAACGGAGAGTGTGTTTCACCCCAAACCTAAACGTCGTTATTAAGAGCACAATTGGAATAAACATTAAATTTAGAGTTGGATGGTGGTGGTCCTATGATCGGGAAAGTCTGGGATGGTGGCACGTGCGTCTCACTCTCTGATACCACTTGACGCAGAACAGGAGTAAAAAGGGGTTACCAACGTAAGCCTTGAGAACACAAAAATTGGAATCCACCAGGAAAGATATCAAAATTCAACAAAACTTGTATTGTTTTTCTCAAAACAAAGAACAAGAGGTTTAAATAATCTCTACAAACCCTAACTAAAAGTAAAAAGACCAAATTGGACATTCACTAAACAAATAAAAGGTAAAACGAAAAAAAAACTTCAAATGCCAGACAACCTACCTTAGTCAGCTATTTTGAGGGTGAAAATGACCTCAACCAGGGAACTTGAATGCTACGACTTAGATCGCCAAAATCCCTTTCTGAAAACATATTATAATAGGCAATCAGACAACCGAGCTAAAAGTTATGCTCTTTTCTGTAAACCAGCTCTTTTAGCCGTGTCTATTTCTCTCTTTGCCAATTTTCTATCTAACTCTTCTTCAAACTCCAAATCAAATTGTCCTACATCAGGTATTTTCTTTTCGAATCTCATCTTTTGTGGACAATAGATAAGCAAAAATATACCATCCAATAGAAAACTGTAAAGCACACTTTGAGTAAAGTTAGATTATTAAAGACAAGATGTATATGTGTTAGAACAATTTTTGGACTTTAGTACATATAAACAGGGTTTGCATGGTAGCCTAAATTTGTACTCCATGTTGTTCTAATATACACTTGAGATTAATTGGTTTTAGTGTCCTCGATTATCCTCATTGATTCGGGTTATCGTTAATGATCATGATGGTTGTATGAATATTAATTTGGTAAATCATATTCATATGGTACTTGATAGTTGCCTAATGGTTTTATAGTATTATACGTCAGTAGTGACGGTTATAATTTTGTTTGTTTTTCAATCATTACAATGGCAATGGTACTGATATTTTGGCAATCTATGTTAAGTCATGTTGGACTAGATAGAATGAGTATATCAGTCAAAGAGGACTAATTGGACTCATTTATCTTAAAGGTAATGCAAATTATCTGACAAGAAAAACAACTAGAAAACCATTTAATAAGGAACTAGATTAGGAATTCTATTGCAACTAATTCATAATTACATTTGTGATTGAATGTGTGTAAAGACTATGTTGAAATTTCATATCTAGTTACATTCATTAATATCTTTAGACGTCTCGGTCATATCTAATTGATCTCTCATAAATCGAAAGCATTCAATTGCATTCAGATTGTTTGGTTGAGGATCATATTAGATGATAAACCTTTTGAGTTTTAAAGAATAAACAGAGTACGTAAATATCTTTTTGAACGGTTCATGGAAATGTTTAGTAAGAAAGATATAAAAATATATTTATTTATTCCTAAGACTCCGTAACAAAATAGTGTAGCAAAAAGAAGGAATTAAATACTGTTGGAAATGGTTAAGTCTGCGATGGCGCAAGTGAATTATTTAGTATCTTACTAGAAGATATGTTAATTGGTGCCTACTTACTTAATCATGTTCCATTTGATCAAACACTTCTACACCATATGAATTCTAGACAGGTAGGTAGTCTGGTCTAACTAATCTACAACCCTGGGGTATGTAGATTATGTTTATAATCCATCTCATAGAAATGAGAAATTAGTTGCAAGAAGAGAGGTTGTATCTTTGTTTGATACTTTGTGTATTCCAAAGGATTAAATAAATGATGGTGTATAATTAGATGGAAGTGTGACTGAATTTAAATCACAAGATGCCATTATTATAGAATGAATTTCTTAGTAGAACTGAATTTAATATAGATATCTAACTTTTTAGAATTAGATGATCTGTGTTAATATGCAAGTGATGGTAAATTAAAATTTAACTTGATCCTCCATCCCTAGTGGGAGTGGAATCCTAAATGGATCTTTCATCCCTAGTGGGAGTGAAACAGCTGTTAAATCAGCCACTGTAATAATTTACTAACTTGTGAACATAATCACAAAATTATCCCATGTCATCTTTCAGAGATTAAAAGGGAAGTTTTGATGATTACTTTGCTTGACAGTGATGAGCCAAAGATTTTAGAATTGAACTATCACTACTATCTACTAAGCGAAATAGAAATGCATGCTACAAGGCCAAATAGAAATTATGCTACAAGATTGGTAAATGTATACCAATATAATCCAAGATTGAGAGGATTATGATATAACTTTAATAATAAGGAAATTTACCATTAATGCTATCATAATTATACACATAATGTAATAAAAATATATCGTCAAGTTGAAACCAGTATTCTTACACGTGTGGTCACCTCAGTTTCTGAGATGAGACATACACACACACACACACACACACACACACACACACACACACACATATATATATATATATATTCTCGCCGAGCTAGTATATATGATTATATCGCCTTGACTTTGTCAAGATAAGGTTCACAATAAATATGCTAATATTTTTTAGAACCGATCATGATAGACCCCACTATCATTGATATCTGATTCAAGCCAAATGTGAGATCTTAATGTGGAGCTAGAGAGAGACGAGCTTTTAAGAACTTAGGTTAGTCACGAGAGTTGTGACTAGACTAAGATATATACAGTGAATAATATAAAGACATGTGCATTCTTATTTAGAATGAAATTCACTGTAACATGTGTTTCATACCACGTGTGCTATTTTTGACCGATGTGGAAAATGAGAGAATGAATCCTTGCTTCCTCATTATGTAAGTTTCACTGAAGTTTTACGTTAACTTCAAACAGTGTCCTTATGACCATTCACTTTATCTTGAAGTGACAAGATAATGTTAGCACCTTTAGCGTGTTATTTCGAAGGCTATGATAATTCAGCCTATGGGGCATGTCTAGGGTAGCAGTTGTTCTAAAGACGGATATATAGAGATGAAATGAGAGGATTTAATGAATTTTTATCTGACTTATGTATTCACTGGTTGGCCAATTGTATTTGTTAAAATTGTGAATACATGAAATGTGATAAAGTCAAGCATAGCTTTTGAGGGATTAAGTATGCTTTAGACTGCTAAAAATTATTAATTAAATCTAGGATATAATAATAAACAATATTATCTCTTGTAAATAGAGAATTTACATTTGAGATTGCTAGCTCCCTTTTATATTATTGATTGTTTATAGGTAACACGTTGCATTTACCAGTATGAACGCTTTTGATAATGATGATAATATTTGTTTTTAAATGTTTAAAGGCTCATCTGTATATATCACATCTTATACCATTTAGGGAGTGACAGATATTGATTAAAAATTGTGCACCCATGATAGGCTTGTGGTAACTTAACTGTGTTGGCCCCACTTGTGCGAATGAAAAATGTTAGTATATTTGGGTATGGGTTAGAGACCCATTATACACCCAAGTGGGCCAAGCCCAAGCCACCTAGACCAACAAGCATATAAAATTGGATGGGCAGTTGCAGTTTTATGAGTGGATATATATATATATATATCAATTGAAGAAAATGACAAAAAAACACACAAGACACATAAATATATACACAGTACGTGTATTGGATGAATGATGATTGAAAGCATTGTGTGCGTGCATGGGAGGTCAAGGCATGTATTTGTGGCTGTGAAGTCTCATATTCTAGTGTGTGGATTTTGTACAATGCAAGGCATGTGTGTGCTATGCAATGTAAAAACAGTGCGTGCAAAATAGAACAAGTGCATGCGTGCTACTTGTAAATAAACAGAGAACAAAATACAGAGAAGATAAACACAAATAGATGTGGAGAAAATCTGTAGAATTTTCTTACACCTATAATCAAAGTGTGGGTAAATTGCATTGTGATCAGATGGGATTTTTCGATCATGTGATCGTCCTCCGACCGATGATACAGTTTCAGGTGTTCGATCTCGCTTCCGCGGGAGAGTTCAGATTTCGATGGTGAACGGTAATCCAAATTCGTTTTTATTTATACCGAATTTATTTTCACAAACATGTTCTTGCATGTAACAATTAATTAGAGTAAGACCTAATTAAGAGAAATTGATTCATGAATAATAAAAAATAAATACCATATTTTAGAGTTTGTATGATATTTATATTATCTTGGTTATTAATAGTTCATATTATCAAATCTAGTAAATGTCATATGCTAGGTTATAATATGAGATACAAGCATTGACGTAAGTACCATAAACTTTGCATACAATCTATCAGAGAATCAATACAACTTGAGTGGGATGCCAAGACCTTATTATAAATATCTTCGTCATATTTGTTGGAATTTTATCTTATTAACATCTATGGATTGAAGGATTGCTCAATGATGGATACAGAGGAGAATTTAGGGAGGGCCCCATAGGGGCCATGGCCCCCCAAACATTTTTTTTTCTTTTCAAAATTTTCAATTTTGAGATTTTTATGTTATGTTATATATAAAAATACACACAAGTGGATCCTTCTGTCAACTGTATGCCTTGGTTTTTAATGTTTTGTTTTTATGAAATACATAAAACCTACCTAAATAGGTTAGTTTTAAATTAAAATTATTATTATTATAATAAATAAATAAATAAATATCCAATTTTATCTTTTTTAACTGGAGTAGAAAATATATTCAGTTTAGGATTTGGTTTCACCATACCTCATGACTAGTCTAACATATATATATATAATTATTTATTTTTATTTTCTCATTTTTTTTCACTAAAGCAATTTCATTCCAGCTGAAATTAAATTCTTCTTATTCTTTGGTTTATTTATTTGAACAATTTCAAGTTCGATATTACAAATTATAGTAATACTACAATCCCATTTTTTTCATCCCAACATATATGATACTTGAAATGTCAAATGGTGAGTAAATACATATGGTAGGATAGATAAAACATCATTAATGTGTATCCACTCAAAATTTGACACCTCACATGCCACATGTGTTGGGATGAAAAATATGGGATTTTAGGTTAGATAATTATCAGTATTCTACAAATAATAAATATAATAGATATCTGATTTTTGGATGAGAAAGCCATCACCAATTGATGTATTTTTCAAAAGAATTGAAACTTCAAAAGCTAGTTCATCGTCATCAATTTCTAATATTAATATTTCAGCTTCTGAAAAGCAATCAAAGGTATTTCTAACAAATGTGTGATCTAGGATTACTTCGACAAATATGAGATTATCGCGTCAATGAATGTGATGAAATTCGTTGAGCTTATATTAACGTCAATCCATTTCAACCCATTCTTAACCATTATATTTGTCTAGCATCAAATCGAATATATATAAATTTTTTTTGCACCCACAAAGCCAAAATTCTGACTTTGCCTCGGGATGGATAGAAGGTCCTATCCAGTATTTTACTTATAATTTTCCCTTATTATTTGTTAGTTTAATTTTTGGTTTCAAATCAAATCAATCCCCATTTGTGTGGGTGTCTATGAGGAATCCTTTTTGGACTAAAAAAATAGCCTTTGTTTTTTTAGTTTAGTTAGGTAAAGGGCCGGATTGCTGGTGTTTTTGTTTTTGTTAGTTTAATTTTCGGTTTCAAATCAAATCAATCCACATTTGTGTTGGTGTCCGTGAGGAATACTTTTTGGATTAAAAAAAAAGAGCCTTTGTTTTTTGGGTTAATATCATCTGGATCCCTATGTTATGCTGAAAGATCAATTATTTAAACAAATTTTATTTTTTAGCAAAATTTTCCCTAACTTTTGAAATGTATATCAAATAGGTTCATCCGTCAATCAAATGTTAGTCCATGTTAATGACTTGAGGGTCATTTGTGTCATTTCATTTATAATGAATTAAGTTGTACACGTGTCAATACCAAATAATATATAATTTTTAACATAAATTAAACAATACAAAATAGATAATAAAATTTTAAAATAAAAGAAAAAAAAACAAAAAAAAATCACAATCACACATCCTTATCAATCTCTCTCTCTCTCTCTCTCTCTCTCTCTCTCTCTCTCTCTTCTGCTTCACCATCTTTCTCTCTGTTTCAACATCAAATCGCGTAGAGCGATTTGATGTCAACATCTCTCTTCTGCCCCGTTGATGGAATCTCTCTCTCTTCTGCTTCAATAGACGGTGGAGAGATCTGCTTTGTTGAGTGATTTGCATTGTTGTACGGAAGAGCAATCTACTCCGTCTCTCGATCGTGTGAAGGAGCTGTGTTGTGCTCCGGAGCTCGCCAGACGAGCTTGATCTCATCTGAGATGGAGCACACAAATCATGCTTCATCTGATATGGTTCATGGTTGAGGAAGATTGGTTGATAAAGATTGGTAATTGTGTGTGGGTGTGGGTCAGTGGGCGTAATTGTTAGCATATCGTGGTGTGTGGATGTGGGTTTTCCAGAACTTCATTGTTATTTTTTGATTTTGGGTGGGGGTTGTGTGTTTGTTTTTTTTTTCTGGGTTTATGAAAATAGTTGTTTGAAGATTTGGAGATGTTGATGTTGTAGATGAAATTTGGAAAATCAAACAAGTGTATGGAATTTGGGGAATTTTATTGTGGTTGGATTGATTTTGCAGATGAACCGGTGATAGTGGAGATCCAAATCTCCAATCCAATTTATTTAATTTTCATTTTTTTTTTCATTTTTTTCCTTTTTGTTTTTTGTGAAATTTCTTTTATTTTGTTTTTAAAAAGAAAATAAATCAAGGGGTAAAATAGTTATTTTATCCATTAATACGTAATACAGGGGCAAAAATGATAATATACATTTTTTATAACGTGTGACCGTTAAAAAAAAGGTCAGAATGACCTATTTGCTATATTTTTCAAAAGTCAGGGAAAAGTTTGCTAGAAAAACAAAATTGTTTAAATAATTGCTCTTTCAACATAACATAGGGACCCAGATGATATTAACCCTTATTTTTTTAGTTTAGTTAGGTAAAGGGCCAGGTTGATTTTTATATTTTTAGAAACCGAAAACACTAGCAGTAATAGAAAACGATAATTTGGAAATTCTTTTTTATATTATAATATGTATTTAGTGAAATAGTATTGAAAACATATGTTTTGATCTCTAGTGCTTGACAACAACAAAATTTAGTCCAAATTTCAACCTAAATGATGTGGTAGGTGGTTTTTTCATTAACATCATCATCCCATATTTTTTGTGATGATGACAAAATTTGAGATAATTATTTGAATTATATAGCATTACTGTTTTTTGATATATTGAGAGAGTAACAGGTAATGTTGTTTGTTATATATATATATATATATACATTACAAATGTTAAGAAAAATATATTGGTAATATATATATTATTCTACCATATGGGAAAATATTTATGGGTAAATAGAGCTTCTTTAACTAATTTTTATTATTTCTTAATTTAAATATTGTTTACTATCAAAGTAAAACACAATAATTGTTTTTTATTAAAAAATATAACAAATGTTTTCAGTTTTGTTGTACACTCTGGCTTTCATTTAGAAAACTGATTTCCCTGTTTTCAAAACAATTTAACTCAAAAACATTAACGAATGAATTTCCATGCATTTCATCACCTCGAAAAACGGAAAACATATTTTGAAAATATGGGTCCCATCCTACAGCTGTTTTTCAGACTGTTTTGTTTTTATTTTTCAAAAACAATTTCGAAAATGTGTTCGTTAACCGTTTTTCATTTTATTTTCGAAAAAAAAATGAAAAACAAAATCAGTGTTAAAAGTGAAAGATTTGAAAAACACAAAATACTTAGGGCCCGTCCTGTAAGCGTTTTTCAGTTGCTGTTTTTTGAAAATAAAAATGAAAATGAAAACAGCATTTTTGGTTTCATTTTCGAATTCTGAAAACGCGTTTGGTAGCAAATACTGAAAGCTGTATTTTGAAAATGAAAACGGAAAAAACGCGCCTGGTAGGTTAACCGAAAACTATCAAAAATTGAAATATCAATTTTAGTATTTTGTTTAATATTATTACAACTATAAACAAATTAATTAAATAATTAACCAATATAATTTTTGTATTGTAATTTTTAAATTAAACAAAAGTAACACATCAAAAATTAATTCAAAAAAACATAACAAAAAAATGAATTAATCAGAACTAAACTCTTAAATTATAAATAAATAATTATAATTTATATATATTATTATATAATATTTATAATAATATATTAAATATTATTACATATATTATAATTTATATTTGATATATTAAAAATTATTATATTTTTTATATATGAAATATTATTATATTTTTATAATATATTTTTATATATAATAATGTCATATATATATATATATAATAATATATTATATATATTATTACATATTATTATTATATATTAATATAATATTATTTCATAATATTTACATAATTATAAAATATTCTATATTATAATATATTATATTTTATATAATATTTTTATATAGTAATATATATTATAATAATAATATATATATCAATATTCTATATTATTATATATTATAATATATATAAACTATATTATAATATTATATATATAATATGATATAAATAATATATATAATATATATTAATATATATATTATATTAATTTACTAATTATGTAAATATTATAATATATAATATTTTGTATAATATTTATATATAGTAATATTATATATATTATATTATATATATCATAATATTATAATATAACTATATATATTATAGTATATATAATATATATATATATTATATTAATATTCTATAATATTATATATAATATATATTATATATTAATATTATAATATTCTGTTATAATATATATTTTAATAATATATATATATATATAAGAGGGGCATTTTGGTAATTTAAAAATCGTGTTCGTCTTGTCCTAGTCATATCAAATGTATAACAGTACAATTAATAGTTTAAGATTTTTTTTAATATAAAAAAAGTGAAAAACAAAATGAAAAACAAAAACGAAAAACGAAAAACGAAAAACGAAAAACAAGTATTTGTGTTTTTCAAATCTTTCACTTTTAACACTGGTTTTGTTTTTCATTTTTTTTTTTTAAAAATAAAATGAAAAACGGTTAACGAATGCGTTTTCGAAATTGTTTTTGAAAAATAAAACGAAAACTGAAAAACAGCTGCAGGACGGGGCCTTATTTTTTTGTTTTTCATTTTTTTATATAAAAAAATAATTTTTTAAAACTCTTAATTGTACTGTTATACGTTTTTATATGGTTAAGACAAGACGGGACAAGATTTTCAAATGACAAAAGTGTCCCTCTTATATATATATATATATATATATATATATATATATATATATATATATATATATATATATATATATATATACACTATAACTATTATATATATATATTATAATATTATATAATATATATGTAATAATATTAGTATATATATATATTAATACTATATTTATTATGACATATTATTTACAATAATATGTTATATAATATTATATATATATATATAATATCATTTAAAATAATATATTTTATAATACAAATTATAATGTATGTAATAATATTTAATATATAATTTATATATTATTATAACATGTATATATATATATATTAATATAATATATACAGTTATATTTTTATTATATTATATATATATTATAATTATTTATTTATAATTTAAGAGTTTAGTTTTGATTAATTTATTTTTCGATATATTTTTTTTAATTTATTTTTGATGTGTTATTTTTGTTTAATTTAAAAATTACAATACAAAAATTATATTGGTTAATTATGTAATCAATTTGTTTATAGTTGTAATAATATTAAATAAAATGCAAAAATTGATATTTCAATTTTTGATAGTTCTTGGTTAACTTACTGGACGCGTTTTTTCTGTTTTCATTTTCAAAATGCAGTTTTCAGTATATGCTACCAGACGCGTTTTCAGAATTCGAAACTGAAAAAAAAAAACTATTTTCATTTTCATTTTTATTTCTGAAAAACAACAACAAGATGGGCCCTAGGTGTCCTTAAATATAAACTCAAAAATTTCGTAAGTAATTAATTCTCTACGGGGTTGACTCTTGCTAGTCCATTATACTATCGATATGATTTGAGCATTTGTAAGGTTTGAAGAGTGTTGCTAACCACCAACAAGTTTTTGACGTCGATATCTAGGAATTAAATTGTAATACCCCAATCCCAAGAAATCCAAGCCCAAACACATATAACTCAATTCATGTTCAAACGCAAAAGCTAACCAAGCCTAAATTGGCCTAACCCAATTAGTATTGAAGAGGCAACCAACTACCCGCAAACAAAGTAAGGTGGGAACAAAATCAGGAACCGAACCGAACTGATTCTAACCAAACCAAAACAAGGGTGTTCGGTTCAATTTACATATTCTATTCGGTTCAAACTGGTTTGGATTTCGAAAAACCGAATAGTTTTCGTTTCAGTTCGGTTTTGGATATCTAAAACCTATTTGAGTCGATGAACCACACTATATAAGTGAAAAAAAAAATACTAATCCTTTTTATCTCTTTCAGTCACTATTTCTTCTTCAATCTCTTGAATGACTCTTTCCATCATTTCAACATCTTAGACTCGCCAACCCAAACTCTTGCCTGGAAATCTATCATCAGATGCTAAACTCCCTAAATTATTGCCATAAATTTCGTTTTAATTAGATTCTTCTTCTGTCTTTCTATTTTTCTTCTTCTTCTTCTTCTTCTTCTTCTTCAGAAGTTGATGAAAATCTCATTTTTGCCTAAAGGTATTCCTTCCAACGCTGTAAATTCTCCCAAAAAAAAATGCATTTTACTGACTCGAAACCGATACTAACAAATGGGTATTGCTTGATTTTTTGATAAATATCATGTTTTCAATCGCATAGTTATATAGTAGATTATCAAAGAGTTTTCTTTATTTTTATGCTATTATTTTTCATTGGTTATGAATAAAGTTGATGGATCTAACATTCAATGACGGAGGGACTGGTTGTGGATCTTTTTCTGTGTGGTGAAACAAAATTTGTTTGTATTATATATTGTTTTCATTAGGGTTATTGAAGTAGATCAATAGATCATGTAATTGGTGGCAAGTTCAATCTGGGGCACAAGATTGGGGGTGTGTCATTTAGGGAGCTTTATTTCCCACCTAAACCGAATTGAACCAAATCGATCAAAAACAGTCCAGTTTAGTTCGGTTACCATCTCTTAATCGGTTTAAACCGGTTCAAATTTCTCAAAATCGATATATTTTTGGTTCAGTTTGGTTTTGGTGCCCACCCCTTATAGGAAGACAGTTGACGGCTTCTAGGTGATCAAGATTGAGGAAAAAGAGAAAAAAAATGAAGGACAAAAAGAATAGATAAAAAAACTATGCACTAGACATCACTGTTCTAGTAAACGTTGGGTGTTGTTAATCAGGCGGAGACCCGGCGCCTAACACCTAGGCCGATTAATCAAAAAATTTATTACTAACTTGGTGGGAGTGTGGCGGGACACAACTGATTTAAAAAAAAATTGATATGGGCACATCCATTATTGTTGGACTCACCATCTGACTTTGACTTCACAACAACAAAGTACCATCTTCATTTCTTTACCACAATAATGCCATCAATAATTATTCATTTCAATACAAAAACACTCTCTCATCTTTATCAAATAATTACACATTTCTACGACATTTGTCTTCATCTTCTTCTTTTAATTGTTTCTTTCTCTCTCTCTCTCTCTTTCTCTCTATCTTCATCATCTTTATCAAATATGGTTTCAACGCACAAACACACGATATCTCTTTCCATCTCTCTTCATCTTCTTCGTTAATTTTTTCTCTGTGTTTTGAAGATGAGTTCCAGTAAGACCAGATCTACATCATTCTTCTCATCTCCAAGATCTGAGATCGGCTTTCGGCGTCAGACATCGGTGACTGAATGGTGGAAGACGGAATGAAGCTTGTTTGAAACTTTCAATGTTTAGGTTTGTTTGCCTGTTTGTTCAAAGAAAAAGCAAAGAACTGAAGAGTGAAGTCTGATTTCTGATGAAATGATGTCATTTTTTAAAAAAAGCCATGTCGATTCAACGACTTTGACTTTGCCTAGCCGATTTGGCCGATTAATCTGCAATTTGACCAATTAATCGGTCACCGATTAATAAGGCCGATTTTGGCCACTTTGCCTCAATTTACTGTTGACTGAGCCGATTAGTCAGCATAGATAGCCGATTTTTTAAACATTGTCAGACATACATTAAATAAGTGATTTCAGTTGATGAAGTTCGGAATATAGTGAATGTAGTTAGATTATTTGAGATCCAAAATTAAGTTTTTTATATGCTAGGACCTCAATTTATTATTGGCTTATTTCATGACAAATCACATTGAGGATGTTTGTGTAACATGTAGCATAGGTTCTCCAAGTATGGTTTTCTCGAAAACATGCTTCCGGTCATCTCATGAACTTCAAAAGGTAGTTCACTTGTGCTTAATTATCTTTGAAGAGGTTTTAGTTGCACACACACACACATACACACACACTTACATGCATTTAAGTTGTTATACATTTGTTTCTTATTGATCATGTGTGCATTCTTTCAAAATCACACTTGCAATTCATTTCTGTATTTAAGTGTTGTTTTGTGTTATATCCATACTTACACGATTGTGTGCTTGTTTAACGCGTTGAGTGACCATTTAAAAAGGACATATTCTTCTCTTGTTTTGAATTTTTGTTACATGGTTTTTTCAATGAGTTTCGGCATTATTGTTGTTGTCCAAATCTGAACTTTGGTCACACATTTGACCATAACACATTCTAAAGACATCAAAATAATGTTTTGCTAATTAGAGTAGAAAGTAAACATCCATACCTTTCCAACGGTATAATATACGAAAGGTTTGGATGTCGTTTAGTAATGTTTTTTGACCTTAAAATTTCATGTTTTGAATTTACCACGGTGCTCATCGTTTAGCGACCGCGATTTGAACCACGGTATGCACCACGGAAGTTGGCAGTGGTATGGGTGTGCTGGTGTGCATGAGTGAGTGCACGGGTCCCACCCATACACTGCTATTTTTGGGCAAAAACCTTTTGCTTTGTGTCATTTTTCACCCTATATATGCATCATCTTCTTCCCCGTATAGACCTAGAACTGAGAATTTCCAGATCCTAGTGAGAGAAAGAGTTCCCTTAGAGAGAGAAAACTTCAAGCTTTGTTCTTTAACTCTCCAAACTAAAAACACATCATTCATTCATGAATCAAACATTTTCTAGCTTCATCTAGGATGTATTCTTGCATGTGTCTTGATCACTGAGTTGACTTGGTAAGTTGAACAAAAACCTATCTTTGTTGATTGTTCTTACTTTCCAAGATTATGTTTCTATTACATTTATTAGTTGATTAAATGCTAGGACTCTATTTATTGCATCTACTTATGATTTACATTGCATGTTTTGTTTGTGAAAGCTAGCATTTAGGGCATATTTACCCTCTAGCTAATTAGGTCTCATTGATTGCATTTTATGATTGCATTTATTTCCTTTGCCTTATTATGACAATTTAGGTTGATTTGGCTTGTTTGATCATTAGATTGTTCGATTTGCATCTCAACATCTAATTAAGCATTTCGTGTCTTGTTTTGCACTCTATTGCATTTAGAATATATTCATATAATCACATAGGTTATTGATCTCTTCTTTGAGAGTTAAGTCTTGTGACTACAAGGTGTAGTGCACTATGTACAAGTAAGTGAAGTCTTGCAACCAAGGTATGGTTGGCAAGCATTTATCAAGAATCATTGTAAAGGCCAGTTGGGTAGTAGTGGTGGGTTAGTGACCGAGAATGGTGTGACTATAGGTTAACCTAGGTTGTAAACATCATAAAAATAGTAGATTTGAGGATCAAAGTGGCTAAATGGTCAGTCTGTGGTTTTTCCCTTGTCGAAGGGTTTCCACGTAAAAACCAATTGTTATTTAATTTCTACATTTCATACTTGAATTTGTATGTTTGTTTATGGGGTAAATTTTTAATATTGACTAATAAAGAAAAGTTGGTAATTACCTTGATTAAAACCTATTCACCCCCCTAGGGTGTTAGACACACGCCTATGTTTATTTTCAATTGGTATCAGAGCGGGTTCCTAGACAAAATTAGGTGATCAATGCTTTTGTTTATGTGTCTTGCGTTTGATTGCATTTTGATTGTTGCACTCATTTGCATTCATATTGACCCAAACACTTTGAGTGAATTTGGGGTGAGTAAAAAGAGTGCATCAAGTGGTGAGACCACCACTACACAAAGAGGATAATTACTCCTCATGGGAGAGGAAGATAGAGTTCTTTCTATCGGCGATAGATGATAGAGTTTGGATAGTGATTATAAATGAATACACACCACTAACCATGAACATCAACGATAGAAGTAGTGTGCTCAAGCTAAAGTCTTTAATAGAGTTCTTAAGAGTTTGAAGCCTCGAATTGGAACAACAACAACAAGGCGATACATGCCTTATTTAATGCAACGGATGAGAATCAATACAAACTCATCTGTATCACCAAAAGTGCACATGAAGCTTGGAAGATCCTAGAGACAGCACATGAGTGAACCAAAGTGGTAAAGGATTCCAAGCTCCAAGTTCTCCAAATGCAATTTGAGATAATTAGGATAGAGGAGGACAAGTGCTTTAATGACTTCCAAGTGAAGTCAATGAACATTGTGAATCAAAGCCATCAACTTGGTGCCCCATACTTGGATATGAGGATCAAGTAAAAGATCATGAGGTCACTACCTCCTAGATTCTAATCCAATGTGATGGCTCTTGAAGAAAATAGTGACTGCAAGAAGATGAAACCGAGTGAAGTGATTGGAAGGCTCCTTACCTATGAAACTAGATAGGACTCTTCAACCACATCACCCAAGAATAAAATGGGAATAGCCTTCAAGACCTCCAAGATTGAGAATGAGGAGGATGAACCGGATGAAGAAATGGTTTTGATGGTGAAGAGATTCAAGAAGTTCATGAAGCTACAAAAGAATGGTTTTAGCTCTAAAGGGAATAACTTCAAGAAGAAGAGCCACTTCAAGAAGATTGAGCCAAGTAAAGATAGGATTCAGGAATATTTACAAGGATTGTGGTAACTTGAAGGTCAAGAGAAAAGGAAAGGCGGTGGCCGCCTTATCAAGTGATAATAGAAGTGAAGAAGATTCCTCAAATGATGAGGAACTTGTAATTAACTACATAGCATTTGGAGCCTCCCATGTGGAAGATGTAGAAAAAGACAACAAGGCCTTAAGTTGTGACTATAAAGGATGATGTAAAGATAGAGTAGCTAGAAGTGATTTTATGATGCTACCAAGGGGGGAAATGATGAGAGCATCTAATCCTCAAGTGATGAAGAGAAGGAGAAACAAAATAGAAGATGACTCAAGTAATGAGAGTTCCTCATCACACTCCAACAAAGTGATTGGTAAAGGTTTGGACCTTGAAGACTTCATCCAGTACTTTGAAGACTCTAGGTTGAAAAAGAAAAGAGAAATTCAAAAATTGAAGGAAGAGAATCTCAAGCTTACAACCGATGTGATTCACTTAAATGAAAAAGTAAGGAGAGTCTCTGAAAGTGAAAACATGATAAAGAAAGAGCTTGTGGATGCTAAGGAGTTGCTTGCCAAAATGATCGGCACTAAAAAGCTTAACAAGATGTAGGGGCTAAAAAAGAAACCAAATGACAAGAGGGGTCTTGGGTATCTTAATGACAAGGAAACCCCATTTTCGAACAAAATTGTATTTGTGAAAGGAAATGGCATCAAGGAAGTTTCACCTCCACAACATACATGGAGGAATATTGAAATTGGAAAGTCATCCAAAAATGACCAAGTGAAGATACAAATGAAGAATGGAGCTAAACCTCAACCACCAAGAGCTCCACCGACAAGCTTCTATCATCAAAAAAGGCAAGCCAAGCAAACTCAACCAAGGAAGGATGACAATCTGGTTCAACAACAAAGAAGGAGAGAACTGGCACAACACCAAATGAGACATTAAATGCATGACAAGTCTTCAATGACCTTTCAAATGAATATGGTATGACTCCTAATTTATACCTACTTGTCATTTTTATGGTGATAATGGGCATATTAGGCCAAATTTGCACAAGTATATTAAAAAATGTAGGGTTAAGAGCATGATGGAGAGGAATAGACTTAGAAGGGCCAATATGCATGTGCCTATTAAATCTAAAGTCAATGATCATTGGAATGTTAGGATTATGCTCGATAGCAAGAGTGTAATAGTGTAATTAACAATCTTTTCATATGAATAAAGTGATTTCTAGTTTAACAAATCTTATAGCATTTATAGTTTAATTATTATAATTGTCAAAAGTAAATAATCATAAGGTCAAAAGACTATGAGAAAAGAAGAATTGTTCATACATCTAGATATGTATGAGGTAGACACAATTCTTTAGTTAGTCTTGAATAATATTCACAACTTAAGATAGAAGGTTGGGGGCCTTTATCTTGTAAAAGTTGTAGATTCTTTTGCTAGCATTTAAGTGGGATCAAATGTGTTATGATGAGTCTAAAATCATCAAAGGGTGGTGCCTTTGGGCAAAAGAATTTAGTGCACTGGGTGCATTGAATAGGATCAAAATGAAATACTTTATCTAGAACCGTCAATGGATAAAAGTTTTCATTTGAAGACAATCGGAGAGTCTATCTCAATCCTGAGATAAATGATGGACTTATGGTTGCAAGTGTTATCATTGGAGCTATCAATGAGTACGATTATATAACTAGTCTATCCTCGATAGTTTGGTGGTATTCATTTGTTAATCGATATAGGACTTCATTTACAGATATGGACATCGTGGCTCCATTTATTGAATGAGAGTAGAATACCATCATATGGATGTTTTGAGGTATTGGATATTAAATCTTAACATTAAGTTTTCAATAGTGTCTATTGAAACATGGCTTCTGGACAAGTCAAAATATCCAAGTTTAAAATGTGGTCATATGAGTAAATATGGCAACTTGGAGAGCTATACACAGTCTATGAGCTCTTGGCGATTACTGATATTCTTTACGAGGATACACTTTCTCTAATAAGATTGTAACTAACAAAGAAAAGATTTTGTTAGTCTCCATCCTCAAGTATACAATTTAAAGAAAGGAAGCCCACACTCCTAGGTGATTCACATTCGTGATTGAATTGGAAGATCTTACGGAATCAATTCGGCGCTTGTTCAATCGTCACGAGAAAAAGGTACGATACTTTTATATATATCAATTAATCTAGGGTTAAGGTTCTTGTTGCATAAAGGGAAAATATTTTTAATACGCAAACCCTAAATTTCGTTTTTTTTATTACTCTTCTGTTGCGTTTTTGAACCCGTTCTTTTCCTTACAATTGGTATTAGAGCCTGGTTGTACCCTTAATTAATTGATGTATGTGTACGTGAATCCTTTTCTTCTTATTGTATATATGCATGTTTTAGAAAGAGATGGCACTCTAGGTATTCACATATATATTTACATTGAAATGTATGGATATATATATATATATATATATATATATATATATATATATATTTATATGTGGTTTGTTATTGCTCAGCTTTGGTCTTAGAATTTCAATGTATTTTATTTTGGGATTGTAACAAGAATGGTGGTCTATTATCACCATAATTTCCTTCTTTGTAGTTGCTAAGTTTTTTTTTTATTTTGTTGTTGTAATAAAAAAAACTGTAGTACTTTATTATTTAAATTCTTCTTTAATACATTCAAGTTTCGAAGACTCGAATGTTTGAAGAATTAGGAGCAATCGGAACACGTTTGGGACCGTGCGAGCCGTAACAACGAACGTGCGTGCGAATAGCGCACAGCCACGTTTGTTGTGGCATGTTCTGTGCATGGGAGCCCTTTTGGTAGCCATGGGCTACGCATGGGAGCCCTTTATGGGTTTATGGCATGCACATGCCCATGGGTAAGGGCGATCGGTGCGCACGCCCATGGGAGGTAGCCAAGGGAGTCCGAACGACGAAGGTCGCGTGAAGACTTGTTCGCCAAGAAAGGAGTTCTTGTATTCCAAGATATATGTAATTTACTTGTTTTTCTAGGATGGACCAAAATTGTAGCTATTTATATTTTTGTAAATATTGCAATGTTTGTCATTGTTTGATAACATGTCACAAAGAATAGGAGTACCTCTCATATATCTCTTTTGTTATGAACATGCATTGAATGGTTTAAGTATCTAAATAGGCATCTAAATAACTTGGTAAATCCTTCTTTAGAATTCGATCACACGCCTTAAACAATTGAGTGGGAGAAGGTGTTTTGGAACACCTCCGGCCTCCAAGTTTAGTTGAGCTTTATGTTTCGGGAATAACCTCCCAAGAGGTATTCATGAATGGAATTTAGCAAGATACTTCCTAACAAGGATAGACTAGACAATTAGCCCAAACGATATCTACTCCCAAATGAGGGATATTCGTGAGAGATTATATTGAAGGTCGATAGCTTGGTAACACACTCAATGTGAGTTTATTAATATCCTCCCAAGAGTTCTTGTTAATAAAATCACAAGGCTAAAATTGAAAACGTTGGTTGTTATGTTAACACTTAGGTGGGACCTAGTCCAACTAGTAAATGTTGCGAACTCCTAAAGGAGGCGTGACAGTTATGGGTGTTGGATCACCGTTGAATTTTTATTATTGAATTATTTCATTTAATTCAAGATAAATATTCAAAAGTGCTTTATCATGATTATTTACTTATATAATTTTTGTTATTAAAAAGAAATTATAACCCCATCCCTAATCAATATCCTAAAAAGATAATACTTTAAACTAATGATAATTATGTCACATGGAAAATGAATATTGGGTTGTTGTTGCAAATTGAAAAGTATAAGTTCATTTTGTATATTCCTCAACCACCAAAACTAATGAATCTACTTAGGAGCAAAGAGATGAGTATCAGTAGTGGAAGTCTTTAAATGAGATGGCTAAATGTATGTTACATTATGGCCATCATTTCCAACGTGTTGCAACAACAACATGAAGGAATGGAGACTGCTGCCGATATTATGATGTCTCTAGACGGGGATTCATATGGTTGGTAAAGTTTCTATTGTTAAGACCTGTCAGAAGGTCAAGTAATAACAGAGGAAAAAGCAACTTGGGCCTTCTTAGAAGGAGACCAAGAAAGTAACCAAGATCAAAGGGAAATGTTTCCTTTGTGGTGAAATGGGTCATAGGAAATAGACTGAATAAGAATGAATTCAACTTGCATTTTGGCAATGGAGCGTTGGTGTCTACTGGTGTAGTGGGAGATATTAGAATCAATTTAGATTCTTATAGGAATTTAGTTTTAATAAACGTTTATTATGTACCACAATTCAAGAGGAATTTAATTTCAGTTTCTTGTTTAAATAAATTTGGTTATTCAGTTACTTTTAATAAAGCTTTGATTTTTAGTAAGAATGACAAAATTATTTGCAAAGGTACATTGGAAAACGGTTTGTTCTATTTGCATGGAAATATCTCTCACTTGTTAGACACGGAATCAACGGAACCCAATCATAAAAGAGTAAAATTATCAAAAGATGAAACCTACCTATGGCATTTGCGCCTAGGTCATATCAACCTTAAGAGGATTAAAAGATTGGTATGTGACAGACCTCTAAGTGATTTAAAGGTTGATGATCTACCAACTTGTGAATCTTGTTTGGAAGGTAAAATGACCAAAAGGTCGTTTACGACCAAAGGAGCAAGAGCCATCGAATGTTTAGGATTGACACACATTGATATGTGTGGACCTATGAGCATTCAAGCTAGAGGTGGATATGAGTACTTCAGCACTTTCACGGATGATCACTCAAGATTTGGCTATGTGTATCTCATGAGACATAAGTCGGATGCTTTTGATATGTTCAAAGCATTTAAAGCTGAAGTAGAACATCAGCTTGAGAAACACATAAAAATCTTGAGGTCCAATCGTGGTAGAGAATATCTATCTGGTGAGTTTCAGCAATATCTTATTGATAATAGAATAATTTCTCAGTTTTCTGCACCAGGCACACCCCAACAAAATGGGGTGACAGAAAAGAGAAATAGAACTCTTTTGGATACGGTTAGGTCTATGTTGAGTTATAAACTGCCATGTATATTCTAAACGATGTACCATCTAAGTCGGTTCCTAAAACACCGCATAAGTTATGGACTGGGTGAAATTCTAGTTTACAATACTAAAGGATATTTGGATGTCCTGCGCACGTGTTAAAAGGAAAGACAGATAAGATGGAGCCCGTTAAAAAACATGCATATTTGTAGGGTATCCAAAAGGAACAAAAGGATATTATTTTTATAGTCCTTCAGATCTTAAAGTATTTGTTTCGACAAATGCAAAATTTTTAGAAGAGGACTATATGAATAATTTTGTGCCTAAAAGTAGAATTGTCCTAAATGAGCTTTTAGGAGATACAATTCCACATGAGGTTTCGTAACCAAGCCCAATTGTAAGTCCCGTACCAACACAAGATCAACAATCTACCATACCTTGTTGTAGTGGGAGGGTTGTTAGACAACCCAAGAGATACATTGGTCTAGGAGAATCTGTAGAGAATCTTTCGGACCACGATGATCCCTATACGTACAAGGAAGCAATGGAAGATGTTGATTGTCGCCATTGGCAAAAGGTAATGCAATCCGAAATTGAATCTATGTTCAAAAATAAAGTCTGGTCTCTTGTAGACTTGCCTAAAGGAATAAAACCCATCGGGTGCAAGTGGGTATACAAGAGGATTAGAGGAATGGATGGAAAAGTGGAAACCTTTAAGGCTAGATTGGTAGCTAAAGGTTATACACAGAAGGAAGGTATCGATTATGAGGAAATCTTCTCTCTTATGGCCATGCTTAAATCCATTAGGATACTCTTATCCATTGCGGCATCTCTAGACCTAGAGATTTGGCAAATGGACGTCAAGACAGCTTTCCTTAATGGAAGTCTTGACGAAAGCATCTATATGATGCAACCAGAAGGATTCATTGAAAAGGGCCAAGAGAAAAGGGTATGCAAGTTGCAAAGATCCATATATGGATTGAAGCAAGCATCCAGATCCTGGAACATAAGGTTCGATCAAGCCGTTAAAGGTTTTGGATTTATTCAAAACCTTGATGAACCTTGTGTATACAAAAGGATTAAAGGCAACAAGTTGGTTTTCCTAGTTCTTTACGTTGATGATATACTACTCATCAGAAACAATGTAGGTGTATTGACATCAATAAAAGAATGGTTAGCAAAACAATTTGATATGAACGACTTGGGAGAAGCAAGTTATATTCTTGGTATCCAAGTCAAAAGGGATAGAAAGAATAGAACGATTGCATTATCCCAAGCTTCATACATAGATAAAATCTTTCTAGGTTTTCCATGCAAGATTCCAAGAAAGGTATGTTACCTTTCAGGCATGGAATCAAACTTTCTAAGGAACAAGTTCCTAAGAATGAGCATGAAGAGCAATTCATGAGTAGGGTTCCATATGCATCGGCAGTTGGAAGTCTCATGTATGCATTGCTCTACACTAAACCAGATATTTGTTTTGTTGTAGGCATAGGTAACAGGTTTCAATCGAAACCTTGTCCTGATCACTAGACAGCAGTCAAGCATATTTTCAAGTATCTTAGGAGAATGAGAGATTATATACTTGTATACTCTTGAGGGGATTTAATTCCTGTTGGGTATACAGATTCTGATTTTCAGTCAGATTCTGACTCTAGGAGATCGACATCAGGATCTGTGTTTACCATTGAAGGAGGGGTAGTCATATGGAGGAGTATCAAGCAATCTTGTATTGCTGATTCCACCATGGAAGCCGAGTATGTTGCTGCATGCGAGGCTGCTAAAGAGGTTGTCTGGCTCCGCCAATTCTTGATTGACTTGGAAGTGGTTCCTGAAGCGAATAAGCAGATCACTATCTATTGTGACAATAATAGAGCAGTGGCTAATTCGAGAGAACCAAGAAGTCATAAGAGAGGGAAACACATTGAAAGAAAGTATCACCTTCTAAGGGAAATTGTTCATAGGGGTGACGTGACGATTACCAAGATCGCGTCAGCAGAAAATCTAACGGGTCCCTTTACAAAGGCTCTTCCTCAAAAGAGTTTTGATGGGCATCTAGAGAACATGTGGATGAGAGATATGACACATTTGCTATAGAGCAAGTAGGAGATTGATAGGATTATGCTCGATAGCAAGAGTGTAATAGTGTAATTAACAATCTTTTCATATGAACAAAGTGATTTCTAGTTTAACAAATCTTATAGCATTTATAGTTTAATTATTATAATTGTCAAAAGTAAATAATCATAAGGTCAAAAGACTATGAGAAAAGAAGAATTGTTCATACATCTAGATATGTATAAGGTAGACATAATTCTTTAGTTAGTCTTAAATAATATTCACAACTTAAGATAGAAGGTTGGACGCCTTTATCTTGTCAAAGTTGTAGATTATTTTGCTAGCATTTGAGTGAGATCAAATGTGTATGATGAGTATAAAATCATAAAAGTGTGGTGCCGTTGGACAAAAGAATCTAGTGCACTAGGTGCATTGAATAGGATCAAAATGAAATACTTTATCTAGAACCGTCAATGGATAAAAGTTTTCATTTGAAGACAATCGGAGAGTCTATCTCAATCCTGAGATAAATGATGGACTTATGGTTGCAAGTGTTATCATTTGAGCAATCAATGAGTACGATTATATAGCATAGTCTATCCTTGATAGTTTGGTGGTATTCATTTGTTAATCGATAGTGGACTTCATTTATAGATATGGACATCGTGGCTCCATTTATTGAATGAGAGTAGAATACCATCATATGGATGTTTTGAGGTATTGGATATTAAATCTTAACGTTAAGTTTTCAATATTGTCTATTGAAACATGGCTTCTGGAAAAGTCAAAATAGCCAAGTTCAAAATGTGGTCATAAGAGTAAATATGGTAACTTGGAGAGCTATAGGCGGTCTATGAGCTCTTGGCGATTACTAGTATTCTTCACGAGGATACACTTTCTCCAATATGGTTGTCTAGGGTAGGAATGAGTCACATCAACTTATTCTATCTTGATTTAAGAGTTCAATTTTAGCTCTTTAGTGGAATGAACTAAAATTAAATAGATTGGACCTAAGTGAATCATTTGTTGATTGTGATTAAGTTGTTTCTATTAGAGCTTAAATTTAGATAGCCCGCCAAGATCCCCAATCTACACGAACTTGCATGGATCACTTGATATATTCTACCGGACCAATAGGGGTCCATCTAGAATTGTAATAAGGCATGTGAACTTGTTTCTTTTTGTAAGAATAGGTATAGTTCACATTTGGACTTTTTATTTAGGTCCAATTGATTTAATAAAATGAAAAAAATAATATATGGCCTTTATACTAGGTATGGGCGGCAATGGCTATGGATAGAATTCCTTTAAATAAGGATTCTTAACTACCAAATAAATCCACCTAAGGAAAGGATTCTTGCCAACCAAGTAAATCCTTCTTAGGAAAGGATTTATGATCCTATATATATGTGTGTGTGATTTTCGGCCAGCCCTAAGATTCTATGATGAAAATTTCGGCCATGCTAGGTAATTTTCAAGAGAGAATTTGGCATAGCAAGAGAGAATTTTGAGGGAGAAAATTTTAGTTTTTGCTCTAGACAAAATTCGATCAACTCATAGATAAAGGGTGTGGAATTCGGCCAAGGAGAAAAGAGAAAAAGAGAACGTTTTTGTTTTCGATAGTACACTAGTATCCTTTACATCAAAAGGGTTTTGTGTACAACATCGAATCAAAGTTCACGCGAGTTTCAATCAAATTGATTGATAATTCACAAGTGACCGGACGTTCTTGGATTTTTCTCTTGGAGGATATTTGTAACTAACAAAGAAAAGATTTTGTTAGTCTCCATCCTTAAGTATACAATTTAAAGAAAGGGAGCCCACACTCCTAGGTGATTCACGTTCGTGATTGGATTGGAAGATCTTACGGAATCAATTCGGCACTTGTTCAATCGTCATGAGAAAAAGGTACGCTAATTATATATATATCAATTAATCTAGGGTTAAGGTTCTCGTTGCATAAAGGGAAAAAATTTTATATACGCAAACCCTAAATTTTGTTTTTTTTTATCACGCTTCCGTTGCGTTTTTGAACCCGTTCTTTTCCATAAATGGAAGTCTAGTAACATGTTGACTATGACCACTAGGAATGAAAATGTTTCATCTAGGTGGAATAGAAAAAATGAACCCGCATGCTATTATGTTAATTCTAACCCATAGATTCAACTAGGTCTAATAGACTTGGTATGTTTATAGGGGCTCATTCCTCCCATTGACTTTGTTAGAATTGACCCCATTTGGGGAGATCAAGTAAAGAGAACGAAATTGCATTCTTGAAATGTGCAAAACTTTGATATACTTTATGCCTCTTTATTAATTGCTTGAGATACTAGGTTGCACATATGTGATTATATGGTATTTTTGTTCAATATGTGTGTAATGTTAGTATGTTTGTAATCCGTGTCGCATTCATGTTAAAACATGAATTTTTGGGCTATGAGGATCGATTAGGAAGTATATTTGAAAGACCTATAATTTATCTCCATGACATATGAACTTGATTATGACATGCTTTAAATGATATGCATGAAATGCTTTTGATTGCATTATTGCAATTGTGTGTGAATGCAAAGGAGAAAACTAATCAATAAGGATATTCTATCCATGCAATCAATAAGGATTTTATATCTAAATTAGTCTTCGCTATCTCCTTAGTGGTTAAAGAAGACTACTATCATACGGATAATTATCCAAAAAAACCTATTAGGATCTCTTGATCCAATGTCTTGATTTTCCCTTAAGGATTGATATAGTTGTTTGTGCGTTAAAAATGCTTTTGAAAAACTATATCACGTTTGCTTATGACAAAAGGGTACGAATTGGTTTGAATTCTTATGGAAACCCTTTTGATGTTTGTTTTTCCAAATACCATCGCTTGAACTTCGATGTTATATGTCTTTTATGCAAAGCAACATTTTCACACATTCTCTTTAAAATAAAACTCCTTCAATCTCTCTCAATTGTTCAAGTTGCATAAATTTTATGTATTTGATTTCACAATGTATTTGTGCGAATAGCTCTCTTTTCTAAAACAACCCGGTAGAGGGAGCTCCTTTGCCTATGTCATGAAAAAAAAGGGGAGAAGCCTTGAGAGATATATGGGGAGAAAGTTTTTATGTTTTTGGGAGAAGTCTTGGGAGAGAGTAACCGTTTAGGGGAAGCATTGCATTGCACTACATTATATTGACTATATTGACCTTTTAATGCAAATGCTTGTTTTGTTTTGAACACCTCACATGCACTTGTTCTTGGAAAGTACTTTCTTGCTAATATGTGTAGGTCTAATGATCTATAAAGAGATTGAAGACTTTGAAGACTTAGTATCTTAGGCTTCTCTCATTGTAGCATAGAATATATCATCGTTGACCAATAGCTTTTATTTTGATTTGTGACGAATGTTTGTAAGTGGTGATTTTGTCATGAAATAGCCAAAGAGGGAGAATGTAAGGACCTTAATTTATTATTGGCTTATTTCTTGACAAATCACATTGGAGATGTTTGTGTAACGGGTAGCATAGGTTCTACAAGTGTGGTGTACTCGAAGACAGGCTTTCGGTCATCTCATGAACTTCAAAAGGTAATTCACTTGTGCTTAATTCTCTTTTAAGAGGTTTTAGTAGCACACACTCATATATCATGCATTTGTATTGATATGCATTTGTTGTTGCGCACACGTACACGCACACACACATACATATACACACACACACACTTACATGCATTTGAGTTGTTATACGTTTGTTTATTATTGCTCATGTGGGCATTCCTTCACAATCACACTTGCACTTCATTTCTAGATTTAATTATGGTTTTGTATTATGTCTGTGTTTACACGATGGTATGCTTGTTTTAGCGTGGTAAAGTGACCATTTGAGAAGGTTCCATTCTTCTCTTGTTTTGAAATTTGGTCACAATGTTTTTTCCATGAGTTTAGGCATTCTTATTGTTGTCCAAATCTAACCTTTGGTCACACATTTGACTATAACTCATTCCACAATCATCCAAATCATGTTTTGTTAATTAGAGTAGAAAGTAGACTTCCATACATTTCCAACAGTATATTATACAAAAGGTTTGGATGTTGTTTGGTCATGTTTTAAGCCCTCGGAAATTCACTTTTTGAATTTCATACGGTGCGCTCCGTTTTAACGATCGCGGTTTGAATCACGGTATGCATCGTAGAATTTGGTAGTGGTATGGGTGTGCTGGTGTGCATGGGTGAGTGCACGGGTCCCACCCGTGCATTGTGCTGTTTTTGGCCAAAAACCTCTTTTTGTTTTGGGTCATTTTTCACCCTATATATTCGTTATCTTTTTCCCCATTTAGACCTAGAAATCAAAATTTCTAGATCCTAGTGAGAGAATGAGTTCCCTTAAAGAGAGAAAGCTTCAAGCTTTATTCTTTAACTCTCCAAACTCAAAGCCCATCATTCATTCATGAATCAAAGATCTTCTAGCTTCATCTAGGTTACATTCTTGCAAGGGTCTTCATCACTGAGTTGACTTGGTAAGTTGAACAAAAACCCATCTTTGTTAATTGTTCTTACTTTCCAAGATTGTGTTTTTATTGCATTTATTAGTTGATTAAATGCTAGGACTCTATTTATTGCATCTATTTATGAGTTCCATTCCATGTTTGGGGTTTGTTTGCGATAGCTAACATTTATGACATTGACTACATTTCGCATTTATTGCCCTTGCCTTATTATGACAACTTAGGTTGATTTGGCTTGTTTGACAATTAGATTGTTAGATTTGTATCTCCACATCTAATTAAGCATTTAGTGTCTTATCTTGTACTCTATTGCATCTAGAATATTCATATATTCACTTAGCCTTTTTGTCTCTTCTTTGAGAGTTAAGTCTAAAGGTGTACAAAAAAACCGTCTAACTGAACCAAACTGACCAACCCAACCCAACCCATAAAGTTTGGGTTGGTTCGATTACAAATATAAAAAATGGGTGGTTCGGTTTATCCAAAAGACAAACTGATTACAGGAGGTTCGGTTTGGGTTGAGTGAAATAATTCACCAACCCAAACCAAATCATATATTTTAGAAAGTAAAAATAATATATAAAATTCTCCTACGATTTCTATTCGGTCTAGGTTTTCATAACGTTTTCCGATTACATTATATTATTATTGTTTCTTTATTTGTTTTTATACAATTCTTCTGATTGATTGATGTATTAGGATATATATATATATACATATTTATATATATATATATATACATATTTATATGTATATATATATATATATATATACATGTAATTACTCGTTTGACTTTTTTGTACTTCCTTTATATATAATTAATATTTTATGTTATGATTTTTTATATTTAAATATATTTTATAATATATTACAAAAAAATAATTTTAAGTTTGAATCTAAACCGATAAACTTATCCAAACCGACCCAACCTTTTTTGGTTTGGTTTGAATCGGTTTGAAAAATCACATTGGTTTGGTTTGGGTTGAAATATAGCCAAACCGGTCCATATTGGTTTGGTTTGACATTGAGCTTCAGCCCAAACCAAACCAAAAATGCACACTCCTAGTTAAGTCTTGTGATCACAAGGTGTATTGCACAAGCAAGTAAAGTCTTGCAACCAAGGTGTGGTTGGCAGGTATTGATCAAGATTCACTGTAAAGGCCCGTTGGGTAGTAGTGGTGGGTTAGTAACCGAGAATGGTGTGACTAGACGTGAACCTAGGTTTTAAACATCATTACAATAGTAGATTTGAGGATCGAAGTGGCTAAGTGGCTAGCCCGTTGTTTTGTCCTTGTTAAAGGGTTTCTACATAAAAATCAAGTGTTATTTAATTTCCGAATTCCATACTTGATTTTGTATGTGTGGTTATGGGGTAAATTTTTAATATTGACTAATTGATAAAAGTTGGTAATTAACTTGATTAAAATATATTAAACCCCCCCTTCTCATCCCTAGAAAGAGATGAATTTAGAAGGGAATCTAGTCCCATAACGGATTTGAGCAAAGGAGTTCTGTGAGTGGATATTTTTTTTATTAAAAGTTGTTTGTTTTAGGATTATATGTTGCTTAAATTTTTTAGAGAATTATTAGAAATACATAATTTATTCATTTGTTAAGCTAATAGATTTTCAAATGATTTGATATGCATGTTTTAAGAAATGCATATATTTTCCGAAATCATAAATATATTTATTATTGAATTTGATTTATAGAATAAGATTTTACAAAGAAGTATCAGTACAAGTATTTTCAAACAGTTTTCTAGATTTTCAAACATAAGTTGAAAATACACGGGGTGTGTCTAAACAACCTAGTGATGTGAATGAGTTATTAATCGATTATTTACCAACTTTTTCGATTAGTCAATATTTACACAATTAACCTAAACAAACAAACAAACAAGCAACAAAAATCAAATGTAAGGTGGGGAAATAAAAGAACACTTGAATTTTACTTGGAGACCCTCCAATTGTGAAAAACCACGGGACTAGGTATGCTAGCCACTTGAGCCACATAAACTCACTATATTAAAGGAAGATTACACCCTAAAATGATACACGAACTCTCACTCTTTATAACCTCAGGCTATAGACACTACCACTCATCACTCATCACTCTTGGTTCAATCCTTAGTTCAATCCCCTGATCCACTACTCTTGGTGTGAGCATCTCCTATTCTACCTGCAGGCATTTTATAGTGGCACTTGGCAAAATACTTACCAACCAACCCTTGGTTGCAAGACTTCACTTGCTTGTGCAACTTCACATTGAATCCACAAGACTTTAACTCAATGAAGAGAATAAAATGTCTAGATAATATCCAAAATGCAACAATGTGTAAGACCATACACAAAATGTCTAACTAGATGTTATAATGCAATTTAACAACCTAGTTATAGAGAATGCCTACATGCACATACATAAGGACTCAATTAGAAGTAGAGAGAAACTCTAGCAACCTAATTGTCAATTAAACACATAAAAACTTTCATGAACCTGACTAGTTGTATAAAGCCAACCTAATCATCAAAAACATAAATGAACATTTATGGAATGGATATCTAGGCATATATGTTCTAATAATGCAAGCTATTGTTGGGATTATGCTCTATAGCAAGAGTGTAATAATGTATTTGACATTATTTTCATATTAATAAAGTGACTTCTAGTTTAACAAATGTTATAGCATTTATAGTTTAATTATTATAATTGTCTAAAAGTAAATAATCATAAGGTCAAAAGACTATGAGAAAAGAAGAATTGTTCATACATCTAGATATGTATGAGGTAAACACAATTCTTTTGTTAGTTTTGAATAATATTCACAACTTAAGATAAAAGGTTGAGCGCCAAGTTGTAGATTCTTTTGCTAGCATTTGAGTGAGATCAAATGTGTTATGATGAGTCTAAAATCATCAAAGTTTGGTTTCTTTAGGCAAAAGAATATAGTGTACTGGGTGCATTAAATAAGATCATAATGAAATACTTTATCTAGAATCGTCAATGGATAAAAGTTTTCATTTGAAGACAATCGGAGAGTCTATCTCAATCCTAAGATAAATGATAGATTTTTTGTTACAAGTGTTATCATTTGAGCTATCAATGAGTATGATTATATAGCATAGTCTATCCTCGATAGTTTGGTGGTATTCATTTGTTAATCGATAGAGGACTTCATTTATATATATGGACATCATGTCTCCATTTATTGAATGAGAGTAGAATACCATCATATGGATGTTTTGAGGTATTGGATATTAAATCTTAATGTTAAGTTTTCAATAGTGTCTATTGAAACATGGCTTCCGGACAAGTCAAAATATCCAAGTTCAAAATGTGGTCATATGAGTAAATATAGTAACTTGGATAGCTATAGGCGGTCTATGAGCTCTTGACGATTACTGGTATTCTTCATGAGGATACACTTTCTCCAATAAGGTTGTCTAGGGTATGAATGAGAAATATTAACTTATTCTATCTTTATTTAACAGTTCAATTTTAGTTCTTTAGCGGAATGAACTAAAATTAATAAGTGAATCATTTGTTGATTGTGATTGGATTGTGTCTATTGGAACTTAAATTTAGATAGCCCGTCAAGATTTTCAATCCACACAAACTTACATGGATCACTTGATATATTCTACCAGACCAATTTAGGGGTCCATCTAGAATTGTATTGACACATGTGGACTTGTTTCATTTTGGAAGAATGGATCTAGTTCACATGTGGACTTTTTATAAAGGTCAAATGGATTTAATAAAATAAGAAAATAATATATTGGGCAATATATATGTGTTGGACGGCAAAACTATTTATAATAGCTTTATTATATTATATTATTTTATTATTTAATTAAATGGAAATTAATTAATTTGATGATTAATTAATTATTTAATTAAAAGTCAAAATCTTTTTCTAGTAGGAGATGGTCTCCTAATATTATACTATTGTTGGTAGTATAATTAATATTAAAGAATATATTTGATAAGTAGATAAATAAAAGGAATTATTTATCTAATCAAATTAGGAAGTCTTTAATATGGTTACAAATACACTATTGAGTTTGATTAGGAGTCTTGGTGTAGGATAGAATTTCTTTTAAAAAATGATTCTTAACCACCAAGTAAATCCACCTAAGGAAATGATTCTTAACAACCAAGTAAATCCTTCTTAGGAAAGGATTTGTGATCCTAATATATATTCTATGAAGAATTTTGCCAGCCCTATATATATAGATAAGAGGATAGAATTCCTTTTAGGAAAGGATTCTTAACTACCAAATAAATCCACTTAAGGAAAGAATTCTTGCCAACTAAGTAAATCCTTCTTAGGATAGGATTTATGATCCTATATATATATATATATATATATATATATATATATATATGTTTGGAAATTTGTCCAGCCATAGGTGATTTCATAGAATTAATTTCGGCCAGCCCTAGTTTTTTTTAGAGAAGATTTTGGCTACCATAGAAATTTTGAGGGAGAAAAATCTGATTTTACTCTAGATAAAATTTGATCAACTCTAAGAAATAGTGTGAGATTAGATAAAGAAGAAAAGGAAGAAAGAACGTTTAGTTTTCTATAGTACACTAGTAGCCTTTACATTAAAAGGTTTTGTGTACAACATTGAATCAAGGTTCACACGAGTTTCAATCAAATTGATTGATAATTCACAAATGACCTAACGTTCTTTGTTTTCTTCTTGGAGGATTATTGTAACTAACAAAGAGAAAGATTTTATTTGTTTCCATCCTCAGATATACAATTTAAAGAAAGGGAGCCCACACTCCTAGGTGATTCACGTTCGTGATTGGATTGGAAGATCTTGCTGATTCAATTCGGCGCTTGTTCAATCGTCACGAGAAAAAGGTACTATACTTTTTATATACATCAATTAATCTAGGGTTAAGGTTCTTGTTATTGAAAGAGGGAAAAATTTTATTTATACCCAAACCCTAATTTTTGATTTTTTACGCTTTCGCTGCGTGGGTTTTTCCTTACAGCTATGACAAACAAATCCAATAATACAGCTAAGACTTACAAATATATGTAATAAAAGGAGTTAAGGTATTTAATCAAGCAATAAATACCTAACCTTAAGTAAGAACAACAATGAATGAGATTTAATGTAGTTGTAACATACCTAGTCATGAAACCAAGAAGACCCATGCTTAAATGATGATAAATGAAGCTAGAACCATACAATCTTTGTATCTAGGGTTTTAATTTCGTGGTCTCAATTAAGAAGAAGAGAAAGAGGGGTTTAAATAGGTGCCCTAAGTGAAACTACGTCGTTTTAGAAGAAAAAAAATGATTTATGGCATCAAAAAGTGACTTACAAGGTGACTTGGATGGAAATAACTTCTAAAGTCGCTTTATTCTCGGGACAGAGGGTGAAAATGTGACTTGAAAGGTGACTTGGATGGAATTCACTTCTAAAGTCATATCTATCTCGAGTAAACAAAACACGACAGTGCAACAGCTTCAATTTTTGAAAGGTATGAATATCTACTCACTACTCCTTTTTACAAACTGAGGTTTAGATATCTGTAGAAAGAGATATGGTTATTTGAGTAACCAAATATTAGATTTGGACAATAACAATATTGCTAAAACTCATGGTAGAAAACCATGTGACCTAAAACAAAACCTATAGAAGAATGAGACATTCTCAAGTGGTCACCCAATACGCTAAAACAAATACATCATTGTGCAAGCACGGATGTTTCCAATCACATAACTAGAAACGAATTACAGCACATAAAAGTCTATCATGAAGTGCAAGTGCGATTGTGAAAAGAATGCACACATGAACAACATGGAACAAATGCATATCAATTCAAATACATGTAAGTATGAGTGCACCTAATCTCTTCAAGATTCAAGTCAAGTGATTTACCTTTTTGCTTTTGCTCTTAAAGTTATAAAGATGCTTGGAAGCTTATCATCGAGAACCTAAGCTACCCATTACAAAATCATCCTCTAATGTGGTTTGTTATGAAATAAGTCAATCATGAAATAATTGTTCTTACACAAATTATTTGTGAGAATTTTCAATAAAGAAAAAGAATATTTATTCATGTTTTATGCATGTTTTAGAAAGAAGTTATATAAAGATTTTTAAACACCAAAGGTGTACCCGCCCTCAATAGTATCCGATTAAGATTATTAGCCTTTAAAGCTTATGGACATTTATATGTCAAATGAGTCGCTATACATATGTATGGCAGATGTCAGTTTAGCCAAAACCAAGTCACTTTGCATATGTATGAAAAATGTTTATCCTTAACATTGCTTGTGATCGATAGATTTGGGACACATGTGATAGATTTCCTTGGATACTAGTTAGGTTGAGACTTTCAGATTATATATATATATAATGATTACAATCAAATGGAAAGGAATAGTTTATCATATTTATCCAAGATATTTGATAATGAGAAATTCAACAAAGACATAGAGATTATTTTTAAATTGCTATAGCCTATATGTGTTGACAATTTTTTATTCTTAGCACAAAATATTTAAAAGAGAGAGTGGTTTCTTCATGTAGTATGCAAAAGATAGTTTTAAATGTTTTTTTTTATTATTTGTAAAGATTTATAGTAACACGAGAATTAATTGGAGTAAGCATTCTTAAGATTGATGGTCGAGGTCCGTTTATTTTATTCATAGTTTTATATAGTTTTTAAATTAAAAAAAAATAGTTTAGAATTTTGGGTATATTTTGGCATTTTGGATGGTAAAACTTAATCAAACTTGATCTGTAGTTAAGTTTGATCAACTTTAACTAACGACATGGGAGTTCATTGTCAGTTAATGATAAAATTGTGTATGATTGTTAAGGGGCACACCTTAGGAAGTTTGACTGTAATTTTATCTCTTATATATATATATATATATATATATATATATATACCTCTTTTAATAAATATAAAATAAAATATAACTGTTTTTTTTAGAATTAATTTTTTTTAAGTATTACACTATTTTATATATTTTGGGTTTTTGTAGTAATGGAGAAAACTCTAACCCGCAACGTCGTGGTACATTACACGTGTGAGAGGTTTTACTACCGGATCAATCTCAACTTATTAAGTAAGAATTTAATTATGATAATCTTCCATGAATTATCCAGGGAATAATATTTTCTTATAAGTATAAAAAAGTAATTGTATCCTACCCAACTTTTACAAATAAAGATGAATGACGAATTGTAATTATGTCGTAGAGTTTATATATATATGTACATACATACATATATATATATATATATTGGAAATTTTATTTAAAATTTAAAATTACAACAATTACATTTTATTAATTTTACGAGTTGTAACCGTTGCACACAAATTATGATTTTATGTGTGCAATTATGTGACCATTATATCGATTTTATAACAATAAGCATTTGACCATTATTCAAATTAATGGTATTGTTAATAATTATATTAATGAACAACAGTTAGATTTTGAATTATAAATAGTGCATTCGAAATCATATTTGTGTAATTTTGACAGATTCTAAATCCCTTCAAAATTTACCAAGAGGGATAAGAATATATATTCTAACTGTTTTTGAATACTGTACTAGGAGTACACCCTTATAGTATTAACAAGTCATTGAATGCCTGGGGTTAGAGCATTGTTTACCTGATTGCACTAGGACGTACATTATCCTAAAGGAGCACAATCTCATCTTAAGTAAAGTGCTTTAGCAAGCCTTGACCTTAATCTATTTTCCCAACATCCATATACTTTTCAAATTTTCAACAATATATAGTGAGCCTCTTTTATGAGATCTTTTATTTTAATTTCGGTAAGTACCTTGATGAAATCACATTGATTTTTTTTATGAATTTTTTTATGGATAAAAAATTCAACGAAATGTACCTATAAATAAAAAAATTCAAATACTAAAACTATTTATCCCGATTTTGTTAAATATGAAGGCATAAGAAAATTGGACGAAATATAGGAAAATTCAAGAAAAATAGTTTAACTATTTGAAAATTTCTCAAATTTTATTCATATGTAGATTTCAATGAACTTAATTCACCCTTAAAAGAAATCATATTAAAATTCATAAAATTTAATATGATTTCATTAAGGTACGTACCAAAATTAAAATAAAGGATCTTTTATGAGAGATTCATCGTATATATATATGGGTATTATATAGGAACATTAACAATATACAGTGGTTTGATATCCTTTAGATTTCAATCCAATTATTAAAATAAAAGAGGAATTCAAAAAATAAAAAATAAAAAACCCATATGTATGTTTATATATATATATATATATATATATATATTTCAACTTTACAATAATTCAGGATTTAGGGATGTGGAACAGACTTGAACCCACAACATCATGGTGGGTGTGAAAGGCAAACCAGTGGACCAACCACATCTTTTATAATAAGCACCGTTAGTTGTACTAAATGAATAATCAGTTGTGAAATTAATCAGTATACATATATTTGGTAATTTTATTGGAAATGTTTTGATATTAGTTACAATGATTAAATTAGACATGATTTTATATTTTATATTTCATTTTTCATTTTTTCATTAATTATACATATTAAATCAATAATTAAGTTGAATATTTTAATTATATACGAAAATTCCATAAGAACAGTAAAAAGATTTTATATATCAAATCAATATTTAAATAGAATATTTAATGTTGCGATGAAATATGCATAAATGATTTTAACTTGATCTCATAAAGGATAATAATAATATTTTAAAAGATTATTCTAAAATCACTTTCAAAAAGTTTTCCTCATATACTTCTCAAAATCATCGTCAAAATTTGTTAGATTATTAATTAATCACTTTTAAAAGTTTTACCAAACATTGTTTTATGTCAAAATTATAAAATAAATTGATTTTAGAGCAACTTCAATATAAACATGGCTTGCATATCAATAACTGTTGATATGGTAACAATGTCAATAGACTTGTTTCCTATGTGGCATAAATATGGACTTGATAGATAATCAACTTAAAATTTAGTCTCAAATGCTACTTTTAAATCACATTTTGTTTTAATGATGCGTCCAATTTATTTTTTATTTTATTTCCTTACCAAAAATAGATGAAAAATTAATTTTAATTTTAAATGTTTGTTGAGTTAACCTAAAAAAGTTGTGCAACAGGCCGTTTGAAAGCAGACAGTCATGTTGACAATGTTATACACAGCTGCATTGGAGACACAATTATTAACAGAACGTCTATTTATCCTACGTGGCATCTTTTTTTTTTTGCACAAGTCATGCTTGTATTGGAGATGCTCTTAACTTTTCAAAAGTAAAACCAAACTAACCCCTACTATTATACTACATTAGAGTAGACATGGCACCGGTCTGGTTCGAACCAGTGAACCAAATCGGAACCGGTTTTCCCAGTTTCGGTTCCTCGATTCCGAAACCGAACCGCACCGGAACTGATATCTGGGCAGTTCCGGTTCCGGTTCCGGTTTGAACCAGCGGTTCCAACATTTAAAAAAAAATGGTTGAACCAATTAAAACATTTCTAATTCAATAAGATGCTTTTACAATTTTTAAAAACATTTCTAATCCAATAAGTTGCTTTTACAATTTTGCATGTCTAATTTTTTTATTAAATAAGATTAAATATATATATAAATATATAAAAGAACCGAACCGTCAAAAATGTTGGTTCTGAACTGGAACCGGAACCGATGACATATCTATATTAGTGTCATTTCGTGAAGAGGATATTTTTTTAATAATTTGGCGCATGTTTAATGCGATCCAATTTGCAGAAAAGATGAGGAAAAAGGTGACAAGTTTCCAAACTTGAAGATTTTTTTTTCTCAGCAAACTTTAAGATTGTTTTTTTTTTAAGATCGTTGAGATTCACACTTTTCATAATTAATCAAATCGGCCTTGCAAATATAGCATTTCCCAACAATTTTTTTAAGGAAATAGGACATTGGGAAAAAAAGTGCATATCTAGCCTTTCCTGATAATTTCTTTCTAGAAAATAGCCTTTCTAAGACAATAATGCCCTTTACAATTAAACCGTGAAAAATGACTAAATTACCCTCTTACAATGTGTAAGGACCAAACTGCCCTTCTCTTATTCTCCTTTAGTTGACTGAAGAAAACCAAAAATTTCAGACATTGACTCATCTTTTCCATCGTTCTCCTATGGACCGGAATCCACTCCATCGAAGTTGGGTCACTCATTCTTCCCATTTTAAATCTCATCTTCCTCAGTGTCTTTCGAAATACACTGTTGTTCAAATCCCATCAACCTCTCCACTGGAATCTTGCTACCGACCGTAATATAGATGGCGATCGAAATCTTGATAGTGTTGCCAGCTCTTTCAATCGACCTTCACTGTCAAGTTTGAAATCTAACATACACAGTCAATGTAGTCCTATAATGACACCTAAGTTTCCAATTTCATTGAATCTCTCGGTCTTTTATCGTTGTTCAAGTTTGAGACGTTTTTGATATAATGAGGGATTAAGGGTTTTGGATTTGTTGCCCATGAATTGGGGTTTGTGTATGTAGTATTGTTTGGTTTAGTTAAGATGTTTGATGAAATGCCACATCGAGCTTTTAAGAGGTGTATGTAGTATTATTGGGTGCAAACACGTCGTCCTCAGTATCACATGAATAACTGGAAATGCACTCTGGTGAATAATGTTGTATGGTTTGTTTGCAAATTTATTTTGTTGTATGGTTTGGTGGGGTAAAGTTTTAGGCCCGAATTTGGGTTGTATGTGATTTTGTAAGGTTTGATGGTGCATGAATTTAGTGTATGTATACCTGATACATGCTGAACCAAAACAGGTTTATGATTTTGCTATTGTTGTTGGTTGATAGCGTATGTATATTTGTTTCTGTTGATGGTGTATGTATATTTGTTTATGTTGATGTATATTTACTGATGGTATATGTATATATGTTTGTGTTGATCGTTGTTGGTTGTGTTGGGGGATGGTTGAACCAAAATAGGTGTTATTGTTTTTGTTATTGTTAGGGAACCCGAACCTTGACTGCTATTGATTTTGAAAGTAGAAGATGAGTTAAGCCTAGGAGGAATGTTATAGGCTTAGAAACGATTCAATCCCAGACCTAAAACAATTGTTCCTAGGCACTCACCTAAACTGAATTACAATTTAGGATTAAAATGTTGTTTGTGTTGGTTGGTTGAGCCAAAACCGACAGTGTTATTGATTGATTTTGCTTTTGTTATACCCTTTGGCTGGGTGTTATTGATTTTGAAAACAGAAGATGGGCTAAGCTCGGGAGGAATGTTGTAGGCCTGGGAACCTTTCCTAGGCTCAAATTATTTTTCTAGGCTCTGAACTAAACTGAATTACAGTAATTGTATACTGTTATTGATTGATTTTTTTTATTTTCAGGGTCTAAGGATACCATGTCTTGGTTGTTAGTTCAGTGTGGTGAGAATTGGAAGGGTAACACATTTACTGGTCCAATTTCTTTTTCAGTACGACTAATAAAAAATGACAGCGGAATGTACAATGAATTGGTGAAAATTATATACCAGCGGACAGAGGTTAGTAGAGACCAAATTGAGTTGAAGCTAACCTCGCATGTGGAAACGGGGATTGATAAAGTTATATTGTCTATAATGAGTGACAACTATATAGAGTTTGTGATTATTCATATGGAAAGAGGTTGGGCCGCAATTGATGTTGAATTTGTCAATAAACCTAAATTTTGACCTCCTCCAAATCCAATCCAATCAGCATGTCCGGTCTCTCCTGTTAAACCCACCGATATTCCACGGTCTCCGACAGGTACTCCAAACTATAAATTAGTTAGTGGTAGCAATTATCTGCTTACATCTCAGGTTTCACCCAGATTTACGTCATCATGCAATGACCAAGCGACGCCAGCTTCTACTATGAAGCATGCAGTAATTAGTAACAATGATAGTTCTGAAAGCATCGATACTTTCAGAAGGTTTGATAGTTTAAAAACCAGTGATACATAATATGAGAGTGGTGGTGATGATGATAGTGGGCCAGCGGAAAAAATTCTTGAAACAGAAGAATGAGGGGTGAATGGAACACCCAACAGTTCTTCACCTTCCATGAACACACGATGTACAATATCAAGGTTAGAGCTTTACTCAATTAAAGTCATTCAATCAGTGGATGTGTTTGACAATTTAGCAAATCAAGGTCCATTATACAAATGATAGATGTTCAAGGACAAGCCTACATTGAAGCAAGTTGTAGGGTCGTATGCTTTTGGAAGGAGGTTTGAGTATAGGGTTTCATGCTCTTCCAATACACAATTCACATCACAATGTAGTCAGAGAAGTTGTGGATGGGTACTTCGGACATGGAAGTCGAATAGGGGGACTTATTGGCATGTGAAGGCATTCGTTAATGAGCACACATGTGAAAGAAATGACAACTATAATGTTGAATTTAAATGTGTAAGCACCACCGTGATAGGGGATTTGTTTGCAAGTAAATATTGTGATCCCGGGCGCATCATCCGTCATAAAGATATTATTTCTGAGATGAGGGAGCAGCATGGCATACACCTCTTGTACAACAAAACCTATAGGTCGAAAGAGCACGCTTTGAATCAGGTATTTGGCGGTCCGTGGGAATCCTTACAAAGGTTGCCATCTTATTTTTATGTTTTAGAACAAGGTAACCCCGGGATTGTGACAAAGATCAAGATCGACTCGGAAAACCGGTTTAAATATGGAATCATAGCAAGTTCAAATCTGTTATTAGGCTGGTTATCTGCATCAATGCTACCCATTTGAAGGCTAGGACCAAGGGTATTTTGTTAGTTGCGGTATGCAAAGACGGAAACAATATGATATACCCTTTGGCATTTGGGTTCGCAAACTCTAAACACATAGAGTCGTGGACTTGGTTTTAAAAGAAACTCCATAAATTGATCTTATATCCCAACCATGTGATGTTAGTTTCGGATTGGCACAATGGTATATTCAATGCAATGGAAGCCATATTCTCATATGCAGCACATGGGATTTGTGCATACCACTTAACATAAAATCTCAAAAGATTTTGCAAGTAGAGGGATGATGTCATTTCGTTTTACTACCATGCTACGTATGCGTACCATATCCAGGATTTTGACCATTTAATGGCTGAGTTGAAAGAAACCTACCGTAAGGTTTACGATGAGTTGCAGGGCGTTAGGATAAAGAAGTTTTCACATGCACATAGTCCTAGAAAGAGGTATTTTTTTATGACTACCAATATTGTTGAATCAATGAATTCTTGTCTAGTTACAATCCAAAAATTGCCTATCACAGCAATGGCAGAATGTATAAGAGATTTGTTGCAAAGTGGTTCTACGATCATCGGACAAATGCATGTGAAATGTCTACATACTTGACAACGTTTACAGATGAACACGTCAAAGATAGGACAGATGCATCATAACGATGTGAGATTTACCCCATTCACTTTAATAAATTTAAGGTAGACGACAAATGGAAGGAAACAATCATCGACCTTGACGAACGTTCTTGCTCATACCGTGAATGGGATTTAGATGACTTGTCGTTTTCTCATGCAATGACAGTTGCTAGGTATGCTTTCCAATCTTTTAACTTTGTACATTTATCTGTTATGGTTGATTTTACAGACTTAATTTTCTGTTTGTTGGTGTGTTATGGCCTAGGTTCAAAGGAGTGTTAATCAACTCACTTGTTTCCGACCTTTACATAACAGGATTACTTAAACATGCTTATGAAATGGGTGCCAACCCTGTTTCGGATCCCGATTTTTAGGACATTCCTGATGCAATCCAAAATAGTATTGTATTGCCATGGGAGAAAAAAAAAATCTACTGGAAAAACCAAATAATTTGAGGATACCGTCTGCTGGGGAGAAAATAAAGTTACATTATTGTTCAATGTGTGGAAAAAAAGGACACAAGAAAACAACTTGCCCAGAACCATCATCTAGCACAAACCAACCAGCCAAAAAAGCTCGATCATGTAGCGTTTGTAAGAAAGAAGAACACAACAGGCTGAAGTGCCCGGATAAGCCACCTAAACCTATCTTGATTGACATGGACAAAGAGAACGTTGGTGGGCCTCCAGTCATCTAAGTGTCTTGGCTGTGACATGGAGCTGTGAACATTGGATCCTGTTTAGGGAACATGTAACTCTCAGGTTTATGGTGTATATATATTTATTTGTGTTAAAACACTACTAAACCAACCTCAACAGGTCTATATATCATTTGTGTTCATTAGAAATGTTATTTTGTATGTCTTTTTGTGATGGTTTATGGTGTGTGTGTATTTATTTGTGTTTGTGTTGATGGTTACTGAACAAAAATAGGATAAAGATTATTGGCTGTTGATATTGTTGTTGTTATTGAGTGGGGGTGCTGTTACTGATCTTGAAAACAAAGGATGGGTTAAGCCCAGTTGTAAAGTCTTAGACCTGGGAGAATATTCTAGGCCCAAACTAATTGCTCATAGTTTTAGGCCTGGGAGAATATGCTAGGCCCAAACTAATTACTCATAGGCCTATAAAATCTTTCCTAGGCTCAAGTATATTTAGGTGCCATGTGGTCAGTAGTGGGGCTTATAAGAAGGGACTAAGCCTAAGAAGTTTAAAGGCTAAGAATCTAGATTTTTATCCTAGGAATTGTTCCTAAAATTTTGGATTTAATGTCGATTTAATTATATGTTTTTGAAGTTTTATAATTTTTTTCCGGTTGCACCGGGTGTTATTAAAAAGCAAGTGACTGTGTAACTTCGTTTATTCACTGGACCCAGATTTGTTACACGCTAAATGGGTTTACACTGTAGCTTGTAAACCCTTTTATAAGGTAACGTGTAAAGATGTTGTAATGTACATTGTGTAAAGATTTTGGAGGTCATTTTAGTGAGCTTGATCCAGAATCGTTACATGCTAATGGGTTTACATTGTAGCGTGTAAACCTTTTTGTAAGTTAGCGTGTTTGTGTTAGTATGTACAGCGTGTAACAATTTTACCAAACTTGACCCAGATTCATTACACGCTAAATGGGTTTACAATGTAGTCTGTGCTAAACCCTGTTATAAGGTAGCATGTAAAGATGTTGTAATGTAAAGCGAGTAAAGATTTCGGGGGTCATTATAGTGAACTTGATCCAGAATCATTACACGCTAAATGGACTTACATTGCAGCATGTAAATTATTCTACAAATTAAAGTGTAACGATGTTGAATGCACATCGTGTAAAGAATTGTTACACACCATTCTGTTGTCATTACGGTACCTAACTATCATTTTGTTTCAATTTTGCAAGCAGTGTAAACCCACCAGAATCAAGTTTGGATGTGTAAACCGAATACGGGAGATCGATTCAATCTCAACAAGTACAATTGACAAGTTGTGAAACAACTTTTACACATTTAGGGGTTCATAGTTGAAAAGGTTTTTTGCTATATCAAGTATAGTGGGTAGGGACGTACTTGTTCCACCGTCTGATGATCTTGAAAATTAACATTTAGATTTCCACTGATTCTTCTTCATCGTTGTACAGTGCTGATTGTTGAGAATAGTGCTTGGCCCCTACATTTCTATCTTTGGTGGAAAACTATAAGGCATGGGAACAGTTCCTAGGCACAAAATAATTTGTTCCTTGGCTTGTATAATCTTTCCTAGGATCAAGTACACGTGTCATGCAGGATCCCACATGTTTACTCTCCATGTCATTATTATTGGAGCTGAGAAGAAGGAACCAATCCTAGGAAGTTTAAAGCCTAAGAATCGAGATTTGAAGCCTAGGAATTGTTCCTAGGCCCATATTGGATTTAATGTCAATTTAATTATATTTTTTTAAAGTTTTATAATTTCTTTTCAATTGCACGGGGAGTATTAAAAAGCAGTGTTCACCTACTGGAATCGAGTTTGGAGGTGTAAATCGTTTACGGGAAATCGATTCAATCTTAATGAGTACAATTAACAAGTTTTGAAACAGCTCTTACACATTTAGGGGTTCATAGTTGAATTTTTTTTTTTGCTATATCTAGTGTAGTGTGTAGGGACGTACTTGTTCCACCGTCTGATGATCTTGAAAATTAACATTTAGATTTCCATTGATTCTCCTTCATCGTTGGACGATGCCGATCGTTGAGAATATTGCCTAGCCCTCACATTTCCGTCTTTGGTGGAAAACTGTAAGACCTGGGAACAGTTCCTAGGCCCAAACTAATTTGTTCATAGGCCTGTATAATCTTTCCTAGGCTCAAGTACACGTGTCTCGCAGGATCCCACGTGTTTACTCGCCACGTCATTATTATTGGGGCTGAGAAGAAGGGACTAAGCCTAGGAAGTTTTAAGCCTAGGAATCGAGATTTTAAGCCAAGGAATTGTTCCTAGGCCCATGTTAGATTTAATGTTGATTTAATTATATTTTTTGAAGTTTTATAATTTTTTTCTGATTGCATGGGGTGTATTAAAAAGCAGTGTACACCCACCAGAATCGAGTTTGGAGGTGTAAATCGAATACGGCAGATCGATTGAATCTCAACGAGTACAACTGACAAGTTTTGAAACAACTCTTACGCATTTAGAGGTTCATAGTTAAAAAGGTTTCTTGTTATATCTAGTGTAGTGGGTAGGGACGTACTTGTTCCACCGTCTGATGATCTTGAAAATTAAAGTCTAGATTTCCATTGATTCTCCTTCATCATTGGACGGTGCCGATCCTTGAAAATATTGCCTAGCCCCCACATTTCCGTCTTTGGTGGAAACTATAATGCTTGGGAACAGTTCCTAGGCCCAAACTAATTTGTTCATAGGCCTTGTATAATCTTTCCTAGGTTTAAGTACACATGTCACACAGGGCCCACATGTTTACTCACCATGTCATTATTATTGTGGCTGAGAAGAATGAACTAAGCCTAGGAAGTTTAAAGCCTAGGAAGTTTAAAGCCAAGAAATCGAGATTTGAAGTCTAGGAATTGTTCCTAGACCCATGCTGGATTTAATGTTGATTTAATTATATTTTTTTGAAATTTTATAATTTTTTTCCAATAGCATGGGGTGTATTAAAAAGTAGTGTGCACCCACCGGAATCAAGTTTGGAGGCGTAAATCGAGTACGGGAGTTTGATTCAATCTCAACGAGTACAATTGACAAGTTTTGAAATAACTCTTACGCATTTAGGGGTTCATAGTTGAAAAGGTTTTTTGTTATATCTATTGTAATGGGTAGGGCGTACTTGGTCCACCATCATATGATCTTGAAAATTAACATATAGATTTCCATTGATTCCCCTTCATCATTGGACGGTGCCGATCGTTGAGAATAGTATCTACCCCCCACATTTCTATCTTTGGTGGAAAACTGTAAGGCCTGAGAATAGTTTCTAGGCCCAAAATAATTTGTACCTAGGCCTGTATAATCTTTCCTAGGTTCATGTGCATGTGTCACACAGGATCCCACATGTTTACTCGCCATGTCATCAGTTGGTAGTGGAATATAGATGGATTACAGGCTGGATCCCACTGCCATAAATCCTTCATCTTCTTCGTTGGTCAAACATGCAAAACCCATCTTTTTCTTCTATGATTCTCCTTCACGTGTTGTAAAAGAAGATAACTTAGGGTTCTTCAATATTTTTCGTTATGTATACTGGTCAATAGCATCCTTCATAAGGTTCCGTACATTAAAGCCACCACATAAACCCATTTTTTTCGGAATCCGATTTCGTTCCTCACTTCTCTTCGATTTATAGAGATCTATAAAATTTGAGAACACCAATGGGGAAGAATTCTGTTTATGTGGTTTTCAAAGGAAGGAAAACGGGTGTGTTCAGTTCTTGCCTGAATGTCATGAACAAGTAGATGGTTTTCCAGGGGAATCTTACAAGAAGTTTAACTTAGTCAATGAAGCATACAAGACGATAAGTAGCCCTTCCATACATCCAAGCCATTCTTGACCTTAATCTTCTATGAATGTTGCTGAGAAAGTATCTGAGCAGAGGGAAAGCAGTGGTGTGATGTTGTTTTTATTTTTATTTTTATTGGTGTTTATTTTGGGAGTTATAGTAGACACAATTGTTTGAAAGATCTTGTTTGTTATGTTCTGCTGGTATGAGTAATGAAGTATTGTATTTATTTGTTCTGTTTTGTATGCGTTGATTGCAAATGTTATTTTTATTTTATCTCTTATGCTATGCTGGTATGATTAATGAAGGAATATACTGGCAACATGTAAATTGTGTGAAGCATATGAAAATAAAACCAATAAATTTCATTAACTTGTTAGACAGTACAGCATGTGAAAAAATAAACAAAACAAAACGTTAGATTGAAATGTGTTCATTTGTAGTTGGCATATTCGGTGTGTTTTTTTCTAGGGTGACGTTGGAATGTTGAACTCCATCAACTTCTTCTGTATCTTTTCAACAAGTTGGTAGAGTCCACTCAATTCGTTGTCCCTTGCTTCAATTTCAATGTTTACGTTGATGATTTCAGCTTCCAGATTATGAAATCTCCCTATCAAACAGTATAATCATCACATAGCTGTTTTACATTTTCACGCTCCGTGAATATGGTCTCCTCTGCGATTTCAACCCTTCCATGAATCACTTCAAAAAGGACACTTCTTATATGACCGCTCATGTGACCGTTTGATTCCATCTCCACTTGTTAGAATGAATTGATCAAACATATGACTCGACTCAAGACTTTATGACCACTAACTAACCCATATATGGGTTTTATAGTGGAACAAGGAGATGACCCATAACTCCCAAAATTGAACCATTGTAACCTTTATATTTGAAATGAACATTGTGCCTTAATATCCAAGGCCTACAAGAGTTGTTCCCAGGCATTACACAATTTGTCACTGTGAATGAGTCTGGGGTGAAGTCAAATTCATTATGCCATAATAATATTAAATTTTCACAGTTTTGGACATATACATCTATTGGATATCTTGTTTATGAGTACAACTCTACTATACCTAGGAAGAACTCTCCAAGGCCTACAAGACTTTACATTTTCAATAACTCTTCTTTTTTATGCATGAGAAATATTTTTTGGACAAGTGTTCCCTTTTGCATTTCTGATGTGGCACTCAAGGCACGATGTTCGTTTGAAATTGAAAAGTAAAAATACCGCTTACAATAAAAATATAACAAATTAAATGAAATTAAAATCATTTTGGCGTGTAAACTTGGGAAACGAAACCAGTTTTCAGAGAGAGAACAGAGTGTAATTGAGAAGATTTTTTCAAGAGAGGAAATGGGATTTGTTCATCACCGACGAACTGTTCATCAACAAAGAGTATCGTTGTGGAGAGAAAAAGATGATGTCAGTATGTGCCTTATATGGATTAAAGATTGTTGAACTTTAGATTTTAATTTTGTGAACAATGTCTTTGTTTTGAATGATTTAATTTTTAGTTTAAGGTTGAAATTATCTAGAATGATTACACGCTAAATTGACTCTACAATCAAGAGTGTAAACCTAGTAGAAGTCTTCATGGTTGTTGAACAATGTGTAAAGAGGGGTTTGACAACTTATAAAAATGTCAAGAATTGTTACACGTTACAATCACTTTACAATCTAGCGTGTAAAAATTTGTACAAGTAAGTGTGTAAAGTCATTTATTCGTTGGCGTGTAAAGATTCTGGGTCTTGTTACACGCCAAAATGAGTTTACACATGAGCATGTAAAGATTTTGGGAATTATTTGTGTGAACTTGTCCCACCCATAATCGTTACACGCTAAAATGGGTTTACATTGTAGCGTGTAAACCCTTTTATAAGTTAGCATGTAACGATGTTGTAATGTACAACGTGTAAAGATTTTGGGGTTCATTTTAGTGAGCTTGATCCAGAATCGTTACATGCTAAATGGGCTTACATTGTAGCATGTAAACCCTTTTATAAGTTAGTGTGTAACGATGCTTAATGCACAACGTGTAAAGAATGGTTACATGCCATTGTGTTGTCAATATGTCACCTAACTGTCATGGAATTGTTTTTAGGTTGTAACCAGAGAATGATAATGTACAAAAGACTAATAAAGAGCCAGAGAAAGAACCAGAGAATTCTGATGGTAGAGCATTAAGATTGGGAAGAGATTGGGAATGTAGCAGAGGCTAAGAACCTACCAGAGAATGTGAATGTAGTAGAGACTGGGGACGTAACACATAATGAGAATGCATGAGTGATTGAAGAGACATCACATAATGAAAATCTAGATCAGTATTTGTTACACCCAAGGAATATGTGGGCGTATGATATAACGATAACAGTGCATTGCAAACTGAAATTGATCCATGACATTAAGGAGGTGTTAGGTAGCTACGGTGGTTTGAAGAATTAAAGAAACTTTGTTTTAGGCATTACTTGGATCTGCCACATTACATGAGGGGTTTATTTAAAGCGCAGTACATACATAACATATTGCTCTACCAAATTCGGTTCCCGGGAGCCAATGACGACGAGTTGTGGTTTGCTATGGGGAACACCAATGTTAGACTAGAAAGAGAGAGTTTTGTTTGTGTACTAGGTTAAAGTTTGGTGTATTACCAGATATTTTTTTGAAAGATTACGTCTCTGTGAAGGATGGAATCCATATGAGATATTTTGGTGGAGACGGATACTTATTACTGGATCAGTTGTTGAATAGGTTCTTAAGGGGTGGGTTTGACCAGAAAGGTGATGGTTTAAAGATGACACTTGTATTGTTTGCGAACAACATCCTATTTGGCCAGGATTATCGGAGACAAGTCACGTACTGGTTAGTTTCGTTGGTTGAGGACATACATGCTCTCAATTCCTTCCTATGGGGACATTACATGTTAAAAGATGACATTGCACTACATCCGAATCGGCTTTAAGGTGCCAAAGCCGATGGGTCATGCTAGAAGGTACAACCTTTACGATTTTATTTGGGGAGTTCATGTACTATGACAATTTTCGAATGTATTGATATAATTATGAGGTTTTCCTTTAATTGTTATATTAATATAACTATATTACTGTTTCCATTTATGGTAGTTTTGGGCAATGAAGGCCATCTAATCTATGCGGAATAAATCAGGTAACAGATTTGCTTCTCATGGATGCCCCCGTTTTAAAAAATGGGAATTTGTCAAACGGGGATCAAATATGAGTGAGTCATGGTTGAAGAAAGAGGCTGAAGGAAAGGTAAAAAGTATTTCGGTTTGTTATCTTAATTGGCTTAATTTATCGGTTTAACATGCCTTTGAATTTTTCAGCTCACCGGATTACCAACGATCTGTCATAATCGACTTAAGGAAAAGAGGACTGCTGGTCAGGGATTGATGAGAACATGTCCATAGGTTCTCAGTTTGTACCGTTGAAGGATTTTACAAACAAAGAGGACCGAGCTGAGCCGTTGTCAAAAATTCTCCGAAAGAGAAAACGAAACTTCTACAACGGTCCTGATAAACCAATGAAAAGACGACGGAACTTCCGAGATGCATCACCATATATGCGTATCACTGGGACTGGGGATGATGGTGATAGCACCACACCTGATATGTCTCCCTTATTGATAGAATCTTGTGACCCACAGTCATATGTACAGCACGATATGCACTCGGCTGGGCCTTTTCAGAGGAATTCATCTTCTGGTCATGAGTGTCTTCCATCTCCTACTCAGCATGGTCTTCCATCTCCTGGTCATGAGCGTCTTCCATCTCTTACTTAGCATGGTCCTTCATCTCCTACTCGCCATTATCATCCTCCATATCATCATCGTCGACAGTCATCGAGAAGATCAAAGGTGAGTGGTTTGTTTAAGTTTAATATTTGTAAAATACGGAATATTTTTAGCATTATCATTGAATTTGAAAATGTTTTTGTTAGGGATCAACCTCTACTGCAATTCCACAGGCATTACTGGACCAATTGCGCATCATCATATGTGAATAGGTCCAAGATGCAATGCAATCTGAATTCGGGAAGTTAAGGAACGACTTGTTATAGATGTTTTCTTCTGTGGTATGTATAAGTTCTTTTTTTTTGTTTCCAAAAACTTGGTGATATTATCCCGCGATTTAAAGTTACTGTTTTGTTTATGGCAGAGGGCCCCTTGCTCGAATGTGGAAAATACGGTAGTACCTGATAGGGATCCTGCATCTCATTTCCAGAGTAAGATGTTTATGGACCTTATCGTCATAACCCCCACCACCAAGGCAGCCCCCACCACTAAGATAGCCCTCTCCACCATCACAGAGCCCATCACCACCAATGCAGCCCCTACGACCATCATCATAAAGCCCACTACCACCATCACAGCACCTACCACTTTCGAGACATCCACCACCACCACCGTTAAATAGCCGACCACCAAAGTCACAGCCCCCACCACTACCACCAATGCAGCCTCCATCACCACCTTCAAGACAGCCCTTAGCACCACCTTCAAGATAGCCCCCACCTCCACCATGGTAGCCTCCACCATCTCTAAGACAGCCCTACCACCAACAAGGCAGACCATACCACCACCACCACCGTCATAGCCCCCTCCACAAGTCAACCAACACCACCACCCTCACATGACATACATACCCCTTTACCATTACCGCCATTTGACCCAATGGAAATCGCTAGGGAGCAGGCTCTGTCAAAGTGGTTAAGAAGCTCATACACGGATCCTTTTAGAGCATAAAAGAAGCAGGACATTGTAGCATTGCAATATACCGCCTTTCTGACTGATTCGGGCTTACAAATGTAAGTGTTTTCATAACTTATTTGGTCGTATATGATTTGAGCTGTTTGGTGATATACTGTGCGACTAATCTTAGTCACATGTTTCTGAACGCAGTCGTAACATTGACTTCACCGCTTCTATTTCATAATCATTTTTCAAAGAAATAGAAAATCCTATAGAGTGGTTAGGCAATGAGCATGTGGATGCCTACTTACAAATGCTTTGCAAGCGAAAACAAGACCCAGTCGAATGCCAAAAATTTCCATGCAAAGTAGCAGTACTTGACATCGCTTTCTTTGTAAGTAGATGTTATTTGACAGTTTATAGTTTTGTTATAGTTTTGTCATATCTGCTTACATGTTCAGTAACTTCATTGTAGGATTCATTACGCATGATTTGGAAAAAAATTCAGCTAAATTTCCATAAAGCATTGTCAAAAGCATTCTACCCGAAAGATTTTAATGTCCCAGCAGAGTTGATTACATTTGCTATCGGGGAGAAACCAAATTAGGGGATGCCATGGGCTAGTGTTGATGACGTATGCTACTTAACTCCCAATACACTTGATTACATATGATACATACTACTATACATATTGACTGCTATTTGGAATAGGTTTGTCCCTTGCAACGTGGGAGACAATCATTGGGTATTTTGGTTGTTCGTCTCCACGAGTGGGTAATTACAATTTATGACTCAGCCGTACATAAACTGCCAGACAACCCAAAGTATAGAGATCGACAGGTTTTGCCTCTATGGCGCTTGTTCCCACTCATTTGTAACGCGTCTAATTACTTCATAGCAAGTAAGCAAAAGGCCCAAAAGTTGAATTGTATAAAGGCCATGACATTGGCTTCCACTTTATTCCCATGCCACCATGACGGTAACAGTTGTGGTGTTTTCATGGTTAAGGACATAGAGTATGTAATGATGAATAGAGATGTCAACTTCAATTTCAACCAAGATAACATCCGTGAGTTTAGAAAACAAATGGCTAAGGATATCTTTGCCAACAGTTTACATTCTAATTTATTTGTACAAATTGGATAGTGAATTTTATTGATAATTGTATATACTTGTATTCGTAGCAGGTCCATGATCATAACAACATGATTACACGCTACTTAATGAGTGATTACATTGGTAAAGATTTCATGCTTAAAAATATGAGTGATTACATGCCTGTTTATAATCATGATTACACACTCCATAATGTAACATGTAATCAGTTACATTGGTGCACTATCAAAGATTACACATTACATTTTGGAAAAAATTACACACTAGTTTATAATCATGATTACGCGCTACATAATGTAACGTGTAATTAGTTACATTGGTGCACTATCAAAGATTACACATGACATTATGGGAAAAATTACACGCCAATTTATAATCATGATTACACGCTACATAATGTAATGAGTAATCATCTTTACACGCTATAGAATGTAACGTGTAACAGATTTTACTGCTTCACTTTGAAAGCTTACACGTTACCACAAGGGTAACAATTACATGTTTGATGTTAGGTGAGGTTGATATGTTGGGTGTGGATGTGTTTGCATTACACTCATTACACGCCATAATGTAAACATGATTACACGCTAAAGAAATATAGCGTGCAATCATTCTTACAATATGGCGTGCGAGGATGCTTACCGTGTAACCATGAATATTGTTACCAAACAACGTGTAATCAGTCACTTTGGTGTATTGTGAAAGATTACACGATGCAATAATGGGAAATATTACACGTCATACTGTACACATGATTACAAGCTACATATGTAGCGTGTAATCATGTTTGCACACTACAGAAATGTAATGTGTAATCATTCTTACAATGTGGCGTGTAATGATTCCAAGCGTGTAATCATTAATATTGGAACCATATATATTACGTAATCAAACTGTTTTCAGTTATCCTGTAATATACAATAAATATTTGTTACATAGCTATGCCGAAAAAACCAAAACATCTTATGCTAAAACATAATCCTTGATGTAAATTACGTTTCCAAGGCCTAAAAAAAATCCTATGCCAAAAATACATCATAAACAGGTGACTGGGACAATTGCTGTTGTCTACAACTCTCCTAAACCTGGGAACAAATCTCCAAGGCCTAGAAGACTTGTTCTAAGGCATAAAACAATTTTCCTAGGCCAAAAATACATCATAAACATTCCATGAAAAACATTAAATGCAAAATATTCTCAGTCTAAATAGGGAATACATCATCATACATATAAACATTCTCAACCTAAATACATCACATATAAACATTCCCTACAAAATATTCTCAACCGATAAAAGTCTACTCTATGGGGAATTACGAAGTTGACCATTACTGAAAATGGTTTTTATATTCTTTTGTCAAAATATTGATTTCCATGGAGTTAGCACTTCAACTATAATTAACTCAACATACTTCATTAAAAATACACCATAAATGCTCCTATAAGATGACGAGAAATGTATTAAATAAGTTTCTTTAGGAAAGTAAAAAAAAGTAAATAACAAGTAAATAAATATATCAAACATACATATCATCTTGTTATGGAATGATATCAGAGTGTATGCTTTCAGCCTTGAATTGGGTTGCATGAGGTTCTATTTTCATTTCTTGGTAATAACCAGCATGCTTCAACATTGATAGCAATAGGTAAAGTAGGCAACGAATGTCCTTCAGCCGAGGACTAAGTCCACTCTTCCGTTCGTTCAATGAGTCAAAGAGCAGAACTTTTCTTTCCGTCAGAAGTACATGACATAACACCAATGGCCTGGAAGGTGGCATGGAATGAGCACCTATATATACAATAGATTAAAATCATTGAAGAAAATAGATAATGACAATGCAAAGTCATTACAAACAACTTACTAAATCCATTTGTCATCAAGGTTGAGGGTATAGCAGTTCATGCCCTGTTACATGTTTGAGGATGTCTGGACTTGGTTGGTAATCTAAATGGACGAACTCTGGGTAGTCTTCCCAGACATTGATCTTGTTGTTGACCCATTTATTCCTATCTCTTTTCTGTTAAGGAGAAGGAGGAGAACTAGTATTTTTTGGCTGACTTCTTTCCTCCTCATCCTTCTTAAATTGTGTAATTTCCCTCACGTTATCTAGCAATTTCATTTATGTTGCCCACTTCATGTTGATGTTTGTCTGTCATAAAAAAACACAATAATTTAACAGAATTCCTAGATTGATGGCAACCAGTCCTAGGATTATATCAATCAATCAATGGCTGAAATACACATGTATTATAACGCAGTTTCAGATACAAGCATAATTAAATTTTCATATACCATATCATATAACTAGAGTAATTTGTATGAAGAAAGACGTGTTAACCAATCCAATATTTTGCACGTAACTGGGCTCAGGCACGAATGCCTCCTCTAGAGGATATCAAAGTAACTATGAACGTGATGTGTAAATGAAGTGATGTGCGTTACGAAATAAGTTACATAAAGCCTTAATTAGCAAGGAGAAATAGATAGTTAATTATGTTACCATATATGAGATCCACTTTTCGACGTTGACCAAGTCTTGAAAATGTTAACGCGCCATGGGTAGGATTTGACCAATATAAAAACTAATAAAAAATGAATACATTTCATTATGATAAATAAACTAAATTGAATACATTGAAAATCATGGCAATAAAATAGCTTACGGGGATAGAATATTACCTTACTTGGTCATTAATCTTAAGGAAAGATGTGAACTCAACTAGCTCTACATCTTCCTCGTTTGACTTTGTCTTCTTTGACTTCTTCAGCGTTGGATATGTGCAGGGGCTTTCAAGCCACCTTAATCGCTTTCGACCCCTCTGTTTGTCGACATCTTTATATTCGACATTGGGGTCTGCCTTAGTAAGTGTTATCATACTACTGGGTAAGATCTAGCTAATAAAACACATGGACAGTGAAGGATATTGTTCCGCACCAATGAGAGATTTTTCCCCCGAGTCCTACATACAAATAAATATGTACTAAGGTACAAACCATTGATAAGAAAAAATATGCATCACAATAACACTATTATTGTTTTGTCTCCAGGCCTGAGAGAATTGTTCCTAGGCCTACGTGACTTGTTCCAAGGCCTACCAAATTGATCCCAAGCCTAAAGGAATTGTTCCCAAGCCTACCAAATTGATCACAGGCTGACCAAATTGCTTCCAGGCATACCATATTCTTCCCAGGCCTAACATATTGTTCCCAGGCATAACAGATTTGTTCCCAAGCCCCAACTATATAGATGACAAGACCCACTTATAGATATACATGACAAAATCAGTATTATTTATAGAATGTACCTCATCCATCCAATCACCCTCGATTGCAGTAGACCCAACATCCTTAACACCCTTAACACCAGCCTCATCTTCCTCACCACCCTTACCAACAGCCATATCTGCATAGCCAACAACCTCATCTTCACCAACATTCTTCTTACCCACACAATCATCTTTACCAACATCCTTTTAACCAACAGCCTCATCACCATCACCCTTTTAACAAACATCATCATTGCCAACACCTTTATCATCTTTCTCATTATCAGCCTCCTTAGCAGCACCCTTATCATCTTGTTCACCAACAACATCCTTACCAACAACCTCTTCACCAATACCCTTATCACCAACAACCTCATCATCTTGGTCAGCCTCATCATCTTGTTGACCACCCTTTCAAACATCATCATCGATAAATAAGTGAAAAACTATTATAATATCAAAGTATTAATAGTATAATTTTTGACAACTTTATAGCTAACCTTCATGTCGTTTCTAATTTTTGTAAATTCTTCTATACATAAGGCAATGATATGTTTCTCAGATTCAAGAATAGCAGCATATAGTTCTGGGATTGTGGGTGGCACCTGAATTATGCAATAATTAATAATACAATGCATATAAGAATAACATACTACAAGTGTCTTAAACTAAAGTGTAGATGCAACCAGACCTTAGATTTTCCATCGAATAATAGACGATTCTTAGATTGAGGGAATATTCTCCCAAAAATATGGATTTATCTCTCCCCACAGAGCATCCTACCTACTTTAGATCAAGAGCGCAAATCTCATCACTGTCATTGCACGTCTGATAATCATCAACTGCATCCTCATAACCAAGGTCTTGTTCCTCTTCACTAGTATGTAGACCAAGAGCCAATTTCTCCATCTTCTTTCCAGTTAATGGCTCACAAAGGTATTTGAGGTTCAAAGATTTGAAGTAATCTATTCCCTTTTCATAGGTTTCAACTCTTTAAGGGAATAAAACAATCTGTATATTAGGAACAAACACTTGTTAGAGAATTTCCACAAATAATTAACCAAAAACAAAAGGTCATTAAGTACACACTGATGCATTGAATTTGGATTCAATATCTGAAAACCTTGCAATAAATTTTCATCAACTAAATGGAGGATAAACCATACCAATTCTCTTTCCCACATTATTAACAAGACAAATTATTCTCTCCATAGCCCATACCTATACAATTTAAACTAACAAATATCAATCAATGTTTTTAAATCCAACAAAGTATGAAACGAGAAACACTAAAACAAAGTTGATAACATGCTCAATTTTTCTACAAACTTACCTGAAGTACTATAAGAAATCCGGACAAATTATAGGTGTAATAATTTGATTTCTTTTTCTTCTTCTCTTCTATCCTTTTCTCTTTCCCTTTCTCTTTCTCTTTCTTCTTTGCTTCACCTCTCAGTTGAGATAGCCTTTTGTTCAGTATACCCTTCAAAAAATGTAGTGTAGATCTAAAGATGTATGAACCCCATGGAAACTTTTTGAATTCTTCTTCGTTTTCAACTAATGAGAACAGCTATCCAAAGATGGCTATGGTCCGTCCGTCATCAATGCCAAATAATTGGCTAACCATATATATACTCAACATCTTGTGCACATCTTGACTCTGTTCGGACGTCATTTTGCTCTATGTGGTGTACAATACTTCTGCAGTTGGCCTTTTCCCTTTGAAAATTTTGCTAAGTTTCGAATCCTTTGGAACTTTGTTGTTGTTAGCAAAACCTTCGGAAAAACGTCCCATTTTCAAGCCGATGTATAAAAAAAATTCTTTTTGGCCGAACCGGGCTTTTGACTTCCCAAACCAGAACCACATCTCATATTCTCTCTCTTTTTTCGGGATGAATGATTTCTCCTTTTAAAATATTGTGTATTAGATACTCGTATTGTGTCAATGGTTCTTTCAACTCCAAATATATACCGATGGAACCCTCCTTGAATTTTTCCTCCAACCCAAATTTGTTTAGCATCGACATCAACTTTGTAATCATACACTTTTTGCTTCCGTTGTTAACACTGACGGGAACCCAACTCTCATGGTTTGGGAACCGCCACAACTCTGCATTCTCATTTTTCAGCATCTAAACAACGAAAACAAAAATAAAACATCAGTCTCAGGCTTAAAGAAATATCTCTTAGGCTCAAGAACAATCATAGGCTTATGAAAACATTCATATACACATAGGCCATGAATGCATCAGTCCCAGACTTTTATGAAAATAAATTCTTGGCCTAAAATTCTAAATATAGCATCATTCTCAGGGCTCAACATCAGTACTAGGCTAAGGTAAAACATTCATAGCCAAAACATCAGTCTCAACCTAAAAATTATGATTGTATCATCAGTCTTAGGCTCAAAATCAGTACTAGGCTTATCAAAAACATTTATAGAAACATCGGTGACAGTGATGATGACAACGATGATGACAACTACGAGGAGGACAACAACGAGCTTGTGCTTCTACCTCCTCTCTATATTTCTCATTTGTTGTTGTTGGGTTTGCATATTGTCTAGGATTTGGTTGTTGATTCTATGTTGACGGCGATGCCGATGGCAATGATGACAATGACGACGACGATAATGAATACCTTATGCTTTCTCCTTCTTCTCACTTTCGGCTCTAGTTGTTCTTGTTGTAGGCACAAAACATGGGACCATTTGAATTAAAAGGGTTTTGGTGTTATTAATTGAAGTTTTGTTTGAATAAGAGGGCAATTAGGTTATTTTGTGGGAATCAGAATCTGGAGGGTAATGTAATCAACTTGATCAAGGTTTTTTGGTTTTAAAATTTAAGGAGGGTATTTAGGGGATTTCATAAATAGGCCCTCTTAAGGGCATACTAGTAAATGGGGTTCCCCAAGCGGCTATATATGCAACATTTTCCTAAATGGGCTATTTCCTAGAAACTGAATGTTAGGAAAGACTATTTCCTTTAATTTCCACTTAATCAAATATTATTTGATACGACTCTTACAGCATGTGGGAGGCCGGTCTCCACACATATTTTCCAAAAGTAAGTGTTTAAGTCTATGAGCAAAATACATAAATTAAAAATAAGAATATATCGTCAATCGAGAATAATTTTAAAAAATATATAATTAGTTATAATATTTCCCTATGGACCTCATCTCATCATACAGAAGTTTTGATACTATATAAATAGCAAAATAGGTGATCACTTGGTATATATGTTGGAAATTTTGTGACAAACTCTTAATTTGAGAGCACAAATTGAGTATGATAAATTCCAAAAAAGTGGAAGATTAAGGTGGATTCGAATTCTCCTCTGTGAGAACTTTGAAATGGTATACTCAAATTCACAAAATGGTTAATGGGTGAATGAGATCTTGAGTCTCAAAGTTAACCCATTGTGTAGGGATTAAAGTGAATCCCACATTACTTAGGGAAATCATTTATATGTAGTATATAAGTGAATGTATGATATGAGCTATCAATAATGTATGGCATAGAGGCTCTCTCGAACCTTCGAATGCACGACTTGTGTGGGCGCGACCTAAGGACACAAATGCCGCTCTGATTGGACCGTGAGAGTACAATTGACCTTTTGCCACTTCCCTAAGTCAACGTTTTTGTTTTGTGGAGAATAAGAAAAGTTTTAATTGTTTGGATTCTGATTTCTTACTTGATCACTAAGAATACAGAATCGGTTTTAATTAGAAGTAAATCTCTTTAGAGAATATTATCTAATAAAATTATTTCCTTATTAAATCTAAAACATATTCACCAAGATAATTCTTAATTAATTCCTAAACCCTAGTGCCTTGGTTTGGCTATATAAAAGCCCTAGTATTCTGTTCATAAAATGTCGAAAAAATATACACAGTGTTTTTGCAGCAGTTTCTTTCTCTTCTCCTGTTTCTCTTATCCGGTAAGTTTGGACTTTGTTTGAGTTCGTTGAGAGTAATTGTGATTTACACTTTTACTATTTAAATCATTGTATCCTGAGAGACAATTGTCTTACACACAAATTTACCACTTTGTTTTCAGATTGTTAATTTCTATAGTTCGAACCAGATTGTTTTGTGTTTTACAAATGACAATCAACAATCTTAAGAAAATTTCCTATTACGTCTTTCTTCTATTTCATATAAAACTTCTGGTTCGGGTTCTGGTACAGATAATACCAAATTTGAAATATCAGTGATTCGATTTGAAAAACGAACGGTTTGTTGAAATTGGGTCTGTTTTTCAGGCACTGATTTCAAAAAAGTAACATTAATTTGTAGAAATCGGGTATATTATTGGACACCGATTTCGAAATCAACTGGGTAATCGGGTCTGCAATATCAGACACCGATTGTGATTTCCATCATGAAATTTGATTTGATATCAACTGATATATGTGCTATTATTTCTGTGATACTAAAAGAATTTTGTTTTTGTTTCAGATATTATGGCAAACAAATCTAATGTGAACTCTAGTATTCCACTAGAGACTCCGAAAGTATATCCAAGTATGGGATTAAATACTTCGGCTGTGAATTCTTTGCTCGTGGGCGAGATACCTATAGTATTGCCTACTATGGCCACAACGACTCTGGTCATCAACTCATTCGTGAGAAATATGCCTGATCCGGTGATGAGCCAGTATATAATTCAATGGAATGTTCTCATGGTAAATCCCTACATGAATTTCGTACCTTTATCGATGAATCATATGGAGAAGCCTAATAAGTTCAGTGGATTGAGTTTTAAATGATGGTAGCAAAAGATGTTGTTTTATCTGACCACACTGAACCTTGGCAGGTTCTTGACTGAAGATGCTCCTAAACCTAATAGTGGTGAAGAGCGAGATGTTAAGGTATGGAATGCTATTGATGCATGGAATCACTAGGATTTCCTAAGCTGCAATTACATATTGAACGGGCTGTCAGATTTTCCATATATAATCTATTCTTCAAAGAAAAAAACCATGGAACTGTGGGAATCATTAGACCGAAAATACAAAACTGAGGACGTTGGTTCCAAGAAGTTTATTATGGGCCGGTTTCTTGATTACAAGATGTGGGATTCCAAGACAGTTATGAGTCAAGTCCAAGAGCTACAGGTGATTCTGCATGAGATACATGCCGAAGGGATGACCCTGAGTGAAACCTTCCAGGTGGCTGTAATCATTGAGAAGCTTTCTCCTTCATGGAAAGAGTTCAATTATTATCTCAAACACAAGCAAAAGGAGATAAAGATTGATAATCTGATTCTCAAGCTTCGTATTCAAGAAGATCACATGAAGTATGACAAGAAAGATGTCAATGCGCCTGAAGCAAAAATCAGTGTAGTTGAGCATGAGCAAAGTTCTAAACCAAAGAAGAACAAGCTTGAGAAAGGATCCAAATTGGGTCCTAAGGGATGAGTCTCTAAGAAGCCAAAATCCCAAGGGAAGTTCTTTAACTGTGACAAGCTAGGTCACAAATCTTCTGAGTGCAGGTTGTCAAAGAAGAAGAAGAACCACGAGGCAAACGTGGTTGTTGGGATGTCAAAAGATGTATCCGAGATCAATCTCTCTGCAGTTGTGACAGATGCAAAACTACTTGGATCAAACCCAAGGGAGTGGTTATTGGATACTGGGGCCACTCACATATGCTCTGATAGGGAAATGTTCAATATGTTTGAAGAATAGGTGAATAGGGAGAAGCTATATATGGGTAACTCAGCCACATTTGATGTCAAAGGACGTGGGCAAGTCGTTCTTAAGATGACCTCTGGTATAGCCTGAACTTGAACAATTTGTTGTATGTACCTAAAATTCGTAAGAACTTGGTGTCCGGTTCATTGTTAAATCAACATGGGTTCTATATGGTGTTTAAATCAAACAAAGTAGTCTTGACTAAGCAGGGTACTTATGTTGGTAAGGGATATTTAACTGAAGGGATTTTTAAGCTCAATGTAACTGTTGTTAAACAAACTATCAATAAAGATAACGCTTCAGTTTATTTGGTTGAGTCTTCCAATTTAGGGCATGGTAGACTAGAACACATTAATTATGATACCTTGTATAGATTAATTAACTTAAATCATATTCCCACATTTAATATTGATCCTAAACATAAGTGTGAAATTTACGTTGAAGCAAAATTAACAAGGTCATCATTTCAAACTATTGAAAGGAAATCTGAACCTCTTGATTTAATTCACACAGATATATGTGACTTAAAATTTGTTCAAACAAGAGGTGGCAACAAATATTTCATCACATTTATAGATGATAGCACCAAATACTGCTTTGTGGTGTGTATGTAGCACCGTTTGGTGAATTCTGAGCACAACATGGAATCATACATCACACCACTGCAATGTTCTTTAAACATGTATTTCCATGTAAATCCAATGATGAAGCAAGTTCGTCAGAATGAACACATACTGATAGCTATGAGGACCAAGATCAAGGAAATGAAGTAGAGGATGAACATAGACGTAGCAAAAGATCAAGGATAGAAACTTCTTTTGGTCCATATTTTATGACTTATTTGCTAGAAGGTGAACCTCGAAATTTCAAAGAAGTGGTAAGCTCTTCAGAAGGACTCTTGTGGAAAGAGGTTATTAAGAGCGAAATTGACTCCATCCTTCAAAATCATACTTGGGAATTAGTGGATCTTCCTCCGGATGTAAACTGCTAGGATCCAAACGTATTTTCAAAAGAAAGATGAAAGCAGATGGATCAATTGATAAGTATAATCCCAAACTTGTAAGTAAAGGTTACAATCAACGAGAAGGCCTAGACTACTTTGATACATATTCTCCTGTGATGAGAATAACCTTTATTAGGATGATACTTGCAATCACAGCTTTGTGAAATCTTGAAGTACATCAAATGGATGTGAAAACGGCTTCTTAAATGGAGATTTAGATGAAGAATTTTACATGGAACAGCCTGAGGGTTTTTCTGATCTAGGACAAGGAAAGAAAGTCTGTAAATTGGTAAAGTCTTTATATGGATTAAAACAAGCACCAAAACAATGGAATGAGAAATTTGACAATGCTATGAGGTCAAATGGATTTAAGATCAACGAATGTGACAAATGTGTTTATATCAAGGACACAGAAAATGGCTATGTCATTGTGTGCCTTTACCTTGATGACTTGCTCATTGTTGGTAGTGATGATAAAATGATAAAATCTACCAAGGATATGTTGAAATCAAGATTTGATATGAAAGATATGGGACCAGCTGATGTAATGTTGGGAATAAAAATCTTGAAGACATCTAACGGACTCATACTAAGTCAATCACACTATATTGACATAATTCTTGAGAAATTTAACAAAAATGATTCTGGAATTTCCAGAACACCAGTAGATACCAATCTACATCTATCCAAGAATAAGGGTGAGATCATCTTCAACTAGAATATTCTTGAGTGATAGGAAGTCTGATGTACTTAACAAGTTGTACACGACCAGACATAGCTAATGCAGTCAGCAAATTAAGCAGATTCAGAAGTAATCCAAGAACTAATCACTGGAAACGAATAGTAAGAGTACTGAAGTACTTACGATTCACTCGTAATCATGGACTGCATTATATCATATATCCAGCTGTCCTAGAAGGATACACTGATGCTAATTGGATATCTGATATGAAGGATTTAAAATCCACTAGTGGGTATGTAGTCACACTAGGAGGTGTGGCGGTATCTTGGAAATCCTCCAAACAAACATATATAGCCAGATCCACCATGAAATCTGAGTTTATAGCATTAGATAAATGCGGTGAGGAGGTTGAATGGCTATTCCAATTCTTAGAGGATATTCCAAGATGGCCAAAGCCTGTGCCGGTGATTTGCATTCACTGTGATAGTCAATCAGCAATAGAAAGAGCACAGAGTAACATGTATAATAGGAAGTCTAGACATATACGTCGAAGACATAATACCACTAGACAACTAATCTCAACAGGGGTTATCATTATTTACTATGTAAGGTCAAAAGATAACATTATGTATCCGCTAACTAAAGGGTTAAACAAAGAAGTAGTTGAGACATCATCGAGAGGAATGGGACTAAAGCTCATTAGATAAAAAGTCGATACAATGGAGACCCAACCTAGTTAACTGGAGATCCCAAGATCTAGGTTCAATAGGGAAACTATGTTGTAAGACTCAGTTGGATCACTGTGGGGGTTACCCTTAAGTCCATTCCTATGATGAAACGGTGATGCGTGTAGGAAAAAAGGTTAAACTATGTTTTTAATGATTCTTATGCATCGAAATTCCTAGCTATGGAAATCCGAGAATAGTAAAACGGGTTACTCTTAATTAAGAAATCACCTATGTAAAAGAGAAGTGGGGCCGCTTCTAAAAGAGAATAGTGAATGGCTATATTCTCTAGAGACTCTCACATAACCAGGCGCATGTTCATGACCAAAACAAACATAAAAATGAGAACCAAATCGGGTTTGGAAGATACCGGTGTAAGGTGTGTGATCGTTTACACAAAACTGCAGAACAATTCAAGGATATCACATATACTGATTAGCCAGTAAAGTAAGCATACCTTTACAAGGGAAAGTTCAAAGGGTAACACCTACCTATCCTACGCAGATTTCGACCGTTTAAACTTAGCAAACATCTTCTTTATGTCTCCTATGTCAATTTCATTCATGTGGGGGATTGTTGGAAATTTTATGACAAACTCATAATTTGATAGCACAAATTGAGTATGATAAATTCCATAAAAGTGGAAGATTAAGGTGGATTTGAATTCTCCTCCGTGAGAACTTCGAAACGGTATACTCAAATTCATAAAATGGTTATAGGTGAATGAGAAATTGAGTCTCAAAGTGAACCAATTGTGTAGGGATTAAAGTGAATCCCACATTGCTTAGGGAAATCATTTATATGTAGTATATAAGTGAATGTATGATATGAGCTATCAACAATGTATGGCATAGAGGCTCTTTCTCGTGAGCGCATGAGGGGTGCAAATCATGGACCTCGAACCTTCGAATGCACGACTAGTGTGTGGGTGAAACCTACGGACACGAATGCCGCTCCGATTGGACTGTGAGAGTCTAGTTGACCTTTTGCCATTTCCCTAAGTCAATATTTTTGTTTTGTGAAGAATAAGTAAACCTTTAATTATTTGGATTCTGATTTCTTACTTGGTCACTAAGAATACATAATCGGTTTTAATTAGAAGTAAATCTCTTTAGATAATATTATCTAGTTAAATTATTTTCTTATTAAATCAAAAACGTATTCACCAAGATAATTTCGAATTAATCCCTAAACCCTAGTGCTTCGGTTTGGCTATATAAAAGCCCTAGTATTATGTTCATAAAACGTCGAAAAAATATACACAATATTTTTGTAGCAGTTCCTTTCTATTCTCTCATTTCTCTTCTCCAGTAAGTTCAGACTTTGTTTTTGTTCGTTGAGAGTAATTGTGCTTTGCACTTTTACTATTTAAATCATATTATCCTCGGGGACAATTGCCTTACACATACGGTGTTACCCGGTGAAATTGTCTTAAGGACACCGTGTGAAACACGGGCCTCGATTTTACCACTTTGTTTTCGGATTGTTACTTTCTACAGATCGAACCAGATTGTTTTGTGTTTTACAAACGACAATCAAAAATATATTCTTGAAATTCATATCCTGCATCCAGATCGATAACATATTAGAGATTATCACAAAATGGAAATCCGTTTAGTTTCCAGTGAAATCATAAATCCATCTTCTTCAGCCCTTGAGCATCTAAAATCCTATAAGCTCTCTACTATGGATCAATTTGCTTTAGATAGCAACTCCTTATCCTTTTTTTATTCATCTAAAAGAGCATACAAAATTATTTCTGATCACTTTAAAAAATCATCATAAACAATAACCTACTACTATCCTCCTGCAAAACGAATCAGACGAATTTTCTGTCAACTGTGATGATTATAGTGTGACCTTCGTGAAAGCCCATGTAGCCTGTGAAATGTCTGAGCTCATTAAACAACCTAAGATTGAACTGCTGGAACAGCTGCGGCCATTTAATGAAGAAGAAATGTTAACTATTGCTCAGGCCAACATGGCAGTTAAGGTTAATTACTTTGATTACAGTGGGATTGTGATCTGTGTTTCGTTTAGGCATGTTGTTGTCGATGCAAGCGCAACAGCATACTTTGTTCGAAACTGGGCTAAAGTTGCTAGCGTTGGATCTTTGATTGATATTAAGAATCATGTCGTCTTTGATTGCACCTCTATCTTCCCTTCACAAGATGTCTCAAGCATGTCCAAAGGAAAACCCGATGCAAATGATGAAGATATAACAAAATGGTTTGTATTTGAGAATTCTAAGATAGTTGTCCGACAAGAAAAAATTGGCAACCGACCAATGCGTTTTGAGGCATTGCTTGCACATTTGTTGGGTGCTAATGTGCTATGATAGACGTATATGCAAAAGAAGATGATCCAATAATACAATTTGGTTGTGAATCTACGCAGGAAATTAAATCCACCTCTACCAGAACAATGTATTGGGAATGCGATTACAATAGGGATGACAACGTGGCCAACGAAGAAGAGAGCTGGGTATAACAAAATAGTATTCAAAGTTCGTGAAATGCTGAGTATGGTTGAAGAGAATGTCAAAAATAGATTTCCAAACGGCTGTAAGAATTACAGAATAGATCATGCTGCATTGGATAGAGATAGTGCAATGAAGGTGCTCAATTTTAGGGGTACTTTTAGACTTCCGTTTTACCAAACTGGTTTTGGGTGGGGGAAACCGGTCTGGTTCAGCCCCGGCCAGCAGTTGAAAAACAACAATTTTGTTCTCCTTGACACCTCCGACGGCAAAGGATTAATTACAAGTAATGGTGCGATTATCAAAGGAAGACATGGTCAAATTTGAGCAAGACCCTGCCATTCTTGCTTATGCTTCTTAACTATATACGATCAGTTACCACTTTCATCATGACTTGGACAATAAGGGCTTATTACCCCAGCTATTAGATGATCAAGTAATCAGTTTTTCCCAAAACCACTAGTAGTGCTCAGATGAGAAATTGTTTATATGTTCTTAATTGGCTTGTATGCTTATCGATTATTATGTTTTGTGTTAAATTAAATGATGTTTAATTAAAACTAGCATTTCAAATTTCAGATATTCTTTTCTCACAAGAAAACATTTAATTAAAAATCATATGCTAGATTGCCAAGCAAACATGTCCGAATTCATGGCTAGTTTATATGACATGTTATATTAGTCATAACTAACAACTCACTTGTCATATTATTTCATGATTACGTAATGTTGAAAACTCATATGTCATACCATTTTAGCTATATTTAGTCGGGTAAAATTGGTCGCAAACTATCTACATTTCTTCAATAAAGAGCTATAAATTAGTAATAAAATAATTAATTACTCATGGTCATAAAAAATATCTATATTTGTTAATGTAGACATAAATATTTAATATAATAAAAAATCTCAAATTAATATAATATTTGAATATATATATATATATATATATATATATATAATGTAGTTACAGTAGAACTCCAGTAATTAATCTCCTATAAATTAATATTCTCTCTTAATTAATAAAAAATCTCAGTACTGACTCGAGCCAGTGTAGAAAATTAATAAACTCGTCTGTCGTAATAATTAATAATTTCTTTTTAAACCACAGTGTAAAATTTCGATCCCGACTATCATATAAATTAATGATTCCATAAAACTACAAAATATATTACGTATATAATAATCAAGAACTATAAAATTACTTCAAGATGCTAGTTTACACAAGGCCACCATGTTTAATATTTTTTACTTTACCCTTCATCTTTTGAATTGTCATCTTGTTATAATAAAGAAGATAGAAAATAGGTATAGGTAATTTTTAAGAGCAATTAGGAATATAATTTGTAGGTATATCCCGAGATCTATCTTTTTATATACAACCACAAGTTTCATTATTTATAGGGTGTTGGTCTCTAATTAATCACATGGGCCCGAAAAATTATTGGCACTATTGGTGGGGGGGAGGGTGGAGTTGTGTAAATATCACCACTTTACTAATGTATGTTTAACAGACACCATTTAATGTGATCAGACGAAAAAACCCTTAATTATTGAAAAAGAGAGAAAGGTGTCGTTTTCTAAGTCAGAGAAAAGCAAGAGTGAGAAAGAAACCGACGGGAAGCGAATCGACGGTAACAAAATAGATGGCGAAGTGACCGAAATGAAAGGAAACCAGATTTTTTACAATCGTTAGAGGTAAGTTCAGTTTGTTTGTTTTTTTCTAGTTTTTGTTGTTGATAACTTGCATTGCATGTTAGACTTGTGTTTTGTTGATTGAAATTGTAGATTAAGGTTGAAATAGAGATCTGAGAATGGTTGTGGTTTAGGTTAGGGTTCGAAATGAGGTTGAATATAAATTGAGGAAGATGAAATTTTGGGTACCTGAGACTTTTTGAAGGAGATACGAGCTTTTTCGTAGTTGAATCGAGCTTTTTTGATAGATTTCCGAACATTTTTTTTGTGAAAATTAGGTTTTGGTAAATCGAGTTTATTTCAAGTTAAATCGAGTTTGTTTTAACATGATCAAGCTTTTATTAAAAAGTTCGATCACATTTCTCAAAGGATCAAGCATTTTTTAAAGGGATCGAGCTTTTTTTAAAGGATCGAGCTTATTTTTCATTGGTTCGAGCATTTTTTTCATTGTGTCAAGCTTTTTTTTCATTGGTTCGAGTTTTTTTTTCATTGGTTCGAGCTTTTTTTCATTTTTCGAGCTTTTTTTTTCATTGGTTCGAGCTTTTTTTTCACAAGTTAGAGATTTTTTTTGTAAATCGAACTTTTTTTATAATTTTGGATTGGTTACGGTCTGAGATTATTTGTCAAATGATTGAGCTTTATTTCCAAAGGGCCGAGCTCTTTTTGCAATGGCCTGAGACTTTTAATGTTGTTTCTGAGCTTTCTTCAATTTAGTGATGTATTATTTTAGTGACTTTGCAGATGAGAAATAGGTTGAGGGATTTGCTAAAAACTCTAAAAGGAGACCAGTGCGAGGGCAAACTAACTCAACATGACAGTTTTGACGCCCTTGGTCATATAGACGTCACACTGAACTGAGTCCGTACAGAATTTGTTGTTAAAGATGATGTCGGTTCATGGCATCGTGTTTCGGGCATTTTCTAACGATTCATCAGGAGATGAAGTTTTCGGGTGGTGCTATCCATTGGTTGCTTTTAAGGGAGCTGCATCATAAGGGCCCAACAGATGATATGCAGTTCATGATAGGGAACCGTTCAGTGAGGTTTTCGAAGGTAGAATTTTTCCTGATCACCGGATTACGGTTTGGAGTCGTACAGGACACGAGCTTGTATACAGAAGTGGAGAATGACATACATCATCAGTACTTTCCTGAAGTCGATGAGGTTTCGTTCGAGGAGATGAGGGTTGTTCTCACCCCTAGAAAGTTTCAAGAGGTATACGATGTTGTGAAGCTCTGCCACATATATATGCTAAACTGGATACTGATGGGGGTGAATGAGAGATTCAAAATTCCAGTTTGGCAGTTTCGGCTGGTGAAGGACCTCGATGTGTTCCCTTGGGGTGCCCATATGTACATGCATTCGATTTACTCATCCAAGCATATGCTTGACGGGCGACGTGATAGGTTTGAGAGACGCCAGAAAGAAAATGGCATTCACATACATATGGTGGAGACCTACAACATTTATGGTATATCTCACGCCCTATTGGTAAGAACTTTGAATTACAACCTATACTTTATTGTGGCGTCCAAAATTTTATGGATTCTTATTGTACTTATTTTTTATGCAGATATTTTCTTTCAAGGTGATCCCTGATCTGGACATCCAGTTCGGCACCCAGAGGGATACGGACCTGTCTCCCTGTATATTGAAGTGGGAGTTGAGCAAACAACCAAGAGGGAAAAAGCTGGCCAAGATTTTCAATGCTCGGGTATTTATTTAATTTGTACATGTTTATATTGCTCAGTAAGTATACAATTTTATTGTTCTAACTAAGGTTTTAGATGTTTACGTGGACAAAACTGGTGCCCACACCAGCTGAGAGAGAGGCATCGTACTATGTGGGGCTAAACGAGGGGGGGTTGTATGTAGAGGAGGACAAACTTAAGATTCTGCCTCTGGCCCTTGATCAGACTACCTTTGGAGGGAACAGTGGGACAAAGGGTGGGGGTTTCAGGGACATGGCCAGTGATAGTGAGGGATCTGAGCCGGAGGCTGGGGGTTTGAGGGCCAGGGCCAGTGAGAGATATGAGTCGAGCCCTCAGCGAGAGAGGAATAGCAGTTTATCACCCCCGAACCTGCTACATCTGGAGGGGATTCCCATGGGGGCGTTGGACGTGATGGAAAGGTAAGTTGAAATGATAGTTTTGTTTTTTATTAATACGATATGTTGATAGTTTTGTACTAACAATGTAGACATGATTTCAGGCCCCATGGGATGATCTAGTGAACACAGTGCATGAAGCCTTCGGAAGAGTGAGGAGGATCGATAGCAACAACACCGAGAGTTACTAGATATAATCCAGAAGAGTGACAAGGATCGACAACAACAGCACCGAGTGTTGCTATATATGATTTGGGGGCTTCAGAGGTCGAAGTCGTATACGTACAGGGATGGTCCACCACCTTCTGATCCAGACTTTAGTCCTGGAGACAGGACATGTGGGTATACGGGGGGTAAGGGGGATAGTCAGGATATGTGGACTTAGTGTGCACCCGCCTACTAAGGGGTAGGTCTGAAGAGTGAGGCTCAGCTGCGTACCGGTCATACTAGGTCTTATTCATCAACTGCATCCTCATAACCCATGTTTTGTTCCTCTTCACTTGTATGTAGACCAATAACCAATTTCTCCCTCTTCTTTTCAGTTAATGGCTCACAAACAAATTTAAGGTTCAATGATTTGAAGTAATCTGTTCCCTTTTCATAGGTTACAACTTCCCAAGGGAATAAAGTCATATGTATATCAGGAACAAATACTTGTTAGAGAATTTCTATAAAAAATTAACTAAAAACAAATGGTCATTAAGTACACACCGATGCATTGAATTTGGATTCAATATCTGAAATTCTTACAGTAAATTCCCATCTATTGGACCGAGGATAACTCGTACAAATTCTCTTTCCCACGTCATTACCAAGATGAATTATCCTCTCCATGGCCCATACCTATACAATTTAAACTAACAAATATCAATCAATGTTTTTAAATCCAACAAAGTATGAAACGAGAAACACTAAAACAAAGTTTGGTAACATGCTCAATTTTTCTAAAACTTAGCTGAAGTACTAGAGGGAATCCGGAAAAATTGTACGTGTAATACTTTGATTTCTTTTCCATCTTCTCTTTTCTCCCTTTCTCTTTCCCTTTCCCTTTCTCTTTCTCTTTCTCTTTCTTCTTTCCTTCACCTCTCAATTGGGACGGCCTTCTGTTCAGTACACCTTTTAGAAAATGTAGTGTAAAACTGAAGATGTATGAACCCTATGGAAACTTTTCGAATTCTTCTTCGTTTTTAATAAATAAGAACAGCCATCCAGAGATGGTTGTGGTATGTCCGTCATCAATGCCAAAGAATTGGCTGACCATATATATACTCAACATCTTGTGCATATCGTGACTATTTTCGGACATCATTTTCCTTAATGTGGCGCACAATACCTCTGTAGTTAGCCTTTTCCCTTTGAAAGTTTTTCTAAGCATCGAATCCTTTTGAACTTCGTTGTTGTTAGCAAAACCTTCTGGGAGTTGTCCCATTTTCAAACCGCTGTATAAACAAAATTCTTCTTGACTGAACCGGGCTTTCAAATTCCCAAACCCGAAACACATCTCATCTTCTCTCTATCCTTTCGGGTGAATGATTTCTCTTTTTAATATATTATGTATCAGTTGCCCGTACAGTATCAATTGTTCTTTCAACTCCAAATATATGTCGAAGAGGCCCTCCTTGAAATTTTCCCCAACCCAAATTTGTTTAAAACTGACTTCAACTCTGTAATCATAAACTTTTTGCTTCCGCTATTAACTCTGACAGGAACCCAACTCTCATGGTCTGAGAACCGCCATAAGTCTGCATTCGTATTTTTCAACATCTAAACAATGAAAACAAAAAAAAACATCAGTCCCAGGCTTACAAAAATATCTCTTAGGCTCAAATTTATGAATGTATCATCAGTCTTAGGCTCAACAACAGTACTAGGCTTATGAAAACAATCATATACTCATAGGCCATGAATGCATCAGTCCTAGGCTTATGAAAATAAGTTCTAGGCTTAAAATTAAAAACGTTACATCATTCCCAAGCTCAAAATCAATACTAGGCCTTCATAGTAAAAACATCAATCACATGTTGTAAATTATGATTGTATCATCAATCTTATGCTCAAAATCACTACTAGGCTTATCAAAAACATGCATCATCCATCCATCGGCCCTACAGTTATGAGAATTGTTCATAGCCTAAACATATGCATTCACCATTACATGCAACATCAGTCATTTGCTCTGCAAACATTTTTCTTTCTTCCCTCCCACTATAAATTTCTAGTGTAGTTCACATCAATCAATTAAATAAGAGAACAATATAATACACAAACAATAACAAACTCAAATATTCATTCCAAAACACAAACAGTAACAGACTTGAATATCATCCCTAAACACAAAGATTAAAAACTCCAATAAAATATAGAAATTTAAAGAAATTAGTACCTTCAAACTGGTTTGTGTTCTCTCTAGGGTTTGGGTGCTTTGATAAATGGCAATGGTGACGGCGACGATGGTGACAGTGACTACGATAATGATAACCAGGACAACGACGAGCTGCTGCTTCTCTTTCTTATCTCTATTTCTCATTTGTTGTTGTTTAGGCTTGCGTATTGTCTAGGGTTTGGTTGCTTGGTAGTTGGTGCTATACCGATGGCGACGGCAATGGCGATGATGACAATAATGATGATGACGACAACGAAGACCTTCTGCTTTCCCCTTTCTCTCACTTTGGGTTCTGGTTGTTCTTATTGCAGGCAAAGAGCATAGGACCGTTTGAATTAAAATGGTTTTGGTTTTGTTAATTGAAGTTTTATTTGAAATATGAGTGCAATTTAGTCATTTTATAGGAAATCAGATTTGAGAGAGTAATTTAGTCCACTTGATCAAGTTTTATCTATTCTAAAATTTAAGGAGGGTATTTAGGGGATTTCAACAGCAGGGCCTCTTAAAGGCATACTAGTAATTGGGGTTGGCAAAGCGGCTATATATGAAAAAAAAATCCCAAGGGGCTTTCGCTAGAAAGTGAATGTTGGGATAGACTATTTCCACTAATTTCCACAATTTAATATCATCATTACTTATAAACAAGAACAGAAAGAATTACAAGAATATATTTAAACTTTGATATCCTCAATATTGTGTCGAAATTCTTGGAATTCAACAGTAAAACAAAAAATTTATAAGTTTAAAAATAATTAAATACTTACTTCTTGATTATTGTCTGTTTCTTTTTGCATATCATTCTTCATCACATCATAAATTACTTCTAGTTGCATATCATCACTTTAGGATTTTGTTTCGGTTGCATATCATTTTCCATCACTTCTCAATCAATAAAAAATTGGGAGCCTTGCAAATATAGCATTTCCCAACAATCATTTTTACGAAATATCCCATTTGGAAGAAAAAAAATTGCATATCTAGCCTTTCCTGATATTTACTTTCTAGGAAATAACCTTTCTAAGACAATAATTCCCTCCATAATTAAACCATGTAAAATGACTAAATTACACTCTTACATTGTGTGAGGACGAAACTGACCTTCTCCTCTTCTCCTTCAGTTGACTAAAGAAAACCAAAACTTTCAGAAATTGGGTCATCTTCTCCATTATTCTCTTGTCGACCGAAATCCACTCCATCGAAGTTGGGTCATTCATTCTTCCCATATCAAATCTCATCATCCTCACTATCGATCGAAATCCACTGTTATTCAAATCCTATCGTCCTCTCTGCTAGAATCTTGCTACCGACCATAATCTTGACGGTAACCAAAATCTTGACAGTGCCGCCACCTCCTTCAATCGACCTTCATTGTCAAGTTTGAAATCGAGCATACACTGTCAATGTAAGTCCTATAATGACACCTAAGTTTTCAATATCATTGAATTTCTCAGTCTTTTATTGTTGTTTAAGTTTGAGACATTTTTGATATAATTAGGGATTGATGGTTTTGGATTTGTTGCCCACGAATTGGGGTTTGTGTGTGTAGTATTTTTTGGTTTAGTTAGGATGTTTGATGAAATGCCACATCAAGCTTTTAAGAGGTGTATGTAGTATTGTTGGGTGCAAACACATTGTCCTCACTATCACATGAATAACTGGAAATGCACTCTGGTGAATAGTGTTGTATGGTTTGTTTGCCAATTTATTTTGTTGTATCGTTTGGTGGGGGAAAGGTTTAGGGAATTTGTATGTGATTTTTTAAGTGTTGATGGTGTATGTATATTTGTTTGTGTTGATCGTTGCTAAACCAAAACAAGTTTAGGATTTTGCTATTGTTGTTGGTTAATGGTGTATGTATATTTGTTTGTGTTGATGGTGTATATATATTTGTTGATGGTGTATTTTTATCTGTTTGTGTTGATGTATATTTGTTGATGGTGTATGTATATTTAATTATGTTGATCGATGTTGGTTGTGTTGGGGGATGGTTGAACCAAAACAGGTATTATTGATTTTGTTATTGTTAAGGAACCTTGACTGCTGTTGATTTTGAAAATAGAAGATGAGCTAAGCCCGAGAGGAATGTTGTAGGCCTGAGAAGCATTCATTCCTATGCCTAAAACAGTTGTTCATAGACACTCACCTAAACTGAAATAAAGTATAGGATTAAGGTGTTGGGTGTGTTGGTTGGGTGAACCAAAATAGGTGCTGTTATTGATTGATTTTGCTTTTGTTATTGGCTGGGTGTTATTGATTTTGAAAACAGAAGATGGGCTAAGCCCGGGAGGAATGTTGTAGGCCTGGGAATCATTCCTAGGCTTATTTTCTTTTCTTAGGCTTTAAACTAAACTGAATTACAATAATTGTATACTATTATTGTTGGGATTATGCTCGATAACAAGAGTATAATAATGTATTTGACAACCTTTTCGTATTAATAAAGTGATTTCTAGTTTAACAAATCTTATAGCATTTTTAGTTTAACTATTATAATTGTCAAAAGTAAATAATCATAAGGTCCAAAGACTATGAGAAAAGAAGAATTTTTCATACATCTAGATATGTATGAGGTAGACACAATTCTTTAGTTAGTCTTGAATAATATTCACAACTTAAGATAAAGGTTGTACACCTTTATCTTGTCAAAGTTGTAGATTCTTTTGCCAGCATTTGAGTGGGATCAAATATGTTATCATGAGTCTAAAATCAGCAAAGTGTGGTGTCTTTAGGCAAAAGAATCTAGTGCATTGGGTGCATTGAATTGGATCACAATGAAATACTTTATCTAGAACCGTCAATGGATAAAAAACTTTATTTGAAGACAATCAGAGAGTCTATCTCAATCGTGAGATAAATGATGGACTTATGGTTGCAAGTGTTATCATTTGGGCTATCAATGAGTACGATTATATAGCATAGTCTATCCTCGATAGTTTGGTGGTATTCATTTGTTAATCGATAGAGGACTTCATTTATAAATATGGACATCGTGGCTCCATTTATTAAATGAGAGTAGAATGTCATCATATGGATGTTTTTGAGGTATTGGATATTAAATCTTAACGTTAAGCTTTCAATAATGTCTATTGAAACATGGCTTCTGGACAAGTCAAAATATTCAAGTTCAAAATGTGGTCATATAAGTAAATATGGTAACTTGGAGAGCTATAGACGGTTTATGAGCTCTTGGGGATTACTGATATTCTTCACGAGGATACACTTTCTCCAATAAGGTTGTCTACGGTATGAGTAAGAAATATTAACTTATTCCATTTATTTAAGAGTGCAATTTTAGTTCTTTAGTGGAATGAACTAAAATGAATAGATCGGACCTAAGTGAATCATTTGTTGATTGTGATTGGGTTGTGTCTATTGGAGCTTAAATTTAGACAGCCCGCCAAGATCCCTTATCCACACAAACTTGCATGGATCACTTGATATATTCTACTGGACCGATTTAGGGGTCCATCTAGAATTGTATTAAGGCATGTGGACTTGTTTCTTTTTGTAAGAATGGGTCTAGTTCACATGTGGAATTTTTATGAAGGTACAATGGATTTAATAAAATAAGAAAAATATATTATTTTTTATATTATCATTTAATTAAATGGAAATTAATTAATTTGTTGATTAATTAATTATTTAATTAAAAATCAAAATCCTTTTTCTAATATGAGAAGATCTCCTAATATTATACTATTGTTGGTAGTATAGTTAATATTAAAGACTATATTTGATAAGTAGATAAATAAAAAGAATTATTTATCTAGTCAAATTAGGAAGTCTTTAATATGGTCACAAATACACTAATGAGTTGGATTAGGTGTCTTGGTGTAGGAAAGAATTCTTTTTGGAAAAAGATTCTTGGTCACTAAGTAAATCCACCTAAGAATAGGATTCTTGCCTACCAAGTAAATCCTCTTTAGGAAAGGATTTGTAAACCTATAAATATAGGTTGTAAATTTCGACCAAGCCTTAGTTTTTGGTGTGAGAAGTTGTTTTTTATTTATTTTTTTATTGTTCTATAAAAAAAAAACTTTGTCCAACTCATTGTGTGAAGAATTCAGCCAAGCATATAGGAAAGAGGGAACGTTTTTGTTCAATAGTACACTAATATCATTTGCATCGAAAGGGTTTTGTGCACAACATCGAATCAAGGTTCACTCGAGTTTCAATCAAATTGATTGATAATTCACATATGATCGGATGTTCTTGGTTTTTCTCTTGGAGGATTATTGTGACTAACAAAGAAGAAGATTTTGTTTGTTTCCATCCTCAGGTATACAATTTAAAGAAAGGAAGCCCACACTCCTAGGTGATTCACCTTTGTGATTGGATTGGAAGATCTTGCGGATTCAATTCGATTCTAGTTTAATCGTCACGAAAAAAGAAAGGTACGATAATTTTTATATACATCAAATAATCTAGGGTTAAGGTTCTTGTTATTATAAAGGGAAATTTGTTTTTAAATATATCAAACCCAAACCCTAATTTCTACGCTTCCGCTGCGCGATTTTCCCTACATTTATTGACTGGGTTTTTTTTTCAGAGTCTAAGGATACCATGTCTTGGTTGTTAGTTTAGTGTGGTCAGCATTGGAAGGGTAACGCGTTTACCGGTCCTATTTCCTTTTTAGTACGACTAAGAAAAAAAGACAACGAAGTGTACAATGAATTGGTGGAAACTATATACCAGCGGACAGGGGTTAGGAGAGACCAATTGAGTTGAAGCTAACCTCATATGTGGAAACGAGGGTTGATAAAGTTACATTGTCTATTATGAGTGATGATGATGTAGTGTTTGTGATTATTTATAAGGAAAAAGATTGGGTCTCAATTGATGTTGAATTTGTCAACAAACCTGAATTTTGACCTCCACCAAATTCAATCCAATCAGCATGTACGGTTTCTCCTATTAAACCCACCGATATTCCATGGTCTCTAATAGGTACTCCAAACTATAAATCAATTAGTGGCAGCAATAATCCGCTTGTATCTCAGGTTTTACCCGGATTTACATCAGCATGCAATGACCAAGCGACGCCAGCATCTACTACCAAGCATACAGTAATTGGTGACAATGATAGTTCCAAAAGCATCGATACTTCTAGAAGGTCCAATAGTTTAAAAACCAGTGATACGAAATATGAGAGTGGTAGTGATGATGATGGTGGGCAACCAAAAACAGTTCCTAGAACAGAAGAATGAGGGGTGAGTGGAACACCCAAGAATTCTTCACCATTCATGAACACACGGTGGACAGTATCAGGGTCAGAGCTTTACTCAATTAAAGTCGTTCGATTAGTGGATGTGTTTGACAATTCAACTAATCAAGGTCCATTATACAAGGGACAGATGTTCAAAGACAAACCTACATTGAAGCAAGCTGTATGGTCGTATGCATTTGGAGAGAGGTTTGGGTACAGGGTTTCACGATCTTCGAATACACGATTCACTGCACAATATAGTCAGAGAAGTAATGGATGGGTTCTTCGGGCATAGAAGTCGAATAAGGGGACTTATTGGCATGTGAAGGCATTAGTTAATGAGCACACAAGTGAGAGAAAAAACAACTACAACATTGAATTTAAACGTGTAAGTGCAGTCGTGATAGAGGATTTGCTTGCAAGTAAATGTCGCGATCCCGAGCGCATCATCTATCCTAAAGATATTGTTTCTGAGATAAGAGAGTAACATGGCATACACCTTTCACAACAGAGCCTACAGATCGAAGGAGTACGCTTTGAATCAGGTATTCGATGGTCTATGGAATCCTTTCAGAGGTTGCAGTTTTATTTTTATGTTTTGGAACAATCGAACCCGGTGACTGTGACAAAAATCAAGACCGACTCATAAAACCGGTTAAAATATGGATTCATGGAAATTTGAGCCACTATAGAGGGATTCAATTCTGTTATTAGGCCGGTTATCTACTTTGATGCTACCCACTTGAAGGCTAGGACTATGAGTGTTTTGTTAGTTGTAGTGTGCAAAGATGAAAATGAGATGATATACCCTTTGACATTTGGTTTTTGAAGAAACTCCGTAAAGTAATCCAAAATCCGGACCGTGTGATATTAGTTTCAGATCGACACAATGATATATTCAATGCAATGGAAGCCATATTCCCAAATGTAGCTCATAGGATTTGTGCATACCACTTTGTATAAAATCTCAACAGATTTTGCAAGTAGAGAGATGATGTTGTTTCATGCTACTACCGTGTTACGTAGGTGTACCATATCGAGGATTTTGACCATTTTAATGGCTGAGTTGAAAGAAACCTACCATAAGGTTTATGGTGAGTTACAGGGCATTGGAAAAAAGAAGTTTTCACGTGTACATAGTTCTTGAAAGAGGTACTTTTGATGACCACCAATATTGATGAGTCAATGAATTCTTGTCTACTTGCAATCTGAAAATTGTCTATCACAGCAATGGTAATATGTATCAGAGATTTATTGCAAAGGTGGTTCAATCGTCGGACAAATGCATGTGAAATATCTATATACTTGACAACGAACACATCAAAGATAAGACAGATACAGCACAACGGTGTGATATTCACCCCATTCACTTCAATAAATTTAAGGTAGATGGCAAATGGAAGGAAACAATTGTTGACCTTAATGAACGTTCTTGCTCAAGCCATGAAGGGGATTTAAATGACTTACCTTGTTCTCATACAATGGTGATTGCTATGTATGCTTCCAATCTTTTAACTCTGTACATTTTTATATTCTAGTTTATTTTACAAACTTTAATTTGTGTTTGTTAGTGTGTTATGGCCTAGGTTCAAAGGTACGTCAATCAATGCACTGGCTTATGAACTATACACAACAGGATTTATTAAACATGCTTATGAAATGGTTGTCAACCCTATTTTGGATCCCAAATTTTGGGACATTCCTGATGCAATCCGAAACTGTATTGTATTGCCATGGAAGAGAAAGAACCTGCTAGGAAGACCAATGAAGCTGCGAATACCATCTGTTGAGGAGAAAATAAAGTTACATTCTTGTTCAAAGTGTGAAAAAATGACATAGAAAACAACTTGCCCAGAACCATCATCTAGCCCATGCAAACTATCCAAAAAAGCTCGATCATGTAGCATTTGTAAGAAAGAAGGACACAACAGACTTAAGTGCCTGGACAAGCCACCGGAACCTACCTTGATTGACATGTATAGTCATCTAAGTTTCTTGGTTGTGACCTGGAGCTGCAAACATTGGATCTTGTTTTAGGAAACTTGTAAACCTGTCTTAGACTCAGGTTTATGGTGTATGTAAATTTGTTTGTGTTAAACACTGCTGAACCAACCTCAACCGGTTTATATATCATCTGTGTTCATTGGAAATGTTATTTTGTATGTCTTCTTGTGATGGTTTATGGTGTATGTATATTTGTTTATGTTTATGGTTACTGAACCAAAACAAGTTTAATATTATTGGCTGCTAATATTGTTGTTGTTATTGGCTGGGGTTGCTGTTATTGATCTTGAAATCATAAGAGGGGTTAAACCCGGAAGTAATGTTTTGGGCCTAGGAACTTTTCTTAGGCCCAAACTAATTTGTTCCAAGGCCTTTAAAATCTTACTATGTCATCAGTATTAGGGCTGATAAGAAGGAACTAAGCCTAGAATATTGAAGGCCTAGGAATCGGTATTTTAAACCTAGGAATAACTCTAAGACCCATTTTCAATTTAATTATTTTCTTAATTTATTTTTTGATATTTTTTTTCGATTGCACGAGATGTCTTGAAAAAGCGATGTGTGCCCATCGGAATCGATTTTGAAAGTGTAAATCTAATACGGGAGATCGATTCAAGTAACGAGAACAACTTACAAGTTTTTGGAAAAACTCTTAGGCACTTATGGGTTCATAGTTGAAAGGGTTGTTTGATATATCTATTGTAATGGGTAGGTACGTACTTGTTCGACCGTTCGATGATCTCGAAAATTTATGTACAAATTTTCATTGATACCCCTTCATCGTTGGACAATGTCGATCGTTAAGATTAGTGTGAGGCCCCCATAAATTCTTCTTTAGAGGAAAACTATAAGGCCCGGGAATAGTTCCTAGGCTCAAACTAATTCGTTCATAGGCTTGTAAAATCCTTCCTAGGCCTGGGAACACGTGTCATGCACTATCCCATATATTTATTCACCATGTCATCAATTGGTAGTGAAATACAGATGGATTATAGTCTGGATCCCACTAGCACTAATCCTTCATCTTCTTCCTTAGTCAAACATGCAAACCCATCTTCTTCTTCTTCATTTCTTCTTCATGTGTTCCGAAACAAGAAAACTTAGATTCTTCTAATTTTTATGCTTTGTATACCGGTTGGCAACATCCTTCATTGGTTCAGTAAAACCCATCTTCTTCCTCTTCACTTCTTCTTCACGTGTTCCAAAACAAGACAACTTAGGATTCTTCTAATTGTTTTGCTTTGTATACGGGTTGACAGTATCCTTCACCGGTTGAAATCAGAAGGTATTTGATTTCTGTCAAACATGACATAAACCCTTTTTTTTTGGACTCTAATTTCCCTCCTCACTTTTCTTGGATTTACAAATATCTGTAAAGTGTGAGAGTACCAATAGGGAAGAATTATATTTATATGGTTTTCAAAAGAAGGAAAACAGGTGTATTTAGTTCTTGGCCTGAATGTGATGAACAAGTAGATGGCTTTCCAGGAGCATCTTCCAAGAAGTTTAACTCAATCAATGAAGCATATAAGGAGAAAAGTAACTGTTACATACATTCAAGCCATTCTTGGCCTCAATCTTCTGTGAATGTTGCTGAGAAGGAATCTGAGCAAAGTGAAAGCACTGGTGTGATGTTATTTTTATTTGTATTCGTGTTTATTATGGGAGTTACAGTAGGCAAGATTGTTTGAAATATCTTGTTTGTTCTGTTCTGCTGGTATGAGTAATGATGAAGCATTTTATTTGTTCTATTTTTTCAATATTATGAGTAATGAAGGAGTATAACGACAGCATGTGAAAACAAAACCACTAACTTAACTTCCATTAACTTGTTAGATGGTACAACATATGAAACAAAAAGAAAAACAAAACACAAAATTGAAATGTATTTTTCTAGAGAAGGCATATTCGGTGTATTTTTGTTCATGGTGATGGTTGAATGTTGAAGTCCATCAACTTTTTCTACAGTTGTTCAACAAGTTGGTAGAGTTCATTCAATTTGTGGTCCCTTGCTTTAATCTCAGCATTTAGGTTGATGATTTTAACTTCCATATTCTAAAGCCTCCATATCAAAATAGTATAATCATCACATATCCGTTTTTCTTGTTCACGCTCCTTGGTGAGGGTATTCTCTGAATTGCAACAATGTCATGCATCACTTCAAAAATGACACTTATCCTGTGACTGTTCCTATGACTGGTCCTGCCGTTTGCTTCCATTTCCACTTGTAAAAATGAAGTGATGAAACTAATAACTGAACTGAAGACTTTTGTGACCAATATGTAACTGATATATGGTTTTTATAGTGGAACAAGATGACCCATATCAGTTAAAACTGAAATGTCACCATTACAATGGTCCATTGAAGAATAAACCATTATAACCTTTCAAATACCTTTACATTTGAAATGAACCAGTTTGCCTTAAATGAACCATTGTGCCTGAAAATAACATTTACTTCGTTATTGTCAACTAAACAACGGTGGGTACACTAGGGAAATCCGCCAATTTATTGTACAACTCTTTCTGAAAACGAAAAGCCACCAGTTTATTGCGGGTCTTGGAACAAATCTCCTAGGCCTACGTCCAATTTTTTTAGGCCTGGAAACAACTCTGAATATTTAAGTTGATAGGTGGAACAAAATGACCCTTACGAGAATTGTGTTAGGCCTACACACACACACACACACACACACACACACACACACACACACATATATATATATGTATATATATGCATCTAAGGCCTAAGAGAATTGTTCTCAGGCCTAACATAATTTTTCACTGTCAAAATCTATATATATAGGCATATAATGTCAATGAGTCTCTCATTATAGTCAAAATCGTTTTCAATATTCATTTTTGAGAGGTATTGGAGATATACATCAAGTAACAAATATGGTGACTGTGACCATTGTTGATGACTACAAGTCACCTAAGCCTGTGAACAACTCTTCTAGGCCTAAAAGAGTTGTTCCCAGACCTAACACAATATTCCTAGGCACAAAATACATTATAAACATTCCCTACAAATTTGAAGTGCATAAAACATTGTCAGCCTAAATACATGATTCAGAAGCTGTACATGATTCCCAAGCTATATAAGTCTACTCTATGGGGAATTACGGAGTTAACCATTGTTGTAAATGTCCATTGCAATGGCCTTACGATTGTTATTCATATTCTTTTGTCCAATTTTTTTTTTCCATGGAGTTGGTACTCTAACCATAACCAACTCGACATACTTCATTAAAAAGACACCAAAACTGTTCCTGTAAAATGATGGGATATGTATTACATAAGTATCTTTAAGCAAGTAAATAAAAATATATATATCAAACATACCCATCATCTTGTTGTGGAATGAGATCACTATGCATGCTTTCAGCTGTGAATGGGGTGGCATAAGGATCCATTTTCACTTCTTGGTAGTAACCGACATGCTTCAACATAGATGGCAATAGGTAAAGTAGGCCACAAATGTCTTTTAGCCGAGAACTAAGTCCGCTCCTCCATTCATTCAATGAGTAAAATAATAGTACTTTTCCTTCCTTGAGAAGTACATGGCATAACACTCAATGGCGGGGAAAGTAGCATGGAATGAGCACCTGTATATAAAATAGATAAAAATTATTTAAGGAAATAGATAATGACAACGCAACGTCATTTCCAACAACTTACTGAATCCATTTGCCACCAAGGTTTAAGGTATAGAAGTTCATTCTCTGTTACATGTCTGAAGACGTCTGAACTTGGTTGGTAATCTAAAGGGATGATTTCTGGGTAGTCTTCCCAGATATTGATCTTGTTGACCCTTTTTTTCCGATCTCTTTTCTACTGAGGGGATGGAGGAGAACTAGTTTGTTTCGGCAAACTTCTTTCCAACTCATCCTTCTCAAATTATGTTATGTCCCTTAAGTTGTCCAACAATTTCATTTATGTTGCCCACTTAATGTTTATGCTTGTCTGTCATCAAAAAATACATTCATTAACATCATTCCTAGACTCATGGCAACCAATCCTAGGCTTATATCAATCAATCATAGTCTAAAAAACACATGCATTATAATACATTTTCAAAAACAGGCATAAACACATTTTCATATACCATATCATATCACTAGGGTTATACTTACGAAGAAAGACGTGTTGACCAATACAATATTTTGTACGTAGTTCAGCTCAAGGCTCGAATGCCAGATCCACAAGTTATCAAAGTAACTATGAATGTGTTGTGTAAATGCAGTGATGTACGTTACGAAATAAGTAACATAAAGCGTTATTAACTAGAGAGAAATAGATATTTAATTATATTACCATCTGATATCCAGTATTCCATATTGACAGGGTTTTGAAAATATTGACGCGTCAAGGGAAGGATTTAACCCATATAAAAACTATTAAAAAATGAATACATTCTGTTGACGAAGATTTTTGGATCACATAGGATTGATCACATGTCTAACAAGTTATTGCGAATTGTTGAATATGTTACGAAGAAAATAGAAAAAAAAAAAACATGCACACATAAGTTTACATGGTAAAACCCCAAAGAGGGAAAACGTCTATGGTTGCTTGTGACGGTGAGGATAAATTCACTATAATATAATTATTACACACTCAATCTCTCATTCTTTCTTGGTGTGTCTCTCTTTCTCATGAGATTATGAGTCTATTTATATATGCATAAAACCATAATTCTTTTTATACAAATGGAAATATGGTAGTATTTAATCAGGATTATACTTGTTGGGGTCGTCTTTGTCTTCTTTTCTATTTCGTAGATCTTGTGTATTGAATTATAATATTTGTAGGATTGTAGTTGAGTAGTACATTTTACTGTGTATTGAATTAGAATCTTTGTAGGATTCTAGTTGAGTAGTACGTTTTAGACTTATTTCCTGATCGGTGTGCAGTCTTCTAGAAGAACAGAGTTATTGCTTGATTTGGACTCGTTCCTATTTGGTGTTTATCCTTCTAAAAGCTTTGAGTTCTTTCCTAAATAGAATTGACACTGGAGAGGAAATAGAGATATTTCCTTATTGAAGTAAGATTCTAGATTTACTATTTGAGTAAGATCATTCTTCTTTGTATTTGAGTCGCAATTGCCTTAAATGTCTCCCACTCGTTGTTTAACTGACCAATTGTCTAATCCCAACAAGATTTCTTTTGTCCCAATCGGATGGTTTCCCCGACCAGGTTATTTGTGCCGATTGGTTAGTTTCCCCAATTAGGTTATTTATGTCGATTGAATAGCTTTCCAGATCAGGCTATTTATGCCCGTTCGATTAGTTTCCCCGACCATCTTGGGCAATCTCGACTTGGCCTTGAGATCGTCTATTAATTGACTTGGATTAATCTTTCATAGCTATTTTTTATGACTTGGCATATCTAATCACCATGTTTGTAGGTGATCATGCTAACTTGTCATGCTATCAACAAATCCCTATAACAATGCCCCCTCAAATCCACCAGATGAGCTCGTAACAACTCAACGAAGGGGATTTGAATAATTTTAAAACATTGATTATTTGACACTTTTAAACTTGTCTCTTTAACCCCGATCAAATATCTTATTCAACTGATCGTTCTTTTTTTTTGCTAAACTAATCAAGTATCTTATTAAACTGACCAGTCTTGCAATCCTTGAAGGGAGCTGGACCAATTGGTGTCATGGCTCTCTACTTAGGATAATTCTCGATCGTTTTGTTTCTTAAAAAAAATTGATTTGGTCGGTATCCTGGTTTTTCACTTAAGATAATTCCCAACCATCTTGATTCGGTTGGTGTCCCTACTTTTCGTTCCGGATAATTTCCAAACGTCTTGAGTCTTCAGCCAAAAGGTGTTCTGGGAACCTTACCTCATTTTTCCATGTTTTTCCCATGTAAACAAGTCACCAAGGACATCTCACGGTTTTGTCTGTTTATAAGGGTTTGGCTGAATCGTTACTCCAATACTAACACAGCCGAACTCATCTCACCAGGTTTTCCCCGATGGCGTACCCAAGTGTTTTTCCCGGTAAAACCGATATCTTAGGGTGGCCGGATTGCTGGTAGTGAATTATATGCACCAAGTCAGTTCGGCAGGCGCACCGGATCTCTAACACCCGACTTGTCAGCCTCTCGGGCACTTTCACCCACCATGGCAGGTGTCGGCGATACAAGTTTATCTTTGATAACAAAGATGATTATTATAAAAAATTTGAACATCATTCTTGGCTTATTTATTAATTGATCTGAAAGTTAACAACATCAAAATATCAAAAATAATTAGAAAAACAAAAAATATCTTCAAAATTGAAAACAACTAAGCTATCTTTCTCAAGAGAAGATTTTTTTTTAAGACTAAGTTTCGTCATCCATAAGCTTATGTATGGTTCTGAAAAGATAATGTTGATTGTCCATTCGCCACTGTCTCGGCTCAGGCTTTGTTTATTTTCCTGATTTCCCATTGGTTGTTTGCCCTAGTGGTGGTCTTTCTACTAACCGTATGTCCTTTTGAGAATTAAATCTTTAAGGTTACCCTCTGTGATAAGTGTCTCATTATGGTCTCTTAGTTGGTAGCACTTTGATGTGTTGTGACCCCTTTCCTTGTGGAACCTATATAATTTTGTCATGTCTCTTCGGGCGTAGGTTGACTTTCTAGAAGGATATTTGGCAAACTTCTGGTCTTCTACAATCGTTAGGATTTCCTCTTGTCGACTCGAAGCTCATCTTAGTTCCCATCACTCTCCTGGTGATCACCCTTCTGGTTCTTTACATAACCATCACTTATTTTGGCATTCTCCCCTAGGTAACCCCCATGCACATAACAACCCCCCTAAGCCAGCTCATCTTCTTTCAGCCATTGCACAACTACCTACCACATCTATCAGGTCGGCATATGTACTTGGGCATTCCCTCCTCAAATCGAAGGAAATTCGACCTTTCTGTAGGTTGTTGGTGAAGGCGGCCACTATATCCTCATCATTGGGATTATGGATCCCTGACATTTCCTAAGAGAACATTTTTAGGTAGTCTTTTAATGACTCGTTCTTTCCCTATTTGAGGGTGGCCAGGTGAGCTATAGATTTCCTCCTTTGTATATTTCCCAAGAACTGTCGTGAAAAAGCTTGGGTTAACTCTCAAAAATTCTTGATCGTTCCCTGAGGGAGCTTTCCAAACCACCTAGACCTTAAGTCACAGAGCGTTTATGTGAATATAAAGCACAACAATGGGTCATTATAAGCATATTGCGCCATCGCACTTCAGAAATGCCTTACACATTTTTTTAGATTTGTGTTTGCTTTAAATTGTTCATGAGGCATTCTGAATCTTTTCGGGAACTAGGTTTAGAGAATGTTATTCACGAAGAAGCTTTCAAAATTGTCATCCAGTAAATCTTAAAACCCTTGACGACATTCTAATGCTTCTACCTTCTGGGTTAGTTTCTGTATCATGATACCTCGCTTATCTTCTGGCTCGTTATCCATTCCTGATCGTTGATGGTCGACGGGCTCTTATTGGAATCTTAGAAGAGACTTACGTCTTCAATATGTTCAACGGGGTGGTTGGTCACTGTCATCTGATGAGCTAGATCGATCCCGCCTATGAACATCACTACGGATCTCCTTTGGCTCAAAATCCGCTTGATATAGATCTTGCCTACCTCGTCTGCTAATTCCTTCATCTCTTTTTTTAGAACGTTCCCTTTTTCTATGGTGATCCACTTTTTATTTACTAGTGTTTCAAGGCACACCTAGGGTCATGTCCACTATTTCATAATACACTCTGAGGTCTCAGGGCACCATAGGTATGGACAATTGATATGGTGAGGTCATATTAGTAGTTGCTGTTATATTGATTCCCTGTCTAGCGGCATCTTCAATGACTCTCCGTAGGAACTCTTGAACTTGCTGGAATGTATCTGGGGAAATTCCTTGAGGAGTGTTTGTGGAGGCTATCGCTGCTTGACTAGTTGAGGTTGGAGTCGCTGAGGTCAGGCTTCCTCCAATAGTGTTGGCGTTTATTAGGTCAGAGTTGTTACCAGCACGTAGGGTACCAATATCACTCGGAGACTGGCTTTCATCTCTGTTGTTTGCCATGTTGCTGCTTCATGAGTTCCTTTTTTTTAGAACTCTGTTTGTGAATTTGCTCGCTTGCGTATATTCTGACGCTGATAAAATAGATAATCCACATCATAACACTCTTTTTTTTTTCGGGCTTTGCTAGAGTATCTCAGTGTTTCGTCTGTTTATGTTGGTTCCTTAAAGTTGAGTTCTACGCCCCCCCTCCTTTCAGCGTCAGTTATTGACGGTGATTTTTGGATCATGTAGGATTGATCACGCATCTAACAAGTTATTACGAATTATTGAAGAAGTTATGAAGAAAATAGAAAAAAGAGGGAAAAAATGCACACATAAGTTTACATGGTGAAACCCCAAAGCTAAACGTCCACGATTGCCTGTGATGGAGAGAAAAAATTCACTATAATATTATGATTACACACTCAATCTCTCCTTCTTTCTTTGCATATCTCTCTTTCTCTCTCTTTTTCTTGTATCTTTTCTATGTGTTGTTATATATATTTTTTACAATGAGATTATAAGTCTATTTATATGTACATAGAACCCTAAACCTTATAATACAAATAATGAAATATGGTAGTATTTAATCAGGTTTGTACTTGTTGGAGTTGTCTTTGTCTTCGTTTTTGTTTCGGAGATCTTGTGTATTGAATTAGAATCTCTGTAAGATTCCAGTTGAGTAGTTTGTTTTAGACTTATTTCCTAATTGGTGTGTAGTCTTCTAGAAGAGCAGAGTTATTGATTAATTTGGACTCGTTTCCTGTTTAGTGTTTATCCTTTTGATTGCGCCAAAAATTTTATATATTTTGGCCCTCATTTCCTTAACCTCTGTCTCGTTTTTGGATGTTTTTACGTCTCTTATGGCTATTTATTTATGTTTTCATGTGATTAGGTACATTCCGGTTAATTGGATAAAAGATGCGATTTTGTGCATAAAAAGGTCAAAAAGTTGATGAAGTAGTATTAGGTTTGTGTGTTGGTCTTGCGTGGGTCTCAACCCACGCACAACCTGCACACTATGAAGGAACTAGAAACCAGGCCATTGCACGGGTCTACACCCGCGCACCATCATGCAAGTGTCCGTGTATTTCTGTAAAACCGGGATATGGAATTGAAGCATCATGGCAATGTACGGGTCTACACCAGCGCACCATCGTGCAAATGTCCGCGCATTGCACATTAACCGGAAGATGAAATCAGGGCACCAGGTATTTACACGGGTCCTGCGTAAGTCTCAACTAGCGTACAACCAGTGTATTTTGGCGTGTCAGGCTGCAATATCAACGTTTTCAGACCTATTTTGGAAACGTTATAAATATGTCTTGTTCCCATTATGAAAGAAGGGAAGGATATACGAATTCTAAATCTAAGAATCATTTCTTATCTCTTTCAAACAATTTCTCTCCTCTCTAACCACTAACCTAGATTTAGGAATCATTCCCCACCAAATCTAACCACCCTCCATCATCATCTACTCAAGGGCACTTGGAGAATTGGAATCAAGCTTGAAGGAAGGAGAATCTTCACATGGGTCTTCTCTTTATCTTTTCTCCATGTTATTTTATTATAATTTTCATGAGTAGCTAAACATCCCACTAAGGGACTGATGTGAAACACCTGTGGATATTAGGCATTGTAATGAACTCTATTTTATTTTATTAAATCTATCAATTATGTTTCATTCAATGTTTTAATTGTTTCCCTAGATTGGTTTGTCTTTGATTGTACATTCCTCTCTTAGCTAATTGATTGAGGGAATTAATTAGGTAGTTGGCTAGGTATACATATATTTGGTCTTCTTAAACTCATTTGCTTGTATGGCTGATTGGGTATACATCTACTTAATCCCCAAAGCTAAATTGAATGGAAGGGTCAAATGAGAGTACATCCTCAAATGAGACCCAGAATTAATGATCTCAATTTTAATCTAATCTTGAACGGGTGATCAATTCTATAAATCTAGGCTGGTTGCTTGTAATAGGTTAAGCACCAACACTATACATCAAGGTTGGTGAATTTATAAAGACATTAGTCCCTTAATTGGATAGATGTGCATTCATGAACAATCACTTGTGAGTATGAGGGAATACAACTGATTCTATACATCAAGATTGGTTACAATCGATTCATGTGCATCCATTTCATAAGAGTTCGTACATGCTTATAATTCACTTGTTGGATTATCAATACCTTAGTCTTAACCATCATTTTTAACACCCATTGCATATTAACAATAATTACATTTTTAGATTAACTTGCCTGATTGTAGTTGCATTGTAGTTAATTAACACTTCTAAAATCCATCCCAATTATCTTTACGTTTTTATGCATAGTTTTAGTTTAGTAATAGTTAACTAGTTTTAGCCATCCGATTTTCCTTTCTCTGTGGACGACACCCGACTTGCCATTGTACTTGTTTTGTAAACATTTTAGGCATTGTTGAGGTTTTATAAAGATTTATTTGACTAGCGTTTTATAACGACAAAAATAGCTCGGTCAAAATGGTGTCGTTGCTGGGGATTAAACCCAGGTCACCCGCATGACAGGCGGGAATACTTACCACTATACTACAATGACCCGCACATGAAACAGAATGAAGTAGTTTCGGAAATAGGGTTGTTGGAGAAAAAGAATGAAGAACTTCAAGGGAAGATGGTAGAAGTTTCACGAGAAAAAAAGACCTTAGGGAACAATGTGAGAAAAATGTACATCTTTTGAAGGAGTTAGAAGGCAAAGAGGCATCGGGAGTGTCAAAGATTGACAAACTCCAAGAGCTAGACAAGAGGCTCATACTTGAAGTGCAAACACTCAGAGTGGAGAATGGTACACTCAACGAGAAGAATGATGAAGTCTTTAGCATGAACAAAGAATTGGAATATCAAATCAAGAGACTTGAGGCCGCAAAAAGTAAAGCACTAGAAAAGTTTTTAGACTTTACAAACGCATCAAGGGATTTCGAAGAAAGAGTAGCTCTCAAGTAAAAGGAAATGAAATTGGAGATCAAGCTGAAGGACAATGCCTTAGATGAAGCCATGGAAGCTCTCAACAAGAAAGATGAAGCTCTCAAATTAGCAAGGGAAAGGGAAGGTGACTTTAACATGAAGTTGAGCAAGGTGGGGCAAGAGGTCAAAGCATTACAAGTGGAGCAAATCCAATGACTTTAAAGTCATTTATCGAAAGGGATTCCCTCTCACCTTTATCCTATTTAATATTTTTGTTCAAATAGAGAGCATGAGAAAACAAGAAGTCCTAGGAATAGGAGGAGTCCACCTAGGATATAGAGAATATGGGTGAGAAAATATTTAATAAGCCAAGTGAAGAATATAGGAAAGGAATTGAAAGGGAAATTGCCTAAATTTGCTTAGGTAGTCAAGAAGATAGAGTTTCCCAACTTGGTTAAACCACCCTTAGCATCCCATTGAACATTTTTTGATGCAATCTCCTTATGTTTATTTTATGTTTCAAGTTTTGTTATTTTGTTCTATTATTTTGCCTTTAGTTGCTTTTGTTTGTTTAGTTTAATAAATTTTGGTGGACATGAGAGATTTGTGGAAAGTGATATTCCTTTGAGAGTATATTTGATTTGAGATCTATATGGTGAATGTTAACCTTTGTGAATGAGTATTGTGCTTCAAGGGTAGGTTCTTCATCTCTTAGATTCGACACACCGGCCACTTGCAAATCTTAGAGGGATGAGCAAGCCAGGAGTGCCCATAAAAAGGGTGGGAACCTACTTAAGTTGTAGACCAATGAACAATCGCATCGGTTCTATCTTTCTAACTCAATTCCAATTTTACACATTAACCCTTGAGTTTTGTTTATTAAATTGTGCATATGAATGGTTGTGAATAGTTCATTGAATATCATTTTGGGGTATTGTATGAATTCTTTTGTTGGAAACTTGCTCATATGTATTTTGCTTATCTTGAGTTTCCGTAAATTTTGAGCTTATTGATTATTTCATTTTTGTTTGGATGAGTCAAAGGCTCTTGTGGATATGCATAGTATTTACAGGTTAATTTTTGATATAGCCCAACTCTATTTGGGGGTTTGGAATTATTGTATATATCATGTACAGGTTTTGGTGCATATAATAGGGAACTGGTTTGGAGGTTGTTTTACCTCCATGCCATCAATTTTGAATGGAATATTGGATGAAATTGCTTGTTGTGGAAATGGTTGGTGATTTTGGATGCTTGTGCTTGCATGTTAATATTGTATTGAATTGTCTTATTTTATGTATGAGCCATTTTGAGTCTTCATGTTTTGAGTCGTGTTAGGTGCGTACCGCTAGGCCCGGCTCTCTTGTCGTCCATATTAAGTACAATGTTGGGTTTTGGTTTGGGGTGTAGATGCCTTATTGAGTCGTCTTGAGTCTTTTATTTGTCATTTTTTGTCCAAATTTTTCAATTTTTTTGCATTGGCCAAAATTTTGAGCTTTAACTAGCTTGGATGTGATGCCTTGAGTGTGTGCTTTTAGCGAGTCTATACATGCATTGTGAGCTTGTGTGCAAATATTTATCACTCGTGGGGTATATTTGCATTGTCATGGACTAGTCTCATCTTTTGTGTGCTTGAATTGAGGGGACTCAGAGCTCTTATGCTTTATTCTAATAGTGGACACCCGTGAGTTCACAAACACAAGTCATTAAATAGCGAATTGAGTATTAAATTTGTTCTACTCTTTAAATACTCTTCTCGTCATTAGTGTCACATGCCATAGGACATACATCTCATACATATGGTGGACTGCTTGATGGATGCATTCATTCCCTTGATGGACTAATTATGGAAATGATCTTAGGCAATGTGTGTAATTGACTAATTAAAATGCTTAAACACATTCCTATGTCCCTTTGTGTGCATCATAGTCAAATTTGTGGTCAAACACGTACCTTTCATTTGGAACCAAAATGTAATCATATAGCTATAAACAAACACAAGCCAGCCCTTTTTAATTGCCAATCATGTAAGGGTGTATGTGTGCTGTGTGGGTTTAAAAGGTGTAAGCTCTAATGTGTGAATAGCATGAATGTAGGCGATTATGTATATTGTGTATGAAATGGCTCAACGTGTAAAAGCACCCAAATTTGCACTTATGAGCTTAATTGTCATAAGTAAATTGCAAGTGTGCAAAACAGAAAGCAAAAAGGAAAGAAAAATTCAAAAAGAAAGAAATATAAAAAGAAAAAGAAAAGAAAAAAACCTTGAAAATAAATGCTAAGTACTCACAATGTTGAGTACAATTTTGAAACACAATGTGTGTATGGATGTAAATGCCTAGTTGCTAAAAGTATCAATGTGTAATGGAGCTTTGTGTGGGGTGTGTGGTTGTAATGGGGCCACTGGAAAGTCCTATTTGATCCATAGTATGTCTTGATTGGGAATGTTTGTTGATAGTTGATCTTCCACATTCATAGCATAGTGAATCGTTCTTAGGATAGTTCACATACATAACTCATTTTCAATATGTATTGCAAGCAATGCATTAGCTTTCTATGTATAGATTCCATCATTGCATGCCTTGAATGAGTGTGAACTTTGGACTCTAAGTGGAAAAATAAGAGTGAAACCGGGTGAGGATTAGAGTCAAAACGAATTATGGTCAAGGTGTGGGAGTGAGTAGCTCTCGATAAGATAGCACTCGTAGGTGTGGGATTCGTGGTAGTGTGAATTTCTCTCAAGTGCCTTTAGGTTGTTTTAGATTGCTTTGCATATGTTTACTCCTCTCTATCACACATCATTGCATCTTATCATCGGTTGGACATGCGACTTATTGGATTATTTGATTTCGGGTCATAGGTCAAGTCATTTTTGTTTGATTCTTTGTTTTGTTTTAAGTTTACCCGAGGACGAGCAACGGTTTGGTTTGGGGGTATTTGATTGTGCCAAAATTGTTATATATTTTGGCTCTCATTTCCTTAACCTCTGTCTAATTTTCGGGTGTTTTTGAGAATCATATGGCTCTTTATTTGTGTTTTCAGGTGATTAGGTACATTCCGGCTAATTGGATAAAAAATGAGGTTTTGTGAGGAAAAAGGTCAAAAAGCTGATGAAGCAGCAACAGATCTTGCGTGGGTTGAGACCCGCGCACTATGAAGGAAGTAGAAACCAGGCCATTGCGTAGGTCTACACCCTTGCACCATCGTGCAAGTGTCCGTACATTTCTGTAAAACTGGGAGCTAGAATTGAAACATCAGGGCAATGCACTAGTCTACACCAGCGCATCATCGCGTAAGTGTCCACGCATTGCACATTAACAGGGAGATGAAATCAGAGCACCAGGTATTTGTGCGGGTCCTACGGGAGTCTCAACTCGCGTACAACCCGTGTATTTTGGCGTGTCAAGCTGCCACATCAACGTTTTCAGACCTATTTTGGAAACTTTATAAATATGTCTTTTTCCTATTACGAAAGAAAGGGAGGATAAACGAATTTTGAATCTAAGAATCATTTCTTATCTCTTTCAAACAATTCTTCTCCTCTCTAACCACTAACCTAGATTTAGGAATCATTCCCCACCAAATCCAACCATCCTCCATCATCATCTACTCAAGGGCACTTGGAGAATTGAAATCAAGCTTGAAGGAAGGAGAATCTCCACATAGGTCTTCTCTTTATCTTTTCTCCATGTTATTTTATTATAATTGTCATAAGTAGCTAAACATCCCACTAAAGGATTGATGTGAAACACTTGTGGATATTAGGCTTTGTAATGAACTCTATTTTATTTTATTAAATCTATCAATTATGTTTCATTCAATGTTTCAATTGTATCCCTTGATTGGCTTGTCTTTGATTATACATTCCTCTCTTAGCTAATTGATTGAGGGAATTAATTGTGTAGTTGACTAGGTATACATCTATTTGGTCTTCTTAAACTCATTGGCTTGTGTAGGTGATTGGGTATACATCTACTTAATCTCCCTAAGCTAAAATGAATGGAAGGGTCAAACAAGAGTACATCCTCAAGTGAGACCCGGACTTAATAATCTCAATTTTAATCTAATCTTGAACGGATGATCAATTCTATACATCTAGATTGGTTGCTTGTGATAGGTTAAGCATCAACACTATACATCTAGGTTGATGAATTTATAAAGAGATTAGTCCCTTGATTGGATGGATGTGCATTCATAAACAATCACTTGTGAGTGGCCAATACTATACATCTAGATTGGAAACTCATGAGGGAATACAACTGATTCTATACATCTAGATTGGTTACAATCGATTCATATGCATTCATTTCATGAGAGTTCGTACATGCTCATAATTCACTTGTTGGATCAACAATACCTTAGTCTTAACCATCATTTTTAACACCCATTGCATATTAACACTAATTATATTTTTAGATTAACTTGCCTGATTGTAGTTGCATTGTAGTTAATTAACACTTCAAAATCCAACCCATTTATCTTTATGTTTTAATGCATAGTTTTAGGTTAGTAATAGTTAACTAGTTTTAGCCATCTGATTTCCCTTTCTCTGTGGATGACACCCGACTTGCCATTGTACTTGTTTTGTAAACATTTTAGGCATTGTTGAGGTTTTATAAATATTTGTTTGACGAGCATTTTATAACGACAAAAAATAGCTCAGTCACCTTCTAGAAGCTTTGAGTTCTTTCCTGAATAGAATTCTCTAACACTGGACCGAAAATAGGGATATTTCCTTATTGAAGTGAGATTCTATATTTCTTATTTGAGTAAGATCATTCTTCTTCGTATTTGAGTCATCGTTGCCTTTAATGTCTCCCACGGGTTGTTTAACTGACCAATTGTCTAATCTCGACCAGACTTCTTTTGTTCCGATCGGATGGTCTTGGCCAAGTTATCTCTACCCGATCAGCTAGTTTTCACAACCACGTTATTTATGCCTAATCGGTTAGTTTTCTCGACCATCTTGGCCTTGAGACCGTCTATTAATTTCCTTGGATTAATATTTCCTTGCTGTTTTTTTTGACATGACATATCTAATCATCATGTTTGTAGGTGATCATGTTAACTTGTCATGCTATCAAAAAATCCCTATAACACATTACATTATGACAAATATTCAAAAATTAATAAATTGAAAATCATGGCAATATAACAGATTACAGGGATGGAATATTACCTAACTTTGTCGTCGTTCTTGAGGAAAGACGTGAACTCAAAAAAGTCTATATCTTCTTCGTTTGATTTTAATTTCTTTGCCTTCTTGGGCATCGGATTTATGTACGGGCTTTCAAGCCACCTTGACCGCTTTCGACCCTCTGTTTGTCGACTTCTCTGTATTCAACATTGGGGTCGGCCTCTGTAAGTGCTACCACATTACTGGGGAAGTTCTGGGCAATAAAACAAATAGACGGGGATGGATATTCTTCCAAGTCAATGATAGATTTTTCCTCCGAGTCCTACATAAAATTAAATATGTAGTAAAGTACAAACCATTGGTAAGAAAACATATGCATCATAAAAACACTATTATAGAATTGTTCTCAGGCCTAACAAATTGTTCCCAGGCCTAGGAGAATTGTTTCCAGGCCTAACAAATGGTTCTCAGGCCTAATAAATTGTGCCTAGGCCTCGACCATATACATGACATATCCACTCTTATGTTATAGATATACATGACAAAATCACTATTATTTATAGAATGTAACTTGACCATCCCATCACTCTCGATTACAGTAGACCCAACAGCCTTAACACACTCAGCAACAACCTCATCTTCCTCACCACCCTTACCAGCCACATCCTTATTACCAAAAACCTCATCCTCCTCATCAACAAACTCATCTTCACCAACATTTTCCTTACCAAGAACATCATTTTCACCAACATCCTCACCATCTTGTTGGTCATCCTGTTCTCCAAAATCCTCTGCAACAGACTTATCACCAACAGCCTTATAACCAATAGCCTCATCACCAACATCCTTATCATCTTGGTTATCATCACCCTCTTTACCAACATCCTTATCATCTTGCTCACCTGTAGCCGTCTTACCAACAACCTCATCACCAATAGCCTTATCACTAACAACTTCATCATCTTGGTCAACCTCATAACCTTACTCAGCCCGGTCATTAATATGCTCATCATCTTGCTAACCACCCTTCTACACATCAACATCAATTAATAAGTGGAAATTATTAAGGACTAAAGTATTATAATAAAAATGGTAATAATATAATTTTCAACAACTTTATATCTAACCTTCTTGTCCTTTCTAATCTTTGAAAATTCTTTTGTACATAAGGCAATGATACATTTCTCGCTAGCAAGCATAGCAATATATAGTTCTGGGATTGTGGATTGCACCTGAATATTGTAATAATTAATACAGTACATACACGAATAACATACTAAATGTCTAAAACCAAATAGTGTATCATACCTTAGAATTTCCATCGGAGAATAGATGCTACTTGGAAGGGGGAATATTTATTAGAAAATGTACTTCTATTTCTCCCCACAAAGCCTCTTATCTCCTACAAAACAGAAGTGTCAATCCCATCACTGTTATTTCCTGTGTGATAATCATCAACTCCATCGTCATAACCAAGATCTTCTTCCTTTTCAGTTGGATGTAGACCTAGAGCCAATTTCTCTCTCTTCTTTTCAGTTAGTGGCTCATAAACATATTTCAGGTTCAATGACTTGAAGTAATCTTTACCCTTTTCATAAGTTTCAACTTCCTAAGGAAATAAAATCATTTGCATATCAGGAATAAACACTTGTTAGCGAATTTCTACAAATAATTAACTAAAAACAAAGAGTCATGAACTACACACCAATGCATTGAATCTTGATTTAATATCTAAAATCCTTGCACTAAATTCCCATCTAGTGAACCGTGGGTACTCCGTACCAACTCACTTTTTGGCAGTATCATCAAAATGAATTATCCTCTACATGACCCATACCTATACAATTTAAACTAACTAATATCAATCAATGTTTTTCAATCCAACAAAGTATAAAATGAGAAACACTATGATAAAGTTTCATAACATGCTAAATTTTCTACGACTTACCTAAAGTATTAAAGGGAACCCAGACAAATTGTACGTATAATACTTTGATTTCTTTTCCTTCTTCTCTTCTTCATCCCATGACTTCCCTTTCTCTTTCCCTTTCCCTTTTCTCTTTTCTCTTTTCCTTCATTATCTTCCTTCTTTACTTCACCTCTCAGTTAGGGCAGCCAATTCTTCAGTACACCCTTCAAAAAATATAGTGTAAACATGACGATGTATGAACCCCATGGAAAAATTTTGAATTCTTCTTCCTTTTCAACTAAGGAAAACAGCCACCCGGATATGGTTGTGGTCCATCCGTCATCCATACCAAAGGTTGGCTCACCATATATATATTCAACATCTTGTACGCATCTTCACTCTGTTCGAACGTCATTTTCCTTAAAGTGGTGTACAATACCTCTGTAGTCGGCCTTTTTCCTTTGAAAATTCTGCTAAGCATTTAATCCTATCTAACTTCGTTGTTGTTAGCAAAACTTTCGGGCTGCTGTCCCATATTCAAGCCACTGCATAAAAAAAATTCATCTTGGTCGAAACGGGTTTTCGACTTCCCAAACCCAAACCACATCTCATCTTCTCTTTGTTCTTTAGGGTGAATGATCTCTCTTTTCAAAATATTATGGATAAGCTCCCCGTAAAGAATCAACGGTTCTTTCGATTCCAAATATATGCCGAAAGGGCCGTCCTCAATTTTTTTCTCCAACCCAAATTTCTTTAGGTCCAACTTCAAGTCTATAATCATAGACTTTTTACTTCCACTGTTTACTCTGTCAGGAACCCAATTCGTATGGTCTAGGAACCACCACAAGTCTGCATTCATACTTTTCGGCATCTCAACAATGAAAAAAAAAATCAGTCCCAGGCTTATGAAAATAAGTTTTAGGCTCAAAATTATGAATATATCATCAGTCCCAGTCTCAACAAGTGTACTAGGCTTATGAACACATTCATAGACTCATAAGCTATCATCAATCATAGGCTTATGAAAACAAGTCCTAGGCTTATCAAAAACATTCATGGTCACATCGGCTAAGAAAACATCAGTCTAAGGCTTAAAATTATGAATGTATCATCTCAACATCAGTACTAGGCTTATCAAAAACATTCATAGTCACATAAGCTAAGAAAACATAAGTCTAAGGCTTAAAATTATGAATGTATCATCTGTCCCAAGCTCAACAACTGTACTAGGCTTATGAAAACATTCATAGACTCATAGGCTATGAATGCATCAGTCCTAGACTTATGAAAATTAGTCCTAAGCTTAAAATTATAAATGTATCATCAGTCCCAGGCTCAACATCAGTACTAGGCTTATCAAATACATTCATAGCCTCATAGGCTAAGAAAACATCAGTCTTAAGCTCAAAATTATGAATGTGTCATCAGTCTCAGACTTAACATCAGTACTAGGCCTATGATAAACATTCATAGCCTCGTAGGCTAAAAGAACACATTCAACATCAGTCTTAGGCTCAAAACAATACATACCATCCATCGGCCATTGGCTTATAACAATCATTAATAGTCTAAACATATGCATTCATCATTACATGAAACATCATCATTTACTCTGCAAACATTTTTCTTTCTTCCTTCCCACTATAAATTTCTAGTGTACTTCACTGCAATCAATCAATGAATCAATAAATGTTTGCTCTTCAAACAGAACACACAACCTCCAAATACACTTACAAACACGTCAACAACACAAACAATAACTAACTCCAACATTCATCCCAACACTCAAACAGTAACAAACACCAATATCCTTCCCAAAACACAAACAATATCAAACTCCAATAAAAAAAACATAATTTTGATGAAATTAGTGACTTCAAATTGGTTTACGTTTCGTCTAGGGTTTGGGTGCTTCGTTCAATGCCGATGGCGATGGCGACGGCAATGATGACAATAATGATGAGGACAACGACGACCTTGTACGTCTCCTTCCTCTTGTTATTTTGGGTTTGTTGTTGTTTGGGTTTGCATTTCGTCTAGGGTTTGAGTGCTTCATTCTATGCTGATGGCGACGGCGGCGACGACGAGGACAACAATGACCTTCTGCTTCTCCTTCCTCTCACTTTGTGGTTTGGTTGTTCTTGTTGTACGCATAGAGCAGGGGACCATTTCAATTCAAATTGTTTTTGTGTTGTTAATTGTTAGTTTTGTTTGAAATCATAGGGTAATTTAGTCATTTTATGGGAAATGAGATTGGAGAGGGTAATTTAGTAAACTTTATCAAGTTTTATTTATTCAAACATTTAAGAAGGGTATTTAGGGGATTTCCATGAGAGGGTCTCTTAAGTGCATAGTGGTAAATGGGGTTGGCAAAGCGGCTATATATACATTTTTTTTTCAATGGGCTATTTTCTAAAAAGTGAAAGTTGGGAAAGGCTATTTCCTTTAATTCTACTAATTTTTTTAAAATATTAGAAAAGAAGAATAAGATCTTTTAGGGTTTGTAAAAAAACACACATAAAAGAGGAAAAAAAACGTTATTTTCTATTAAAAAAAAGCTAGTTTGGAATGTTTTTAGATTTTTTTGTCTTGTTTAGTAATTTTTAACTTACATTAAAATTGTCATTAAAAATAAATTAAATTGAAGTGTAAATAGATAATTTATAGATTGTAAGGAGAAACTCTATTTATTAAAATATGTGTGTGCTTGTCATATTTATGGATGACAATATCGATACCTTTTTTACATTCCTATGTTTACTAAATTTGTAGAGCATTAAGTTTCGTGGACCCCATCCACAAATTAGGAATTAAGTTCTTGAATGAAAAGGAACTTGATAGTTGATTCCCCCTACTCACCATAGGATTCAAGTTCCATTTCTTGATTGAAAGGGAAATTCATGTCTTTTTACTAAAATATTCCCACTTTTTTTTTTAAATAAAACTATAATTAGTCTCTCATAAGAGATATCTTATTTTAATTTCGGTAAGAACCACCATGAAATCACAACGATTTGAATGAATTTTGATTTGACTTTTTTTTATGGATGAAAAGTCCATTGAAATCTACCTCTTTCATAAAAAAAAACAAATAAAAAATTCATTCAAATCAATGTGATTGCATGGTAGTCCTTACCTAAATTAAATTAAGGGATCCTTTATGAGTATATACTAAATTACCCTTTGTTCGAAATCAGAGGGTAATTTAGTCATTTTATGGGAAATGAGATTGGAGAGGGTAATTTAGTAAACTTTATCAAGTTTTATTTATTCAAACATTTAAGAAGGGTATTTAGGGGATTTCCATGAGAGGGGCTCTTAAGTGCATAGTGGTAAATAGGGTTGGCAAAGCGGCTATATATATTTTTTTTTTCAATGGGCTATTTTCTAAAAAGTGAATGTTGGGAAATGTTATTTCCTTTAATTCCACTAAAAATTTTAAAATATTAGAAAAGAAGAATAAGATCTTTTAGGGTTTGTAAAAAACACACATAAAAGAGGAAAAAAAACGTTATTTTCTATAAAAAAAAAACTAGTTTGGAATGTTTTTAGATTTTTTTGTCTTGTTTAGTAATTTTTAACTTACATTAAAATTGTCATTAAAAATGAATTAAATTGAAGTGTAAATAGATAATTTGTAGATTGTAAGGAGAAACTCTATTTATTAAAATATGTGTGTGCTTGTCATATTTATGGATGGCAATATCGATACCCTTTTTACATTCCTATGTTTACTAAATTTGTAGAGCATTAAGTTTTGTAGACCCCATCCACAAATTAGGAATTAAGTTCTTGAATGAAAAGGAACTTGATAGTTGATTCCCCCTACTCACCATAAGATTCAAGTTCCATTTCTTGATTGAAAGGGAAATTCATGTCATTTTACTAAAATATTCCCACTTTTTTTTAAAAAAAAATAAAACTATAATTAGTCTATTATAAGAGATCTCTTATTTTAATTTCGGTAAGGACCACATGAAATCACAACGATTTGAATGAATTTTGATTTGACTTTTTTTTTTTATGGATGAAAAGTTCATCGAAATCTACCTCTTTCACACACAAAAAAATCAAATAAAAAATTCATTCAAATCGATGTGATTGTATGGTAGTCCTTACCGAAATTAAATTACGGGATCCTTTATGAGTATATATATATATAAAAACTAAAAGTGAACTACAACGTATTTCAAAATTAAAAAAAAAAACTGAACTATTGACTTGATTTTATATATATATAAACTAAAAGTGAACTACAGCGTATTTCAAAATTAAAAAAAAAAACTGAATTATTGACTTTTATATATATATATATATGAATTGTGAATTATAAAAAAAAAATAGTTTGATAATAAAAAATAAACACAACAACAGCAGCAAAGAAAAAAAATTGTGAACCGACTCAAAGTCATGATGCTTTTGCTTTGAATTTAATTTTTTTTTCTCTAAAAATAATATTTTATTTATTAGTTATATTTATACATCCCCAATATATATATTCATTTACCAGGGTATTTTTGTAATCAATTTTATATAAATTTAATTCAATTTTTAATTCTTAAAATGTTAATAAACATAGTAATAGAATTTAGTGATTTAATTATAATTCTTTTCCATTTTCTTTCCGATAAAACTTGAATCTGATTCTACTTACTCCTGACTTGTAAACCTGTCCTAAAGCCAAACCATTTATAAAAGAGAGACATGCTTTTGAATTTAGAAAACCCCTTGCAAGCAATGCATTCTTTGTTGTGATTCCTAACAAAATTAGAAAATTAAAGTTTCCTCGAACATAACAACATGTTAGTTTCTATTTCTTGTTAAGTTCCTACTTTTTACTTTTTTAGTATTAGTGCGTATCCTATAAACATTATATTTTTGGGATTTTAGCAAGAAATGCTCTATTTTAGGGGTTTATTTGCAAATCAACCATAAAATCAAAATCAATTGCAAAACCATCCTATTTCTCCCAAAATACCCTCACTCATCACCCACCGCATTATTAACCTTATTTATTACTTTTATTCTTTTACTGACCAGTGATGGGCTTAGAAATTTTAATGGGATAGGACACTTGAACAAAATTATAATTATATAAAAAAATATTGAAAATGTAAGATCATAATAAAATAAAATGAGTTTTTTTATATAAAAAAATTGACGATATAATGAAGTTTAGATTAATCAAATAAATATAATACGTTTACTCAAGATGAACTAAATAATCAAACATTCGAAAGAAATAAAAACAAGGAATACAATATTAAAAAATATACAATAACAAGAGAAACAATATAAACAAAGGAAAATTATAATATTTATTCTTGAAAATATAAATTACAATCTAATTTTATAATAAGATTTTTTTTTCTTGTATTTGTAGTGAATTCTCTTTAATTTTATATAAAATTAATTGATTAATAAATGTTACTAGACATGTTTTTAAACTTTTTATTCAGTTAAGAAGTTGACAATGACAGGAAAAAAAAAAGTTGTTTTGTTGTTGAAGAACAAGATAATTTGAGGATGGAATTGAAAAAGAGTGCAAAATAAAAAAATAAAATAAAAAAATAAAATAAAAAAGATATTTGTTTTGCTTGAAAAATGCTAGTTCTAGACATAAATGGAAGTGTAATATTGGTCGAGCTAAAAGGTAATGTTGTACTAAACGTTTTATATATATATATAGTGGTTTTTCTGTCAGTGTGCACTGATATAAGTTATATCAGTGCGTTGCATGTAGACCATTGAATATAGAGAAGTTTTGACAAGTGCATATACTTTGAGTCAAAGTATATCAGTGCGTTGCATGTAGACCATTGAATATAGAGAAGTTTTGACAAGTGCATATACTTTGAGTCAAAGTATGTAAATCTAATGATCCACATCCAACGCACTAACGAATGTATATCAGTACGCACTAATTTGAAATTTTATGTATATATATATATAATCTTTTTTTTTTTTAGAATTTGATGTAGGGCACGGGTCCCACCTGGTCTAAAGGTGGGTCCGCGTCTGTTACTGACCATTTGCCAACCAACTTATCAAACAAATAAATTAAACAGTACCTAATCGTTTTCCTACGTAGTTTGAAGGTAAGTATTACATTTTAATTTTTTTTTTACAATCTCATAATCTTTATTTTGATGGAATTGACATAAATCAATGATTTTTTTCTTTTCATTTTTATGGAGATTAAATTGCCATTTTAAGTGAGCTTCGGGACAGGGTAACCTGATATCATATCACCTTGTCTCGAGATTTTTTTGAAGCCATGAAAAATGCTTCGAGATAGGGTGACCTGATGTTCCCAAAGCTCATTTAGTAATAGAATTTGATGATGAAAAGTATATTAATGGATGGAGGGGTTTCAGTCGATTTATAGCAAAAAATGACAACAAGACACGCCAACAACTTCTCTTTCATCCCAATCCCATCCCATTGTTCCCAAAATATATGTTCATCGGGTCAGCCTGACCAGATGAACATAAGCTTTAGGTAGGCTTTACTCGTTCAAAATCCTTCTTTTGTTAGGGTTCGAAAATTGAAAACCAAACAATTTCAATTCAAAAACCATTATATCCTAAATCAAACCAATTTAACTCAGAAATTGAAAACTCAAACAACAATTTCAACTCAAAACCATAAAATTCTAGTTTTTAGGCTTCAAAACTCAAATTACTTGAAATCAAACTCGAAACAACGTTGACAAAGACGTTGCAACAACGTCGACTGGCGGGAACTCGACGACAACATCGGCGACAGTGGCTAGAATGGCATGTAGTGGGATCGGGATGGAGTGGCAAGAGGTTTGGGATAGGGCAACTATAAGTAAAATTAGTTATTTTAAGATTAGGGCAATAAGGTCATTTCAGGATAGTTTTGCAACTGAATTTGATTTTATGGTTGATTTGCAAATAGACCCTAAAATAGGTTTTTTTATTAAATATAGAAGATTTTTTTTAATATGGTATCAGAGCAAGATTCTCTATCTAATAAGTTTTTTTAATCATTATTAAACTCTTTACCTAAATTAATAAACTGTTACATCTAGTTTTAACTGTTCCAAACCTGTCCAAAACGAATTAAAACCCCATCTGTTTAGATTTGGTCGATGTTTCCGTCAAGTTATTGCATCAAATGACAACAAGACACTCCAACAACTTCTCTTTCATCCCAATCCTCCCATTGTTCCCAAAAGCAATGTTCATCGAGTTGACTTGACCAGATGCACACAAGCTTCGGGTAGATTTTACTCATTCGAAATCCTTCCATTGATAGGGTTGGAAACCAAAAAATTTTAACTCAAAAACCATTTTATCCTAAATCAAACCAGTCTAACTCAAAATCTGAAAACTCAAACAACAATTTCAATTCAAAACCGTAAAATTCTAATTGCTAGGGTTAGAAACTTAAGTTACTTGAAATCGAACTTGAAACAACGTTGACAAAGACGTTGCAATGACGTCGACTGACGAGAACTCGACGATGATGTTGGCAACAGTGGCTAGAACAGAATGTAGTGGGATCGGGATGGGGTGGCAAGAGGTTGGGGATGGTTAGGGCAACTGTGAGTGAAATTAGTTATTTTAAGAAAAGGGTAATAAGGTCATTTCTGGATATTTTACAACTGAATTTGATTTTAAGGTAGATTTGCAAATAGACCCCTAAAATAGGATAATTTTACTAAAAATCCTTTATATTTTTTAATAAATATAGAAGAGCTTATTTTTAATATGGTATCGGAGCAAGATTCTCTCTCTAATAAGTTTTTTTTTAATCATTATTAAACTCTCTACCTTAATTAATAAACTGTTACATACCTTTTTAAGCATTCCAAAGCCATCCAAAACGAATTAAATCCCCATTTGTTTAGGTCTGGTAATTTTTGCAATCCATAATTACTATGGTGATCTATCTATGGGACCCACCAAAGTTGTTTAGGGCTCATCCTGTAAGCGTTTTTCAGTTGCTGTTTTTTGAAAATAAAAATAAAAATGAAAATGAAAATGAAAATAGTGTTTTTTGTTTCAGTTTCGAATTCTGAAAACGCGTTTTGTAGCATATATTGAAAGTTGTGTTTTGAAAATGAAAACGAAAAAAATACCGCGTCTGGTAAATTAAACGAAAACTGTCAAAAATTAAAATATCAATTTTGATATTTTGTTTAATATTATTACAACTATAAACAAATTGATTACATAATTAACCAATATAATTGTATTGTAATTTTTAAGTTAAACAAAAGTAATATATCAAAAATTAATTCAAAAAAACGTATCAAATAATTAATTAATCAAAACTAAACTCTTAAACTATAAATAAATAATTATAATATATATATATATTACTATTATTATATAATAAAAATATAACTGTATATATTTTATTAATATAATATATACATATAATAATAATATATAATATATACAAAATATTATTAATTATTAATATATTACATTATAACCTGTATAAATATATAATATTTGATTTTATATATATATATATAATATTATATAATATATTATTGTATATAATAACATTATATATATATATATATATATATATATATATTAATATATACATTATAATATTATATATATTATTACATATATATTAATAATTTATTATTATATATAAGCGTAATATTATATATATTATAGAATATTAATCTACTAATTATGTAAATATTATAGTAATATATATTATATGTTAATATTCTATAATATTATATGTTATAATATATATAAAATATATTATAATATTATATATATATATATATATGATATATGTATAATATATAATATTATATATATATATATATGATATATGTATAATATATAATATATAATATAAATAAAATATATTATGTTATAATATATATAAAATATATTATAATATTATATATATATATTATTGTTTGAATGTTTTTAGTTCTAGTTGAAAATAAATTATTCTGAAATATATATATATATATATATATATACCTTCCTTAACCTGAGCTGGTAAAAATTCAATGATAGATCCAAATTTATCCCACCATTCAAGAAACCAAATTGGTAGACAACTTTTAAAATTTTTGTCAAAATAAATAAACCGGGAAAGGGAATTCCCTGGGTTTTGTCCGTAAAGGAATTTAGTCCATGCATCAATATAATCCCAGTAGGAAAAGTCAGATACATGGAAAATTCTACTGAAATTTCTAGTAGAATTGGGGTCACCACCCCATTGTTCAAGGGAAATGATTTTACAAATCTTTATTTTTCTGAAAATGAGTTTTTCTTTGTCTATTTTGTCAAAAACATCTTATATAAAAATTGAATAAGTGTCAACCAAAATGAATTCATAAAATATGTGTCTCAAAACAATTGCTAATATTTCTTTTTTGACAGACGAATATTTCTTTTGGGTATCGTTCCAGGATCCTGAAACATACCTAACAAGACATTCCTTATTATTAATATTTTGTTTTAAAATACATCCATATCCTATATCTGAAGCATCCGTTTCAACAGTTTTTGGGGCAGTAAGGTGGCAAATCGTCATACATGGTAGTTTTTTAACATAATTTTTTACATGTTAGTATGTTCAATGGTCCAAGGAAGAGGATTTGTTTTTAGTCTCTGGAAAAGAGGTTTACAAATAATACTGAGTTCTTTGTAAAAATTGGATATGTAATTTAAACATCCTAAAAATCTTTGTAGTTGCTTTTTGTCTTTTATTTCGTCTGGAAATTTGTCAGCAAAATCTAAACTCCGTTGGATAGGAATGATTGTTTCTCTTTTGATATTATGCCCTAAAAATCTAATGTTGGTTTGGAAAAGATTAATTTTTGGGGCTGAAATTACTAGCCTGTGATGTTTAACTGGTTTAAAAAATGTTTCTAAATGTTTCCAATGCTGGTCAATATTTTTTGAAAATATCAGCACATCATCTATATAAACAATTGAAAATTATGAATAAGGATTGAATATATTATTCATAATACATTGAAATTCACTATGAGCATTTTTGAGACCAAATGGCATAGCATTCCATTCATATTGTCCAAAAGGAACTGTAAAAGTTGTTTTATAACGATCCTTTTCAGCAATCTGGATTTGCCAGAATCCTGATTTCATATCAAATTTTGAAAAAATAGTGGAATCATAAAGTCTTTTTAATAAATCTGATTTATTAGGCATGGGATACCTAATCCATTACAAAGCATCGTTTAAAGACTTATAGTTGATAACGAGCCTAGGAACACCTCTTTCTATTTTTACGTTTTTCTGAACATAAAAAGCAGGACAACTCCAAGGGGATTTAGAAGGTCTAATTAATTTTTTCTCAATCAAATCTTGTATTTCTTTTTTGCAATAATCAATTAGATTGACAGACATTTGAATAGGTCTAGCTTTGGTAGGGATTCTCTTTTCATTAAAATCCTTGGTATAGGGAAGGATAACAATATGTTTTTTTATATCCCAAAAAGCATTTGGTATGGAAGAACAAACTTCCTTTTCTAATTTTTTTTAAAAATTATTTATTTTTTCTTGAAGAAGCGGTTCTTTTAATTTGTTTTCTTGTCTTTGGAAACCTAAAATATGTTTGGTTTGTTCTGTTAAGGGCAGATTCAGTTTTTCAGTTTTTAAGTTTTATCTTCTTTCTCTTTGAATGCTCTGCGAAGCATAACTATTCCCTCTTTTCTCACTTTGTAAATTCCTGAAAACATAAATAAAGCTTGTGCTTATTTCTGGAAATCAAGTTTGCTGTCAGACTTATTTACATAAACACTGTAAGAAACTATTCCTCTATCTTTTTTGATCTATTACTATTGTTATCTGGTCTGAGTATATCGGCTGGAAACCAAGACTTACCTGTTTGAATCAGTTGTACTGAAAAGGGTAGACTCAGGTTGAACAACACCACGTACTTGATAGGACCATCTTATACGTATTTGCTGATTTATTTTATCACTGTTTTCCTTTATGTTTTTAGAATTGCTATATCTTGTGCTTTGCTTTCTGTTTTATATCATTTTGCTCCGTTTTGGTATCAGAGCCTTGAGGCTTGTTTAAGAAGATCTGTAGTCTTAGTTTCTAGGTGCAAAAGAACCTCTGGACTTATACCTAGTTATATACCCCCTTCTGTTCCAGCTAGACAAACTATTTGTTTCAATGCATCCCTTTCAGTTAATGTTCTTGTTCCTGTACCAGTCAAATGGGAAAACATTAAGTTTCCAGACGACTGGGTCAAAGAAAAAGTTGATCAACCCACATATAAACCACCTATGAGGAACCTTCATGACTGTGTTACTGAGCAAGAAGGAACCCTTAGAATATCATTTAGAAGGGGTCTGTCTCTTAGAGATAGTGACAGTAATCATTCCAAGTCCTTTAACGACTTCCAGTCAGCTAGAAATTCCCTTTCCAGCTTATCTAAGCAAAATATTACAAGACAAATACCCAGTCTAGCTCCCAGACAAACCAGACAAGCAACTAACCTTTCACCTAGCCCAAATTATGACCCATAAAATGACTCTAGTGAACCAGTTAACTTAGTACATAGAAGAAGAAGACCTAGGCCCAGACCAGAAGATCCTACACATGTGACCCATGTCCAAAAAACCCCAGAACAAATAGCCCAACCTATTCATTCTTATGACCAAGAACAAACCTCACATACTCTTTCCAAGGTCATGACAGAAATTTCTAAACCTGAACCCCCGGTCAGAACCATTAATGTTATAAGTAGTAGCAATTTTGATTTCCTTATAGCTAATTACTATTCTTCCCAAAACCAATCTTTAAGAGAAAAATATAAAAAGAATTATTCTGAAAATATAAGAAACCAGTTCCATAAAAGATGGACGGAATGCCTTAACCACATTGACCAAAACATTCCTTTCTTTGATTGGTATGTGAATAGGAAATTTTTTGAACAAAACTGCTCTGTGATTAATCGGCAAAATCTTAGAACTTATAAAACAAAAATGGGAGAAGTAAAACAATTACACCCTCCTCCAAGAAATTACACCCTCCTCCAAGAGATTTTGAAATTAATATGCCTAATGATGACACTCCAGCTGGAGTAAATACGATAAAATGCACACCCTTCATTCTATTTGATGAATCTATGTCCCAAACTACACCTTCATCATCACACCAAATTGGATTGGTTATGAGACAAGGCAACTATACGAATACTTATTACAAAAAGACAAATAAATGTTTTTAATGTGGCAAAGAATGACACTATGCTAATAAATGTCCTGACCAAAAGAAAAAAATTAACAGCTTAGACTTAGACGACCAAGTTAAAGAAAAAATCTTACAAGCTCTATATATGGATTCTGATCATTTTTCATCTTCATCATCTAATAATGAAATCTTAATAATCAATGAGTCGTCCTCAGATTCGGAAACTTCTTCGTCATCCACTGGATCTGAACCAGGAACCCAACCTTGTTTTTGCAAAGAACTAAATGTCCTCGACAAACAAGATTATTCATTAATGATTAGCATGATTGACTCTAGCAATATTTTTCCTAGATAAGCTGGAAAGGGAATTTCTAGCTGACTGGAAGTCGTTAAAGGACCTGGAATGATTACTGTCACTATCTTTAAGAGACAGACCCCTTCTAAATGATATTCTAAGGGTTCTATCTTGCTCAGTAACACAGTCATGAAGGTTTCTCATAGGTGGTTTATATGTGGGTTGATCAACTTTTTCTTTGACCTAGTCGTCTGGAAACTTAATGTTTTCCCATTTGACTGGTACAGGAACAAGAACATTAACTGAAGGGGATGATTGAAACAAATAGTTTGTCCAGCTGGAACAGAAGGGGGTATATAACTAGGTATAAGTCCAGAGGTTAAAACACGATAATGGACCCTATAAACCAACTTATAAGGGCTTGATTTTTCAAGGAATTTATAATTATGAGTTTGAATATCAATAACTAAACATTTTTCTTTATGTTCATCCGTATTTAAGGCAATGGTAAAATTTGGGTAAACTTGGAAATAAATAGGTCCATAAGTTAAAGAAGTTTCAGCCATTCCAAGAATGGATTCTTTATAATCTGTAATATTTGCTAGATGGCAAGCCCTTTTATCTGCTTTTGATTTTGATATTGAATATATTAAAGGGTCAGACAACAGTCTCCCAGATTTTCTGACCAGAGAATTTTTACAGGGTGACAAATGACAAGTTTAAACAGAGGACGTGGTGGCCGAAGCCCTGGTGGCAGAGGCTCCATTAGACCTGAATCATCTGACAAAAAGCATTGACTTATCAGTATCGACTTATCATTCCTCCCCAAGAGGGAGTCATAAAGACAAGTATGCAATCTCTCTAATATTTCAGCCCAGATCACCCCATCAACTACCTATCCAATTCCCTTCTTTGCCTCCTACTGGGCCTTCCTTCAGTAGAAGCCCAAGCCAAAGCCCTATTCATACAACAAATATTTTTTTTCCTTTGACAAGTGACAGCAGTTCTTTTAAAACTATTGCCTCATCCAAGATCAGCCCACATTCTATTAAACAAGAAAAAATATTAGCCCAGACACAGAGCTCACAATCAGCCTTACCAATCATAAACTACCCAACTTATTCTTATATCATCAAACCTTTCTTTGATCGGTTTTGTGCTATGGAAGAATGTTTTCTTCATAACCATTAAGGAACCTAAAAAACTTGCGGATGTTATTATTAACCCGCTGTTTGGCAGAATTCCTGAAGACTTATCTAAGAGACACATATTTTATGAATTCATTTTGGTTGACACTGATTCAAATTTTATATCAGATGTTTTTGACAAAATAGACAAAGAAAAACTCATTTTCAGAAAAATAAAGATTTGTAAAATCATTTCCCTTGAACAATGGGTGGTGACCCCAATTCTACTAGAAATTTCAGTAGAATTTTCCATGTATCTGACTTTTCCTACTGGGATTATATTGATGCATGAACTTAATTCATTTACGGATGAAACCCAGGAAATTCCCTTTCCTGGTTTATCTATTTTGACAAAAATTTTAAAAGTGGCCTACCAATTTGGTTTCTTGAATGGTGGGATAAATTTGGACCTATCATTGAATTTTTACCAGCTCAGGTTAAGAAAGGCTATTCTTTTTGGACTGCTAACCTTAACAAACCTTATGATTGAGAAATTTGCCCAGACTTATTATTATTTTTTGTAAACTTCAATTTAACATGGATCCTTATACTGGAATATGCGATCCAAGACAAAATTGTTGGAAATGCCAAGATCCCATATTTTGGAAGACAAATAAATATCAAATGGTGGAGTGGGATGAATCTCACCAACCTTGGAAAAGAAAGAGTGATCAAATGGTTCAGTGACAATCCTTCTCTCCACAACAAAATTCCAGACCAATCAGGCTTCTTAATGCCCAAATCAGAATCAGGCTAGGATTGTTGCGGCATCCACACCTGAAGAATTGATGAAGATAGCAGAGGAAATGAAGAATTCTATGTCCAGTATTTCACAGGCTGGCACCAGTTTCGAAAAAAGTGACAGAGACAATGATGATGATGATAATTATGCTTTTGACAGTGAGGATCCAACTACTTTCTTTGGTCACGATCCATAACTTTGCCAATAAAAGTAACCAGAGTTTTCTGACCACGGTTAAGTGACCATAGTTTGCCGACAAAAGTAACTAGAGTTTTCTGACCACGGTTTGCCGACAACCACTAAAGCAACTAGAGTTTATTGACCATGGTTTGCCGACAATGTAATCAGGGTTATTTATCCCTCTATAAATATGTTTGGTTTGTTCTGTTAAGGGCAGATTCAGTTTTTCAGTTTTTAAGTTTTATCTTCTTTCTCTTTGAATGCTCTGCGAAGCATAACTATTCCCTAATTTCTCACTTTGTAAATTTCTGAAATCATAAATAAAGCTTGTGCTTATTTCTGGAAATCAACTTTGCTGTCAGACTTATTTACATAAACACTGTAAAAAACTATTCCTCTATCTTTTATGATCTATTACTATTGTTATCTGGTCTGAGTATATCGGCTGGAAACCAGGACTTACCCGTTTGAATCAGTTGTACTGAAAAGGGTAGACTTAGGTAGAACAACGCCACGTACTTGACAGGACCATCTTATACGTATTTGCTGATTTATTTTATCACTGTTTTCCGTTATGTTTTTAGAATTGCTATATCTTGTGCTTTGCTTTCTATTTTATATCATTTTGCTCTGTTTTGGTATCAGAGCCTTGAGGCTTGTTGAAGAAGATCTGTAGTCTTAGTTTCTAGGTGCAAAAGTCAGTAGATCTAAGGGTGTGTTTGTCGTTTGCTAGAGTGATGTAGGCTGTTGACCCGTTGGTCAGGCTGTGAGTCAAAACCTAGGATTTTCGACTATTCATTTTCTTTATCATGTCTGCAAGTAGTTCCAGACCTGTGATTGTGCCCGATGATATAAATAGTAGTACAGGACAATCTGTAGCCAATTTTGAGACAAACTGGGATGACAAAGATTTAATAAACTGGCAATTACCCAATATCCAACAAAATAACATCTATAAGAAAAAACTTCTAGATTTTAGAACTTTGTTGGGACAAAAGACTAAAGAGATTAATGTGAAATTCCAAAACAATACTTTTTCGACAAATCTTTTAAATAAAACAGTTTGACTCATTACAACAAAATTGGTTTTAATGACCTACACATTGGCAGTGTCCAAGTAGGTGTTAAACCCCTTTCAAAAATTGGTTTAAATAACTCTTTATTAATTGTTTTAAGAGTTAAAAGAATTACAGATTATAAAGAATCCATTCTTAGAATGACTGAAACTTCTTTAACTTATGGACCTATTTATTTCCAAGTTTACCCAAATTTTACCATTGCCTTAAATACAGATGAACATAAAGAAAAATGTTTAGTTATTGATATTCAAACTCATAATTATAAATTCCTTGAAAAATCCAGCCCATATAAGTTGGTTTATAAGGTCCATTATCGTGTTTTAACCTCTGGACTTATACCTAGTTATATACCCCCTTCTGTTCCAGCTGGACAAACTATTTGTTTCAATGCATCCCCTTCAGTTAATGTTCTTGTTCCTGTACCAGTCAAATGGGAAAACATTAAGTTTCCAAACGACTGGGTCAAAGAAAAAGTTGACCAACCCACATATAAACCACCTAGGAGGAACCTTCATGACTGTGTTACTGAGCAAGATGGAACCATTAGAATATCATTTAGAAGGGGTCTGTCTCTTAGAGATAGTGACAGTAATCATTCCAGGTCCTTTAACGACTTCCAGTCAGCTAGAAATTCCCTTTCTAGCTTATCTAGGCAAAATATTGCTAGACAAATACCCAGTCTAGCTCCCAGACAAACCAGACAAGCAACTAACCTTTCACCTGGCCCAAATTATGACCCATAAAATGACTCTAGTGAACCAGTTAACTTAGTACATAGAAGAAGAAGACCTAGGCCCAGACCAGAAGATCCTACACATGTGACCCATGTCAAAAAAACCCCAGAATAAATAGCCCAACCTATTCATTCTTATGACTAAGAACAAACCTCACATACTCCTTCCCAGGTCATGACAGAAATTTCTGAACCTGAACCCCCGGTCAGAACCATTAATGTTATAAGTAGTAGCAATTTTGATTTCCTTATAGCTGATTACTATTCTTCCCAAAACCAATCTTTAAGAGAAAAATATGAAAAGAATTATTCTGAAAATAAAATAAACCAGTTCCATAAAAGATGGATGGAATGCCTTAACCACATCGACCAAAACATTCCTTTCTTTGATTGGTATGTGAATAGAAAATTTTTTGAGCAAAACTGCTCTGTGATTAATCGGTAAAATCTTAGAACTTATAAAACAAAAAAGGGAGAAGAAAAACAATTACACCCTCCACCAAGAGATTTTGAAATTAATATGCCTAATGATGACAGTCCAGCTAGAGTAAATACGACAAAATGCACACCCTTCATTCTATTTGATGAACCTATGTCCCAAACTACACCTTCATCATCACACCAAATTGGATTGGTTATGAGACAAGGCAACTATACGAATTTCTATCTTAATTTTATTGGGGAACAATTAGAAAAAATTGACCTTAACCTTTCTCAAACCAGTATTTCACCCATTAAAGAAGTCATACCTCCACAAGTTTTTGTTCCGTACGAAACCCCTACCTCCTCTAATAAAGGAAAAGAAAAAATCATTAAATCTGAACCTTTATTATTTCTCGACCATACTGGTATTGAAAAATGTTTTGATAATATTATCGATGAAACAGAACTTCTTAAAGCCTTAGAAGAAAGACTAGGGAGACTACCAGGTGTTCATATCCAAACTATTGACAAAACTGTCCTATCTTCTGACTCTTCAGATAGCGATAGCGAAACTCCTAATTTCCAAGATTATATCCAAAGAATTACAACCAATGAAAAAACTGACAGCTATAACAAAACAAAGTATTTTCATAATACTAAACCGTATTATCCAAAACCTACTCCTCCGAATCTGCAATATGAAGAAACTGTCCCTTATAGAGCTTATACTGGAAATGCTTGCTATCAATTCAATATTGACGGTTTATCTGAATATCAAATTATTACAGTTTTAAGACAAATGCATACCATTGGTTATATATATATATATATATATATTAAAAAACAAAATATGACTCATTCTGATGCTGTAACGTCATTAACTACAAGTTTTGAGGGCCAACTATTTGGATGGTGGACTCATACCCTTAGTAGCCTTGCCAAAAGATCTATTATAAGACACACCAAAACTATAACTTTCACTCCTATCCAGACAAGTGATCCTACTGCTTTTGAATCAACTTCCACACAAACACAGACTACTACTACTACCTATGAACCAGATGGCATAGATGTGTTATATTATACAATTTTAATGCACTTCGTAGGAAACCCTAACATTAACCAAGGAAAAGCATTTTCCAAAATTCAAAATTTAAAGTGCAAAAAATTGAGTGATTTTAAATGGTATAAAGATATTTTCTTAACTAGGATTTTTCAAAGACCTGACAATGCTAATTCATATTGGAAAGAAAAGTTCATTTCAGGCCTTCCAAAATTATTCTCTAATAAGGTCAGAGATGAGATGGTAAGACAAATGGGTTGGTCGGAATGGTCCCAAATTGACTTAAATACTTGGACTTATGGCGAAATTATTACTGCCATTAACGTTGTAGCACTTCAATTATGTAATGACCTTAGACTTAAGATAAACAACAAAATCTAACAACTAGAAAAGAACTAGGTTCTTGGTGTGAACAATTTGGTTTTGATAAATTACCTTCCCATAAAATAAAAACTAAAAAACATCCTAAAATTAATTATATCTGGGCAAAACGTTATCCTTATAGGATAGACAAAGATCATAAAGCTAACAAAAAAGGAGAAACCATATGGTCCCCTAAAAAATCTAGGAAATTCTCCCTTAAAAAGAATACTAAAAAGAATACTTATTACAAAAAGACAAACAAATGTTTTAAATGTGGCAAAGAATGACATTATGCTAATAAATGTCCTGACCAAAAGAAAAAAATTAACAGCTTAGACTTAGACGCCCAAGTTAAAGAAAAATCTTACAAGCCCTATATATGGATTCTGATCATTCTTCATCTTCATCATCTAATAATGAAATCTTAATAATCAATGAGTCGTCCTCAGATTCGGAAACTTCTTCGTCATCCTCTGGATCTGAACCAGGAACCCAACCTTGTTTTTGCAAAGAAATAAATGTCCTCGACAAACAAGATTATTCATTAATGATTAGCATGATTGAGAGTATTGAAGATTCTATTCAAAAAGCCCAATATATCAGACAATTACAACAAAAAATTACTAGTGAACCAATTTCTAGTGACAACAATAATGACCTCTCTAATGAAACAAAACCTTTTAAAAATGCCCCTTTTGAAACCCCTGATTTTAAACAAAATGTTTTAGGGAAGTTCCAAGCTAAATCTTGAAAGGTGACAATCTCTGATTTACAAAAAGAAATTACTAACATTAAAGGAGAAACAAAAAATTACTAGTGAACCAATTTCTAGTGACAACAATAATGACCTCTCTAATGAAACAAAACCTTTTAAAAATGCCCCTTTTGAAACCCCTGATTTTAAACAAAATGTTTTAGGGAAGTTCCAAGCTAAATCTAGAAAGGTGACAATCTCTGATTTACAAAAAGAAATTACTAACATTAAAGAGAAATAAAAACATTAAAAACCCAGATCAGGATCTACAAATCAAAGGAAGTTTAGAAAAACATTTTTCTAAAAAATCTCTTGAAAAACAGCCGAGCTTTAACAGCTCTGACTAATCTGATAAAGAGCAGGATATTGACCAAAATCTTTTAAGTATAGACCAAATTAATACTATCCAAGAAGTCAGGATACAGAAATGGTTTGTTGAAATTGACATCAGAATTGCCTCTAATTACAATATTAGGGCTACTACTCTTATTGACACAGGTGCCGACTTAAATTGTATTGTTGAATCTCTTGTTCCTACCAAAAACTTGGATTCTACCACGGAAACTTTATATGGTGCTAACAAAATTAAATTAGACATCAAGTATAAACTCGCTAATGCCAAAGTTTGCAATAATGGAGTTTGTTATAACAATGATTTTTTTGTAGTCAAAACTCTTTCACAAAATGTAATTTTAGGTTTACCTTTTCTATACCTAATTTCTCCATTCAAAGTCGTTGCTGAAGGAATTGTTATAGAATATCTAGGAAAAGAAATTACATTCCCTTTTATTTTCCCCATTCTAGTAATAGACTTAAATGTCTTAAGAAACAATAATATTTGTACAGAAAACCCTAAAGTTATTGACAACTGCATTGCCACATTGACTAGAAAACAAAACCAATTAAACTTTCTAAAAGATGATTTAGGTTTCCAAAGACAAGAAAACAAATTAAAAGAACCGCTTCTTCAAGAAAAAATAAATAATTTTAAAGAAAAATTAGAAAAGGAAGTTTGTTCTTCCATACCAAATGCTTTTTGGGATAGAAAAAGACATATTGTTACCCTTCCCTATACCAAGGATTTTAATGAAAAGGGAATCCCTACCAAAGCTGGACCTATTCAAATGTCTGCCAATCTAATTGATTATTGCAAAAAAGAAATACAAGATTTGATTGAGAAAAAATTAATTAGACCTTCTAAATCCCATTGGAGTTGTCCTGTTTTTTATGTTTAGAAAAACACAGAAATAGAAAGAGGTGTTCCTAGGCTCGTTATTAACTATAAGTCTTTAAACGATGCTTTGCAATGGATTAGGTATCCCATGCCTAATAAATCAGATTTATTAAAAAGACTTTATGATTCCACTAATTTGTCAAAATTTGATATGAAATCAGGATTCTGGCAAATCTAGACGGCTGAAAAGGGTTGTTATAAAACAGCTTTTACAGTTCCTTTTGGACAATATGAATGAAATGTTATGCCATTTGGTCTCAAAAATGCTCATAGTGAATTTCAATATATTATGAATAATATATTCAATCCTTATTCAGAATTTTCAATTGTTTACATAGATGATGTGTTGATATTTTCAAAAAATATTGACCAGCATTGAAAATATTTAGAAACATTTTTTAAAACAGTTAAACATCACGGGCTAGTAATTTCAGCCCCAAAAATTAATCTTTTCCAGACCAACATTAGATTTTTAGGGCATAATATCAAAAGAGGAACAATCATTCCTTTCCAAAGGAGTTTAGATTTTGTTGACAAATTTGCAGATGAAATAAAAGACAAAAAGCAACTAAAAAGATTTTTAGGATGTTTAAATTACATTTCCAATTTTTACAAAGAACTCAGTATTATTTGTAAACCTTTTTTCCAGAGACTAAAAACAAATCCTCATCCTTGGACCATTGAACATACTAAAGCCGTCTAACATGTAAAAAATTATGTTAAAAAACTACCATGTATGACGATTTGCCACCCTACTGCCCCAAAAACTGTTGAAACGGATGCTTCAGATATAGGATATGGTGGTATTTTAAAACAAAATATTAATAACAAGGAATGTCTTATTAGGTATGTTTCAGGATCCTAGAACGATACCCAAAAGAAATATTCGATTGTCAAAAAAGAAATATTAGCAATTGTTTTGAAAATTCAAAAGTTACAAGATGATTTGATAAATCAAAAATTTGTTTTATTAACCACATTGACCAAAACATTCATTTCTTTGATTGGTATGTGAATACGAAATTTTTTGAGCAGAACTGCTCTGTGATTAATCGGCAAAATCTTAGAACTTATAAAACAAAAAAGGGAGAAGAAAAGCAATTACACCCTCCTCCAAGAGATTTTGAAATTAATATGCCTAATGATGACACTTCAGCTGGAGTAAATATGACAAAATGCACACCCTTCATTCTATTTGATGAACCTATGTCCCAAACTACACCTTCATCATCACACCAAATTGGATTAGTTATGAGACAATGCAACTATACGAATTTCTTTATTAATTCAATTGGTGAACAATTTGAAAAAATTGACCTTAACCTCTCTCAAACCAGTATTTCACCCATTAAAGAAGTCATACCTCCACATGTCTTTCTTCTAAGGCTTTAAGAAGTTCTGTTTCATCGATAATATTATCAAAACATTTTTCAATACCAGTATGGTCGGGAAATAATAAAGGTTCGAATTTAATGATATTTTCTTTTCCTTTATTAGAGGAGGTAGAGGTTTCGTATATATATTACTATTATTATATAATAAAAATATAACTGTATATATTTTATTAATATAATATATACATATAATAATAATATATAATATATACAAAATATTATTAATTATTAATATATTACATTATAAACTATATAAATATATAATATTTGATCTTATATATATATATATAATATTATATTGTATATAATATTATATATATTATTACATATATATTAATAAATTATTATTATATATAAGCGTAATATTATATATATTATAGAATATTAATCTACTAATTATGTAAATATTATAGTAATATATATTATATGTTAATATTCTATAATATTATATGTTATAATATATATATAATATTGTATGAATACTTTTAGTTCTAGTTGGAAATAAATTATTCTGGAATGTATATATATACATATATATAAGAGGGGCACTTTAGTCATTTGAAAATTTTATCTCGTCTTGTCATAACCATATCAAACGTATAACAGTACAATTAATAGTTTAAAAAAATGTTTTTTTATATAAAAAAATGAAAAAAAAATTGAAAAAAAAAACAAAAATTAAGTATTTTGTATTTTTCAAATCTTTCACTTTTAATATTGGTTTCGTTTTTTGTTTTTGTTTTTCGAAAATAAAATGAAAAACTGTTAACGAACGTGTTTTCGAAATCGTTTTTAAAAAATAAAAACGAAAACAGAATGAAAAACAACTGCAGGACGGAACCTTAGAGTTTATTTAGTTGTATTTTTAAAAAATCTTTAAAAAATCTATTAAAAATAGATGTTTCTTTTAAAAAATAATAATAATAATTATTTGACTCGTAATCATTTAAAAAATATATATATATATATATTTAGAGAGTCCCTCATGCAAGGAGGTTAAAAGTTTAAACACCTAATAGTATTATCTAATCATATAATTTGAAAAAAAAAACAGCATCAATTTATAAGAGTCTAATTTTACTCATCCATCCGGATGGATATTACTTTCTCCGATATGGATGATATGAAAGGATAAATTTATCTAAATATTATTTTTTTTTTAAATAAATTTGTTCCCTCTAAACATATATTATCTATATAAGGGTAACGCTCATCCACCGTAAATAACGGAGGTGAACACCTTTTGAGGCATTAGAACCAGATTGATAAGCCAGACACTGCAAGCTGGTCCACACGCGTCGCTTTTAATAACCCCGTGGTCGTCTCCACAAACAAAATAAAAAATTCCATAGCTCTCTCTACTCTTGTTCAAATTAAAAGCAACCATGTGGGTGCAGATTCTCTGCGGTCTCATCATTTACAAATGCTTTAGGCTATTTTTCTACGATGACGATGTTATGGACCTCGAAACCTCCGATTCTAATGCTATTTTCTCTGTTGCCAACAGGTTCTTGTTTTCTTCTTCTTTAATCGATCACAATTTTAAGCTTAATTTTACAAATTGAACGTCTAAGTGTATTTAATTATCGAATCTGTAGACTTGAAAAGCTTTATGGAGGAAAGGCATACGTGGGGCTTCGGATTCCTGATCCTGATACGGGTTCGCGAGAGAATATTGATATAGTTCTTGTCACTAAAGGGTAATTGTTTCAGTTTTTTTAATTCTAGTTATTTGTTTCTTGCCGATTAAATAGTATAGTAGAATTGTTCATTGTTCAGCTCAGTAGCCTTAATGCATTACAGGGAAGGAGTGGTGGTTTCTGTTAAGAATTTCTCAGGATTTGTATCTGTTAACGGTGACGGCAGCTGGGTTTCTGAATCTGAGGGTAGACACAAAGTGGAGGTCCATCCTGATCCCGTAAGTTGTTCAAATGGTTGCTTTCGTTGTTTAATCCAGAATTTCACATTTTTTTTAAAAGGTTTTTTTCTATTGCTTTTTCTTGATCGGGTTATATCACTGTTCCAAGTAGTTTTGTGGAAGATTAATAAAATAATTATTACTAAGGGGAATGAATATGTACTGATTTCCTGTTCGTCATGTCATTTGATCCTTAATTGTTTCTATAATTTTCTATGTTTCAGGTTGAAGAAGCTAAAAAACGAGCTTCAATTCTCGAATCATATCTTGAACAAAGGGGAGTTGCTCTGCCAGAAGGATATATTTCTTACAAAGTGATGATTCCTAATCCTAAATTTCGGTATGCCTTTACATCTTTATAATGATGTCCCCTGGAACTGGGGAGCCCTGATATTAATCTGTTCTTACTTTAACTGATGAATGCAAAGGAGGTCTCTAGCACAGGATTTATGCTTTGTGATTTGGGAAGAATATGCTATTTTATGCCTATGTTTGGGAGCAATCTAAGCAAGACTCATTTGTAGAGGGATGAAATTTTCTTAGTAATACAATTAACCTGAAGATATTGTTCTGCAACAAATTGTACACATGTAAAAATCAGGATTTTTCTTGTTGCTGGTATGTAGTACTTGCACGGTGAAAGTTGCATAAATTTGGATTCTAATGAACTAGATATGTACTACACTGCCCTTTAATTTTTAGGGTGAACTACTAGTTGTGTTATAGTTCAGTCTCAATGCATTTGTCTATAGCTTGCTAATATGACTTATAAAACTTGGTTTTATTTTTGTAGTGCCATCTATTCAAACTTCATTCCTCCTGAGGTGATTACATATGACCAATGGGTACAACTGAAATCTGAACATAAAACTACGGTTTCTGGTTGGATCAAGGGTGCCTTTCGTGGTGGCAAAAAAGAGATGCAGGAATCCATAAATCAGCAACTCAATTTCATTCTCAGCACAGCTCCAATCTGGGACAGGTTTGTTTCTACCCGTGCCTTCAAATGCTGGTAGTTGTTTTATCTGTATATTATTGTATGTTATTTGCATTAAGTAAAACTGTTTTGATCAATAATATGGATCGAGTTTAAGATGTCCTAGTTTTCTAGATATTGAAACCTGCCATTGTATCTTTTGCATAAGGTGTGTTGTCTGATTACTTGATATATGTTAATGATGATGGTAGTTATTAGAGAGTAGAGGCTTTAAGCTTTTAAATGTAAGTGGTGATGAAAATCAGTTTGAGGAGAGATACTAGTTGTTATGAAGACATTATTATACAATTATTATTCTCGTTCTCTAATTCTGTAGTGAAAGACAATGATGATCTAATGTTGATAATTGATTTGGGTACAGCTTGAGTTGCAGAAAATGGTGCTAGTGTTAGAAACCTTGATTAAGATTGAGGGGTTATGATGATGTGGACAATTTATTTTTTGCTTTCTGTAGCAGATATTTAGTTCATTTGTTGCATGTTTGATTGAGTCATTTGCCACCAGAAAACTACTTTCCATGCCCTCTACTTAAGAAAATATATATTAATAATATGTCTCTACTGTAAACTACTAAAAAGAACTAAACATAATAATTAAAAGGACAACATTACATTCTACATCCATATACATACAACTACTATCACACCCAAATTTTTTTTTTTTTTTTGTGCACCTGGAATTAATCGAAATTTTATTTATTAGAGTAAAGGTCATCAATATTTCAGAAATTCCTGTACTATTTTTTGGACACGCATCAAAGTTGCCTCTTTAATAAGCTTTTTAACTTTGTGGCACAAATATCTTTGTGCGCATGCCTCATGTCTCTCTCTCTCTCTCTTATAGTGTGTGGTTACAAAGTATAGATTTTTTTTTTGTTTATTGTTTACAAAATGTTTCTTCAAATATCAACACAAGATTGCCCAGTTTATCTCATTATTGCTCAGTGATAAAATTAGAATGCCAGAGTCTGGCTCCTTTTTTTCTTCCTTTTCTCCTGACTGCTGAAACCTTAAACTGATTGATTAACTGAAAAAAATTCTGATTAAAAATACAATACGCTTCTCTTGAAAACCTGTCAGTTCTTTGACTGAAATTTATCTTGGTTGTTCTGGAAATTGTAGAGTATTGGACTATATATAAAAAAAAACGGTAATTGACTGATTTGTCTTCGTTGTGCTGCAAACAGGGAACTAGTATTACGAGTTCTGGCATTCTGCTGCTAATTGTTATTTGACTTATTTCAGTTACAAAAATTGTTATTAGGTGTGCAAATCAAATTTTTGGGTGTAGAACAAAATTCATCAGAATAAATCAATAATATATATTTAATTATGGTTTTGACTTATAGAGGCTGTAGAGTAAAATTTTATTTTATTTTTAAACTTAATAGATGGGTGTATTGAGTAAACGGGGCTGGAAAGTAAGTTTCACGGTAGCATTAACCTCTCTCAGCATGTTTGCATATGAAAATGTTTCTTTCTTCCTTCATGTTTAAAATAGGCCAAAATAAAAGTGTAACTTGAGTAAGACATGGTTGTAATCCTTAAATCACATGTTGTTACTTAGCTCTTGAATGTAAAGCTGCACTAGGCATATCATTGGTTTTACTTTCTGAATTTTAACTCTGTTTCTTTTTTTATTTTTTTTTATTTTTTTTATAGCAAATTTCATTTCTGTTTCAATTTTGTTAAAATGTTATTTGTGCTTCTGTATAAAGTCTCCGCTCTAGGATTAAACTGCAAAATAGGTATTCTGTTTAGTCAACTGGATCCTTTAGAGTGTGCTTCTGAATGCTCTGCTCTCTTGATTTGTGTTAGGCTACAGTTTGGCATCAGTACCTTGAACAACCATGAATCTAGCACCTTGAGGGCTCCTTTCACCTTATGACTACCTTATGTTGATTGAATCCGAGCTAAGTGCAGATTGGTTGGGTGTGAACAGCCCTTTCAAGCCTTAGGCTAGGGCTTGTGCTTGGTCCTGGTCTTGGACTTGAGCTGGCCATTTACAGTCCCATTACTCCAAGTTTTTAGCCATAGATAATATAATGGTCTTAGACAATTGGTTTTCTTTGAGTGACTTCTTAGTGGCTTTATTTTATGTGTAGATTGTTGTCACTTCATGAAAATGAAACAAGGTTCTCTACTTGTTTGCAGGTTGGAGCTTAAAGGTAATAAATTTGTCCTAGGTGAATTTCTAGAATTTAAAGGGAAGCAAGAAGATACCCAGATTTTGAGATATATCAAAAGATCAAAAGTAAGTCATCTGATCGTCCAGAAGACAAGTATGTTTGGATTAGGTAATTTCTGAAGCATTTACGGCTTTTTGTTTTTCTGATTTTTCTATTTGATTAATGAAAGTACCATGGTTAAAAATTGGAAGTTTGGGTGCTGCAGATTATAAATTTCATTCATTATACCATTTTATTGGCATATATATTTTGATTAATTGCCATTTTTTGGATGTGCCTTAGCTTGTATAAACGTAAACTATAATTTATAAGTCTGCTATTCCAATTTGTAAATATAGTTACGAAGGTTGATTGTATCTGTGTCATGTCATTGCTACCATAGAGGTCTTCAACTGATTGGGGGAGTGCATGAGATTTTTGTCACACGTGTCATGATTTCTTAGCCACTTGGAATATAGGATGGGTGACGAGTTTTTCCAACAGTGGATAATGATTTAGCATGCGAAGTTGCTATTATAACAATTTGCATAAATTACACATTGTCCCTTGAAACACACGCTCAAGCATCAATTCTCCCATGGACTTATGGTTAGAACAACTTCTACCCTATTTCTTTGACCATGTATGTCCCTTTTATTGCTAGTTTTCTTTAATCTAACGGAATTTTGTTACAATTTTAAGGAATGTAATAAATTAAAAAATAAACTTCTTTGTAACAATAATCGTCAAAATTTCATTACTTAAGTTACCAATTCAAACTTGTAGCACAAAATTGTTGAGGAAGTCACACCGTAGGAATGTTCTAGAAAACAATTGAAATGACCATTGGTTCAAATTCTGTATTATTTTGAGAGTTGGAGAGTTCATATGGCTATATCTAGTTTGTATAAACTAGAGAAAATATGACTTTCATTTCGTACGGTACGGTTAATAATCTCTCTTCTTCATTCTTTATTGCAAAGTTTTCATTATTCTTAATGCAAAATATAGGGAGGCATAATGTCTATCAGAATTATGAGGAATAAATTGACCCTCAAATTATCTTTTCATTTGGCGTTGTTGTATGTCTCCATTTTCATCCTTAATAAAAAAAATATTTACCCAATAAATGAGAGAACAATCGACACTGGGTTAAAATTCAAGGGTTTAAGTTTAATTTCTAAGACATTTGGTTGGCTAAGACAAACATGAATTTTACATCTGGATCCTGTTAGCGAAGAGACTTTCAGGATGTCAAGGTAATCCATATACTATAATATGGAGGAATTTTTTTTTAAGAATTCTCATAATAAGTGATGGAGAAATATGAAATAATATATTTTAGATATATATACCCTTATTAAATTAAGGTTTTAATGAGCAATTTCCTCTTATTTATGATTTTATTAGGATTTGATTTCTTTCCTATTCAAGTGGTAGTTTCCAATTGAATAAGTTTAGGTGCCTATACATAAGTTTTTCTATGTATTTGTTTTATAGACTATGATTTGATAAAATAAAGTGATTAAGTTCTCTTCCCTTTCCTCTAATTCTCTATCTATTATTACTTGTGTTGATTATATCAAAGATCGAACTTCATTCCAAATTGCTTTTGCTTAATTTCTCAAAACATCACACATTATGCCATCATGCTGCCTCCTATTTCGCCTAGGTGGCAGTCATCAACCCTCTTCCATTTCCAAACTCTTTTGGAAAAACCACCCAACACATAATGCCAGCCCAGATAATGTTTCTATTTTGCCTTTTCCTTTTCTAATAAGACTAATATTGCAATTCATTGTTCACGGCAATTGCAGCCCCTTCAAGACTCCAAGTTTTGTATTCGTTCCGTGACTATCGAAGCGAAGGTGCTTCAACTTCTGAGTGGAATGAAGTAACAGTAAGATCAGGTACTGAAGTTCTATTTCAGCCGGGGAATTCTAACAAAGTACGCAAGTTCAAGCTATCTTCAATTCTCTCCATGTCACTGAGTGCGTAAAAGTTGTACCGGACCAAATTACATTACTACGGCATCGGGAAAGGTAATGACCATTATATCTTCTTTGAACTCCAAATCCTTGGTAATTACATCTGTGGTGGCTGTTTATGCAGCTATTTTGTATATATTAGATTTCGAGATTGAATGAATGATTTAGATCAATTTACATAAAACAAATCCATATCGCAGCTGAGGGAAAATTTTTGAAACTTGTATCCTCGGATGTTTCTAAGAGCCTTAAGAATTTTGTATATATATATATATATATATATATATATGGGTGTAGATGGTGCCACCCAGAAAACTTGTTTGTTCACCCATATTTTATTAAAGTTTTATATTACAAAAATAATCCTATGCTAAATTACTAATTAGTCATTTTATCTTCACCCATTTTCCTACCTTTTGGAGAAAAGAAACTGGTTTTTCCAGCATACAAGGCAGCATGAAAGAAACAATTATCAGTAATAAAATGACAAGAGTCTACATGGTGTAGTGGTGTCAAAATAGGCCGGTTCGGCCAGGCACAACCTATTAGAGAGACAGGTCGGGTTGGATTTTTTTTTTAAGGTGGGCACATGGCTTGTGCGAGGGTATGTCAGGCTGTGCTCAGGCCAGGCCTGTGGGGGGTTAGCCCGTTAAGACCTTAACGGGCCTGGCTTAACGGGTTTTGATTTTTTTTTTAATATTTGAATATTTTATTTATATAATATTATTTTTTATACATTGTAATATTTTTTATAATTATTAATGTAAAAGTTTTAATATGAAATATTACATTTTTCATTTCATAAAACACTTAATAAGTTTTCGATAAATAATATTTTTATTAAATTTGTAGTGAATAGTATAAATTATAAATTATGATTTTCGTTAAATCTTACCAAGAAATGTAATTTTTAAAAGTTTTGAGCATTTTTTTTTATCTCAAACTACTCTTCGATAATTATAAATGCCATTCTGCAGTTCAAATTTTAAATTTCAAACTTAATTTTTTTTTTTTTTGAAAATTTGAATTCAGGTGGGCTGAATAGGCCTGGACACAAGCCGACCTGTTAGGGCTCTCTAGAATTTAAATTTTCAATTTTTTTTTGGATCTACAGGCATGGCGTGCCGTGTCAGGCCGACCAACAGGCTGCACCACCCGGGGTAAGCATGGCATGCCATCTTATTAGGTTTGGGCTCGCTCTGTTATACTGGTGTGTCGGACCAGCCTGGGCATGCGACTGAAACAGGTCATGCTGGGTGGCACGTTAGGGACTGGCTCGTTTTGCCAACACTAACAAGGTGCATGCAATGTGAAAATATCATTATTAAATATAAAATTTGTTGATCGCCTGATGTGGTTTGGTGGCAAATAACATTTATTCTGGTTTTCAATATTTCTAATTTGAGTAGTTGAGGTAATGTCTAAAAAAATATTATAAAATTTCAAACCGTACCTAGAAAGGAGGAAGAATGAAAGAAAATATTTTTCTTTTGTATAGGTAGAAATGTAGAATATCTTTTTATGAAATAAAATTGTAACAATTTCATGTTGCATTATGGTTTCTTTTTCTTGAATTTGAGACATTTTTTTCATGTAAATTCATAAGCACTAATTTGATCTTCTTTGATATTGCCTCAGATATAGAAAAAATTAAGAGTCAAATTGATTTAAATACTTTGTTTTTAATATTATAATAATTCAGAATTTCAAGAGGGGAATAAATTTGAATCGATAACCTCATGAAGTAGTGTGAGAGGTGAACATGTCTTAACTTTTAAATAAATTGTTAAATCACTAAAGCAAGTATTTAGAATGTCTTTTTCTTTTGGAATTAAATTGACCACTGCATATGAAAAAGGAAAAGATAAAAAAAAAAAAAAAAAACTCAAAGAAGCTTTACAGCAAGTATTTAGAATAAATTGTTAAATCACTAAAGCAAGTATTTAGAATGTCTTTTTCTTTTGGAATTAAATTGACCACTGCATATGAAAAAGGAAAAGATAAAAAAAAAAAAATAGTGCTGTAAAGCTTCTTTGAGTTTTTTTTTTTTTTTTTTATCTTGTTTCATATTTGTATTTTTTTTTTAACGTAAGTTCAAATTTGTAATTGAGAATTGTTAATTTAGAATATCTAATTATATAACTCTTTTAAAAACATCAACCGCCAATAATATATTCTATTTTCAAATAAGAGCAAACTCATTCTTAATAAATTTTATATAAAAAAAATCTGAGTAGACATAATCATAAAAAAACAATCATACAAATATTAACGATTGATAACAAAAGAAAATTAACTAAAAAATAATATAAATAGCTCTCCATCGACTATGTAATTAAGATAGAGGTTTTTTTTTACCTCGACAGTAACAAAACAATTCCGAAACAAATCAAACGAATTTCAATTATATTAATTTAAAATAATAAAAGATAAAAATCACTACTTAACAATATCTATATGCCATAATCAAAGTCGTATATAAGTATGACTCCATGTAATTAAGATCAATATCAATCTACCCACTTTAGATATAGGTTTTGTTTAACAACTAGATACGGTTGTTATGTTCTATCTTAATTAACTTTAAATTAATTTTAGATTTATTTTTTATACTCATTGTCATACTTTAATATAGATATATAAACATTAATATTATTGTCGGTTTGCTATATTTATTTTAAAAGAAAATTTATAATATTTTGTCTAATTAAAAAAAAAACTAATAATTTTTTGACTAATTATTAAAAAAAAAATAGGTGCATAATTGTCTTTACAATGCAAAATATAATAAATTTATATTATAAAAAAAATAAATCACGTATATAATCATGAATGTTTTTGTCAAGTTTAGTTAACGATGATTTTGTTTTTTATTCATTTAAAAAAATATTTTATTGATATGATAAATATATATAATTTTACTAAAACAGATTATATATTCTATTTAAAAGTCAATAAAAGTTTATTAATGTGGATGAAAGTCTTCTGAAATGAAAATCTTTTAAAATGAAAGTTTTTCATAATTCTGTAAAGTCTATAAAATTCCATGAAATCTATAAAAATCATCCATTTAAAAAAGTCTTTTTAAATCTTAATTGAACACACTTCCTATAAACTTTTTCCGACAACCTCGTGATGCAGGTGTGAGAGGTTATACCACCGGATCAACCTCATCATATCATAACAAAAACAATTATGTTTTCTTATAAGAATAATATCGGGCGGTCCAATTTAATCTTTAGTGATGTGGCATGTGCACTGTTATTTTTATTATTATTAACTATTATAATATTTCGAGATTGGGAGATATTCTCAAACCCTCAATCTCTTGGATGTAAGTGTGAAAGGCTTACCAGTAAGTCAACTTCATTTTGTCATGACCCATGTGCACTCTTATTACTCATAAGATGATTTGGTGGATAATGTGTTAATTAAAACTCATATGTGAAGGTATACATTTGGACAATATATAATTACTCTTTTAAAAAAAAATGAGTTTCAAATTCAAAAAAGTAGTAATATCAAAAAATAAATTCTAAAAAATAGTTATTATAAACATCATTTTTGTTTTCTTCCTGTATATTTTAAATAGCATTTTTGGAAGCGTTTTTATATATTAATGAAATATTATTATATTTTTTATATTACATTTTTATATATAATAATACATAATATATGACATTATATCCTATGTAAATATATAATATTTGATATTATATATATATATATTATATATAATATTTTATTATTATATCGAACATAATTATAAAATATTATATATTATAATATATAATATTTTATATAATATTTATATATAGTAATATATAAACTATATTATAATATTATATATATATGATATATTAATATTATATGATATATTATTAATATTATATATATATATATGATATATATTATATATTATATATTAATATTCTATAATATATTATAATATATATATATATATATGTAATTATAATTATAATATATATATATATATATATAAGAGGGGCACTTTGGTAATTTAAAAATTTTGTTCCGTCTTGTTCTAGTTATATCAAACGTATAACAGTACAATTAATAGTTTAAGATTTATTTTAATATAAAAAAAAGTGAAAAACAAAATAAAAAACAAAAACGAAAAACGAAAAACAAGTATTTTGTGTTTTTCAAATCTTTCACTTTTAACACTGGTTTTTTTTCGAAAATTAAATAAAAAACGGTTAACGAACGCGTTTTCGAAATCGTTTTTGAAAAATAAAAACGAAAACGGACTGAAAAACAGCTGCAGGACGGGGCCTTATATTTCCTTAATAGTCTTAGAATTAGAACTTTTTTTTTTACAAAATAAATTAATTCTTATTTAATCAGATTTGTTTGGGTTTATGTTGGTCAGGTCTATTATTTATTATTTTATTTCTGTATTTTGTGTGTGTTTTATAATTTAATAGTTTTAAATTTGAGGAAATTACAAGAAATGATCAAAAAGTTTATTGATTTATTATTTTTAGTCAAAAAATTATTTTTTGTTATAGTTAGCATATTTAGCCTTGAAGTGACAAGCATGCCCTTACTTTTGTCTTTTTTCCACCCAAATTTTTCCCCCAAAAATTTTGAGCTCTTATTTCTGAAACCCTCCATTTTTGTCTCAAATTAAATATTCTCTCTCTCACTCTCTCTCTCCCTCTCCCTCTCCCTCTCTCTTCCTTCACAAAATTTCTGCTCACGAATTTCTGATCACAAAAATTCTGCTTGTTCACTTCATCCACTTCGTTCTACTCTGGATCGTCCACTTTGGTCTGCTCGTTGAACATTTCTGCTCGTCCACTACCAGTGCAAATTTTGGCTCGTTCTTTATTCTCTATGTGGGTCTTTCTCTCTCTCTTCGTTCAACGTAGGAAATCTGCGCCCATGATATCCAGCTCGTTGAAATCAAGTATTCCAGTTCGTTTTGCTCGTTAAACTTTTTTGCTCATGTAAATTGCTAGTCACCACTGCTAATTTCTGGTCGTTCAACAGATCTCCTTCATTCTTTGATCCGAAAACCCATAAATTTTTTGGTCTCAGAATACATCTCTCTCTTGTGAAGTAGATCCGGAGCCAAACAACGTTCTTCAAAGGTATGTATCCCTTTCCCACTTGTTTTTTACAAGGATCATTATGTTTGATATGAAGAATAAGATATCGGTTTTAATTTAGAGTGAAACCCAGCTACTATGATATTTTGTTCCCATAATTATTACATGCCAGTTTATATTAAAGTTACATGCCAGTTGATAATGAAGTTACATGCTAGTGTATTTGTAAGTTACATGTTAGTTGGAAATTTTGATTTAAAATGAAACCCAGCTACTGTAATTTTATGTACCCATGTTACAGGTAGTTTCTTTCTAAGTTACTTGTCATTTTGTTACTTTTGAAGTTACATGCCATCAATTATTGTTTTGTTACATGCCAGTTCATTCTAAACTTATATGCTGGTTATTTTAAATTTTACATGTCATTTCCTAGCCACTTTAAATGTTTCAAGTCAAATACTTTACATGCAGGAATGTGAGTGTAAATAAATTGGTCATTTATCATGGTGGAACTTGGGTGACCAATTGTTACGAGGGTGGTATGACAAAGTGGGTCCATGTTTCTATCGGTTTGACTTATGATAGCTTGGTGAAGTTGGTACAAGATGTTGCCAAAGTTGATGCTGATAGGTACACCATTGAATTATGCTCGTTGGTCTTTACGAATAACAGTGCTGATATGAGTACAAGATGTTGCCAGAAATTGTACGATTTGTAAAAAATCTGGTCACAATCGACAGAATTGTAAGAATACTCAACCATGTCAGTCTCCTCAACCATGCCCATCTACATCATCTGCAACATTTGCAACATCGAAGCGACCACGTAGACCTTACAGGTGCAAGAACTATGGAGAAGAAGGCCACAATTCACAGAAATGCTCATTGGCACCGGAAGTTGGTGGTACAACGTATGTTTTACCGTATTAGTAATGATGTTTTCATTCTTATATGTATTGGTGAAATACTATATTTTGTATTATATACTTTATTAAGTTAGATTCCATTATTGAATGAATTTATTTTGAAGACCAAATCCAGTATTGAATAAATTTACATGTAGTTCGATCAGTATTGTTACATGTCTGAAGTTACATGCTAGTATAATTTGAAGTTACATGCTAGTTGAAAATGAAGGTACATGCCGGAAGTTACATGCCAATATAATTTGAAGTTACATGTCATTTGCACATGACTTTTATAGTTGAAAGACACCGATTACAAAATAAAATTCTAGTATTCTTACATGCCAAAAGTTACATGCTAGTATAATTTGAAGTTACATGCTAGTTGAAAATAAAGTTACATGCCAGTTGAACATGACTTACAAAGTTAATACTGAATTTACATGCTACAAGTTACATGCCAGTTAATACTGAAATTACGTACTAGTTAATAATGAAGTTACATACCAGTTCATTTAATCACCATATTCGGAAGAGTGTTTTCATACACAATTTCAGTAGTGTTACATGCTAGAAGTTATATGACAGTTGATACTGAAGTTGCATATTAGTTAATAATGAAGTTACATGCCCGTTCATTTAATCAACATATTTGGAATACCGATTTCATTAACTATTTCAGTAATGTTACATGCTAGAAGTTACATGTCAGTTGATACTGAAGTTACATGCCATCGTATTTAATCAACTCATTATAAAAAGTATTTTCATACACAATTCCAGTAATGTTACATGTTAGAAGTTACATGTCAGTTGATACTGATGTTATATGTTAGTTAAAAATGAAGTTACATGCTAGCTCATTTAATCACCATAATTAAAAAACTGATTTGATACACTTCAAAGAACAAAATTCGAGTATCGTTCATTTCATACACTTCAAAAACAACGATGATGCATTTTTTGACTTGCTTTTGCTTTGAAACTATATTGTTTAACAAGTGTAACTTTTGGTCATTTTTTGCCATAGCAAGTTTTTTATCGGTTGAAGATCATTGCAAGTTGATGACAAACCATGTTCATTCAATTATAACATACTCAACATTCATTATAAAAGGAAGAAAAATAACAAATAGATAAATAGAGTACTTCTTCATTGATTTGGGATGCAATAACAAGTCAACAGTTACATTGTACTACATAATAATTATCAATTTGTTGGTACACAATTTTAAAAGAAATATCAAGTGTCATATCTTTTCTAGAAAAGGGTATGGTTCTTTACCCCATCCCCATTTACAGTTTTAAAACAACAAACATGCCGCATGAAACATCACAACTTGCATTGCCTTTTTGAGGTGGACACTTCTTCTTCAAGCCCTATCATGCCACATGAAACATCTTTTGGGAGCTTGGGAGGTATGTCATTCTGATCGAAATATCCAGACTTCTACAATATGGTTGGAAGGTATCACTTAGAATATAGTTCTTTACCGTCACAAGATCAATCAGAATTGCAGTTACCAAATAATTACCAACCATACAAGTAAAATGATTAATAGAAAAAGCTTAACATCATGAATGACATAATAAGGTTTCAAGAATATGTCAGACATCACCCCAAATTGACTAAACAAAATTCTCTTTGTGTGGTTCACCTCATATATATATATATATATATATATATATATATATATATATATATATGTGTGTGTGTGCTTTAGTTATATATGCTTCAGTTTCTGATAACCATTGCATTTGGATTCCAAGTACCAAAATATTCCACGGCAGCTCAGACCCCATTGGAGGTTGGACCATAATAATCATCTTCAAATAATTTAACACCATTCAAACACATTTCAAACTCGTCCTTGCTAATTAATTTTCTTATATGAATATTGGATTAATTAACATTCTAATTTGATCTCTTTGTTATCCTTCCAGCTAACCTCAAAATTTCAAAAGCATCATGTTAAGATATGTTCAGTACTAAACACTCGTCAATGTTTTAGCTATAAGAGTTTATGAACTTCCAAGTTAACGATAAAGAAAGTTCAAGATGCACCATGCCAATATGAAGTACATTTTATCTGATCAAAATCTTGATATGCAAAGACAAAATGATGAGCTAAAACCAAAATAAAGTAACATTATTTCAAATATTAATCACTTTTTAACAACTGACTTTACAATCTAATTAATCACTTCTTAACAAGTGACTTTACGGCACATATTAACCTAATCAAAAGTGTAATAACGAGTCAATGATGATGTAACTTCAAAAGACATAATGTGTTCAGACATAACAGTTTACAATTTTTTTTTTCTTTCTAAAATGTTAAAACTTTATTTAGCCAAAAAGGCAACAAAGGAGCACACCCAAAACAAGGGCACAACAAGAAACCACAACCATAATAAACACTGTCGTATGTAAATTTTACCAAGCATACATGTCATCGACATGAAGGAGAAAATTGCCAGGTGGACACCCAAATAGGCACTCAGGAAATATCCTACAAGGCATCATTAAAGAGAAGAAAACCCTAGTAAACCAATAGCATGGCAAGACCTACTCGGGATCAACTAAATTACTCCAAATCAATTAAAAGTACTCGGGGTAGACAAAAAAGAATATTCTACTCGGGCTTAAACGGCGATACTCGGGACCAACAAGTGTTATTCTTACTCGGGATAAATGTGACCCGAGTAAGAAACTTAGTGCTTAGTTTATACGGATTGAGTCATTAAATACACGAAGATAGCCATCAGGAAGGAATCCCAGAGAGAACAGAATACTGAGCTAGAAGAATCCTCAATCAGAAAAGAACTTGATTTCGCTACAAAGACTACATTCTTATAAGGAAACAAGTCCAAATAAAACTGCACTACTAGAATCTCACTCGATTTCCATAAGAGACTCAGAAACAGGAAAGAAGACAAATCAACCTCAAGCAAGTAACCGAATTACAATTAAATACAAAGATCTTGTATTACTTGTACAAAGCAGATTAAGGTTATATAAACATATAAATAGACCCATAATCTTGTTCCAGAAAAGATATAGGCAAGATAGCAACAGAAAAATACAGAGAGAAGAAAGAGAGATCGAGAGCTTGTAAACATCATATTTTCATAGTGGATTTTGGCTTGGTTGATCCTTCAACCACCCGTGGATGTTTCTCAGGTCATCGGAGTTTTACCACGTAAAACCTGTCTTCGTTACTCTCTCTGAATCTCTTTCTCTTTGAATTAATAGCTGAAATCCAATCCTTGTTGGCTTTTCTGACACAATCCAGAAATCGACGTCAACAATTGGCGCTAGAAGGAGGAGTTTGAACCTCCGAACTTGTTAAAAGCGATGGCAGGAAGTATTTCAGTTTAGGGAATGGCCAAAAATCTCCAGGCGATTTCCATGTTGGGAACACGTCACAAGATCCTGCAGCAAACACAGAAAACCAGCCTGCACACCTGGCAGGGATCCAGCAAGTTCCTCCAACCAACAGAGATCTTACGCTGTGTTTCCAAGAGGCCTTGCAGCAATTGGTGACAGACGCAGCAAGGGAAGAGATTGATCTACTGGCTGCAGGAGCATATACTCTCAATCTTCCACCCGTAAGGCTCCGTTCGGTGATGGTTGGGCCAGGAATAACTATGCCAGAAATCAGAAGGAACTCTTCCCCAATCAACCAGGCTGGACAGGAAACACTTGAAGAGGAACAACATCACCAGAGGCTGGACCATAATCAAACAGTACGTGCCAGACATCGTAAATACAACCGGCGCAGAGGTCGGTCATCATCAGAAGACAGTGATCAACACCATCACAAACGTCATCATAGAGTCATACGAGAGGTCCGGTACCAGAGTGAAGAGTCTGAGGAAAGGATGACAATAACCCAACGGTTCAATCATCGAGGAAGCCCGGTAGGGGACAAAGATGTCATGATCCAGAGCCTAACTCAAGAAGTCGAGAACAATAGGCGTCAGATGGATGCATTGGTCAGACGTTATGGCTATAACGACTTATCTGACGACGACTCAGACAACCCATTTACCAAGGAAATCTTACTGACCCCTTTCCCAGAAAGGCTTAGGATGTCGCACGTGGAGCAGTTTAAGAAAGACACGGACCCGAAAGAGCACGTGAGACGCTATAAAAGCGCCATGGCCCAGTATGCCCACAGCGATCCCTTATTATGTCTCAATTTCCCATAAACTCTGGGAGACTTGGGGTTGAGGTGGTTCGGAAGGTTACCTTCAGCAAGCATCAAGAGTTTCAGTGAATTAAGCAGGAGTTTCTCATGGCAATTCCTGAGTAACGTTCACAGGAAAAAGTCAGTGGCTCATCTTGCTCAAATAAAAAAAGGGAAAGATGAGTCACTGAAGAAATATCTATGGAGATTCAGCCAAGGGGTATCAGAGATTGGTAGTGCAAACGATGAAGCCATAATCGCTGCATTCATCAATAATTTACAGAATGGACGGCTATCTTTTGATTTGAGAAGAGCACGGCTGACTAGATATGCTGACATGATGGATATGGCAGGAGGATACGCACTGGCCGAAGAAGAAGAATTAGCTACAGGGGGAGCTATATGCACGGAGGAAAGCCCGAACAGAAGGATGCTGAAACCAAAAGGCAGAATCAAAAGGGAAAGCTAAAAGGGAACGACAAGGAGAAAAACAAGAATGTGGGTAATGGGCTCAATGCCGAACGGTCCATAGAGAAATATCGAGGCAGATATACCAATTACACCTCTCTGCGGAAAAAACAAGAAGAAATTTTAGCCATCTTGGAAGAGAAGAATATGGTGCGAAAACCGTGGCGACAATCTCAGTTCGCCCGAAGAGATACAACTAAGTATTGCAGATTTCATAAGGAAACCGGACACGAGACTTCAAAGTGTTTCCAGCTCAGAGATTACATAGAGACTCTTATTTGGGAGGGGCACTTGGGGGATGTAATCTAAAAAAAAAAAAAGAAATCAGAAACTAAGAAAGAAGTTAAGGCAGATCACTCTGGACGAAATCAATGGCCCGGTCCCGATGCCAATTAGGTAATACATACGATTTACAGAGGACCCTCTACCGGGAAAAACAACCGATAACGAACTCAGAAAATCAGAGAAGCAATAGAAGCAAGGAATAACTTTGACGTAAACTCGGTTGAGCTAGACCCGAAAAGGGTGAAGGAAGGATGGGACCCAATAGTCTTTACAAAGTCAGATTCCTATGGCGTCGATGTTCGGCCTAATGATGCCTTGGTTATAAGTGCCTGGATTGGCCATAGGGAAGTCCGAAGAATTTTAATAGATAATGGGAGTTCAGCAGACATCCTAAGCGTGGCCGTATACGACCAGCTAAGACTAGACCAAAAATATTTACAGTCTTTCCATACTCCATTAAAAGGGTTTGGAGGGATAGAGGTCAGGTCACTCGGGACGGTAAAACTACCCATAAAGATTGGAACGGCACCATGCCAGAGGACTGTCCTGCTCGACTTTGTGGTAGTTGACTTAGACAATTGGCCGTATAATGCATTATTGGGTCGGCCATTCCTGAATAAAACAAGGGCTGTAACCGCCATTTATGCATTAATGATCAAGTTCCCGACAGACCAGGGGGTCGGGATAGTCAATGGATCTCAAGAGATTGCCAGAAGAGCAAACCTGTCAGTATACAAAGGCAAGAATGATGCTGAATAGGTGTGCACCATAATGCAGCCAAATCAGTGCAAAAAATCCTTATCATTCGAGTTGGATCCAATGGAGGACTCAAATGAATCCAAAGCAGAACTGGTTGAAGTGATTAAAAGAACCAGATAAGGTGGTCAAGATCGGGGCTAACTGGGAGGAAAAATCAAGCAAGACCTCACCAATCCGTTTAAAGAATACAAGATCTTGGGAATAGTCGGCCATGGAGCTCATTGGATTGCTCGACCTAATGGAGGGGTTTTACCCCGACCATGCAATACCCAATATCTGAAGATTTTCTATCCTTAAAATATATATATTTATATCAAATATTTTATTCTTTTTTCTAGTTAGGACAATATTAGTCAGGATAAATATTAAACTGTAATTTAAATCTTTGTTGATTTTTTATAGTAATAAAGAAACTACCCGGAATTTCTGAAAGGAAAGCAACTAGCTCGGGATTTCCAAAAGAAAGCATATGATAATAAGAACATGCAAATAAAATTCTCGGGACCATCAAATCCCGAATGGGCGGAGAAGCTCGTAAGAGCATGCCAGCCGAGCAGGGTCAAAATGACCTTCGTAAAAAGGTAAACCCGATGCACCAGACTCTGGAAAAATGCCCAGGACGCTATCGGGAGAATTTCCGGTGAAATGCGTAGCTGTGTTGAAGCAAATTTTTTTTTAAAAAAGAGCTCAACGATTCGGCAAACCCTTGCTCATAAAAACTGGAGAGACGTCCTTGGTATTGCGTAAGGACTCGAACGTATGATCATGGTGAGCCTTGATGTAATGTTCGGGTAGCAACTGGGTATAAAACACAAGTGTAAACTTGCCTGTTTCAAAATGACTCGGTTAATAATAAAGAGCCAGTTTAATAAGATACTTGGCAATTGAAGTCATTCGGGTAACAACTGGTTTAATAAGATACTCGGTTAAGTTACCCAAACATCGAAAAAAGCCAGTTTAATAAGATACTTGGCAATTGAAGTCATTCGGGTAACAACCGGTTTAATAAGATACTCGGTTAAGTTACCCGAACATCGAAGAAGCCAGTTTAATAAGATACTTGGCAATTGAAGTCATTCGGGTAACAACCGGTTTAATAAGATACTCGGTTAAGTTATCCGAACATCGAAGAAGCCAGTTTAATAAGATACTTGGCAATTGAAGTCATTCGGGTAACAACCGGTTTAATAAGATACTCGGTTAAGTTACCCGAACATCGAAAAAGCCAGTTTAATAAGATACTTGGCAATTGAAGTCATTCGGGTAACAACCGGTTTAATAAGACACTCGGTTAAGTTACCCGAATCTCGAAGAAGCCAGTTTAATAAGACACTTGGCAATTGAAGTCATTCGGGTAATAACCAGTTTAATAAGATACCCGGTTAAGTTACCCGAACATCAGTCAGTTTAATACAGCACTCGGCAACAATCAGCAATAAACAGATCAAGACCATTCAATTCAAAATAAAATAAAATTTTATTTCTCCTAAAAGAATGGTTACAGATCAAAGAGTGTTTCTTTACAAATAAAAAATAAATCAGAATTTTCTACAGTTCTACAAAATTAAGGTTGTGAAGATTTCGAGCCTTTTCCAATACTCGGATCTGGCACCATCTCGTACTCACGAAGCAGGCTCTCATTAGATGGCCAAGCGATATTTTTGACAATATCATCCCTCCACTGGCTGTAATCTTCACCCGGGACTGGCCCGACATCTGGGACTACACCCTCAACCGGCTATTGACTTGCATAAAAGGTCGAGAGAGAATGCTCGGGCGGAATCTCTAAATGCATGGGATGAGGCTCTTTGCCTTGACTACGATAATAGGCTCTCCATTCCTTCATCTGAATCCGAAGAGACTCCAAGGACTGGTCCACGTGATGTTTGATTGACAGTTCCCAATTAGCTCGAGCTTTCTCGGTCGCCCTATTCTTAACTTTGAAGAACTCTCCAGCTGAAACTAACCCATGTTGAAACTCCCGAAGAAGTAGGGCATCGTAAGTAGGGGATCTTTTAAAACGATCCACCCCTTGGACTTCAAGTTCCAACCTGGCCTCTCGGGATAAGGATTCAACTGTCAACACTTGGCGCTCCAGATCTTCGATTTTTTGGTCATATGCAGACCTTGACTGCTCCGCCTCCTGCTCGAACTTAAGCACGAATTCTTCAGTAGAAGATAGGAGATGTTGAAGTGATGCAACCTTCTCCTCTGCCAAAGATGCCTTCTCATCGGCTTCAACCTGCTTCGCCAGACAATGGTCAACCAATATCTGTACAGAACCGACCTCCTGCTGATAAGCTTCTTCAGCTCGAACATGACCTTCCTCACTCGCCTTCAACTGAACCTCCAGACGCCTTATTCGATCAGCTTGATGTTGCTGCTTATGAACTAACTCAGCGAATTCGGCCACCATCTGCGAAGAGGTATATTCAGAAATCTGACAGAAGCAAAAGAATAGAGGAGTCGGATTTAACTTACATAAGATGCGTCGTTGAAAACATTTTGAAGACGTTTGGTTAGGGAACCATCTCGAAGTCCGCTCCAGCGGTCTTTCCCGATAAAAGCCCGACCGGATGACATCTCTTGTAGCATATCCTGGGAGAAAGGAATAAAGGAACCCCCTAGGATTCAGCTTCCAGATTCCCAAACTTAGGGACAGAAGAAGTCCTGTTCGGTTCTAAGGATAGAGAAAGATGTGAAGGAACCCTCAAAGGATCAGCCCCTATATCTCCAACCCCAGGGGTAGAAGAAGCCCTACTCGGTCCTGAAGCGGCCGCATCTACTGATGCTCCAGCGCCAACACTCAGGGAAATCTCATCCGCAACATCTTCATCACTGGAGTCGATAAATGAGACTACCCGAGGAACTTTGAGAGGACAAGATGGCGAACTAACTGCCTTTCGCTTCTTACCCCGAGAACGGTGGAAGTTAAGGTCAACAGCAGGATCTTCATGCGGATCGTCCCGGAAAGACTCAAAGAATTCGGCACCTTTAGGCACTTGATCCGTCAAGACATCACCACCGTCGCCGGCTACAAACAGTCCAACAGGCTCTTCACCCGGGCCTTCACATTGCCTCTCCCTACTATCAGGCAGTTGGGGGTCAGTTGGCTCACTTTGGTCACTCGGACCAGCATAATCATGAGTAGAAGGCTGAGCACCCTGATGAACGTACTCGGGGATCTGTTCCTCAACAATGTCAGTTTCCTCATCAGACTCAGGTGGAGCAATACCTTCATCGCCCTGACAGGAAGCTTCCTTTCTACTCGCTTGCAAAATCGCCCTCATCTGGCGAGGCTGAAGATCGCTGACGACGTTCGAATCGAACACTAGTAAAAAAAAGAAGACTCATGTCAGAAAAGAAAATAAAAAGCAGAAAAATACAATAGAAAGGCGCCGGGTCACTTACATCGCCTGCGATGGCCCAAAATCTGTCTAAAGAAGCCGAGCTTTATCAAATCCTCCTCTTTAAAAAGGTAGCTCTTGCTCCTCTTCTCTAGAGTACGAACAGCCGCCCGAGTCAGCCTCTTCAGCTCAGAATCATTATAATCAATTATTTTTCTGTTCCACACTTCGGGGAACAGAAGAAATGGGGAACACTTAACACCGTTCGGGAATCCCTAGATTCAACAGTGAATTTGAGCCCGAGAGCCCCTCCAACGAAAAACCAACTGTTCTTCCAAAATTGTTGTTGGATGTAGGGAATCCCCATACGAAACCCTTCTTTTTTGGGTCATCAGAGGTGTCGACCTCCTGATTCACTTTTGCTCCTTTGGGGACCCAGCCGTCCGATGGAGTAGATGCAAGAAAAAATGTCTCCGTCTTACTAACCTGCCTCAGCGTAAAGAAATGCCTAATTTCATTCGGGGAAGGCGGCGAAAGGTTCATTCTACTGAATATATGCCACATGCACATCAAGACTTTATAACTATTCGGGGCCAACTGAGCTGGGGCTATCCCTACTTCAGCCAAAAACCAGACAATAAATGGTTGAAAGAGAAGTGTGACACCACAGCATAACATTGATCCATAAATCGTGACCATACCCTCAAGAGGATTCCACACGGCTCTATCCCCCGCAGGAACCAAAGTGACCGAGTCGGGCAAGTCGAATAGGGAGCGGTATTTTTCTATTTCAGCTGGCCCGACCACATTCGGCTCAGTATCAAAGCCACTCGGGCGAGTATCAGAAAACGAAAGACGAGACTCCCTGTACACCTCATTAACATCACCCTCGTTAACAGTCTGTTCCCAGATCTGAAGGCTGCTCGAGCTGTGTTTGTATACCTTACTTCTGCTCTGATGTTTACCCATCCTTCGAAAAGATACCCTGTGATTATGGATGCACATTTGGGGAATGGGGATGGATCCCCACTTCCTATACCCTTCCCCCATCCCTCCCCATTTCCCCATTTGGGGAAAATGGGGATGGGGAATTTTGGGGGGAGGTATATCCATCCCCATCCCCATCCCCATTTCCCCATTTTTCCCATTTTTTTTTTTCGTATTTCTCCGTTTTTTCGTTTTTTTCATTTTTCCATTTTGCCATTTAAGTAAAAATTACAAATTTAACTAAAAAAAACAAACATTCCGTTAGAAATACAAAATAAAACCCATTAATATATTACAAATACAAATATATATTATAATTAATAATATATATTAAAATTATATTTATATATGTTTGGGGAAAATAGGGAAATGGGGGTGGGGGATCTCATCCTCATCCCCATTTCAATATAATTGTGGGGAAAATAGGGAAATGGGGATGGGGAGGGGTTCCCCCATCCCCATCCCCATTTCAATTTGGGGATGAAATTCATCCCCATCCCCCCCCCCCCCCCCCAATTTCCCCATTTTTCCCCAAAAAAAATTCCCCAAATGGGGATGGGGACGCGGGGGATTGGGGCCCCGGGAAAAAATGTGCATCTCTACCTGTGATTAGAAATATCAGAATCAGAACTAGATGGAGAACTCGATACAGGGCTGAAAGTGACATCAGGGTGAAGCCTAGAAACATCAACCTAGAAAAATGGAGGTTCATCTATTGGGATATCCCCCAGTAATCGTTGAATGCAAGAAACTAACTGGAAATCCCCACGTTCTAATGCATCAAAAGCGATTTTAAAGAGACGATGGCGGGAAGATGGCCCCATTAAAACTAACCTTGAATTGTGATTGATGCAAGATCTTCAAACGGAGAATCACGAACTTCTGGATAAAGAAATATAGGTTTAAAGAAATTTCTGCTGAAAGATGTTGAGAATAAACCAACGATGTCTTTCAGCGAAGAATTTAAAAAGGAGACGACACGAAACCCTAGGATTTCAAGGCGAGAACAAACTTATGATGAAACTCGATGACGTAGACAGCGTTTGGGGAGACGCAAAAATCATTTCTCATAAATGATATTGAAAAACGAAGAGACGTGGGGACACGTGTCAAAATAGGAAGTAGCCCTCGACCGTCAGAACTTTAAAACGTCGCCATCATTTAAGATCTCGGGTGATGAAACGAATTCAAATTACAGGGTCACTATTAAGACACGCCATTATGACAAGACGGCTATTCTGACGAGTAAAAATTAAGATAATTAAAATACTCTTACCCGAAATGAAATTTACTCGGCAAAAATATTTTAAGGGGGTATTGTCGTATGTAAATTTTACCAAGCATACATGTCATCGACAGGAAGGAGAAAATTGCCAGGTGGACACCCAAATAGGCACTCAGAAAATATCCTACAAGGCATCATTAAAGAGATAGAAAACCCAAGTAAACCAATAGTATGGCAAGACCTACTCGGGATCAACTAAATTACTCCAAATCAATTAAAAGTACTCGGGGTAGACAAAAAAACATCTTCTACTCGGGCTTAAACGGCAATACTCGGACCAACAAGTGTTATTCTTACTCGGGATAAATACGACCCGAGTAAGAAACTTAGTGCTTAGTTTATACGGATTGAGTCATTAAATACACGAAGATAGCCATCAGAAAGGAATCCCAAAGAGAACAGAATACTGAGCTAGAAGAATCCTCAATCAGGAAAGAACTTGATTTCGCTACAAAGACTACATTCTTATAAGGAAACAAGTCCAAATAAAACTGCACTACTAGAATCTCACTCGATTTCCATAAGAGACTCCGAAACAGGAAAGAAGACAAATCAACCTCAAACAAGTAACCGAATTACAATTAAATACAAAGATCTTGTATTACTTGTACAAAGCAGATTAAGGTTATATAAACATATAAATAGACCCATAATCTTGTTCCAGAAAAGATATAGGCAAGATAGCAACAGAAAAATACAGAGAGAAGAAAGAGAGATCGAGAGCTTGTAAACATCATATTTTCATAGTGGATTTTGGCTTGGTTGATCCTTCAACCACCCGTGGATGTTTCTCCGGTCATCGGAGTTTTTACCACGTAAAACCTGTCTTCGTTACTCTCTCTGAATCTCTTTCTCTTTGAATTAATAGCTGAAATCCAATCCTTGTTGGCTTTTCTGACACAATCCAGAAATCGACGTCAACAAACACAAATAAAGGACATCCGACCTAAAGAAACGAAGCAAAGACACCCAGAAGCCCAACTAGAAAAACAACAAACCAAAAAAATAAGACCAGCAGAAAAAGAACAACAACAATAGAGCAACAAAATAGAAACAACCAGAACACAACCAGCAAAACAAGACTCCACATGTAGCAAAAACACCAAACCCAAAACAAGCAAGCCTGCAGAACCACCAGGAAACCAAAGCAAACAACCAAAAATAAGCCCAAAAATAAATCAAACTTTAGAAACAAATCAAAATCAAAATTATCGGTATGCAAAATTATCACAAATCAAACACAAATAAAACTTTAGACACAAATCAAAATCAAAATTAATAGTTTGTAAAATTATCACAAATCAAACACAAATCAAACTTCAGACACATATCAAAATCAAAATAACGGTTTCTAAAATTACCAGACCTAAGACTAGAGGTGTGCGACGGCGAGATGTGTTTGACGACGAGAGGTGCGACGACTAGAGGTCAGTGATGGCAAGAGGTGCAAAGATATCTGATCTTCCTTTTTTTCCCTTTCTGCAACGACGACGAGAGAGGTGCAAGGCAACGGCCAGAGGCAACGACGACGAGAGAGGTGCAATCGACGATGAGCGGCAGCAACGGCGAGAGAGGTTCGATCGACAACAAGTGGCAGCGACGACTATCTCTTCTCTTCCTTTCTCTCTTTTTCTTGTTTTTTACTTGATATTACTTTAACCTAACAAAAACAACTGATAAGTAACTCGTTTTTACCAAATATTTACATATCTTTTTCAAATTTCAAATTTAGGGGCTTTTATGTCCAAAAGTGGTAAAAAATGATGAAAACAATAAAAAATAAATTTTTGACTAAAAATAATAAACTGATAAAGTTTTTGGTTACCTATGAATTCACCCTTTTGATGTATGAAAGACCTCTGTTTTTTTCATAAAAGGTCTCTGTTTTTTTCTTCAAAATCAATAATAAATTTTGCTTTTCAATTTATATATGATGAAAGACCTTTGTCTTTATTTTTCTTCAAAATCAATAATATAATGTAAATTTTGTTAATTCTTTTTATATAAGAAGACAGGCCTAAATTTAGCATGAAACACCTCTGTAATAAATAATAAATTTTGTTATTCTTATATCGGGCAGAAACAAAAGCCTCAGCGTAGGGAGGAATCGCCTATAACCAAACAGAATCACAAGAAGAAGAAACGGTAAAATGAGCCAAATTATGGGCAACCTTATTAGAGTCCCTAGGCTTAAAAGAATAGCATCGTAATCACCAGACGCAAACAGCCGGAATATATCATCCAGCACGATCCCAATCTCCTTAGCATTGATTAGACGAACAACCACCTGAGCATCAAATTCCAAAACAACAAGCCGAATTCAGGAATCTCTTGCCAGCAGAAGACCTTTAAGAATGGCCCAAGCCTCAGCCAAAAGAGATGAATTAACCCCAGTCAAAATAGCAACGCTGGAAGCCACCACCAAACCAGCATGATCCCTAATAATCACACCAACACCAGACATCCCCTTAGAAGAGCTCACCGATGCATCAACATTAACCTTAAAAAAACCAAAAGCAGGAGAATCCCAAGCCACTATAGGACGAGCACGTACAATCCATTGCTGATCAAGAAGATTATCATTCTGGAAATCAGAAAGAAAAGAAACCGACTAGTCTACAACTTCATCAACCAATAGAAGCGAAGAGGAATAAACAGCTCTGTTCATGCGACACCAAGCACGCCAAACAAAGATACAAAACAAATAAAAATCTTTAGGATGAAGACTATTCTTACATGCTTGGAGAAAATCAATGAAGGAAGTATAATCATTCCAGCAAATGTCCTTAAGGAAAACGCATCTCTGCCTGACTCCCTTTAAAGACTTACACCCCCAAATAGCATGAAAAGTCATTTCTAGAAGACCACAAAAAAGAACATAAATGACAATTCGAGATTCTCCGAGCAGCTAGATTAAAATAAGTAGGAAACCAGTTATGACAGGCTCTCCAAAGAAATAATTTAAACTTCGTGGGAAGTTTAAGATGCCAGAGAAATTTCCACCAGGATACCGAAGACTGAAGACCCCGACGAAGAAGGAAGAAGGCTCCCCAAATTCAAACCTACCCAATATCCACTTCTGACAGAATAGCAACCAAACCTATCAAAATGCCAAACAAGGGAGTCACGGTCACTGGAGGAGATGAGAGGGAGAACTAAAATTAATTCAGCATCCATGGGAAGAAATGAGTCACGGACAAGCTGGTGATTCCACCCACCAGACATAGAAATTAACTAGGAAACCCACACAGGACAGTCCAAAGAGGGAGGGGAAATCACTTTGAAAGTCGATGGCCAAGGAAGCCACGTATCTTTAAAAATACAGATACTAGAGCCATCCCCAACTCTCCAACGACATCCTTGCAGCAACAACCCTCTATCCCAAATAATACTCTTCCAAACCCAAGAACTAGAGGAAGATGTCGTTGCATGCATAAAAGAAGAATTCAAAAAATAATGATGATAGAGAACTTGGGCTGCAAGAGAATCAGGATAACGAATTAATCTCCAGCCCTGTTTATCAAGAAAGGCCTGATTAAAAACCACTAAATCACGAAAACCCAAGCCACCCTCTCATTTACCTCTACAAAGCTTTTTCCAAGAGCCCTAGTGAATCTTTCTATGTGAATCAGAACATCCCCACTAGAAAGATTATGGAGCATTAATAAGAGACCGGGGAAGCTTAAAAAGGCTTATAACATATGTGGGAATAGCCTGAATAACAACTTTGAGAGGTACCTCCTTCCCACCGATAGAAAACAAGAGATCGTTCCAACCTTTCAATTTATTCCACACCCTTTTCTTGATAGCAGCAAAAACCCTCCTCTTATTTCGACTAGAGAAACTTGGAAGACCAAGACATTTAGTGTGACATTGAACCACCTGGACACCCATTAAATTGGCCATATAATTTCTTTCTCCAGCCGAAATATACCTACTAAAACGTAAAGCAGATTCAGCAAAATTAACCTCTTGCCCCAAAGCCACAATGTAGTCATCCAGAATGTTCTTAATCTTACTACAATCCTCGAAGCTTAAAAAAAAAAAGCATACTATCGTCCATAAAAAATAAATGAGAAATAATAGGACCCGACCAACTACAACGGAAACTGGACAAACAACCCCTAGTCACCGCATTATTTATAAGACAAGAGAGACCCTCAACACAAATCAAAAACAGGTAAGGCGATAAAAGGATCCCCTTGCCTCAAACCCTCGACGGACAAAGAAACCCATTGATGTTGCCGTTAAGCAGAAAAGAATAAGAAACCGAATTGACATAAGCCATAGTCTTTCGTATCCAAACCTTTGAAAAACCCAACTGAAACATCATGCTTTCCAAAAAAATCCACTCCACCCGGTCATAGGCCTTAGACATATCCAGTGTAAGAGTCATAAAATGAGACTTACTTCTTTGTTTTTTCTTCCTAGCATGTAGACACTTAAACCCCACCAAAGCATTGTTAGAAATAAGTCAACCTGGAATAAACGCACTTTGAGTATCAGAGATAACTTCTCTTAACACAACCTGAAGCCTATTAGCTAAAGCCTGGATAATGATCTTATAAATAACATTGTAGAGACTCACAGGACGGAAATCAGATAGAGAAGCCTCATTCTTAACCTTAGGAATCAAAATAATAATGGTAGAGTTTATCATCTCAAATGAATCTCCATTGTTAAGAAACCCAAGATAGACTGTAGAAACCAAATCACCAACTATGTCCCAGTTCTTTTGATAAAATAAAACTGGAAACCCATCCCTACCCCGGAGCTTTCGTTGGGCACATATCAAAAAGGGCCCGTTTAACATCATCCTTTGAAAAAGGTTGGTCTAGCATTCTACTGCTACTATCAGAAAGTTTAAGAACCACACAAGTAAGAACTTTACCTAGTTGCTCAGAAGACGAATTAGATGAAGAAAAAATCCTATCAAAATATCGACTACTGACACCTTCCATGGCTTGCTTCTTTTCCTGCCACGACCCGTTCTCATCCAACAAACCCAAAGTTTGATTCCTCGTCCGACTACTAAAAGCTCTAGCATGAAAGTATTTAGTATTTTTATCTCCACATCGTAACCTATCCACTCTGGACCTTTGTTTCCAACACAACTCCTCTTGAAGCAATAATTCATCCAATTGATTTTCTATCCTACGAATGCCTAACCAAGAGTTCGAATTAACCACCCTAGATGCCTCATATAATTCCTTATATTTCAGCTTGATATTCTTTCGCAACATGTTTCTTTGAGCATCATTCCACCCCTTCAATTGACTTGCCCAGCAACTGAGTCTCTTGACCAAACCAGAAATCCCATCCACACCAGAAGAATCAAGCCACATAGACCGAACAACCTCTTTACATGTCTCATTATCAGCCCAACATGCCTCATAAAAAAAACCGCTTACCACCATCCTTACGAATGACAGCAGATCCATCTAGCATTAGAAGGATAGGACGATGATCTGATCTCCAAAATTGAAGATGTTTAGCAGTTGCTGTCGGAAATAAATCCCCCCAATCCAACGAACTCACACTGCGGTCCAACCTTTCCTGTACCAAATCTCCACCAACCCGTCTATTGCACTAAGTAAATTCAGGACCTAAAAACCCTATATCCATAATCCCACAAGAGTCAAGAGTTTTACGAAAATTATCCATCAAAAAATCTTGCCATGGAAGTCCCCCATCTTTTCTTTCTCTAAAAGGATTTCATTAAAAACACCTACACACAATCAGGGAAGGGAAGAAAGGCCATGAAACCTGTTTAAAAGCGTTCAGGTATAACATCTCTGAGTACTATCTTGATGACCATAACACCCGAACATAACCACAACTTATTTCTATGAGAAACAACTGAAACATCTATGTGAAACCAAGAGAAAGACAAGAGGGAAACTTCTTTCTTATCATTCCAGAGAAGACATAGACCCCCACTATTCCCAACTCGATCAACAACAGGCTTCTCTACAAAATTGAACTTAACTCTGACAGATTCCATATACCCTTGATCTGAAAATGTTTCCATGAGAAAAACCATATCGGGGTTATACTCCTGCACTAGCAGGTGTAGGGACCGGAACTCCCGGGTATTCCCCAATCCTCGAACGTTCCATATGAGGGTTTTTATTGTGTCTGGGGGACAGTAATTCCATGTCCGTCGAGATAATATCGATTGCAAAAACCACCGCATCATCAGCTTTGAGTTTCTTTTGTATAGAAGCAAGAACATCAGATTTCTGATCTAGTTGTCTTTTACCCACATGCAAACCTATATTAGACTCATCTTTATTAACCAAACTCTGCCTACCCAAATATTTCCATCTTGCTTTATGTGCTCCGTTATGAGGCTCCTCTGAAGGAGACCCATTTTGAAAAACCTATATAGGCACATCACATACATCTTTAGGCCCAGACAATGCCTCACTATTGAACTTAAAAACTTGAGGCCTATCAGAAACATCCCTGCTCTCCAACTGTTGATTATTATTCTCTAAAATAGGACCCTTTCTAAAAACTGGGTTGCAAATTTCCATCTCCACCCACTGAATCTGAGAAGAATCATCATTACAAGACAAGTCAACCTCCTTCAGTATGAAATCTTTGACAATTCTCCTGACTTATAGCCTCCAAAATATCCTCTAAATTTTCGTGCTCATCACTAGTCACCACTTGCTTTCCTTTATCAGACCCTACAATCTCTCGAAAACCCGATGAATCTTGCTGGATTTCTTGCATTCCGAGTTTGGTAGAAGCTCACTCACCCCTATGCTCGCAAGAGATAGGGATATCATTAAGGCTTTAACGGTCGGAGATTTTGCCAAATTAGTACTCTTCAATTCATGCAACCCCTCTTGATTACTATTACTGGCATGTACAACTTTATTAGCCACGTCTCCTCGCTGTTGACTAGATCATTGAGGATGCTCACGGGTACTACCCATAACACCCTCGCAATATCGCACCAGTGAAGAGTGAACCGGGCTAGAGGCATGCAATCTAGAGCCATAATTAAATTCCTTGTCGATTAGTGGTTGATCACCCTACTCAATCTCGGACATTCACAAAGTAAATGACCTAGCAAAACACATTCATCTGTTTGTTAGCAATCACCTTACCAATCAACATTCGGAATAACCTCGATCTCCATCTCATGTGTAGGTCGCCATATTCTAGGAATAAACATTCGGAAAGAGTCCCTATTCATCTGTTTGTTAGCAATCACCTTACCAATCAAATAAACTCCACCATTCGATGACCAAATTTTTTAAGGTCCTCACGTACCACTTCTATTGGCCTATCCTCCTCTGTTAGAGTCAAGGAAGCACACAGATTTTTAATTTCTTTCGTACTCATGGAGTTTTAAAAGAATACCCCAAAAAAACTTAGAAAAAAATAAGACGATGAAGAAGACAATGCTAAAAGCCCAACCTTTCGCCACACCCCTCCCTCCCCCCCCCTTAAAAAAAGAAGAAGCGAATAACTCGATCTCAAGGATCCCACCCTACTTTCACCCTAGTTTTCTTTCATAGAAAAAACACAAGGAGAAAGACAAATATCCCCCACTTTTAATGATATTTGTAAGGATCTCGATTTTATGATTGACTTATTTCATGACAAACCACACAACATTAGGGATAACTGTGTAATGTGTAGTTTAGGTCCTCATTGACAAGCTTTCAAGCATCTCAATGACTTCAAGAGCAAAAGGTAAAGGTATATTTAATTGACTTTGCCTCTTGAAGAGTTTAGGTGCATTCACACACTTCATGCATGATTTGATTATTCTTTCATTTGTGTTGTCTATTGCTTATGTGTGCATCGACACTTGCACTTCATTTCTAGATTTAAGTGTGGTTTTGTGTTGTGTCCGCACTTGCATAATGATATGCATTTTTTAGAGCATTGAGTAACCATTTGAGAAGGTCTCATTCTTCTCTTAGTTTTGTCTTTGGTCACATGGTTTTATTCTATGAGTTTGGGCATTCTTATTAATGTCCAAATCTGACATTTGGTCACTCATTTGACCATAACTCTTTTTGCAGATATCCAAATCTTATTGTAAATTGGAGTAGAAATTGGAGTAAAAATTAGACTTTCATACCTTTCCAACGGTATATTATACAAAAGGTTTGAACGTCGTTTGGTCATGTTTTGGGTCGCTTGAAGCTCAAGCTGTTGTGATGTCGCATTTTTCCCGAGAGCATAGCGACCTCACTTCCAAGTCACCTTTTCAAGCATATTTTGGCACCCAAACCCGAGAGCAAAACAAACTTGAAGCGACCTATCATCCAGGTCGCCTTAAGGTCGCTTCTGATGCCCATAAATCATTTTTTTTCTCTCCCAAAACGACGTAGTTTGATTTGGACCCTATATAAACATCATCTTCTTCCCCATTTAGACATAGAACTCAGAATTTTTAGATTCTAATAAGAGAAAGAGTTCCTTTAAAGAGAGAAATCTTCAAGCTTTGTTCTTTGACTCTCAAAAACCCAAAACCCATCATCCTTTAATGAAACAAACATCATCTAGCTTCATCTAGGATGTTTCTTAGCACGGGTCTTCATCAACACATGTAACTTGGTAAGTAGAATACCATCTTCATCATTCTTGTGTTCTAGCTTAACAAGATATCTCTTGTATGACTTGTATGCCTTTATATTATGATTTTTATTACAAGTAGAGATTGTTGTTAATGTTTGGGTTGTTGTATTATGATAGCTTGCATAATTAGGTTGTTTTACCTATATAGCTAATCTATATATGTTCATGTATGCTTAATTGATGATTAGGTTTGCCTTGTGCATCTAGTCCAGTTCATGAACATTTATGTGTATCACACATTGATTGCATTTATTGATTGCATTTATTGATTGCAAATATATTGCCTTGATTATATTTTGTGACAATTTGTGTTGATTGGACTTAATTGACAATTAGGTTTTTAGATTTTTAGATTTTTTCTACATCTAATTGAGTCCTTATATATAGGCATGTAGACATTATTTGATACCTAGGATGTTGAATTGCATTATAACATCTAGTTAAGTATTTTGTGTTTGGTCTTACACATTATTGCATTTGAGCATAGTGTCATATATATACTGAAACCGTATACTCTTCATAGAGTTAAAGTCTTGTGGCTTTTGAGTGAAGTTGTACAAGCAAGTCAAGTCTTACAACCAAGGGTAGGTTGGCAAGCAATTGGTTGGGTGCCACTGTAAAAGGTCTGAGGGGTAGAGTAGGAGGTGCTCACTCCAAGAGTAGTGGATCAAGGGATATCACTAGTGACTGAATCAAGAGTGGTGAGTGAGAGGGCCATAGCCTGAGGTTGTCGAGAGTGAGAGTCCGAGTATCACTTGAGGGTGTAACTTTTTATTCATACAATGGATTTTTACGATCGTGAATGGCTAGCACAATAGCCCGTAGTTTTTCCGTTTGGAGGGTTTCCATATAAAAATCAAGTGTTATTTATATTTCCGCATTTTTACACTTGATGTTGCATGTTTGTTTATTGGGTGAATATTGAATATTGACTAATCAAGAAAAATTGGTAATTAACTAGGTTTTCTATTCACCCCCCCAGTTTGTTAGACACACGTTTTTAGAGAATTTCAATATTATATCCTAGGTGTTTGAATGGTTCATATTTAATACTCCGTAATCTTTTTTCTCTTTCTTCCATTAATGTTTTTATTTACTTCCTACTTTTTCTATAATAATGGTACCCAAAATACTGACCCACCAATGAGAATGCAACACGTGATCTTTTTTCTTTTACTTTTTATATTTATCTCACAAGTTGGGCCACGTGCTGCACTCCCATTAGTTGGGTCAATATGTTAAGTACTGAATGGTCAGTACCCAATGATTATTCTTTCTTCTGTTCTCTCATAAATTTAATGTTATATTTCATTATCTTTCCTCATTTATTTTTTATCTTTCCTTTTTTTCCCTCCCTCATCTCTCATTCTACGTGACTTCTTTCCTCACTTTCTTAGACCATCTTAGCTTAATTAAGGGGTGCCTTCAACCCCTTAAGTAGGCTCCACATATTTAAAATTATTTTATTTTCTAAAAAGCATAAGATATTTAACTTTTAAATCTCAACAACTCTTTTATTGTCCGTTAATAATTTGTTTAACAATAATAATTGTAAAGTAAAACATAAAGATAATAATAAAAAAGGGTTAATATTAACAATGTCCCCTAACCTTTTAACAACATCCACTAAGTTCTAACAACAGTTGGTATTCCGTTAAATTGACTCAAGTTGACTGAAGTAAAGGACTATTATACCATTGGCATCATAAAAATGTCTTTCATATCCCCCAAAACCTATTTTCTCTCTTTTTCTATCAAGAAAATTTTTTCCTGATAATATTTGATTATATTTATACTACATTGAACATTCTGGAAAAAAAAAGAAAGAAGGTAAAAGAAAAAACTTGATAGCAGATCTCCACCGTCCGATGACATCACAATTTATAAATCTCCACCGTGCAATGGAGATCTTTCAATCTGATTGTGGAGATCATCAGATCTCCACCACACCATCTTCGTTAGGTGGAGATACGCAAATCTCATATCTCCATGACACGATGAAGGTGAGGAGGACGAAGAGGGAGAAAAATTCGGCAACCTCAACCATTGTCCACTCCTTCATCAACGATCCCACCGTCGTCGAACTCCGTCGTCATCAACTCCACTGCCCCCGACTCCATCACCACATGTCACCTTTATTTTATTTTATTTTCTTTTTGAGTTCAACAACAACAACTAAACACAACTACAAATCCAACAACAACCCACTATAAATCCAACCACAAAGAGAAAGGAAATAAAAGGGTTAGAGAGGATGGAGTGAGGCAGAGATTAAGGATTTTTTTTATAAAAGAAACTGAAAAAAAAGAGCTAGTGATGAGGCAGGCAGTAAAAGAAAGAGAGAAAATGGATAGATTTTTTTTAAAAAAAATTATTTCTTAATTTTATCTTGTTTTGGAATTTACAAATTTGCCCCTCCCACTTAGCAGAACAATTAGGTTTGTTAGAATTTAGGGGATATTGTTAAAATAAGAACATCTTTACCTATACATCCAACCATAGTTGAAAGGTCAGGGGAGATTTTTAATATTAAACCTAATAAAAAATTATTAAGGGAATATTTAAGTGAGTATTGTTGGATCACATACTACATTAGTATCCACTCACAACAACATCCGCCCTTATTTAAGGGAATCTTCAAGGGAGAATGTTGGCGATGCTTAAACTTTTTTTTTTTCCCTTTTTTCATATTTCTTTAATCTTTCACCCTTATAAAATTGTCAAAGAAAATAAAAAATTGAAAGTGTATGCTATCATTTTGTTAATTAGCCTTTTTTTATTGAATTTTTTTAATATTGAACAAGTTTTTATTTATATTATAAAAGAAATTTAAGTGGAATATTTATTTTTGTTTTTTTAAGTTTTTTTTATCAATTAAATTTATCATTTAAAAAACCTCTGGATTTATTTTCACGAGAATTAAATTTTAATATACTAGTACATCATATTTTTAATTTAATTTTGATAACATTGTCAATGGATGAACAGAAAAAGTGAGAAATGGAAACACTTGTACATAACTAAAAAAAAAAAAACAAATTAAAAAAGGAAAAAAATTGAAATAATAAACATGTTATTGTCTGGTGTTTACTAAAAAAATGGGGTTGTCTATTGAGACGAGATGTAAAAGGAAAAAAAAATATAAGAGAGGAAAGAGGAAATTTAAACGAGGAGAGAGAGAGAAAGAAATGAAATATTAAAATTAGGTGATATTAATAGAAAATAGAATAGTAAATTAATGACCATTAAATTTGAACCATTCAAACACCTAGGATCTAAAGAACATAAAAATGTGTAAAATTCTATGTAAAAAATTCGGATCATGGATTCTGCTCCTTTTATATATATATATATATATATATATATATATAGTGATTTTCCTATCTATTCATGCTGATATAATTTATATTAGTGCGTTATATGTAGACCATTGATTATAAAGAAGTTTTGACAAGTGTATGCACTTGGGAATTAAAGTATGTAAATCTAATGGTCCACATCTAACGCATTGACAAATTTATATTAGTGTGCACTGACTTGAAAATTTAAGTGTATATATATATATATAAATATATAGTTCTTTTCTCCTCATTACGTACTGATACAACTTACATTAGTACATTTCATGTGGACCACTGATTATGGAGAAGTTTTGATAAGTGAAAATATGTACTTCGAGTCAAAATATGTATTTCTAATGATCCATATCCAACGCATTAATGAATTCAAGTCAGTTCGTACTGACTTGAAAATTTCATATATATATATATATATATGGTGATGATGATGATGATAGACCCTAATTTTCTAATAAATTTTTTATTTTCTACACGTAATTTTTTTTTCTTGATAATCATATAAATTTTGTTTATATTTGATCAACCTAATTTCTTATTTTTTTATTATTCAGAATCTAATTTATTTTTTCACAGACTGGGCCCAGCCCATGGCATCATTGCGACCGGGCATTTTGTTGGGCTCTGCTATTGGGTTTGATCATGTCTACTCTAACTTTTACCTAAGTTATTCATTTTTCAATTTTCATGTTGACGATGACATCGCTAAAGTAGAGAAAGGGTAGTGCTCTTCAACTTTTAATTAATGTTCAACTGTTCTTTATTTGAATCTTTTCGGCATTCATCAAAGGGAAGCAATTAATTCGAATATTTGATCAATTGAGATAACTAGAAACAATCTAGTTTTTGTTTTTGTTTCTTTTTTTATTGAATTCGAATTTGAAGTGGATTCTTCTTGTAGTTTGTATTTTTTCTATGCTTGATTCGAAGACTAACATTTGAATCACAGCTAAAAAATGGGGACTCGGTTAATAATTAATAAGCACAATATGCACGATACCTTACAATAGAGAGGGTTCATTGTCATTTCATATATGAACATTTGTTTTAAAATTCTTTTTCTAAATGAGGGCTACTTTTGACAATTTAATTTTTCTTTTTACACTTTTCTAAAAACACTACGTTCTTAAAATTTAAATTTAAAAGAAATTCTAAAGATATTTCATTTTGTTTTAAATTTTTTATTTTTTTTTATTTTTTATTTATTTTTTTTGACAATCATATTCTAAATACATTCCATTATAAAAAATAAATTTGTAATGACACTCCATTTTATTTTGTTAAAAGTTTTAGATAAACCATTGTAGCCTTTGGATTCATCCAAGGAGTATTTTTTTTAATTAAATTATTAAAAAAAATATCTCTCCTAAATCATTAAACTAAATATTACATATTAAACACTCTCTCCTAAATTTTAATTCAGGTTAAAATTGTCATTAATAACAAAAATTGAATTGGAGTGTAAATAGATAGTTAGTGGATTGTTTGTAAGGAGAAACTGTCTTTATAAATTTAATTTTGTTGTTTATATTTGAACCTATTTGTATATCTTAAGGTTATCTCGAGGGTATTTTGATGACCGTTGAATCGGGTTGATACTATTCTAGATTGGCCGTTTATGTTGGCCAAATCTGATTTAATTGTTGAAAATTCTTTTTCTTCCATATATATATATATGTATATTTTTGGTGGTTTATTTCAGATGAGATATATTAGTAACATGTGTGGATAGTCAATCTACAAATAGTGTGGATCAGGTCGGATTTGAGTTAGGTCCAAGCAATTTTATCTAACCTGTCAAACCGGATGTGTCAACTACTCTTGTAACATGTAAAAATATGAAAACCAATAAAAAAAAGGAAGGAAAAAGGTGGGAATCTATTCTTATCCTTAGATTCGCTTAGGTTGAGTGTTGTAATGGAAAATGAACGTAAAGTGGGTTAAAGAAATTCCGGTGACCAGAGTTTAAGTTTTGGTAGATTTTGACACGTAAGGACATTAGAAAAAACTAGAGAGAATTCAGAATCCTTCCTTAGTGGGTGCAAAGTTCCCTTTATAGATTTTTTTTTTCCAAACAGCTTTAACATCCGTGGGATCTCGAATCCTAGAGATCGTGGAATAAAGGTTTATTCAACTTTAAAATCTGTTTCAGTTGTTATCCGATGATGATTGAAGCTAGACCAAGTCAAGTCACTTATACTTCAATTGATAATCTCTTGGGTCGACCCATTATATATTGGTGTGACCCATGACAATTGTTAGATCAATGGTAGGCTTGAAGATTGGGTTCAAGGTTTATTTTTTTCTACTACAGTTTGTCCCTCATTCTCTAAGGAAGAAGCCTTATGAGTTAGAGAGTGGATTTCATCTGGTCAAGCGTGGGTTTGACAAGGTGTCAAATAGGCAAACACATTGGTATAAAATTCCTAAGCCTTAACTTTTGTTAATAGTCAAATTTGGCTAGGGACTAATTTTTTTTTTCACTCTCCCAGCCCGAATCCAAGTCCGAGATCACCTACCCTGGAACCCCGGGTCCTGGGGTGGAGCTTCGGAACCACCCCGTAAAAACGAGGAAAGGTCGTCGAGCTTGGGGATCATCTGTGGAGGAATCTGACACGATCAGATCGAACTCCTTACACCAAAAAGAGAATTCAGGCAAAGCCAGACGCAAGACGAACCAGCCTCCCCGAATTCAGGATCACCATGCAACCTCCCCAGAAGCCCATCTCAGTTCCGCTACCACCAAAGGATGCCCACGAGGCCATCATTAGCTCCAAGAGACCTAGAAAGGTTCGACCAAGCTCCTAGAACCAATACCGAGGAGCAGATCTGCCACGCCTTATGAAACAGCGAACACCGTGCTCGACGACCTCCATGAAGAATCACTCCAAGAATACACACGAAATCATATCTACTGTATGGCAAGTGATTAAGTCCAAAGAGGAAACAAACTTATCTCCGTCAAAGATATTCCCAAATCCGTTTATTAATTCGAAGTCAATGACTTTCAAATAAAAGGTCCCACCCGATAAGAGGGGAACAGATTTAGAGGATCACAGTGGAAGATTTACTAGTTTAACCTATTCGAACCATGTATAAATAGAATGAAGGTGAACGATGAATAAGTAGAGAAAAACAAGAAAATAGAGAGGAATGGAGATTTGACTCTGGCCTAAATTCGGGAATCAGAACACGACCGTTGTTGTATTCTACTATTCGACAGGCACGAGGTTGCCACCATACCGTATCCCCACGAAGTTGAGAGTGTTTGAGAGATTTTTGTATGGCATGCATGTTATATAATAAAGAGCTATATTCCCGTTTTCATTTTATTCACATTTAAACATCCATCTTTGTTCGAACATGTTAGGTACGAGATACCTACCCTGACCGCCACCTCCGTGGTAGCGGTCTCCAGGGTGTTAGCTGAAATTTCTCACCTAGAGTAAATTTTTCGTTAACACTTTCTGGTGCCGTCTGTGGGAAACCCTCACCACCACTTTTACATTTACAAGTTTATTTTTTTATAGTGATTATGAGGCTCCGCTCCTCCCAGGGAGAACTTGAAGCTTCGAGACAACCTTCGGCTGTATCGAAACGAAAGGCCCCAAAGAAGGGGAGAAAATCTGGATGCCACAGCAAGGTTCCGGACCAGCTAACTGTTGAGCGGGCCTTTGGTCCCCCTATAGTAAGCCGGGCTGCGCTCGACTAGCAAGCGGCGTCCTTCGTGGAGAGCGTCCACCTTCACATGCTAGCTGAAGGCATTACAGTCCAGCCAACAAATCCTAACAATCAGGGAGAGTCAACCAGACACGGAGCCAGACAGCCCGTCTTTGATCGCCTAAGACCTCCTTCTCCAAAACCAGCCCGAGGTAAGACTGGACCCCAACCTTCGATCCAGGATATGCTCGGGCCCATGCCCCCAATCCTCGAAAGACCATCAAATTACCCACTCAGGCGAGTTAAATCTGCAACGGACGCCCTGCCCTAGGAGCAGCGATGGGCTCCTCGTCCGTTAACTTCAAGGAGGGAAGCCCGGGCTAGAAGAGAAGGAAGCCAACAGGTCGATCCCATTCATAGAGAGGACTGGGTAGAGATCACCAGTTCATCAGAGGGATCTGACAGTGAGGAGTCCGAGGTCAACTCAAAGAAACCTGGGAACGAGTGCCTGAGAGACCAGCTGGCAAAGCTATAGAAAAAGATCCAGCAGATAAATAAGGGAAAGTTCATGGAGGATAAAAAAAACCATTTGAACGAGATGAATGCTCCCTTCACCAGAAGGATTCAAGAAGGTGAGCTCCCACCAAAATTCAAGATGTCGATTGATAAGTTTTTCGGGACAGAAGACCCCCTAAGCCATTTGGAGAGCTTTTTCCAACAAATGGAAATCCAAAATACCACCAGGGCTGCCATGTGTAGGATGTTCCCTACCACTCTGACCGACTACGTAAAGACTTGGTTCAGGAAGTTGCCTGCGAGTAGCGTGGATTCTTTCACAAAGCTATCAATAAATTTTTGCTCACAGTTCCAAGGGGTCAAGCCACATCCAAAAGATCCCATACACCTTCAATATGTGATTCATGAGCGAGGTAAAACCTTTCGGTCATACGTGGAACGCTTCCAAAAGGAAGTCATCCAGATTTGGGTATTCACAAAGAAAGAGACCCTTGCCAATTTTAGGCAAAACCTGTGGGCAAGAAAGCTCTTCTGATCCTTTGCCAAGCGACCTCTAGAGACCTACCAAGAGGCCTATGAATGGGCTCTAGAGCAAGTCGAAGTCGATGAACAACTTAAGGTCAAGATGGAGCATGACGACATGAGAACGGTGAAACGTCAGAAAAAGGAAACTCCTAGACCTGAACTGGCTCTGAAAAATCAGAATAAACCTCCCAATAGGTTGACATACCGCTTCCCCGTTTCTCAACCCAATCAAGAAAGGTATCCGGCAAGGTAAACTCCTCTGTGGGCTTTACCTCCTCCTAGGACAGTAGCCCCTGTAACGCGAGACGAGAGAGAGTATGATCACTACACCCCCTTAAATACATCCTGTGAAATGATCTACCTCACCATTCAGGATAAGGGGCTGCTACAGAAGCCCGCACCCATGAAAACCTCCATCGATAGGAGGAACTGGTAAAAGTACTGTGACTTCCATGAACACGTGGGTCACAACACTTTAGAGTGCTATAACCTGCATAATCAGATCAAAGCTCTACTAAGGGGAGGATGTTTGATAGAGTTCTTACAGCAGGTCAGGGATAATATTCAAACGGGAAGAAAAGTATAGGCAGAGATCCGCGAGCATGCCATGAAGAGAAAGGGGGAGCAGGCGGATCTGATGCAGCAAATCTAGGTGATACATACCATCTGCGGAGGGCCCACTTTGGCTGGAACCTCCAATATTTCCAGAAAAAACCACACGAGGAAGATCCCCCGTGTTGATGAAGGGCGATGTATCTTCAAGGTCGACTAGAGCCCGGCTGACCCCTCCCAGGTAACACATATTATTTTCACCGAGGCGGATGTCTACAACATCGTGCAACCTCATGACGATCCCATGGTGGTCACGGTATAGATTGCCAACTGCATGGTTCACTGAATGCTTGTTGACACAGGCAGCAACGTTGACATCTTCTTTAAAGATACCTTGGAGAAGTTGAATTTGAAACAATGGTGTTACAATAGTTGCACTACCCCGCTGTATGGATTCACTGGGACTCGATCATGCCTGTGGGATCAAAAATCCTCCCAGTAATCACTGGAACAACACCTCTCCAGTAAAATATTATGACAAACTTTGTAGTGGTAGATACCCCATCTACCTACAATGCGATACTAGGAAGACCTTTCTTGTCACCCTTGAAGGGGGTCCTGTCCATTTACCACAACGTCCTAAAGTTTTCAGTAGGAGACAAGGTGGGGGAGGTACGTGGTGACCAACAAGTAGCCAGGAAGTGCTATGCAGTATCTGCCAACCCGACAGCTCTAGCAAAATAGTTTGCACAGGTTACAATGATCTAGGATGGGGTAACACCCATGATGGCCTTGGAAGATATATAGCCGGCAAATCACCCAGAGGATGGCCCCATGATGCAAGATGTAAAAGAACAAGGTAGAGAATGGGCCAACAGACATCCCGTGGATAAGCTATAAGAGATACCCATCCGGATGGACGATCCTTGGAAGGTCATCAAGGTCGGAACTACCCTTGAGCCAGGAGTGAAGGAGGGTTTGATGAGGCTCCTCAAGGAATTTAATGACATCTTTGCTTGGAGTCATGATGAGATGCCCGAGATCCCAATGTCATTGGCTGCTCATCGATTAACAGTGGATCCGACCTTTAAGCCTGTCAAGAAGAAAACGCGTCACTTTAACTCCAAAAGAAATGATGCGGTTTAGGAGGAAGTAGATAAATTAATCAGAGAAGGCTTCATCAGAGAGGCACGCTACCCCGAATGGATCGCCAACGTGGTCATGGTCACGAAGTTGAATGAGAGGTGGTGTATGTGTGTTGAATACACCGACCTTAACCGGTCATGTCCAAAAGACAATTTTCCTTTACCGAAAATCGATTAGTTGGTTGACTCCACATCCATAAATAAGCTCCTGAGCTTCATGGATGCATTCTCAAGATACAACCAGATTAAGATGGATCCTGTCAACCAAGATAAGACTAGTTTAATTACCGAACAAGGTTTGTACTGTTATAAGGTAATACCGTTTGGTCTTAAGAATGCGGGGGCTATATGCCATCAGCTAGTTAACCGACTGTTCAGACCGAGATTGGAAAGTCGATGGAGGTGTACATTAACGACATGATCAAAAAATCACAATCCACAGAAAGACATCAGGACGACATTCGCAGAACTTTCATGACCTTAAGGGAAAACCAGATGAGGTTGAACCCCTCCAAATATGCTTTCGGGGTAACCGCGAGGAAGTTTCTGAGCTTCATGGTTCATGAGAGAGGTATAGAGGCTAACCCAGAAAAGATCAAGGCTATCTTGAACCTAGAATCCCCCATATCAGTTAATCAGATACAAGTCTTGACTGAATAGGTAGCAGTGCTCAACAGGTTTATTTCTCGCTTCATTGACAAATGTCTCTCTTTCTTCAAAGCTATTAAGTAGGGAAGAGACATGAAATATGACTAGGAGAGTGAGCGAGCCTTTCAAGCCTTAAAGAAATATCTGACGAGCCCTCTATTGCTAGTCAAACCAAGTCCTGGAGAGGAGCTGTAAATCTACTTGGTTGTTTCAAAAACTGCAGTGAGTGAGGCATTGGTAAAGGAATGTGAAGATAGGGTCTAGCGACGTATCTACTGCGTAAGCCACACTCTAACCATTCAGGAGAAAAATTATACTCTTCTGGAAAAGCCCACCTATGCTCTGGTGACTTCGGTAAGGAAGCTCCGTCCCTACTTTCAAGCTTACTCAATAACAGTAGTGATGAACTAACCTCTCCGTTAATTTTTGCAAAGGCCGGACGTATCTAGAAGACTGGTTTTATGGGTCCTGGAACTCCCCCAATTTGATTTAAATTACAAACCAAGGACCACAATAAAAGCCCAGGCTTTAGTAGACTTTGTGGCAGAGTTCTCAGCGCCCCCAGACAAAGCGACCTCCACAGCGGCAGATATAGCTCCTGAGAAGATTCCAAAGTTTGACAAATAGCCAGTGGGTTGCAAGCCCTGGATCCTCTATACAGATGGGGCATCTAGGCAAGCCAGGGGGATGAGCTGGTATAGTAATAATAGACCCAAAGGGGACTGAATGTTGCCACTGTTTTACATTCAAATTTAAGGCTACCAACAATGAGACGGAGTATGAAGCCTTCTAGCCTGGTTGATGTAGCCATCGAGCTCGGGGTCGATTACCTGCAGGTCAAGAGTGATTCATTACTCATAGTCAATCAGTTTTCGAGGTTTATTAGGAAAAATGGGATAACATGATCGCTTACTTGAAGCTAGTTCAACTGCTTAAGAACAAATTTAAGGGATTCTAGATGGAGCAGGTGCCTCGACAGTAGAATCATCGAGCTGATGTCCTAGACAAGATAACTGTGAATGATGGCCAAACCTTACCACAGAGAGTTCCCCTCCAAGTGATCTCTCGACCATGCACAGTGGTGGGCAAGGAGATTTGTACCCTAGATCGTCAGCCATGCTGGATGGATCCAATAGTGGTTTATCTCCAGGAAGGAAAGCTTCCCGAGGAACCTGATCAAGCCAGAAGAATTAAGAGGCTCTCTGTCCGATATAGCCTGATAGACAGATACTTCTACAGGAGGTGTAGGTCCCTTCCCCTACTTCGGTATTTGCATCCCTATGATGCCAATTGGGAGTTGAGAGAGGTTCACTCTGGGGAATGCGGGAACCACGTTGGTGGGGAAGCTTTGGCATATAAGGTACTCTGTATGGGGTATTATTGACCAACTATCCATCAAGACGTGAAGAACTTTGTACAATCCTGTGAACCATGCTAGAAGATCTCTAACTTGAGTCACCTCCCACCAGAGCGTTTGTCATCTCTTTGCTCGCCTTACCCCTTTGTTATATGGGGAGTCGACCTAGTCGGAGCGCTTCCCACCGCTCTTGGACAAGGCAAGCATGCTATAGTGGCAATCGACTATTTTACAAGTTGGGTCAAAGCTGGACCGGTCTCTTAGATATCGGAAGAAAATACGACAAGGTTTATAAAAAAATAATGTAGTCTGTAGATTCGGAGCCCTTTTTAACATTATAGCTGACCTAGGCAAGCAGTTTGATAACGACTGATTCAAGGAGTTTTACGAAGGCTTGGGAGTCCACCTTAGGTTCGATTCAATAGCCCACCCCCAGACTAATGGGTTGGTGGAATCCACCACTAAGACTATCAAGAAGCTGTTGAAAAATAAATTATAGTAGAGAAAGGGCAGATGGGCCGAGGAGCTTCCTGAGGTCCTTTGGGTTTACTGGACTACAAAGAGGACAACCACCGGAGAAACACCCTATTCCTTAACCTTCGGGGCTGAAGCAGTTCTTCCCATCGAGCACAAACTGACCTCCTTCAGAGTGTAGCACTTTAAACATGGAAGCAATGAGGATAAGCTTTAAGCTAATCTAGATTTCTTCGAAGAGAAACCAGATCGGGTAGCTGAGAAAGTAGAAATTTACCAGAGCAAGATCGCTAGGTACTTCAACAGGAAGGTTAGAACTCAAAACTTTAAAGAAGGGGATCTAGTTCTTAGGAAAGTGACCTTGAATATCAGGAAGAGGTCAGATGGGGTTCTAGGACCAAACTGGGAAGGGCCTTACCTGGTAAAGGTAGTGGTCTACAATGAGGCGTACAAGCTCAAGGAAATGGATGGTCGACCCATCGATCATACCTGGATTGCAGATCATCTGAGGAAGTACTACCCCTAAACAAGGGACTCGGGAGTAGACTACCTCAATTTAGGTTTCAGTAAAATCCCTAACAATAATGTACTTTATTTTTTTTTTACCAATAAAGTCTGCTTTCTCCATCTTTGATTATATTCTATATTAAATTCTCCGTATCTAATTAGGATCTACACGGGTAAGTTCGACATAACCACCTCAAGACCAGGGATTAGCCGGGGAAGACCCCTCGCTATCTTTGATACCTTGACCGGGCACCCCCCCTAAGAAGGGTCTGAGTGTAACATCATAGTTGCCATTCAAATCTAGAGACCAGAAAATACCTAGATAGCCCTCATGATGCCTTGGTCGAGCTACCACCCCCAAGAAGGGTCTGAGTGTAAGAGTATAGCTGCCATCCAGATCTCGAGACTAGAAAATACCTAGATAGCCCTCTTGATGCATTAGTGTGGTTACCACCTCTAAAAAGGGTCTAAGTGTAAGAGCATGGTTGCCATCCGGATCTCGAGACCAAAATAGCTATCAAGCCTTACTGATGCCTCAGTCGGGCTATAACCCCTAAGAGGGGCTTGGGCTTGGAAAGTTTCTCCTACTTCAACTCCAATGTCCAAGTTATTACTGATTACTAATCCTCTATGGGCATGTGATTGCTTATAGTGACAGGTGCAAACTAGCCTAAAATCATATAAGGGGATTACTCACTAAAGTCATCGGGCTACAAGTTTCTACTGAGAGCCGAGACCTCGATCTAGATGTCTACTTTCACACTTAAACCAATTTAGTATCTCTTTTTTTTTGCCAAATTTTATTAAGTCAAGTTATTTCATAGGACGTATCTAGGTCGTGGCCAGGAATGAAGCAAGGAGATGTCAGTCAAGTCAAAATTCATTGACGCAAGTACGATTGAAATCCTTAGCCAGTCTTCATTAATGATACGGGAGCCTATCCCTTATAAAGGCTACAGTTATCAAGTAGGGAGCCCAAACCCCAATTCCAAGCTACAGAAGGTAAGAGAATGGTGAAGGAAAAACTAACTAGATATAGCATAAGTAAAGCGGCATCCCCACCCCTCCTTTCCGGCCAGCAAAATCAAGTTGTGAATAAACTGTATTAGGCTCCAGCTTCCTCCTGGGTTTCTTCTACTGTCCCTTCCTCAGGTGGTTGCTCGCCATGGCCGCCCTCGCCTGCTACCCCCCCCTTCTAAGGATCCTCCATTGCCTACTGCTCAACTGGATCCTCTTCTAGAGCCTCATTAACCACCGCCATAACCTCAGGAGGGATGGCTGCATCGAGAAGGTTTTCTAGAGACTCTATCATGTTCTGCTCAACCTCCAACTCTTCTTTTGAGGGCTCTTCAGAATGATTATGTACCTTCTCCTGGGTTTCTGGCAAGTTTCCCTCGGGCTGAGCAGGCCGAACCCCGGTAGAGGTTTTTCTCGGGACCTGAGACTGGTAAGATAAGAGGAGAAAATAGAGGATCTACCGCGATTGCTTTCTTTTTTGCTCCAGCCCCGCTAGAAAGATCAACTCTATCACCCTTGGGGCCAGACATCGCTGCAACCCTGGTCATGGTTTCCTCTCTATCCCAACCGGCGATACTGGAGAGGTCAAAAAGGAGAGGGAAGGCTTCGGCGACTAGGAAAAATGCATAAAAATACCCGTCACTGAAAAAAGCATCCACTTCCGTTTGTAACTTTATCACCTGAGCATGCTAGGCCTGGTTCTCAACTTCTAGCATCTTAGCATCAACCTTCCAAGAATCTTGTTGTCTTGCTCGACATTCGAACCGGAGGGTTTCTTGATCGAAAGATCGCTTCAACCTCTTGTTGTCACAACGAAGCTCGGCTAGCTCTGCCTCCATCCCACTCTGGCTAGAGGTCATCTCTTGTACTAGATCTTGAGCCCGTGCTAACAACTCCGTCGTCCGTTCAACTTCAGCTTCAGCTTTGGCTGCCTGATCACGGAGAGAGGTCGCCTGGTGGCCCATAGCCACGTTGAATTTGAAGGCCTATAAAAGAGTTCAAGTCAAAAAGTGATGAAACATACAGTTGTAGGAAAAGATAAAGATGATGATTACCTCAGCTAAGAGGGTAAACCCCTTGGTGATCAAGAAATCTATGGGCATTGAAGCCATCATAGAAAGACTACCCCCGGGGTCAGAAGCTACTAACTGCCCCAAGACCTCGTCAACCATGGTAGAGCTGGACAAATTTTATAGGCAAATAAGGGGAACCCCTTCAACACCAGCCTCGAAGTTCTTTAACGCTCGGGGGGTTGGGAATGTAGATAGAGAGATAGAAATGTTTGGCAAGTTAGAAGTGGGGGGGGGGGGGACAAGAGTCGAAGCAGAAGGAGTAGGGCAACTAGAGTAGGAGCAGTCATTGTTATGTCAGCTGCTTGAGAAACAGAGGCCCATTTACCTCACACCTTGGTAGCCCACGATGAGAGGAGTGCCATTTTAGACCTGTACTGGGAGGAGGATGAAGCAAGAACATGTGAAACCCCAGCTACAATAATTGGCCCATATTTCTCTGAAAAAGCCAAAAGAATCTCCCGAGCTTGTTGGCAGATGAGGAAGAGGTACGAGCTTGTTGGGCTTTGCGGGAAGCTAGAGCAACAACAAAAACTGTTAAAAAAAGGGGGGAAAAGAGAAGCCATCAGAATCCAGCTAGACAATAAAACAAAACATGATGTTTCAATGTTACTTACAAGGAGTAGCGACAGAAATTCACAAATAGTGATTTACTCGGTGAGAATTGAAGGGGTCGGCAGTTGGGAATTTCAGATTCTGGTAGTTCCTAGCAAGGATGACCTTCAACACAGATTCAAACTCAGCAAGTAAGGAATCCTGACCCCTTGATGGTTTATTATTGAAAGCCGTGGGAACTGTGAACTCATACCCGCCAATGAAGGTTGAGCTTTCCTAATCATTTCCCACTAGGATCCACTATTCCTTCCAAGCAGGGTCTTTCCTCGAAGCGTCGGGGATGATGAAATTGAGCTTGTTCTTTGCCTTGACATAAAACTGACCTTGAGGAGCTTCAGACAGGCTTCCAATCTGAAAGACGTACACCAACTCCTCTGCTTCGAGCTCTCTAGTAACCTTGTTTAGCTTGAATTATTCCCTCCACAACACGAGAAAGCTGATCAGATGCCTCCAGAAGCCATGCGTCAGCTAGAGGGGAGCTAACTGTAAGGTGTTGAGAACCCATCGAAGATTAAAATGAAGAGGAAGCCTGACCCCATTCTCAAGGACCGCTACATGAGTTAGGAGCACACCATTGGGAGGATTGAAGATGTCATAATTCCTGTGAGGGACAGAGATAGAAACACTATCGGGGATGCCATACTTTGACCGCATGCGATCAAATGAGTTTGGCTCAGTGGTAGAGTCCGGGATAACCCTAAAATCAGAGTGGAGAAGCCTCTCAAGAGGAGGACCGGCAACTATAACTTGACCCTTCCCGGTAGCAGCATCCTTGGGTTCACCGTCAGGATCCTCGTCGACTAAATTCAGGGGGCTATTAGGCTTGTTGGAAAACCTGGTCCAGATAGCTATGTTTATGTTCGACCGACGTCTTTACGGGTTAGATGGAGAGTTATCACTGTCTAATTTCTTTAATGTTCTCTTCCGGAGGGGTGAGATTGGAAACTTCCTTGCCATCGACAATAGAATCGATGGAATCACGGTTGTTTTTCGACACGGTAAAAAGAATTTTCTGTTCCTGGTAAAAGAAGAGAGAGGCGCTAAAGGGAGGCTTTCTTTGAGAAAATTTGAAATCTAAAAATATATAAGGCGTAAGGAAGGCGACGACGTAGCCGAGTTTAAATAAAGGTAAATGGAGCAATGAAGTCGGTGAAATCCTAGGCTGGGATTGCCTCGAAACCGGTGAGTTGACGTAACGGAGACGGATAATTTTAAGAAACACACTGTTTTCTATTTGCCACATCACTTTCGCATTTAATGAGGAGATTTCCATCGAGATTCTGGTAGCAACGATGGAGGGAAAATTTCCTAATCAAAATAGGTAATCTAACTTCAACCCCAACTCAAATCACTGGTGTTCATGTCAAAGGGGACTTCTGCTAATAGCCAAATTTGGCCAGAGACCAATGAGAAAATTTTCACTCTCCCATCCCGAATTCAAGCTTGAGATCACCCACCCTGGAACCTCAGGTCTTGTGGTCGAGCTTCGGAACCACCCCGTAATAACAGGGAAAGGTCATCGAGCTTGGGAAACATCCGTGGAGGAATCTGACTCCTTACACCAAAAAATTGAATTTAGGCAAAGCCTGACGCATGATGAACCAGCCTCCCCAAACTCTAGATCACCTTGTAACCTCCCTAGAAGCCCACCCGAGTCCCACTACCTTCAAAGGATGCCTACGAGGCCATCCTCAGCTCCAAGAGACCTAGAAAGGTTCGACCATGCTCTTAGAACCAAGACTGAGGTACAGATCTGCCATGCCTTATGAAACAGTGAACACCGTGCTCGATGACCTCTATAAAGAATCATGCCATGAATACACATGAAATCATATCTACTGTATGGCAAATGATTGAGTTCAGAGAGGAAACAAACTTATATCCGCTAAAGATATTCTCGAATCCATTTATTAATTCGAAGTCAATGACTTTCAAATAAAAGGTCTTGCCCGATAAGGGGGGAACAGATTAAGAGTATCACGGTGGAAGATTTACTAGTTTAACCTATTCGAACCATGTAAAAATAGACCGAAGATGAACGATAAATAAGGAGAGAAAAACAAGAAAGAAGAGAGGAAGGGAGATTTGACTCCAGCCTAAATTCTAGAATCAGAACACGACCATTGTTGTATTCTACTATTCGACAGGCACGAGGTTGCCACCGTACCGTATCCCCATGAAGTTGAGAGTGTTTGAGATATTTTTGTATGGCATGCATGTTATATAATATAGAGCTATATTTCTGTTTTCCTTGTATTCACATTCAAACATCCATCTTTGTTCGAACAAGTTAGGTACGAGATACCTACCCCGACCGCAACCTCCGTGGCAGCGGTCTCGAGGCTATTAGTTGAAATTTCTCACCTCTAGTAAATTTTCCATTAATTGTTTTTTCAAACAAAATGGTGTCAGATGCTTTATAGAAAGGTTAACCGATGGGACTGAATCGATTAAGTTCTCTAAGACTGACATGGTACCTCACTTTTGACACGTTCTTTGATTATGTTGAATTTGAATTAACTAAATTAGTTATCGTGGTTAACTGGTAACCGTTACGGCATTACGGTTATAACACGTGGCAGTCGTGGTTGACGTATTGGTTTATTAATCAAACTCTTTCACTTCCCTACTAAGTGTCAATTGTTTGAAGCAAAACCGTCTGAAATTCTTCGAAGCATCTACAAATCTTTGCCAAACCCAATGTTTTTTTTCTAGTGAAATCAACGAATCCAGCTTTAAGGTAGGCAAAGTTTTGTAGTTTTTCTCCATTTTTGTTAGCACAAGACTTACTTTTATTGATCTATAGGGAACAAGTTAAGTAGTTTTGGGATTTTCCCATAAACTTACTTGTGTTCGTCGTTTATTCTTCATGTTTAATTTCAAAAAACTGGTTTGCAACTAGATTAGATCCATCAAGGTGATGTGCTATGAGATTGGGTTGTTTAAAGGCTGTCATGTCATCGTAGGACACTAGATTGGGTAGTCACCCGACTTAGATTAGTTGAGGTTTTGTTGGATCGATCTTATCCTATAGACAGCCTTAGGTTTTGATCATCGGTATGAACCCTTAGGTTTTGATTTTGGACTCTTAGTTCTTTGCTTGACTTTTGCATTTTTGCATTTGTTAGCTTTTAGAGGTATCGTGTCGAGTGAGAGCATATCCTCAGATCCAGTTTTTACGTGGACCTCTAGCATTTTAGGAGATGATGTTGAAGAGGTTGTTGAGTCTGACACTAGAGATGTCAGACAACAGGTCTTCGTAGCTGACCTATCAGATGTTAAACACATAGGTTTAATGGAGACTGGGGCCATATAAGTTGTTGCATAACTTGTCGGGTTTTCATCGCATGTAGATGTTGAAGAGCCATCCTACTTGAGTAGGCCATTAGGTATTCTAGCTGGTGAGAACCCAGGAAGCGTATTCACAGATGATGACATGGATTGTCTGAGGGTGATTTATAGTATACCTAAGTCTGTCGAGCTACGTGCTGCGAAGGAGCATGAACGACCAGACTAGGCTATTCTAAGGTGTACGTGCTTATACGAGTATAACCTATGACAAGGTTTCCATTCCCCGTTCCCTATTTATCCCGTAGGTTGCTAGTGTTCTTGTTAGGACTATGCTCAATAGCAAGAGTGTAATAATGTATTTGACAATATTTTGATATTAATAAAGTGATTTCTAGTTTAATAAATCTTATAGCATTTAAAATTTGATTATTATAATTGTCAAAAGTAAATAATTATAAGGTCAAAAGACTGTGAAAATGAAGAATTGTTCGTACATCTGGATATGTATGAGGTAGATAAAATTATTTAGTTAGTCCTGAAAAATATTCACAACTTAAGATAAAGGTTGAGCTCATTTACCTTGTTAAAGTTGTAGATTCTTTTGCTAGCATTTGAGTGGGATCAAATGTGTTATGATGAGTCTAAAATCATCAAAGTGTAGCGTGTTTTAGCAAAAGAATATAATGCACTAGGTGCACTGAATAGGATCAGAGTAAAATACTTTATCTAGAACCGTCAGTGGATAAAAGTTTTCACTTAAGGACAATAGGGAAATCTATCTTAATCATGAGATAAATGATGGACTTATGGTTACAAGTGTTATCATTTGAGCTATCAATAAATACGATTATATAGCATAGTCTATCCTTGATAGTTTTATGGTATACATTTGTTAATCGATAGAGGACTTCATTTATTGATATGGGAATCATGGCTCCATTTATTATATGTGAGTAAACTATCATCATATGGATATTTTGAGGTATTGAATATTAAATCTTAACGTTAATTTTTCAATAGTGTCTATTGAAATATGGCTTCTGGACAAGTTAAAATATGAAAGTTCAAAATGTGGTCATATGAGTAAATATAGTAACTAGGAGAGCAATGGACGGTCTATGAGCTATTAACGGTCTATGAGCTCTTGACGATTACTGATATTTTTCCCAAGGATACACTATCTCCAAAAAGGTTGTATAGGGTACGAATGAGAAACATTTACTTGTTCTATATTTATTTAAGAGTTCAATTTTATTTCTTTATTGAAATGAGCTAAAATTAATATATCTAACCTAAGTGAATCATCTGTTGATTGTGATTAGGTTATATCTATTGGAGCTTAAATTTAGATAGCCCGCCAAGATCCCCAATCCATACGAACTAGCATTGATCACTTGATATATTCTACCGGACTAATTTCTAGGTCCATCTAGAATTGTTTTTGGATTTTGAAATCTAAAAGTTTTAGAGAGGTGCGGTCATGTGTGATCAAGACACACAGTAACTCTTCAAATACCTAGAAGGGGTGGCCAAGGATATGGGAAACCTTGGGCAGCTCTAATAAGGTGTGATCAACATTCCATTAATACATTTAGAATATAATTTGTATATTTTAATTAAATAGGTTGTTAAATTATATTAATGTATTAATTTAAGGTATGTTTAGGGATGCACGTTTGGGGATTGGGGATGGATATAGGTCCCCTCATCCCCATCCCCAGTTCCCCATTTTCCCCGTTTTTCCCTGTTTTCTCGTATCCCCCGGTTCCTCATTTTCATATTTCCCTATTTAACTAAAAATTATAAATTAAATTTTAAAAAAACAAACCTTTCGTTACAAATAAAAAATATCAATGCATTACAAATTCAACATAAAATGTTTCAAATAATTCAAATACATATTATAATTATATTTATATACTTTTGGGAGAAATGGAGAAATGAGGATCTCTATCCCCATCCCCATTTCAATTTAATTGTGGGGGAAATGGGGAAATGGGGATAGGGAGGGGTCCCCCCATCCCTATCCCCATTCCTATAAATCCCCTTTGTGGGAGTTGATGTAACTTGCCATGAATTTGAGGCTTTCCACACTCATATGATATTTGGTATATTGGTTCCATTCATTGGTTTTTAATGTATTTAACATCTCTTCGCATTAAGTAGGCACTCTTGATTCATTGTTGATGTTGAATTATTGAATGTTTTAAGAATTAGATTAAAAATCTCCTTTGGTTGACTAGGCATACCGACTCTCAACTCAAGTTGAGATACATATAATTGGTGACTAAAACTACCTATCTTGAACAAAAGGGATGTGTTGTGAGCATACTAATCCAACATATTCCAGCTCAAAAAGTGGAAGGGGTGGATTGTGAGCATACACCCTAACCACCTTAAATCTATCTACGCTTCATTAGAAACACTCTCTACACTCAATTGAGCATACCAATCATTGTTGTGTGGTGAGTGTTAAGTGATTTTATATCACACCTAGGGATAGATTGAGCCTGAAATTCCCTAAAAAGTGTGTCTATAACCTAGAGGGGGGGGGGGGGGGGGGGGGGGGGTGAATCGGTTTTATTTCGATAGATTACCAATTTTGCGAATTAATCAATATTATCAATTCTAACCCATTCTACTAAGTGTTCAAATAAAAGACAACAAACATAAAACAGTAACAACACACAATATATACGTGGAAACCCTCCAAATGGAAAAAACCACGGGTTGTTCAGTGCGCCACACTCGATCCTCAAAATCCACAATTGAGAGAAAGTTTACAACCTAGGTTGACCTCCCGTCTAACCCTCCAGTTACTAACCCTTTCACTCTACCCAACAGGCCTTAATAGTGATTTTGGATCACCAACCTTGTGCACTAATCACATAGCCACAAGCTTAATCAACAATGAAGAGATAATGGCAACCTAAGTGAATATGCAAGAATATTCTATATGCAAAAATGCTAGGTCAAGACATTCATACTTATCTAGGATTAATAATGACAATTAAAGCAAATTCTAGATATCTATGTTCTAAATGCAAAGGCAAGAAGAATTAGCTAGAAGGGTAAAACCGTCCTAAATTCTAGCTATCACAAATCAATACTTCTCAACCAACCATCAATACACAAACCTGTCATAAAAGCTATTAAACATACAAGCAAGCATTTAATATGCAATAAGGACTAAAACCCTAGGTATACATGTCTTAGTAATGAAACTATAAAGTCTAAAACATGTAGAAGTTACCTAGTCAAGAAGCTAGAATGAAGCTCATAAGGCTAGATGATCCTAGAATGAAGCTAGATGATCATGAGATGAAGTTGGGTTGAGTAAAATGAGTGTTTGGGAGTCCCTCTCCCTCGAGAAAAGCTAGATCACAAAATATGGCTTCTTGGACTCTTAAAAACCAAAGAGAAGAGAAATGAACATATATATATATATGGTGCCCTACACAAAGTGACGTCGTTTTGGACGAAAGGTAACCAAATCCCGCTAGGACCGCTAACTGTACTGCTGTACAGGTAAGTGTCCAGACCACGGCACAGAGAGCAGTGCATCGCCTAGACATTACTGCTTTGTAGGCCGCTGTGCATGCAAGTGCACCGATCATGGTCTGGACAGCATGCATCCCCTGTGAAACTCCGTTTGGGAGACCGCGGTGCATGCAACAAGCACATGCAGCCGTAGCCACAACGTGCACCCTCTGGTAAACACTATTGTGCAGACCACGGCGTAGACACTGCACAGAGAGCGGTCTGAACCGCGGACTAGAAAAAATCCTCTTTTTAAGGTACAAAAAATATGCATTCAACACTAAAACAAGAATTAAGATACATAAGGCACACAAGATGGCAAATAAGCATGCATGCAAGATAATTAAAGGAAAATGCATGAGTGTGTGTGTGCATTAATACCTCTTCAATGTAAGTTAAGAAAGTGATTTTACCTTTGATGCTTGAGCTTGGTTATGAACAATGAAGCTATAAACTACCCTTACATATTGATCCCCAAATGTGGTTGTCAACCAAATAAGCCAATCAAACACCGAAGAACTTACAATCTCCCACTTTGGCTTATTCGTGAAAAAACCACTCACTCACAAAGTATCCTCACAACAAAATGAACAACAAGAGGTCAACAAATACATTCTATATTATAAGAGATACCTAAAGCTAAATCTTCAATTCTTCCATCTCTTGTAGAATGATCATCCTTACAAAACAAAGAACTACACTTTCTAAAACAAGTGTATGAGAGAGATCAAGATAAATAAAAACAAACGCAATTTGTATGAATTAGAAATAAGTAACATGCAATCAACAATGCACATAAGTCAACTTCCCCTAAAAATGGCATTCTCCCCTTATGTGCTAAAACATCACAAACTCCAACAAACTCCCCCTAATCCAACATTAGCCTAAATCCAACATTACTCCCCATTTTTGTGACAAGATAGGTAAATGAGTATTCTCCAACCAGGACGTTTTAGCAAAGAGAGATATTTGCAATGAAAATGCATAATCATATACAACAACTTTACTCAATTTAATTAAGAGAGAGAGAGAGAAATTCATGGGAGTTTTATTTATTGGAACATGTGTGAAAAGATTTGCCTTGAATGAAGTACATGCATCATCAACTTACAAAAAGCATGGTATTTGGCAAAGGAAAATAGCACATGAGGTTTCAAGAGAAGTCAAACCAATTTGCACCAATTTGTCAATGAAACACAAGATTTAATTTAACAAGAGATAAGAGTAACTATCAAGCTTTACAAGTTAAACAAGACATGAGCTACTATTCTGCTCTTTTAGATTTTTCCAGGTGAAATGCCCATATGATAGTAGCCTTGTTCAACAAGTAAATAGAGAGAGACTATTGGATTGTGAAATCCTTGAAATTGATATAATATCCTTATTGATTGAAGTCTCAAAAGTCACTCTCACACTATTTTGCAATCATTTTTTAAGCATTCAATAAATTCATCATGTATAACAATATAAGCATGTCAATATCAAGTTTTCATAAACGTGGAGATAAACTTTGGGTCCATCAAATGTACTTCCCAATCAAATTTTCTAGTCCAAAAATACATGTTTGAACACAAATGAGACATGCATTTCAAATAAGGCAAAGACACACTTATTGAATAAAAAGTCATATAATAATATATGCATCAAAGATATTCAAGCAATTAATTCAAGAGCATAAAATTGAACAATTATTTGCTTATTAAAATGCAAGTTTGCTCTCTTTGCTTGAGCTCGCCATATGGGTCAAAAACCAAAACTCATCAATGCATATGACAAACCTCAATAAACCTACTAAGGGATTTAAACTTAGTTGAATCTAATGGTTCTGTAAACAAGTCTGCTAGTTGATCATTTATGCCCACATGTTCAAGTGCAATGCATTTGCTCTCAACTTGCTCTCTAATGAAATGATGTCTAATGTCAATATGCTTGGTTCTAGAATGTTGGACAAGATTTTTTGAAATATTAATGGCACTCATGTTATCACAGTAAAGGGTTAGAGTACCTATACCATATCCCATAGTTGGATGTCTCATTCACATATCGAATGATTCTCTTCACCGAGGAGAGATGAGATTCCTTGGGATTGGCTTGATACCTAGCATACACACCAATACTAAAGGCTATAGCAAGCTCCCTATCATGCCATGATATAGACTTTGATCCACACTTTTTCCACTAGCATCCTTGCTAAGTTTCAATGTGGTACTCATAGGTGTGTATGCTTGAGACTTTGTTTGAGCCTTCATTTGAGCTTGCTTTGATGATTCTCCAACTTCATTCGATCTCATTTGTTGGTGTGAACCTTGAACCTTTTTATCCTGTTGACTCTTGACAAAGGTGGTCTTCTTCAAGGAAGTGGCATCCTTGCCTTCCATATATCCTAAGCCCTTTTTATCACTAGGACTCTTTCCACATGATTGCATCTTATCAAGTCTCTCGGTTCCGGATGTCATCTTGGCAACCAATTCTTTCGCTTCCCTAAGCTCAATCTTCAAGTTCTCTTCACTCTTCTTAGTGATCACAAGCTCCAACTTCAAGCTCTCCTCTAACTCTTTTCCAATCTTTACTTTCTCACTCAAGTTAGTTATCTTGAAAGTCAACTCTAGATTCTCATTTTTCAACTCTTGAATCTCCTTCTTCTTTTTCAATCTAGACTTTTCAAAAAACTTCATGAAGTCTACATAGTCCATTTCCTCATCAATCTCAAACCTAGAGTTAGAAGAGGTACTCTCATCACTAGACTCATCTACTTCTTCCTTATCACTCACAACTTCCTTGCCATTATGAGATGTTGCGAAGGCAATGAAGTTTGCAACTCTATCTTCATCATTCAAAGTTTTTTCTTCCTCTTCTAAGTCTTCACTATCCCTCCAAGTGACCGCCATCGCCTTCCTCTTCTTCTTTTTCTTCAAATTTACACATTCTGGAGCAATGTGACCAAAAACACGGCATTCATAGTGAATGCCCTTCTTGGAGTCACTTTCTTGAGACTTTTCAATCTTCTTGAAAGGAGTTTTCTTTTTCACTTTCTTTCCCTTGGACCTAAATCCTTTCCTCTCAAACTTCATGAATTTCTTGAATCTTTTAACCATGAGGGCTATTTCTTCATATGAGTCCTCATCCTCTTCTTCAACCTTGGTGGTCTTTAAGGCAATGCTCTTTTACTTCTTCGGGGGTGTGGGTGCGGTGTTCCATCTTGACTCATAAGCTAGAAGTCTTCCAATGACTTCACTTGGCTTCATATTCTTGTACTCACTATTCTCTTCAAGTGTCGTCACCTTTGATTCGAACCTTGATGAAAGTGACCTCATAATTTTTTGCTTGACTCTCCTTTTTGAATAGGGGTCACCAAGTTAATGGCTTTGGTTGATGATATCTATCAACTTCACTTGAAATTCATTGAAGCATTCATGCTCCTCCATCTTAATCATCTCAATTTTCAATTGGAGGACTTGGAGCTTTGAGTCCTTGACTACCTCGGTTCCCTCATGTGCCGTTTGAAGAATGTCCCAAGCCTCCTTTGCAATCCTAGTATTTTACTTGTATTGATTATCGTCCATGGCCCAAAGGATGGCAAGCATAGCCTTGTTATTCCACTTGGATGCTTCAAACTCTTAAGTACTCCAACTAGACTTGAGTGTAAGAGCTTCTATACCATCGTCAGTGGTCATTGTTGGAGGAGTATACCCGTCTTCAATAGCCATCCATGCACGGTCATCTATTTGGCAAAGATAGGCTTCTATCTTGCCCTTCCAAGAAGCATAATTCACCCCATTGAGCAAAGGGGGTCTTGTGCTTGAGGCTCCCTCATGACTATTACGGTTTCCACTCATAGTGTTTGAGGGTGATTAATGTAATGCAAATGCAATGTCACAAAAAAAAATCAAACTACACCAAGTAAGACATATATAGAACACGGATCACCTAAGTATATCTAGGCACTGGCTCTGATACCAATTGAAATTCCCTAAAAAGTGTGTGTCTATAACCTAGATGAGGGGGGGTGAATAGATTTTAATTCGATAGATTACCAATTTTGCGAATTAATCAATATTATCAATTCTACCCAATTCTACTAAGTGTTCTAATAAAAGACAACAAACATAAAACAGTTACAACATGCAATATATACGTCCTATTCATTTGTCAAACGACTAGTTGAGAGTCGCTTTGTACCTGTATATTTTTTACTCCCAAGCTTTTTGCTAGGTTGAGCCCATACAGTAATGCTTCATATTCGACTTTGCTATTTGACACATAGAAATTGCAATGGATTGATTGTTCCTGAATTTTTCCTTATAAAGATTTGAGTACGAGTCTAAGCTCACTTCATTTTATATTGCTAGAGCCATCGACAGATAGAATCTAAGTTCCACTTGTAGGGCTATCTATGAGAGCCATTAATTCATGTTCCGACTGTAAATTTTCATTGGGAGTGAAGTCCGTAATAAAGTCAGTGAAAACATGAGAGTCTGAGCCCGCTTTCTTTTATATTGCTAGAGCCGTCGATAGGTAAAATCCAAGTTTCACTTGTAGGACTCTTCATGAGAGCCATAAATTCCTGTTTAGCCTGCAAGTTTTCATTAGGAGTGAAGTTCGCAATAAAGTTAGCGAAAACCTAGGATTTCATTGTTGTTTGCGGTTGGAAGATGATGTCATGCTTGCTGAGTTCAACAGCCCACTTCTCTATCAACCTGAAAGTTCAGTCTTATATAGTATGTTATTAAGTGGGAAGGAAGTTAGTACCTTGATTTGGTGGCATTAGAAGTACGATTTCAGTTTACATGCGGCTATGACAACTTCTAGGGCCAGTTTTTTTGGTTGGCTATACCTACATTGTTTCAACATCGAGTAAAGCTTTACTCATGTAGTACACTTGATGTTGTGAGCCTTCGGCTTCCCTGACTAGCACGACACTCACTACTATGTTGGACACTGCCAAATAAAGGCATGGCATTTTTTTATCTTTAGGCTTTGAAAGCAACGGAGGCGAGGCTAGGTATTCTTTCAAATATCGTAGTGCCTTCTCACACTGATCATTCCATTCGAACACTTTATTCTTTCTTAAGGTGTTGAAAAAAGATTGGTATCCTTCTGAAGACTTAGAGATGAATCTGTTCAGGGCCACCACTCGACTTGTAAGTTTTTGGACGTCTTTGATACATCTTGGTGATTCTATTGCTCTGATTTACCTTATCTGGTTGGGGTTGACTTTGATCTCTCTTTGGGTTACCAAATAACCTAAATATTTTCCAGAAGATGCACCAAATGAGAATTTATTGGGGTTTAGTTTTATAGTATATTTTTTGCGTATGTTGAACGAATGCTTCAGACGGGTCTATATGTTGTTGGGATACCAAGAATTTGACCTGCATGTTATCGATGCAGACCTCTATTGACTACCCGAGCATTTTGGTAAGGTGTTCGTGTAGCCGTTGGTAGGTTTTAGATTTGTGTTGACTTGATTCCTTAGCAAAACTCTCTTTATTTATAATGATTAGTTGCTTAGGTTGTTCGTGTTTGAGATGAGCTTTAAAGAAAAACTTCCATGAAAATTTCATCTAGAAGAAGAAAGATGCTTGCTTGGATGCTAAAGAATCGAGATTTTTCCTCCTCTTGCAAGGTGTAAGCGCACACGAACACATTGCATACATTTGTGTCCCTACATCGTTGCACTCAATTGGTAAACATGCATGTTCTAGGATTACATCTAAAAAATAGGCATACTTGTTTGTTATTGTGTTTGTTTGTTTATGTTTTATTGATATCAGATTTGAATATGGTCTCATATTATTCCTTATTAAGTTCTGGTCATTTCGGTTACTCATTCATTAGTTTTCGAGTTTCGAGTTGGAAGTTACGAAACTTTATTTGTTTTTAACGTGCATGGTTTCCATCCTTGTATATCAAGTCAATTTCCATATTTTTTATTGAAGTTTTGTTAACCTCCATATCCGTGAGTGAGTTATGGTTCATAATCTGAAAAAGGATTAGAATTCCGAGTTCGAAGACCGGAGAACGATAGAAGACCGTGAAGGGAGTTCAAAAGGGAAGTGGGGTGGCAAACTGCCCAAACATCTCCTCTTCCGTGGAGGCACATGAGCCTCATGGGAAGAGCTTCCCTCTGCCCCTATGGAGCCCATACACCTTTACCGGACACTGATGCAGAGAGATGGCTTTGGACACCCGAGATTGGTCTTTCCTCCATGTCATTTCCTTCCCTATATATATTCAAAATGTGCAGAAATTTTTAACACCTTTTCACTTTTTGTTTTTGTAATATCTCACTCACATCAAATCCGATTTTGGTGATTCAAATGCCAAAATTGATTGTATTTCAAAGCAAAACAAGTCCCAAGTGGTTTCAAAGCTAATTGAAGTCCAGATTTTTATGTTTACTTTGATCTTCATCAAGTGTTCATCATTTGTGTGAGTAAATCATATTGAATCTCTTGATTTGAATATGAAATGTGTTTAGAATAATTTAGATTCTGTTTTTGGACTTGTTTGAGTGAGATTTCGAAATTATCTCTATTTATTTGATTGAATGTCATTTTAGCTAATTTTGAAGAACATGAACTTGAATCTAGAAAACTTTGTGTTTTTGTTTTTGATTGTTGAATTCTAGGTTTTAGTCACATATTCTGCAACTATAATATTTTGATTGTGATCTCTATTATTCACATCTAGTTCTTATTTGAATGAATATATTAAAAATATCAAGTGTTGAATTGATCACTTGATTTCAAAGCTAGTTTTGTGTTTTTTGTTGAAAACTTGTTATTCTAGCTTTGATTGACATGTTTTAGGTTTCTAGATATTTTTGTGAATGATTTTGAATGTATAATCTAGATTTCCTATCACATGTTTATAAGAATTAGTTACATAGCTTGTGAGCTTGATTTGTGCCAAACTAGTTCCTCATATATTATATTTGATCTACATGCTCTATTTGCTTGTGTTTTGCATTATGATTGTATATTTGCACTACACTTAGATCATTGCCTTGCAAATGGTTGAAGTCTGTTGTTGAGGTGTAAAGCTTTAACTTGAGCATGAAGTCTTGACTGAGATTGTGAAGATCGGTTAGTTGTGCAAGAAGTCTTGGCTATGATTGTGAAGATCCAGTTAGTCGAGAATGGAGTCTTAACAAGGATTTTGAAGATCCGGCTAGTTAAGCAAGAAAGCTTTCTAGAGGTACCTAAAGTGTCTTAGATATAAAGTAGGCAAGTCTTTCATTAGGCCCGACGATAGAGTAGAAGGGATATCATTGAGAGTGTATCATGTGAAGTGGTCACTTTAAGGGTGTACTTTTATTCATCAAAGTGAAAGATAGTTTGTCAGTGGTTGTGGAATCAACCCATAGATGTTTCCTCATTTTTGAGGTTTTACCAAATCAAAAAAATATATTGTGTTGATCTTCTTGCTTTAACTTTTTCACTTGCTTTGATTTGTATTGTTTAAATACTTGCTTAATTGAACTCATAATTGTTTTGTTAAAGCAACTTTATTGTCAAAGTATTTAAGTGTACAAACTTTTATTGTGTGAGAAAGAAAGTCAAAAATTTTAGTATATACCTATTCACACCCCCTCTCCCCTCTAGGTATATTGAACATTATAAGTGGTAAGAGAATTTTAATTGGTACCAGAGCGGGTGTCTAGAAGTAATTAGATAGATCCATTTTATAGTGTTAGTGTTTGTTTTAAAAATAAATCATGATTAAGAAAGTTTTCTTTTATATAGCTTCAATTGTTAAAAATGAAGGAGTAGAGCCTGTTGACTTAGATGATCAAAAAATGAAAGATCTTATTAAAGAGACTGATAAACTCTATAGGATAAATAGGTCTCTCAATAAGAAGCTAGAAGAAAATGACAAAATTCTTAGTCTAGATAAGAACTTGAAAGATAGTAATGAAAGACTGAGAATTTTGAAATAAGAAGTTAAGCTAAGAAATGATTCTTTTAATCATGCTAGGATACTTAAAAATGAGCTAGGAGTCAAAATTACTAAGTATGAGAGTTAAGAGAAGAAGTATGAACAATGGTTGAGTCAAACTCAAGAGGATGTTAGAAAAGGTGATAACATTCTTGAGAAATATGCCATTAAGGTAATGATGCTTAGTGACAAGCTTGATGAGGCCAATATGATGATTGGTAAGATGCCATTTGTAGAAACAGAAAAATCCCCAATTAATTGAGTCATCGAGGTGGACACCTACAACCTACAAGATAGATAGGAAAGTAGCGATCGTTGAACCACAGAGAGGGGGTGGTCCCGTATAGATCAATATAGGTTGAAGAATAAAAGATTAAGCTTGGCTAGCATGGGGATTGACGTAAACAAAGGTAGAGATATTCAAGGTGATCATCGATGAGGTCGACTTAGACCATCATAGAGATAGTTGAGTTGATCATCGATGAGGTCAACTTAGACCATCTTGGTGATAATCGAGGAGGTTGTTGATGAGGTCAACTTAGACCAACTTGGAGATAATCGAAGTAGTCGTTGATGAGGTCGACATAGATTCACCTGGTAAAGGTCGATATGCGAGGTCAACATAGACCAATTGGTGGAGGTAGATATATGAGGTCAACATAGACCTATCTGGAGGACGTTGATATAGGAGGTCGGTATAGACCTACCTAGAGAAGGTCAATATGGGAGGTCTACATAGACCTACCTGGTAGAGGTAGATATGGAAGGTCGAGATAGACCTATCTAGAGAAGATCGATATGGAAGGTCGATATAAAACTACCTAGAGGAGGTCGAGGCGATCATTGATGAGGTCACTGGATTGTGTTGGATGGGGGAATATACGCCAATCATGTAAGCTGAGTGACAACTCAACAGCAACGTGAATTACCGGGCTATAGGTTGTTCCAAATCTTGGAAAGCTCAGCCCTCCTTATGAATGAGAGGGGGTTGCTATTTATATGAGGAAGAGATTGAGCTAACATTTGACTCACTTAATAGCTTTAAAGAAGATGTTACCGAATTAATGACAATGATGTAGACGTTACAGTTTTATTGAAATTGATGCAGACGTTACAATCTTAATGATATTGATGTAGACATTATAGTCTTAATGACATTGAAGTTGACTTTATAGTTTTAATTTTGAAAGATTCTCCAACAGTTTGACTTGGTCCAAGTTTGACTTTGACTGATGTGGGTATTTTTATTAGGCTTTGATTATTAGACCATGGGCTTTATTGACGTTGATTTCTGGATGTATGAGAAAAGCCAACAAGAATTGGATTTCGGCTGTGATTTCAAAGAGAAAGATAAGGAGAAAGTAATCAAGACGCAAGTTTTTCACGTGGTAAAACTCCGATGATCGGAGAAACGTCCACGGGTGGTTGAATGATCAACCAAGCCAAAATCCATAATGAAATTATAATATTACAAGCTCTCAATCTTTTTTTTTTCTTTGTATTTTTTTATGAATGTTGTCTATATTTATTGGCGAGATTATAGGTCTATTTATATGTTTATAGAACCCTAATCTTCTTTTTATAAGTAATAGAAGATCTTTGTATTTAATTATGATTATTTACTTGCTTGAAGCTGATTGTCTTTTTTCCTGTTACGGAGTCTTGTATTGAGATCAAGTGGGACTCTAATAATGTTATCCAATTAGGACTTATTTCTTTATAAGAGCATAGTCTTTTTGAAGAAATAAAGTTATTGCCTGATTAAGAACATTTCCTGTTTAATATTCTGTTCTTATTGGGATTCCTTTTTGATATGGATATCTTCGTGTATTTTAATAACTTGATCCACGTGAGCTATGCGCTGGGCTTTTATTCAGTTTTCTTCATGTTTGTCTCGAGTAAGGACAGTACCCACTGGTCCAGAGTAAAATCATTCGTTCTCGAGTAGAAATGTCTTTTAACCAGCCCCGAGTGTCATTTAACTGATCCCGAGTAGTATATTACATTGATTGACCCTGAGTAGGTTTTGTTCAACATCTGCTTACTCGGGTTTTCTCTTCTTTGGTGATGCCTTGTAGGATATTTTCTGAATGCCTAATCGGATGACCACCTGGCAATTTATCCTCTTTGTTGATGACATGTACGTATGATAAAATTCACATATGACAATACCCCATTAAAATACTTTTGCTGATCAGGGTTTTATTTCGGGAAAAAGTATTTTAATTAGTTTTTCAATATCTTTTCAGCACCCGAGTAAATGTCTTGTCATAATGACGTGTCTTAATGGTGACTCTGTAAATTCGATTTGCCTCCTCACGTGAGATCTTTAATGACGGCGATGTTTTGGAGTTCTGACGGTGAAATCCAGTTCTCTTTTTGACACGTGTCCCTTTCCTCTTCGTTTTTCGATATCAATTATGAGAAATGACCCACGCGTTTCTCCGTGCGCCGCCTATATCATCAAACCTCATCATCATTTTTTCCCACCTTGAGATCCTAGGGTTTCGTGCTATCATCTCTTTAAATTCTTCACTGAGAGACAGCGTTGGTTCATTCTCAACAATTTTCAGTTGAAAAAATTTCTCAAACCCAGATTTCTTTACATAGAAGGTAGCGATTCTCCGTTGAAGATCTTGCATCAAATTTTATTTAAGGTTAGTTTCAATGGAGTCATCTTCCCATCATTGACTTTTTAATATTGCTCTTGATGTATTAGATCATGGGGATTTCCAGTTGGTTTCCTGCATTAGAAGATTACTGGGGGAAATCCCTGCTGATGAACCTCCATTTTTAGAAGTTGATATTTCTAGGCTTCACCCTGACATCACTTTTAGTCCTATATCCAGTTCTTAATCTAGGTTTGATACCGAGCCGAATGTAGTCGGGGCAGATGGATAGAAAAATATCGTTCCCGATTCGATCTGCCCAACTCGGTCACTCTGATTTCAGCGGGTGATAGAGTCGCGTGGAATCCACCCTCATGCATGGTGGCAATTTATGGATCCATGCTCTGCTGCGGCGTCACTCTCCCTCTTTAGCCATTCATTGTCTGGTTTCTGGATGAAACAGGGATCGCTCCGGCCCAATAGGTATCGAACAACTACAAAATCTTGATGTGCATGTGGCACATGTACAACCGGATGAACTTGTCACCGCCCTCCCCGAGTGAAATCAGGCATTTCTTCACACTGAGGCAGTCTAGCAAGACAGAAATCTATTTCCTCATGTCTAATCCGCCAGACTGTTGGGTCCCCGAGGGGACAAAGGTGAACCGGGAAGCTGATACTATTAGGATTATGCTCGATAGCAAGAGTGTAATATTTTAATTAACAATCGTTTCATATACATAAAGTGATTTCTAGTTTAACAAATCTTATAGCATTTATAGTTTAATTATTATAATTGTTAAAAGTAAATAATCATAAGGTCAGAAGACTATGAGAAAAGAAGAATTGTTCATACATTTAGATATGTATGAGGTAGACACAATTCTTTAGTTAGTCTTAAATAATATTCACAACTTAAGATAGAAGGTTGGGCGCCTTTATCTTATCAAAGTTGTAGATTCTTTTGCTAGCATTTGAGTGGGATCAAATGTGTTATGATGAGTCTAAAATCATCAAAGTGTGGTTTCTTTGGGCAAAAGAATCTAGTGCACTGGGTGCATTGAATAGGATCAAAATGAAATAATTTATCTAGAACTGTCAATAGATAAAATTTTTCATTTGAAGACAATCGGAGAGTCTATCTCAATCCTGAGATAAATGATGGACATATGGTTACAAGTGTTATCATTTGAACTATCAATGAGTACGATTATATAGCATAGTCTATCCTCGATAGTTTGGTGGTATTCATTTGTTAATCGATAGAGGACTTCATTTATAGATATGGACATCGTGGCTCCATTTATTGAATAAGAGTAGAATACCATCATATGGATGTTTTGAGGTATTGGATATTAAATCTTAACGTTAAGTTTTCAATAGTGTCTATTGAAACATGGCTTCTGGACAAGTCAAAATATCCAAGTTCAAAATGTTGTCATATGAGTAAATATGGTAACTTAGAGAGCTATAGGCGGTCTATGAGCTCTTGACGATTACTGGTACTTCACGAGGATACACTTTCTCCAATAAGGTTGTCTAGGGTACGAATGAGTAACATCAACTTATTCTATCTTTATTTAAGAGTTCAATTTTAGTTCTTTAATGGAATGAACTAAAATTAAATAGATTGGACCTAAGTGAATCATTTGTTGATTGTGATTGGGTTGTGTCTATTGTAGCTTAAATTTAGATAGCCCACCAAGATCCCCAATCCATACGAACTTGCATGGATCACTTGATATATTCTACTGGACCAATTTAAGGGTCGATCTAGAATCGTAATAAAGCATGTGAACTTGTTTCTTTTGTAAGAATAGGTCTAGTTCACATGTGGACTTTTTATTAAGGTCCAATGGATTTAATAAAATAAGAAAAATAATATATGGCCTTTATACTAGGTATGGGCGGCAACGACTATGGTGAATAGCTTAAGTATATTATTTTTATTTTATTTTTATTTAATTAAATGGAAATTAATTAATTTGTTGATTAATTAATTATTTAATTAAAAGTCAAAATCTTTTCCTATTAGGAGATGGTATCCTAAAAACTATACTATTGTTGGTAGTATAGTTAATGTTAAAGACTATATTTGATAAGTAGATAAATAAAAGGAGTTATTTATCTAATCAAATTAGGAAGTCTTTAATATGGTTACAAATACACTTTTGAGTTGGATTTGGAGTCTTGGTGTTAGGATAGAATTTCTTTTTGAAAAGGATTCTTAACCACCAAGTAAATCTACCTAAGGAAAGGATTCTTAACTACCAAGTAATCCTTCTTAGGAAAGGATTTGTGATCCTAATCTATATCATATAAAATTCGGCCAGCCCATATATATACAAAAGGATAGAATTTCTTTAAGATAAGGATTCTTAACTACCAAATAAATCCACCTAAGGAAAGGATTCTTGCCAACCAAGTAAATCCTTCTTAGGAAAGGATTTAGGATCCTATATATGTGTGTGTGATTTTCGGCCAGCCCTATGAATTCTTTGATGAAAATTTTGGACATGCCTAGGTAATTTTCAAGAGAGAATTTGGCATAACAAGAGAGAATTTTGAGAGAGAAAAATTAGTTTTTACTCTAGACAAAATTCGATCAACTCATAGATAAAGGGTGTGTGTGAATTCGGCCTAGAAGAGAAAAAAGGGGAACGTTTTTGTATTTGATAGTATACTAATATCCTTTAAATCAAAAGGGTTTTGTGTACAACATTGAATCAAGGTTCACGCGAGTTTCAATCAAATTAATTGATAATTCACAAGTGACCAGACGTTCTTGGATTTTTCTCTTGGAGGATATTTGTAACTAACAAAGAAAAGATATTTGCTTTGTCTCCATCCTCAGGAATACAATTTAAAGAAAGGGAGCCCACACTCCTAGGTGATTCACGTTCGTGATTGAATTGGAAGATCTTGCAGAATTAATTCGGTGCTTGTTCAATCGTCACGCGAAAAAGGTACGATACTTTTATATACATCAATTAATCTAGGGTTAAGGTTCTCGTTGCATAAAAGGGAAAATTTTTATTTATACGCAAACCCTATTTTTTTTTCATGCTTACGTTGCGTTTCTAAACCGTTTTTCCCTACAGATACCTCTGATGACCCTAACAAGAGGGGTTTTGTATGGAGATTCCCAACATCCAACAAGTTCTGGAAGAACAGTTGGTTTTCCACAGGAGGGAGTCTCGGGCTTGAAGTCACCGTTACAACTGGGATTACTTGGACGGTGCTGAAAGTCCCCCGTTTCTTCTACTCCCCTGAGATATGGAACAAGAAGAAAATTGATTACAGCGATACTGAGCTGACCAGATCTGCTCGGGCAGCAGTTTGTATTTTGGAAAAGATGAGCAAGACTTATCTCTTTACTGAGGCGAAAATGATAAAGTTTGGCTTCTTCAAACAGATTTTGGGCTACCGCAGGCGATGTAAGTGATTTTTACAACTTTTTCCTTTTCATTGTTATTTTTTGCTTTGTATTCTGACGCGGTTCATTTTTTCTTCTAAGTGTACGATATGGACATCGTCTGCGATCTTCAGGCTCACCAAGTGAAGTCAATTCTTCAGGTGAGCCGTAAAGAAGCTTCTCGTCAGAGCAATGAAGGCATCGGCCCACATGAGTCCGATGAGGAAAATGATGCGGTCGAAGAGCAAGTTCCCGAATACGTCTCTGAGGGCGTCGTTCAACCGACTGCTGGGGAGACTAGTGGTTTGAGTGGCCCGAACGATACTCAACTGCCTGGCGATGGACAAAGGCAGAGTGAAGGTCCTGGTGAAGAGCCTATCGAGCGGTTTGACATCGGTGATGGTGGCAATGCCTCCGAGGGACAAGTACCCATAGGTCCCGAATTTTTTGAGTCTATCCAGGACAATGTTTAGGAAGATCCCGCGACTGATCTTAGCTTTCATCGTTCTCAAGCTGAGTTGCGGAAGGCAGTCAGCTCTCCAACTTAACCTCTCAAATTCCCTTGGGTGATCTCATTTATCAACTCTAGTGATGAAGATATTGTGGCTGAGATTCTCCCGAATGTTGATGTTGGAGCATCGGCGGATACAGAGGCTTCTGAGCATAATAGAGGTTCCCCTCCCCCCGAGATCTAAGATTTAGGGGCTTAACCCCCGGGGTTTCCTTCACATCCTTCTCCCCAGGATATGTCTCCCCAGGATATACTGCGGGAGATGTCATCCGGTCGGGCTTTCATTAGGGACGACTGCTGGAGCTGTTTTCGGGATGGCTCTCTGACAGACCGTCTTTAGAATTTTTTCAATGGTGCATCTTACGTAAGTTATCCTTAACTTCTTCAATTGCTTTGCTTGTGTTCCAGGTTTTTAATTCTGCTCCTTTGCAGATGGTGGCCGAGTTCGCTGAGCTGGTTCAGTCGCAGCAACATCAAGCTGATAGAATAAGGCATCTCGAAGCTCAGCTGAAGGAAAGTGAGGATCACCATGCTCTGGTTGAAATGGCATATCAACAAGAGGTCGGTTCGGCCCAAGTTTTTACAGACCACTGTCTGGCGAAGCAGATGAAGGCTGAGGAGAGGGATTCTTTAGCAGAAGAGAAGGCTACATCACTTCAAAACTTATTATCTTCTGCCCAATAATCAATGCTCAAGGTCGAGCAGGAGGCGGAGCAGTCCAAGTCGGCATATGAACATAAGATCGAGGACTTGGAACGCCAAGCTCGGATAGTCGAATCCCTATCTAAAGAGGCTAGGCTTGAACTTGAAGTCTAGGGGGTTGATCATTTTAAAGATCCCCTGCCTACGACTCTCTTCTCTTTCAGGATTTTTAGCGAGGCCTAGTTTCAGCTGGCGAGTTCTTCAAAGTTAAGAAATAGGGCGACTGAGAAGGCCCGAACCAACTGGGAGCTATCGATCAAACATCATGTGGATCGGTCCTTGGAATCTCTCTGGACTCAGATAAAGGAGTGGAGGGCTTACTACCGCAGTAGAGGCAAAGAGCCCCATCCCATTCATTTGGAGGTTCCATCTGAGCACTCCCTCTAGACCTTTAACGCCAGTCAAGAGTCAGTCGTAGAGAGTGTTGTGCCTGATGTTGGGCCGATCCCAGGAGAAGATTACAGCCAATGGATGGACGATTCAGTCGACATAATTGATTGGCCTTCTAATAAGAGCCTGCTCCATGAATATGAGATGGTGTCTGACCCGAGTATTGGCAAGAGCTCCAAATCCTCACAATCCTGATTTTTGTAGATAGGATTTTTTGTAGATAGGATTTTTTGTACTCTTAACAATTCTTTGTAAAGAATTCTTGGTAAAGAATTCTTTGTAACGATTCTTTTGTAAAAGAACTTTGTAACCATTCTTTTGAAAAATCAATAAAATTCCGAACCTAGTGGTTTGATTTCATTGCTCGCGAAATTTCTTTAACTTGACTATGGTTGCTGAATATCTTATTAAACCAACTATTTCTGAAGTTCGGGTAACTTAACCGAGTATCTTATTAAACCGGTTGTCACCCGAATAATGCCAAGTATCTTATTAAACTGGCTGTTGCAATCTTCATGCCAAGTATCTTATTAAACCGGCTAATTCTGATGTTCGGGTAACTTAACCGAGTATCTTATTAAACCAGTTGTCACCTGAATAATGCCATGTATCATATTAAACTGGCTAGTATTATTAACTGAGTCATCTTAAAACAGGCAAGTAGATTTATACTTGTGTTTCATAAATGGTTGCTACCCGAATATTACATAAAGGCTCACCATGATCATATGTTCGAGTCCTTGCACATTACCAAGGATGTCTCCCAGTTTTTATACATAAGGGTTTGCCGAATCATTAAGCTTTTTGAATCGCTTAACACAGCTACGTATTGCACCGGAATTTTTCCCGATAGCGTCTCGAGCTGGTGCATCGGGTTTGCCTTTTTATTAAGGTCATTTGACCTTGCTCGGCTGGCATGCTCCTTCGAGCTTTTCCGCCCATTAGGGATTTAATGGTCCCGAGTATTCTAGTTTCATGTTATTATTATCATGCTTGTTTTCCATATGTTCTTATTATCATATGCTTTCTTTTGGAAATCCCGAGTTTGATATTTTTATCTTTAGGAAATCCCGAGTTTGATTTTTTATTCATAACTGCAAAATCAATAAAGTTTTAAATTCCACAGCTAATATTTAACCTAACTAAAATTGTCCTGACTAGAAAAAAGAACAAAAAATAATTAAGGATAGAAAATCTTCAGATATTGGGCATTGCATGGTTGGGGTAAAACCCCTCCATTGGGTCGTGCAATCCAATACGCTCAATGGCCAGCTACTCTTTCAACTTTGTACAGGCCTTCCCACTTATCAGCCAGGGAACCTGCACCTTTATTTTTTTTATTCAATGACACCTTCCTGAGTACCAGGTCTCCTAGCTGGAATTTCCTGACCAGAACATGAGAGTTATAGTGGCGAGCTACTATTTGCTGAAATGCCATATTTTGTATTCATGATTTCTCCCTTTTCTCTTCTAGCTCATATAGACTTTGTAATAGCATATCAATATTATGATCTTCATTACATAACCTAACCTGGGGAGACGTATATGACGTTTCTATAGGGATAACAGCTTCTGTTCCAAAACGCTAAAGTGAATGGAGTCTCTCCTGTTGACGTTCTTGCTTTTGTCTGATATGCCTATAATACTTCGGAAAGCTTTTCAACCTAACTTCCTTTCTTGGCATCTAGCTTTGCTTTGATTGTGTGCTTGATGATTTTGTTCACTGCTTCGATCTGCCCATTTGTTTGAGGGTGGGCTGGTGTGGCATAGTAATTGGCAATCTAGTATTCTTTGCACAACTGTCTGAATTTCAGGTTATCGAACTGGGTGCCATTGTCAGTGATTATAGTGTTTGGGACTCCAAACTATAAAGTATATTATTTTTCTTGAAATTTTTGGTGTTTGCTTCTGTGATATGCACCAATGCTTCAGCTTCTACCCACTTCGTGAAATAGTCAACGTCTACTATGGCATACTTCGCTCCACCCCCTGTCCCGGCTGGCATTGGGCCGATTGAATCCAAACCCCACATGGAAAATGGCCATGGGGATGTGAGGTTTCTGAGCTGCTCAGGGGGTTGTCAGATGTCATTAGCAATCCTTTGGCAAGTATTGCAACTTTCTACACACTGTTGTTCATCTGATAACAGAGTAGGCCAATAATAACCTTGCCGGAGTACCTTGTGTGCCAAACTTTTACCTCAGTGTGATTTCCGTAAACTCCTCCATGGATTTCCTGTAATATCTGATATGCATCCTCCTTTGACACACATCTTTGGAGTATTCAGGAATAACCCCTTCTGTATAGTTCTCCTCCAACCAATGTGTACCTTGTTGATCTATACCTGATACGTTTTGCTTGTAAGGGATCTTTCGAGAGCACGCCTTCTTCCAGGAACCATTTTAGCTGAGTCATCCAACCGTCTGGCTGTGTTCAGATTTCTAAAATTTCTAAGTTTCTTGGTTCAGCTGTGCTCGGTTTTAGGAGATGTGCAACCGGAATAGTCATTGGCCTGATTGTGGTTGTTGCTGACGCTAGTTTGGACAATGCGTCAGCCTTTTCATTCTCTTCCCTGGGAATCTGAGCAATCTTATATTCTTTGAATTTCTAGAGGAGCTGTTTTGCATTGTCACGGTTGGCTGTCATGCCTTCATCCTTGGCTTGGTTCTCGTCCAGGACTTGGTTGACAACTACCTGTGAATAGCTGAATATCTCAACTTCATCTACCCCGAGAGCTATACAGACTATGAGTCCAGCTAGTAGCGCCTCGTACTCGGCTTGATTGTTGGTTGCTTTGAAATCAAACCTCATTGCACATTCGAGATCATCTTCTTCTGGAGTGCATACTACGATCCCTGCCTCGCTGCCATGAGTGTTTGAAGAGCCATCCATATACAGTTTCCATGGGAAATTTTTACCCAACATCTTTTTTGCTTCCAGGTTCGACTCTGTGAACTCTGCTATAAAATCTGCCATTGCTTGCCCTTTGAGAGATGTCCTGGGGATGTAGTGGATATCGAATTCACTTAGCTCAATTGCCCATTTGGTTAATCTTCCTGAAATCTTTATCTTCTGTAGAATTTTCTTTAATGGGCAGTCAATGAGTACCTGGATTGTATGAGCCTGAAAATATGGCCTTAGATTTCTTGCTGCTGAAACCAATGCTTGGCTCATTTTCTCTGCCTGTGAATACCTGGTCTCGGCTAGTAGAAGTGCCTTGTTGGTATAGTATACTGAATTTTGTACTCCATCTACTGTTCTAACTAGGACTGAGCTTACTGCTAGTTCTGTAATTGATAAGTACAGTTGGAGTGTCTCCCCCATCTGAGGTTTTGAAAGGATGGGAGCCTGCCCTAGATATTTTTTAATTTTTAAGAATGTCTGCTCGCACTCTTCATTCCATTCGAGTCCTTCCCTTTTCTAATTACTTTGAAAAATGGTGTGCATCTGTCTGTGGCATTTAAGATGAATCTATATAAGAAAGCCAAGCATCTTGTTAGGCGCTGTACTTCTTTGAGTGTCATCGATGAAGTAATTTTCTACAGGGCCTGGATCTTCTCGGGGTTGACTTCGATTCATCTTTGGTGAACTTGAAAACCCATGAATCTTCCTGAAAGAACCCTGAATAAACACTTGTTTAGATTTAGCTTCATTTGGTATCTCCTCAAGACATCAAATGTTTCTCGCAGGTCTGAAGTTTGCTTGTCTGCCATGATGCTCTTGGTCAGCATGCCATCAATGTATACTTCCATGTTCTTTCCAATTTGTCGTGCGAAGATTCTGTTAACCAGCATTTGATATGTTGCCCTGTATTTTTTAACCCGAAGGGCATTACTGTGTAACAGTACAGACCCTGATCAGTTGTAAACGTTGTTTTTTCTTCGTCAGCCTTGTTCATCCGGATTTGGTTATATCCTGAGTATGCGTCCATGAAACTGAGCAACTCATGGCCTGAAGTAGCGTCCACCAACTGATCTATCCTCGAAAGTGGAAAACTATCTTTCGGGCATGCCTTGTTCAGATCTGTAAAATCTACGTACATCCTCTATTGTCTATTCTTCTTTTGGATGAGGACTACATTAGCTACCCATTGAGGGTAATTGACTTCTCTAATCGATCCTACAGTGAGTAGCTTCTCTACTTCTTGTTTAATTGCCTAACTTCTCTCGATGTTGAATGATCTTCTCTTTTGTATCACCGACTTTACATTCGGGTCTACTGTGAGATGGTGGGATATTATTCGGGCATCTATCTCGACCATGTCTTCATGACTCCAAGTGAACACATCCCTGTATTCTTTAAGTAGATCAATGAGGCTTTAATTGACTATTCCTTCCAGGTTGGCCCCGATCTTGACCTTTTTGTCTTATTCATCTTCTTTCAAGGTGATTTCTATAACCGATTCAGTTTTGGATTCATTCGGCTCTTCCCTTGGATCGAATTCAAATGATAGTGGTTTTTTGTTATGACTTGGGCTGTGTTATAGTGCAAACTTGCTCATCATTCTTGTCTTTGTATACTGACAGGTTAGCTCTTCGGGCCATCTCTTGGGATCCCTTGACTATACCGACCCCTCCTCGGTCGAGAACTTGATCATTAAGGCATAAGTGGCTGTTACGGCCTTAGGTTTATTCAGGAATGGTCATCCCAATAGTTCATTAAATGTCCAATTGTCCAAGTCTACCACCACGAAGTCGAGCAATACAGTTCTCTGGTAAGGTGCCACTCCAATCTTCACAGGTAGCTTTACCTCCCCGAGTAGTATATAACGTTGATTGACCCTGAGTAGGTTTTGTTCAACATCTGCTTACTCGGGTTTTCTCTTCAGTGATGTCTTGTAGGATTTTTTCTGAATGCCTATTCGGATGTCCACCTAGCAGTTTATCCTCTTTGTTGATGACGTGTACGTATGATAAAATTCACATATGACAGGCTTTATTAGGCCCTAGTATTTATGCTATTTTTTGCCATTACATCATCTAGTTGTAGTAAAGTAGACACACTCATCAAGATTGCCAAGCATCCAAATGACAAAAGTGGATTAGGTTATGTGAATGAAAGGGTTACACCTTCATCTAACAATTCTAATTTTGTCAAAGCTAGTGGTAAAGTGAATGTAGGTACACTTTTCAATAGTAAATCCGTGGATACAACTGGAGGTGCCTCAACATCAACAATGAGCAACAATTGAACATCTTAAAAAGATCAAAGACAACAATCATCATTCTCACATGCAAAAGGCAAATTATCAAGGAATGGACATCAAAGAGGTAACAATGTGAGAAGGTTCAATACTTCAAATGTCCAAGCTAAAGGTAACCCTCTCTAATCTATTCGTATTTGTCATGTTTGTATCATGGTAGTACATATAAGACCTAGATGCTATGAATATATTCATTAATGCAACTATGAGAATGATTTGTATGATTTATCTTTGATGAATGGTCCTTGGAAATCATCCATGTATAGATCTAGATCTAGACCTAGGAAGACCTTGCATAAAAAGCATGTTGAGAAAAATAATGTTGATGATTTGCTTGAGAATACACATGTATTGCCTCGCACTACTATGCATAAAAAGGTTGATCATCCTTTGTTTGACTTTTTTAAAAATATGACTAATAGAGTCAATGTGAATAATAATAAGTCTAAGAATAAGTCAAAGCATGTTATTAGTAGTAGTGAGAAGCATGTTGTCAAGAAAGTATAGGTTAGAAAAGACTCAACTAAATGTTTGGTTGCACAATATGCACTTAGAGCCAGCTCACCTTATTTAAGGTACCTAGATAACGGATGCTCTAGGAATATGACCAGTAACAAGGAATTCTTCAAGAAACTTGTTATAAAGGATGGTGGTTGGGTGACTTTTAGTGATGAGACCAAAAGGTAATTGCTAGGCAAGGGAACAATTTGTATCCCTAGATTTCCTAAGCTAAGAGATACCTTGTATGTAGATGGTCTACAAGTTAACTTGATTAGTATTACTCACTTGTGTGAAATCGTTAAAGAAGTTAGCTTTAACAAGCATATGTGCACTATCATTTATAAAATAGTCAAAATTGTGTTGAATGTCGAAAAGTCTCTTGATAATTGTTATTGTCTTGAGATAGATCCTCTAAAATGTAACATGGCTCATGAATGCAACAAGCTTGAATTGTGGCATCAAATACTAGGCCTCATGAACTTTAAAGATTTAAAAAGGCTTGAAAAACGTAACATTGTTAGCTGTCTACCTAGTCTTGGTAAGAAACTTAATGGTGTTTGTGAACCTTGTCAACATGGTAAACAAACCAAAGTCTCACAAAAAGAGCACTAACTTTGCTACTAAGATGCCCTTAGAACTTGTGCACAAAAACCTAACGGGACCAATGCAAACAAAAAGTTTGAACAAACCAAAAGTTTGAATGGCAAGAAATACATCTTTGTATATGTTCATGAATTTTCTAGGTTTGCTTGGGTTTATTTTCTTAGAAACAAGACCGAAACTTTTCATTACTTTAGGAAAGTTTGCAATCAACTTCAAAATGAAAAAGGCCTTGGGATTAATAAAATATGTAACATTAGGAGTGATCATGGGAGTGATTTAGAAAATGCTAAATTTAGTGAGTTTTGTGAGGACTTGGGAATATCTCATGAATTCTCGGTTCCGATAACACCATAAAAAATTGGTGTTATCAAGAGGAAGAATCATGCCTTGCAAGAGATGGCTGGGGTCATGCTCAATAGCAAGAAAATCCCTAGGAATCTTTGGACCGAAACGGTCAATACCGCTTTCTATGCCTCCAATAGAGTGTTGAGAAAGCCAGTCACAAAACAAACCTCCTATGAGTTTTGGAAGGGCAAGAAGTCCAATATGAGTTACTTTCAGATTTTTGGAAGTAACTATTTCATTTTGAATGAAAGAGATCACATAGGAAAGTTTGATGCTAAAAGTGATATTGGTTTTTTTTTTTTTTGGTGTTCTACTAATAGCCGTGCTTATAGAGTTTTCAACTAGAACACTAAAATTATTATGGAGTCTATCAATATTAAGATATATGACTTTAGCATGCTAAATTTGTGTGATGATCAAAGTGTTAATGAACCTAAAGAAAATCCTTTGAATGACATTAAGACACCTATTAATGTGACTAGTTGTGAGTCTAGTCATAATGATGAAAATGATTGTGGAGTTGGAGAAGGTAATCAAGGGTTAGAATATGATATTAATGATAATCAATAAAATGACCAAATTGTTGAACTTTCAAACCCTAGACCTAGAAACATGCACTATCAAGAAGACATTATAGGTGATTTGAATGAAGGGTTTAGAACTAGAAGACAACTAGCTAACTAAATTTCCTATGCATGTTACACATCTCAAATTGAATCCAAAAACATTAATGAGGCAATAGTTGATGAATTTTGGGTTACGGCTATGCAAGAAGAATTAAGCCAATTTAAGAGGAACGAAGTGTGGTCCTTAGTTCTTAGACTTTGACATTAATTTGATTGGCACAAAATGATTCTTTAGGAATAAGACCGACGAGTGTGGCAAGACTGTGAGAAATAAAGTTAGATTAGTGACTTAAGACTACACTCAAATTGAGGGTGTAGATTCTGATGAGAAATTTGCACTCGTTGCATGTCTTGAGTCCATTAGACTTTTGTTGTCCATTGCATATTTTAAGAAATTTAAATTGTTTCAAATAGATGTCAAAAGTACTTTTCTTAATGGATACCTTCAAGAAGAAGTGTATATCAAACAACCTAAGGGACCGTTTGGTATGGGAATGAGAATCTCATAACATTCTCATGTTTGTTACTAGGTTTTTTTAAATTCCCATGAAAGTGATTACCATGGGAATCACATTACCCTCCAAAAGAGTAATGTGAAACCCACCCCAACAGGATTTCACATTACCCTCCATGTAATTCCCACCGTGGGATTCACTATAATTTTTTTAAAAACATAATTAATATATATTAAATGGAATATATAAATTAAGTAATATATATATACAAAGTAATATATATATATATATATATTATATTATAATATATATTATATTACATTATTACATATATATTATATTATATTATATTAATATAATATATATTAAATAATAATATATATTAAATATATTATATTTATTATTATTATTATTATTATTATTATTATATATATATTATAATAATATTTAATAATAATATTAGTATATATGTATTATTATAAACAATAGGGTTAATTGCACAAACATACCATGTGTTTTGTTATTGTAGTAAAATATTAAACAAATGACCTTAAATACACAAACAACCCATTATGTTAGTAGGAAACCGTTAGATTTAACGGTTGAATTAGAAAAGACTACAAAGGCGCTAAGTTAAAAAACAATAAAAAATAAAACAGTGAAAGTCCACCTCCTCCATTCATGTCTCATTATGCTTAACTTCTCTTCAGCCACCACTACCGCTTCTATTTTCCCGTTTAAATCAATCTCATCTCGTCCCTCCCTCACTCTCACCTCCACCACACCCGCAAAAATAAAAAACTAACAACCCAACAATCCTTCTGGTTTCTACATCCATTTTCGTCGGTCTCTCCGATGCCACCTCTTGTAATTAAAATCCGTCGATAAAAGTGGATCAGCGGAACTCCAATCAGATTTGGAGTGGTGGAGCTCCAATCGGATGTGGAGCGCCGCTCTATCCACCAAAACGCCATCTAGTGGAGCATTGGTCCATCTAATTTGGAGCGGTAATGCTTCACACCATCACTACATCTAATGTGGATCGCAACTCATCAGATGAGGCTAAATTCTTTTAGAATTTTCTTTTTTGGGGTTAAAATGTGATTATAGTAAATCATGGATCTTATATCATTTTTATGTAGGTAGATATGTAAATTACAAAAGTTTTTCAAATTATTTTACATTTCAGTTTTATTTGATAGGTAAAATGACTTGTTTACCCTTGAACATTAAAGTCAACCATTAAATCTAATTTGAACACTAACTGTAGGGGTTATTTGTGCAATTAATGTCATTTTTTGGATATTTTGCAACAATGGCATAATATAGGATATGTTTGTGCAATTAACCCTATATAATAATATATATAATTCATATAATAATAATATATGACAATATATATAGATATTAATATTATATATATATTAGATCTAATAATATAAATCTAAATATATACATATATCTATATTATATAATAATATATATATAATATAAAAAATTTACATATAATAATATTTATATATATTATATCTAATAATATATATATATATATATTTATACATATAATAATAATAATAATAAATATTAGTATTATTTATATATTTTATAATATATATAATATTTTATAATATATATAGCTATATATAATATATTTTATATTATATATCATATATATCATATATATTTTCTATATTTTCTAAATTGTCTAAATATATATATATATATATATATATATATATATATATATATAATATAAGATTTCCTTGCACAACCAAACACAATTATCTAACATTCTCAGGAATCTGACATAATATTCTCATGCACAACCAATCACGCATATGCAGGTTTTTCAGGAATCACATTACTGTGTTTAATTTTTTTAGAAATCGGATTATTTTGGTTACCTCATATCAAACGGCCCCTAAAGGTTTTGTAGACCTATACTCTCCTAATTATGTTTATAAATTTAAAAAGGCTCTTTATGGCGTTAGCAAGCTCCTAGAGCTTGGTATGATAGGTTGACTCAATATCTTATTGAGAACAATTATATGAGAGGTGTACGAACAATTATGATAGAACAATGTTTGTCAAGCATCATGATAATGATTTTTTTGTTGCACAAATATGTGTTGATGACATTATTTTTGGGTCTACATATGAAACCAAGGTTAAAGAGTTTGTTAATGTCATGTCAAGCGAATTTGAAATGAGTATGGTGGGTGAGCTCAATTACTTTCTTAGTATGCAAGTTAAACAATCTAGTAATGGTATTATGTTGACATAATCCAAATATGCTAGAAAAGTTGTTAAGAAGTTCGGGCTTGAAAATGGTAAAGATTTTAAAACACCCATGAGTATAACTCTAAAACTTGACAAAGATGAGAAAGGAAAAAGTGTTGATCAAAGTGTCTATAGGAGTATGATAGGTAGTCTACTCTACCTAACGGCTAATATGCCGGATATTTGTTGAGTGTTGGTTTGTGTGCTAAGTTTCAAGCCAATCCTAAGGAGTCTCACTTGAAACCCATTAGAAGAATCATTAGGTATATAAAAGGAATAGATAATCTTGGCTTATTTAATACTTTTGATACTATTGATATTCTTGTTGGTTATTGTGATGCTGATTGGACGAGAAACATTGATAATCATAAAAGCACATCAGGCGGTTGCTTTTACTTGGGGAATAACTTTGTTCCTTGGCAAAGTAAAAAGCAAAATTTTGTCTCACTTTCTTTATCTAAAGCTAAATACATTGCGGCAAGAAGTTCGTACACACAACTCCTATGGATGAAGCAAATACTCAAGGATTATGAGATACAACAAGGTAAAATGACTCTCTATTGTGATAATATGAGTGTTATTAATATCTTTAAGAATCTAGTTCAACACTCACACACAAAGCACATAGATATTAGGCATCACATCATTAGAGAACTAGTTGAACAATCTATAGTTTCTCTTGAGCATATACCAACCAAAAATCAACTTACGGATTTGTTCACTAAGCCTTTGGACAAAGAGAGATTTAAATCTCTTCGAAGGTCCATTGACATGATTTGTATTGATTGATGTCTATGTGAAATTATGAGTGGCTTAATATGAAAACTTATTTTGAATATTAATTTCTTAGAGAACTACTTATTTGAAAAGTAACGATCTTGACCAAAAAACTTTCATTGTTTCAAGATCATGCACTTGAGCTTTAAAATGATGATTTTATAAAAGTGCACAAATGCTTCCTTTATATGTTTAAGTTTGAGTAGTTGAGTTTGAAAATATGTAGATTATGGATGCATCTAAAAGTTTTTTGTTTAGTACATGATAGATGACTTATGGTTAGTATCCATTTTGCTTCGACATCTACATAGATCTCAAAGAGTACCTTCAGGGAAAGAGCTACACATGTTGTTTATGCAGCTGCCCAATGCAGAAAAGGGCTACACCAATATGATGAGTGAAAGCCGTCATAAAGTGTATAAAAAAATCAAAGAAGTGTTGAAAAGAATCAATAAAAAAAAATTGATTCGTAGCCTTTAAAAAAAAGGCTTAAAAGGGATAGTTGAAAATTGAGAATACTCAGGTTGAAAAATAAAAAATGGGACGACGGGCCACATGCACACACACACTCATATGTTGAAATATATCCGCTTAAAAGTAAAATTTTTGGATGATAATCGGTTTGACATTGATTGGAAAACCTTTAGTTGGATAAGTGTTGATATGGTTTGCATGTTGATATCTCAATTGCTCTTTTCATATATGCTAGAAGCATTCCAGACACACACACACATACTTTGCTCGATCTTGATTATGAGTTATTTTTCTATCTCCACCTATTCCAAGGCCCTGGTGTAGGCCTCTCGGTACGTCTCAAACAAGAGCTTTACAAACTAGCTAAGGTCTCTTTCTCGGTAAACACTCTCATCTGGATCACGTCTTTATGGAATTTCTCCACGTAGGATTTCAGCAACTCTCCCCACTCTTGGACCACGTACTGGAGTAGACAGGGGTCTTTAGGACTGGGCTTGATCCCTTAGAGCTGAGCACAAAAATCCTTGGTGAGCTGTGTAAATGAATCTATACTACCTGATGGCAGTTTTCTGAACCAAGTCTTGGCACAATCGGTCAGAGTTAAGGGGAACATCCAACACATCGTTGATGGGGTAGCGTTCTAGACCTCTATCTGGTGTACAAAGTTCTCTAGGTGGCTTAGGGGATCTTCTGATCCAGAATAATTCCTCAGTTGGCATTTTAAACTTAGGCGACAACTCTGCTTCCTCAATTCTTTTTGAGAACGGTGCAATCATTTCTCCAAGAAGATCCTTCTTCTTTTCTCGATATTTTCCTTTCTTCAACTCTTTAATCTCCTTAACTATCATGGCCACTTTTCTTGGAGGCGCTTGGGTCCACCATCCCTGGATCGGAATTCTAAGCCTTCGTAGTCTAATGTTTCTAATAAAGTGGTTGCTTCCCTGCACACCTCTCTTCGAGGATGGTTTCTTTGGGAGTTCTTTGTTTGCCCAATACTAACACCAGCATCAGACCGTGGAGGTCTCTCCTGTACTAATGGTCTGGCTATAGGCCATTTTCCCTGGGAGGGTTATTGATCGTGGATTTCACTCGCTAGGTCGTAAATTCTTAGGGCGATCTGGAACCTGAGGTTTTTGCCCGAGCCTTTCAAAGACCGGTACCCGGGTACCTGGTCTAGTTTCACTCATTGTCCAAGGTACTTCAAAGAAAGGGGTGATTCCCTTGACAATCTTCTAAAAGTGGATGCTTTCCATGAAAGTTACAGTCTACTGTTCCTAGATTATCGACTCATTTTCGGGATAGCAAGGGTCTGGTGCACGAAGCAAGCATACGATGACTGGACCGGTGCTGGGTTGTGGTGCAACTGTCCCTTTCCTCCCTTTTGAGCTCTTTTTGTAGAAGTAAGTTATTGGAGCCCTGATGAGTTAGGCTACTCTTGAGAGGATCGGAGCCTTATCTTCATGCTTCAGGATAGAGCTAAGTAATCTCTTTTAAGAAAAATAAAGTGGAAATTTTCCACAGATGGCACCAAAAGGTGTTAATTGAGAAATCGCAAAGGAAGATTTCTGACTAACACTTTAAACCGCGACCCAGTAGGTCACGGTTGGAGAGACACCTCTTGGTATCGGTAAGTACTTGATGAAAATGTTTAGTAGAGATAAGAAACAAGGATATCTATATGTTACAACATGTGATAGATAGTGGAATACTCTATTATTAATAAACATTGAACGATACACGACTAGATGATACAATGGTGATGTAGAGGGAATTCGGGTAAGGTATTTTTAACACTGTAGGCGTTGGCGAACTCGTGCAAGTCAAGACGTATAAATAGGCTCAATATCCGATGGTGTATGTATTTTTTAGTAGCCAAGTAGATTTCTTCTTCTCTCTTTCAAAGAGAGATCTCTACAACATTTATACCCATTTTTGACAGGTTTCAATCCCGTTGTCCATTCCGTTGATTGGGTTAATCGTTTAGTAATTGACGGAATATTAATTTGGCATCGATGGTGGCCACGTTTGTACGCAGGAATTATCCCCAAAATCAGATAAATTGCTTACTATTCGGTAGGATTGATGGTTTGACTATCTCCATCAATGACATTGCGAATGGCGGGAAATGTCATGCTTCTCTCATTTTCTACTGGAGATGCTATGCTATTACACATTTCTTTCTGCTAGACATGATCTTACTTCCCTCACTGAAGTCCTCTAAGCTAAATTGATGAGAAGTGCTCGGTGGACCGGTCTAGGATAGAAACTGTGGTACTAGGGTATCGAGTACCATAGACCACGGTACCGGTGATCTTAGGTTTCAAGGAAATGGTGTGTCATGACAACGGGGCTCTTTTGTTGGACCACCGTTCACCGGTCACGCAGCGGAACTAGGTTTTAAATTTTTTATACATACCATATCTGTATCTAGGACCAGTGAACTTTAGATCGTAATTATTTTTCGGAACTAATACATACAATATGTAATCACAGGGAATTGTAATCAATAAAATCAGAAAAACATACCAACTTTTAGCGGCTTGTTCACTTTACATTATGCTCATGTCTGAACCAATCTTACCAACGTTTGAAGCTTCTTCACTTTTTGATGTGCTCCTGTCTGAACCACCCGATCTTCCTCGTTGTCTCTCGGAACTGGTAACTGCATGTGGGAGCGTCACTGTCTCAGGAACTTGAATGGATGATGTAGAGAAATACTTGAAGAAACTCTTTCTTCTTAATTTGGTGTATTGATCTCATGCACACATGAATTGCTTCTCATACAAAACTTTCACTTCACATATCAAAAAACCACTTTTTGTCTTATATGTCTATCAAAATAACGTGTACCTTTATATATATATCATACCACTTGCTTTTTATCAAAAAATATTTTTTCTCACGCCTGCACTTACTTCTCACAAATATATATCTTATATATCTCTATAGAAAAACCCACGCATGCGTGTTATATATATATATATATATATATATATATATATATATATATATATATATATATATATATATATATTAATATGTGTATCAAGTATTTACATCCTATGCATATTCTTCTTTTGATTAATGTTTCATATGCACACACCAATTTGCATCCAATTCAATCTCTTGTGTTATTAATTGATATATATATCTTTTATTTATTTTTTTCAAATATATCTAATATATTTCAAAGTGATAATAAGTATTTTAAATTTAAACTTAAATTCAAACACTTAGATAAATGATTTAGTAAAAAAAAAAATCCTATTATTTTATTTCACCTAAATCCATATATCAACTAACACTCTCCAATTAATAGTTAATTAATAATTCATAATTATCAATGTAATAAAATAATCTAATTATTTAATTAATTTAACTATTAACATCCATTAATTAAATAATCTCATTATTCATTTAATTTATGAATAAACACGTGTCACTTTCGTAACACAACTAATTAGACAATCCAATTAATTTACTGTGACCCTTGTTACCTAAATCGATCAGGCTAGCAAGGGGACCTAATGGACCCATAGTATTTTGAGCTCCAATAATCATCGGAATCATTAATTAAACTCTTTAATTAATATTCCTTGATTATTAACTTCGGTGTTATTCCACTAAAAACCCGAAACTGTACTCTCTCAACTGTAGACGCTTTTACACAGAACGATACAACTCGGTGTTCATCGATATAGCTATTACACATGGTGTGATCCACCGCAATAGTTCATGATTAGAGCTAGGTCATAATGTCCTTTATACCTCCCTAATTACATATATCCTTTAAGTACCATTGATTCTATAATGAAAAATAAATCCTATTTCCTCACGGAATTAGGAGAACGCTCATATTGTCTAAGCCCCGAATCAACCCTTAAGGGAACTACCATATACTTCTCACAAGAAGGAGTGGATTCCACTATTGTGTACAAACCTTCCCAGCCACAAGCCAAACCGCAATCCAAACATACGGACTATATTGATCAGGAAATGCATCTGACCTCACCCATGGTATATCAAAGACTACGATTTAACCTGAAGGAGTCGATAAGACACTCAGGATTAAGATCACCCACATATAGCCATCATTAGTTTATCTATATGAATCTCATCGGTAAACGGATCTTGGTGAGAGATTCATATAGATCATGGCCCAGTCCTATATGATCACATCATACAAGGTGTCTCCATTCCTATATCTCATATGAATGATTCAGGATAGAATCATCGTACATTACTGAATGGACCGCAGCTATAGATTAACCACAAATAAAGTACCCAACTTTATTTGTTATCTATGGACTCTTTAGATTGCATGTCTCTTACTATATCCATCCGTATATAACACTCATATACATAGTTCGAGATTACATCTGGCAATCTTGAATGTTTAAATATAAGCACAAGTTTATAAAAAAAATAACATAACAAGAATGGATTAAACTTTTCTTTTTATTTAATTCATAAATCCATTTACAAATTACATCTTTAAGGCATAAACCTCAACAATCTCCCACTTGCACTAAAGTATGTAAGGTATGTCTCGTAACCCTAGACCATCTAGGTGACCCAAAAACACTTTAGTAGGTAATGTCTTCGTAAATGGATCAGCATGATTGTCTTGTGAGGCTATCTTAGTGATGATCACATCTCCTCTCTGCATTATCTCTCAAATGAGATGATACTTTCTCTCTAAATGCTTCCCTATCTTGTGGCTTCTTTGTTATTTGGGATTAGCCACAGCACCACTGTTATCACAATAAAGTGTGATGGGCCTATCCAGATTTAGAACAACTTCCAGATCACTCAAGAACTTACAGAGCCAAACAGCCTCTTTAGCAGCTTCACAAGCGGCTACATATTCGGCTTCCATGGTGGAGTCAACAATGCAAGATTGCTTGGTACTTCTCCATACAATGGCTCCACCACCCAGGGTGAATACCCATCCAGACGTGGATTTACTAGAATCTCTGTCTGACTGAAAATCAAAATCCGTGTATCCTAAAAAGATCAAATCATGTCCGGAATACACTAGCATATAGTCTCTCGTTCTCCGAAGATACATGAGAATTGTCTTGACAGCAACCCAATGATCCAATCCTGGGTTGGACTGGTATCTACTGACTACTTCTACTGCATAGTAGATGTCCGATCTTGTTTATAAAATAGCATACACGAGACTACCTATTGCCGATACATAGGGTACACGTCTCATATCCTCAACTTCTTGAGGTGTTTTAGGACACTGTTCCTTAGACAAGTGAACTTCATACCTAGAAGGTAAATAACCTTTTTTGGAGTTTTGCATCGAAAATCGCATAAGAATCTTATCGATATATGATACCTGAGACAGTGCTATGAGTTTGTTCTTACGATTCCTTATAAGGTGGATCCCTAGAACATAACTCGCCTCTCATAAAATCTTTTATTTGGGATTGGCTAGCCAGCCAGCCCTTTACATCAGACAACACTCTCACATCATTCCCAATGAGTAGGATATCATCTAAGTATAAGACCAAGAAAACTACTTTCTTATCAATGATGTGCTTGTAGACACAAGGCTCATCGACATTCTGCTCGAAGCCATAGGTTTTGATCAAATCATCAAACCTGATGTTCCAAGATCTAGATGTTTGCTTAAGCAAAAAGATGGACCTTTGCAGCTTGCAAACCTTTTGCTCTTGATCTGGACACACAAATCCCTCTGGTTGCATCATACAGATGCTCTCATCAAGATTTCCATTCAAGAATGCAGACTTGACATCCATTTACCAAATTTCATAATCGAAATAGGAAGCAATGGATAAGAGTATCCTAATAGACTTAAACATGGCTATTGGCGAGAAGGTCTCTTCATAATCGACCCCCTCTTTCTAGGTACAACCCTTGGCCACTAGCCTAGCCTTGAAGGTCTCTACCTTCCTGTCTACTCCTCTCTTTCTCTTGTAGATCCACTTACACCCTATGGGTTTTACCCCATCCGGTAAGTCTACAGGATCCCAGACTAAGTTAATGTACATGGACTCCATCTTGAGATTCATGGTTTTAAGCCATTCCTCTTTATCAGGATCTTCCATTGCATTCTTAAATGTCAATCGATCATCCACACTATCAACAGAGACAACACATTAGCCATCATTAGTTGATCTATATGAATCTCATCGGTAAACGGATCTTGGTGAGAGATTCATATAGATCATGGCCCAGTCCTATATGATCACATCATACAAGGTGTCTCCATTCCCATATCTCATATGAATGATTCAGGATAGAATCATCGTACATTACTGAATGGACCGCGGCTATAGATTAACCACAAATAAAGTACCCAACTTTATTTGTTATCTATGGACTCTTTAGATTGCACGTCTCTTACTATATCCATCCGTATATGACACTCATATACATAGTTCGAGATTACATCTGGCAATCTTGAATGTTTAAATATATGCTCAAGTTTATAAAAAAAATAACATAACAAGAATGGATTAAACTTTTCTTTTTATTTAATTCATAAATCCATTTACAAATTACATCATTAAAGCATAAACCCCAACAATCTCCCACTTGCACTAAAACATGTAAGGCATGTCTCATAACCCTAAACCATCTAGGTGACCCAAGAACACTTTAGTCGGTAAGGTCTTCGTAAATGGATCAGCATGATTGTCTTGTGAGGCTATCTTAGTGACGATCACATCACCTCTCTGCATTATCTCTCTAATTAAATGATACTTTCTCTCTATATGCTTCCCTGTCTTATGGCTTCATAGTTATTTAGAATTAGCCACAGCACCACTATTATCACAATAAATTTTGATGGGCCTATCCAGATCTGGAACAACTTCTAGATCACTCAAGAACTTACGGAGCCAAACAACCTCTTTAGCAGCTTCACAAGCGGCTACATATTCGGCTTCCATGGTGGAGTCAGCAGTGCAAGATTGCTTGATACTTCTCCACACAATGGCTCCACCACCAGGGTGAATACTGATCCATATGTGGATTTTCTAGAATCCCTGTCTGACTGAAAATCAGAATCCGTGTATCCTAACGGGATCAAATCCTGTCCGGAATACACTAGCATATAGTCTCTGGTTCTCCGAAGATACTTGAGAATTGTTTTGACAACAACGCAATGATCCAATCCTGGATTGGACTGGGATCTACTGACTACTCCCACTGTATAGCAGATGTCCAGTCTCGTGCATAACATAGCATACATGAGACTACCTACTGCCGATGCATAGGTTACACGTCTCATATCCTCAATTTCTTAAGGTGTCTTAGGACAATGTTCCTTAGACAAGTGAACTCCATACCTAGAAGGTAAATTACCTTTTTTGGAGTTTTGCATCGAAAATCGCACAAGAATCTTATCGATATATGATGCCTGAGACAATGCTATGAGTTTGTTCTTACGATTCCCTATAAGTTGGATCCCTAGAACATAACTCGTCTCTCCTAAATTTTTCATTTGGAATTGGCTAGCCAGCCAGCCCTTTACATCAGACAACACTCCCACATCATTCCCAATAAGTAGGTTATCATCTACGTATATGACCAAGAAAACAACTTTCTTATCAATGATACGCTTGTAGACACAAGGCTCATCGACATTCTGCTAGAAGCCATAGGTTTTGATCACATCATCAAACCTGATGTCCAAGATCTAGATGCTTGCATAAGCCTATAGATGGACCTTTGTAGCTTGCAAACCTTTTGCTCTTGATCTGGACACACGAATCCCTCTGGTTGCATCATATAGATGCTCTCATCAAGATTGCCATTCAAGAATGCAGTCTTGACGTCCATTTTCCAAATTTCGTAATCGAAATAGGCAGCAATGGATAAGAGAATCCTAATAGACTTAAACATGGCTACTGGCGAGAAGGTCTCTTCATAATCGACCCCCTCTTTCTGGGTATAACCTTTGGCCACTAGCCTTGCCTTGAAGGTCTCTACCTTCCCGTCTACTTTTCTCTTTCTCTTGTAGATCCACTTACACCATATGGGTTTTACCCCATCCAGTAAGTCTACAAGATCCCTGACTAAGTTAGAGTACATGGACTCCATCTTGAGATTCAAGGATTTAAGCCATTCCTCTTTATCAGGATCTTTCATTGCATTCTTAAATGTCAATGGATCATCTACACTATCAACAAAGACAACACATTATCCCTTACCTGTACCTAAAAAGCGTTCAGGTTGTCTCAAAACCCTCTCACTACTTCTAGGTGGTAGTGTATCCTGATCAGGAACCATCTGACTCTCAGATATTTGTAGATCAACAACTCTTTTTGATGAAGCATTAGTCTCACCAAGCTCCAACTCATTCAATACAATTTTAGAACGAGGTTTATGGTCACTAATACAATTGTTCTCAAGAAACATTGCATTTGTCGATACAAATACTTTGTTATCTTTAGGACTCTAGAAGTGCCCACCTCTAGTCTCCTTGGAGTATCCTACAAATAGGCAGAACACAGACCTAAATTCTAGCTTTCCACTTCTATTTTCTTTAGCACGTGTGCTGGACACCCCCATATACGGAAATGTCACAAACTAGCTTTACGACCATTCCACAACTCTAGAGGAGTATTAGGAACATATTTGGATAGCACTACATTCAAAATGTATGCCGCTGTTTGTAACACATATCCCCAAAAGGAATTTGGTAATGATGAGAAACTAATCATAGATCTCACCATTTCTATCAGGGCTTTATTTCTTCTCTCCGTTACACCATTTTACTGAGGTGTACCGGGAGCTGTGAGTTGGGAAACTATCCCATTCTCGACCATGAAGTCTTCAAACTCTTGGTCAAGGTACTCACCTCCACGATCAGATCGTAGTGACTTGATAGTTTCCGACTTCCGTTGCATTAGGTAGACGTATCTGTATCTTGAGTAGTCATTTATAAAGGTGTCCGTAGAGGTCTGTATGTATAAGCTCTAGCGGCACTTTAGCTCTAAGTCATTTTCCAGTAAAAGGTCTCTTAGTCATCTTACCTTCCAGACAAGATTCGCAGACATGTAAGGTGTCAACCCTTAACTCACTTAAAAGGTCTGCTTTTTACTAGTCTGTCTATCCGATCAAGGTTGATATGACCAAGAATTTGATGTCAGAGATACGTGTCATTATCTGGAGAAATCTTATGTCGTTTAGTTTTTGGTTTTTCAACCTTAAACATTTATGTGTTAAGCAGTGTAATATGTATTAACGGTCTTAACACATACAAATTGTTTTCATTAATTCCTGAATAAATATTCAGACCATTCGTTCCAATAATAACAGACTTATTATTAAAAGAAACAGAATATTTTTGTTCTAACAACTTTGAAACGGAAATCAAATTCCATGTATATCCAGGAATATAAAATCCATTGTCCAACAATATATAATTATTACAAAAACATAATCTAATTACGCCCACTGCTCGTGCCGACACGATATCCCTGACCCCACACGCATTGAGAAGGCTTGCTCACCTAGATGTGTCTAAGAATCAATCCATTGTAAAGAAGAACAAACATGGTTAGTGGCCCCCGAATCAACTATCCAGGGTGAAGAATCATCTTCTACTAAACACGACTCAAGAACAAGTAAATCATATTTACTTTTCTTGGGCTTTCTTGGGGTTGGGCTTTCTTGGGTTTGGGCTTACCCTTCGCTTTCCCAGTAGACCTCTTTCTCTTATTATTATTAGAGTAGGAAGATGGTTCGGCAACATTTGCCTCACGGGTCTTACCCTTGTTGTCCTTAGTCAAAGACTCAGAGGTAGTGAGCTCATTAAGCAACCATGTGAGATTGAACCTTAACTTGTTCATCCCGTAGTTGTTCTTAAACTGATCGAAACTCTTCGAACGAGTTGTCAGTATGATGCTCGATTGTCTGGGCTGGTCAGTGGCCCCGCCATTGACTTCTGCCTTGTTGAAGTAGGACATCATGCTCAGGACATGTTCCCGAAATAGCGTACCTTTCTTCATACAAGTGAGCATAGCGGAAGGAACAACTTCATGTCGCTTTTGCTCGAAGGGCTGCCCGAACATAGCTTGCAATGACTCCATGATTTCGAATGCTGAAGTCATTGCTTCATGCTTTGTGACAAGCATGTCTGTTATAGAAGCCAACAGATATGTTCGGGCCGTCTCATCAAATGAGACCCATCGCTCGTATGCCTCACGAATAGTTTGTGTGGTATTGACAGCAAGCGCTGGAGGACATTCCTCCGTAAGCACAAACTTGAGGTCTTTGGTGACCAATATTGCATTAATGTTAAGTTTCCACTTAGTGTAGTTATCACCAGTTAATTTTTCGTTTGCGAGAATTTGAAGTAATGCAGAAGACATTATTGCTGAAATAAATAAAATATTCATTCAGTCATTTATTTAAAATAAGTTCGAGTGCTTTGGCATAAATTTAAACATGATGCATGAACATGTTTAACGAATTAGAACTACCCTAAAACTAGTTACTATACCACGACAATCCAACATACCACAAAGAAGTGCTGCCTTGGGGTCGGTCAAGTCTTTGCATGTTGGACCGAGACATTCTCAATCAAATGATATTCTAGAATAACTCTTATTCCATATCATTCAACCATCGTTCATTCAGTCAGGTTTTTAATTAACAAACTTAATCAAAACCTTTGTGAGTGTAACCCACCATTTCAGATCTCACGAGCTTAACTCGAGAATCGCCACCGTAGGGTCGGTCAATCCCGAAATACCCTCAGAAATCCTATCTGTTAGGAAGTCAACCTTGATATTGACATTTGTTGAAACCCTCCTTAGGGAGGATGAAAACAAAGCAGTTACGAGACCCCACTCGGATCTCACGGTGTTGAACTAATGATGGAGACCGCGGGATATATATGTCATATATCCCTCTCCCACTCACTATTTTAAAATTATGGGTGTTTATTAACCGTTAATGCACCTAGACTCTACAGGATTAAACGACTAACTTTAATCAAGTTATCTAGCGCATTAACTAATTAGAACAAAATTCTAATTAACAAATAAATTATTAACGATTTTTAACAGTTAAAAATCTAATCTATTAGTGAACAATCTAAGATTCAGTAAACTATTTACTAAGGCCGGATTATTATGATAGTGTTTACCAAGTTTTAACAATTAAAACTCTAACACTTTATTCGGTTCATTTATTTTTAGGTAATTAATCATATTAATCCTAATTAAAATAAATGACCCTATTAATCTAACTTATTAAACTCTTTAAAAACTAGAATAATTTTAATGAGAATTACCAAGTTTTCTAACCATTAAAAACTAATCTCATTATTCATAGCCAATAATGTATATTGCCCATTTTAATAACATTAAAAAAATACATAAAATATCAGGTTATGATGCATGTATGACATATCAAATATATTTCTGTAGGCACATCTAATCTAAATGACATATGTATGCATGACATTGCTTTTATCATCACATAATATAAAGTATACATGAATTGACTGAGTACTGTGGATTATTTAACCTAAAAAATAGAATCTAAAATTACAAAAAATTTAGATTGGCATTCCTTGGTCTTTTAGTAACTTCATATATCTTTCAATCTCTTCAGGTCACTCCGATTCATCTCATGAATCCAAAACGGGAAATCTGCACGGAACACACTAGGCAACACTTGCCAACGGAACCGTGAGTGAACAGTACCCGATGAACAGTGTCTGTGAACAGTTACGGTGTGAACAGTAACCGGTGAACAGTGTCTGTTGAACAGTAACGACGTCGTGCGCGTTTCCAGTTCTTCGTTTGCAAGTTATAATTTTTTTTTTTAAATACAATAACAGTAAAATAAATAAAATAAAAATTATACAACCGCTAAACCCTAAATCCACAGTACCAAAAAATATTACGATCAACCATGTTTAAATTAAACAATTGAATTATAAACACTCAACAATCATAAAGATGGTGCCTACACATTCATACATACAGGAGCATCGAAAATAATTTCCAGTTCCGAAAAATAAATTGGCTATGATACCAATTGTTGGAACCCCGTTCACCGGTCACGCAACGGAACTAGGTTTGAAATTTTTTATACATATCATATCTGTATCTGGGACCAGTGAACTTTAGATCGTAATTTTTTTTTCGGAACTAATACATACAATATGTAATCACAGGAAATTGTAATCAATAAAATCAGAAGAACATACCAACGTTTGGAGGCTTCTTCACTTTACGTTATGCTCCTGTCTGAACCAATCTTACCAACGTTTGGAAGCTTCTTCACTTTTCGATGTGCTCCTGTCTGAACCACTCGATCTTCCTCGCTATCTCCCGAAACTGGTAACTGTGTATGGATGCATCACTGTCTCAGGAACTTGAATAGAGGATGTGGAAAAATACTTGAAGAAACTCTTTCTTCTTAATTTGGTGTATTGACCTCATACATACGTGAATTGCATCTCATACAAAACTTTCACTGCACATATCAAAAAACCACTTTCTGTCTTATATATCTATCAAAATAACGTGTACCTTTATATATATATATATATATATATATATATATATATATATATATATCAAACCACTTGCTTTTTATAAAAAATACTTTTTTTCACGCCTGCACTTCTTACAAATATATATCTTATATAGTTCTATAGAAAAACCCAAGCATGCGTGTTATATATATTGTATATTATATATCTTTTTCTTCCTTACGCGAACTCTTGCGTTTTATATATATATTAATAATATATGTATTAGGTATTTACATCCTATGTAAATTCTTATTTTGACTAATGTTTTATATGTACACATCAATTTACATCCGATGCAATCTCTTTTGTTATTAATTGATATATATATCTTTTAATTATCCTCTTTAAATAAATCTAATATATTTAAAAGTGATAATAAGTATTTTAAATTTAAACTTAAATTCAAATACTTAGATAAATGATTTAGTAAAAAAAAAATCTTATTATTTTATTTCACCTAAATCCATATATCAACTAACACCCTCCAATTAATAGTTAATTAATAATTCATAATTATCAATGTAATTAAATAATCTAATTATTTAATTAATTTAACTATTAACATTCATTAACGAAATAATCTCATTATTCCATTAATTTCCGAATAAACATGTGTCACTTTCGTAACACAACTAATTGGACAATCCAATTAATTTACCGTGACCCTTGTTACCTAAATCGATCGGGCTAGCAACGGGTTCTAATGGGCCCACAGTATTTTGAGCTCCAATAATCCTCGGAATCATTAATTAAACACTTTAATAAATATTCCTTGATTATTAACTTCGGTGTTATTCCACTAAAAACCCTAAGCTGTACTCTCTCAACTGTAGACGCTTTTACACAGACCGATACAACTCGGAGTCCATCGATATAGCTATTACACATGGTGTGATCCTCCACAGTAGTTCATAATTAGAGCTAGGTCATAATGTCCGTTATACCCCTCTAATTACATATATCCTTTAAGTACCATTGATTCTATAATGAACAATAAATCCTATTTCCTCAGGGAATTAGGAGAGCGTTCATGTTGTCCAAGCCCCGAATCAACCCTTAAGGGAACTGCCATCTACTTCTCACAAGAAGGAGTGGATTACACAATTGTGTACAAACCTTCCCAGCCACAAGCCAAACCGCAATCCCAACATACAGACTATATTGATCAGGAAATGCATCTAACCTCACCCATGGTATATCAAAGACTACGATTTAACCTGAATGAGTCGATAAGACACTCAGGATTAAGATCACCCACATATAGCCATCATTAGTTGATATATATGAATCTCATCGGTAAACGGATCTTGGTGAGAGATTCATATAGATAATTGCCTAGTCCTATATGATCACATCATACAAGGTGCCTCCATTCCCATATCTCATATGAATGATTCAGGATAGAATCATCGAACATTACGGAATGAACCGCAGCTATAGATTAACCACAAATAAAGTACCCAACTTTATTTACTATCTATGGACTCTTTAGATTGCACGTCTCTTACTATATCCATCCGTATATGACACTCATATACACAGTTCAAGATTACATCTAACTTTAATCAAGTTATCTATCGCATCAACTAATTAGAACAAAATTCTAATTAACAAATAAATTATTAACGATTTTTAACAGTTAAAAATCTAATCTATTAGTGAACAATCTAAGATTCAGTAAACTATTTGCTAAGGCCGGATTATTATGATAGTGTTTACCAAGTTTTAACAATTAAAACTCTAACACTTTATTCGGTTCATTTTTTTTTAGGTAATTAATCATATTAATCCTAATTAAAATAAATGACCCTATTAATCTAACTTATTAAACTCTTTAAAAACTAGAATAATTTTCATGAGAATTACCAAGTTTTCTAACCATTAAAAACTAATCTCATTATTCATAGCCAATAATGTATATTGCCCATTTTAATAATATTAAAAAAATACATAAAATATCAGGCTATGATGCATGTATGACATATCAAATATATTTCTGTAGGCACATCTAATCTAAATGACATATGTATGCATGACATTGCTTTTATCATCACATAATATAAAGTATACATGAATTGACTGAGTACTGTGGATTATTTAACCTAAAAAATAGAATCTAAAATTACAAAAAATTTAGATTGGCATTCCTTGGTCTTTTAGTAACTTCATATATCTTTCAATCTCTTCAGGTCACTCCGATTCATCTCATGAATCCAAAACGGGAAATCTGCACGGAACACACTAGGCAACACTTGCCAACGGAACCGTGAGTGAACAGTACTCGATGAACAGTGTCTGTGAACAGTGCTCGGTGAACAGTACGTCGTGAATAGTACGAGTGGAACAGTGCCAGTCGTGAACTGTGTTCGGCGAACAGTTTCCGTTTAACAGTAACGCCGTTGTGAACAGTACCGACGTAGCGCGCGTTTCCAGTTCTTCGTTTGCAAGTTACAATTTTTTTTAAAATACAATAACAGTAAAATAAAAATTATACAACCCATAAACCCTAAATTCAGAGTACCATAAAAAATTAAGATCAACGATGTTTAAATTAAACAATTTAATTATAAACAATCATACAATCATAAAGATGGTGCCTACACATTCATACATACAGAAGCATCGAAAACAATTTCCAGTTCCAAAAAATAAATTGGCTCTGATACCAATTGTTGGAACCCCGTTCACCGGTCACGCAGCGGAACTAGGTTTTAAAATTTTTATACAGATCATATATGTATATGGGACCAGTGAACTTTAGATCGTAATTATTTTTCGGAACTAATACATACAATATGTAATCACAGGAAATTGTAATCAATAAAATCAGAAGAACATACCATTGTTTTGAGGCTCCTTCACTTTACGTTATACTCCTGTCTGAACCAATCTTACCAACGTTTGGAAGCTTCTTCACTTTTCGATGTGCTCCTGTCTGAACCACTCGATCTTCCTCGCTATCTCCCGAAACTGATAAATGCGTGTGGACGTGTCACGGTCTCAGGAACTTGAATAGAGGATATAGAGAAATACTTAAAGAAACTGTTTCTTCTTAATTTGGTGTATTGATCTCATACACACATGAATTGCATTTCATGCAAAACTTTCACTTCAAATATCAAAAAACCACTTTTTGTCTTATATGCCTATCAAAATAACGTGTACCTTTATATATATATATATATATATATATATATATATATATATATATATATATCAGACCACTTGCTTTTTATCAAAAAATATTTTTTCTCACGCCTGCACTTACTTCTCACAAATATATATCTTATATATCTCTATAGAAAAACCCACGCCTGTGTTATATATATATATATATATATATATATCAGACCACTTGCTTTTTATCAAAAAATATTTTTTCTCACGCCTGCACTTACTTCTCACAAATATATATCTTATATATCTCTATAGAAAAACCCACGCCTGTGTGTTATATATATTGATATATATATATATATTAATATGTGTATCAAGTATTTACATCATAAACATATTCTTCTTTTGACTAATGATTCATGTGCACACACCAATTTACATCTAATGCAATCTCTTCTGTTATTAATTGATATATATATCTATTAATTATCGTTTTCAAATATATCTAATATATTTAAAAGTGATAATAAGTACTTAAAATTTAAACTGAAATTCAAATACTTAGATAAATGATTTAGTAAAAAAAAAATCCTATTATTTTATTTTACCTAAATCCATATATCAACTAACACTCTCCAATTAATAGTTAATTAATAATTCATAATTATCAATGTAATTAAATAATCTAATTATTTAATTAATTAAACTATTAATATTCATTAATTAAATAATCTCATTATTCAATTAATTTTCAAATAAACACGTGTCACTTTCGTAACACAACTAATTGGACAATCCAATTAATTTACCGTGACCCTTGTTACCTAAATCGATCGGGCTAGCAACGGGGACCTAATGGACCCACAGTATTTTGAGCTTCAATAATCCTTGAAATCATTAATTAAACTCTTTAATTAATATTCCTTGATTATTAACTTCGATGTTATTCCACTAAAAATCTGAAGCTGTACTCTCTCAACTGTAGATGCTTTTACACAGAACGATACAACTCGGTGTCCATCGATATAGCTATTACACATGGTGTGATCCTCTACAGTAGTTCATAATTAGAGCTAGGTCATAATGTCCATTATACCCCTCTAATTACATATATCCTTTAAGTATCATTGATTCTATAATGAAAAATAAATCCTATTTCCTCACGGAATTAGGAGAGCGCTCATATTGTCCAAGCCCCAAATCAACCCTTAAGGGAACTACCATCTACTTCTCACAAGAATAAGTGGATTCCACTATTGTGTATAAACCTTCCCAGCCACAAGCCAAACCACAATCCCAACATACGGACTATATTGATCAGGAAATGCATCTGACATCACCCATGGTATATCAAAGACTACGATTTAACCTGAAGGAGTCGATAAGACACTCAGGATTAAGATCACCCACATATAGCCATCATTAGTTGATATATATAAATCTCATCGGTAAACGAATCTTGGTGAGAGATTCATATAGATCATGACTCAGTCCTATATGATTACATCATACAAGGTGTCTCAATTCCCATATCTCATATGAATGATTCATGATAGAATCATCATACATTACGGAATGGACCGCTGCTATAGATTAACCACAAATAAAGTACCCAACTTTATTTGCTATCTATGGACTCTTTAGATTGCACGTCTCTTACTATATCCATCCGTATATGACACTCATATACACAGTTCGAGATTACATCTGGCAATCTTGGATGTTTAAATATATGCACAAGTTTATAAAATAAATAACATAAGAAGAATGAATTGAACTTTTCTTTTTATTTATTTCATAAATCCATATACAAATTACATCTTTAAGGCATAAACCCCAACATCTTTGGACTGTGATATCAACCTTTCTTGCTACCAGGGAATCGGAGTAACCTTGATCCTAGTTCTGATTTGTACGTGGTTGGCTATGGGCTTGCTAATCCGAGTCCCTTCATAGGATGGCCTGATGCTTCCTGTAACGCTCCCTACCTTGAGCAATTTTGGTGGAAGAGAAAATATCATTCTTTGATCTGCTGCCTTTTTAGGCTATTAACAGTTTCTAAACACGATAATTTAACTCTAGGATCTAGTATAACACCTAAGACATAAAGGAAACGAATTTTAGAACAGTATCTTTTAAACTTGTTTTCCATGGCAACAACTGTAGTGTCTAAGATATTATCTTTTCTTTACATGTTTAACATTTCAGACATTTCCACAATCTGATGGATTATCTAAGAAGATGTGGGGTAATAAACCTTAGAAAGAGTTAAAGTGGAATCATAAAAACCTTTAAAGATTGAATAAAAATCTTTATCACGTACCAGTCGTCTATGGTTAGTATTGGACGACCAATTTTGGCCATTTTCATGTTATAAAAACCTAAAATAGTTGCAACATATTCCAAAATATTTTACAGCATTAAGTAAGTAGAGTTCAACTTTACAAGCATATCTGTTTAGAATCGTTGGGATAATAGAGAGTTCGCTTGACAATATCTACTAAAATCTTGTAATCTTGGAAGATAGTTGTTGATCCAAGAAAAGCCATCTCTGTTGCGATCTATATTATTGATCACCTACAACCTTCATACCAGATTGTATAACTAAATTTATGATATGGTATGCACATCGTTGGTGAAAGAAATAACCCCCATCTCGTGGGATATTATTTTTAAAAAACAAGGCAACAGAGCTAGTATTTGCCAATGCATTATTTAATGTGATAGAAAGAATGCGTTGATTTATTTTATAAGTTTGCAAAATAAAAACAATGACATTATAAATAATTTCTACGGTATATTTAAAATCCATAGGACGAAATCCAATAATTCTTTTTTGTAACTTCCAATCAGAGTCTATATAGTATCCTATGACATATATAGTCATGTTTGAAACGTGCGTTTCAAATATCGAAAGTTAGTGCAATAGAAACATCTAAATGTTGTAATTCAGTCATCAAGTTATCTCGTTGGGTCTTAAAACATTTCAACAAATCACTCCTAGTGCTGTTTCTAGAAATAGTTTTAAATTGGGGGTTGTATGTTTTTTGGATAAATTTTTTATAAAAACATTGTCACCGAAATTAATCGGTAGATCATTTTGTGCAATGTAAAGTGACATACAATCTCTAACATTCGTGGAGTCGTAACGAACCCATTTGAGTTCCATTGTAGTTTTGTCTGGATTGTAGTGTCTAACTGCCCGCGTTGAGGTATGCATTTATCTATATGCCTTTTCAAATGACTAGTTATCGACCTAGAAGTAGCAAATAAGGCATTACAAAACTTACAAAAAGATTTTGATGTGACCGTATCGTCTGGGTGTGGTATTTCTACTTTGTCAAACACTGTCATACAACAGATGTCAACCTTCTAGATTTGAGACGTGATGTCAGTCTGGAGGAGGAAGGTCCTACTGTCGTTTGGGCCGGTTCGAAAAGGTCAAAATCGTCAATGTCCATGTTAAGACCGTCCGAAAAATAAGGATGACTATGATCCATTTTCTCCGATACAAATATTAACTCATTAGTCATTAGTCAATAAATAACTAAACACAAAATCATAAATATATTAATATGCCAGATTATTAAGCACAAATATTAAAATTATTAATTAAGCAATAATAATTAAATAAATAACTAACCATAAAATCATAAATGTACTAATATACTAAGTAAAAATATTAAAATTAGTAACTAAGCACAAATATTAAATATAAAGTAAAACACTAAAACCTAAGATTTTCTAAGAATAAATATTAAAATTTATAACAAAGAATAAAAATTCAAACTCATAAATATACTAATATAGTAATATACTAAGCATTAAACATTAAATATAAAGTAAAACCTAAGAATAAATATTAACATTAAAAACTAATTATAAAATCATACTTATGGTAAGCATAAAGCCATAAATATTAATTTCTTTACTAAAACCTAAGTATAAATATTAAAATTAATAGTTAATTAAAATTATTTAAATAAATAACTAATCATAAAATCTTAATTATACTAATATACCAAACAAAAATATTAAAATTAATAACTAAACACAAATATTAAATATAAAGTAAAACACTAAAACCTAAGGTTTTCTAAGAATGAATATTAAAATTTATAACAAAGAATAAGAACATAAACTCGTAAATATACTAATCATATATAATAATATAATAATAGACTTTTTTTTACTTTCGATATGGTTGTGATAAGTGACAATCATAAATGTTATTTATTTTTTCTATTTTTTTAAATATATAATATAATAATAATCATATGTCATATATCATGTATCATCATATAACATATCATATCTAATAAAATAATAATAACTTTTTTTTTTACTTTTGATATATTTACGATACGTGTCTTTCATTAAATGTTATTATTATTATTATTATATATAATCATATCATAATAATCTTATTTAACTAGAAGATGACATGTGTACCCTTATTTAATTTTTATAAAATAATCATATAGTTATATACATAAAAATAATATAATCATATATAATAATAAAAAAAAAGTAATCAGAAAATCATATATATTAATATAATCATAGCTTTTTAAACCAGCAGCTAACATGTGTACTATTTTTTAATGTTTATAAAACAACCATTTAATTATGAAAAACAATTAAGTAGGAAATTAACAAAATCACAATCCGGAAAAAAGTTATAATTTATATAGTTATAAAATAATCATATAATTATAATAAAGTAATCAAAATTTATTTTAAAATTCATATATTATAATAATAGTTTTTTAAAGATGTTATGTGTACTCTTAATCTCTTATTTAATGATTATAAAATAATCATATTGTTATATACATATAATTAATGTAATCATTTATACTTTTAAAGAAAAAGTAATGAGCAAATTTAATAAACAATAGTTTTTTTAACTAGAAGTTGATATGTATTGTCTTATTTAACGTTAATAAAATGATATTAATTAAGAAAACAAGTAAAGTATATAGGAAATTAACAAATTTTGGAAAAAATAAAAGTAATGAGAATATTAAAGCAATCTAGACAAAAAAAAGATAAAATTTGTGCGGTTATGTTATATAATAATAATATAAAAAATATTCAGAAAGTAAAAAAAGGTAGGAAATTTAATATATATATATATAAAAAGTCATCTGAATATTAAAATAAATCTGGAGAAAAAATATTATGTTGTTATATAATATCATATATTATAATAATTTTTATTTTGGTTAAAAAATTAAAGAGTCACAATATTTATAATTATATTATTATTAATTACTAATTAATATAATATTTTTTGTTTCTAAAGATCTATAAAGGCATAACCGTTGTAGACTTGTAGTAATATCCTTAATAATTACTATGTTATTATAAGTTTTGTTTTAAATATCATTAAACCACCAAGAAAATATATATATATATATATTAAATATCACTTAATATGATTAAATCAAATTTAATATTTGAATTTGTGTTTCAATTGTGTATTTAATTTGACTTTTGCTTTTTTTTTTTCATTTTAATTTACTTTCTAAGAATGTGACTCATGAATTTTTGATTTTATTATAAAAGAGGGTCTTGCATATAAAAATCTTAAATTTTTCTTTAAATTCATTTCTCTTTTTAACTTTTTTTCACAAGTTTCACATATTTTCATGGTTTTTTTTTTTTTCAGGATGAAGACCCATATTCTCAATATCTTAGTTAGAGTAAGTTCTTTAAATAAATGTTTTATTAATTTATTAATTATCTTATTGTTGTGTTCTTTCTTTAATTTCAGTTCGATAATATTTTTGGTTTTTTAGAACAAAATTTGAAAATGGAAACAATATAAAAATTAAATTAGATATTTTTCAAGATAAAAATTGTGTCAAGTAGAATTTTTTGAAAAATGTTTTCTAAAACAAAAATAATGAAAATTATAATAAATACTAAAATTTCTATTTAATTACACAAATCAAATAAATTATTTTTATAAATTTGGCATTAACTATTAAAAACTAAAAAAATAATTAGAGGAATAACACGTTTCAAGTAAAATTATAATAATAATAACTAAAAAAAAAAGGTAAAAGTGTTACAAAAAATTAATACACATTTGCAGATGGTAAGAACAGTAGAACATCTCATCCTTATCTTCTTTATTCAATATCATTGCAACTCATTTTTAATTTTAAAAATCTTAACTTTCTCAGATCTGGAGCAAAAGATGTCAGATTTTTTTTTAGTCTGTAATCTCAATTTTCTCAATATCGTTCTCTGATCTCGTTTTCTTTGCTATCACTGATGTAAGTTTCTCGGTTTTTAATTGGCTCATTTCGTTGACAACCACGTTTAGGGATAAATGTGTAAGGGTAGTTTAGGTCATCATTGCTCAAGACCTAGCTCAAGCTTAAAAAGGTAAATCACTTGCTTAACCTTGTTTGAAGAGTTTTCAGTGCACACACACTCTCATGCATGTTTTGATTATCTTTCATGCTTGCTTATATGTCAATTTGTGTGTCTTTTTACCATAACTCTTGCTTGGGTGTTTGATACATTTAGTTTGCCCTTAAAAGAGGATTTTCCTCTTGACCGCGGTTGGGACCGCTCCCGGTGCATTGCCAACGCCGCGGTATGCACAACGGTGTTCTCCAGGCGTTGCACAATGCTTCTACCGCGGCCTGTGCACGTTGCATGCACAGCAGTCTCCCAAGCGGAGGTTCCCAGGCGTGTACCGCGGTCTAGACCGCTTTTGGTGCACATGCCTAGGCAGCGACCTAGGCAGCGGTAATGTCCAGTCGTGCCATGCTGCATGGACCACGGTCTGGGCCCTTGCCTAGGCCGCAGCACGCACATCGATCATGACGGGAATTAGTTGCCCTTCATTCAAAACGATTCAGTTTCGTGTAGGGTACAATATATATATGTTCTCTTCTCTTCTCTTTTGTTTGAGGAGTCTAAGAAGCCATTTTTGATGAGACCAAGCAAATTATAGAGAGAGAAATTGACTCTAATAGAGAGAGCTCCCAAGAACCCATTGTGACTCAACCAAACTCCAATCCATGAGCATCTAGCATCTTCTTGCATCTTCCAAGCATGGATTTTCTTGTTTGTCTTTGACTAGGTAATCTCTACATGCCCTAAAATCTCTTGTTCCATTCTTATGACATGTATGCATAAGTTTAGCAATTATTGTTGATTAAATGATTGTCTTTAAGTTTAATTGCATATATAACATGCTTGGATTGTTGATTGTTGGTTGAGATTTATGTTTTGTGATAGCTAGGATTTGTGACCATTTTGCCCTTTTAGCTAAATCTTTATGCTTTGCATTTAGATATTGTTTAGGTCTAATTGATTGCATTTGTTGATTGCATTGATTGTTCTTTGCCATGTTTTATGACAACTTGTGTTGATTGGCTTTTTGTTGATGACTAGATATTAGACTTTCATATCTATATTTAGTTAGGTCTTATGAGCATTCATATAGACTTTAATATCTAGGAATTACTTTTATTGACATCCTTGAATTCCTAGATAAGCATTTAGTGTTGCCTAGTATTACTTGCATGTTTGAATATTTTATCATATTCACTTAGGTCGTTTTGACTCTTCATTGAGGTTAAGTCTTGTGACTAAGTGGTTAGTGCACAAGCATGTTGATCAAGAATCACTATTAAGGCTCGTTGGGTAGAGTGAAAGGGTTAGTAACTAGAGGGAGTGACGGGAGGTAAACCTAGGTTGTAAACTTTCATTCAATAGTGGATTTGAGGATCGAGTGTGGCGCACATATCAGCCCGTGGTTTTTCCCATTATGAGGGTTTCCACGAAAATATTGTGTGTTGTTATCGGTTTAAGCATAATTAGTTTTATTGAATGCTTGTTTATTTGGGGTAATTTGTATTAGTATTGATTAATAGAAAAATCGGTAATTGATTCGATTAAAACCTATTCACCCCCCTCTAGGTTTATAGACACACACGTTTTCTAGGGAATTTTCAATTGGTATCAGAGGCGGTGCCTAGATATACTTAGGTGATCCTTGCAATGTGTGTGTCTTACCTTATGCATTTTGGTTGTTTGCATTTGTGTGTTGCATTACATTTGCATCTTCATATCATTTATAACCCAAGCACTATGAGTGAGCTTGGGATGAGCAAAGAGGGAGCATCAAGTATAAGACCACATTTGCTTAAAGGTGATAATTATGCCTCATGGAAAGGCAAGATGGAGTCTTATATTTTTCAAATAGATGATCGTGCATGGATGACAGTTGAAGATGGGTACACTCTTTCGAAGATGACCAATGATGATGGAGATGAAGTTCTCAAGCCTAAGTCTCAATGGAGCACACAAGAATTTTAAGCTTCCAAGTGGAACAACAAGGCTATGCATGCAATCTTGTGTGCCATGGATGACAATCAATACAAGTTGGTTCAAAATACAAGATATGCAAAGGAGGCTTGGGAGATTCTACAAACGGCTCATGAAGGAACCGGAGTGGTCAAGGACTCCAAGCTTCAAGTCCTTCAAATGCAATTTGAGACAATTCGGATGGAAGAGGACGAGTGATTTAATGACTTCCAAGTGAAGTTGATGGACATCGTAAATTAAAGCCATCAACTAGGAGACCCATATTCTGATAAAAGGATCAAGCAAAAGATCATGAGGTTACTCCCTAAGAGATTTGAGTCCAAGGTGACGGCAATAGAAGAAAATAGCAACTACAAGATAATGAAGCCGAGTGAAGTGATTGGAAGGCTTCTAGCCTATGAGTGTAGGTGGACTTCTAAACCTACACCTCCTAAGAAGCAAAAGAACATAGCCTTGAAGACATCCAAAATAGAGATGGAAGAGGATAACTTAGATGAGGAGATGACTCTTATGGTGAAAAGATTCAAGAAGTTTATGAAACTTCACAAGAATGACTCAAAGAAGAAGATTGAGCCAAGGCAATAGAAGCCTAAAAGAAAAGCCATTCAATGCTATGAGTGTAGTGGGTTCGGTCATATAACCACCGAGTGTGCTAATTCGAAGAGAAGAAGAAAGGAAAGGTAGTGGCTGCCTCATCAAGTGAGAGTGGAAGTGAAGAAGATTCCTCAAGTTATGAAGAGGTTATTCTTAACTACACGGCTTTTGGAGCCTCTCTTGTAGAAGATATTGAAAAAGGCAACAAGGTTGTGACTATATATGAGAAATTGAAGATAAAATAGCTAGAAGTGTGATTGATGAATCTACTTATGGAAGTTTTGTGAATGTGACAACAAAAGACACTAGTGATGACTCTAGTGATGAGAGTTCCTTATCTCACTCTACAAATGGAAATGTAGAGAGTATGAACCTTGAAGGGTTCATTGAGCATTTTCAAAGCTCAAGGTTGAATATGAATAAAGAGGTTCGAAAGCTAAAGGAAGAGAACCTCAAGCTATCAACCGAAGTGACTCACTTAAATGAGAAAGTAAAGAATGGAAGAAAGGTGGAAGAAAGCTTGAAGGATGAGCTTAGAGAAGCTAGAGAGTTGATTACTAAAATGACTTCGAGTACGAGAAAGCTTGACCATATGTTGGGAGTTGGCAAGAAGCCAAGTGACAAGAGAGGTCTAGGATTTGAAGATGACAAGGAGACCTCAACTCCTAGCAAAACGGTATTTGTCAAGAGCATGGACTTAAAAGAGCCCCTTCTTCCACTTTATCCTAAGAAGAAAATTAAACTAGGAGAGTACTCTAAGAATATCTAAGTCAAGATGGCACCAAAGAGTCAAGCTCAAGCTCAACCAATGAGAGCACATCAAGCAACCATCCCTCAACCTAAAAGCCATCAAGCCAATAAGCATTTCCTGCATGTTCAACCATGGAAGCAATCTTCTTCAACTCAACAACAAGGAAGAAGAGAACCAATACCACACAAAAGAAAGCTCAAAGACATGGGAAAGCATCTTTGTCCTCACACAGGAATGGTATGACCCCTCATTTTATTCCTACATGTCATTTTTATGGTGTTGATAGTAATATTAGACCTAATTGCTTCAAGTACATTAACATGTGTAGAACTAAGAGCATGATTGAAAGAAAAAGGGCTAGAGCCAATATGCATGTTCCTAGGAAATCTAGTGTCAATGATCCTAGGAGTAATATGATGACCTTGACCACTAGGAATGACAATGTGTCGCCTAAGTGGATTAGAAAAGATGAGCCCATGTGCCATTGTGCTAAGGGTTCACCCATAGGCTCAGCTAGGTCCAATGGACTTGGTAAGTCTATAGGGATTCATATCCCCTATTGACTTGTTTTGATTAACCCGATATCTCAAGCAAAGAGAGCAAATTGGCATTGCATTGTGCTCATGATAATATTTATGCTCCTTTATTAATTACTTGAGATGATTGGTTGTACATATTTATGTTTATAAGTGTGCAATTTTTCTTATCATGCAATCCATATCTTATTTATGACCAAACATGCATTTTTAGACTAGGAGAATTGATTGGGAAGTACATTTTGAAAGACCTAGAATTGATCTCCATGACATGTTGATTATTTCTATGACATGCTTTAAATTGATATGCATGATGAGATTTTTTTTTAATGCTCTAAAATGAATGCAAAAATTTATGTGTGAAAGTAATTATGAGACTTCAATCAATAAGGATCTTGTATCCGATTCAAGGATTTTACAATCCAAAAGTCTCTCTCTCTTTGCTTGTTGAATAAGGCTACTATTATATGGGCATTCCACCCAGAAAAATCAAAAAGGGTGTAATAGTCGCTCATGTCTTGTTTTGCTTGTAAAGTTTGATATAGTTGTTTTGCTTGAATATTTTATCATATTCACTTAGGTTGTTTTGACTCTTCATTGAGGTTAAGTCTTGTGACTAAATGGTTAGTGCATAAGCATGTTGATCAAGAATCACTATCCGTTGGGTAGAGTGAAAGGGTTAGTAACTGGAGAGAGTGACGGGAGGACAACCTAGGTTGTAAACTTTCATTCAATAGTGGATTTGAGGATCGAGTGTGGCGCACATATCAGCTTGTGGTTTTTCCCATTATGAGGGTTTCCACGTAAATATTGTGTGTTGTTATTGGTTTAAGCATAATTAGTTTTATTGAATGCTTATTTATTTGGGGTAGAAAGCGAGAGAGAGGGAGAGTAAGAATAAAATGGTGTACATTAGAAAAACAGAGATTAGAGAAAGTAATGGTGAGAAAGTGAATGAAAAATGGAAATGAGTGGGATATGTATAGAAAAATTGGAAATGTGAATAAAAATATAAAATAGAAGAGATGAGGGGTACCATATGTAAATTTTTTCAAATTTTTGATACATTACCATTGGCTAACTTAGCCAACGGTCAACTTTTTTTAAAAAATGTCACAAGGCCAACAATTAAATTTGAAAAAAAACAATTAAAATTGGTGGACCAACGGTCGGCCGACAGTGCCGACAGTTGGCCATGGCACTTGTTGTGCTATACCGGCACCCTTGGCCCCACACGACACGTGCCTTGGTGTCATGCTAGTCCAGGCACACCAAAGTAGTGTGTTGTGCCGGCACGACCCACCTCATTGCAATTGATGAGCCTTAACGAGTCGTGCACGCCAAGCCCATTTCCCATTGACACCTTTAGGTAAATTTCATTGAACTTTTCATCCACAAAAAAATCATATTAAAATTCATAGAAATCAATTTGATTTCATCAAGGTACTTGCCGAAATCAAAATAAGATATCCCTTCGGAGAGAACCACTATACCACTATATATATATATAGAGAGAGAGAGAGGGAGTAAAACACTATAAATTAATAACGTTGGGTTGTTCAAAATTTATTAATTAATAGAGTTTTTAATTAATCAAGTACTAATTTATCATGTTGACCAAAGTCAGGACCAGAAAAAATTATTATATTATAGAGATTATTAATGGGTGTTGATATTGTCACCTATAAAACTAATTAGTATACCCATACTATAGATCAATTTTTTCTTTTTTACACTTCGTTCTTAAGATAATCAATTCTCAAAATTTTAATTTAAAAAAATTCTAAAAACCTTTCATTTTATTCTACAATTATCTATTTTAGCTTTTGACACTTCTATTCTAAAGACACCCCATTTTAAAAAATAAAATTTCTAAAGGCACTCCATTTAATTTTAATATTACTGTTGACAGTGATTTTAGATCGATAGCAATTCACCATGCGTAACACAAATGGATGTAAATAAATATGGACAACAAACTGCAAAAGAGATAAGGTAAAAGTAAAGACAATATTTTTCATGGTAAAACTCCAATGTGGGGAAACGTCCATGGTTGCCGGCAACAACAAGAAAAATTCACTATATAGAAGATAATTACAACCATCAATCTCTTTTGTACTCTTGTAAGGAGAATTTGTGTTAACCCTTCTATATATGTTATTAGGGTCTATTTATATATGTATAGAACCCTAAATCTTGATGTACTAGTTAAGCCAATTCCCGTAACAGAACTGAATTCTAACTTGTCGGAATCGTATTATTCTCTTCCTTGTTTTGCGCTGATTATATTTTATGGTATTAGGTCTCTTGTCTAATCTGCACCTGGATATCTATAAGGAAGTTTATTTCCTTATCAAAGTGTTCTTCGAGATGTCTTGTTTGGGTCAGATTTCTCTTCAGTGTATCAGAGTTGTAACTTTATTAAATTTGAATATCGTCCACATGTCAGTCAACCAATCATCTGCCAATCTCGACTAAAGTCCCTTTCCCCGACCGACGGTTTCCCCCAATCACAGACTTTACCCCAAAAATCTTGATGGTCCCAATCGAGCCTTTTTATCTAATCACTTATATCATCTTAGTCGGGGGCTTATAGGTCTTCTATGGTAAAGTTAGGTTGGTTAGGTTTGTTTGACTTTTGGTGACGTGGCACCCACATGTCATGCTATCTAAATTTCACCAATAGCAATACCCCCTTAAACATACAAGATCGAGTATCTCATTCAAAAAGGGAACCTGCTCGGTAAAGTATGTTTAATTTGTTCTTATCTTTTGTCTCGTAGCTCACTAATGCGTATTAAATGCTTAACAGCTAAGCTTTAACCCCAACCACATCTATTTCGACTAACGCAATCATTAGCAACTTTTTGAATTTCGAACAGCGTGTGATTCTTAGGGTTTGTACACCTACTCCCACTCTCACAGGTTTGGGGGTTGTTATGCCCCGATTCCGTCAATTTTGGTAAATGTTAGATGTAGGTTTAAACATGATTATGTGCCCTTGTTCTTAATTGCAAGGTGCATTGTTAGCATTGTTTTATATGCTGAGCCATGTTTGAGTTGTGTTAGGTGCGAACCACTAGGCTGGACTCTCATGCCCAACATCGAGGACGATGTTGAGTTTTGTTTTGGGGGTGTCGACGCCTTTATGAGTCATCTTTTTGAGTATTGAGTCTTTTTAGTGTCAATTTTTTTCGAATTGTCGCATGGACAAAATTTTCGAGCTTTAATTAGCTTGGGTGTGATGCCTTGAGCATGTGCTTATGGTGAGTTTATTTATGCTTGGTGTGCTTCATGTTGTAGCTTTTATTCACTCTAGGGTCTCACTTACACTTCATGGGTTAGTCATATTCTTTTAGTGTTCAAGTTGAAGGGACTCGGTGCTCAAACACTAGGTTTTACTAGTGGAGACTACCAAGAGAATTCACAAACACAAGCTTTAAAGAGCGTATTTGAGTGTTATCATTGTTTTATCTTAAGCACTTTTCTCGTCACGTTCATCAGTTGCCATAGGACATTACATTGCATTATATTTGTGTGGACTGCGTGATGGATGCTTACATTCCCGTGATAGATGGAATTGTGGAAATGATCTTAGACAATGTGTGCATTAACTACCTATATAGCTTAAACACATTTCCAAGTCCTTATTGTGTGCTCCAAAGCCAAACTTGAGGCCAAACACATATCCCTTTCATTTGGTACCATAATATAACCATATAGCCCATAGCCAAACACATGCCTTCCCTTGTTGCCATTCATGTGAGGATATATAGGTGTGGTGGTTGAAAGGTTAAAAGCTCTAAATGTAAATATAGCATATACTTAGGAAATAGTTATAAATATGCAAGACAAATGGCTCACAAATGTAAAAGTGTGGAAAAAATGTGCACTTATGAGCTTAAATTGTAAAAATGTGAAATGTGCAAAAGAAAAAAAAAAGAAATGCACAAAGAGTCTTGAATGTTAAATGTCAAGTACTCACAAGTAGAGTACTCATGTGTGTCACAATGTATGTGAAAGTTAAGCCTAATTGCTAATGTTCAAAAATGGGAAGAAAGTAGAGCTAAATGTATGGGTGTGTAATGTTAGTGTCTTAGCATGAATGGTGATTTTTTAACTCAATTTGTCCCATTTCTTTCTATCACCTCATTTCACCCAATGGCCCCATTACAACCAAAGAGAAGTCCTAATTGAATTACGAAGAAATCTAAACTGGGAATGTTTGTTGAAGCATGATCTTCCACGTCCATGGCATTTGATTATTTTCCTAGGCTAGTTCACCAAGACATTAGCATTCTTTCAATGATAAATGTATGCAATGCATTAAATTCATATGCATAAATTCCATCTTGCATACATTATTTGAGTGTGAATATAGGAATCCGAGTGAAAATAAAAGAGAGTATCCACGTGAGGCTTAAAGTCGAAGCGAATAACGCTCGAGGTGTGAGAGTGAGTAGTTCCTAATATAAGAGCACTTTTAGATGTGGGATTCGTGCTTGTGCAAGTTCCCGTGAGTTCTTTCAAGTTGCCTTAGAACATTTTGCACGTGTTTACTCTTCTCTATCATACATCCTTGCATCCCACTACTAGTTGGAAATAGGAAATTTTTAGATAGAGTCATGTTTGTTGTGTCTTGTGTCTTTTTATTTGTCTTTTTGTTTGCTCGAGGATGAGCAAAGGTTTGGTTAGGGGGTATTTGATCAGACCAAAATAGTCATTTATTTTGGCCCTCAATTCCATATCCATTAGCTTGTTTTCGAGTGAATTTTGGTGTCTAATGGCTCTATTCTTGACATTTCAGGCATGCAATGTCTTTTTATGTAAAAACTGAGATTTAGTGGCTAAAGAGCTGAAAATTGTAAGAAAAGCTTGTGCAGCACATCCAACTTTGAAGACTCATATCTCTCTCCTCAAATTTATCTATTTTTCTATCTATATATATTAGAAAAGCCCCGAAAATCTAGTTTCCAACGGTTTTTACTGATTGCGATTCCAAGAATTCTAGAGGGAGTTATGCTCATTCTAGTGACTGTTGTACAGAGATGCGCGGGTCCTGTACGGGTAGCCACCAACGCATTTGCCCATACACTGGAAGTCAAGAATCTGACGGGATCAGCTTTTGGGGATGAAAATCAGCCATTTTTATAGGGGTAAATGTGTCTTTTAATTCCCATATCATGCCCTAACCTCCCAATTCTATAAATACATCACTTTTGCCGCAAGGCCCATTATCTTTCATTTAAAAAGTCATCATTTAATCCACACATCATCTTCTCAACCAAATTAAGAGAAAGATGAGCTTCCAAAGGGCATCCATGGAGGTTTTCCTCTGTGGATGCCTCATCACCATCACCTTCTACCTTCAACCACCCATTCTAAGGTTGTTTCTTCTATTTACTCTTCTCCTGTTATTTTCTTCTTTGATTTGTATCCCCATTTGGGAAATATGTAAACCCTAACACTAGTGCCATTTATTTGATTGACTTGCATTTAATTTCTTTAATATAGTTTCATTCAATGTTTTTAATGCAATTGATTGCTTCTTGGATTAGGTTAATATGCCATCTCTTAGTTCATGATTAGTATCAATTTATTTTGAGTTTTTAAATGGAATATATATCTTCTTGGATTGGTTAGAAATGCCATCTCTCAAGCCAAGTTAGATACCCACTTTTAAGGTGATTAAAACTAGCTAAATTGAATGGAATAAATGTGTAGTGAATATGCCATTCCTATGCATTTAGGTTTCAATGGAAAGGGGTGATTTGTGAACATGCCATTCGAAGCCATCCCTAACCATTAGAATCTATCTAAGCTTCAAGGGTGACCCCCTCATAAGCCAACCAAGTAGTTGTGTAGTAGAGAGTTGATTGATAAGAGTCCTTATCTCCCCAAATCTGGCTAAGTAGTCGCGAGTGAGAGCTATTGATTCTAAGTCACCTTAAAAGGTATATTAGCCCTATTGGTTCTTAAAAGATTGCTATTACGGTTAGTTATTAGAAGTGGCATGAATGTTGTGGTTGTCATGAGTACCTTACGTATCCATAATCTTGCATCTCTCCTATCCATCCATTTTATATTTATCACTTTAATCACCATTCCTATCTCTCCACATTCTCTCATTTTTCTCATCTTTATTTCCATGTTCTCTCACACACACTCAACATGTTACATTTCACACACATCACTCTCACCATTTCCATGTTCTTATTTACATTGCTTTCGATAATCACTAAAACATAAGACAATCAATGGATGACACCTCCCAGTGGATGATACCCTCACTTACCGCTTTACTAAGTTTTTAAAAATTTAGAGCACATTGCGTAGGAACGACTTTAAAAATATCTTTTGAATTCGCAATTTCTTAACTACGGAAAAAGTGAGTTATGTAATTCTCATTAATTATTAATCTTATTATTAAAGTGTCTAATTAGTTAGATTAATAGGGTCCTTTAATTATATTAGGATTAATTTGATTAAGTCCCTAATAAATGGATCTAATAATGTGTTTAGTTTTAATAGTTAAACTTGGTAACACATGTTAAATAATTCTAGCCTTAGTAAATTGCTTACATAGATTAAAATTATTACTAATAGATTAGATTTTTAAATGTTAAAAATCGTAATAATTTATTAGTTAATTAGAATTAGATTCTAATAATGAAAAGTTTATGCATTACACGACTCGATTGAAATTAGCCATTTAATCTTATAGAAATCTAGATGCATTAACAAATATAGAAAACCCTAATTATAAAATAATGAGTGGGAGAGGGATATATGTCATTATATCCCACGGTCTCCATCACTAGTTCAACAACGTGAGATCTGAGTGGGGTCTCGTAACAGTTTTGTTTTCGTCCTCCCTAAGGAGGGTTTCCACAAAGGTCAATATCAAAATTTACTTCCTAACGGATAGGATTTCTGAGGGTATTTCGAGATTGAACGACCCTAAGGCAGCAATTCTCGAGTTAAACCCATGAGATCTAAAATGATGGGTTACACTCATAAGGTTTTAATTAAATTAGTTAATTAAAAACCGGACTAAATAAACGATTGTTGGATGATATTGGAATAAGAGTTATTCTGCCATATAATTTGATTGAGAATGTCTCGATCTAACATGCAAGAATTTGACTGACCCTAAGCCGGCACTTGTTTGTGGTATGTTAGATTATCATGGCATAGTAACATTTTGTTCATTAAACATGTTTCATGCATTCGCATTTGTTATAAATGTATGATTGAATAAATTTCATATTTTATGTTTATCTCAGCCATATCATCTGCACTCTTATAATTACTTGCAAATGATAAATTAACTGGTGATAACCACACAAAGCGGAAACATGATATTAATGCGATTTTGGTCACTAAGAACCTAAAGTTCATGCTTACGGAGGAATGTCCTTCAACGCCTACTACCCATGCCGCACGAACTATTCGTGAGGCATATAAGAAATAGGTCTCATCTGCTGAGAAGGCCCGAACATATCTATTAGCTAGTATGACAGACATGCTTGTCACAAAGCACAAAGCAAAGACTTCCGCATTCGAAGTAATGGAATCATCACAGGATATGTTCGAGCAGCCCTCTGAGCAAAAACGACACGAAGTTGTTCGTTCTGCAATGCTTTCTCGGATGAAAGAGGGTGGATTTATTCAGGAACATGACCTGAACATGATAACCTATTTCAACATGACAAAGATCAACGGCGGGGCCATTGATGAACCCAGTCAAGTGAGCATCATACTTATGACTCTTCCGAAAAGTTTTGATCAGTTCAAGAGTAACTATGGGATGAACAAGCTAAGGTTTAGTTTCACTCAGTTATTCAATTAGCTCACTACTTTTGAGTCCCTGACAAAGGATAAAAAAAGTAAGGTCGGTGAGCCAAATGTTCTCGAACCATCTTATTCTGGAAATAAGAAGAGGAAGAGGTCTGATAGGAAGGCAAAGGGTAAGCCCAAGCCTAAGAAATCCCAAGGCAAGAAGAAGTCTAACAAAGGTAAATATGATTTACTTGTTCTTGAGTCATGTTTAGTGGAAGATGATTATTCACCATGTATAGTTGATTTGGAGGCCACTAACCATGTTTGTTCTTCTTTGTAGTGGACTGGTTCTTGGACACAACTTGAGAAGAGAGCCTTCTCTATGCATGTGAGGTCTAAGGATGTCGTGTCGGTATGAATAGTGGGTGTAATTATATTACATTTTTGTAATAATTATATATTTGTGGACAATGTATTTTACATTCCTGGATTTACACGGAATTTAATTTCCATTTCCAAGTTGTTAGAACAATTATATTATGTTTCTTTTTATAATAAATTTGTTATTATTGTAAGAATGATCTGAATATTTGTTCAGGAATTAATGAAAATAATTTATATGTGTTAAGACCGTTAATACATACAACACTGCTCAACACCAAAATGTTTAAGGTTGAAAAACCAAAAACCAAAAACCAAACGACATAAGATTTCTCCAGAAAACGAAACGTATCTCTGGCATCTAAGACTTGATCATATTAACCTTGACCTGATAGACAAACTAGTAAAAATCAGACTTTTAAGTGAGTTAAAGATTGGCACATTACCTGTTTACGAACCTTGTTTGGAAGGTAAGATGACTATGAGACCTTTTACTGGAAAAGGGCTTAGAGTTAAAGAATCACTAGAGCTTATACATACAGACGTCTAGGGACCGATGAATGTTAAAGCTAGGTATGATTATAAGCATTATGCCACCTTTATAGATTACTACTCAAGATATGGATACATATACCTAACGCAATAGAAGTCGAAAACATTTGAAAAGTTCACATATTTCTGAGCTGAAGTTGAAAATCAGTTAGGAAAGACTATCGAGTCTCTACAATTGGATCGTGGAGGTGAGTACCTTGACCAAGAGTTTGAAGACTTCATGGTCGAGAATGGGATAGTGTCCCAACTCACTACTCTTGGTACACCTCAACGGAATGGTGTCGCGAAGAGGAGAAATAGAACCATAATGGAAATTGTGAGACCTATGATTATTTTCTCATCATTACCAAATTCCTTTTGGGGATATGCAATACAAACAGTGGTATACATTTTGACTGAAGTGTCATCCAAATCTATTTTCTAAGACTCCCATAGAGTTGTGGAATGGCCGTAAAGCTAGTTTATGACATTTTCGCATATGGAGGTGTCCAACACACGTGCTGAAGAAAAAAAGTGGAAAGCTAGACCCTAAGTTTGTGGTCTTCTTATTTGTAGGATACTCCAAGGAGACCAAAGGTGGACACTTCTATAGTCCTGAAGATAACAAAGTATTTGTATCGACAAATGTAACGTTTCTTGAGGATAGATATATTAGTGACCATGAACCTCATTCTAAGATTGTATAGAATGAGTTAGAGCCTGGTGAGACCAGTACTCTGTAAACAAGAGTTGTTGATCCATTAATATCTGAGAGTCAAATGATTCCTAGTCAGGATACGCTACCACCTTGATGTAGTAAAAGGGTTGTGAGACAGCCTGAACGCTATTTGGGTGTAAGTGAAGGGCAAGATATTGTCTCTACTGATAGTGTGGATGGTTCACTGACATTTAAGAATACAATGGAAGATTCTGACAAAGAGGAATGACTTAAAGTCATGAATCTCGAGACGGAGTCCATGTACTCTAACTCAATCTGGAATCTTGTAGACTTGTCGGATGGGGTAAAACCCATAGGATGTAAGTTGATCTATAAGAGAAAAAGAGGAGTGGACAGGAAGGTAGAGACCATCAAGGCAAGGCTAGTGGCTAAGGGTTATACCTAGAAAGAGTGATGATTATAAAGAGACCTTCTCGCCAGTAGCCAATGTTTAAGTCTATTAGGATTCTCTTATCAATTTCTGTCTATTTTGAATATGAAATTTGGTAGGTGGATGTCAATATTGGATTCTTGAATGCCAATCTTGACGAGATCATCTATAAGATGCAACTAAAAAGATCTGTATCTCTAGATTAAGAGCAAAAGGTTTGTAAGCTATAAAAGTCCATCTATGGGCTTAAGCAAGCATATAGATCTTGGAACATTAGGTTAAATGATGTGATCAAAACCTATGGCTTTGAGCAAAATATCGATAAGCCTTGCGTCTATAAGCGCATCATTGGGAGGAAAGTAGTTTTCTTGGTCCTATATGTAGATGACATCTTAATCATTAGGAATGATATGAGAGTGTTGTCTAATGTAAAGAGCTGGCTGGCTAGCCAATTCCAAATGAAAGATTTGGAAGAGGCGAGTTATGTTCTAGGGATCCAACTTATAAGGGATCGTAAGAATAAACTCATAGCACTATCTCAAGCATCGTATATCAATAAGATTCTTGTGCGATTTTTGATACAGAACTCCAAGAAAGGTAATTTACCTTCCAGGCATAGAGTTCACTTGTCTAAGGAGCAGTGTCTTAAGATGCCTCAAGAAGTTGAGGATATGACATGTGTACCCTACGCATCGACAGTAGGTAGTCTCATGTATGCTATGTTATACATGAGACCGGACATCTACTATAAAGTGGGAGTAGTCAGCAGGTACTAGTCCAACCTATGATTGAATCATTAGGTTGTTGTCAAGACTATTCTCAAGTATCTTTGGAGAACAAGAAACTAAATGCTAGTGTATTCCGGACAGGATTTGATCCCGTTAGGATACACAGATTCTGATTTTCAGTCAGATAAGGATTCTAGGAAATCCATGTCTGGATCAGTATTCACTCTAGGTGGTGGAGCCAATGTGTGAAAAAGTATTAAGTAATCTTACATTGCTGACTCCACCATGGAAGCTGAATATATAGCCGCTTGTGGAGCTGCCAACGAGGTTGTTTGGCTCTGCAAGTTCTTGAGTGATCTGGAAGTTGTTCTAGATATGGATAAGCATATTACACTTTATAGTGATAATAGTGGTGTTGTGGATAATTCCAAAGAATCAAGAAGCCATAAGAGAGGGAAGCATACAGAGAGAAAGTATAACCTCATTAGAGAGATAGTGCAGAGAGGAGATATGACCTTGACCAAGATAGCATCATAGGAAAACCAAGCTGATCCATTTACAAAGACCTTACTGGCTAAAATGTTTACGGGTTACCTAGAGGGTCTAGGTTTACGAGACATGTCTCACATGCTTTAGTGTAAGTGGGAGATCGTTGGGGTTTATGTCCTAAAGGTTGTAATTTGTAATTGGAATGGTAACATAAATAAAAGAATAGTTTAATTCATTCTTCTTATGTCATATACTGTGTATTACTTGCGCATTTAACATCTAAAATTTTTGGATGTAATCTCGAACTGTGTATATGAATGTCATATGCAGATAGGTATTGTAAGAGACATGCAATCTAAAGAGTCCGTAGATAGCAAATAAAGTTGGGTACTTTATTTGTCCAACTTTATTTACGGTTAATCTACAGTTACAGTCCATTCCATAGTTTACACTGATCATATCCTGTATCATTCATATGGAGATATGAGAATGGAGGCACCTTGTTTGATGTGATCATATAGGATTGGGCCATGATCTATATGATTTTCTCACTAAAATCTGTTTAACGATGAGATTCATATATATAAACTAGTGATGGCTATATGTGGGTGATCTTAATCCTAAGTGTCTTATCAACTCCTTCAGGTTAGATCGTGGTCTTTGATATACCATGGGTGAGGTCAGAGTAGCATTGCCGATCAATATGCTCCATATGTTGGAATCACGGTTTCGTTTGTGGCAGGAAAGTTTTGTACACAGTAATGGAATCCACTCCTTCTTACGATAAGTAAATAGTAGCTTCCTTAATGGTTGATTCAGGGCTTGAACAATATGAGCGTTCTCCTGATTCCGTAGGAAATGTAAGATTTATTGTTCATTAGAGAATCAATGGTACTTAATGGAAATATATAATTAGAGAGGTAAAACGGACATTATGACCCAGCTTTAATTTTGAACTACTTGTGGAGGATTATACCATATGTAATAGTTATATCGATGGATACCGAAATTTATTGGTTTGTGTAAAAACATCTACAGTTGAGAGAGTGCAGCTTCGGGTTTTTAGTGGAATAACACCGAAGTTAATAATAATGAAATATTAATTAAATAGTTTAATTAATTATTTCTAAGGATTATTGGAGCTCAAAATACTATAGGTCCATTATGCCTCATTGCTAGCCTGATCGATTTAGGTAACAGGGGTCACAGTTAATTAATTGGATTGTCCAATTAATTAGGTTACGAAAGTGACACATATTTGTTTGAGAATTAATTGAATAATGAGATTATTTAATTAATAAATAATGGTGATTAAAAACTTATATAATAAGATTATTTAATTACGTTATTAATCACTAAATGAAGGGTGTTTGTTGATATTTGATTTTGAATAAATAAGAAAATATAATTCTTTTATTTTATTAAATTAAAATTTTAATTTTGAATTTAAAGAGTTTGAAATCAAGTCAAATCAAATAAATAAAATATTAATCAATATCTTTTAAGATATTTGATATCTTAAAAGATTAGATTGATTGGTTTTAATTAAAATTGAATTTAAATAGTTTAAATTCAAATTAGATGATATCTTTAAATAAAAATAATAAAATCTTATTTTATTTTAAATTAAAAAGATATCATCAGTTGTTTTAAATATATATACATACATATATATATATATATATAATATGATATATAATATGTTTTTTGGAAACAATTTTTTTTAAGACAGAAAACAAAAAAGAGAGAACGATTAAGATTTAATCGTACGTAAAAGAAAAAAAAAACCCTAAAAGAGTTCTAAGGTTTTCGGTCAAGAAAAAAAAAATTATTCTTATTCTCTCTTCATCCTCTTTTGGTTTCCAAGTACCATGACGCTCCCACACTGAGTTACCAGTTTCGGGAGATAGCAAGGAAGATCACGTGGTTCAAATTAGAAGCAGATCGTAAAGAGAAGGAGTCATCAACGAAGGTATAAAGAAACTGTTTCTTCTAATCTCTTTATTGTCGATTTCAATTTCTTATTTTATTACTATTTTGAAAAATAGATATCAGAGTTTAGTGGTCGCAATATTTCTTTATGAAATAAAAATTTAAAAAAATTGTTTCCACTGTGTGATTGCTAAACCGGGGTTCCAACAGGTCTCTTATGTCAAAGTTCTTTCCGTGGTCCGGTATGCCCACAAGACTTTGTGCAACTTATTTGCTCAATTCTCTTTCTTAGCATCTAGCTTTGCTTTCAGTGTATGCTTATTTATTTAGTTCACTGTCTTTCGTCTGGCCATTGGTCTGAGGATGGGCCGGTGTGGCTTAATAATTCATTATGTGGAAATCCTGACACATGTCCCTGAAGTTGTCACTGTCGAACTGGATCTTATTGTCTGTGATTATTGTGTCTAGGATTCCAAATCAGTCGATGATATTCTTCTTCACAAAATTAGTCGTGTTAGCCTTAGTTATATGCACTAGTGCTTCTGTCTCTGCCTATTTTGTAAAGTAGTCTACAACCACAATGACATGCGTTGATCCTCTTTTGATTGTCGTTGGCATTAGGCCAATCAGATCTAGTCCCCACGTGGCAAATGACCAGGGCGATGTCAAGTTCTTCAACTGCTCAAGTGGCCTTTTTGATGTCATTGACTATCATCTAATAGTTGCCGCACTGTTCTAAGACTACATGAGAATCCTGGAATAGGGTCGGTTAGAAGAAGCCATGTCTGACAGTATTGTACGCCAAACTTTTACCCCAGAGTGATTCCCACACACCCCTCTATGGATGCTTTATAATATCTGTCTAACTTCTGTTGGGCAGTCACACCTTTACAAAGCCTTCGAAAATCCTATTCTATACAATTCTCCTCCAATTATCGAGTATCTAGTGGTTCTGTATCTAAGGCACTTTGCTTCAGTCACCTCTGCTGGGAGCGTTTCATCTTCTAGATATTCCTTGATCGAGGTCATCCAGGTGGCCTATCTTTCTTCAATCACTCGTATTTCTGATGCCCTCTCTTCATCTTCGATGCTTGGACTTTTAAAGTGAGCAATTGTAATAATCTTTTACCATATGTTGAAAGTTGATGATGCCAACTTTGACAAAACATCACCCTTTTCATTCTTTTCCCTCAGGATTTGAGTAATCCTACAGGCCTTTGTCTATATCCAGATAAGCGGCCATGTTACTGTCTTTGGCCTGATATTCATCCAAGATTTGGTTCACCGCCACCTACGAGTCATTGAATATCTCCAACTCACCCGTTCGTAGCGTCGTGCAAACTCTAAGTTCTTCCAAAAGTGTCTCATATTCGGCCATGTCAAACTGTAAAGCACACTCTACCTGATCACCTTCCAGAGTGGATTTCATTATGCCCACCTCGCTACCGTGTGTGTTTGATAACCCATTGACATGTAGTTTCCAGGCAAACTCTTCATTTTCCTTTTCCCCGAGCATCTTGATCACCTCGTCGTTTGGCTCTACGAACTCAGTGATTAGGTCGGCTACAACTTGCCCTTTTATTACAGCTCTTGGCAGGTATGTTATATCGAATTCACTTATCTTTACTGCCCATTTGGTTAACCTCCCATATACTTCTAGTTTTGATAGAATTTGCTTCAGTGGGCAATCCATGTAAACCTTGATCTTGTGAGCTTGAAAATAGGGTTTCAGCTTTCTTACTGTTATTACTAGTGTTAGCACCATCTGCTCGGCGGCCGTTAAGTACCTCGTTTCTGCTTGTAGTAAAGCCTTACTTGTATAGTACACTGTCTTTTGTACTCCCTCGTCCATCCTAACCAGCATTGATCCCGTCGCCAGAGTTGTGACCAACAAGTACAAGTAGAGCATTTCTCCTTCCAGGGGTTTGGATAGGATTGGTGCTTTCCCCAAACAATCCTTGATCTTCCGGAATGCCTACTAACACTCATCATTCCATTCTACCCCATTGCCATTCTTGATTGCTCTAAAAAAAGGCAAGCATTTATCCATCGACTGCTAATAAATCGATTCAGAGATGTTAAGTAACCTGTTAGCCTTTGAATATCCTTCAGGGTCCTTAGGGATCTCATCTCCTCCAATGCTTTTATCTTTTCTGGATTTACTTCTATTCCTCTATGATGAACTTAGAAACTGAGGAATCTTCCCGAGGGCACTCCAAAAATGTACTTTTTTGGGTTGAGCTTCATGTCGAACTTCCTTAGTACCCCGAACATCTCCTGAAGATCTGCTGCATGTTTTTCGGATGTTATGCTCTTTGTTAACATGTCATCCACATATACCTCCATATTTATGTCGATCTAGCAAACGTCTTGTTTACCAGTCTCTAGTAAGTTGCCCCGGCATTCTTGAGACCAAAAGGCATTACTTTATAGCAATATAGCCCTTCGTCAGTTGTGAATGTAGTTTTTCCTTCATTTGGATTGAACATCTAGATCTGGTTGTAGCACGAGTAAGCGTCTATAAAGCTCAGCAGTTCATGGTTGGTTGTTGCATCTACCAGCTGATTGATTCGGGGTAACAGAAAGCTTTCATTTGGTCATGCTTTATTGAGGTTGGTAAAGTCTACACACATCCCCCACTGACTGTTCTTCTTTTTTACTAACACCACATTTTATGGATCCTATCGCCAACAGCTTCTTTATCTCTTCTTTGATCGCATTGTTTCTCTTTGGGTTGAACTACCTTCTTTTCTAGATGACTAGTTTTCTGTTGGTGTCGACTGCTAGATAATGAGAGATTACCTTTATGTAAATTCTAGGCATATCTTCATGCTTCCATGTGAACACATCCTTGTACTCTTTTAGTAAGTTGATCATCTCATCCCTAACTTGTTCTGTCAACCAAGCCCCAAGTTTTATCGTCTTGTCAGGGTTACCATCATCAATAGTAACCTTCCTAGTCGGCTTATCTTTCTGGCTTTTCCCATCTTCTAGAGATGTCTCCATTGGGTCCAGGTTAAACCGGGTTAGTGTTTCCGCTCTAGCTTCACCTTCGTCCATATTTGGGTCGTCCCCTTCTTCTTGGATGTCTATCTGTATCACTCTTGGTTTTGTTTTCTCCCTGTATATAGCCAGATTCATCTTTCTCTCCCATTCTTGAGAGCTTTTCATGACGCCTACCCCATTTTATGTTATGAACTTCACTGTCAAGGCATAGGTGGTAGTCTCCGTTTTTGACTTGTTCAAGAAAGGTCGGCCCAGCAAGGCGTTGTATGGCCAATTTTCCATATTTACAACTGCAAAATCCAATAGCACTGTTTTGGTGCAGGGGAGGCTCCCTATATCCACAGGTTGCTTCACTGTTCCCAACGACCTCACCTTTACTCCTTCAAAACCCATAAACGTGACCTTGAGTGGCTGAAGGTCTTTTCTTTGTAGCCCCTGTTTGTCGAACACTTCTACGCTCAAGATATCTATTGAGCTGCCATTGTCGATCAACACTCTTCTTACTTCTCTATGACCCAGACGAACCGACACAATAATTACATTATTCGGTCTTACCTCCGACTCATGTGTGTCTTCTTCAGAGAACACTATCGGGTCATCCTTGTTTGAACTTTTTCTGATCGGGGCCCATCAAATTAACTTCCAAATTCCTCTGACTGTCCATGACTTCTATAATTTTGGTCATTCTCTCATGACTACTACCCCCAGTGTGTGGCCTACCAAAAATAGTGTTGATCGCCCTACTGTCTGAATTTCTTTTGAGGCTCCTCTGGCTCCTGGCAGGTTCTTTCTTCGGGGTGTCATTGTACTGATCGTCCCCATTCCTTAGGATCATATCCTTGAGATACCCTTCTCTGATTAGTTTTTCAATGTAATCCCTCAGCTGATTGCATTTGTAGGTTTCATAGTCATACTTCTGGTGAAATCTGCAGTGTTTGGTAGTGTCTCTCCTCGCAAAGCTTGACTGTCTCGGGGGCTTATTGTACAGATTCTTGTCTTCTATTACATTCAAGATCTCCTATTGTCTTCAGGCTAATGGGGTGTAATTGGTGTATTGCCTTTTAAAGTGCTTGTCGCCCTTATTCTCATCATCTTTGTATGCATCCTTACTCTTTCCCCCATTACCTTTCTGGTCCCCTTTGCAGCCACTCATTGAGTTGCCATCTTTGGGTTTTGGTTATTTTTTGGTCGACCTTCATGTGTGAGCTCCCCATCATAGGCTATATGTTCTTCCTCTACCATCGCATATCCTCCGACATCATCTAGCATGCTTGCATACATGATCGGTCCCTTTTGTCTCAAGCGTAACGTCAGGTGGATGTGTTGTAGACTATTAATAAACGAAGACACTACTGTATCGTCATTAGGGTCATGTACTTCCGATACCTCCTGGAAGAACCTGGTTAGGTAATCCTTCAACTTCTCATCCTTCCTTTGTCTTAAGATTGACAAGGCTGATATGGATTTGCTTCACTAGATATTCCCCATGAACTACCTAGTAAAAGCTTGTATTAGTTTTGTAAAGTTCCTAATAGACCCGACCGCAAGTCCTCAAACCACCTAGACCCCTCATCTCCCAAGGTCTAGGGAAACATAAGACATATGAGGGCATCATCATAATCATATTACGCCATCATGCTTTGATATCTCTTAACATGCTCATGTGGATCAGTGTGGGCCTTGAACTGCCCCATGTGTGGCATCATGAGGGCCGCTTCGTCATCACTTGAAACCAAGCGATACCTTTTGCTCCGGCAGTCATGCCTATCTACCTGCTCGGGGTGGGTTTCTTCTCCATCATATCTCTCTGGATCCTCCGTTAAACTGGACTCCCTGTGCTCCTTTGTTCCTCAATCTTCTCGATGATCGTCCCTTCTGCGTGAATGCTCCATTCTTTCACGACGCTTCGCCCTATCTCTTTCTGATTTCTGGGGCACTCATGGAGTGGTTGCCACTTTTTTCAGAACATATCCTAAGATCTTGGGCCACCACCAGTATAAAGAGATGGTACAAAAATTCAGGTTGGTAGTGGCCATTATGCTGATTCCCTGTCTAGCGGTATCATCGATGAATTTCTGCAAAGATTCCTGGATCTACCGGAATGCATCTTGGGAAATACCAGAGGTTACATACGTGGATTTCATTATGTTGGGTCTAGCAAACGGTGGAGTCCTTAAGGGTAAATCTTCTCCAATGGCATTAACATCAGCTAGGTTAGGGTTGTTGGCACCAAGTAAAGCATCGGTGTTATGTGGAGACTGACTCCTGTCTCTGCTAGTGGCCATAATGTCGTCTTTCACCAACTGCTCAAATTCAATGCTAACGGAGGTTCGACCCCTTCTTCTAACGCCAGTTGTTGACAGTGATTTTTAGATCGATTACAATTCACCACGCGTCACACAAATGGATGTAAATAAATATGGTAAATAAACCCCCAAATGTGGGGAAACGTCCACGGTTGCCAGTAACGGTGAGAAAAATTCACTATATTGAAGATAATTACAACCATCAATCTCTCTCGCACTCTTGTAAGTAGAATTTGTATTAACTCTTCTATAGGTGTTATTAGGACATATTTATACATGTATAGAACTCTAAGTATTGGTGTACAAGTTAAGCCAATTCCCGTAATGGAGCTGAATTCTAACTTATCGGAATCGTTTTATTCTATTCCTTGTTTTGCGCTGATTGTATTTTAATGGTATTAGGTCTCTTACCTAATCTGCACTTTGATATCTATAAGGAAGTTTATTTCCTTATCAAATTGTTCTTCAAAATATCTTGTTTGGGTCGAATTCCTCTTCTGCGTATCAGAGTCGTAACTCTATTAAATTTGAATATTGTCCACGTGTCAGTCAGCCGATCATCTGCCAATCCCAACCAAAGTCCTTTTCCCCAACCGATGGTTTCCCTCGATCACAGACTTTACCCCGACTGTCTTGATGGTCTCGATTGGGCATTTTTATCCGATTGCCCATGCCACTTAGTCGGGGGGCTTATGGGCCTTCTATAGTCAACTTAGGTTGGTTCAGTTTGTTTGACTTTTGGTGATGTGGCACCCCCGGCCCTTGTCTTTTACTGATGTGTCATGATATCTTAATTTCACCAATTACAGTTACATATTATTATTTTTTAATTTTAATTTTTACACACAGAAAAAACAAAAACAAAAACTAGTAATTTGAATTTTATATTTTGTGCTATAAATAATATGTCAAAATTTATTAACTCAAAATAATAGAAAGAACAAATAAGAAGTAGAAAAATAATCAAGGCAACTGTCCTAGTTTTTCTAAATACAATTACTTAAGAAAGAAGACAACTGATATTTAAATAAAACTTCAAAGCTTATGAAAATTCTTTCCGTAATTTAATTGACACTCTACAATTACATATTTCTCCATGTAAGTTGTTGGTTTTTATAAACCTTTTCAAGTAAAGGGTTTAAACCGAAAACAAGTAACTATCAAACATTGACTAAGGAAGATCAAATAAAATTTACACTATGTATGTTTTTTCTGATAATATCAAAATGTTTTATATAAGAAAAACCATTGTGTGGCTGGAAAATTAGTTGTATAAATCGAGAAAAAAAGATTTAATGATCAAATAATTTGAGACTTTTCTGGAACCTTAATTTATCAAATTGGATTCCATTTAAATCATATTTGGTGTACTTTTGGAGTTATGTTACTTCTGAAATGAGTTGTGCCACTGTCTTAGTATTAAGAAGAAGATTAAAAAAAAAAGAAGATATTTTAGGGTTTGTAAAATAGTGAAGAGGAGAATAACATAAAAGAGGAAAAAAAAATGTAGTTATTTAAAAAGAAAACTAGTTTGGAGTGTCTTAAGAATTTTTGTCCTTTTTAGTAATTTTAATCAAGGTTAAAATTGTCATTAATAAAGAAAATTCAAAATGGAGTGTAAATAGATAATTTGTGGATTATAAAGAGAACCAAAGAAGCTCTCCATATTTTATTAAAAAAATTAATTATAAAAATATCCTAAAAGAAATTTACCGATAAGGACAAATTTCTTTAATTAAAAATAAACTAAATAATATATATACTCATTAATTACACCGATATCTTCAGCTATGTGTCTTTATTAAAAAAAAATTACATTTGAAAAAAAAAAACTTATTATAAACTCTAATTTTATTTTAAGTATCAAATTTTTTCATCATCACATGATTATCATATAACAAATTAATGAAAAACAAAATTTTCAAAGGACTATGATCATACAGATGTAGGTATTATTTTACTTTTTTTCTTTTGTACATTTTATGACTAGTTACAAACTTTATCGATAAACAAAATAATTTTAAAAAAAATAGTTCGTATATATTAGTGAGGTTTTTATTTTAAGATAACCGTATATATAAGAGAATTAGAGATCTAAAATCTTATTGCATATACTTTACAGTTCTACATCTTTCCTTTCAAAAGTCTAATATATTCGATATTTCCAAAAGTAAATTTGATTATCATTAGAAAATAATTTGATTCCAAAAATAATAATACTATTGGTATTAGGACGAGTTTTATAATAATATTTATTTTTCGTGTCTTAATTTATGAAGGTTTACTATAGGTGGGTGCACATGTTGCCACCTAGAAAACTTGTATTTTCATCCATATTTTATAAAAAATTATATTACAAAAATAACCCTACACAAATTTACTTTGGAAAAAAGAAACGGGATTTTCTAATACACAACTCACAAGATAGCATGAATGGAAATATCAGTAATAAAATGTCAAGAGTCTATAAGGCCCATGCAATGTAAAAATATCATTACCGATACTTAGTATAGTGGCGGATCTAGAAAATTTAACCAGGTAAGACACTTGAATATATATATATACTGAAAATGGAAATCATAATAAATGAGTTTTTTTAGATAAAATAAAACAAATAGAACACTTACTCGGATGAATTAAAAAAAAATAGATTAAAAAGAGAAAAAAACATGAAAAAAAGATAAAATTAAATAATATCAAAACAAACAACATAAATAATGAAAAAAATATAAAAGAATAAATTCCAATATAATTTTATTATAAGATTTGTTTTTTTTTTTTGCATTTATAATGAATTCAAATTTGTTACTAGACAGGTTTTTAAATTTGTTATTCTTCAAGTTATTGGTAAATTATTGATTCTTAATAAATTAAAACTATAAAATAAAGAAAAATACTAAAGATAAAAGAAAACGAGTCATAGTAATAGATTGACTATTTTAATTCAATAAAGCAGAATTTAAGGTTTTATAGTTTATTGATTGGACGTGTTAATTATGTCAAACTTAATCTATTAGAAATAACAATAATCTAAAATAATAATGGGTAATTTTATATAAATAAGAAAATGAATTGTTTTGTTTTAAAAGAAATAAAAATTTGGGAAAAGAATTAGAAAATATGGCAAAATAAATACGACAAAAAAATTACAAGATAAAATTGAATTAAAAATAACGCATGGGAATTGAACCAAGTACATCAAAAGCGAAATTCTTACCAACTACACCGAATAGAATATGTTATAACTATTGTTAATTAATATACATATATACATATATATATATATATATATATATACAATTTGTTTTTTAAATAATAAAGAGGTAGGACCCGTTTCCACATGGATCCACCCCTGGTAGTAGGCTACGGGCCCTACCTGGTCTCCACATGGGTCCACCCCTAGTACTAACAATCAAATTTGTTGATCACTCAATCTGATTTGGTGATATATGACACTTATTCGGACCGTCAATAACTCAAGTTAATATGGGTCATACTACCTTACCAGAACAATAACGTTATTAAACTTAATAACTACCATTAGATTGGATGAAAGGAAATCTAATAGATATTATTAAAACTTGAAATTAATGTATTTTTTTACAGTAAAAACTTAAAACCTTTTTAACAGGCTTCATATATATATATATATATATATATATATATTGATTTTTCTATTAGTACGTACTGATATAACTTATATCAGTGTGTTGTATGTGGACCATTGATTATGGAGAATCTTTGACAAGTGCATACACTTTAAATCAGAGTATGTAAATCTAACGGTTTGCATTCAACGAACTGACGAATTTTTATCAGTGGGCACTGACTTGAAAATTTATATATATATATATATTGGATATAATTTAACAAAGTAAATAAATGATTTTGTTAATACTCTAAAAAAAATGTTAAACAAAAACAAATAAACTTACATTATAAATTTATAATTTAATTATAAGCTTGAATAATATTGTTTTTCTTTTTAAAAAAAAATAATAGCATTATTTTCATAAATAGTATGTTTAGTGTTTCGTATGCAAAACTTGTTATATAGTATAAATATATTTTAAAAATAAAAAATAAAATGAGTTGTTACATTATACAATAAATTTATTACAATGTATATTTTAATCATTACATTCCATGTAATATTTGTTTCACCATTAAATCTTTAACAGATACATCTTAATTACATTTTTTTTATATTAAAAACTCATTACATATTATGAATATTTTGTCATCCATATAAAATGAGTTGTTATAAGATACGACAACGTTGTTACAACCTACAGCTTTATCATTACACATCATACCAACATAAAATTGTTACCACAAACGTTTTAATTACAACTTTCTTTGTGAAATTTGTTACAAAGCACATACAGTATATTTTGTTATCCATATAAATCGAGTTGTTACATGTTACAATAAAGTTGTTATGAGTTACGACTTTATTGTTATACATCATATCAAATTTGTTACAACATCCCACATACATCTTAATTATAATTTTTTTACATAAAACTTGTTTCATAGTACGAATATTTTGTTACCCATATAAAATGAGTTATTATATTATGCGACAACGTTGTTACAACATACAGTTTTTTTGTTACACATCATATCAAAGAGAAACTGTTACCACAAACGTTTTACTTATAACTTTTTACGTGAAACTTTTTACAAAACACATATATTTTGTTATCCGTATACACCGAGTTGTTACATGCTACAGTAATGTTGTTACGAGCTACAATTTTATTGTTACACTTCAGTTAAAATTTGTTACAAAGTTTAAATTTTTACCACACACATCTTACAACTTTTTATCCGAAATTTGTTACATTTTACAAAAATTATGTTATATGTAGTTTATCATATAAAAATGATGAAAATAATTATAAATATTTAAAATAAAATTTTAATTCAAAAATTATTATATTACAAACATTTTATAAAATTAAAACAAATAAATATTAATTTCAAAAATATTATAAAAATTAAATATTTTTTATTTTATGAAAATAATAATAATAATAATAAATTAAAAATTAATTTTAACTATTTTAAATCTATTATATTATAAATATTAAACTAAACTAAATACAAATTAAAATAGTAAAAAATATCACATATATATTTAAATAACATATCATTATTTTGAAGATATACATAATCCTTATTCAATTATCATTTAATCGTTTTTAATCAAATTATTAATATTAAATTAAATTAGTTTATTGCCTTTTTAAAATAGATTAAAAAAATGTAATATAAAATAACTTAAAAGTAATTGGTTAACTACCCTAGGGGTGTAGTTCAGCTAACAGATGGACAAATTTAGGGTTTAGGTAAATGACTCGCTCCAAAAAAATACGTGGATAGATGATTACCGTAAACAAAAAAAGTAACTAGTTATAACCGATTACTTCATCATTTTTAAAGTGTTTGGTTGTCATATGTCAATCAAGTATTGGAAGAATCTTATAATAAAATTTCACTAATGTTGTTGGGATTTAATCTCCCAACAAGTAGGGAACTGAAAATCGATAGATATACCGAAAAATCCATCGATATATCCGTATTTCAGAGGGACTGATATCGAAACAGACAAATATCCAATGTCCTATAGAATATCCGTCGATTTCGAAATATCTGTAAAAAGTTTCCGATATTCTCGACATATCCCAATATTCTCGAAATTTTACGAATTTCACCCTGAAAGTCCATGAATATTTTACATATTATTAAAATATATTTTTTAAATTTTAAAAAATTAAATTATTGTTAAAATAATTTATATTGAAAATTATTTTAGAAGAAGCATTAACAAATTTATAAAAATTTCTAATATAATAGTTAATAGTAAAATTTTTAAGGACTTGAATTAAAATTGGACAAATAATCAAAGAGTGGATGTATAAAATATGTAAGACTTTGTGAAAGCAATAAAAAAAATGTCCGTGACTCAAATGTGCAAATCTAATTGCAAATAATATTAAATATGTACAATCAATTGATAAATATGTAGAATTGGTTTTTTTTTTGTAACTTTGTGCCGACATTCCAAATAAAGGAATCTCAAAAGTGTTTGTACAAAACGTGTAAAAATCCACAATTGTTTCTATCGCAAATGAGGGAGGTTTGTAAAGGGGAGATAATGTGACCCGGTGCAACTCGATTTTTGACCAATCATATTGCTCTTGATAGTCTTTTGAAAGAAAAAAAAAACAAATTTGAAACAATTATTTATCAGTGATGTATGGGCTTCAAATCGATTGAGTTGAACAGCAAATGGAAAAAGAATAGAACGATGTATTTTAGATTTAGAGTTTTGGGATATTATGACGTCTGTAGTTAAAATATATGAGCCAATGTACCATGTTCTGAGGTTGGTTGATATAGAAGTTGTACCCATTATGCATATTGTGTATAGTTAATGCGTGTGATGAAAGATGCAGTAAAACAACAAAGATGGAGTAAATAGGTTCTAAACATTTTATCATCATCATCATCTGCATGTGAAAGAAATTGGTCCACATTTGCTTAATCCACACAAAACAAAGGAATCGTCTTACATATTCTAAGCTTGAACAACTTGTTTATTGTTATTACAATATGAAGTTGAAACTTAGAGATATGACAGCTGGAAAAGATAAAGTAAATGAAACTAATTTTATAGATCTACTTCAAGTAGCCGCTGAAGGAGGAGACGATAATGAGAATCCTATTTTTGATTGGGTTAGACCTACCTCCTTGGATGATGATGAGGGAAATCTTGATCCATATATTGTTTCTCTCGCTCGAGACATGGGAATATATGTTGAACAAGTGATTAGAGAAGAAGTTGGTGTAGATCGTGAAGTTATTGTTTCCAACTCTTCCGATGACCAATATACCTTTGATGGAAATAGTGGAGGAAAAGATGATGAACATGATGGAGATGGTGGGGATGATGAAGTTGGGATTCTGGTGTAAGAGGTTGGAATGTTGGTGTAACAAGTTGGTATGTTCGTGCCGGAGGTTGGGATGCCAGTGCAACAGGTTAGAATGCTAGTGTGGCAGGTTGGAATGCTCGTACATGTAATTTTGATCAAAATCATGGTGGACAACATGAAGGAACAAGTCAAATTGATGAAGATTCTTCGACTATGACTCTCTCCTCAATGAGTATAGACACGAAAAATAGTTCCTTGGGTGATTCGCAAACAAGGTCAAGTTCCCATGTACCATATTATGGTAGTTATGGCGGTTGCAATATATTTGATTATCCTTCTTCACAAATGCCATATGCAATACCTATGCATGTAAATCAACAATATCCATCAAGTTGGGTAAATCCAAACTACCAAATTCATAGATCAGTTGGAAGAGATCAAACAACATACATGTGGCATATTAATAACTACCTTGAAAACTATACAAGCATGTTTTCATAAGAAAATTATTGTTCGAATCAAGATAGAAATATATCTTATGTATTTGAACAATGATTTTTTTTTTGCTTGTTTTAAATTTCAGATTTCAATGTATTATTATGTATGGATTATGATTTATGATAGAATATTGGAAGTATGGAACTATATAGATATATATATATATATATATATATATATATATATATATATATATATATATATATGTATATATGTATATATTAATGATAATTTCGTTTATTAAATATTTAATCTCTTTATATTGTATATAATATTGTAAAAGTGAAACAAAATATTATTCTATTAAATAATCAATTTTAAAAATTAAATACATACTATATCTATGTTATAACTCATAATAAACTCATAACTATGCTAATTTATCGTTGAAATATGATTAATTTGATGTATAATTACTTGTTTAAGTTGTCCTAAAATTTCAAAAAAAAAATTCTAACTTTAGATGTAAATATCCATCATTTTTTTTTGATAGAATATCCACCAATATCGATAATATCCCCGATATATCCATAAATTTAGAAGTCCGATATAGATACCAATACCGATATTTTATTCCTTACCAACAAGGTAGCCATACCTAATATATCCATAAATACATACATATATATATATATATATATATATATATATATATATATATATATATATATATGTATGTATAAAGTTCGAATAGTTGCATCATAGCTGGTATATCTAAAAAACATTATAAAATTTCATACCTTACCTTGTTAGGACTTAGGAGAAAGATTGAAAGAAAACATATTTTTTATTGCATAGGTAGATTATCTTTTTATGAGATAAAATTTTATCAAATTCATGTTGCATTATGTATGGTCTCTTTTTCTTGAATTTGAGACATTTATAATTTTTTCATGTAAATTCATAACTATTAATTTAATCTTCGTTGATATTGCCCCAAATAAAGCAAAAATTCAGAGTCAAAACCGCTTTAAATAAATTGTGAAATCACTAATGCATGTACTTAGAATGCCTTTTTCTTTCGGAATCAAATTGACCACCAATTATGAAAAAGAAAGATGAAAAAAATAGTGTTTAAGATTTGGTAAAGATAATTAGAGGCATTATTTCAAGCATTGTTTGGAAATTTTATGAATCTTGGTTCATATTTGTAATTTTTTTTTTACATAGGTTAATATTTGTAATTAATAATTGAGATTTGTGAATTTAGAATATCTAATTTAAATTATAATCACTTTAATTAAATTCATGATTCAAATTAAATTACCGTGGATATAAATTATAAATTATGGATCTTAAATCATTTGGATGTTTCAAGATAAAGTAAGTGGGTGTTAAAAGAGAAAGTAGAGAGATCAAAAGTTTGATTTTTGAACGTGCATATCCACTTACATTCATTTTTTTTTTGTTGAAATGTTATTATAATTTGAGGGGGGGGGGTATTACTACTACCAGGTCAATCTGGTCAATCTTATCTTGACATCCCCTTACATTCAATTAAATAATGATTTCAAAACAAAAGCAATTGTGTTTTCGTAAAAGAATAATGTCGGGCGGTCCAAATTTATTCTCAAGTGATGTGGCATGTGCACTTATTAATGATAAGATGATTTGGTGGATTTGCACCTCATATACTACCTCATTGGGTATAAATTTGGATAAATATTTTATTTTTTATTTTTTATTTTTTATTTAAAAAAGAAAAGAAATTTGGAAAAATAATAATTTGGACAATTTAGTTTACAATAAAAAAATACCTTTCAAATTCTAAAAAAATAGTTAATCAATAAAGGGAATAGAGGAAAATAACACCAAATAGGTTTGGTTCGGTGGGACTATCACCAAGTTATTAATTCTATATTTTTTAGCATCAAAGTATGTGATGAGACTAAAATACCTTTACTTTTTTTACTTTTCATTTTTCTTTTTAATTTTTTATCTCTCCTCTGTTTTTTTATCAAAGAATTAATGGAGGTCGAACATACCTCAAATGGAGGTCGAAAAAACCTCCATTGTAGGTCGAAATGACCTCGATCTCCTTTGGTGGTCAACACAAAAGAAGACAAAAAAACAAATTTGGAAATAAGTCTCGGCAATAATTCTTGGGTAGGTCACCTGAGATTTATTTCTAGCTACCCGAGACTTATTTTCAGATAACTGAGACTTATTTTCAATTACTTGAGACTTATTGCTACCTGATATTTATAACCAGCTATCCGAGACTTATTTCCAACTACCCGAGACTTATTTTTAGATAACCTAGATTTAGGGGTCGTTTGTTTTTTCCACTTAAAACTTAATGGGTATGAATCATAATTATTAAGTTGTTTTGTTTGTTTTTTTAAGTGGTTAAACAACTTAAAAATCCTAAAAAACAACTTAAAATAAAAAGTAAAAAATATTAACTTTTAACTTAATTGCAAATCACTGAATTGCATTAAATGCAATCTAAAATCTTTTCTTCCGATATTATCCCCCCATATATAACATATTTCCAATTTCATCAAATTTCATCAAAATTACATATAGTATAAAAATCTTTATTTTAATATATTGCTTATTTTAAATAGCTTTAAAAATAAAAAAGAACTTAAAAAAAAAAAAAACTCTAATCACTGTTTATATTAGCGTTTAATATCGATACTTTATTATGATATTATGGTGATATATATATATATATATATATATATATATATATATATATATATATATATATATATATATATTAGAGTGTTTTGTACGAGTTTTCCTGATGTTCTTTTTATTTTTTGAATTTTCTTTTCTTTATTTAGAAAAATGAAGTTTGTTTGTAAGCGCAAAGATGAAAATCATGATTATATGTGTTCATATATAATTATTATTTTTGAATTGTTTTATTCCATATTATATACATAATTGTTTAACATATGTATAAATGTAAATTATTTATATTTAGACAATTTTACTTTTAAAAAACAAACGTGTTGACAATACATTCAGATGTGAGAAAAAACAAACAAACATATCATTCAGGTTTATATTTCAGTCCCTATTAAGTCATTAGAAAAATTAAGGACTGTTCAGTGACCCCTTATTTCCAATTACCCAAGACTTATTTCTAATTACCCGAGACTTATTTCCAATTACCTGAGACATATTGCTACCTAAGACTTATAACCAGCTACCCGAGACTCATTTCCAGATTTTTTTTTAACGGTGGTCGTTTCGACGACCTCCAATAGAGGTTGTGGGTCGTCGAAACGACCTCTAATAGAGTCGACCGTTTCGACAAAATCCATTAGAGGTTTGTTCAACCTCCATTGGTCCATCAATGGAGGTCTTTAAAAAATATTAAGGAAAGAGGAAGAAAGAGAGAGAGAGAGAGAAATTTATAAGGTATAGAGAGAAGGAAAGAAACAGATTAGCAATTTTGACAAAACACATTAATTGATGTTATTTCCATAAGAATTATTAATCTTATAACTTTTCTACCAATGATATTGGAAAGAATGCTATATAAAAAAAGAACCCTGTTTTTTAAAATTTCTTAAATGATTCCAGAAAATGCTATTTAAAAATACAGGACACTTTCATATCTCTGATCCTATCGAGAATAGTCTTAGAAATTTTTATTAAACAGAACATCATAAGAAAAAGGAGAAAAAACACGAGGCAAGTTCTCTTTAAAGAATATAAGTTGGATTAGATAAAAAAATTAATAATGGGTATGATATATTGAAATGAACTATTTAATTTTATTAAAAAAAAAGAATTATATTACATTAGAAACAATTAGATTTAATCTGTCCACACTCTACACATAAAAATGTCAACATTAGAGAAGCTAAAAGATACAAAACTTGCAATGATATATAAAGCGATTATTTGTGTTGAGAACAATTAAGTTGGTGAAAGTCAATATCAAAATTGACCATCAATTTGTTTAACTTCTCGTTGCTTATTCTTTGGTGCTTCACTTTAGTGTCCTCCATACTGCACCAAAAATTGTAAACAACTTATTAGCCACTGCTTTTTATATATAAATATTTTTTATGTGCAATAAAATTAGAAATTTATAAAAGAAAAAAAAAAGTGAAAAAGCAACCTTATAGTACTAGTGGAATTCTTGTCTGAGGGCAGTAATAAGGTGTTGGCGAGCTTATGAGCATGGTGGTTGCAATTGATGATTTGGTTGAAGCAGAGATATCGACCGTAGGATGATACGTCTTCAAAGACACAGATGTGAGCATCCACCAAGTAGTTGAGATCCACCGTAACAAAGAGTCCATCCTCGTACATCTCAGCCGCTCCTTTTAAATACGGATTTGTGATGTTTAGATCAGGACTCATCATCAGCCCTCCGTTTACTGATACCATGTTTATACTTCGATCCATTGCTAGTGCCCACGCTGTTTTCTCTGCTACTGTCTTTGATAAACCATGCCATAACTGCCAATCAACGCTCGCTGGATTTAAAATCATTTCCTCAAAAACCAATAAAACCAATTTTAATTTTTTAATAAGTAATTAAAGATTATACACTGCTGAGTGCTGTCTAATGTTGGATATACGGGAGTGTAGCACGTGATTTTTTTTTTCTTTTATTTTTTATATTTATTTTATAAATTAAATTATAAACCATATTCTAATTGATGTGGTCGGTATTGGACAGTACCCCAATATTATTCTAAAAAAAATTATCATTTATTCGGTTTTAGTATTCCGTAACTTATAAATAAATAAAGATTATGACATGGCATGAGTAATACCTTGAATCTTTTACATAAACTGATGTCACTCCAATTTCTCTCATCAACTTCAAGTGATGTCGTAATAAAATGATGACTCCAAATAACAGCCGTCACAGAAGATGTAAAGACAACTTTGTGAATAGTATCGGTGTGCGCGCATGCTTCTAACGCATTGTGGGCCGCTCTTGCCTGTACTTCAGTCATTAGTTCCTGCACCATACACATAACGCCACGTCTTAGTATTTTAATTGTTAAAAGCACTTGTGTGGACGCAAAAAAAAAATTTGTGGTTATTATATGGTATTACTGTATTAGAAATTTAGAACAAAAATAAATAAAAACAATTATTTTATTAGAATAAAAAATATTCAAAATGCTTTGAAAGAAAGCATATATAAAAGAAGGGGTAACATAGTAATTACATCATAAGACGAGTCGTCGGAGGGAGGTTCGAAGGAGTAGAACAAGCCGGAGCATCCTTTCAAGGCTTGGATGATGCTGTGATAATCAAAGGGGTCTGCTCGGAAAACCTTTACTTTATTGTTCCTATATTGCCCTTCCAAATATTCCATTTTACCTGATCAGTTATCACACACAATATTTTGAACATTAATTTCAAATTATATATCGTAATTTTTAACACCTAATTCAAATTATAAATCATAGAATAATTATAAGATTCCTTATGTGATTCGAATTTGGAACATGAGGTCGTTTTCTTCACAAGTCATCCATGTAGCTGTAAAAATAAAAGTTTTATGACAGAAAAATAAAATAAAAGTTTTATGATTCGCAATAGAAAATTAATGCTTCAACTACAAGCCAGCATAGCATAAGGTGGGTAGATTCAATAAACAGCCAAATCCATTTGTAATACAACAATTAATTAATAAATTTTATCTATTTTCATTTATGTCTTCTCCAACAACCTTTAACCATATTAATATAATTTTTATTCTATGGTTTCAAAAATCACAAAATTACATTCGTCAAGAATCTAAAATGATCGGAAAGGTGATGGCAGCTGGGAGTCAAAGCTTACAGGCTGTGGAATTATTAGAGTCCATTAATAAATAAAAAGGTTGTACCCTCACATATGCAGCACGAGTGCGTAGATTCGAGTTATTTTTCTCATAAATAAAAAAGTTCTACCCTCACATTTGTACCATAAGGTATAGGTTCGAGTTATCTTTCTTACAAAAATCTTGAATTTATATAATATTTTAAAAAAATTGAAAAAAGCTGTAGAGACGGAGGAATTACCTGGTAGAGGGTGGTGGAGGGCAGCATGGACAGTGTAGCCTCTGTGTAAGAGGCGGTGCACGAGAGTGGAGCCCAGATGTCCAGAAGCATCCATTACACATACGGTGGTCTTTGAAGCTTGATGATCAGGAGGAGGTGCCATTAATTAATTTCACTACTTGTACAAATTCCAACACCAACAAAAAGAAGAAGAACAAGTGAAAGGAAATGTTATCAAAGGGGTTGTATTTAAGGAATAGTAGAGAGAGAGAGAGAGAGAGAGAGCATTGAAAGAATGTGGTTAGCAGATTTAGTTGGGAAGCTGGTTGTTACACAAACGTGACCAAATATAGGGAGAGAGTCGGATCATTTTTAATTATTAGGTCGAATGCATTCAAACCCATCTAGATTAACAAGTTTGTTTATTCTACACTCACATGCCCTTGTAGTCAACGGATGTCTGTTTATCATTAAGTGGAAATGGTGAGGAATGTCACCTTTTTTTTGGTCACTTGCAGTGATGTCACTGTTTTAATAAGTTAAGTTTAAAAGGTACCTATTATGGTGAGCTACTGAAATTGCCCTTAAATAATCGATATTTTATTCTATAAAGGCTGTCGTCCAAAAAAGTTGTCTGAAATTCAATCACCTACTCCATTTTTCATCAGAAAACGAGCTCCATTCCAGATATTGCAGAAGAAGACAAATTAATATTTCTGATCTTCATTTCCATTTTTATTGTATTTCTGTGTGGTATAACACTGTATGAACATTTATGAACATGTTGTCTCAATTTTTTTATGTTGATGTCCTGTAGTTGTAAAATTTTTACAAAGAATGAATGAACATGTATGCATATTTTTTTGTATATATATTTGGCCGAGTTGAGTTGTAGTGGTGCAAACAAGTTTATAATCTTGGACATAAAAGCTGGAAATGTTTTAAAAAAAGGTCGAAACATTTGTAAAAAAGCTCGGAAATTTGAAAAAAAGTCTCGATAAAATTCAAAAAAAGCTCGATCCGAAAAATAGATGCTGGATATGTAAAAAAAAAAGCTCGATCCCTCGAAAAAAGGCTCGATCCATCAGAAAAAAAGCTCGATCCTTACCAAAAAAAGATCGATCCCTCACACAAATAGCTCGATCCCTCGAAAAAAGGCTCGATCCATCAGAAAAAAAGCTCAATCCTTACCAAAAAAAGCTCGATTTCTCACACAAATAGCTCGATCCCTCATACAAATAGCTCGATCCCGCACAAAAAAAGCTCGATCCCTCACAAAAAAGCTCAATTCCAAAAAAAAAAGCTCGATTCGTAAAAGTAAAAGGTCGAGCCATATTTGAAAAAAGGTCGAGCCATATGAAAAAAAGCTCGAGCCATATATAAAAAAGCTCGATTATGTAGAAAAAGAGTTTGGTCTTGAACTAAAAAAGCTCGACCCCGTTAGAAAGAGCTCGATCATGTACAAAAACGGCTCGATCATGTACAAAAAAAGCTATATCAGTTAAAAAAAAAGCTTCATATCTTACACTTTTGATTTTTGTTTAATCCTTTATAATTGTAAATTTAATATGAAATATTTTTTCCTTATTAATGGTTTTTGATGTTGGTTTTGACAGGACAATGGATAGGGTGAGAATAGTCATATCTTACAACGGTCGATGAGAGCAATTACCAGACGGAAATCAGAGGTATTTAGGTTTCGATAACTAAGGTTGTATGTGTCAAAGAATTTGAGTTACGACGAACTGGTGTCGATCGTGCAAACCATTTTGAAGTTTGATGAGAACAAATACAGTGCTGAGCTACAGTCTCTATCAATTGTTCCTAGGACTACATGTCGTACATTTATAAGAAACAATGACGATGTTCAGTTTATGCTAAGGGAATATAGGGTGATCCCTCAAGTATGTGTTAGTCTAATCGAGAGGCCAACAGAAGGTGTCATTGGTGAATATATCCCTCATCCTGATAACACCCAACAATTTCGAGTGTCAGGCGGAAGCAACCAGTTGTTCACAGAAAGAAGTGGGATTGATGGTCGGGAAAACATATGTGTTGTCCCACCGGTAGTAGCTGCCCATGATAATAGACCGGGACCTCAATTCGACGATATATTTGGTTGTCATATTGAGATGAATGGTAGACAGTACAACCACCAATACAATGAGATCTACAATGAGGAGAATACAGCACTGAATGTTGGGGTGAATAATGAGGTGGATAATGAGGGCAATTTAAATTCTGTAGAAAATGTAGAGGACAATCAGGATGATGCAGAACCTGTCGAAACGGAAAGACGTGTAAGACGTGTAAGACGTGTAAGACATGTACACAGATTTAGCTCCAGTGCACCAGATATAGCTGGGATCTCCGAGGGGAGAGCTAATGTAACTGCAGATGATTCTGATAATGCCACAACATGGGTTATTCCATGAGCAGAATCATACTCGTTTGGTATTAGTGGAAGCAAGAACTTGTTTGAAGATGAACCTACAAGCATGACATATAAAGGCCAGTTTTTTCCAACGAAAAAGGATTTGAAGAGACTAGTAGACCATTTTACAATGCGGCAGAACTTCGAGTGGAAGGTGAAAAGGTCCAATAAGATAACATTACATCTAGTTTGTTTGATGGGAAATTTTATGTGGAAGTTAAGAGCGGCGAGGAGAGATGAAGGCACATACTTTCAAGTAAGAAGTTTTGTCAACGAACACACTTGTCCGTTAGAGGAAATTCACCACCGGCACCGACAAGCTAGTGCAGTCATAATTGGAGAAGTTATTGCACCTAGACTTCAACAACAAGATGGTCGACTAATGTGTCCGAAGGACATAATCGCCGATATGAAATCAATGTATGGAATCCAAATCATGTACAATAAGGCACACGCCGCCCTTAATTATGCGTTGTCACTGATATATGGAACGCATGAGGAAACCTTCCAACCGCTTCCATCATTTGGTTACGTTTTGGAACAACAAAATCCCGGCACAATCACTGACTTACAGTGTGAAGAAGATGGTAAATTTCTATACTTCTTCATGTCAATTGATGCCCTACTTAGAGGATTCCGGACGTGTATGCGTCCAGTCATTACAGTTGATGGTACCCATTTGAAGGGACGATTTCGAGGTACAATATTTGTTGCAACAACACAAGATGGGAACGAACAGGTGTATCCAATTGCTTTTGGGTACGGCTACTCAGAAAACAACCTTTCATGGGAATGGTTTTTGGATTGCTTGAAGGGTGCCCTAGGTCATATTGATGAGCTAGTTTTCATTTCTGATAGGCATGCAAGCATTGAAGCAAGGATTTCTAAAGTGTTCCCTTATGCCACCCATACCATATGTTGCTGGCACTTTACTGAAAATATCAAAAAGCGATTTCATAGGAAGGATGTTACCGTAATAATGGACAAAGCAGACCGCGCATACACCGAGTATGAATATAACCAGCATATGGAAGAGTTAAGAAACTTGCACCAGAATGCATATGATTATGTAATTGATGCCGGTCCACACAAGTGGTCTCGTGTACACTGCCCAAAAAGAAGGTATATGGTGATGACCACTAATGCTGCAGAATGCATAAACTCATGCCTAAAATTTGCAACTGTCTATGTTGACTCTGGCTGAGTTCATTAGGAATATGCTGGAACGGTGGTTTCATGATCGCTATAGAGCTGCACAAACCATGCGTCATCAGTTGTGCTCTTAAAACGTGTGGAGAAGTGTGGTTATTTGACCGTAAATCCAGTCGACTGGAACATTTTTTCGGTTAAGCGGTCTGGAAAACGGTGGACTGTTGACTTAGCTCGGAAGACTTGTACTTGCAACAAAATTCAAATGGATCATTTTCCATGTTCTCACGCCCTTACGGCGGCATGGTACATTATTGAGTCTTGGACTTCATAACTTTGAAAACCTACTGATCATTTTTTCGGTGAAGTTGATCGTTTTCAATGTTTTTTACAGGGAGTGAAACTTGGACTTCACAACTTTTTGTGCGGACTACTACAAGAGACAAACACTTATTAATGCGTACTCGGTTCCTATTATGCCGGTGGGCTATCCTTCCATTTGGGTTGTGCCATCTGACATTGCTCAGAGGGTGATTTTGAATCCAAACTCCAGGAGACAAGCAGGACACCTGAGGGCGGGTCACCATGTCTCGTCTTCGGAGAGGACAACTACACAATCCTGTAGAAGATGTGGACAACCAAGGCATAATTCCAGGAGATGTCCTAATCCACCTATGATTAATGAAGGTACAATAAGAGTTGTTCTCGATGAATACCGCCGCAAGTGTAGCATCTGCCATTCAATTGGACACAACAAACAAATGTGCCCTAACGTTGACTCTAATAGGGAATGAATGACAAAGTTTCGATCACATTGAAAACTTTTGGATGTGTATCATATTGTAATAATTTGGATTTGCAATAATTACTTATTAATGAATAAATTAATATTAATGAATGAATAATGAACGAATTAATATTCATGAATTAATTACATGTATGTGTACATATAAAATGGGAATATATAACAAATCACTTGGCGGGCCTGGAGTTAGAAAAAATCTCCACAGCCATTTTCTCCCGAATGATCCCTATGTCGTCCTCTAACCAATCAAAAGGCCTTCGACCCGTCAGTATGTACTTGATAAGTCTTAAAGTATGGGGACCACAGTTACCTCTGCAATTCGGCACATAAAACACCATTAGAAATCGTTCATAAAGAATATCTAAACACGTGAATGAAATAGGATGTCTTACGATTTCTTTTGTTGGGGGACTGTAGAAGTATACACCAGGCTGACCGAGAAGGGCTTATTTTCCCGAGGAAACACCCGACGACCAGCTCGTTGTGTTGTGTGGAACCCTGCGTCACTCAATATGGAGGGTAAAAACTACCGTAATGGCCGGACCTGCTGGTGCCTAATCTAATAAGGGACTTCCTGCCTCCAGGGGTCATAAATCTCAATCTTCCCGCGACAAAGGTCGACGCTCACCACCAGCCAATGTTGGGCCCCAACGTTGCACGGAATCAGCACCTGTAATAGTTTGCATGCCGTGTTAGCTGAGGATATATGAACAGTTTTTTTTAATCATCTCCATCATGTAACACTTATCAGGTCAACCTTGTGCCATGGGAAGTTTCCACTCGTGGTTGCTCCATGGACTGTCAGAAGGTCCTCTTTCAACCATCGGGACAGTAACACATTCCACATTGCCATGGTCACAGCACCGTGCGAATCGCGAGGCATCATCCTCTCCCACATGTACAACATAAGTGGCTGTACTAGCATTGACAATATCGCATTAATAATAAATAACCAGAAAATCCGATTTGCTTCCCAAATGTTATACCTACTTACATAAAATTGTGTATCCAACACATTGATCCTCTGGTTGTACACATTATGGAATCCTCGCTGACGCTTGCGAAGAATATTGAGTTATGCATCCATATGCTGACAAACAATAAAACCACCGTAATTGTTAACAATTCAACAATACTTACACAAACGTTAATATGAAATTTAATAAGTACGTACCGTGTCCTCCTAGTCCATGAAGTTGGACTGCATACGCATGAACCATCCCGCTGTAATTGGTGCCAGCACGTCCATATCACGTCTGTTAAATGATTGAATTACCTTAGCTATACATAAATTTGAATAAAAAAGAAATGTACATCCATTTGTATTATAAAAAGTTGGACTCACTGTTCCCCGTTGATGTTCCTCTTGAAGGCCTTGTATGCCGCAAGGTGGTCAGCGTCCACTAGTCCGTGGTGGTCAAAAATGTGTTCCACGGACTCGGGCCGTGTCCTTAACCTCTTTGGACGGCATGGATCTGTTTAAGGGCTCACCAACTGCCATCCGCGCTTACCTAAATGCTTCGATGTATTGGCCTGGAAAGGGGCCCTCTTCCACGGCACAGAAGGGCTGGGTGGGGGAGGGGAGGGGACCGTTTCGAAGGCACAGACGTGCTGGGTGGGAGAGGGGACCGCTCCGACAGTACGGACGTGTTGGGTGGGAGAGGGGACAGCTTCAACAGTAAGGACATGCTGGGTGTGAGAGGGTACCGCTCCGACTCCACGGACGTGCAGGGTAGGAGAGAGGACCACTCCGAAGGCACAAGTGTGCTGGGTGGGAGAGGGGACCACTCCGACTGCACAGACGTGCTGGGTGGGAGAGGGGACCACTCCGACGGCACAGACGTGCTGGGTGGGAGAGAGGACCGCTCCGACGCCAAGGACGTGCTGGGTGGGAGAGGGGACCGCTCCGACGCCACAGGCATGCTGGGTGGGGGAGGGGACCGCTGTGGCTGAATTGTGCTAGGAGATGGGGGGATCTATGTGCTGCGAGGTGGGGGATCGATGTTCCACCAGATGGAGGGATCAATGTGCTGGAAGATGGGGGGCCATCCCGGTGTGTACGCATGGTCTAACCTTGAAGCCCCCAGATCATATCTAGTAACAATCGGTTTTGCTGTTGATGATCCTCATCACTCTTCTGGATCATATCCAACAACTCAAAGTGTTGACGTTGTCGATCCTCGTCACTCTTCCGGAAGCCTTCACGCATATCGTTCAACATTTCTACCCACGGAGCCTGAAATCATGTCTACATTGTTAGTAAAAAACTATCAGCACGTGTTAATAAAAAACACTAAACTATGTTTTCAACTTACCTCTCCATCACGTCCAGCGCCCCCACGGGAATCCCTTGTAGATGTACCATGTTTGGGGGTGGAAAACCGAACCCGCATATGCCTATGCCTATGCCTTTCTCATTGAGGGTCTATCTCATATCCTTCACTGTCACTGGGACTCAAACCCCCAGCAGCGGGCTCAGATCCCTCACTGTCAAATGGTCCTGCCTGTACCACTGATCCCGCCTAAGGTGGTCTGATCAGGGACCTCAGGCGGCATATCATCCATGTCATCTTCTATATATAGGCTCCCCCCCATTGTCTAGCCAGACATAGTACGGTGCCTGTCTCTCAGCTGGTGTAGGCACCAGTTCCTTGATCGCAAACATCTGAAATATTAGTTAGAACAATGTCATTGTACAAATACTAACCAATAAAAACATTAACAAAATAAATACATACCCTGGCTTTGAAAATATTTGCTAGCTTGTTCCCTCTCTGTTGTTTGGTAAACTCCCACTTCAAAATACGGGGAGTCAGATCAGTAACCCTCCGGACACCGACCTCTTTGGCCAAAGCAGGGATCACCTCTAAAGCAAATATTTGCATCAAAGATTAGTATCCATACAATTTTGGGCACCAACAATAAAGTACAATTTGTAGTTCGAACTTCTTACCAATAGGGCATGAGATAGACCGTATATGTTGTAGGTCTCCACCCTATGTACGTCAATGCCTTTTTTCTACTGGCGTCGCTCGAACCCGTTTCTTCGCCCGTCAAGCGCATGCTTGAATGAGTGAATAGAATGCCTGTACACGTGGGCACCCCATGGGAACTCGTCGAACGCATCGAGCTCCTTAACCAGTCGAAACTGCCAAACTGGAATCTTGAATCTCTCATCCACCCCCATCACCATCCAGTTCAACATATATAAGAGGCAGAGCTTGACAGCATCATACGCCTTTACGAAATCTGCACCTGTGATAACACCCCTAATATGCTCCTGCGACACCTCATCGGCTCTAGGAAAGTACCGCTCATGTATGCCATTCTCCACTGCTACATACATGGTGGTCTCTGGTACAACTCTAAACCGCAGTCTAGTGATCAGACAAAATTCCACCTTCGAAAACCTCACCGACTGGGTTCCTAACATGAAGTGCATCTCATCTGTGGGGCCGTTATGATGGAGCTCCCTCAAAAGCAACAGATGGATAATACCACCGGAAAACTTCATCTCCCTATGCATCGTCAGGAAATGCCCGAAACATGATGCCATGAACCGCCGGCGGTCTTCATCTGCAAATTCTACAAGAACACGGTTCAACGCGTCGTCTATATGGGCGAGGGCATCAAAATGGTTGTGTCGTGTCAATTTGCCCTCGTACCAGTATCCTTCTGGAGTTTTAAGCGAATCCCTCAACCTAATTCTCATCTGCAATGTAACAGAAATACAACATCATTAAACAGAATTTTTTTAAAAAGATCGATTCCTTTCAAAAAAGCTCGATTGATTTACAAAAAAGCTCGATTCCTTTTCAAAAAGGCTCGAACCCTTTCAAAACAGCTAGATTGCTTTACAAAAAATCTTGATTCCTTTTCAAAAAGGCTCGATCCCTTTCAAAACAGCTCGATTGCTTTACACAAAAGCTCGATTCCTTTTAAAAAAGGCTCGATCCCTTTCAAAAAAGCTCGATCCCTTTCATAAAAGCTCGATCCCTTTTAAAAAAAAGCTCGATCCCTTTTAACAAAGGCTCGATCCCTTTTCAAAAAAGCTCCATCCATTTCAAATAGGCTCGATCCAATTCAAATACAGCTCAAACCTATTCAAAAAAACTCGAAACATATTCAAAAAAGCTCGATTCGTTTTCAAAATGACTCGATCCAATTCAAAAAAAGCTCGATTCATTTTCAAAAAAGCTTGATGTCTTTCAAAAAAGCTCGATCCCTTTTAAAAAAGGCTCGATCCCTTTTCATAAAAGATTGATCCCTTTCAAATACGCTCGATCTAATTCTAAAACAACTTGAACCTATTCAAAAAAGCTTGAAACCTATTCAAAAAAACTCGATCCTTTTCAAAATTGCTCGATCCTTTTCAAAAAATCTCGATTCCCTTTCAAAAAAGCTCGATTCCTTTTCAAAAAAGCTCGATTCCTTTTCAAAAAAACTCAATTTACCAAAACCTAATTTTCACAAAAAAAAAGCTCTCCTAAACAAATAAGCTCGATTTCCTTCAAAAAAGTCTCGAAAACCTAGATTTCATCTTCCTCAACTGATATTCAACCAAATTACAAACCCTAACCTAAACCACAACCATTCTCACATCTATATTTTAACCGGTTTCTACAATTCCTATCAACAAAACTCAATTCTAACATGTAATGCAAGTTAACAACAACAAAAACGAGGAAAAAAAACCAATCTTACCTTTGTCAATCGCAGCTCTTCCGGTCACTTCACCGTCGATTACTTTTCGGTCGGTTTGATTGTTGCTTCTATCTGACTTTAAAAATGACAACTTCCTCAATGTTAAAATATTTCGGGGTATTTTTGTCTCAAACACTCTTTTGGTGCCTTTTAAACATACATTAGTAAAGTGGTGGTATTTGCACAACACACCCCTCAAATAGTGCCAATATTTTTTTGACCCATCATTAATACCATAGGGTTATTTTGGTATCTTCAATCAGGGAAATGGTCCAAAATGTCACATTTTAAACTTATTTTCCACTCAAGTGAGTGCTTTAATAAATTATGTTTAAAAGACGACTATCACAGTAAACTACCATAATTGCCAAGACTTCTCGCTCAACATCATAGGTCTCACACCTAATGTCAAGACTTCCTTCTCACAAGGCATCTAGGTGATCATGAATGCAAAACGCAAAACAAGCACCAACATAGAATGCTATGATCAACACATCCTATGGAAAATACTAGACATGAGCATGAATGCACAAATCACATATAGTCTAGTTAATCATGCATGTATAAACAATCTATATCATGTAAGATATGTTCAATAACAATCACAACCTAGATACATGCATAGATCTAAACTTGAATCACAAGATATGTTCAATAAATCACAAGATCAAGTTTAAAACACATAAACCTAAAACATGCTAAAATCATATGACAAAGTCAATAAGATTTAAGCTAAAGTTCTAGAGCATATTCCTAATCATAGATTCAACAAATCACATGAATAGCTCAAAAGAACATAAGCACATGTATTATGTGAGAATTCGGCAAAGAGAGCCTAATACATGTATAGAACTATTTTTCACAAAATCAATCAATCAAAGATCATCAAATAGTTCTAGAATCAAAGCTAGCTCAATACAATCCTAAACATGTGATAACATAGGCAAAATCAAAACCTAACTCAACATGTATGATTTCAATTGAAATTCAACCTAGCTTTGAAAGAGTTCAAAACTCAAATCAAAACACTCACAGTATACAAATATATGTTGAAGAATAAAACCCAAGGCAATTGACCAAGTTTTAAAAGAAAACTTTGAGAGAAAATCAATACCTTAGTTGATTTAGGTGCAGTCCCGTTTTTTGTATAATTAGACACCAAAAACAGCAGTAAAACTTACTTAAACCTTCAGAGAAAAGATGTAGGATGAATAGATGAACACTCTCAACTTTGAATCACTCAAATTGGAGTTCAAATGAAGAGGTTATGGTGTTTGGAAGGTGAGAAAATGTAGAGAGAAAATTTCTGCACACTTGTTTGAATTTCTTCTTAGAATGAAATGTGAGAAGGAAAGAGTTTATAAAGGAGAGGGAAACTTGGACATGTAAAATGACCAAGAGGGGCAAGAAGTAGCGAAGCAAGCTTGCTACCCGATGTGGTGCGTGTTCATCTCGGGGCAGCAAGCCTTCTGCCTCGAGATGGCGCGCGCCATCTAGGGAAAGGAGTGACTTGCTTGCTTCTTTCTCCTCCGACCTTCCTTCGCGTTCTTCGACCTTTCTCAGGCCTCCGAACTTGGAATTCAAATTCGTTTGCCGATTACGAACCGTAACTCTCACACGGACATGGAAATATAAGATACTCAACCCATAAAATAATAATTCTACTTGATATATGAATACGAAGACAATGTATGCAACATGAGTTGAAAATGTAGTATCTTTTGACTTAGAACTTGAAATCAATAGTATGAGTAACCGAAATGGCCGGAAATCAATCAAGAATGATTTAAGACTAAATCAAAGTTCAATATCCATGTTATATAAACATATACACATACAAACACAATTCACACTAGAATGCAAACTACATAGAGATAATCTTCAATCATGCATTTTCCAAAACATGTTATTTCCATACTAATGCATGAGCATTCATCTTCAAATGTGTGAATGTGTTATACATGGTGCACAATGATGAAGGGACACATATGAATGAATTTTATGTGTGTGCCTATAATGGTGCACAATGATGCAGGGACACAAAAGTATGATATGTGTGTGTGTGCCTAAGCCTTATAAGAGAAAGATAAGGTCTTAGTATACCTTTGTAGAATCAAATTGCATCATTTCTCTTTGAAGACTTAGAACTTGCTTTGACTTGTTGTTTTTTCTTCCTTGAAGCTTGAATCATCATGAATCTAAACAACTAAATCATTACAAGTAAACATCATTTTGATATGGAATTAATGCCAACACAAACTAAAACCTAACAATCTCCCCCTTTGGTAAATTCCATGTCAAAATACTTATACATTTACTACATATATAAAAATGAAGATAGGTCACAAAATCACTCACTCACATTACAATGAGTAAGATTCCTATAACTAATCTTCACCAACTCTTGAACTTCATCTTGATCTTCTCTTGAAGCAACCTATAAATCATTTTAAAGCAAAATGCATATACAAGAGAAAAACATCAAATAACAACATATACTATGGATAAGAATTTACAATTAAGTCCACAAATATATGTATCTCCCCCTCAATACATGCCAAAGACTAGAATTCTTAACCAAATCTTAAGACTAATTATTACAAGCCATTGAAAGTTCAAAAGTTCACAAAAACAACATAAAAAGAAAACTAAGTAACTAGCAACTCTTAACAACTCTTTCTCCCCTTTTTTGACATGAAATGATGCCAAAAGATAAGAAACATACCATGAGACTCAAATACTAGCTACTAGATCCACCAAAGAAAGATGTGCGTGTAGTTGACCTAACATAATGCTTGAGAGGTGGTCTTGAACTTGAGGCAATACACTCCTCCAACTCTTTTATTCTAGCATATTGTTTTTCAACTATAGCATTAAGCTCATCAACCTTCTTCTTCAAATGGAAAGCCCAATCCGGAAGAATGTTTATGCTAGTCTCTTGACAATCAACTTGTGAACTACTAAATACTACAAAAGTATCACATGTCTTACCCTTATCCTTGTATAACATGTATGACACACGTTTACCACTATATTTTTCCAAGGGTTGTACCAACACATCATGTCCACTACTTTTAACACCACGAGCTAAACACAAAGAAGTTATAAACCCCGGTAATGCAAGCTTCTTATCTCCTCTAGTTGAGAAAGCCGTATCATCCAAATAAAACATAAGTAAATCCCCAAGGTTTATAGGTTGATTAGTCACCAAGGCATATACTATTTTGATCTTGTCTTTATTCAACTCGGTTGAATTCGAAGATCCAATATTATTTGTGCAAATAAAAAGATGCCAAAATGAACTTGCCTTAGATAACTCATGTTGACTAATATATGCTCTACCTTTTCACTCAAAAGAAGCATTGTCACATAGAGTTCTACCCATGATATTAAGATTCTCAATGATATCAACATCTAGAAAGTTTGAATCAATATCACTAGATAGCCCAAGAAACTTGTTAATGTTTACCGGGTTAACTCTAAACACAACACCCCTAATCTCCATCAAAGCATCCAGTAAGGTGGCACTCTCTATATTCATGATAAAATTCCCTAGATCCTTTGACCTTGAAGCTTTGGATCCCTTTGAGGTAGACTTGGCTTTCACAATAAGATTTGATTGATTTCCACTCCTGGTAACCTTAGTTCTTCCCATTTGTTTTTGTGAAATAAGATGCTATATACATACAACAAAAGTGAGTGAAAGACAAAACAAGCATATTAGTCACAAATATATAAACACAAAGACATATGACTTAAGAATAAATCATCATGCAAGACAAAGATAGTGAGTAATATCTTACAAGTATCATTAAGTCAAAATATGCCAACATGTAACAAAATAAAGAATGTGAACATATCATAAAAGAGAACAATGTCTAGCATACAATGCTCTCACTTGATAAATGCTATAACCAAAATCAATGATAACATAAAGTTCACAAGGAAGTTCACACAATCACACATTCAAGCAATTTGAAGAAATATCAACAAAATAAGCTTCACATGCTAAGAGAGATACACAAAGATTTTTCAAGTTCTCTCATAATTCTTCAACAATTGCTAAGATATCATCATACTGATAAACAAAGTGTGTGTGTGTGAGATATACTTCAAATATATATTAAGAAGTAGTTTGATAATCAATCATGCAAACAATTTCCAACAACTATTCATCTTAAGCTTTTTCCATAAAAAGTCAAACCGATTATCATCCTGAATTTTTTACTTTTAAGAGAATAGATTTCAACATATGAGCGTGTGTGTGCATGTGGCTCGTCATCCCATTTCTATTTTTCAACCCGAGCTCATTTGATTTTCAACTAAACTCCTTTTTAAGCCTTCCTCTTTTTCTTTTTAGGCTTTGAATCAAAGATTTTTTTTTATTTCATTTCAACACTTTTTTGATTTTTCCTTTTTTTTACATAAACAAAAATTCACTTCATGACGGCTTTCACTCATCACAATGGTGTAGCTCTTTCCAACATTGGATAGCTTTCACAACCAAGGTGTGTAGCCATTTTCATGAAGGTGCTCATTGAGTTCTATGTAATTGCCGAAGCAAAATGGATACTAACCATAGGTAATTTTAAATGTACTTAAGCACAAAAACTTCAAGATGTATCCAAGGTTTACATATTAGTAAACTCAACCTACTAGCAAAACATATAAGAAAAACAATGTGCAATTTTTAGAAACCAAAATTTTTATGGCTCATAAGCACATGATCTAAGAGCAATAAGTAGAGACTTATTCAAGATCATTACTTCTCTAATGAGTAACTTTCAAAGAATATGAAGCTCATATTTTCAAAAGTAATGCCACTCAATATACTAAACACAAAAAATCATCAAAGTTAAGATCAGTGTGAATAATATCACTATTATATCCTAAAATAGCAAATGTTAATGAGAACCATATGTATGCTATACAAAATTCTCTAATATGACATGCTATGAGATGTATGTCAAAAATTGAGTCAAAAGATGAATATCTAAAAGAATATGCATTAGAGTATAGATATACCTTTTTGCACATTATATTCACCAAATATCATACTTCTGCCCTTTTTATGAGCACTCTTGCCTTGAATGTCCTCATGACATCAAGTTGAAGATGTTTCACAACAAGAGTATAAAAAGCATAATTTCTCAACTCAATCAACACATATAACAAAAGAACTTCTTTAAAGTTAATCAACAAATTTTGACCATCATAACAAACATGATGTGAGATAACCAAGTTCATATCAATACATGGAGTAAAGCTAGCAAGCAAGAATTCTCAACACAATTGATATATAGCCTCAAAGCTATCTCACATGTGCTTCTTATTTTAGTGATAAGAGCACTCACCCTTGAACCACTTGTTCTTGGGTGTACCTACACAAACATTTCCAATATCATCCTTGACAACAATGCTAAATCTAGAGTAAAGTCCTTCAATGACTTGATTAACAAGAATATCATTAACACACTCTTCCTTAACATTTTCAACACAAGCTTTTTCAAGTTGAACAAGATTAGAATTCTTTCTACTCCATAACTTCTTCTCATGCTTAGCAACATTATCATGTTTCTCAACTATCAAGACCTTAGCATGTTGAAGTTGAAGTCTAATCTTCTTATCCCTAGATTCATTTACTAATTTGCATTTTTCAATATATTTATAACACCTACGCTTAATGTGACCTATTGTGTTGCAATAATGGCAAATTGGAATAAAAGATGAGATTGTACCTTTTGGAGTTGAACTAGCTTCACTAGGAGTTTGCAAAGATACCTTATTCGCCAACTTCTTCTTGGCTTTAGATATTCTCTTCTTGTGTGTTTTCTTATTGATCACGACTTCATCAAAGTATGTAGGAAGTGGTGCTTCCAAGAGCTCCTCTTCAACTACCAAGTCATCTTCACCACTATGAGAGTTAACAAGATTCCTAACACTAGACACACTAACCGAATCATTCACTAAATCCTTAATAGCCTCTTTAGTCGTGTCTATCTCTTTCATCAATTCTTGTTCTCTCTTCTTCAAAGAAGATATCACATTATCCTTCTCAAGGTTTATCTTTTCAAGTTCTCTAAACTTCTTCACAATATCACCTTTTTTACCAAGAAGTCTACGAGTAACCACCACAAACTCATGTAGTTGCTTTTTGATCAAATCATCCTTCTCAACTACTTCTCTTTGAGCATTGTCTCTAGTTTCTTCAAGCTTTTCTATCTTTTTCAACAACTCAAAGATTAGTATGAATGGAACTAGAGCTTCCATCATGATTTGCATCAAGGTTCTTGTTCAAAGATATTGTACTACCAACATCTTGTGGAGATTGAGAAGTCGTTAGAGCTACAAAGTTTCTCACCAACTCTTCATCACTACTAGAGCTCTCATTGTCACTAGAGTTATCATCACTCTAAGTAGCCGCCAACACTTTGCCTTTCTTGTCTTTCTTAGATGGCTTCTTGGTGCACTCACTAGCAAAGTAACCAAAACCATGACAATTATAGCATTGAACCTCTTTCTGTTCATGGCTTGACTATTCTTCTCAATCCTTGGAGATGATGTTCTCTTGACTTCTTTTTCCTTAGAAGACTTGTCTCTAAGCTTGGCATTCTTCTTTAGAAACTTCGTGAACCTTCTAACCAAAAGTGCCATCTCTTCATTTTCATCATCACTCTCCTTCTCAATAGCATTGAGAGCGATTCCCTTACTTTTCATCTTTGGCTTCAAGCACATCTCATAAGTTTTGAGAGACCCAAGCAACTCATCAATGTTCATACTATCCACATCCTTGCTTTCCTCAATGGTTGTCACCTTTGATTTGAATCTCTTAGGAAGAGACCTAAGGATTTTCCAATTTAAACGCTCTTTTGAGATAGGTACTCCAAGTGCTTGAGATTGGTTAGCTATGTTAAGAAGTCGGAATTGGAAGTCTTTGAACTTTTCTTCTTCACTCATACTTAAACCTTTAAATTGTGATGCCAACATTTGAAGTCTCGATTTCTTCACCGCTAAGGTTCCTTCATTAGTAACTTGGAGAGTATCCCAAGCTTCCTTTGTGGATTCAAGATTTTGAATATAGGAGAATTGATGCCCATCAACTCCTCCAAAGATGGCATTCATAGCACGATGGTGCCATTTATTAACTTCAAACTCATTCGTTGTCCATTCACTCCTTGGCTTGAGTATCATGGTTCCATCCTCTTGAACCTTAGTAGGAGTACTATAACCTTCTTCCACTACCATCTAAGCCCTTTCATCAATAGAGCAGATATAGACTTTCATCCTCAACTTCCAATACCCATAGTTAGTGCAACGAAGTTATGGTGGCCTAGTATTTAAGGATCCTTCCGCCATTACATCATCTTGTAAACTCATGACTTCAAACACCTTGCAAAAACCGTGAATGTATCACCCCGGACTCACATTAAGTGCAATCTAGTGTCCTGTTTTGATACCAAGTGAAAATACAAACACGGTTAAATGCTCAAGGCTAACCTAGAGAGGGGGTGAATAGGTTAGACACATTTTTCGACTCTCTTAGAAACAAACAAAAGTTTGTCCCTCTGGATTGCTTGTATCACAATATATATATTAATTAAAGACAATTAATCAATATATAAACACAAGTAAAGTGTGATACAAACAAGTAATTGTAACACATACACAATCTATATTATAGAAAGAAAGTCAACATACATAGAGAGTTCTATCCACAATACAAATATTAGAGAGATAGAGATAGAGAAAAGTTGAAACAAGATATAACGTGGTAAACCTCCGAAGAGGAAACATCCACGGGCTAGCAGCCACCGGCAAACAAAATCCACTAGTAGATAAGACAAGTACAATCTCTCAAGTAAGCTCTTCATCTAGAAACTATCCTCCTATCCTACTCTAGAAGTTGTCGCCCTATGCTCAACAATCCAAGGCCTCACACCTCTTGTCTAGACTTCCTCGCTCACCTTATCCGAATCCTCACGACCTAAGGCAAGACTTCTTGCTCAAATATCTGAGTCCTTTCGACTCTAGTCAAGACTTCCTCGCTCACCTATCTGGATCCTCATGACCCTAGGCAAGACTTCTTGCTCGACTATCCGAGTCCTCCCGACTCTAGCCAAGACTTTCTATCTTGACAATCCAAGGTCTCACACCTCTTGCCAAGACTTCTTGCTTAACACCATAGGTCTCACACCTAATGTCAAGACTTCCTTCTCACAAGGCATCTAGGTGATCATGAATGCAAAACACAAACAAGCACGCAACATAGAATGCTATGATCAACACATCCTATGAAAAATACTAGACATGAGCATGAATGCACAAATCACATATAGTCTAGTTAATCCTGCATGTATAAACAATCTAGATAATGTAAGATATGTTCAATAACAATCACAACCGAGATACATGCATAGATCTAAACTTGAATCACAAGATATGTTCGATAAATCACAAGATCAAGTTTAAATCACATAAACCTAAAACATGCTAAAATCATATGACAAAGTCAATAAGATTTAAGCTAAAGTTCTAAAGCATATTCCTAATCATAGATTCAACAAATCACATGAATAGCTCAAAAGAACATAAGCACACGTATTCTGTGAGAATTCGGCCAAGAGAGCCTAATACATGTGTAGAACTATTTTTCACAAAATTAATCAATCAAAGATCATCAAATAGTCCTAGAATCAAAGCTAGCTCAATACAATCCCAAACATGTGATAACATAGGCAAAATCAAAACCTAACTCAACATGTATGATTTCAATTGAAATTCAATCTAGCTTTGAAAGAGTTCAAAACTCAAATCAAAACACTCACAATATACAAATATATGTTGAAGAAGAAAACCAAAGGTAATTGACCAAGTTTTAAAAGAAAACTTTGAGAGAAAATCAATACCTTAGTTGATTTAGATGCAGTCCCGTTTTTGTATGATTTGACACCAAAAACAGCAGCAAAACTTACTCAAACCTTTAGAGAAAAGATGGAGGATGAATAGATGAACACTCTCAACTGAAAAGCACTCAAATCGGAGTTCAAATGAAGAAGTTATGGTGTTTGGAAGGTGAGAAAATGTAGAGAGAAAAGTTTTGTACATTTGTTTGAATTTTTTCTTAGAATGAAATGTCAGAGGGAAAAGTTTATAAAGGAAAGGGAAACTTGGACATGTGAAATGACCAATAGGGGAAAGAAGTAGCCAAACAAGCTTGCTGCCCAAGATGATGCTTGGGCATCTCGGGGCAGCAAGTCTTCAGCCCCGAGATGGCCACGCGCCATCTCGGGAAAGAAGTGCCTTGCTTGCTTCTTTCTCCTCTGACCTTCCTTCGTGTTCTTCGACCGTTCTCCAGCCTCCAAACTCGGAATTCAAATCCGTTTGCTGATTACGAACCGTTACTCTGACATGGACATGGACTTGGACTTATAAGATACTCAACCCATAAAATAATAATCTCGATATATGAATACGAAGACAATGTATGCCACATGAGTTGAAAGTGTAGTATCTTTTGACTTAGAACTTGAAATCAATAGTATGAGTAATCGAAATGACCGAAACTCAATAAAGAATGATTTAAGACTAAATCCAAGTTCAATATCCATGTTATACAAACATATACACACACAAACACAATTCACACTAGAATGCAAACTACATAGTGATAGTCTCCAATCATGCATTTTCCAAAACATGTTATTTCCATACCAATGCATGAACATTCATCTTCAAGTGTGTGAATGTGTTATACATGGTGCACAACGATGCAGGGACATATATGAATGAATTATATGTGTGTGCCTATAATGGTGCACAGCGATGTAGGGACACAAAAGTATGATATGTGTGTGTGCCTAAGCCTTGTAAGAGAAAGATAAGGTCTTAGTATACCTTTGTAGAATCAAATTGCATCCTTTCTCTTTGAAGACTTAGAACTTGCTTTGACTTGTTCTTTCTTCTTCCTTGAAGCTTGAATCATCATGAATCTAAACAACTAAATCATTACAAGTAAACATCATTTTGATATGGAATTAATGCCAACACAAACTAAAACCTAACAGTTTGTACTGTCATCTTAACTAACATCTCCACACTTCCAACACTCAACTCAATAACTCCTCTCTCTCTCTACAATAAACTTGTCTGAAAACTGAAATCCCCTATAGTAAAAAGTTCAAGGTTGCCTCTTATTCTTTAACTTAAAAAGAAGTGGACTTTCTTCATTACAACAGAGTAATATATCTCTTAAATATTTCTTTTCTATTCCTAGGTTTATGAGTCTCATAACACTTTATATGTTCGTTTTCATTTGTTCTCTGAGTATTTTGTAAACCTTAAGATGGTTGTGTGAATTTTGAATCTTCAAGTCTTTCTAAACACTGTTTGAGCCTTTTGCATAGCCGTTAGGTTTGTTAATGAAGCAGCATCCTAGCCTTTTAAAGTAGTGTCCAAGACTGTTACATCAGTGTTTGAGTGTTTGTGAAGTTGTGTCCGAGCCTTGTGCATAGCCGTTAGATTTGTCAATGAAGTAGTGTCCAAGCCTTTTAAAGAAGTGTCTGAACTTTTTAAAGTAGTGTCCGAGCCTTTTACATCAATATCCGAGACTTTTAAATATCCTCACCGGAGCCTTTGTAAATGTAATCCAAGCATTTTGTATAAACCTTTTCCTGAGCCTTTTCTTAACACCTTATTCAGACATCTATGAATTTTTTTTATAGTCATGGTTGTTTATTAATAGTTTGTGATGATTAATTTGACAGCATAATGAATTAGGTTAGAATAATAATATCTTACAATGGTCGATGAGAGCAGTTACCCGACGAAAGTCATAGATTATTGGGTCCGATAACCACAGAATGTATGTGTCAAAGAATATGACTTACGAAGAATTGGCGGCGATCATGCGTACCATTGTAAAGTATGATATAAACAAATTCAATGTTGATCTACAGTCAATACCAATCATTCCTAGCACTACATGTCGCACATTTATAAGAAATGACGATGATGTTCAGTTTGTGCTCGGGGAAGATCAGGTGATCCCTTAAGTATGTATCAGTCTAACTGAGAGGACAGTTGGAGATGTGAAAGGGAATGATATTTCTCCTCGTGAAAATATCCAACAATTTGGATCCTTTAATGGTAGCAACCAAGTGTTCACAGAAAGTAGTGCCACAAAAGGTGGGAAAACATGTGTTTTCCTACCAGTAGTAGTCGACCATGCAGATGTAGTTGAACCTTAATTCAGCGATTGCTTTGGTTGTTGAATTGAGATGAATGATGAGCAGAACAATGAGTTGTACAATGAGCAGAACACTGAACCGAATATTGAGTAGAATAGTGACTTAAACCATGAGATGGATAATGAAGCAAATAATGATCAGGTAGATGATCTTCAAAATGTGGATGTGTAGGAACCCCGTTCACTGGTAACACAGAGGAATAAAGTTTAAAATTTTTTATACAGATCATAAACGATCTGGGACCAGTGATCTTGAGATCATAGTTTTTCGACACTAACACATATAAAATTATTACAATAATAATATATATGTAAGCACAGCAAATTGAAATCAATACTAAGAAGAAAATTTTAGAAGAACTTTTCCAACGTTTGGAGGCTCCTTCACTTCTTCTAATGCTCCCTGTCTGAACCAATCGATCTTTCTCGCTATCTCCCGGGACTGGTAACGGCGTGTGGACGCGTCACATACTCAGAAACTTGAATGGAGGATGTAGAGAAAAGACTTGAAGAAACTCTTTCTTTAATATCAGTGCACAACACTTGCACACAAATTCTTTTCACTCTTTCGACACATGCACACACTTGCACAAAATAATACACTGATGCATAATGCGTTGATATTATGTACACACAAAAACAAAAACACACTTGCACAAAAAGCTGTCAACTGATCTCACTTTTTTATACGTTAAAGTGTTGTTTTCTTTTATCAGGTTTCACGCACCTTGTGTTTGCATAGGATGCAAACACTGCTATATGTGCTTTTGGTATTTTTAGTTGATATTGTTTTACGCACCCTCAATTTGCATCCTATGCATATACTGAAGTGTGTTGATCATTTTTTCAAAAGAATTTATATATCAAATATATATCTTATGTCTTCTAAAAACTATTAATATCTATTTGATTTTAATATCTTTTAAATGATATCTCATATATTTTATTTTAAAAGATAATTAAATATTTATTTTGAATTTAAACATTTTAAATTCAATTTTAAATATTTAATTTAATAAAATAATCATATTATCTTATTCTATTCAAAAACAAATATCAAATAATACCATCAATTTAGTGATTAAGAATATAATTAAATAATCTCATTATTTAATTTATTTAATTACTATTATTCATTAATTAATTAATTTCATTATTCAATTAATTTCTGAATAAATACGTGTCACTTTCGTAACACAATTAATTGGACAATCCAATTAATTAACCGTGACCCTTGTTACCTAAATCGATCGGGCTAGCAAGGGGGACCAAATGGACCCACGGTATTTTGAACTCCAATAATCCTTGGAATTTAAATTAAACTCTTAAATTAATATTCCTTGATTGTTAACTTCGGTGTTATTCCACTAAAAACCCGAAGTTGCACTCTCTCAACTACAGACGCTTTTACACAGATCGATACAACTCCATATCCATCGATATAGCTATTATACATGGTGTGATCCTCCACAGTAGTTCATAATTAGAGCTGGATTATAATGTCCGTTATACCATTCTAATTACATATATCGTTTAAGTACTGTTGATTCTGTAATGAACAATAAATCCTATTGCCTCATGGAATTAGGAGAGCGCTCATATTGTCCAATCCCCGAATCAACTCTTAAAGGAACTACCATCTACTTCTCACAATAAGGGGTGGATTCTACTATTTTGTACAAACCTTCTCATTCATGAGCCAAACCGCAATCCCAACATATAGAGCATATTGGTCAGGAACTACATCCGACCTCACCCATGTTATATGAAAGACCACGATCTAACCTAAAAGAGTCGATAATACACTTAGGATTAAGATCACCCCTATATAGCCATCATTAATTGATATATATATATATATATATATATATATATATATATGAATTCCATCGGTAAATGGATCTTAGCGAGAGATCCATATAGATCATGACCCAGTCCTATATGATCACATCATACAAGGTGCCTCAATTCCCATATCTCATATGAATGATTCATAATAGAATCACCGTACATTACGAAATGAACTGCAGCTATAGATTAACCACAAATAAAGTACCCTGCTTTGTTTGCTATATATGGACTATTTAGATTGCATATCTCTTACTATATCCATCCGTATATGACACTCTTATACACAGTTCAAGATTACATCCTGCAATCTAGGATGTTAATATGCACAAGTTATAAAATAAACAACACAACAAGAATGAATTAAACTTTTCTTTTATTTATTTAATAATCTATTTACAAATTACATCTTTAGGGTATAAACCCCAACAATCTCCCACTTGCACTAAGGCATGTGAGGCATGTTTCGTAACCCTAGACCATCTAGGTGACCCGAAAACACTTTAGATAGTAAGGTCTTTGTAAATAGATCATCATGATTGTCTTGTGAGTTTATCTTTGTAACGATCACATATCCTCTCTACACTATATCTCTAATGAGATGATACTTTATCTCTATATGCTTCATTCTTTTATGGCTTATTGGTTCTTTAGAATTAGCCACAATACCACTGTTATCACAATAAAGTGTTGATAGGCTTATCAAGATCTAGAACAACTTCCAGATCACTCAAGAAGTTACGGAGCCAAACAACCACTTTAGCAGCTTCACAAGCGGCTACATATTCAGCTTCCATAATGAAGGCAGAAATGTAAGATTGCTTAATACTTCTCCATAAAATGGATCCACAACCTAGATTGAATACTGATCCAAACGTGGATTTTCTAGAATCCCTATCTGACTAAAAATCAAAATCCGTGTATCCTAACGGGATCAAATTTATCCGTAATACACTAGCATATAATTTATCATTTTCTGAAGATACTTGAAAATAGTCTTGACAACAACCCAATGATCCAATCTTGTGTTGGACTGGTACTTGCTGACTATTCTCACTGCATAACAGATATCCGGCCATGTGCATAACATAACATACATGAGACTACCTATTGTTGATGCATAGGGTACACGTCTTATATCCTCAACTTCTTGAGTTGTCTTAGGACAATTTTCCTTAGACAAGTGAACTTCATGCTTGAAAGGTAAATTACCTTTATTAGAGTTCTACATAGAAAATTGCATAAGAATCTTGTCGATATATGATGCCTGAGACAGTGCTAAGAGTTTGTTCTTACGATCCCTTATAATTTGGATCCCTAGAATATAACTCGCCTCTCCCAAGTCTTTCATTTCAAGTTGGCTATCCAGCTAGCCCTTTACATCAAACAACACTCTCACTTACCAAGAAAACTACTTTCTTATCAATGATGTGCTTATAGACACAAGGCTTATCGACATTCTGCTATAAGCCATAGGTTTTGTTTACATTATCAAACCTAATGTTCCAAGATCTAGATGCTTACTTAAGTCCATAGATGGACCTTTGCAGTTTGCAAACCACTTTCTCTTGATCTGGAGACACGAATCCCTCTAGTTGCATCATAAAGATGCTCTTGTCAAGATTGATATTCAAGAAAGCAGTCTTCACATCCATCTACCTAATTTCATAATTGAAATAGGCAGCAATGGATAAGAGAATCCTAATAGGCTTAAACATGGCTACTAACGAGAAGGTCACTTCATAATCGAACCCCTCTTTCCGGGTATAACCCTTAGCCACTAGCCTTACCTTGAAGATCTCTACCTTCCCATCTACTTCTCTCTTTCTCTTGTAGATCCACTTACACCCTATGGGTCTTACCCCATCTGGTAACCCAGACTAAGTGAGAGTACATAGACTCCATCTCGAGATTCATGGCTTTAAGTCATTTCTCTTTATCAAGATCTTCCATTGCATTCTTAAATGTGAATGGATTATTCAAACTATCAGCAGAGACAACACCTTATCATTCACCTATACCTAAATAGCGTTCAGATTGTCTTACAAACCTCTCACTATGTCTAGGTGGTAGTGTATCCTGATCAGAAACCATCTGACTCTCAGATGTTTGTGGATCAACAACTCTTGTTGATGAAGCATTAGTCTCACCAGTCTCACCAGTCTCACCAATCTCCTACTCATTCAATACAATCTTAGAATGAGGTTTATGGTCACTAATATGATTATCCTCAAGAAACGTTGTATTTGTCGATACAAATACTTTGTTATCTTCAAGACTATAGAAGTGTCCACCTCTGCCTCCTTGGAGTATCCTACAAACAGGCAGACCACAGACTTGGAGTCTAGCTTTCCACTTTTGTTGTTCATCATATGTAATGGACACCCATATACCTAGAAATGTTACAAACTAGCTTTACGACCATTCCGTAATTCTAGGGGAGTCTTTGGAACATATTTGGATGGCACTACATTCAAAATGCATGTCGTTGTTTGTAACGCACATCCCCAGAAGGAATTTGGTTATGATGAGAAACTAATCATGGATCTCACCATTTCATCAGGGTTCTATTTCTCCTCTCCGTTATACCATTTTACTGATGTGTACCAGGAGTTGTGAGTTGGGAAACTATCTCATGCTTGACTATAAAGCCTTCAAACTCTTGGTCAAAGTACTCACCTCCACGATCCGATCGTAGTGACTTGATAGTCCTAACTAATTGATTCTCAACTTTAGCTCGGAATTCTTTGAACTTTTCAAATATTTTCGACTTTCGTTACATCAGGTAACATATCCATATCTTGAGTAGTCATCTATAAAGGTGACATAATACTCATAGTCGCCCCTAGCTCTAACATTCATCAGTCCGCATATGTTTGTATATATGGGCTTCAATGGTTCTATAGCTATCAACCATTATTCCAGTAAAAGGTATCATAGTCATCTTACCTTCTAAATAGGACTTACAGACAGGTAAGGTGCCAAACTTTAACTCATTTAAAGGTCTAGTTTTTACTAGTCTGTTTATCTGGTCAAGGTTTATACGATCAAGCCTTAGATGCCTGATATACATGTCATTATCTTGAGAAATCGTATGTCGTTTAGTTTTTTGTTTTTCAACCTTAAACATTTTGGCATTGAGCAGTGTAGTATGTATTAACTGTCTTAACACATACAAAATGTTTTCAATAATTCCTAAACAAATATTCAGACCATTCTTTCCAATAATAATAGACTTGTTATTAAAAAAAAAGAATATTTTTGTTATAACAACTTAGAAACGGAAATTAAATTCCGTGTAAATCTAGGAATATAAAAACATTGTTCAGTAATAGATAACTATTTTTATTACAAAAATGCAATCTTATTGCTCCTACTACTTTGGCCGACACGACATCCCTGACCCCACAAGAATGGAGAAGGCTCCCTCCTCTAGCTGTATCTAAGAATTAGTCCACTGCATATAAGAACTAACATGGTTAGTGACCATCGAATCAACTATCTAGGATGAAGATTCATCTTCAAATAAACACAACTCAAGAACAAATAAATAATATTTACCTTTCTTGGACTTTTTTTTGCTTGGGCTTTCTTGGGTTTGGGCTTACCCTTCGTCTTCCCAACAAACCTCTTTCTCTTCTCATTATTGGAGAAAGATGGTTTGGTAACATTTGCCTCATCGGTCTTACGCTTGTTGTCCTTAGTCAAGAACTCAAAGGTAGCGAGCTCATTGAGCAACTGTGTGAGAATGAACCTTAAATTGTTTATCCCTTAGTTGCTCTTAAACTAATCGAAACTCTTCGGAAGAGTCGTCGGTATGATGCTCACTTGACTGGGTTTGTCAATGGCCCTGACCATTGACTTCTACCGTGTTGAAGTAGGGCATCATGCTCAGGACATATTCCCGAACTGATGCGTCTTCCTTTATATGAGCGAGCATAGCGGAATGAACAGTTTCGTATTTCTTTTGCTCGGAGGGCTGCCGAACATAGCTTGCAATGACTCCATGATTTTGAATGTTGAAGTCATTGCTTCGTGCTTTGTGACAATCACGTTTGTCATAGAAGCAAACAGATATGTTCGGGTCTTCTCATCAGATGAGACCCATCGCTCGTATGCCTCACGAACTCTTTGCGAGACATTGGCAACATGCTCTGGAAGACATTCCTCAGTAAGCGCAAACTTGAGGTGTTTGGTGACCAATATTGCATTAATATTAAGTTTTCACTTAGTGTAGTTATCATCAGTGAATTTGTCATTTGCTTGAATTTGTAGTAACACAGAAGACATAATTGCTTAAATAAAAAAAAACATTCATTCAGTCATTTATTTAAAACAAGTGTGAGTGCTTTAGCATTGGCATAAATTTAAACATGATCCATGAACATGTTTAACAAACTAGAACTACCCTTAAACCAGTTACTATGCCACGACAATCCAACATACCACAAAGAACTGCCGCCTTAGGGTCGGTCAAGTCCTTGCATGTTGGATCGAGACATTCTCAATCAAATGATATTTTAGAATAACTCTTATTCCATATCATTCAATCATCGTTTATTCAGTCAGGTTTTTAATTAACAAAACTTAATCAAAACCTTCTTGAGTTTAACCCACCATTTCAGATATCATGAGCTTAACTCGAGAATTGCCGCCTTAAGGCAGATTATTCCCGAAATACCCTCAGAAAACTATCCATTAGGAAGTCAACCTTGATTTGACATTTATGGAAACTCTCCTTAGGGAGGATGAAAGCAAAGTCGTCACGATACCCCACTCGGATCTCACGGTATTGAATTAATGATAGAGACTGCGGGATATATATATATATATGTCATATATCCCTCTCTCACTCACTATTTTAAAAATAAGGCTTTCTATTATTCGTTAATGCACCTAGAGTCTACAAGATCAAACGACTATCTTTAATCAAGTTATCTAGTGCATTAACTAATTCATTATTAGAATCAAATTTTAATTAACTAATATATTATTTATGATTTTTAACTATTAAAAAGCTAATCCATTAGTGAATAATATAAGCTGTTGTAAACTATTTACTAAGCTCCGATTATTATGATATTGATTACCAAGTTTTAACTATTAAAACTATAACACTTTATTCGGTTAATTTTTATTAGGGAATTAATCATATTAATTCTAATTACAATAAATGACCCTATTAATCTAACTTTATTAGACTCTTTAATAACAAGATTAATATTAATGAGAATTACCAAGTTTTTTAACCATTAAAAAACTAATCTCAATTTCATAGCCAATTGTGTATTTTCCTATTTTAATCATATTTTAAAAAAACATAAAATATTACGCTATATTACATGTATGACATATCAAATATATTTGTGTAGGCACATCTTATCTAAATGACATACGTATGCATGACAATGCTTTTATCATCACATAATATAAAACATACAAGAATTGACCGTATACTGTGGATTATTTATCCTAAAAAAAAATTGAATCCAAAATTACAAAAATACCCCCAAGACATTCATTGGTCTTCTTGTAACTTCAGAAATCTTCCAGTCTTTTCAGGTCACTCCGATTTATCTCATGAATATTTCTTCGTGATTTTTCTAGGTCTTCAATATAGGTTTACAATTTTTGTTATTTACAATACAATAACAGTATATATATATATATATATATACCACCCATAAACCCTAAATCCACAGTACCATATAATTAACGATGAATCATGTTTTTGTAAATTAACAAAATACAAACACGGCTAAATGCTCAAGGCTAACCTAGAGGGGGGGGGGGGGGGTGAATAGGTTAGACACCTTTTTCGACTCCCTTAGAAACAAACAAAAGTTTGTCCCTTTAGATTGATTGTATCACAATATATATATTAATTAAAGACAATTAATCAATATATAAAACAAGTAAAGTGTGATACAAACAAGTAATAGTAACATATACACAATCTATATTATATAAAGGAAGTCAACTTACATAAAGAGTTCTATCCACAATACAAATACTAGAGAGATAGGGATAGAGAAAAGTTGACACAAGATATAACATGGTAAACCTCCGAAGAGGAAACATCCACGGGCTAGCAGCCACTGGCAAACAAAATCCACTAGTAGATAAGACAAGTACAATCTCTCAAGTGACCCCTTCACCTAGAAACTACCCTCCTATCCTACTCTTGAAGTTGTCGCCCTAATGCTCAACAATCTGGGGCCTCACACCTCTTGTCTAGGGATGCACATTTATCCCCGGGGCCCAAAATCCCCGCACGCCCATCCCCATCTGGAGATTTGTTTTTGGGATAAATGGGAAAATTAGGGGGGGGATGGGGATGATTTTCATCCCCAATTTAAAATGGGGATGGGGATGGGGATGGGGGGACCCCTCCCTATTTCCCCCACAATTAAATTGAAATGGGGATAGGGATAGAGATCCTCAGTTCCCTATTTCCTCTAAAAGTATATAAATATAATTATAATATGTATTTGAATTATTTAAAACATTTTATGTTGAATTTGTAATGCATTGATATTTTTTATTTGTAATGCATTGATATTTTATATTTGTAATGAAAGGTTTGTTTTTTTTTAAATTTAATTTGTAATTTTTAGTTAAATAGGGAAATAGGAAAATGAGAGACCGGGGATACCAGAAAACAGGAAAAAAATGAGAAAAATGGGGAACTGGGGATGGGGATGGGGATGGGGGGATCTCCCCCCCAAACATCCCCATCCCTATTTTCCAAAAATGGGAAAATGGGAGGGGGGGATGGGGGAAGGGTCTAGGAAGTGGGGATGGGGATGACGGAACCTATATCCATCCCCAATCCCCAAACGTGCATCCTTACTATTGTCAAGACTTCCTCGCTAACCTTATCTGGATCCTCACGACCCAAGGCAAGACTTCTTGCTCAAATATCTGAGTCCTTCCGACTCTAGTCAAGACTTCCTCGCTCACCTATCTGGATCCTCATGACCCTAGGAAAGACTTCTTGCTCGACTATCTGAGTCCTCCCGACTCTAACCAAGACTTTCTTGCTTGACAATCTAAGGTCTCACACCTCTTGTCAAGACTTCTTGCTCAACACCATAGGTCTCACACCTATTGTCAAGACTTCCTTCTCACAAGGCATCTAGGCGATCATGAATGCAAAATGCAAACAAGCACGCAACATAGAATGCTATGATCAACACATCCTTTGGAAAATGCTTGGCATGAGCATGAATGCACAAATCACTTATAGTCTAGTCAATCATGCATGTATAAACAATCTAGATCATGTAAGATATGTTCAACAATAATCACAACCTAGATACATACATAGATCTAAACTTGAATCACAAGATATGTTCAATAAATCACAAGATCAAGTTTAAATCACACAAACCAAAAACATGCTAAAATCATATGACAAAGTCATTTAAATTTAAGCTAAAGTTCTAGAGCATATTCCTAATCATAGATTCAACAAAACACATGAATAGCTCAAAAGAACATAAGCACATGTATTATGTGAGAATTCAGCCAAGAGAGCCTGATACATGTGTAGAACTATTTTTCACAAAATCAATCAATCAAAGATCATCAAATAGTCCTAGAATTAAAGCTAGCACAATACAATCCCAAACATGTGAAAATATAGGCAAGATCAAAACCTAACTCAACATGTATGATTTCAATTGAAACTCAACCTAGCTTTGAAAGAGTTCAAAACTCAAATCAAAACACTCACAATATTCAAATATATGTTAAAAAAGAAAACCCAAGGCAATTGACCAAGTTTTAAAAGAAAACTTTGAGAGAAAATCAATACCTTAGTTGATTTAGGTGTAATCCCATTTTTGTATGTTTAGACTCCAAATAAAGCAACAAAACTCACTTAAACCTTCAGAGAAAAGATGAAAGATGAATAGAAAAATACTCTCAACTTTGAATCACTCAAATCGGAGTTCAAATGAAGAAGTTATGGTGTTTGGAAGGTGATAAAATGTAGAGAGAAAAATTATGCACACTAGTTTGAATTTCTTCTTAAAATGAAATGTGAGAGGGAAAGAGATTATAAAAGAGGGGGAAAGAAAGAAGCTAAATGATTAATTTACCCTTATTTGTTATTGCTTCCCTAAAATGGCACGTGGGCATCTCGGGACAGCAAGGTGTTGCGGCCGAGATGGCCACGCGCCATCTCGGGCTTGCACACCTTCATGGCCTTTGGCCATGATGCAATCCCCTCGCGCTTCCCTCGTATTCTTCGACCGTTCTCCGGCCTCCAAACTTGGAATTCAAATCTGTTTTCGGATTACAAACTGTAACTCTCACATGGACATGGAAATATAAGATACTCAACTCAGAAAACAATAATTCGACTCGATATACAAAGACGACGAAAATGTATGTAACATGAGTTGAAAGTGTAGTATCTTTTGACTTAGAACTTGAAATCAATAGTATGAGTAACCAAAATGACCAGAACTCACTCAAGAATGAATTAGGACTAAATTAAAGTTCAATATCCATGTTATACAAACATATACACACACAAACACAATTTACACTAGAAGGCAAACTACATAGAGATAGTTTCCAATCATACATATTCCAAAACATGTTATTTCCATACCAATGCATGAGCATTCATCTTTAAGTGTGTGAATGTGTTATATATGGTGCACAATGATGCAGGGACATATATGAATGAATTGTATGTGTGTGCCTATAATGGTGCACAACGATACAGGGACACATATGAATGAATTGTATGTGTGCCTATAATGGTGCACAACGATACAGGGACACAAATGTATGAATTGTGTGTGTGTGCCTATGCCTTGTAAGAGAAAGATAAGATCTTAGTATACCTTTGTAGAATCAAATTGCATTATTTCTCTTTGAAGACTTAGAACTTGCTTTGACTTGTTGTTCATCCTTCTTTGAAGCTTGAATCATCATGAATCTAAACAACTAAATCATTACAAGTAAACATCATTTTGATATGGAATTAATGCCAACACAAACTAAAACCTAACAATACAATCAAAAAACAATATACAGTTAATTTAAACAGTGCCTACACAATCATATAGACAGGAGCATAGAAAACAATTTCTTGTTCCGAAAAATTGGCTCTGATACCAATTGTAGGAGTCGTGTTATCGTTCTTCCTTGTTATGTGTTGATTGTCTTTTGATTGCTTTAGATATCTTGCCTAACTTGGACTTTAGTATCTATAAGGAAATTTACTTACTCATCAACTTATACTTCTAGACACCTTGTTTAAGTAGAATTCATTCTTTACGTGCTTTGGGCCCTGACTTCGCTAAATCTGAATGTTATCCGTGTGTCACTCAACCGACCATCTACTGAACCCGACTAGAGTCACTTATCTCTGATCGATGATCCTACCCGATCACGGCCTTTACCATGACCATCTTGACAACCCCGATCGAGTCTTCCAGACTGATCGTTTGTGTCGTCTTGGTCGGAGGGTTTGATGAGTGCTCTTTGGTCAACTTAGGTTTATTCGATCGGGTTATCTTTTGGTGACATGAGATCGAGTATTTCGTTCCAAATTGGTTTCACTCAACAAAGTGTGTTTAATATGTTCTTTTTACTTATCTTGTAGCTCATTAATACACATTTATTGTTTTACGGCTAAGCGTCGGTGTCAATCACGCCTATTTCGGATGGCGCAGTCATTTGGCCATCATTTTGAATTTCGAACAACGTATGATTTTTGGTTTGTGTGCACCTACTTCTACTCTCATTTGGTGACAAGTGTATACTTTGATGAAGTTATTCACTTCTATATATGGCTTGAAACTCTTCATTTCACTATGACATCAATACAAATCCTTTTCTCAGAGAAAAACCCTATTTTTTTTTTCTTTTTCAAGCTTTCACTCTCATCCGTTTCCTTTACTTCTTTTATGAGCCGTTTGTGTTCTCACCGCGTTCATCTATACTCCAGGTATGAATTCGACTCTTTGCTATCGGTATTTTGAACTTCTGATGCATGCCATTGAGGCTGGCGATAATAAGAATATCGCTAGGCTTGAATCCATTCTTTGGGGTCACTTTCACGCATATACTCTTTCATTTCAACCCGTTGCTTTAAATGTAGATTATTTTGTGGGTCATCCTGAATTTGTCCTCACATCTTCTAATTCTTCTTGTTCTACTTTTGTTGATGTTTACCCAGATATGTCAAAGACAACTAGCAGAAGACAAACTACCAGGGGTTCACCCAAAGAGACCGCACGTCTAGTGAACGACTTGAAGATAGTTTCACAAGCATTAAAGATGAAGAAGGTCCCGAGGGAATAAAAGCATGCTAAGATTTACAAATGATCACCCTTGCGCCTTTGATTCCTAGATTAACGCGGTGACCGACGATGAGCTTGAGAAGTTTTAGGATCATTTTGACCTTCCACGTTCGATACAATTGTCTAGCAGCAACAATCATGTTGTATGGAATCCTTTCTCTAGTGCAGTTACGGTTTATGGGACTATGTTATCCTCTAAGGTCACTCTCCCCATCTAACCTTTGATCGCTCGATTCTTGGCGGATGCAAGGAACTCTCTTGCTCACCTAACCCCCAACTCATACCAGGTGCTGATCAGCCTATGACACATGTTGAAGAAAATCAGTGCTAAGTATCCTCTGATCCCTCAGAAGATACGTAATTTCTACACCTTGGGGCGATCTGATACAAGGGGTACTTTCTATCCTCAATCTACCTCCTTGAGCAATTGGATTCCTCACGGCTACAATGAAAAGCCTACCCCTCCTACGAATAAGGACCACAAGGGCTTTGTTTAGGGGTGATGGGGTTTATGCCCTAAAGATGTAATTTGTAAATGGATTTATTAAATAAATAAAAGGAAAAGTTCAATACATTCTTGTTGTGTTGTTTATTATATAACTTGTGCTTAAATTTAACATCCAAGATTACCGGATATAATCTCGAACCGTGTATATGAGTGTCATATACGGATGGATACAGTAAGAGACTTGCAATCTATAGAGTCCATAGATAGCAAATAAAGCTGGGTACTTTATTTGTAGTTAATCTATAGTTGTGGTCCATTTCGTAATGTACGGTGATTATATCCTGAATCATTCATATGGAGATATGAGAATGGAGGCATCTTGTATGATGTGATCATATAGGACTGGGCCATGATCTATATGAATCTCTCACAAAGATCTGTTTACCGATGAGATTCATATATATCAACTAATGATGGATATATGTGGGTGATCTTAATCCTGAGTGTCTTATCGACTCAATCAGGTTAGATCGTGGTCTTTGATATACCATGGGTGAGGTCAGATGCATTTCCTGATCAATATACTCCGTATGTTGGGATTGTAGTTTGGCTTGTGGCTGGGAAGGTTTGTATACAATAATGGAATCCACTCCTTCTTGTGAGAAGTAGATGGTAGTTCCCTTAAGGGTTGATTCAGGGCTTGGACAATATGAGCGCTCTCATAATTCCGTGAGGAAATAGGATTTATTGTTCATTATAGAATCAATGGTACTTAAATGATATATGTGATTAGAGGGGTATAACGGATATTATGACCCAGCTCTAATTATGAACTACTGTAGAGGATCACACCATATGTAATAGCTATATCGATGGACACCGAGTTGTATCGGTCTGTGTAAAAGCGTCTACAGTTGAGAGAGTATAGCTTCGGGTTTTTAGTGGAATAACACCGGAGTTAATAATCAAGTTATATTAATTAAAGAGTTTAATGAATGATTCCGAGGATTATTGGAGCTCAAAATACTATGGATCAATTAGGTCCCCTTGCTAACCCGATTGATTTAGGTAACAAGGGTCACGGTTAATTAATTGGATTGTCCAATTAATTGTGTTACAAAAGTGACACGTATATATTCGGAAATTAATTAAATAATGAGATTATTTAATTAATGAATTTTAATAGTTAAATTAATTAAATAATTAGATTATTTAATTAAAATGATAATTATGAATTATTAATTAACTATTAAATGGAGGGTGTTAGTTGATATATGGATTTAGGTGAAGATAAAATAATAGGATTATTTTATTTTACTAAATCATTTATCTAAGTATTTGAATTTAAGTATAAATTTAAAATACTTATTATCACTTTTAATGTATTATATATATTTAAAAAGGATAATTAAAATAAATATATCAATTAATAACACAAGAGATTGCATTGGATGCAAATTAGTGTGTACATGAAACAATAGTCAAAAGAAGAATTTGCATAGGATGTAAATACTTAATACATACATATATATATATATATTTGTAAAAGCAAGTACGAGAGATCTGTGGTGTGCAACAGATATATATATATATAGCAATAGCATACGAATTTGATAATTTTGATATAGCAAAAGCAGCAGTGATATATTTATATATATATAAAGCGAGTAGCAGTGCGTTGACACAAATTTTTGAAAGAAGCAGCAGTGATATATTTATATATATAATTGTGAGCAGCAGCGTGATATAGATATATTTTTTTTTTGTTTCACGTTTTATGTGTTTTTGAAACACATAGAAGAAAGAGTTTCTTTAATTTTCTCTACATCCTCCATTCAAGTTCTTGAGACCGTGACGCGCCCACATGCAGTTACCAGTTCCAGGAGATAGCGAGGAAGATCGAGTGGTTCAGGCAGGAGCATATCGAAAAGTGAAGGAGCCTCCAAACGTTGGTAAGTATATCTTCTTCTGATTATATTGATTACAATTTCCTGTGTTTACATATTGTATGTATTGGTTCCAAAAAATAATTACGATCAAAGGTTCACTGGTCCCAGATACAAATATGATCTGTATAAAAAATTTAAAACCTAGTTCTGCTGTGTGACCGGCGAACGGGGTTCCAACAAGGGGTTCCCATAGTCGAACAAGTATTGGAAAAATAGTTTGTTTTTTTATCAGCGGCGACTGGGGTGAGACCGTGGTTCCTGATGCCACCAATCAGTTGGCTTGGAGTAGTATCTTGAGGCACTTTTAAAGCCCCGAGCTATGGAACAAAGTTGTGCCTATGATGACCAGGGCGCAGACCAATACTATTGTGAAGGCGGCTCAAACTTCTTGGGAGGTTAGAGATCACCAGGATTTGTACTCAAAGAAGGAATTGGTCGAGGTGGGATCTTTTCCCGAGATTTCCACACGACACAAGTGATGTAGGCTCTAGTTTCTATATTCCTTAATGCATCATATATATATACCTGTTCTTACTGTTTTTCTTTGTGATCGCCTTTCGAGTGTTCGAATTGGACATCTTTATTGGCGAGAAGACCGAAAAGGCTAAGAACCTTGACTAGGGTGAGAACGAAAGTTGTTGTTGATCAAGTGGCCCAGGGAATTGCCCCTCTCCCCCAGAGCAAGATTTTGGTGGAATATGTATATGAGTCTGATCATGATTCATTGGTAGTTCCTACTGAACTGGCTAAAATAAATGGTCGTAATGTCGCTCCACCCCGAGAAGGTCAGAGAGGGTCATCTAAGGACAAGTATGCCCGGGGGCAATCTGCTCATGAGGAATCTGATCAAGAGAGATCTAGTAGAGAGAGATCTAGTGGAGAGAGATTGAGTCGACTGGAATGTATTCTTTGTCAACTTGAAGTGAAATTGGTGGGTTCACTTAGCCCTGAAAACTTGCACATGCAAAAAATTCCAAATGGACTTTTTTCCATGTTCACACACACTTACGGCAACAAGGTACATGAGAAGTTACAGTTTACGCTTTATATTACCCAAACATGAATCTTACTATTTTCATTGTTGTAGTGAGCGAAACTTGGATTTCACATATCTGTATGCAGAGTACTATAAGAGAGAGACATTTATTGATGCATACTCGGTTCTTATTATGTCTGTTGGCCATCCTTCATCATGGGTAGTGCCATCCAACATCGCAGCACGGGTAGTTTTACATCCAAAGTCAAAGAGACAATCAGGTCACCTGATGGAGGGTCGACATGCCTCATCTTCGGAGAGGACAACCACACAATCGTGTAGAAGATGTGGACAATCAGGACATAATAGCAGGAGGTTTTCTAACCCACATATGATTAATGAAGGTCATAGTAAAATTGTTTCCGAGGAATACCATCACAAGTGTAGCATCTGTCATTTAGTTGGACACAACAAATAAACGGGCACTCATAAGGACTCTACCTTGTAATGAATGGAGTTATTGATATAGATGTAATTTTAATTATTTAGAATTGAATAGCTTGTTCATTTAAATCGTGTTGTTTAAATGGGGCAATTAATTTTTTGTTTACTGATTGTTGAAAGTATGAAATGTGTGTTCTACTTTTAATTGCAAACACTTTAACTAAAAAAAAAGAATCATCATTTCATTACTCAAATGTTATGTACATCAACTACAGAAAAATAAAATAGGGCTTGGAGTTACGAAAAACCTCCATGACCATCTTCTCTCAGATGGTGCCCATATCGTCCTCCGTCCAGTCGAACGTATCCCTTTTCTCCAGCAGGTACTCTGTCAGTCTCAAAAAATGGGCACCATAGTTATCCCTGCAATTCACCACAAGAACAATCATTAGAATTGAATGTTATAAAAACCGAACGTGATAGAATAAGATCTTGAAATAATCATACCCTATAGCCTGTTGGGGCATATGTGATGTAGACACAATGCTCATCCGAAAGAGCCTATCCACCAAATTGTACGTTGTATCATCTCTCTATCTCTTATCATGAAACTCGACCTGATGTAACATCGAGGGTAAAAACCATCTTAACACGCGACCTAGTCATTCTTGGTGTGCCATGTAACTTCATGTCTGTACAGGTCTAACAAGTAGATCTTTCCAACTATGAGGTCGACGCTGGCCAGGATCCAATGATGTCATCCAATGTTACAAGGAATCAAAACCTGTAGGTGTTTCATCAAAGTTTTATCAATGTCAAATTTATTTATTAAACACATTGAAATAATGTAAATTAAACACTCACCATGTCAACCTCTGCCATGGCCAGTTTCCTGACGGGAGCAACTCACGTACCATCTTTAAGTCCTCAACGGACCACTGGCACTTCAACACATACCATCCCTTAGAGGGTTTGCCTACTACCCCACTAGGCATAATTCTTCCCCACAAAATATATAACCATGACTATACATAGAAAATTTACCGAAACGTTAGGTATAAGATGCAGGTACGTAACACATAAATGCACAAGTGAAAACCGTACAATATAAACACTTACATAGAATTATGAATCCAGTATGTTGATCCTCTGATTGTAGATAGTGGGGGTATGCTAGCTGACTCTTCGGCAGAATATGCAAGTACGCGTCAATATGCTAACAATTTCAACATTTTATATTGTTAGGGTTCTACCATTACTAAAACAAACTTATACAGACAGTTCAAGTAAGGAACATACCGTATCCTCCAACTTCATGAAGTTGGTTTACAACCGCTGGAACCAAGTGACAGCAACTGACTCATGTAGATCCATATAATGTTTGCATAATTGTTGAAGAAGTTAGATAACCAAGTAATTTTACTTAGGTGTTTCCAAATACTAAAAAAAGATTGTAATAAGTACCATCATACTTACAATTCCCCCGTCATGTTCCTCTTGTAGGTTTGGTAAGCCGCAAGCTGGTTAACATCTACTAATTCCTTAGGCATGAATACATGTGTTGATGACTGTGTCCTTGGTATTATAGAGGCTAGTGTATGGGCTCATCAGTTGTCAACCTTGCTTGCGAGCCCACTGGTGACGCTGAATGTGGAGCTAACTATAGTCTGAAGCGCTAGGATCGACTAGAGAGGTACACTGTGAGGAGGAACTCTATCCTTGTGGATCGCTTGGAGGGGTGCGTTGTGCTAGGATCGACCGGAGGGGTGCGTTACAATGGAGGAACTTTATCCCCATGGATCGCCTAGAAGGGTACATTGTTTTGGTATTGACCAGAGGGGTGCGTTGTGAGGAAGAACTCTATCCCCGTGGATTGCCTGAAGGTTGTGTAGTCCTGGTGCACCGTAGTTGGTTCAGACCTGGCAAGGTGTTTCCCTCTTATTATCAACTGTGCGACATTAATGCCCACTTACCCCCTGTTTCCTACTAGGCATTTTACCTATTTGAGTCAGTCCTTTTGCTAGGGCTCGCATCACCCTCATCATGGGTCTGCCAGTGGCTTTGGCGGGGGGTTATAGATTTTCCTCGACAATCTAAGGCTTCTCTAGTCCTCTTAAGAGCCCAAGTAAACTTGCCTTGGTTCGGCCTAGCGGATCGAGACATTTTATTGTGGTGACTATCCTTGAAAGCACCGAGTACCCCAGTTCAGAAGCCCAAACTGGGGGGAACGAGGCGAGGCTATACTAGATCCATTTATTGCGGCATTGGGGGTGGTCCCATTTTTATCGGCATTTGGATAGACTGAATAACTCTTCCCGGCTCTAGCTCTACCACGGTACGCCGAGGGGAAATGCTCCCTTGATTCCTTCCTTTGTTATTTTTGGTGGTTAACACTTTCCTTTTATATTATTTTTTTATTTTAAGATTTTGAATATTAATTGTTTCGGTGATTAGTGGCTCGTGGCTCACTCATCCCATATAAAGTTCTTCCAAACTCTAGAATGGTATCATTAATTGGACAGTTTGTTACAGAATGTGTGGTGAAAAGAAATATGATATAAGTTGATTAATAAAAAAAGGAAAATAAATAAATAATAATAATAATAACAAAGAATCGAGATACGACTATACGAGGAATTGGAAGGATAAAAAAGGAGTTGTAAAGAGAGGAAAATGTTATCTTCATATTTATAATTTATTTGATTTATTATTCCGTTTAATTTCAATCCTGAGGAGTTGAGTGCAATTTCTCCCTTTTTATTATTAATTATACTGTTTGTACATGGTGACTTGGTGAGGAGTTTTGTAGGAACGCCTAAGCTTATACGGCCGCTTTCTGATTGAATGCGTTTAAATAACATGTTCTTTTTAGGTGCGGGCCGTATAAGATTTTTATAAAATTATGAGCAATATATTATATTTTGAGTTTATATATATATATATAAGATTAAATTGATTGGAATGTTTAAATAAGAGAGAGTTGGCCGGATAAAGTCCGTTATTAATGTGATCAATATTTATTGAGTTTGGTGCACCTTAACTACATTAAATATAAATATAATATGATATGGGTTATTGTATATATGTGGACCTAGTATTCCTATTAGGACTAACCATCCTATTAGGGTTTTGAAAATTCTTTATGGGTTAGGATTCTAGGAAGATATACTATATATAAGGGGCTCCTACTCTCACTCACAATGAATGTATTACAGAATTGTCTCCCCATTAAGCAATCTGAAGAAGGTGAGAAGAGAGTAGAAGACTCTATATTATTTTAATTTCTTTTTTTTGTTTTCTTTTCAAGTTATCGTATTATTATGGATTCGGGATTAAGTCTCTACGAATTGAATGTTTTCCACTGTGTCCAGGTACGCGTCTATTCATACTTATGCATATAATATGAGATTTAATTATTTCTTTATATAATACTTACAGTGGTATCAGAGCCTATCGTATTGTTGTATAGGTTAGTGATTTTGATACCCAATATTTTGTTTTAATTACATTGATTATGGTTGTCAACTTGCCATTAATTAAATCCATGATCAAGTTAAGTATAGGTTAATCACGTTGACAGTTGTTTGGTAATTAAGAACCAGATCCGTTTTGGATATCACTATAGCTGAATTTGAGTGGAGATCCACACACACAAAACTGAATCTTTGATTGTATGAATCATAAAATTGGTTTTATTATTGTTATCAAATAAGGCAAGAATTGTTTTGTTTATATATATATTTGGTGAGATCAGTTGTTGTGATTCATTGTGTTGTATAAATTATGTTTATTATTGGTTGGACAATGGATCAATAAGTGAAAAAATTGATTTGATGTTGAATATGGCCGGTCAACCATTGGGCGTTGTTTAGCATAGGTGGGATTTTGGTGCTGGTAATAAAAGGACTTATGTCGAAGTGCTTCAGTGGCTTATATAACACACACACATATATGTGTATATATATATATATATATTGTGACCTTTCGCGGATCTATGGAGTAAGACCTTCAACTAGTGTGGGTCAATATACAACCTAGTCTTCAAACCCGTTTCCAGATGCGGGTCGACCATTCGAGACCCACCATTGAACCCACAGTCAGGTGAGTCTCTATTTGAGTCTCTGTTCGCCGTCGCTTTCCCGGTGAAAGCTTGGGTCACCGTCGAGCAAGAGATCCGTGCGAAACGGATCTGTCTTGGGTCTTGAAGATCCATGAATTTTGGTGGATCTGATGAGTCAAACCGATCTGCGCAGCTTTCCACTGCTGTTCCGGTGGACGTTGCTGTCGTTCTGGTGGTGATGGAGCAAGCATTGAATGGCGGCCATGAAAGCTAGGGTTTTATGGTTTGTTTAGGTTTGGGCCAACTTTTGAGAATTAGATAAAGTTTAGGACTGTTTTGAATTTTTCCTAGGTGCTTTTATAATTAGATATAATAGTGGGATGTTTTGTTATTTTCCTGTGGCTTGTTTAGAATTAATTAAAACGTTATGTAGTCCATATGTAATTGGGTATGTGTTGCGGCAGATTTATAATTTCAGAAAATATTTGGGGCCAATTTAAAATTTATTAAAATCATGAGGCAATTTTAAATTTTTTCAAATTTTTTGTGAAAAAATAATTGCAGTTCATAAATAATTATTATGATTTTGGATGATTATGTTTCACGTATTGATTAATCATTAAGCTTCATAATTATTATTAGTTTGTTTAAAATTAACAATTCATAGAATTTTCTCATGAATCAGATGACTACGTTTTCATGTAGTGAACTAGTCATTAAGATTTTGAGAAATTCATCGGTTATCAATTATTAATGATTTTGATTCAATATTTGATAGAATTTTCTCATAAATCGGATGATTATGTTTCACGTAGTGACTAATCATTAAGATTTTAATAAATTTATCGGTTATCGATTATTGATGAGGTTAAAATTAATAATTTGTTTTGAATTTTCTCATGAATCGAATGATTATGTTTCATGTAGTGACTAATCATTAGGATTTTGAGAAATTCGTCGGTTAACAATTATTAATTTGGTAAATTTTAATAATTTGTAGAATATTCTTATGAATTGGATGATTATGTTTCACGTAGTGACTAATCATTAAGATTTTGAGATGTTCGTTGGTTATCAATTATTAAATTTGAATTGCAAAGATGAAAATGCATATTTTAATCATCTCCGTATGAGGGTTATCACATGTGATATGTAATGTTCTTCTCCGTAGGAGGTTCATCATCTTGAGGTATTCATCTATAGAGCTGCAATGATAGAATTATATTCATGTGATGAGTGATGTTCTTTTCCGTAGGAGATTCATTATCTCAAGGTATTCACTTATACAATATGTTGTGAGTGTTAGACACATGTGATGGGTGATGTTCTTCTCCGTAGGAGGTTCATCATCTTGAGGTATTTATTTATATAATGTGATATAAATGTTAGAAATTTTGGAAATTGCCTCTAATATAGTTTAATTAAACAAAAGTGCCCAACACTTAATGATGTCTACATATTCTATATGCTCACAGGTAATATCCACTCAACATGAATTTTAGAATGTTATATATTTCTCATTATTTTACATAATTTGAAATAAAAATTATGTGTGACCGCATCGGATTGATTAAGAAAAATATATAAATGTATGTTGGGTGTAATGATATTGGATTTGTAGTTCATGTTTTACAAATGTATAACCTATGAAATTATCTTGGAATTAGATGGTTACGTTTCTACGTAGTAGACTAACTATTTAGATTTCATTATAATTTATTTATTTCATTGAGGACATTAATTGATTATAGTTGGTTGTGTTTCTACGTTGACCATTAGGATTTTATAATGATCGTTTGTTAAAATTATATAATCAATTGTGTTTGAAATATTTATGGAGTTGGATGACTATGTATTCACGTAGTGAACTAGTTGTTAAGATTCTGTAATATTCAGATTATAAATGATTAATGTTTTGAACTGTATTGAGGTAAAACTATACATGTGTTGATCATCTGTTTAAAAGAGTAATCACTTGTAGAGTTTTGTGAGCATTAAAGAATAAAAGTGATGTTTATCTCTCAAAGAGGTTAATCACTTGTAGAAAAATTTTAACACGTGCGTTGTGGTCTTTGTCCAAAAGACAGATCATGATGTTATGGTGGATTTCCATGAAGGTTAAATCATTATTTATAATGATTATGGAAATTGGTGTGAGCATGAATATGCTGTGTTTTAATCCTTTTTAAACACCTTTACTATTTCTAAATACATGCCATTAAGATATTGGTTGATGGACCTTTTTGATGGATTAGATGAGACGCTCCAATTGGTTTTTACTTTAATCAGTATTAAAGGATAAATAAAGTTTAGTGAACCCACTGTCAAAAGTTTGTTGAGGTCTAATGCCTTATAAATAGATAGAGATTAATCTACAATAAAGTTATGTCGTTGCTTGTTATTTTGATAAAGTTGATAGGATACAAACACCATAGGAAGTAGTCTAAAAATTTTGACAATTCAATATAGTAAGTCAAAGAAAATACTGAGGAAATAAAATAATTTATTATCGCAAGAAAAGGTACCCCTTGATTTATATTTTGAATTATTTGATTAATTATCAATTAAGTTCTTAGTGAGTTGTTTATTGTGACACATTTTATATTATAAATTCTTCCAAGGAACTCAGTATTTAATAGGGACCAAGTAGTTTGGAGGCTTTATTAGAACTACATTTAATTCATGATAATATTTAAATTATCTTTAACCTCTAAACGGTTTATTGGATGATATTTTCGATTTTGATTCTGAAATGAATAGTACAATTTTCATAATAGGACTGAGAATTTAAATTAATATCTTGAAGCTTATTCAAGATAATAGATTCTTACTTATGATTTCACCTATTGAGTTATATGGTGATTTTGCAAATAATACTTTTTGTTTTAGAATTAGATTGATGATTGTTCCTGTAGTTTAGATATAATCTTTTTAATCACATGACTAAAGGTAGAATGAAGATAATTGATTCTTAGAACATTTTGATTATTTTTAAATTCTCGGTTTTAAATCTTTTGATTAATTATATTTAAAGTGATCTCATAAAATATAAGGATAATATTGCAAAGGTTATAAACTATTGGTAATAGTTTATAAAATATGTTCTGCTTTATTTATGAGAATAATTTTGTCTATGCATTATACATTCTAAATAGGGGATAGAGTGTTGTTGTTGTTGTTGGGGTTTATGCCCTAATCATGTAACTTGTAAATGGATTTATGAAGTAAATAAAAAGAAATGTTCAATTCATTCTGTTATGTTATTTATTTTATAAACTTGTGTACATATTAACATCCTGGATTGCCGGATGTAATCTCGAACTGTGTATATGAGTGTCATATACGGATGGATACAGTAAGAGACGTGCAATCTAAAGAGTCCATAGATAGCAAATAAAGCTGGGTACTTTATTTGTGGTTAATCTATAGTTGCGGTTCATTCTGTAATGTACAGTGATTCTATCCTGAATCATTCATATGAGATATAGGAATGGAGGCACCTTGTATGATGTGATCATATAGGACTGGGCCATGATCTATATGAATCTCATACCAAGATCCGTTTACTGATGAGATTCATATATATCAACTAATGATGGCTATATATGGGTGATCTTAATCTTGAGTGTCTTATCGACTCCTTCAAGTTAGATCGTGGTCTTTAATATACCATGGGTGAGGTCAGATGAGATTTTGATTTATATAAATGAAATAATAATAATGGTCTTCTAACTGCTGCCAATATTTCATATTTGCATTGATAATTGGCTTGTTAAATCGTCAAACTTTTCATCTAGAAAAAATCTAATTGTCAAGAATTTGGCCTTAGAACATAATAAATAATTAAGGAAAATGGGGCATATACAACAACTCAGGTTATATTAACTATTAAGTCTATGTGGAGATACAAAATCAATAGAGCACATTTTGAAGCACTGATCCTTGGAAATTTGTCAACCCTCAAAATGAAAACTCTTGAGATATATCTTGGTACTTGCCTGATAAAAAGCTTCTGTACCTATCTTCAAGATCTCCACTTGATTCTACCAATGCCAAAAGATCCTTACCTAGGAAATCAACAATTTAAAAAGAAACAAATTTATATGGAGATAACAGCACTGATCACAGAAGCAGTCATAGCAAGGATACAAAGTCTGGACTTCAAGTCAATGGTATTTCCACGAGTTACTTATAGTAAAGCCTTAACACAGATGTAAAAATCGATCAATCGATGTTGCTCCCAATAAAGAGCTGTGTAAAAGCCTTTTCACTTGAATTATAAGTTTATATTACTAGTAATACAACAATCATGCAAGAAGGAAACAATCTCTATATATAATCTGAACCAAAATCAAGCTCACTAGAGGAAGATGCATCAGCGGATAGTAGTTCCGTCATATAGTGCACCAAAAAACAAAAGAAAAAGCTAGAACAAGGTTTTCCACATTTTCTACAAAATATTCCTATAATAGCGCACTACTAACTGTATTATGATCATTAGATTCAGCCCACAGACGAGCCATGCGTAATTAACATTTAACCATTTATTTTCACTTACCTTTTATTTGTGTTCGACCTTCGTTGACATTGACTATGAAGGTTGAGATCTTATGGTCTTTCAACTGTCATAACAATACAGAAATATAGGTTAGATTTGCAACATAACAAGAAGGTAATGATAATTGGTTTCAGAACTAGGTTCTCATATTTGACCTTGGCGAAAAAGGCCTTTGCAAGTTCCAAGGCATCCATAGAAGGGAACTTGCTGTATGCAGGAACAAACTTCCCATTTTGATAGCCAGCCAAGAAATGATAAGCTGCTTGGCCGAGGAATGATACCAGACCTCATAACAAAAATAATAGCATCTATCAATATTAAATAAATATTTAATGTTGATTTGCTATTCGTTTTTATTAAATAAAATGGTTTTGAATTGTTTGTTTTAATTGGTTGGGTGGTGGGATTTGACCGAATCCCCTTGAAGGGAGTATTTCTGGAAAAATATTATCCAAACATTTTAATGAAAAGAAATGTTAAAATTTTCTTTGCCAAGGAGAAGACACGGGTTCGAGACAAGCCAATATGACAAGAGAATTCCCATAAAAGGAGGAACTGAAAATAATTCCACCCAAAAATAGATGATGAAATAAAATTTAGCAGACAGACAATGAACAATGTTAGCAAGACCCAAGATTTCATAAAACATACAGAAGCATTATAATTTGAATGTTCCATCAGTCCACAGGCTTATTTATCACAAGAAAATAAACTGAAATTGAATGTTTTCTACCTTTTAACATCTCTATTCTTGAGGTAAATGTAATATAACCTAATGCTTTGGCTATTGAAACACAGCTAAAGCAATTTTCATTTGTCAATTCAGAATAATACAATGCTGTTTAATACATGTTTATGTTTTAGCGAAGGGCAAGTAATTAATCATTAAGAAACCATTAAGAAAATCATAAATCTAGAAAATTCTATAAATATGTGCAAAATCTTTTTCCTTCTATCAATCAAGGAAAACAAATTCACTCAAAGACTTCCAGAGAATATATTTATGACAAATTACCAAAACGGCCCCGATGTATTAGTAATGCCAAATAGATACCTATTGTCTCACCAATAAGGGGAAAACAAGAAGAAGCCCATGCCACCGGTAGTTCACTCTTATTTCTGACAGACTAAAGGTTCCATAGGTGATTTTGCATTTAATTTTAAAAAGATAAACTATTTAAACTAAAAACAGAAATAACAATTTACATAAGATAAAAGATTTTTAATAACAAACAACAGTAGAGGAGGCCTCCATATAAAAATCACTGGGATAAGGCGCATGCCTCTTTCCTGAGATCTGTGGCTCTATAGTCTAACGTAATAGTAAAAGAACCAACAGAGAGACAGAAATATGCATTGTCCATGAAACCAGATAAAAGAGACCAAAAACCACGTTGGTTCAATAATAAATCCCAATCCTTTAAACTCAGCTACTTTCTCAGGTCTTGTCAAATTTCACATCTTCAACTAGTGGTGTAAAAATGGACTGGCCTGGCCCATTAGGCACGGTCTGGCCAGTCCATTTGTGGAAACAGGCCTGGCTGGGCTTGGCAAGCGACGGTGTCCTAGGCCGGCCCGGCCCGGCCTGTTTCCGGAATAGCATGCCCGGCACGGCACGCTGGTCTGCCTCAAGCGGGCCGTGCCTGCGTGCCATGCCAGGTCGGTCCGCGGTCCCCTTCTTGCGGGCCTGGCGGGCCTGGTCCGGTGGGCCTGGTTGGCCTGGTCCGGCGGGCCAGGCTTGACGGGTCTGGTCCGGCGGGCTAATCTTTTGGTCCATTTTTTTTTTCAAATTACGTTTGTTTGGATTTAGGGTTTAGGGTTTAAGGTTTAGGGTTTAGGATTTGAAATGAATAAAAAGAACGAACAATTTTTTAATTATTTATTTATTTTTCACTTATAGAATTCAGTATTACATATTTACTTGATTGTCTCATTAAAAACCTTACCAAGAAAAACCCAGTTGGATAAAAACTTGGTAAGGGAAAAAGAGTGCAACCGTTTTACAATTTACGAGTATATAATAAATACATATGTAAAAGAATAACCTAGTTCTGGCCCTGACCACTACCTGAAGGGTCATCAATATATAGATTGTCGAAATTTAGAATAAGTTCTTTATCTACAGTTAGATTTTGCAACCTTTTTTTTAGCATGCTCCCAATCCCGAAGGCATGTTAGTACCTCCACCATCTCTGAAGACAAACTGTTTCTTTTTGGTTCAATTATACGTCCACTGGCGCTGAAAGCTTGTTCTGAAGACACCGTTGACACTGGAATAACAAGTACGTCATGTGCTAAGTGTGACAGAACTGGATACTTGTACGTATAGGTCTTCCACCATAACAACAAATCAAACTCTTCCTTGTCTTCAACAACATCGAACTGTGCTTCAAGGTACCTAATAAGTTCGGTACAAGAAGATGGGCTAGATCAGTTTGTACAATGTATCGTGCCAAACACTCTCTAGCGTGCATGACGTCGAACTGCTACGTCGTAACGGACAAGTCTGGGTGCCGTTGAAGTTGTGTCTGTGTTGTAGTGTCTACCTGTCAATGTGCAGGCATACATTTGTGCATATGCCGTCTCAAATGTCCGGTTCCCCCCGTACTTGTAGCATAATCCTTATGACAAAACTTACATTTAGCTCTTGGGCCAGACGTCCCGTTTGGGAGTGTCATTTGGACTATGTTGAAACATTGCCACACATCTGATGTTAATTTTCTGGGACGTGATGTTGGTGTAACGCCGGAACCAGAATGTCCCGCTTGAGTATGGGTCGACTCTGAAATATCAAATTCATCGTTGAGCATATTCAAACCGTCCGGAAAATAAGGCTGCTGGTTAGGATCCATTATCTGAAGTAAATATATGGGCACTATAGTAGTTAATAGTCAAATTAAAAATCAATATTTACTAACAGTAATCTTAATTTACTAACAATAATTACTATAAATAATACGACACTTACAATAATTAATTTACTTCAAAAACAAATTAAATAAACAAAAAAATCATAATCTACTAACAAAACATATTAAATTCACTACTACAAATAAAATTGATAAATTTACTAACATAATATACTAACATAAAATTGATGAATTGAACCATTACTCTTAAATTTACTAACATAATCTACTAACAAAAATTTTTAAATTCACTATTACACTTTAAATTCATAATATACTCACAAAAAATATTAAAATAAACAACTACACTAAAAATTCATAATTTATTAAAAAAACAATATCAAACGTAATTACTACACTTAACATTCATCATTTACTTATTATAAAAATTAAATTCAGTAATACAAATTAACTTTCTAAATTTACTATTAACAAATATTAAAATTACTACTAAACTTAAAAATCTTAATATACTAAACAAATAATATTAACATTAAAGCCCAAAATTGATAAACTAACTAACTAAATAAAAATGTTTTCATTAAGTAACTAAAATCTAAACATAAACATATAAATTTACTATGAGAATATGTTTGAGCAAAAGTAATAACAAAATTGTACCTTTAAAATTTGGTGTGTTGGTGGAAAATGTAGAGAATTTTGTAGAGAGAGTAATAACCAAATTGAATGAAAAAGTTTAGAGAATTGGAGAATATATTAGAGATTGAGATTTGAGCGAATGAGAGATTGAAAGAATGATAGAGAGAGTGAATGGAAAATGAAATGGATGGAAGTATTTATAGAAAAATTTGATTTATGGGTCAAAATATAATTTAAAAGATTAAAGGGAGGTTTTTGTAAGAAAAATTTGCTCAAACGGCTGGAATTCAAATTCCAGCCGTTGAAGGGTTTTTGAAAAAAAAATAAAAAATTAACCTGCTTGGCCGAACGGACCGGTCGACCGGTTCGACAGGCTTGGCACGCCGGCTTGGCGTGCCGTGGCGGACCGGCTTGCCGAGCCTCCTACCAGCGGCCCGGCACACGGTCTGTCACGGGCTAGGCCGCAACCTGACTCGCTTCCTTTACGGGCCGTGCCAAGGACAGCCCGTTATCTTCCTGGACCGGCCGGGCTGGCCTGTCAACATCCAATTATCTGCCAGGTGACTCCCCTCTTTTCTTTCTCTACTTCGTTTCCGGTGATTTTCTCTCATCAATTAGTCTCTGCTTCTCAATCCATTGTTAATTATTCATTTTTACTTCCTCTGTTTCCACGAAACTTAACGCATCAGTTTTGAAAATTTTGCTTTTCTTTAAATTAAATATTTTTTTTATTTAGTTTAGTTGATAAACCAAGTTCTTTATTGTAATCCAATTTTTTAATGAATATTTTTAAAGTAGAATTCACTTTTTATACAAGGGTAAAAGGGTCAAGAGATTAAAAGTACCAGGTATATGATAATACTCGTTCTATTTGTATTTACATACCATGACATCAATTTTCAAACGGTTATGTGAGGCTATATACGAATTCTTTCATGCATTTTTTTTTTCTAGTATTAGAATGATAAAAGAAATATCATTACAAAATATTTAGAACACCTCAAAGAAACATTTAGAGAGGGTTTATACTTTTAGGCTGTTGATGGGAAAAGAATGATCTTGGCCATTTTATTGAAATAGATCTTTACAATTCACAACTTGGGAGCAATAGCTAACTTAATCCTGTGAACTGCCCAACAGGAATAAGTTAGCTATTGCCTATTGCTGCCAAATTGTCAATTGTAATAAAATGGATAAGATCATACTTTTCCCATCAACAGCCTAAAAGTGTAAACCCTCTAAATGTTTAATTGAGATATTTCTAAATAATCTGTAATGATATTTCTTTTATCATTCTAATACTACGAAAAAAAAAAAAGCATGCATGAAAGAATTCGTATGCTCTAAGCCATTTCGGGATTTTATGATATTCTTCTTGGATATTTTTCATTCTTCATTATGTGTAGAAATGAGCTGCTGCTAAACATCACCATATGCTATAACTAATAGGCAACAGTAATTCCGCAAAACATATATGTTAATATTTTAATTCCTCGTCATGAATGGCCTACTACTCAATATGCAGAATTCTTTAGTTTACTTGCTGTTTGATTTTCTGTTGAACCACACTGATATAGTTTGGCATGTGATTCAGAAAGAAAAGAAATCACAAAATGTAAGGATAACAAGCCTAACAAACTATGCAAGATTATCAAAGTTTTAGTAATACTGATAACAATAATTTCAAGAGATGCTATCCACGACACTATTTATCCACACACTACAAAAGGCGTGAAAGGTACAATTTCAAAGAGGAGAGCCATACTCCAATTTATACTATTGTAGTATTTATTGGATGATAAGGGTTTCAGTTATTGTAAACTTTTATTGTTATCTGTAGGTTGTATGATTATATTTGAAACTGTATAGCTGTCATTGTTGCATCTTATCATTAGGAGGGTTTGCAGTTCTCTCAATGTTAACCTCTATTGTATATATATTTACATGTTAATCAATGAAAGGTGTGTGAAAAATTCTACACCAACATTACCTTTGTTTTGCCTCTGTTATTGTGGTATCAGAGCACTTGGTCTCCACCTAAAACACATATTCTTTTCTTTTCTCATCTCTTCTCCAATCCAATCCAGTCAATGATTACACCGAATACAGCCATCCCTCCTGACAACAATTCTACATACCTGCCTCCTGACAACAATTCCTCTTCTGCAGCACCTCCCACAATTATTAATGTTACTCCAACCACTTCAACTGCACTGCGTTCCAATGAATTTCATCTCATAACCATCAACATCTCTGCTCAGGCCCCTCTTAAGCTTACCACCAACAACTATATATCCTGGAAGATTCAGTTTCAGACTCTCTTCACTAGTTATGATCTTCTTGGCTTTATTGATGGCTCCAAGCCTTGTCCTCCAGCCAATATTATTGTTAACGATGTCTCCACTGTGAATCTAGCCTACATCATTTGCATTCGGCAAGACCAACTTATTCTAAATGCCATTGTTGGTTCTCTATCCCCCACAATCATCTCCTTTGTTGCCAGAGCCAAAACTTCAATGGAAGCGTGGACCATTCTTGCAAATACATATGCCAAACCGTCACGAGGATGCATCAAGCTAGTCAAAACTCTATCAAAGGTACGCAAACTGTCACAGATTTTCTTCACTCTGTCAAAGCTCGTGCAGATGAACTAGCATTACATGGTGCTCCAATGGACGATGATGATATCATTGAGCGGATTCTTGAAGAACTTGATGATGATTATAAAGAATTGGTTCGTGCGGTTCAGGCTCGAGACAATCCCATATCCTTTGATGAGCTCCATGAGAAACTTTTAACATTTGAGGCATCTCTTCAAAATAACAAAATATCAGCACCTGTTCCAGCCACTACCAATCCTGCTTATCGGTCTGGCTTGAATTGGTGACCACAACAACATCACAATAACTGGCGTCCATCATTTCCTGGCAACACAAATTGGCGTCAGTCCTCTTCTCTAGCAAATAAGCCCCCAACAACCAGCAATAGTCCACCAAACCGTGGGAATTCACAAGCTCCACACCCTTATCTTGGACGTTGTCAGATGTGTGGAGTTCAAAGACACTCAGCCAAACGCTGCCCCTCTTTTCAGTTGGTTCCAATTCAACAGTTTGCTGTCCCACAACATGTTTCCCCACCGACTCCTTGGCAGCCCAGAGCTCATTATGCAGCAGCATCATCATCCTCTCACAGCCCTACCTGGTTACTTGATAGTGGAGCATCTCATCATGTGACAGCAGACTTGAACAACTTGTCTCTACACGCACCTTACAGTGGCTCCGATGATGTTATGATTGGAGATGGTTCAAGTCTTTCAATCACTAATACTGGTTCAACATCTATTTGTGCTTCAAATAATACCTTTAAATTACATGATATTCTTTGTGTACCTTAAATGAAAAAGAATTTGATTTCGATTTCACAATTTCGTGCTACTAATGCGGTTTCTGTTGAGTTCTTATCATCCTCTTTTAACGTAAAGGATCTTCGTACAGGGGCAATCCTTCTGAGCGGTAAAACCAAGAATGGGGTGTATGAATGGCCGGCCTCCAGTTCTGTCTCCTCACCGGTTCTGGCGTTTTCAAGTGTCAAAACATCCTCTTCAAACTGGCATCACAGACTAGGTCATCCAGCTTTTCCTATATTACAATGTATTGTTTCAAATTTCAGTTTAGATGTGTCGTCTCCTATGTCTAAGGAGTTTGTTTGTCACTCTTGTTATTGCAATAAAAGTCATAAGCAACCATTTTCCTTTTCATCTCTTGTCTCGTCTCAACTTCTTGAAATTGTATTTTCTGATGTATGGACGTCCCCTGTTATTTCTCAAGACAATTATAAATACTATGTCATTTTCGTAGACCACTTCACCAAGTATATATGGTTTTATCATCTTCGAAAAAAATCCGAGGTTAAAGACATTTTCATACGTTTTAAAGTTATTGTGGAAAAATTCTTTATTCACAAAATCATCACTCTTTATACAGACAATGGCGGTGAATTTATGTCACTTAAAGATTTTCTTGCCATGAATGGTATCTCACATCTTACAGCTCCACCCCACAATCCTGAGCATAATGGGTACTCGGAAAGGAGACATCATCACATTGTTGAGACGGGTCTTACGTTACTCACTCATGCCTCTCTTCAATTGCATTTTTGGCCTCATGCATTTGGAACCGCTATCTATCTAATAAACAGAATGCCAACCCCTACACTTAAACTTTCATCGCCATACGAAATGATTTTTGGAACATCTCCAAATTACTCCAAGCTGAAAATCTTTGGGTGTCTTTGTTATCCTTAGCTTCGACTGTATTCGTCTCACAAGTTAGATAACCGATCAACTTCGTAAGTCTTTCTTAGGTATTCATTGACTCAAAGTGCCTATCTATGTTTCGATCTGTTGTCCTCCAAAATGTACGTCTCTCTTCACGTTCGATTTGTGGAGTCAGTATTTCCTTACAAGTCTCTAAACACCACTCTAGCTCGTCCGACACCTAACCCCCAAATGTATCACTGTGTCTCTCCCACACACCAGTTGGTCTTCATCATCTCTGCCCTCAGTTGAGTCATCTCAAGGGTTGTCACTGTGTGGAACTTCCTCTTCCATGATGCGCACTGCCTCTCATCAGTGCCCACTGCCGCCAGTCACTGCCACAACAGACCTGTTGCCTATCGCCACTGCTGCTGCACCAACATCTCCTTCATCTTCTACTGTTGTCGATGCTGCTCCATCAGGGTCTATAGCCTCATCTCCATCAACTTCTGAATCAGTTAGTCAGGCCACCAATGTTAACACCACTGCTTCAGTTCCTTTGCAGCAGCCTTTGTCCACAGATGGCTCGCATCAGCTGGTGAATAACCATCCCATGACCACTCGAGCAAAGAATGCCATTCACAAACCAATTCAGAAGATGAATCTTCACACACACTTGTATCCATCATCTGAATTTGAGCCAACCACAATTACACAGGCAATTAAAGATTCTAATTGGCTTCAGGCCATGTCCAAAGAATGTAATGCACTTATTCATAATGGTACTCGGGAGCTAGTTCCACCGGACACGGCGTCTAATATCGTTGGGTGCAAATGGATTTTCAGGATCAAGCGAAACTCAGATGGTTCAATTGACAGATACAAAGCACGTTTGGTTGCTAAAGGGTTTAATCAACGACCTGGTGTGGATTATTTCAAAACTTTCAGTTCTGTCATCAAACCTACCATCGTGAGGCTAGTTCTGAGTATTGCTATTAGTAATGGCTGGTCCCTATGGCAACTGGATATCAACAATGCATTCCTTCAGGGTCGACTCAAAGAGACAATCTTTATGGCACAACCTCCTGGCTTTGTTGACTTAGATCGTCCACATCATGTCTGCAAGCTCAGGAAGGCTATTTATGGTCTCAAGCAGGCTCCGTGAGTTTGGTACCATGAGCTGCGTCAATTCTTACTCGCAGCTGGTTTCACAAACTCTTATGTTGACACATCTCTCTTCGTACTGAACACTGGTGGTAATAATCTCTATCTTCTTATATATATATATAGATGATATTATTCTCATACGAAACAACTCAGAACATGTGGATCGTTTTGTTGAAACTCTAGCTCGACGTTTTTCTTTAAAGGATCTTGGTCCTCTTTCCTACTTCCTTGGTGTTAAAGTAGTTCCTCACGAGCATGGTATTCTTCTGTCGTAAGGACGCTACATTTTGGATCTCCTCACTTGTACCAATTTGATAGGTGCGAAACCAGTTCAGACTCCTCTGCCTACAAGTCTGCCGCTCACCCTTCATTATGGTACTCTTCTTCGTGATCCTTCCACATATCGTGCAACTGTAGGAAGTCTTCAGTATCTATCTCTCACTCGTCCGGACATCTCCTTCGCCGTTAACAAACTATCACAATTTATGCATCAGCCTACATCTGATCATTGGGATCTTGTCAAGTGATTACTAAGGTACTTATGTGGATCACTAAATGGAGAAATTGTTATTCACAGAAATTATCAGGTTACTCTTCATGCTTTTTCCGATGCCGTTTGGGCTGGCAATAAGGATGATTTTTCCTCAACAAGTGCTTACATTGTCTACATTGGGCCGAATCCCATCTCGTGGAGATCCAAGAAGCAAAATACTATAGCCCGTTCGTCCACGGAGGCTGAGTATAAGTCTGTAGCAGCAACAGCAGCTGAGCTCAATTGGGTTTGCTTCCTTCTCATTGATCTTGGTCTCACGATACCTACTGCACCTGTCATTTATTGTGAAAATGTAGGTGCTACGCAACTCTGCTCGAATCCCATTTTTCACTCCCGTATGAAGCATGTTGCGATTGATTTTCATTTTATTCGGGACCAAGTTCAATCAAGTGGCTTGCGGTGCAGCTCATGTATCTTCTAGCGATCAACTTGCGGATGCTCTAACTAAACCGTTGTCTCGACCCGTTTTTCAATCTCTTAAGGACAAGATTGGCCTCTCTTGCTGTGGCCTATCTTGAGGGGGCATATTGGACGATAAGGGTTTCAGTTATTGTAAACTTTTATTGTTATCTGTAAGTTGTATGATAATATTTGAAACTGTATAAGTGTCATTGTTGTATCTTATCATTAAGAGGGTTTGTAGTCCTCTCAATGTTAACCTCTATTGTATATATATTTACATGTTAATCAATGAAAGGTGTGTGAAAAATTCTACACCAACATTATCTCTGTTTTCCCTCTGTTATTAGTATTGTCAAAAGAAAAAGAACAGCATGTGTGGTTTTGTTACCTATCAGATGATGCAAGAATAATAGCAGCTGGCAATTTGAATAAACCTGGACTATTAGAATTCCAAGTTAGGAACAATGGCGTAACGTTTTGAGAGGAAAGAACTACACCAACTCATCTGCACAACTCTGAATGGTATCCTCAGGTGCAAATAAAAGAATTACATAATCGCCAGACACTAGTACCCTGCAATCTTCAGATGTAAATTACAGATCACATAATTGTCAATACTGTAACGCTATAATGATTAAACATTAAGCATGTTACCTTGTAGAGAGAAGAAGACCTCCACGTGTAGATATTATAGGCCCAGACAAGGAAGTTAATGTTTCTTTGATTCCATTTGCATTACAGAAAGCTTTACCATAAAGAATGAGAGAGGATCCCTCAATATCAGAAGCTATAAATCCATTATTTCCTTGAGCTACAATCCCAATAGCATCCACCACACCTGGACTGTGTGGCCAAAAGTAAAATTGAAATAACTGTTTAGTCAGTCTTGCAAGAGATCACCGATGAAGCAGTGGCTTCTACCAGTACTACATCCCAGTAATAGCATTATAAGGAAGAACTGTTCAATGAAGTTTAGGAAAGATAATTAAGGCTTTTAGGATATTATCATTTGTTAATTTTTATTTGTATTTATCTTTGGGATATTATCTCCTTCGGAGATAATGAATTCAGGTTATTATCTTTGAGTATTTGTTTTTATTAAAATTCTTTGTAATTATCTCTTGTATCTGATCATTATAAATGACCCCTTTAAAGCCTTTTGTAGGATTAGACTTGATGAATTGAATTAATAAAGAGTTGATGTGTTTTCCAATCTCCTTTTCTTTCAATTTCCCTACCGGTTCTACATCAATTGGTGTCAGAGCCACATCTCAATTCCAATTTGCCACCTTATGCAGGTTTTCCTCATACTTAGGGCAAAGAAGTTGTATGTGAACCTTAAGAAATGCTTGCTCTTGCAATCTCAAGTCCTTTTTTAGGATTTATTGTCTAGGCCTTAGGTATCATTGCAGATCCATAGCTTTCATGGCCTATCATCATTTTATAAGAGATTCAATAGACACTTTAGCACCAACATAGTGCCAATCTCAAATTGTATAATGCTAGGAGAGTTCAGATGGGATTCAGCAGCTAATAAAACATTTCTTGAGATTAAGCAGAAGATGACAGAGGCAAATTGAATTCGGCCAAACAAAAGTATTCAACCTATGATAAAGAGTTCTATACCATTGTTAGGGCTCATCATTATTGACAATACTACCTTTTTCCAAAGTTTTTCCTTTACTCTGACCATCAGGCTTTATGTTATCTACAATCCCAAAAATAGTTGAATCCTGTCATATTAAATGGTCTGAATATCTTCAAACATTCACTTTTGTTATTAGACACCGTCCTAGTGTAGATAATAAAGTCGCAGATGCTTTTAGTCATGTTTTGACGATGGTTCAGTCTTTAAGTATCATGGTACCAGGATTAGATAGAATCAAATTAGAGTATTTCACCAGCCCAGACTTTGGCATTATATTCCAAGAAATTTTGGATGGACATCGTCGAGACCATGTAGAATTTTTCATTAGGGATGGTTATCTCTTCCGTGGGACGCACCTCTGTCTCCCTCGTACTTCCCTTCATGAATTTCTAGTTTGGGAAACGTATGATGGTGGGTTAGTCGATCATTTGGGTCGTGATAAAACCATAGCTTTGGTGGAAGATAGGTTTTATTAGCCCTCATTGAAACTTGATGATGCTAAGATAGTTTCACAGTGTAGAACCTGTCATTTAACTAAGGCAACGAAACATAACATTGTTCTTTATACCCTATTGCCTATTCCTTACACCTTTTGAAGAGATTTGAGCATGAACTTTGTTTTAGGGTTGCCTAAGACAGTACATGCTCATGACTCAATATTGGTGGTAGTTGATAGATTTTCTAAGATGGCCCACTTCATCCCCTGTCCTAAAACCGTTAATGCTTATCTTACCGCACGATTGTTCATTAAAGAGATTGTATGTCTAAATAGATTGCCCGTTACCATTGTGTTTCACTGTGATATGCGTTTTATGAGTTATTTCTAGAAGATATTATGGAAATTATTTGGAACTACCCTTAAGTTCTCCTCTGCCTTTCATCCCTAAAGTAATGGTCAAACTGACGTCGTTAATCGTAGCTTAGGCAACCTTCTTATATGTGCTGTGGGTGATAAACTTCGTAATTGGGACCTTATTCTTCCTATGGTTGAATTTGCTTACAATAACTTGGTCTACCGAACAACAGAAAAAAGCCCATTTATGATTGGTCACAGCATTTCACCTCGTCAACCTGTTGACCTAACACCATTACCACTAGATTCATGTACATCTAAATTTGTTGCTGATTTTACCACTCATATGCATGAATTACATACTGAAATGCGTAGCCAAATTGCATTAAGTATTGATAACTATAAATTGGCCGTTGATGTGCACCGTAGACAAACAGAGTTTGGCGATGGTGACTTTGTCATGGTTCGCTTATGTCCTACCCTTTTTCCCCTGTATTCTATAAAAAAATTGAATGCTCGTGCCATTGAGCTCTTCCGTGTTCTCAAACGACTTGGGTCTAATACTTATTTACTTGATTTGCCTGTTGATATAACCATTAATCAAGTGTTTAACGTGTCAAACTTGTATCCTTAACAGGGTACGTTCGGGCCTACTGTTATTTCATCTGATTTCTCTACAGGTTCTTCTAGTAACCAATTGCCTTGCCTTCTACTTGTTGCAGTCAATCATGTCAACAAAGTTGAGCAGATTTTAGATGAACGCCTTGTTGCCTCTACTCAGGGTGATTGCAGTGAATTTTTGGTTCGTTGGCATGGACGTTCTTCAACCGAGAACACTTGGATTTCAGAGTCTGAGATTCGTGGTCTTGTCCCGTTCTTATTTGAGGATTATTGACATCACCATTCGCCAGAGATGAGTTCTTTTTAACCGGGGGAGAATGATGGGGAAGTGGTTAGGGATTTGAGAACTTACGTTAGACGTAAGTTTAGGAAATATAAGTAAAGCTTGTAGGATATTATCATTTGTTTATTTTTAATTGTATTTATCTTTAGGATATTATCTCCGAAATTCGGAGATAATAAATTCAGGTTATTATCCTTGAGTATTTGTTTTTTATTAAAACTCTTTGTAATTATCTCTTGTATCTGATCATTATTAAAGGCCCCTCTAGAGCCTTTTGTAGGATTAGACTTGATGAATTGAATTAATAAAGAATTGTTGTGTTTTCCAATCTCCTTTTTTTCTATTTCTCTACTGGTTCTATATCAGAGTGTTATTTAATAATTGATTTTATTATGAAGCTATAAAGGTATAGAATCAAGTATTAAGGTCACTAAGAAAATGGAAAGGAAACTTATTTGCAAAATTATAAGTACTTATAGATTAATTCTTGTCAAATGCTTGGCTTCAATACAGAGGTTATCCATAACAAACAAGATTTTTTTGAATAAAGAGAACAAACACTTTATAAAATTATCCCCAGAAACTGTAAAGGGAAAGTTGGAAACAATAGTTCTCATAAAAAGTAGTAACAAACTTCGTTATTTTTTAAAGGGATATTATCATTTGGATCCCTATATTTTTTTTTGAACTATTTGTTTTTACTCATTTATTTTTCATTAGATTGATCCTTACGTTTTCAGAAACCACTCAATTTGGTCCCTCTAAACAGAATTTTAACGGTCAACCGTTACTGAAAAAGTAAAATGACACTTTTACCCTTAACTTTAAAATCAATATCAAATATTGGGGTATTAACTTTAATATCCAAATTATATTACCCCATTTTTAAAATAGAAGATAAAAAATAAAAAAACCCCATCCTTTACAAACCCAGATCGACCATAACTTTTTTTTTTCTTGATAAAAATCAATCAACCATCACAAACCCAGATAAATCAACCTTTACAAACACATCTTCACCAATCTTCAATTTTTATAAACCCAGATTTTCCCTTCCAACATCCAACATTCAACATATATCATCCATCAGGACTATCTTTTCATAAACTAAAAAATTACAGTTGTTTATATTTCTCAATTACATGAAAATTGTTTGGATGCCGAGAAAGAAACCGAAGATTGATTCTTGTAACGACATTGGTAATTAGAAAACTAAAATCTGAAACTGTTTGGCTGTAGAGATTTTACAAGTCACTGTTTTCTATACAGCCAAACTGTAAAAAGAAAAAGAAATCAAAGAAACCCTAATTAAATCAAACGAAAAAAAACCACAACCAAGATTTTTCATCAACGCAGCACAACAACCAACCCCATCCAATTAAACCAAAATTAATGACCATAATAATAATTTGGCACCACAATGAGTCCCATCATCAGCTTCAAATGAAACTAACCCAGATTCTTCAACAACAGTCACGCACCCACCACTAACACTTACGCACACACCACCACCACCAGATTCTTCGTTCACCTAACACCCACAACCACCATCAGATTCTTCTTTCACCATCTCCAGTTTGACAAAGCCCATATGTCACTAAACTGCATAGCCCATACGGTAGCTTGACTCGATGTAATCATAAATAAAGGAGGCGGATAGAGAGAAGGGAGAGACGGATTCGAGAAATAGATTTTCTAGTGTGGTTTGATTCGTAAATAGATTTGAGAGGGATTCAATAGATGATTTTTGTGTACTTTTGATTTGCAAAGAGATTCGAGACCTAGGGTTTGGTTCATGAAGGATTCGAGAGGGAGAGGGATTTGTAGAGCTAGGGTTTGGTTGAGGAGGGATGTGAGAGAGAGAGTTTACAGAGAATTTGTTTGTGTTTCTGGGTTCATAAGAAGTTGAAATAGAGAAGTTTATTTTTAAGTTTTAATTTTTAAATTTTTTTATTAGGTGGAGTTCCAGATTGAATCTCCACCTAATAAAAAAAATTATTTTAATTTTTTTTTTGTTTTTTTTGTTTATTTTTTTTCATTAAAAATTTATATTAGTTTATTGTTTTTTTATTTGGTAATACATAAATATTTAATTTTATCCATTGATTTTTTTGCTGACATGTGTCATGTTTTATTTAAAGACAAAAATACTCTTGAAACCGTTAAAGTTGACAAATGTTTGACCAACAGAAGGATCAAATTGAATGATTTTTAATAACATATGAACCAATCCAGTGGAATATGTATACATGAGTAAAAGATAGATATTTTTTAAAAAATGAACTAAATGAATAACATCCCTTTTTTAAAAGATATCTTGCAAATAATAAAATAAGACATGTCTTGCAAATATTCTCTTATGGATGACCTCACAACAAACACAAAAACATGCTAGTTTTAATTGTATATATTGTTACTAGGGTAGGTTATTTTTTAACTTTGTTTTGTTAGTTATTATGTTGATTTCTAGAGATTATAGTTTCTGATTTTATTGTCATTTACTCCTTTATTGTAGCTTTATTGTCTTTCCTATTTTTTTTCTTAAATTAGTGGGATGTGATTCTTCATTGTTTTTCCTATTTTGTTTCCTAGATTAGTGGGATGTGATTCCTTGTATAGTTTTGTACGGCTGTAGTCCTTGACTGTTTTTGTATATATATTTTAGTATACATATCAATGAAATTAAGCCAATCAAGCCTAATTTTACATGGTATCAAAGCACCCTCTGAACCCAAGCAAACCCTAATTTCCTTGTTGCTCTTTCTGGCAGCAAAACACTACAAAAATCAATCCTGTCAAACGACTCTAACGAGTCTGTTTCCGGTTTAGATCTCCCCAAAACCGACAACAATGGTGGAGGAGGTTTGGACCAAAACTCCTCACACCCTAAACTACCCATAACCAGTCACAAGTTGACTAGTCAGAATTATCTTCAGTGGTACAAGTCTATCCTCATTTTCATCGGCGGCAAAGGGAAAGATGACTATTTGACATTGTCAAACTTGCCACAGAAGATGCTAGATACCGTCGATGGAAAACGGAGAATAATCTTGTAATGTCCAGGTTGTTGAACTCAATGAACAACGATGTTAGCTAGAATTTTCTATTGTACGAAACTGCAAAAGAGATATGGGATGCAACCAAGGAGACATTTTCCACTTCCGACAACACATCAAAATTGTTCACGGTTGAACAAATTTTGCATGATCTCCGGCGAATCGGTCACACAATACTTTACAAAGTTGACCCGACTATGGCAACAGATAGATACCTTTAACGAAGATACCATGGTGAATCTTACGAATGAGGCTACACATAATAAAAGTATCGAGAAGAAGAGGATATTCAAATTCCTTCTCCGACTAAATAGAAATCTCGATGAAGTGTGAGGTAGAATTATGGAAATAAAGCCTATGCCTACTCTCCAAGAGGCCTTCTCAGAAGTCATTCGTGAGGAAAGTCGGAGGAAGGTCTGACAGTAGCAACACCCAGACTGATAGCAGTGTGTTAGCTGTTTGAGGAAACCAGCCTCCCTCATTTGACAAACCACGAAAAGGTCGCCCTTGGTGCGAACACTGCAAGAAACTTGACCATCTCAAAGAGACCTGCTGGAAGTTACATAGGGAACCAGTTGACTGGAAACCTAAGCCAGAAAGGGAAAGACATGAAAATATGACCATGACTAGAGGAGAATTATCTGATCAAGCAAAACTGTATAGTAAATAACAAATTAAACTTCTCCAACAGATGATAAGTCAATAATTGTCCTCTACTATAGCAACTGGATTCTTGGTTCACTCGGGTAATTTTCTACTAGCCATGTATGCAAAACAACTGTTTAGTCAAACCTGGATAGTTGATTCTGGTACCTGGATAGTTGATTCTGGTGCCTCAAACCATATGATTGGTGATTCCAGTGTATTTAAGACATTCTCACCCTATGTTGATAATGTGAATGTTCGTATAGCGGATGGAACACTATCGAAAGTGACTGAAATTGGTTCAGAGGCAATCATTAATGATTTTGTCCTGAAATCAATTTTTTTCATTCGTAAATTAAATTGTAATTTGTTGTCTGTAAGTAAGCTGACCCAAGAACAATGATGTACTTCTAATTTTTCTTCTTATGCAAGTATTTTTCAGACTCGGATTTAGGGAGGACAATTGACAGTGCTAAATTCTTGTCTGGACTCTATCTTCTCATGGTAGTGTTGGGATTATGCTCGTTAGCAAGAGTATAATAATGTAATTGACAGTCTTTTCATATTAATAAAGTGATTTATAGTTTAACAAATCTTATAGCGTTTATAGTTTGATTATTATAATTGTCAAAAGTAAATAATCATAAGGTCAAAAGACTATGAGAAAAGAAGGATTGTTCATACATCTAGATATGTACAAGGTAGACACAATTCTTTAGTTAGTCTTGAATAATATTCACAACTTAAGATAAAGGTTGGACACCTTTATCTTGTCAAAGTTGTAGTTTCTTTCGCTAGCATTTGAGTGGGATCAAATGTATTTTGATGAGTCTAAAATCATCAAAGTGTGGTGTCTTTGGGCAAAAGAATCTAGTGGATTGGGTGCATTGAATAGGATCACAGTGAAATATTTCATCTAAAACCGTTAATGGATAAAAGTTTTCACTTGAAGAAAATCGAAGAGTCTATCTCAATCCCGAGATAAAGATAGACTTATGGTTGCAAGTGTTATCATTTGAGTTATCAATTGTTGGAACCCCGTTCACAGGTAACACAGCGGAAATGGGTTTTAAATTTTTTTATACAGATAGTAATCTGTATCTGGGACCAGTGAACTTGTGATCGTATTTATTTTTGGAACACATACATATACTAATTATTACACTAATAAAATATATATGTAAATACAGGAAATTGTAATCAATAATAAAAAGGAATATTAAAAGAACCATACCAACGTTTTGAGGCTCTTTCACTTTTTTGATATGCTCCTGGTCTGTACCATTGATCTTCCTCGCTATATCATGGGACTGGTAACTGCATGTGGGCGCGTCACGAACTCAGGAACTAGAATGGAGGATGTAAAAGAGAGAAGAAGAAGAAACTCTTTCTTTTGATATAAGTATACATCACTTGCACACTTTTCTTTCTTAAAAATGGCTCACACCTACCTTATGTGTTTGACCAAAATCTAACTTTTTTTTTGTCTATATATATATATATATATATATATATATATATATATATATATATAAGTGTGCTATGCGTGACAAGCAAACCACCCTTTTTTATTTTATTTTTATTTTAAATAATATGTATCACATATATAATATTTAAATATTAGATCAAATCTATATTTGATTTTTAAAAACTTTCAAATAAAAAATATCATATATTTTATTTGATTTTTAAAAACTTTCAAATAAAAAATATCTCATATCTTTTATTTGATTTTAATTTTGAATTCAAACTATTTAAATTCAAAAATAAATATTTAATTTAATAAAATAAAATAATCATAATATCTTATTTTATTCAAAAATAAATATCAACACACACCCTCCATTTAGTGATTAATAACATAATTAAATAATCTCATTATTTAAGTTATTTAATCACCATTTTCTATTAATTAAATAATCTCATTATTCAATTAATTCCCGAATAAATGCGTGTCACTTTCGTAACACAATTAACTGGACAATCCAATTAATTAACCGTGACCCTTGTTACCTAAATCGATCGGGCTAGCAAAGAGACCTAATGGATCCACAGTATTTTGAGCTCCAATAATCCTCAGAATCATTAATTAAACTCTTTAATTAATATTCCTTGATTATTATCTCCGGTGTTATTCCATTAAAAACCCGAAACTGCACTCTCTGAACTGCAGACGTTTTTACACGGACCGATACAACTCGGTGTCCATCGATATATCTATTACATATGGTGTGATCCACCATAGTAGTTCATAATTAGAGCTGGGTCATAATGTCCGTTATGCCCCTCTAAATACATATATCCTTTAAGTACCATTGATTCTCTAATGGACAATAAATCCTATTTCCTCACAGAATTAAGAGAGCGCTCATATTGTCCAATCCCCGAATCAATCCTTAAGGGAACTACCACTACTTCTCACAAGAAGGAGTATATTCCACTATTGTGTACAAAACTTCCCAGCCACAAGCCAAACCACAATCCCAACATACGGAGTATATTGATCAAGAAATGCATCTAACCTCACCCATGGTATATCAAATACCATGATCTAACCTGAAGGAGTCGATAAGACACTCATGATTAAGATCACCCATATATAGCCATCATTAGTTGATATATATGAATCTCATCGGTAAACGGATCTTGGTGTGAGATTCATATAGGTCATGGCCCAGTCCTATATGATCACATCATATAAGATGCCTCCATTCCTATATCTCATATGAATGATTCATGATAGAATCACTGTACATTACGGAATGGACCGCAGCTATAGATTAACCACAAATAAAGTACCCAGCTTTATGTGCTATTTATGGACTCTTTAGATTGCACGTCTCTTATTGTATCCATTCGTATATGATACTCATATACACAGTTTGAGATTACATCCGGCAATCTTGAATGTTAATATGTACACAAGTTTATAAAATAAATAACATAACAGAATGAATTGAACCTTTCCTTTTATTTACTTCATAAATCCATTTACAAATTACATGCATAGGGCATAAACCCCAACAATCTCCCACTTGCACTGAAGCATGTGAGGCATGTCTCGTAACCCTAGACCATCTAGGTGACCCGAAAACACTTTAGCAGGTAAGGTCTTCGTAAATGGATCAGCATGATTGTCTTGTAAGGCTATCTTGGTGACGATCATATCTCCTCTCTGCACTATCTCTCTGATAAGATGATACTTTCTCTCTATATGCTTCCCTTTCTTGTAGCTTCTTGGTTATTTGGAATTAGCCACAACACCATTGTTATCACAATAAAGTGTGATGGGCTTATCCAGGTCTGGAACAACTTTCAGATCACTCAAGAACTTACGGAGCTAAACAACCTCTTTAGCAGCTTCACAAGCAGCTTCTATGGTGGAGTCAGCAATGCAAGATTGCTTGATACTTCTCCACATAATGGCTCCACCACCCAGGGTGAATACTGATCCGGAAGTGGATTTTCTAGAATTCCTATCTAACTGAAAATCAGAATCCGTGTATCCTAACGGGATCAAATCATGTCCGGAATACACTAGCATATAATTTCTCATTCTCCGAAGATACTTGAGAATAGTCTTAACAACAACCCAATGATCCAATCCTGGGTTGGACTGGTATCTGCTGACTACTCCCACTGCATAGCAGATGTCCGATCTCGTGTAAAACATAGAATACATGAGACTGCCTACTGTCGATGCATAGGGTACAGGTCTCATATCCTCAATTTCTTGAGGTGTCGTAGGACACTGTTCCTTAGACAAGTGAATTCCATGCCTGGAAGTTAAATTACGTTTCTTAGAGTTCTACATCAAAAATCGCACATGAATCTTGTCGATATATGATGCCTGAGACAGTGCTATAAGTTTGTTCTTGCGATCCCTTATAAGTTGGATCCCTAGAACCATAACTTGCCTCTCCCAAATCTTTTATTTGGAATTGGCTAGCCAGCCAGCCCTTTACATTAGACAACACTCCCACATCATTCCTAATGAGTAGGATATCATCTATATATAGGACCAAGAAAACTACTTTCTTATCAATGATGCGCTTATAGACACAAGGCTCATCGACATTCTGCTCGAAGCCATAGGTTTTGATCACATCATCAAACCTAATGTTCTAAGATCTAGATGCTTGTTTAAGTCCATAGATGGACCTTTGTAGCTTGCAAACTTTTTGATCTTGATCTGGAGACACGAATCCCTCTGGTTGCATCATATAGATGCTCTCATCAAGATTGCCATTCAAGAATGCAGTCTTGACGTCTATTTGCCAAATTTCATAATCAAAATAGGCAGAAATGGATAAGAGAATCCTAATAGACTTAAACATGGCTACTGGCGAGAAGGTTTCTTCATAATCGATCTCCTGTTTCTGGGTATAACCCTTGGCCACTAGCCTTGCCTTGAAGGTCTCTACCTTCTCGTATACTCCTCTCTTTCTCTTATAGATCCACTTAAACCCTATGGGTTTTACCCCATCCGGTAAGTCTACAAGATCCTAAACTGAGTTAGAGTACATGAAATCCATCTCGAGATTCATGGCTTTAAGCCATTCCTCTTTATCAGGATCTTCCATTTCATTCTTAAATGTCAATGGATCATCCACACTATCAACACAGATAACATCTTGTCCCTCACCAATAACTAAATAGCGTTCAGATTGTCTCATAACCCTCTCACTACGTCTAGGTGGTAGTGTATCCTGATCAGGAACCATTTGACTCTCAGATGTTTGTGGATCAACAACTCTTGTTGATGAAACACTATTCTAACTAGGCTCCAACTCATTTAATACAATCTTGGAACGAGGTTTATGGTCACTAATGTAATTGTCCTCAAGAAATGTTGTATTTTTCGATACAAATACTTTGTTATCTTCGGGACTATAGAAGTGTCCTCCTCTGGTCTCCTTAGAGTATCCTACAAACAGGCAGACAACAGACTTGGAGTCTAGCTTTCCAGTTTTGTTCTTCAGCACGTGTGCTGGTCACCCCTATATACGGAAATGTCGTAAACTAGCTTTACAACCATTTCACAACTCTAGGGGAGTCTTAGGAACAGATTTGGATGGCACTACATTCAAAATGTATGCCGCTGTTTGTAACGTATATCCCTAGAAGGAATTTGGTAATGCTGAGAAACTAATCATAGATCTCACCATTTCCATTAGGGTTCTATTTCTCCTCTTCGCTACACCATTTTGCTGAGATGTACCGGGAGTTGTGAGTTGGGAAACTATCCCATGCTTGGCCATGAAGTCTTTAAACTCTTGGTCAAGGTACTCACCTCCACGATCTGATCGTAGTGACTTGATAGTCCTACCTAATTGATTCTCAACTTCAGCTAGGAATTCTTTGAACTTTTTAAATATTTCTGAATTTCGTTGCATCAGGTAGACGTATCCGTATCTTGAGTAGTCATCTATAAAGATGACATAATACTCATAACCACGCCTAGCTTTAAAATTCATCGGTCCACAGACGTCTGTATGTATAAGCTCTAGTGGTTCGTTAGCTCTAAGCCCTTTTCCAGTAAAAAGTCTCTTAGTCATCTTACCTTCCAGACAAGATTCGTAGACAGGTAAGGTGCCAACCTTTAACTCACTTAAAGGTCCGCTTTTTACTAATCTGTCTATCCGGTCAAGTTTGATATGACCAAGCCTTAGATGCCAGAGATACGTGTCATTATCTGGAGAAATCTTATGTCGTTTAGTTTTTGGTTTTTCAACCTTAAACATTTCGGTGTTGAGCAGTGTAGTATGTATTAACGGTCTTAACACATACATATTGTTTTCATTAATTCCTGAACAAATATTCAGATCATTCTTTCCAATAATAACAGACTTATTATTAAAAGAAACAGAATATTTTTGTTCTAATAACTTAAAAACGGAAATAAAATTATGTGTAAATCCAGGAATATAAAATACATTGTCTAACAAAATATAATTATTACAAAAATGTAATCTAATTATGCCCACTGCTCATGCCGACACGATATCCTCTGACCTCAAACGCATTGAGAAGGCTCCCTCCTCTAGCGGTGTCCAAGAATCAGTCCACTGCAAAGAAGAAAAAACATGATTAGTGTCCCCCGAATCAATTATCCAGGGTAAAGAATCATCTTCCACTAAACAAAATTCAAGAACAAGTAAATCAGATTTACCTTTCGTTTTCTTCTTCTTGGCAGCCTCCCCTAGATATTGAGGACAGTTCCTCTTCTAGTGTCCGACCTTATCGCAATGGAAACATTTTCCCTTGCCTTGGTTAATGGAGGCGCCCTTGTTATGGGCTTATTCTTTGCCTTCCCAGCGGACCTCTTCCTCTTCTTATTATTAAAGAAAGATGGTTCGACAACATTTGCCTCACCAGTCTTGCTTTTGTTGTCCTTAATCAAGGACTCAAAGGTTGCGAGCTCATTGAGCAACTGTGTAAGACTGAACTTTAACTTGTTCATCCCGTAGTTGGTTTTAAACTGATCGAAACTCTTCGGAAGAGTCGTCAGTATGATGCTCATTTGACTGGCTTTGTCAATGGCCCCGCTATTGACTTCTGCCGTTATTGACCTTTGTGGAAACCCTCCTTAGGGAGGACGAAAGCAAAGCCGTCACGAGGCCCCACTCGGATCTCACGGTGTTGAACTAATGATGGAGACCACGTGATATATATGTCATATATCCCTCTCCCACTCACTATTTTAAAACTAGGGTTTTCTATTATCCGTTAATGCACCTAGACTCTACAGGATCAAACGGCTAACTTTAATCAAGTTATCTAGTGCATTAACTAATTCATTATTAGAAGCAAGTTCTAATTAACTAATAAATCATTAATGATTTTTAACAATTAAAAATCTAATCTATTAGTGAATAATCTAAGCATTTGTAAACTATTTACTAAGCTCAGATTATAATGAAAATGTTTATCAAGTTTTAACTATTAAAACTTTAACACAATATTCGGTTCGTTTTTAATTAGGCAATTAATCAAATTAATCCTAATTACTATAAATGACCCTATTAATCTAATTTATTAAACTCTTTAATAACTAGATTAATATTAATGACAATTACCAAGTTTTTTAACAATTAAAAAACTAATCTCATTTTCATAGCCAATTTATGTATTTACCCATTTTAATCACATGAAAAAAATACATAAAATATCAGGTTATGATGCATGTATGACATATCAAATATATTTGTGTAGGCATATCTAATCTAAATGACATACGTATGCATGACAATGCTTTTTATCATCACATAATATAAAGCATACATGAATTGACCGAGTACTTTGGATTATTTTACCTAAAAAAATTAGAATCTAAAATTTCAGAAATACCCCCAAGGCATTCCTTCGTCTTCTTGTAATTTTCAAGTCTTCCAGTCTCTTTAGGTCACTTCGATTCATCTCATGAATCTTTCTTCGCGATTTTTCCAGGTCTTCAACATAGGTTACAATTTTTTTTTACAATACAATAATAGTAAAAAACAATTATACAACCCATAAACCCTAAATCCACAGTACCATATAATTAACTATCAATCATGTTTTTGTAAATTAAAAAAAAATTAATATACATACAAAAACATTATACTGTCAATTTAAATTGTGCCTACATAATCATACATACAGGAGCATCGAAAACAATTTCCAGTTTTGAAAAAAAAATTGCCTCTGATACCAATTGTTGGAACCCCGTTCATCGATCACGCAGCGGAAATGAGTTTTAAATTTTTTTATACAGATCGTAATTTGTATCTCGGACAAGTGAACTTGTGATCATATTTATTTTTGGAACAAATATATATACTAATTGTTACACTAATAAAATATAAATGTAAATACAAGAAATTGTAATCAATACTAAAAAGGAATATTAAAATAACCATACCATTGTTTCGAGGCTCCTTCACTTTTTCGATATACTCCTGGTCTGTACCACTAATCTTCCTCGCTATATCCTGGGACTGTAACTGCGTGTGAGCGCGTCACGAACTCAGAAACTAGAATGGAGGATGTAAAAGAGAGAAAAAGAAGAAACTCTTTCTTTTGATATAAGTATACAATACTTGCACACTTTTCTCTCTTTATGGTGTATTTTATATGCACACAAGCACACTTTTCTTTCTTAAAAAAGACTCGCACCTACCTTATGTGTTTGACCAAAATCCAACCTTTTTTTTGGCAATATATATATATATATATATATATATATATATATATATATATATATATATATAAGTGTGTTGTGCGTGACAAGCATAACACCCTTTTTTTATTTTAAATAATATATATCACATATATAATATTTAAATATTAGATAAAATCTATATTTGATTTTTAAAAACTTTCAAATAAAAAATATCTCATATCTTTTATTTGATTTTAATTTTGATTCAAACTATTTAAATTCAAAAATAAAATATTTAATTTAATAAAATAAAATAATCATATTATCTTATTTTATTCAAAAATAAATATCAACATACACCCTCCATTTAGTGATTAATAACATAATTAAATAATCTCATTATTTAAGTTATTTAATCACCATTATCTATTAATTAAATAATCTCATTATTCAATTAATTCCCGAATAAATACGTGTCACTTTCGTAACACAATTAACCGGACAATCCAATTAATTAACCGTGACCCTTGTTACCTAAATCGAACTGGCTAGCAAGGACACCTAATGGACCCACAGTATTTTGAGCTCCAATAATCCTCAGAATGATTAATTAAACTCTTTAATTAATATTCCTCGATTATTAACTCTGGTGTTATTCCACTAAAAACCCGAAGCTGCACTCTTTCAACTGTAGACATTTTTACACAGACCGATACAACTCAGTGTCCATCGATATAACTATTACATATGGTGTGATCCTCCAAAGTAGTTCATAATTAGAGCCGGGTCATAATGTCCGTTATACCCCTCTAATTACATATATCCTTTAAATACCATTGATTCTCTAATGGATAATAAATCCTATTTCCTCACGGAATTAGGAGAGCGCTTATATTGTTCAAGCCCCGAATCAACCCTTAAGGGAACTACCATCTACTTCTCACAAGAAGGAGTATATTCCACTATTGTGTACAAAACTTCCCAGCTACAAGCCAAACCACAATCCCAACATACTGAGTATATTGATCAGGAAATGCACTTGACCTCACCCATGGTATATCAAAGACCACGATCTAACCTGAAGGAGTCGATAAGACACTCAGGATTAAGATCACCCATATATAGCCATCATTAGTTGATATATATGAATCTCATCGGTAAACGGATCTTGGTGTGAGATTCATATAGATCATGGCCCAATCCTATATGATCACATGATACAAGGTGCCTCAATTCCTATATCTCATATGAATGATTCAGGATAGAATCACTGTACATTACAGAATGGATCGCAGCTATAGATTAACCACAAATAAAGTACCCAGCTTTATTTGCTATCTATGGACTCTTTAGATTGCATGTCTCTTACTATATCCATCCGTATATGATACTCATATACACAGTTCGAGATTACATCCGGCAATCTTGGATGTTATTATGTACACAAGTTTATAAAATAAATAACATAACAGAATGAATTGAACCTTTCCTTTTATTTACTTCATAAATCCATTTACAAATTACATGCTTAGGGCATATACCCCAACATCATTGAGTACGATTATATAGCATAGTCTATCCTCGATTGTTTGGTTGTATTCATTTGTTAATCAATTTAGGGGTCCATCTAGAATTGTATTAAGGCATATGGACTTGTTTTTTTTTCGTAAGAATGGGTCTAGTTCACATGTGAACTTTTTATTAAGGTCCAATGGATTTAATAAAATAAGAAAAATAATATATTGGCCCATGTATATGTGTTGGGCAGCAAGGCTATATAAAATAGCTTTATATATTGTTTTTTATTTAATTATTTTATTAATTGAAAATTAATTAATTTGGTAATTAATTAATTAATTAATTAAAAGTCAAAATATTTTTCCTAGTAGGAGATGATCTCCTAATATTATACTATTGTTAGTAGTATAATTAATATTAAAGATTATATTCGATAAGTAGATAAATAATAGGAACTATTTATCTAGTCAAATTAAGAAATCTTTAATATGGTTACAAATACTCATGAGTTGGATTAGGAGTATTGGTGGGAAGTAGAATTTTTCTTTGAAAAGGATTCTTAACTACCAATTAAATCCATCTAATGAAATGATTCTTACCAAGTAAATCCTTCTTAGAAGATGATTTTTTATCCTATATATATCCCCTTGATGAATTCGGCTCGCCCTATGATTCTTAGAGTGAAAATTTTGGCCAACCTAGGTATTTTCTAAGAGAGAATTTTGTTTAGCAAGAGAGAATTTTGGGAGAGAAAAATTTATTATTTTATTCTAGACAAAATTCAATCAACTCTAAGATATACGGTGTGAGTTCGATGAAGAAGAGAAAAAAGGGGAACGTTTTTGTTTTTGATAGTACACTAGTATTCTTTACATCAAAAGGGTTTAAAGTAAAAAATCAAATCGGGTTGTTTCAATCGAGTAGATTGATAATTCACAAGTGACCGGACGCTCTTGGATTTTCTCTTAGAGGATAATTGTAACTAACAAAGAAAAAGATTTTGTTTGTTTCCATCCTCAAGTATACAATTTAAAGAAAGAAAGCCCACACTCCTAGGTGATTCACGTTCGTGATTGGATTGAAAGATCTTACGGATTCAATTCGGCACTTGTTCAATCGTCATGATAAAAAGGTACGATACATTATATATATCAATTAATCTAGGGTTAAGGTTCTTGTTATTAAAAAGGGAAATTTTTTTATTTATACTGAAACCCTAGTTTTTGATTTTTCACGCTTTCTTTGCGCGATTTTCCCTAAAATTGGTATCAGAGCCAGGTTGTACCCTTGACTAATTGATGTATGTGTACGTGAATCTTTTTCTATTTATTGTATTTATGTATGTTTTAGAAAAAGATGACCTTCTAGGTGTTTGCATATATATATTAACATTGGAATGTATGGATATATATATATATATATATATATATATATTTTATGTGTATTGTCATTGCTCAATTTTGGTCATAGAATTTCAATGTATTTTTGTTTTGGGATTGCAACAAAAAGGGTGACCTTTCATCGTCATAATTTCCTTCTTATAAGTTGCCAATTTTTTTATTTTGTTTTTTGTAATAAAAAAAAACTGCAGTATTTTTTTATTTATAATTAATTTGTAATACATTCAAGTATCGAAGACTCGAAATTTTGAAGAATTGAGAGAAACCGGAACAAGTTTGGGACCGTGCGAGCCGTAACAACAAACGTGCGTGCGAAGAGCACGCGGCCACGTTTGTTGTGGCATGGGCTGCGCACGGCAGCCCTCTGGAAACCATGGGCTGCGCATGACAGCCCTTTATGGGGTTGTGACGTACGCACACTCATGGGTAGGGGCCAAGGGTGCGTACGCCCATGGAAGGCAGCCAAGGGAGTCCAAACGACGAAGGTCGCGTGAAGACTTGTTCGCCAAGAAAGGAGTTTTTTTTTTTTTTTTTTGTATTATAAGACATGTAATTTACTTGTTTTTCTAGGATGGACCAAAATTGTAGCTATTTATTTTTTTGTAAATATTTAAATGTTTGTCATTGTTTGATAACATGTCATATAGAATATGAGTGCCATTCATATATCTCTTTTGGTATGAACATGCATAGAATGGTTTAAGTATCTAAATTGGCATCTAGATAACTTGGTAAATCAATCTTTGGAATTCGATCACACGCCTTAAATAATGGAGTGGGGAAGGTGTTTTGGAACACCTACGGCCTCCAAGTTTAGTTGAGCTTTATATTTAGTGTAATAACCTCCCAAAAGGTATTCATGAATGGAATTTAGCAAGATACTTCCTTACAAGGATAGACTAGACAATTTGCCCAACGATATCTACTCCCAAAGGTGAGATATTCGTGAGGGATTATATTGAAGGTCGATAACTTGGTAACACACTCAATGTAATTTTATTAATACCTTCCAAAGAGTTCTTGTTAATAAAATTACAAGGCTAAAATTGAAAACGTTGGTTGTTATGTTAACAATTAGGTAGAACCTAGTCTAAATAGTAAGTGATGTGAACTCCCAAAAGAGGCATGATATTTACAGGTGTTGGATCACCGTTTAATTTTTTTACGATTGAATTATTTTATTTAATTCAAGATAAATATTTGAAAGTCCTTTATCATGATTGTTTACTTATATATTTTTTGTTATTAAAAAGAAATCATGACCCCATCCCTAATCAATATCCTAAAAGATAATACTTTAACTGATGATAATTATATCACATGGAAAAGGAAAATTGGGTTTTTATTGCAAGCTGAAAAACATAAATTTGTTTTGTCTATTCCTTAACCACCAAACTAATGAATCTACTCAGGAGCAAAGAGATGAGTATCAGTAGTGGAAGTCTTCAGATGAGATGGCTAAATGTACGTTACATTATGGCCATCATCTCCGACATGTTGCAACAACAAAACGAAGGAATGGAGACTGTTGCCGATATAATGATGTCTCTAGAGGAGATGTTTGCTATGAGGTATATGACGACTAAGAGAGAGACAGTGACTGCTTTTATGAATCTTAGGATGAAACCTGGACAGGGTGTGAAAGATCACATGATGAAAGTCATAGCACATCTCAATATTGCTGAGATAAATGGTGTTGAGATAGATGATGAGACAAAAATTGACACGATCGTTAACTCACTGTCAGATTCCTTTGATCAGTTTAAGTTGGACTACACCTTGAACAATAAGGAATACACCTTGCAAGATGTTCAAAGCACCAAGAAAATCCTTGTGAAAGGCAAGGGTCAAGAGATTCATATGCTTGGTAAGTCGCTACTGTTAAAGACCCGTAAGAAGGTCAAGAGACAACAGAAGACAAATCAACTTTGGCCTTCTTAGAAGGAAACCAAGAAAGTAACCAAGATCAAAGGGAAGTGTTTCGTTTGTGGTGAAAAGGGTCAAAGGAATAAACTGAAAAAGAATTAATTCAACTTGCATTTAGGCAATGGAGCGTTGGTGTCTACTAGTGTAGTGGGAGATATTAGAATCAGTTTAGATTCTTATAGGCATTTAGTTTTAATAAACTTTTATTATGTATCACAATTTAAGAGGAATTTAATTTCGGTCTCTTGTCTAAATAAATTTGGATATTCGGTTACTTTTAATAAGGGTTTTATTATTAGTAGAATGACAAAATTATTTGCAAAGGTACATTGGAAAATAGTTTATTCTATTTGCATGGAAATATCTCTCACTTGTTAGACACAGAATCAACGGAACCTAATCATAAAATAGTAAAATTATCAAAAGATGAAACCTACATATGGCATTTGCGCCTAGGTCATATTAACCTTCTTAGGATTAAAAGATTGGTAAGTGATGGACCTCTAAGTGACTTAAAGGTCGATGATCTACCAACTTCTGAATCTTGTTTGAAAGGTAAAATGACCAAAAGGTCATTTACGACCAAAGGTACAAAAGCCATAGAATGTTTAGGATTGATACACACTGATGTGTATAGACCTATGAGCATTCAAGCTAGAGGTGGATATGAGTACTTCATCACTTTCATGGATGATCACTTAAGATTTGGCTATGTGTATCTCATAAGACATAAGTCGGATGCTTTTGACATGTTCAAAGCATTTAAAGCTGAAGTTGAAAATCAACTTGAGAAATGCATAAAAATCTTGAGGTCTGATCGTGATGGAGAATATCTATCTGGTGAGTTTCAACAATATCTTATTGATAATGGGATAATTTCTCAGTTTTCAGCACCAGGCACACCTTAACAAAATGGGGTGGCAGAAAGGAGAAATAGAACTCTCTAGGACATGGTTTTATTCAACGCTTCCTAATTCTTTTTGGGGATATGCTTTACAAACGGCTATGTACTGAAAAGTCCACATTTGTTGATTGGCTTATTTCGTGAACAACCACATTGATGGGGTTCATGTAAGGGTAGCTTAGGCTCTCAAGACCTCAAGAGGAGGAGCACCAAAGGTAAGATTCTTGTGCTTACTTACTTTGAAGAGATAGTTGCACACACTCACATTTTCATGCATAACTCTTGATCTTATTTGTTGAGTGTTTTCTTGTGTGCATTTTAGTTTAAATGACTCTTGTTGACCTATTTACATTTTGCTATGAAAGTTGTATGTCATGCTAGGCATTAGAATAGGATGCATGTTTCATCACTCTTGAACTTGTTGAAATTGAATGTTTGAGTGTTGAAATCAGGTTGTGCACTGGTGGTGCGCTACTCGACTAGCGCACCTCACCAGCTCAACATTCCAGTGAGTTGTCACATATGTTGCGCCACTGTGTTGCGCTGCTGGACTCGTGCAAAGATGCAAAATGTGGGCGTGCGCTGGTGGTGTGCTACTTGTCCAGCGTACCTCACCAGCGAAAACTTCCCAGAGAATCTGTGCTTGTGTTACGCTACAGGGATGCGCCACTCGACCAGCGCCTGTTTTAAAAAATAGGCTGTGCGCTGGTGGTGCGCTACTCGACCAGCGCACGTCACCAGCACACGTAGAGGAAGCTGGAACATTTTTTTCAAAATGACCTCACTTTGATTGGATCTTATATATATATAACTCAATGCCTTAAGGTCGTGTATGAGTTCATAATATCACATTTCTTCCTTTGAACACATTTCAAAGGAAAAACACTTCCAAGAACTCATTTTTAATCACTCAAAGCATTCCCATGTGCATTAAATCTTCATCTTACATCTTCAAAGTTCATCTAGTGTGCATTTATGGATAGGGTTGCTTCATCACATCTTGTTTGGTAAGTTCTTCACTATCTTCTTACAAGTTAAGTGTTTTGCTTACTAAACCACCTCTTTAATTAATTGTATTCTCTTAGATTATTTCTAGATACCAATTAGAGATTGTTGTGATGACATGATTGAGTGTTGTATTTTGATAGCTTCATAGGATTGATTGATCTATGTTTAGCTAATCTATTTGAACATGTCATTTAGTACTTGATATCTAGGATTGCTTTAATTGTCATCTCATTATCCTAGATAAGCATATAGGGTTTCCTAGTCTTGTTTGTTCATTGAATATATTCATATATTCACTTAGGACACTTTATCTCTTCATTGAGAAGTAAGACTTGTGTTACTTCCGGGAGTAGGTAGCTTAAAGCACAAGCATGATGAACTAGGTTCACTTATACCAGGATTAGGTAGTGGTAGAGGATTAAACTGGGATTAGGTTGTAATTCCTTTATCATTAGTGGATTCGAGGTTCTAGTGTGGCGCATTCATCAGCCCGTGGTTTTTCCCATTTGGAGGGTTTTTACGTATATCTCAAGTGTTTTTACTATTTCCGCATTTATTATGCTTGTGGTATCTTTGTAACTAGATAGGGGTGTTTTCGTCAACTTGACTCTTAACGAAAATTTGGTAAAAGTTAATTAAAATCTATTTACCCCCCCTTTAGATTAATATTACACACCATATTATTTGTTTCAATTGGTATCAGAGCGGGTTCCTAGACATACATAGGTGATCCTTGCTCATTTTTGGTGTGTGTTTCATTTTGTGTGTGTATTGATCATTCATACATTTGCATTCATATCATTCATTAATTAAACACAATAAGTGGAAACGGTGGCAACGCGGGAGCTTCTAGCACTAGACCTCCACTTCTCACCGGATTGAATTATGCCTCTTGGAAAGGCAAGATGGAGTCGTATATTTTCCAAATTCATGACAGGGCATGGATGGATGTTGAAGATGGCTACACTCCACCCATGATGACTCTTACGGATGGAGGAGATGATGTACTCAAACCAAAGGCACAGTGGAACGAACAAGAGTTTGAGACATCAAAATGGAATAGGAAGGCAATGCATGCCATCCTATGTGCAATGGATGAGAACCAATACAAGTTGGTTCAAAATACTAGGATAGCTAAAGAGGCATGGGATATCCTAGAGGTTGCACATGAGGGAACCAATGTGGTTAAGGAATCAAAGCTTCAAGTTCTCCAAACACAATTCAAATTGCTCAAGATCGATAAGAACGAGTGCTTTAATGACTTTGAAGTAAAATTAATGGACATTGTGAATCCTTATTCGGATAAGAGAATCAAGCAAAAGATTATGAGATCTCTACCCAAAAGATTTGAGTCTAAGGTGATGGCTTTAGAAGAGAATAATGCTTACAAGGATATGAAGCTGAGTGAAGTGATTGGGAGACTACTAGCTTATGAATCTAGGAAAGGTCTTACCACCACATCTCCTAAAATGCAAAAGGGAATTGCTTTGAAAGCCTCCAAAGTTGAGAAGGAGGAAAGTGATGACTCGGATGAGGAAATGGCTTTACTAATGAGGAAGTTCAAGAAATTCTACAAGTCCAAGAGGAAAGGTTTCGGATCCAAGGATCAAGACTTGAAGAAAAAGACTCCTTTCAAGAAATTTGAGCCTAGGGAAGAAAAGACAAGAAGGAAAGGGGTCCAATGCTAAGAATGTGATGGGATTTGTCACTTTGCCCCCGAATGTGCTAATTCGAAGAAGAAGAAGAAAGGAAAGGTGGTGACCACCCCATCAATTGACAGTGGAAGTGATAACTCCAATAAAGGTGATGATTCCTCTAGTGATGAAGAGATTATTCTTAACTACACGGCTTTTGGAGCCTCCATTGTGGAAGATGTAGAAAAAGGCAACAAGGCCTTAGTTTGTAACCTTGAAGAAGGATGTGATGAAAAAGTAGCTAAGAGAGTGATAAGTGAAGCTACTTACATTGATGATGCCATCATGGCAACAAGTGACACTAGTGATGACTCTAGTAATAAGAGTTCTCTTCATCTCACTCTACAAATGGAAGTGTAGAGAGTATGAACCTTGAAGGGTTTATTGAGCATTTTCAAAGCTCAAGGTTGAATATGAAGAAAGAGGTTCGGAAGCTAAAGGAAGAGAACCTCAAGCTATCAACTGAAGTGACTCACTTAAGTGAGAAAGTGGCGAATGGAAGAAAAGTGGAAGAAAGCTTGAAGGAGAAGCTTAGAGAATCTAGAAGTTGATTGCTAAGATGACTTCATGTACGAAGAAGCTTGACCATATGTTGGGAGTTGGCAAGAAGCCAAGTGACAAGAGAGGTCTAGGGTTTGAAGATGACAAGGAGACCTCAACTCCTAGCAAGACGGTATTTGTCAAGAGCTTGGACTTCAAAGAATCTCTTCCTCCACTTCATCCTAAAAAGAAAATTGAACTAGGAGAGTGTTCTAGAAATGTCCAAGTCAAGATGGCACCAAGAAGTCAGGTTCAAGCACAACCAATGAGAGCACTTCAAGCAAATACCCCTCAAGCTAAAAGTCATCAAGCCAAGAAGTATTTCCTGCATGCTTAACAAAGGAAGCAATCTTCTCTAACTCAACAACAAGGGAGAAGAGAATCAATACCACACCAAAGGAAAGCTCAAAGACATGGGAAAGCACCTTTGTCCTCACAAATGACCCCCTCATTTTATTCCTTCATGTCATTTTTGTGGTGTTGATGGTCATATTAGACCAAATTGCTTTCAGTACATTAACATGTGTAGAACTAAGAGCATGATTGAAATAAAAAGGGGTAGTGCCAATATACATGAGCCTAGGAAAGCTATTGTTAATGATCCTAGGAGTAATATGATGATCTTGACCACTGGGAATAACAATGTGTCACCTAAGTGGATTAAGAAAGATGAACCCGCTTGTCATTGTGCCAAGTTTTCACCCATAAGCTCAACTAGGTCCAATGGATTTAGTAGATCTATTGGGGTTTGTCACATGGAGTGATGAGTTTTGGTTTTTGACCCCATATGGGGAACTCAAGCAAAGAGAGCTATTGTATACTTGTTGCATGCAATTTCTCTTAAATATGTTTATGCCTCTTTATTGATTGCTTGAGTAGCTTGATTGCACTTATGGTATATTGTATTTTCTTAAATAAGTGTGAACTTTGCTTTGATTACAATCCGTGTCATATTTATGTTCAAACATGCTTTTTTGGACTAGGAGATATACATTGGAAGTACATGTTGAATGACCTATAATTATCTCCATGACATGATGATTCTTAAATGACATGCTAATGAAAAATGATAATGCATGGTTTGATGATTGCAATTGTTAAATGCAAAGTATTATGAAACTAAAATGTTGAATCAATGTATCTCTTTCTTTATTTGTTGAACATGGCTACTATCATACGGGTATCCTCCTGGAAAAACCAAATAGGGTGCAAAGTTGCTCATGCCATTTTTAGCTTATAAAGTTGGATATATTGCCTTTAAAACTTGATATTTATAAGAACTCTATATCCTTGCTTCTCTCATGACAAATGGTGAAATTGGTTTGAATTATATTGGAAACCTTTGTCATTTGCTTTGCCAAATACCATTGTTTTTGGACTTGAATGCAACATGTCTTGTATGCAAAGCATTTTTTGATTCACACATTGTCTTTCAAATAAATCTCCTTGTGTCTCTTCTATCAATTGAGGTTGCATAAATGTGTCTTATATAATTATGCAACAATCTTGTATGCTCTTTTCTTTCTTTGCCTTGAGTGACCCAGTTGGGGACTTCTCCTTTGTCTATATCATGACAAAATTGGGGAATAGCATTGACCTAACATTGTGATGTTAGGGGAGTAGCATTGTTGGCTTTGAGGAGGGGGAGCATTGCTTGCTTGAGGGGGAGATTACATGTTAGGGGAGTAACTCGTTAAGGGGGAGCATTGCATGAGCATTTCACGATGTCATACTCATATTATTGAATGCAATTGTTTTTGTTTTTATATTCACTTGACCATCTCACATGCACTTGGTTTAGAAATAGTATTTGTGCTTGCCTTGTGTGTAGGGTTGACAGTTCTACAAGAGATTGAAGACTTGAAGTTTTTTTATATATGTTTATCTCTTTGTAATGTAGAATATCTTCCCGGTGTTTTTCTATTTTGTTTTGTGAGGATCAATGTGAGTGGTGGTTTTATCACGAAATAGCCAAAAGGGGAGATTGAAAAGTTCTCATTTGTTGATTGGCTTATTTCGTAAGCAACCATATTGATGGGGTTCATGTAAGGGCAGCTTAGGCTCTCAAGACCTCAAGAGGAGAAGCACCAAAGGTAAAATTCTTGTGCTTACTTACTTTGAAGAGATAGTTGCACACACTCATATTTTCATGCAAAACTCTTGATCTTATTTGTTGAGTGTTTTCTTGTGTGCATTTTAGTTTAAATGCCTCTTGTTGACCTATTTACATTTTGCTATGAAAGTTGTATGTAATGCTAGGCATTAGAATATGATGCAAGTTTCATCACTCTTGAACTTGTTGAAATTGTATGTTTGAGTGTTGAAATCAGGTTGTGCGCTGGTGGTGCGCTACTCGACCAGCGTACCTCACCAGCGCAACATTCCAGTGAGTTTTCGCATGTGTTGCACCCGCGCAAAGATTCAAAATATGGGCGTGCGCTACTCGTCCAGCGCAAACTTCCTAGAGAATCTGCGCTTGTGTTGAGCTACTGGGATGCGCCACTCGACCAGCGACTGTTTTAAAAAATAGGCTGTGCGCTAGTGGTGCGCTACTCGACCAGTGCACGTCACCAGCGCACGTAGAGGAAGCTGGAATGTTTTTTTCAAAACGACCTCACTTTGATTGGATGTTATATATATATAACTCAATGCCTTAAGGTCGTGTATGAGTTCAGAATATCACATTTCTTCATTAGAACACATTTCAAAGGAAAAACACTTCCAAGAACTCATTTTAAATCACTCAAAGCATTTCCATGTGCATTAAATCTTCATCTTGCATCTTCTAAGTTCATCTAGAGTGCATATATGGATAGGGTTGCTTCATCACATCTTGTTTGGTAAGTTCTTCACTATCTTCTTACAAGTTAAGTGTTTTGCTTACTAAACCACCTCTTTAATTAATTGTATTCTCTTAGATTATTTCTAGATACAAATTAGAGATTGTTGTGATGACATGATTGAGTGTTGTATTGTGATAGCTTCATAGGATTGATTGATCTGTGTTTAGCTAAGCTATTTGACCATGTCATTTAGCAGTTGATATCTAGGATTGCATTAATTGTCATCTCATTATCCTAGATAAGCATATAGGGTTTCCTAGCCTTGTTTGTTCATTGAATATCATCATATATTCACTTAGGACACTTTATCTCTTCATTGAGAAGTAAGACTTGTGTTGCTTCCGGGAGTAGGTAGCTTAAAGCACAAGCATGATGAACTAGGTTCACTTATACCAGGATTAGGTAGTGGTGGAGGATTAAACCGGGATTAGGTTGTAATTCCTTTATCATTAGTGGATTCGAGGTTCTAGTGTGGCACACTCATCAGCCTGTGGTTTTTCCCATTTGGAGGGTTTCCACTTATATCTCAAGTGTTTTTACTATTTCTGTATTTATTACACTTGTGGTATCTGTGTAACTAGATAGGGGTATTTTCGTCAACTTGACTCTTAACGAAAATCGGGTAAAAGTTAATTAAAATCTATTCACCCCCCCTCTAGATTAATATTACACACCATATTATTTGTTTCATGTACATTATAATCGAAGTACGTTATAAGTCGGTTCCTAAAACACTGCATGAGTTGTGGACCGGGCGAAAGCCTAGTTTACAACACTTAAGGATATTTGGATGCCCTGCACACGTGTTAAAAGGAAAGATAGAAAAGGTGGAGTCTCGTTTAGAAACATGCATATTTATAGGGTATCCAAAAGGAACAAAATGATATTATTTATATAGTCCTTCAGATCTTAAAGTATTTGTTTCGACAATTGCTAAATTTCTAGAAGAGGACTATATGAATAATTTTGTGCCTAAAAGTAGAATTATTCTGAATGAGCTTTTAGGAGATATAATTCCACAAGAGGTTTCATTACCAAGCCTAATTGTAAGTTCCGTACCAACACAAGATAAACAATCTACCATACATCGTCTTAGTGGGAGGGTTAGTAGACAACGCGAGAAATACATCGATCTAGGAGAATCTGTAGAGAATCTTCCGGACGATGATAATCCCTATATGTACAAAGAAGCAATGGAAGATGATGATTGTCGCCATTGGAAAAAAGGCAATGCAATCCAAAATTGAATCTATGTTCAAAAACAAAGTCTGGTCTCCTGTAGACTTGCCTAAAGGGATAAAACCCATCGGGTGCAAGTGGGTATACAAGAGGAAAAGAGGAATGGATGGAAATATGGAAACCCATAAAGCTAGATTGGTAGCTAAAGGTTATCACAGAAGGAAGGTATCGATTATGACGAAACCTTCTCTCCTGTGGCTATGCTTAAATCCATTATGATACTCTTATCCATTGAGGCATCTATAGATCTAGAGATTTGAAAATGGACGTCAAGACAACTTTCCTTAATGGAAGTATTGACGATAGCATCTACATGATGCAACCAGAAGGATTCATTGAAAAGGGCCAAGAAGAAAGGGTATGCAAGTTGTAAAGATCCATATATGGATTGAAGCAAGCATCCAGATCTTGGAACATAAGGTTCGATCAAGCCGTGAAAAGTTTTGAACCTTGACGAACCTTGTGTATACAAAAGGATTAAAAGCGACAAGTTGGTTTTCCTAGTTCTTTACGTTGATGATATACTACTCATCGGAAATGATGTAGGTGTATTGACATCAATAAAAGAATGGTTAGGAAAACAATTTGATATGAAGGACTTAGGAGAAACAAGTTATATTCTTGGTATCCAAGTCATAAGGGATAGAAAGAATAAAACTATTACATTATCCCAAGCTTCATACATAGATAAAATCTTGTCTAGGTTTTCCATCCAAGATTCCAAGAAAGGTATGTTACCTTTTAGACAAGGAATCAAACTTTCAAAGGAATAAGTTCCTAAGAATGAGCATGAAAGGCAATTCATGAGTAGGGTTCCATATACATCGACAGTTGGAAGTCTCCTGTATGCAATGCTCTTTACCAGACCAGATATTTGTTTTGTTGTAGGCATAGTTAGCAGGTTTCAATCGAAGCCTGGTCCTGATCACTGGACTGCAGTCAAACATATTTCCAAGTATCTCAGGAGAACGAGAGATTATAAGCTTATATACTCTAGAGGGGATTTAATTCCCGTTGGGTATACATATTCTGATTTTTAATCAGATTCTGACTCCAGGAAATCAACATCAGGATCTGTGTTTACTATTGAGGAGGGGCAGTCATATGGAGGAGTATCAAACAATCTTGCATTGCTGATTCCACAAGGGAAGCCGAGTATGTTGCTGCATGCGAGGCTACTAAAGAGGCTGTCTGGCCCCACCAATTCTGGATTGACTCGAAAGTGGTTCATGATGCGAATATGCAGATCACTATCTATTGTGACAATAGTGGAGCAGTGGCTAATTCGAGAGAACCAATAAGTCATAAGAGAGGGAAACAAATTGAAAGTAAGTATCACATTCTGAGGGAAATTATGCATAGGGGTGACAAGACGATTACCAAGATCGTATCAGCAGATAATCTAGTGGATCCCTTTACAAAGGCTCTTCTACAAAAGTGATTTGATGGACATCTAGAGAACATGAGGGATGAAAGATATGACACATTTGCTACAGTGCAAATGGGAGATTGTTGGAATTATGCTCAATAACAATAGTATAAAAATGTATTTGACAATCTTTTCATATTAATAAAGTAATTTCTAGTTTAACAAATCTTATAGCATTTATAGTTTGATTATTATAATTGTCAAAAGTAAATAATCATAAGATCAAAAGACTATAAGAAAAAAGAATTGTTCATACATCTAAATATGTTTGGGGTAGACACAATTCTTTAGTTAGTTTTGAATAATATTCACATCTCAAGATAAAGGTTGGGCACCTTTATCTTATCAAAGTTGTAGATTCTTTTGCTAGCATTTGAGTGGGATCAAATGTGTTATGATTAGTCTAAAATCATCAAAGTGTGGTGTCTTTGGGCAAAAGAATCTATTGTACTGGGTGCATTGAATTGAATCACAGTGAAATACTTTATCTAGAACAATCAACGGATAAAAGTTTTCACTTGAAGACAATCAGAGAGTATCTCAATCCTGAGATAAATGATGAACTTATGGTTGCAAGTGTTATCATTTGAGCAATCAATGCGTGCGATTGTATAGCATAGTCTATCCTCGATAGTTTGGTGGTATTCATTTGTTAATCGATAGAGGACTTCATTTACAGATATGGACATCGTGGCTCCATTTATTCAATGAGAGTAGAATATCATCATATGGATGTTCTGAGGTATTGGATATTAAATCTTAACGTTAAGTTTTCAATAGTGTCTATTGAAACATGGCTTCTGGATAAGTCAAAATATACAAGTTCAAAATGTGGTCATATGAGTAAATATGGTAACTTGGAGAGCTATAGGTGGTTTATGAGCTCTTGGCGATTACTGATATTCTTCACGAGAATACACTTTCTCCATTAAGATTGTCTATGGTATGAATGAGGAATATTAACTTATTCTATCATTATTTAAGAGTGCAATCTTAGTTCATTTGTGGAATGAACCAAAATTAATAGATCAGCCCTAAGTTAATCATTTGTTGATTGTAATTGAGTTGTGTCTATTGGAGCATAAATTTAGATAGCCCGCCAAGATCCTTAATCTATACGAACTTGCATGAATCACTTGATATATTCTACCGGACCAATTTAGGGGTCCATCTAGAATTGTATTAAGGCATGTGGACTTGTTTTTTTTTCGTAAGAATGGGTCTAGTTCACATGTGAAATTTTTATTAAGGTCTAATGGATTTAATAAAATAAGAAAAATAATATATTGGCCCATGTATATGTGTTGGGCGGCAAGGCTATATAAAATAGCTTAATATATTATTTTTTATTTAATTATTTAATTAATGGAAAATTAATTAATTTGGTAATTAATTAATTATTTAATTAAAAGTCAAAATCTTTTTCCTAGTAGGAGATGGTCTCCTAATATTATACTACTGTTAGTAGTATAATTAATATTAAAGATTATATTTGATAAGTAGATAAATAATAGGAACTATTTATCTAGTCAAATTAAGAAATCTTTAATATGGTTACAAATACTCTTGAGTTGGATTAGGAGTCTTGGCGTGAAGTACAATTTTTCTTTGAAAAGGATTCTTAACTACAAATTAAATCCACCTAAGGAAAGGATTCTTACCAAGTAAATCCTTCTTAGAAGATGATTTGTGATCCTATATATATCCCCTTGATGAATTCGGCTCGCCCTATGATTCTTAGAGTGAAAATTTCGGTCAACCTAAGTATTTTCTAAGAGAGAATCTTGCTTAGTAAGAGAGAATTTTGAGAGAGAAAAATTTAATATTTTGCTCTAGACCAAATTCAATCAACTCTAGGATATAGAGTGTGAATTCAACCAAGAAGAGAAAAAGGGGAAACATTTTTGTTTTCGATAGTACACTAGTATCCTTTACATCAAAAGGGTTTTAAGTACAAAATCAAATAGGGTTGTTTCAATCGAGTAGATTGACAATTCACAAGTGACCGGACGTTCTTGGATTTTTTCTTAGAGGATAATTGTAACTAATAAAGAAAAAGATTTTGTTTGTTTTCATCATCAGGTATACAATTTAAAGAACACTTCTAGGTTATTCACGTTCGTGATTGGATTTGAAGATCTTACGGATTTAATTCGGCGCTTGTTCAATTGTCACGAGAAAAAGGTACGATACTTTATATACATCAATTAATGTAGGGTCAAGGTTCTTGTTATTAATAAGGGAAAAAAATTATTTATACCGAAACCCTAATTTTTGATTTTTCATGCTTCTGGTTCGCGATTTTCCCTACAGGTAGAATCCTACGTGAAAAAACAATCAGATCCAGCAACATATGAGGCTGGTTGTGAGGTATTTTCTAGCTATCAAAGTCTCTTGTCTAGGTCTAGTAATGATGGGCAAGTTATGATATGGCATTATCGCTTAGGTCACCAGAATTTTCCTATTTGTCCAAAATGTTTCCCTTATTTTTCAGAAATAAAAACCCTAATCTGTTTCAATGTGAAGTGTGCCAATTTGCAAAACATACTCCCAATGCTGATCCTATTTCCACTTATCAAACTTCTAAACCTTTTTCAATGATTCAATGAGATGTATGGGGACCCTCACTGGTTCCAAACATTACAAGATCTAGATGGTTTGTCACATTCGTAAATGATCACACTAGGATCAGTTGGGCATATCTCATAAAAGAAAAATATGAAGTTACACGAATTTTAAAATTTTTCAAAACTATTATTCAAAATCACTTTAACACGTGTATTCAGATTTTAAGAGCTAATAATGGGAAATAATTTTTTAATTCAACTCTCAACAATTATCTTCTGACGAGGGTATCATTCACCAAAGCACATGTGTTGATACCCCTCAACAGAATGGAATTACTGAAAGGAAAGACTGTCACATTTTAGAAATTGCCCGATCTTTACTTTTCTCCAGCAATGTTCCTAAAACGTTTTGGGCGGATACAGTTCTTACTGCTGTATTTTTTATTAACAGAGTTCCTTCAAGAATTTTAATTTTTTCCACACCCAATCAAGTTTTTAAAAACACTTTCCCTTATACCCGACTTGTAACTGATATCCCGTGAAAGATTTTAAGGTGTATGGTTTTCATTCATGTGTATCCAGATCACAGTAGTAAATTGGATCCTAAATTTGTTAAGGGAATCTTTATTGGATACTCTCTTCTTCAGAAGGGAAACAAGTGTTATTGCCTAGAGACTAAGAAAAGTTACAATTCAATGGATGTTACGTTATTTTTAAAACAAGCCGTTTTTTTCCAAAACCGATATTCAAGGGGACACAAAATCAAGAAACTAAATATCTATTTTAGGATACTCCTAATCAAATTATTACTTGTCCTAGTCAAATTGGTCCTCTCCATGATAATAGGAATCTCAATCCTAGTCAATCTCTCAATTCAAATCAATCTCCTATATTTGGTCAATCTCTTAAAAATCAACCACAAGATCTTCAATCCTCTCCTAGAAATCAGACCTTAATATCTCTTAAAAACCAGCCACAAGATCTTCATTCCTCTCCTAGAAATCAGACCTCAATCAGTACTAGTCTCCCTAGGAATCAGCTGCCAGAAATCAACCCCAAATCTTTAAGGAATTAGGTCAGTTGTGAGGATAATTCATATCAGCACTTAGACACTAAAAATCAGTTCAATCAGCCTACTAGTTAGCAGTCTCTAGAAAGTCACATAGAATCAAGTCAGCCTGTTAATCCACCTCACATCAAAAACAATTGATTGCCTATCACAAAAGCGAAAATATGAGAGAAACAATAAATCAAACAGATTTTAGCTCTATCCAGGAGACTAAACCGAATTTTATAGTCCCAAAAACTGACTCGTATGAAACAGAAAAAGAAATAGTATCAAAAGGAATTCAAGATCAGTCTATTGCCATGAGAAAAGGATACCGAGAATGCAAGGATCTTCAGTTTATCCCTTAAGCAATTATGTTTCATATGAAGGACTCTCGCCTCAGTTCCAAGCGTTTGTTACCAGACTTGCTGATAGTCCAATTCCAAATAATATTCATGAGGCTCTAAAAAACCCTGAATGGAAGAAAGCAGTTATGATTGAAGTTCAAACCTTAGAAAAGAATAGGACCTGGGACCTAACAGATTTTCCAAAAGGAAAGAATCCTGTGGGATGCAAGTTGGTATTTACAGTCAAAACACGAGCCAATGGAAGTGTTGAAAGACTCAAGGCAAGATTGGTGGCAAAAGGGTTCATACAGTCATTCGAAATTGACTATATCATGAGACTTTCGCACCTGTGGCAAAATTAAACACTATTCGGGTTTTACTATCTCTTGCCGCCAATCTCGATTGCCCCTTGCATCAGCTGGATGTGAAGAACGCTTTCCTAAATGGGGATTTGACAGAAGAGGTCTATATGGAGGTATCACCTGGACTAGAGACCGTTGCCATTGTTATTAAAGTATATAGACTCAAGAAATCACTATATTGCCTCAAATAGTCCCCTAGGGATTGGTTTGAGAGATTCACTTGCGTGTTGAAGAAACATGGGTATTTCCAAAGTCAATCGGATCACACCATGTTTATCAAATACTCTCAGAAAGGGCAGTGAACAATTTTGTTCTTCTATGTAGACGATATCATCTTAACAGAAGACTTTCTTGATGAAATACCAAGAATAAAGGGCTGGTTAGCTGAGGAAGTTGAAATCAAGAACTTGGGACATCTCAGGTACTCTCTTGGTATTGTGGCAGCTCGGTCAAAGAAGGGTATTTTGATTTCACATCAAAAATATGTGTTAGACCGACTGCATGGAATAGGAATGCTCGACTGTAATCCGATTGACACTCCTATGGATACAACCATGAAACTTAGAGCTGACACTGGAAGTGTACTGGTAGACGGAAGAAGATACCAACGGCTGGTGGAATAGCTTATTTATCTCTCACACACTAGGCTAGACATCGCTTTTACAGTAAGTGCAATAAGTCAATTCATGAACAATCCTACTAAAGAACACATGACAGTTGTATAGAGAATCCTATGGTACCTGAAATTCACACCTGGAAAAGGACCTAAGATGCTGACTGGGTAGGATCTATCACAAATAGGAGGTCTACATCTGGGTATTGTACGGTTGTTTGAGGGAATTTAACCTCATGGCGAAGCAAAAAACAATCGGTTCTGGCTAAGAGTAGTGCTGAAGCAGAATTTTGTGCTATGACACATAGAATAAATGAGGGGATTTGGATCAAAAGAATTCTGACCAGCTAAGTTGACATCTCACCAGAAATGGTTGCACCATTTTGTTGCAACTCAGATAAAATCAAATTTTGAAAAGCATTATCCTTAACAACTACACCTTTTCTAGCCAGTGCCCAGTTAAGACCATCAGAAAATCCAGACCCTCCCTATATTAAATGTGATGAGAAAAACAGCCATGAAAAAAGCATATCTTAACAAATACAACTATGTGGTTTGGATAATTTTGTCCATGCCATATGCTACTGGCTATATATTGATTCTAGATCAAGTAAATATTAAGATATGAATTTGATACAAACCCATCAGCAATAACTATCACTGTAAGAATAATATTGGCCTATATGGCTAATTTAAACCAAACTGAAATCTCAAAACTTTTGAATACATTCAGGACAGACTCATGGTGGAAGCATAAAGATGCTTAAGTAACTTGCTTTCAAATATGCAGCTGGATAGGTACATAAAGAACCTAAAAACCTCACTTATACACATCTGGCCTGCAGAAACATTTTTGGCTGGCTAGTTTAGTATATGTGCCTTTTATAGCAACCCTTATTTAATGTAGATCGGCTTATACAACCTAGGTCAAGTTACTACTTCAATAATCAATCCACTAGATAGGATATTTTCCCCTTCAAGGTGAGTCAACATGAACATGGCTTGTGCTTAACAAAGGTACTGCTCAGTACTAACATTGTAAATTGTTTCATTCATTCCACAAACACTCCAGCCAAACCAGAACATTTGTGAACTCAGGCACAAATGAACATATGTAATCCACAATAAATTGAATAGAAGAAACATAAGGGGAATAATATACAACTAAAAAGAGGTAGCTTTAGTGTTAACTACTTTTCCCCTAAGATATGAATCATTGCAATAGTACATGATTTTTATCCAATCTATAAGATCATACATGATTTTATTCAAATTTATATCTTTAGAAAACTGAAATGCATATCGAAGACAACCATACATAGTCCTTAGGAATCGCATTATGGTACTTTCTTCAAGATTTTACAAAAATTAAGTACTAATTTAAAAAGCCAAACAGTATTTTTTTTTTCAGCAAATATGTACTGGTACTAAATATATTAAGTTAAAATTGATGTTTAACATCATTTTATAGTTGTTTTTCAAGCAAGAAGTTTCAGTTTACAAGATCCAGTCTGCATCAAATGTTATATATTCAATGTTCAGAATGGTATTCGGCGGCACAGTTTTGTAATTTTATTTATTTGCACAGTAAAACATACCATAAAGACAAAAGAAAAACAATTCTACATTAAATCACCAGAAATTTTTTATAAGAACCGTGGGTAGAAAGATATCATGTGCATACAAATTTGTATTAAGCATTCAAGTCTATTCTGGTTGCACTAACAGAACCAGGATATCTAGAAACTGCTGCAACTAACTTCAAATTCTAATGACTCAACACAATTCAAATATGTTTCTCCACAATCCTACAAGATAAACTCCATCAGCAACACAATAGTTCTCCAACAATAATACAAATGCAAGTTTCAAGAATATTGCTAGAAAACCGGCATCAATATCCGGAACTTTCTAATATCTTCATATCCCTCCTTACGGCATTCTGTAATATTCATAGTGGTCCAAACCCTGTTGCCACCAACACCTTAAATTTATGTTCAAGCAATCTCTTTTACTGGCTATACTCTTCAGATATTAACGAAAACAGACTTATACATGATTCCAGTTTGTTACACTCTTAACTGGCTTATTTTCACCAAACTCCACCAGTGCAGCTTATGAGATAATCGTTGCATCAATTTCAACTTGTTTTCTTTACTCATTTAACTCATGCAATTCGATTATCAACACAACAAAACTTCCCGTTTTATCATTAATTTACTATCACTGGCTTCCTGGAATCTAGACGTGGGGAGTTCACTTGCATTGCCAAACATCCCCAATACAAATTTAAAAAGAAAATAACCCTAATGAACTAAAGCAACTGCAAACTCACTAGTTCCAATATTATGAACAAAATAGCAATAGAAAATCTCCACATATTTGATGAACACAAAAAGAACTAAAGAAGATTAAATGAAATCAAAGGAGAGGAGAGAGAGAGAGAGAGGAGGGTTACGAAGAGAGGTGGGGTGGATCGCTTGGACACGAGGCACCTCAATTCATTGTAAAATGTAAACAAACAAAGAAACTCACTGCTCTCACTCTAATAAAATATTAATTTAAAAACAAAATTTACAATAAGGAGGAAACAAATTTTTCTAGAGAAATGTCATTGGTGCTGAAACTTTCCAGGTCTCAACACCACCAATCACCCTGTACGGATCCATCAAAACATGACCCGATCGCCGCCACAGAGGATACACCTCTTTTGATGGATCGTTTTAGGGTTCTTAAGTTTGGCTCTGACCCTTCTATGATTTCTAGAAATATTCCTTTTGTTTAAAATTACGTTTTTACCTTCTTTTTAAATAAAATTTATAAGACACTCCATTTTATTTTGTTAACGGAAAATTTATTCAGGACGAGGAATTCCAATTAACACCCTCAAGACCACTACCACGGAGGTGATAGTCGAGGGTTGGTACCTTTGGTACCTAGTTTATTCGTGCAATGGCGAATGTGAAAAGCAAGTGCTAACACGATCTTAAAGAGAATAATATGATAGCTTTATTATAAATCACGTATATTGTACAAAAGTATCTCAAATACTCTCAATCTTTCTGGGGTACAGTAGGGTGGTAAACAATGAGAATTTAGCAAACAATGAAGGTCGTGTTCTAAAGACAGAATTTAGGCAGGAGTAGATTCTCTCTCTGAATGTTCTTTTTTCTATCAGTTGTCCCCCATTTATTTTATGCATGCTTTGGAGTATTTATGCATAGTCAAACTAGGTTTAACTCACAATCCTCCCGTCATTATTTTCTGAATCCAATCCCCCCCTTATCGTGCGGGATCCGCTATTTTGAATGTTGTTGACTCTGATTTAATAACGGATTCGAGAGTATCTTAGGTGGAGATAAGTTTGTTTCCTCTTTGGACTCAATCACTTGCCCTGTACGCACGCGATGTTTTAACGTTCGTTGGAGTGTAGATATGATCATGTGTGCCTTCATGGCTTGATGTCTCATGGAGGTCGTCGAGCATGTCGTTTGCTTCCTCAAAAAGAGAAGTATCCATTTGTTCTGGTCTTGGTACTAGGAGCTTGATCTGACCAGCTCTAAGTTCCCTAGAGCTTGAGATGGCCCTGTGGGTGCCCTTTGGTGGTAACGGAGTTTTGGCGAGCTTCCTCCTACTTGTCCAGATAGGTCTGAATCTTCCCTTGGTGAGATAGAGCAATACTGTAGTACGAGCTTAGTGCTTAATGGTTCTTTCTCTGTGCTTGGAGAGAATGGCGGGCTTTTGGGGAGGTTGTGAGGTGATCTTGATTTCGGGGAGCCTAAATCGTTACGTGTCGGGCTTTCTCCGAATTCTTGCTTCGGTGTAAGGAGCTTGATCTGATCGTTTCGGGCTCTTCCTTGGGTGCTTCCAAAGCTCGATGACCTTTTTACGCTTCTGCGGGGTGGCACCACAGCTTAACCCCACGACCCGCGGTTCCGTGGTGGGTAATCTTAAGCTTGGACTCGGGCTAGGAGAGTAGAAAATTTCCCTTTTGTCCCTAGCCAAATTTGGCGATTAGCAGAAGTCCCATTTGACTTGAACACCGGTGACTGAGTTGGGCTTGGAGTAAGATTTCCTATATTAATTGGGAACTTTTCCCTCTAAATGTTGCTTCCAGTATCTTGGCAGAAATATTCTCATCAAATGCAAGAGTGCCGTGGCGAGAAGAGACCGGTGCGTTTCATAAAATAATCCGGCTCTGTTACCTTAGTTCACGAGATTCGAGGCAATCTTGGCAAAAGATTTCATAGACGTCACTGCTCCATTCTCCTCTATTTAAACACGGCTGCTTTACCACCTTCCTCATGCTTTCTTTCATTCTTTCAAATTTCAATTTTTTCGAAGGGAAAAACCTTCCTCTCATTATCTTCTCACTCCTCTTTCTTCTTTTGTCTTATCCCTAAGTTCTTCTTCCATCATGTCGAAAACAAGTCGTGACACTGTAGACTCCATCATCGATCGAAAGGAGGTAACCAACCTAGTTTGAAGGAAGAGGATGTGGAAGAATGTCGACAACGATGACTTTTCTCTAAACCCGTAACGTCGTCGGTCAAACAGGAATGTTGCCATTGGAGCTGGGTTTTCTAACAAGCTTGATATCCCTCTGAACATTGTCGACAAAGATTCTGATAGGGTGCCTGAGAAGGCTGTGGCTGGAAATGATCAAACTACAGTTGTGGGTTCCCTTCCAGAGGGATTTCTTCCCTACGACTTCAGGGTCATCCCGGATTCTACCACTGACCCGAGGTCGATTAACTGCATAAGAACCAAGTATGGAATCCTTGACAGAGTTTCCATCTCTATTCCGCCCAAGAACTATAACATCTTCAATCCTCCCAAGGGTGTGCTTCCAATTCATGTAGCAGCCCTCGAGAGTGGGGCCAGGCTTCCCCTTCACTCCACCCTCTAACGAGCTCTCAGTGCTCTCAGCTAGCTCCCTCCAGTTGACACCTGACTTCTGGAGGTATTTGATCGACTTTCTCATGCTATGTAGGGAATAGTATGAGCTGAGCAAGGTTACTAGGGAGCCTGGAGCAAAGGAGTTGGCTTACCTCTTTTACTTTAGAAGCTTGTCTGGTGCCCCCCGAGGTCAGTTCTATGCAAAAGCTAAGAACAAGCTCAACTTTATCCTTCCCGGTGCTTCAAGGAAGGACCCCGCTTGGAAAGAGGAATTGATCCTGTCAGGGGATGATTGCGGAAGCTCGATCTTTATTGAAGGGCATAAGTTTGAAGTTCCCATAACTTTTAGTAACAAACCAACGTAGGATCGGGATTCCTTACCGGTTGAATCTGAAACCGTCTTGAAGACCATCATTACCAGGAACTATTTGAATCTGAAGTTTCCTCCCGCTTATCCCTTTGACTCTCGTAGGGTGAATCAATACCTGTGAATCTCTGCCGCTACTCCTCATAAGTAAAGTAACGCCGACCTATCCTGATCTGTTTCATTAGCTAGTTTGGTTCTGACATTTTCGTTTGTTTTTTAAAAAAGTTTTTATTTTTGCTCTAGCTTCCCATGAAGCCCAACAAGCTCGCACCCTTCATCCTCATGCTAGATTACCTTGGGAAGCCTCTTTGGCTGTCTCGGAGAAAGGGGGCCTACTGTTCCAGCTGGGGTTTCACCTGCTCTCACTCCGTCCCCTTCCCAGCATAGGTCTAAGATGGCGCTCCTAGCATCGAGAGCTACCAAGGCGTGGGGTATGGAGACTTCTATTTATCATGCTGCTGATGTATCTATTACAGTTCCTCCTTTGTCTGTTCCAGCTGCTGCTCTTACTGTTCCTGTTGCCAGCCTCCCTGACTTTTCTGTTTTTTCGTCCTCATCCCTGGTTATTCAAACTTTAGGGAACCTTGAGGCCGGCGTTACAGATGTTCCTTCTGCCCGCTCTCAACATCAGTTAAGCTCGTTAGGGCAAGACAAGGTTTTAAAGCAATTTGTCGCGTCTTGCCCAAGAGGTGGGATCTCCAAGATGGCTTCAATGCCCGTCAATATTTTTCTTACTAAGAGGTCCGCTCTCTTTGCTGAGGTATTCATCTTTTTCTACATTTTACCTACGACTGCTAACTTGAACAATTTCTAATTCGCACTCTTCAATCTACAGGGATTCAAATTCAACGTGGCAATGGGCCACCAAGTCGCCTTTCTCTCTGATCGTGCTATGAAAGCTGAGGCTGAATCCGAGAGGACCATGGGGCTACTTGGCCAGGCTCGATCTCTAGTGCAGGAAATGACCTCCAACAAGAAAGAGATAGAGATGGAGATGGAGATGGAGAAGGATCTTGATGATCTTCAGTGAGATAATAAGATACTGAAGCGGTTTTTCGACCCAAAGACCCCGATCTGAACGTCAAGCTAGATGGTGGGATTCCTGGAAAGTAGAGGCTAAGCTAGACGTCGAGAACCAGACCATGCATGCTCAGGAGGCCAAGCTGCAAGTGGAGGTGGATGCCTCATTTAGTGACAAATATTTTTATGCCTCCTTGCAGGTTGTAGAGTTTCTCCCTCTTCCCTTCGACCTATCCACTATTGCCAGTTGGGATAGAGAGGAGATAATGACCAAAGTTACAGAGATGTCTAGTCCTGAAGGTGACGAAGCAAACCTTTCCAGTGTGGCTGGAGCCGGGAAACGACCAGTTATGTCAGATCTCCCTCTTCTTCCTCTAACCCTGCCGGCCTTCTGTCTTGGGTTCAGCCCGAGCAGTCTGAGGTTATTCAACTTAAAGCCCGAGAGGATGCCAGTGACCGTATCATAGGACCCCTAGAGCAGAGTTGGAGGTCGAGAAGAGTGGAACGGAGGTGGGGGCTACCACTTTGGAGGCGACCATCCCCCCTAAGGTTATGGTCGTAGATAATGAGGTCTTGGAGGAGGACCAAGCGGAGCTACAGATAGATGGACAGCCTTAGGAAGAATGATCAGCAGAGATGGACAACCAGGGTGAGCAGCCATTAGAAAGAGGTACAGAGGACGAGGATCTTCAAGGAGGAAGAGCAGTGGGAAAGGACCAGGAGGATGCTGTAGCTTGATGCAATTTGTTTATGACTTGCTTTATTTGTCTGGAACGGGAGGTGAGCTCTCTGCTTTACTCATGAAAATTTTAGTCGATCTTTTATATATTTATTTATTTTATAGCCCGGAACCAGGGGTTGTAGACTTACAAGGGGATAGGCTCCCTTATTATTAATGCAAACTTGCTAGGATTTCTTCTCTGTTTATTTTGGTTAACTCTGATCATGAACTTTAACTTGGCTGATATCTCCTTATTTCATTCCCGACCTCATTCTAGATGCGGACTCTGAAGTAATCCTGACTTAGTCAAATTCGGTAAAGAGAGACCTTTGATTACCCCTCAGCCGGCATAACCTAGTACCTAAGAGGATCCTAATAGACCAGGAGCTAGGACGATTGCTTTTGGCAGGTTGGGACCACCACAATCGATACTGGTCCGTAAGAAGTTGGAGTCCCTACCCTTAGTTCAAGATCGGTTAGAGCCCATGCCCCGGGATTCACGTAGGCTAGTCGTATTTATACATATGAGAGATATATGAGTGTATCTAATAAACAAATTGTTAACCAAAAATTCACCCAGGGTGATGAATTACAGCTAACACCCTCAGGACCACCACCTCGGAAGGTCACGGTCCGGGTAGGTACCTTTGATACCGATTTTAGGCATGGTAATGACTAGGAGACTAGTTCATATAGGGGTAAAAACTGATAAAAATGGATACTGCTCTATTGATAGTGTGTGAATTGAGTACAAGTTATGTACATCACTCAATCTCTCCTAGTTGGGTTGAAGGTGGCAACCTCATGCCTGTCGATAAGTGGACAAAATTTACCGATGGTGGTCGTGTTCTATCAATAGAATTTAGGCGATAATGGAGCTTCGTTAAATGGTGGCAAATTTAGGTCTCTATTTCCGTCCTCCCTATCTTCATGCATGTCCAGGTGTATTTATACTGTAGATTTTAGGTTTTACTAGTTATTCTCCAGCTTTAAATCACTGAATCAAATCCCCCCTTATTAGGTGGGATGTTACGTTTAAATGTCGTTGACTTTGGCTGATTAACGGATTTGACGATATCTTAGAGGGAGATAAGTTTGTTTCCTCTTCAGATTCAATGACTTGACCTTCATGCATGTAATGGTTTAATGAACATTAGAGTTGACTTTGATCCTGAATGTTTCTCTAGCGAAGTGCCTCATGGAAGTCTCCGAATAGGGTGCCTACTACCTTGAATGATGGGGTGTACTTTAGTACCGATATTATTACTGGGAGCTTGATTCGAACACTCTGGGCCTCCTTTGGAGCTTGACCTAATTGTGTTTGCACTTTTCTGTGATAATAGAGCTTTGTGAGCTTCCTCTTTCCCTGCTTGGATAGGTTGAGATTTTACCTCGGGTAAAGCGAGAAGACATTGCAAGACAAGTTTGACACCCTAAAAGTCTCTTAGTGAAAGTAGAGATTGTAGTTTGCTTCAAGGGAGGCCGTGAGATACATCAACCTTAGAGAACTCAGGTCTTCCCATATCGAACTAGCTTCGGGTTCCTATCCCGACACAAGGAGCTTGATGCGGTCCTGTCAGACTTTAATTGGTGAGCCTGAATTCGTGGAAGATGTTCGGAAGGTATGGGTGACCTCACCTTGCTCCTACAGGATTGCATGGTAGCTCAACCTCGGGAACCTTGGTACCTTAGCGTATAGGCCTAGATTTGGACCCTTGCATGAAAGCTAGAGGGTGAAAAATTTTCATTTGGTCCCTAGCCAAATTTGGCTATTAATAAAAGTCCCCTCTAACTTGAATGTCGATGATTGAGTCAGGGTTGGAGCCAGATTTCCTGTTTTATTTGGGAAATTTCCCTTTCTCTTAGGTCCCCGAATCATGGAGGATATCCCTCAATAAATGTAGGTTACACGTGCCAAGCTTTTTTTCAAAGTTGCTACGCTATGATGGAGTGTTGGAACCTAGGAGATCTCCAAAGATCACGCTTTCGTCATCGACTCCACCTGTTACCGTTACATTGTCTCCTATTTAAAACCCGATCGTACTATCTTCTTTCTCACGCTTCTCTTTCAAATTTTTAAATACTCTTTAAGAAAACCTTCTTCCTTCTTCGTCTCCGTAAGAAACTTCACTATTTTTTATTCTCTCTTCGAATTAAACTTTCTCGTTGTCGTGTCGAAATTTCAGTTCTGACACAGTCTAGCGCATGGTGGAGGGCGACTGGACCTCAAGTCTTACACATAGGAAGCGAGTTCGTAAAGGTAGTGGGGAAGATCTTCCTCCTCCTTTACATTGTAGCTCAGACTAAAATGTTTCCATAGTGTTCAACTTTTCAAATCGACCTGAGAACCCGTTAGAATTGGTCGATGAGGAGTCGAATGGTGATTCTAGTGGTAAGGCGGTTGGCGAAGGTCCGGTCAAGGATTTTGGTGCCATTTTATGAGTGCATGCTTTTTCCTTATGACTTCTGGGTCATCCCCAACTCTACCGTCAAAAAAGGGTAAATTAACAGGTTGAGGAACAAGTTTGGCATCCCCGGTAGCATCTCTATCACTATCCCTTCCAAGAACTATGACGTCTTCACTCCTCCTAAAGGCATGCTCCCAATCCACCTCGCCGCTCTTGAAAGTGGGGTAAGGCTACCTCTTCTCCCCACTCTCCGGCAAACTCTCCATGCCCTGAGCTTGGTCCCCTCCAAATGACCCCAGGCTTTTAGAGGCACCAGGTAAGCTTCCTCGTGATATGGAGGGAGCAATGTGAAAGGGGTAATCTTACGAGGGAGCCCAGGGCTAAGAAACTGGCGTATGTTTTCTAGATAGCTGGCCTATTTCATATCCAAATGGGGTAATTCTATGTGAAAACCAAAAACAAACTCAAGTTTATCATGTCAGGAGCTACCAGGAAGGATCCCCCCTTGAAGGATGAATAGGTGCTGATTAGTGGTGAGTGAGGGAACTCGATCTATATTGGCTGGCATGAATTCAAAGTTCCCACCGCCTTCAATGGTTAGCCCTCTTTGGACAAGAATTCTTTACCGACCGAGTCTAAGGTAATCCTAAAACCCATCATTGCTCAGAACTTCGTGAACACGAAGTACCCCACCTCCGACTCCTTCGATTCCCGTAGGGTGAACCAACACTTATGTATATCTACAGCTTCTCATGGTGATAATAGATCCAGTACCTACTTTTGTCGAGGCAATCATTTTCCTTCACTTACGATTCGAGTAGTCGACTAGTTATATACCGACTTGAGTTTTGTCAATTGTAGACGTTCAAATACAATATCGTTGTGAGCCATCAAATGGTTTCTCTACATAAACGTGCTGGAAAAGCTGAGGTCGAAGTTGAAGCTACCGCGATGGGTGCTTGCTCGGGCCCGGTACCTGGTATAGAAGGTGACCCTTAACCATGATAAGACTGAGAAGAAGCTCATTGGGCTCCAATGTGACTATTAGAGGCTAAAGCGGACTTTTGACCATGATGCTTTTAAGTCAGCAATGCGTAAAAGAGAGAGGGATGTTTGGAAGGTGTAGGCTAGAAGGTAAGAAGTGGAGAACCTGGACTTGCATGCCTGGATAGCTAAGCTGCATGCGGAAGTGGAAGCCTTCTTTGGGAGTGGACATTTCTATGCTTCTTACCAGGTCGCTGAAGCGCTGCTCCCACCCTTCGACCTTTCTATCATTGACGACTTGGATAAAGAGGAGATCATGGCTAAGGTCAAGGAGATTTCCCTCCCTGTTGGTGATAAAGCTAGTACTTTGGGCGTTGTTAGGGTTGGCAAACAAGTGCTTGTTATAGGTCTTCCGTTCCCTCATTGCATTCCTCTAAGCTTGGGAACCAGATAAACTTTGCTTACTTCTGGCGGGGTTCAACCTTTACGGGTCAAAAGGGAATAGCTCGCTTCCATGAGTGTAGGGGTCCAGTCTGAACAGGCTGAAAGAGATCTTCCTACTTCCCTAATGGCTAAAAGGAATCTTTCAGGAACCTAAAAAGAAGTAGGGGTTCAGGATGACGTCACTCATCCTGAAAGGTCTACAGATGACGAAAATGCAAACGAGCAGGTCGAGATAAAGGTGACTGCTATTTCTCAGAATGAGCCCATCTCTCTCTCCCCCCCCCCTCACCGAGATCATGGCGGTGGTCGATCAGGCACTAGCAGAAGGGTTAGTTGTGTAGCGAGCGGACGAGCAACTTCTAGGGAATAGAAGAGGAGTTAGTGAGAACTAGAAAGAGGATACCGATATATGATTTCTTTTGAGTTTGTTTGTAATGCCCGGAAAAAGGGGTGGGCACCCTACCTAACTTGATGTAGCCTTACTGAGGGGATAAGCTCCCTTTCCATGATTAATGGAAACATATTCTGATTTCCTCCATTATTGCTTTGATTGATTCCTGCTTATGGAATTTTGACTTGGTTGAATTACTTCTTGGTTTACTTCTGATTTTGACCTAGGTGTAGACCCTAACGCAATCCTAACTTGACTAAATCTCGGTGATACCTCGATCAAGGTATTTTTTGTATCTTTATCAAGTCCCCATCATGCATTTACTCAACAACAACCTAACAATGTAGAAATCAACATATGTATGAAGCGTAAATGGTTAGTAGGAGATAGGATCTTTTCAAAGCTGATCGTTCTTTTTGGGAAAATCAGAGTATCAATATTCCATATGTTAAGTGTTTGACACTTAGGTGAAAGCTATGGGTGTATTGTTCTAGATACCTCGGTATCGGGGAGGTACATTACCATGGCAATCTGGATCTAGCATTCATTTATGCTTTGACACCTAGATCCTTCTCAGGGGTGGTAACTCAATAGAGGCATCAAGAATGCGATATGACTATCCTGGTCTCGAAATCTTGATGGCAACTATGCTCTTATATCTAGATTCTTCTCGGGGGGTGGTTACTCGACCGAGGCATTAGGGTTCGCTACTTTAGCTATCCTAGTCTTGAAATCTGGATAACAACTATGCTCTTACACCTATACCCTTCTTGTCGGGGGGTGGTGCCCGATCAAGGCATTAAGGAAGCTATATAGCTTTCCTTGGTTCGTGGTGATCATGGTGAATTTACTTGTGGAGAATATAAAATGCAAAAGAAGATGGGGGAAACTTAGTAGGAGACTTTATTGATGATCAAAATGGAATACATAACTGTTTTAAAGGATCACTGTTATTGATTCCTAAATAGAGTTATTCTGCTAAGAAGTCCCCTGTCTAAGGGTAGAACTTCTTTAAATGATTAGCGTTCCAGGTGTTGTAGATGGGTCAACTGTCCATATCTTCCATCTTGCAAGCTCCACTATGGAACACTACTTTTACCAAGTATGGTCCCTTCCAGTTGGGTCCCTAGACCTCGTCCGATCTTACCTGGGTATTTTGGGTCACCTTCCTGAGAACTAGGTCTCCTTCTTTGAAGTTTCGGGTCTTCAACCACTTGTTGAAATATCTTACAATCATGCTCTGGTAGATGACTAACCTCTCTACAACCTTGTCCTGCTTTTCTTCCAAGAGGTCTAATTTAGCCATAAGTTTATCTTCGTTGCTTCCGAGCTCAAAATGTTAGACCTTGAATGAGGTTAATTTATGCTTGATTGGCAAGACCGCCTCTACCTTGAAAGTTGAGGAGTAGGGAGTTCCTCCGGTTGCGGTCCTTTTGGTTGTTCGGTATGCCCAGAGGACCTCGGGAAGCTTTTCAACCTATTTGCCTTTCTTCTGTTGTAGCTTACTCTTCAACAATTTTTTGATCATTTTTGTTAATGGCTTCTACCAGGTTGTTTGTTTAGGGGTGGGCTACTGATACGAATCGGAGGTCGATTCCTAGGCTCTCATAATAATCTCTAAAATATGCATTGTTAAACTACTTCCTAAGGTCAACAATGATGTCGATCGGAGTTCCGAATCTATAAACCACATTGGTTTTGAGTAATACCTCATACGGATCACTTGGTATGCTAGAGCTTCTCCACCAATGTGATTCCTACAGTCCCTAGAATGAACCTCCCACAAATCCCATTTGGCATCCTCCAGATGTAGGCATTGTAGTAGCGGGAGAGATTTCCCCCTTCTATAGAGATGCCCGTTGACCAAGTAGTAGATGACATAGATTCTCTTAAGTTTGCAAGCTTGGTTGGGGTCTTTTAGGATCTTCTCCTTCTGAATATAGGCAACTATCATATCCATCCAACATAAAGGTCGGTCAACCGGGCAAACTTCTTTACCTATCACTATGTTGGGCTGACAGATTATTTGGAGTGGAACCTCTTTAGGTAGGGCTTACCCCCTGTTGGCTGCTATCTTTGCTAAGAAGTCTGCTCTGTGGTTTTACTTGTGTGGGATCTCTTCAATCTTTAACCCTTCAAATCGATGGATGAGCGATCGGGTATGTTCGAGATAAGCAACCATATTGTCTCCCTTAGCCTGGTAAAGCCCGGTGATCTGGTTAACAATAAGTTGTGATCGCTTTTAGCACACCAGTAATCAGCTCCATGCTCGGGGGCTGCTTTCACTCCCGCTAGCAAAACTTCATATTCTGCCTCATTGTTGGTGGCCGTAAATTCAAACCTTAAACAATGGCAACACTCATTCTTTTCTGGATAAATCAGAATGAGCCGACTCCTTCGTCTGCTTGTCCAGATGCCCTATATGTATAAAGTATCCAAATTCCGCGGTCCACTAGCCAATCGTCAAGCTCCGCGGGCAAGCTTGACTCGGCTTAGTTGCGACCTCTTAATCGGGAGAGTGGAGAATTCCGCCACAAAGTCGCTTAGTACTTAGGCTTTGATAGTTGTCTTGGATTTGTATTTTATGTCAAACTGAGTGAGCTATGGGTCTATAAGACTAACCATCCCAGGTTTAATTATTTTGTTTTTGTTTTTGCTGAAGAAAATAGGTAACTTTCATTGAACAACAGCCACTAGAGAGGTAACTTTCATAAATTTATTCCCCTTTGTCACTTTTGTAACAGGAAAGGTCACATTCAACCAATATGCTACGAGTATATAAGATAATATACACAAGGGAGAATGAATCCAATGTATGTGAAGAAAGTATGGATCGAAAAGGCTGAGCTAAGAAACGTTGAGAGTGGTGGAACTTTCAAGTTGAAGAAAATAGGTGATGAATATGAGATTGTTACATCACCATTAGAGTCGTAGCACTCTCATACGGCTCGCTTAGACATTAAATAAAGCGCTTGGTGGGAGGCAACCCACCCAGGTTTAATTCTTTTGTTTTTGTTTTTGTTTTTATTTTTATTTATTTTCGAGTTATAATTAGTTTGTCACAAGAACCTTTATAGCCAGAATTGAATATTGATAATATTTTAATCTTATGCCTAATTCAGAGACATTGTTTAACCCAGGTTTAGGGTATCTTGAAGTTTTGAATGACAAGAACATGTGCTTCTAATTTGTGCATATTTGAATTGTGCAGATGAAGTTTGGGAAACTATTTTGTTTATTGACCGCTGGCTAGACCGCTCTCTAGACACTTGTCTAGGCCGCAGTCTGCAAAGAATGAAGGCTCTGCCAATCTTTGCGGCATAGACCGCTCTCAAGGTGAATTTCCCAGACCTCGTCCCAGCAAGTAGGTACCCTCTAGACTTTCTCGCGGCATAGACCGATCTGCAGACAAGGTGTCCGCATTGCGGCACACAGAACGTTAATCCGATGTGAATCACCGCTGGCTATATCGCTTGAGAGGCAATGCTTGAGCCGTGATCCAGACCACTGTAGCTTGAGTTAAATGGTGCGTTTTGAAGTTTTAGGTAAGCAATTTTAGGCATCATCAATGCCCAGACCGTGGCCCAGGTAATTGACCTAAACCGCGGTAGGGTACGATTTCACGCACCTATATAAGTGTGTTGTCTGGGCTATTTTTCCTTCATTGTTCTTCTTTGCCTACACCCGTCCCTCTTCTCCCTCCACTTCCCTTTTTTGTTTCATTTTTAAATTTTCAGTTTTATACATTTAGGACAATGTTTATATTAGGTTTGGGGGTGTGTGTGAATTTGTGTTTTTTTGAGCCATTTGTTGTAATCTGCGAAAAAAGTGCCATGTTTTGAAATATTTTGAGGCAAACGTTTTGTTAAAACTGTATTCATTGGTGAGGAAATAATTTTTCTTGTCCATGATGGGTTCTTTGTTTTTTAGATACGAATCTAACAGTAAAAAGAACGTAAAATTTTGGGCGGTTGTTTAAAAGTTATGAATGTTTCTTCGACCAAAGGTCATGGGCGATGCTCTGTTTTTGCAAATCTGCACATGGACTGTTTTCAATGTCTATTTTCTTAATTTTCCAATTCGAAGATAGATATGCGGTAAAGAACAGACGTAGTTTGTTTTAGAAAGTCACCAGTTTTTGGAATTTTCGTCTATTTTTCGATGCTTCTTTTGTGTGCTTTACGAGCTGTAATATATGCTTTAATCACTGAATTTAGACTAACGTCTTGCCACTTAGATTAATGCATTGCATATTTTTCAAAAATTATGGCATGCTCTCGATATGATGGTGGATAGGATGCTTAGTTGGATTGCCATGATTAATAGTGGAGACTACCCTTGTGAGTTCACTAAATCAAAAAACGTACATAATATCATTATAGAGGGTTTTGTTTCTTTCTACTCCTAAACACTTGTTAGGTACTTAGCATTAGAAATTGATCTCAATAGGTTACACATTGGATATTAAAGAACATTCATCGTAAAAAGATATCACATGTGGACTTTGCTCTTGAGTTGGTTGAACCATTAGAAGTGATATAGGCAATGTGTGCTTTAACTCACTTAAAAGGCCTTAAATATTTCATACCTTTATATGTGTGCTACCCAGCCAATTTTGATGCCAAACACTATAAGCCATTTTCTTTCATCACCCACATTAACTTAACCCCAATGAGCCATATATTAGCCATACCATATAGCTTGGGATCATATTGAGGTGATGAAGATAATTGAAGAGAGTTCGAAATGGGTAATTCGAGATGTGCATAGGCAAAGCAAGAAGATCAAATGCAAAGAAGGTGTTGGAAGAACTATGTAATTGATGTACAAATTCTCATCTTATAAAAAAAAAGTGAATAAAAAAAAAGAACGAACAAAGTTGAAAAAAAGAAGATAAATGAATGAGATGATGAATTAAATCAAATGTAAGTGAAAGGGATAGAGCTTTATTATAAAGTTCTGAGGAATCAAGATCAACTCAAGAAGGAGAATGGATGAAAATTGTTCAAAAAACCAGGATGCAAGTGGAATGAAGAATTTAAATAAATTCGGCCGAGTATGAAGATTACCAAAGAATTTCTCGATATGATCCTAGGTTTGTTTGCTATCCTTTTCCCGTTCTTTCTTAACCTACACCTAATGACCCCGTTACAACCAAAGAAAATACCTAATTGATCTTTTGGGAATGCTAGCTCGAGAGTAAAGGTAAACATGTGCTCTATCTTGTTCTTAATATCTGATTCCGTTCATGAGATCCTTTGCATAAAATCAAGCGTTCTTTCTATTATATATTCATATGCGATTATATCTTGAAATTTCTTGTGCATAAACTCCATTGGAATATGCTTGATGAGTGTATGTGCCTAGGTTCTGTGAGAAATTAAGAGTGACATCCTGTGAGAATTAGAGTCGAGACGAATTATATCTATGACATTTGATGAATTCGTTTTTGAAGCTAGAGTGTCTTGGTATGGGCTTTTCATTAAAATTAAGTAGTGCATTCAAATTTGTGGCATAATTTTAGTCTTTATTTAGTGGCTCTAGCATGTATTGGTTTTGAATGGTACATGTGAAATTGCATCTTGATAATTTTGTTTTTCGTAGAAATATGTTTGTGGATAGCATAGTTGTAAACCCTCAGGAGACAAAACTCCTCCTACTAAGGACATCTATAGGTTTAAAGGCTTGTAGCATACGCTCAATGCTAGCGTGTTCCCTACGAAAGTGGCTTAGTTTATTATTATTTTATTTTTAGATTTTTGTCTGTTTTTTTTGTTTTTATTCTAGTTTTGCTCAAGGACTAGTAAAAGATAGGTTTGGGGGGTATTTGATCGGTCTATTTCTATACATGTTTTAGGTCCCCATTTCCTATTATTTGTGCTTTTTTCTTAGGTAAAATTAGGTATTTTATGTGTTTGTTGAGCATGTGTAGGTCACATTTCATTCAAGAGGTGTTGGATGTTATTTTGGGGAAAAGGAGCAAAAAGATCAATTTTCTGACCAGTGCAGAACAGTCAAATTTGGTGCCCAATATCTCTCATCTCAGATCGAATTGTGTGTTCTACTACCTATGGATTGAAAGCCCTGGAAGTCTAGTTTCCAGCGCACTTTACGGATTGCAATTCCGATATTCCTAGAAAACGTTATGGGTAATTTAGTAACTGAAGGTCAGTGCTGGAAAGTCAACCGTGGCCTAAACCGCCGTCCAGGCACAAGACCTAGCCAGCGGTCTACGGAGTCGTACATGGCAGAGGAATTCCGCGGTCTGGACCGCGGCAACCTCTAGAGCGACCCTGGCCACGGATTCACGGATTTATGGCGGAAAACCACTCCAAATCGGTCAAGAATTGTTCCAAAACTTCCCAAATCAAATTCTAATGATTTTAGTAGACCAAAACATGTTTGAGAAACTTCTAAAACTCAAATTATGAGTCAAATATCAAAAGAGAAAATTCAATTTAGGAAAGGATTCTCATTCCATGTTTCATTTTACTTTCCCACTTGAGTTATAATTAGTGTGTCACAAGAACCTTTATAGTCAGAATTGAATATTGATAAATTTTTAATCTTATGCCTAATTTAGAGATATTGTTTAACTCAGGTTTAGGGTATCTTGAAGTTTTGAATGACAAGAACAAGTGCTTCTAATTTATGCATATTTGAAATGTGCAAATGAAGTCTGGGAAACTATTTTTTTCATTGACCGCTGGTTAAACCGCTCTCTAGACACTTGTCTAGGCCGCGGTCTGCAAAGCATGAAGGCTCTGCCAATCATATGGTGATGTGGCACTTGATTAATTTTTTTAGCGAGGTGCCTTGGGGTACTATCTTGGTAGTGGGGTGTCTGGTTGATTTGGCTGGAACTTTGCTATCTCATAGGAGCTTTACGGGCATCTTTCTTTTTGTTGGTGAGGTAAGATAACCATCTCGATGGGGTAACAAGAAAATATGGCTATGTATTTGGGTACCAGTGTACCGTGAAGGTGCAAGAGCTTCGACTTGCACTTGTAATGACATCAGGGTTCCCAAGTCTTGCTGGTCCTGGTACTTCGAGGCAAACCATGGTTTCTGGTACCTATCTCGCGTACATAGATGCTTTCTTCCATGTGCTAGTTAGGTGGAAAATTTCCTTTTAGTCCCTTGCCAAATTTGGCTATTAACATATATATATATATATGTGTGTGTGTGTGTGTGTGTGTGTGTGATTGTTAAGAAAAACAAGAGGGTTGTGCCTGAATCAAAGAATAAGAAAAGGAAAACAAAAAGGGTTGTGCATTGTGTGTTCGTAAATAGCGTTTAACAAAGAAAAGAAAAATATAAGATATTTTTTAAGAAATAGAATGGTTCTAAGTAGTTTCCTCTAAGAAGAAAGAGTTTCTTCAAGTCCTTTCTCTACATCCTCCATTTCTATTTCTGAAACCGTGACGCGCCCACATGCAGTTACCAGTTCCGGGATATAGCGAGAAAGATCGTGTGGTTCAGGCAGGAGCACAACGTAAAGTGAGGGAGTCTTCAAAAGTTGGTATGGTTCTAAGATTTTCTTCTTACGATTACACTGATTTCAATTTCTAGTATATACGTATATTTTATTATTATAATAATTTTACATGTATTAGTTCCGAAAAAAAAATACGATCCCAAGTTCATTGGTTCCAGATAGTTTACGATATGTACTAAAAAAAATTAAAACCTTACTTCCGCTACGTGACCGTGAGCAGGGTTCCAAGAATTGGTATCGAAGCCATATTTTTTTTCGGAACAGGAAATTGCTGTCAATGCTCCTGTATGTATGAATGTGTGGGCACCATCTATATGATTGTATGAATGTTTATAATTAAATTGTTTAATTTTAATATGGTTGATCGTAATTTTTTATGGTACTGTGGATTTAGGTTTATGGGCTGTATAAATTTTTTTATTTTTTTATTTTTTTATTTTTTATTTTTGCTGTTACTATATTGTAAAAAAGAAAAGTAACTTACATTGAAGACCTGAAAAATCGCGAAGAATGATTCATGAGATGAATCGGAGTGACCTGAAGAGATTGAAAGATTTCTAAAGTTACAAGAAGACCAAGGAATGCCTTGGGGGTATTTTTGTAATTTTAGATTCCAATTTTTAATATTTTAAATATTCCACAGTACTCGGTCAATTCATGTATACTTTATATTATGTGATGATAAACGCATTGCCATGAATACTTATATCATTTAAATTAGATGTACCTATACAAATATATTTGATATGTCATACATAAATCATCACCTGATATTTTATGTATTTTTTTAATGTGATTAAAATGGACAATATACATATATGGCTTTGAAAAAAGTGATTAGTTTTTTAATGGTTAGAAAACTTGTTAATTCTCATTAATATTAATCTAGTTATTAAAGAGTTTAATAAGTTAGATTAATAGGGTCATTTACTGTAATTAGGATTAATATGATTTATTACCTAAGAATAAATGAATCTAATAAAGTTTGAGTTTTAATGGTTAAAACTTGGTAAACACTATCGTAATAATTTGACCTTAGTAAATAGTTTACTAAAGCTTAGGTTATTCACTAATAGAATATATTTTTAATTGTTGAAAATAATAAATAATATATTAGTTAATTAGAACTTGTTTCCAATAATAAATTAGTTAATGCGCTAGATAAACTTGATTAAAGTTAGCCGTTTGATCCTGTAGAGTCTATTTGTATTAACGGATAATAGAAAACCCTATTTATAAAATAGTGTGGGGGATAGGGATATATGACATATATATCCCGCAATTTTTTTCATTAGTTCAACACTGTGAGATCCAAGTGGGGCCTCATGAGGCTTTGCTTTTGTCCTCCCTAAAGAGGGTTTCCAAAAAGGTCAATATCAAGGTTGACTTCCTAACGGATAAGATTTCTGAGGGTATTTTAGGATAGACCGACCATAATGCAGCAATTCTCGACTTAAGTTCGTGAGATCTGAAATGGTGGGTTAGACTCATGAAGGTTTTGATTAAGTTTTGTTAATTAAAACCTGACCGAATAAATGATGATTGAATGATATGGAATAAGAGTTATTCTAGAATATGTCATTTGATTGAGAATATCTCGGTCCAACAAGCAAAGACTTGACCGACCCTAAGGCTGCAATTCTTTATGGTATGTTGGATTGTCGTGGTATAGTAACTAGTTTTAGGGTAGTTCTATTTCGTTAAACTTGTTCATGCATCATGTTTAAATTTATGACAAAGCACTCGCACTTGCTTTAAATAAACGACTGAGTGAATGTTTTATTTATTTCAGCAATTATGTCTTATGCATTACTACAAATTCTCGCAAATGACATATTAACTGGTGATAGCTACACTAAGTGGAAACTTAATATTAATGCAATATTTGTCACCAAAGATCTCAAGTTCCATTGCGACAAGGTCGGGTACTGGAAGAGGAACTGTCCTAAATATCTTGAGGAGGCAGCCAAGAAGAAGAAAATGAAAGGTAAATATGATTTACTTGTTCTTGAATCTTGTTTAGTGGAAGATGATTCTTCAGCCTGGAGAGTTGATTCGGTGGCCACTAACCATATTTGTTCTTCTTTTCAATGAACTGAGTCTTGGACACAGCTCGATCCTTCTTTATACACGTGGGGTCAGGGGATATCGTGTCGGCACGAGCAGTGGGCGTAATTAGATTACGATTTTATAGTAATTATATATTGTTGGACAATGTAGATTTTATTCTTGGATTTACCCAAAATTTAATTTCTATTTCTATGTTGTTTGAACAAAAATATTTTGTTTCTTTTAATAATAAGTCTTTTATTATTGGAAAGAATGGTCTGAATATTTGTTCAGAAATTGATGAAAACAATTTGTATATTTTAAGACCGTTAATACATACTACACTGCTAAATATCGAAATTTTTACAGTTGAAAAACCAAAAACTAAACGACATAAGATTTCTCCAGATAATGGCACGTATCTCTAGTATCTAACTCTTGGTCATATAAACCATGAACGGATAGACAGACTAGTAAAATGTAGACCTTGACGTGAGTTAAAGGTTGGCACCTTACCTATCTGTGAATCCTGTTTGTAAGGTAAGTAAACTAACAGACCATTTACTGGAAAGGGCTTAGAGCTATAGAGCCACTAGAGCTCATACATACAGATGTCTGCGGACCGATGAATGTTAGAGCTAAGAGCGGCTATAAGTATTATGTCATCTTTATAGATGACTACTAAAGATACATATATGTCTACCTGATGCAACGAAAGTAGGAAACATTTGAAAAGTTTAAAGAATTCTGAACTGAAGTTGAGAATCAATTAGGTAAAACTATCAAGTCACTATGATCCGATCGTGGAGGTGAGCACCGTGACCAAGAGTTTGAAGACTTCATGGTCGAGCATGGGATATTTTCCCAACTCACAGCTCCCGGTATGCCTTAGTAAAATGGTGTATCGGAGAGAAGAAATAGAACCCTGATGGAAATGGTAAGATCTATGATTAGTTTCTCATCATTACTATATTTCTTATGGGATATGCGTTACAAACAGCTGCATATATTTTAAATATAATGCCATCTAAATCTATTCCTAAGATTCCCCTTCTGTTATGGAATGGTCGTAAAGCTAGTTTGCAGCATTTCCACATATGGGGGTATCCAGCACACGTGCTAAGGAACAAAAGTGGAAAGCTAGACTCCAAGTCGATTGTTTACCTGTTTGTAGGATACTTCAGGGAGACTAGAGGTGGACACTTCTATAATCCTAAAGAAAACAAAGTAATTATATCGAAAAATGCAACGTTTCTTGAGGACAATTATATTAGTGACTATAAACCTCGTTCTAAGATTGTATTGAATAAGTTGTAGCTTGGTGAGACTAGTGATTCATCAACAAGAGTTGTTAATCCATAAACATTTGATAGTCAGATGGTTTCTGATCAGGATACACTGCCACCTAGATATAGTGAGAGGGTTGTAAGACAACCTAAAAGCTATTTAATTACAGATAAGGGACAATGTGTTGTCTCTGCTGATAGTGTGGATGATCCATTGACTTTTAAGAATGCAATGGAAGATCCTGATAAAGAGGAATAACTTAAAGTCATGAATCTCAAGATGGAGTCCATGTACTCTAACTCAGTTAGGGAACTTGTAGACTTACCGGATGTGGTAAAACCTATATGGAGTAAGTGGATCTATAAGAGAAAGAGATGAGTAGATGGGAAGGTAAAGACATTCAAGGCGGGGCTAGTGGCTAATGGTTATATCCAGAAAGAGGGCGTCGATTATGAAGAGACCTTCTCGCCAATAGCAATGTTTAAGTCTATTAGGATTCTGTTATCCATTACTGCCTATTTCGATTATGAAATTTGGCAGATGGATGTCAAGAATGCATTCTTGAATGGCAATATTGACAAGAGCATCTATATGATGCAACCAGATGGATTTGTGTCTCTAGATCACGAGCAAAAGGTTTGCAAGCTACAAAGGTCCATCTATGGACTTAAGCAAGCATCTAGATCTTGGAACATCAGGTTTGATGATGTGATCAAAACCTATAGCTTTAAGCAGAACATCGATGAGCCTTGTGTCTACAAGCGGATCATTGACAAGAAAGTAGTTTTCTTGGTCGTACAAGTAGATGACATCATATTCATTTGGAATGATGTGGGGGTGTAGTCTGATGTAAAGGGGTGGCTAGCTAGCCGATTCCAAATGAAAGATTTGGGAGAGGCAAGTTATGTTCTAGAGATCTAACTTATAAGGGATCGTAAGAAAATATTTATAGCACTGTCTCAGGCATCATATATTGATAAGATTCTTGTGCAATTTTTGATGTAGAACTCCAAGAAAGGTAATTTGCCTTCCAGTATGGAGTTCACTTGTCTAAGGAAAAGTTTCCTAAGACTCCTCAAGAAGTTGAGGATATAAGACATGTACCCTATGTATCAACATTAGGTAGTCTTATCTATGCTATGTTATGCATGAGATCGGACATCTGCTATACAGTGGGTATAGTCAGCAGATACCAGTCCAACCCAGGATTGGATCATCGGGTTACTTTCAAGACAATTCTCAAGTATCTTCGGAGAACGAGAGACTATATGCTAGTGTATTCCAGACAGTATTTGATCCCGTTAGGATACATGGATTCTGATTTTCAATTAGACAAGGATCTAGGGAAATCTTTGTCTGGATCATTATTCACCCTAGGTTGTGGAGCCATTGTGTGGAGAAGTATTAAGCAATCTTACATTGATGGCTTCACCATGGAAGTCGAATATGTAGTTGCTTGAGATGCTGCTATAGAGGCTATTTGGCTTCGTAAGTTCTTGAGTAATATGGAAGTTGTTCTAGATCTGGACACGCCAATCACACTTTTTTATGATAACAGTGGTGTTGTGGCTAATTCCAAAACACCAAAAAGCCACAAGAGAGGGAAACATATAGAGAGAAAGTATTATCTCATTAGAGAGATAGTGTAAAGAGGAGATGTGATCGTCACCAAGATAGCCTCACAAGACAATCATGTTGATCTATTTATGAAGATCTTACCAGCTAAAGTGTTTTCAGGTCACCTATATGGTGTATGGTTACGAAACATGCCTCACGTGCTTTAGTGCAAATGGAAGATTATTGGGGTTTATGCCCTAAAGATGTAATTAGTAAATGGACTTATTAAATAAATAAAATAAAAGTTCAATTCATTCTTGTTGTGTTATTTATTTTATAACTTATGCATATGTTTAACATCCAAGATTATCGGATGTAATCTTGAACTATGTATAAGAATGTCGTATATATAAGGATACAGTAAGAGACGTGCAATCTAAAGAATCCGTAGATAGCAAATAAAGCTGTGTACTTTATTTGTGGTTAATCTATAGCTGTGGTTCATTCCATAATGTACACTGATTCTATCCAGAATCATCATACGAGATACAGCGTATAGATGGGCCATTATTCAATTAATCCTGAATAATCTCATTATAATATCATTGTATGATGTGATCATATAGGACTGGGCCATGGTATATAAGAATCTCTCACCGAGACCCGTTTACCGATGAGATACATATATATCAACTAATGATTGCTATATGTGAGTGACCTTAACCCTGAGTGTCTTATCGACACCTTCAGGTTAGATCGTGGTCTTTGATATATCATAGGTGAGGTCTGATGGTTCTTAATCAAGATGCTCTATATGTTGGGATTACAGTTTGGCTTGTGGCTGTGAAGGTTTGTATACAATAGTGGAATCCACTCCTTCTAGTGAGAAGTAGATGGTAGTTCCCTTACGGGTTGATTCGGGGATTGAACAATATGAGCGTTCTCCTAATTCCGTGAGGAAATAGGATTTATTGTCCATTAGAGAATCAACAGTACTTAAAGGGTATATATAATTAGAGGGTTTAACAGGCATTATGACCCAGCTCTAATTATGAATTACTGTGGAGGATCACAACATGTGTAATAGCTATATCGATGGACACCGAGTTGTATCGGTTTGTGTAAAAGCTTCTACAGTTGAGAGAGTGTAGCTTTGGGTTTTTAGTGGAATAACATAACACCGGTGTTAATAATCAAGGAATATCTAAAAAGTTTAAGTAATGTTCCAAGGATTATTATAGTTCAAAATACTTCGGCTCCATTAGGTTCCCTTACTAGCCCCGATCGATTTAAGTAACAAGGGTCACAATTATTTAATTGAATTGTCCAATTAATTGTGTTATGAAAGTGATATGTATTTATTCGGGAATTAATTGAATAATAAGATTATTTGATTAGTGAATAATGTTGATTAAATAAATTAAATAATAAGAAAATATGAATATTTATTAAATTAAATATTTAATTTTTGAATTTAAGTAGTTTAATTTCAAATTAGACGATATATTTTAATAAAAACAAAATAAAGATTTGTTTTAAATAAAAAGATATCAAGAGCTTTTTAAAAGAGAAAATATACATATCTGATATATATATATATTGATTACAATTTCCAGTATATACGTATATTTTTTTATTGTAATGATTTTATATGTATTAGTTCCGGAATAAAAAATTACGATCCTAAGTTCACTAGTTCCAGATAGTTTACGATCTGTGTAAAAAATTTAAAACCTTACTTCTGCTGCACGACCGGTGAACGGGGTTCCAACAAAGATCGCTGGACTAATTTTCTTTCTTATTTGGCATGATTTTCTATTTAATGCAATTGACCATGGAGAATCGGTTTGTGGAGGATATCTTGGAAACAATCGTGTTTGTTTCCTTTATGGACTATTTATTATGGTTGTGTGTACGTGGAACTTGTCATGGTTTAGAGAATTATTCTTACTTTGTTTATAAGTGGCGTGTCCTTCAAGGTATCGCCCTGGGGACGTTTTGCTTGACTATCCCGATGGCGAGGTACCTTGAGGTACTAGGCTGCTAGTGAGGTACCCTGAGACACCATTCTAATGATGTGACACTTGATGAATGACGTTGGGGCTTTGTGATCATCTAAGAGCTTTATGGGCATCTCCATTCCTGCAAGAACGGCTAGATATATACCTCGACGGAGAAGCAAAACAGTGTCAAAGTGCTAAGGTACCGGCTGGGTAGTCTATAGAGGCGTAAGAGCCTTATCTTGCTTTAACAATGATGTCAAGGTACCGCTGTTGTGTTATATCCTGTACTTCAAGGTAGATCATAGCATGTAGTTCCTACCTGATATAAGGAGATGTTCCCCACCAGGTGCCAGCTAGGTAGAAAATTTCCCTTTGACCCCATGGCAAAAATGGCTATTAACACCAACTTTTTTTGATTAGATAATATTAAAAAATTACCCAAATAAAACAAGAATTCAATTGGTAATTTAAATTGAGGAAAACAATAAATGACACATCGATTGACTTACGTGAGAAACCCTCCAACTAGGCAAAACTCACGGGCTATCTATCTAGCCACATATGTTCTTTAAATCCACTATTTGTATTGATGTTTACAACCTAGGTTGACCTCTGGTCACACTATTCTCGGTCAATAAGCCACCACTACTACCCAAGGGGCCTTTTATAATGATTCTTGACCAAATTGCTTGTGCACTTCACACCAGTAGTCACAAGACTTAATTCTCGAAGAAGAGATGAACAATCTATGTGAATATATGAATATATCCTAAATGCAAATAATGCTAGGCAACACTAAATTTTTATCTAGAGATTAAATAATGACATCCTAGATATCAATGTCTATATAAAGGCTTAAAGACTTAACTAGAGGAAGATATGCAAATATAAAGACTAGTTATTAAACAAAAGCCAATCAACAAAAGTTGTCATTACACATGGCATGGATAATAAACGTAATCATTAAAAGCAATCAATAAGTCCTAATCAACAATATCTAAATGCAAGGCATAGAGACTTAGCTAGAGGGTAAAATAGTCATAAATGCTAGTTATCAATGAAAACTAAGCTCAATCAACAGTTAATGTCTCAAACATGTTAGAAACAATATAGAGCATTGAGGCATGCAAGTAATCAACAAAAAAATGCTAATCCTAGGCAAACATGTCATAAGAATGAAACAAGATATTCAATGGCATGTAGAAATTACTTAGTTAAAGAGAATATGAAGACCCACGCTTGGAAGATGCTAGGATAATGCTAGATGCTCATGGGAAAGTGTTTGGTTCAGTAAATGTGAGTTCTTGGAGCTCTCTCTGTCTAGGAGTTAAAGTTCTCTCAACAAAAATTGGGTTTCTAAGCTCTTGGATAAATTAGGGAAAAATAAGATGTATTTATATAGGAAAACAAGAGCTGCTGGTGAAAAGAACATTCGGCGGTCAGGTTAAGTGGTTAGGAAGACCTCCGTTCCAACCGCCGTTTAATCATAGTGCATCAAGTGTGATTCGGTGGTCACATTTTGGCGATTAGATTAACCGCCGATTCAACCACTGAATAAGGACAAAATCGTCAGGTATGTTTCGACGGTCAGAATGGCTATTATCAAGACCGTCGATTCAACCACAGAATGTAGATAGAATCTTTGTCTTCAAACGGCGGTCATGCTGACCACCAAATCAACCGTCGATTCCCAAGAGGGGGAAATCCTCAACAGTTGATCAACGCGATAAAACAAAGCACTCCATCATGCATGCATGGACATTTCTTATCAACAAACCAAAAATGAAATGCATAAAACACAACCACACTTAGAACTAACACGAAGGTGCATGTGTGAGAAGTGTAAAGAAGAACACACATATAAAAGATAGAAACACAAACCCAAGATGTGTAAGGCATTCATGAGATTGTGTGTGCTTAACTAGTCTCTTCAAAGAAAGTTAAGTAAGTGATATACCTTTGAAGTGCTCATGAGCTTGGGGATGTCATCGAAGCTTGATCATGAACAATAAGGCCTAACCTACCCTTTCAAGCAAATACCCGATGTGGTTTGTCATGAAATAAGGCAATCATAAAAATGAGGTTTTTACAATCCCCTCATTTGGCTATTTTATGACGAAATCACCACTCATGAATAAATCCTCACAAAAAGAAAACAAAGCTATTGGTCAAAAAGTAATTCTATGTTACATTAAAAGAAGCCTAAAATACTAAGTCTTCAAGGTCTTCATTCTCTTCGTATATCATTATACCTACACACAATAGCTAAGAGGCATTTTCCAAGAACAAATGCAAGTGAGGTGAGCAAATACTAAAAGGCATTGCACTCAAATACAAATAAAGCAATACAAAAATATATGTGCAATGTTCCCCCTAAAAGGTTACACTTTCTCAAGACTACTCCCCCAAAGAATAAATAACACTCCCCTCATAACTCTCAAGACTTCTCCCCTTTTTTGCCATGCGATAAGGAGCCCTCCATATCAAATTGCTTTAGCAAAGAGAGATATTCACATAAGATCTGATTGCATAATCATATACATAAACTTTATACAACTTACTTAATTGAGAGAGAATCAAGGATTTTTATTTAAAGAAAAATATGTGAAGTTGTTGCTTTGCATGCAAGATATATAACATCATGTTTAAGCAATGGTATTTGGCAAAGCAAAGATAAAAGGGGTTTATAAAGAATTCAAATCAATTTGTACCCTTTTTGTCGTAAACAAATAAGATATAGTTTTTTGAAAACATTTCAACACACAAACAACTATATCAATCCTTAAAGGCCAAACAAGACATGGATCTAGAATCCTTATTGATTGAATGGATATGTAATCCTTATTGGTTGTTGTCATGTTCAAACCATTAAGAAGAGAAAGAAGACTAATTTGGATATACAATCCTTATTGACTGCATGGATATGAGATCCTTATTGATTAGTCATCTCATTTGCATTCACACACATTTGCATTAGAACAATCAATAGCATTTCATGCATATCATTTAAAGCATGTCATAATCAAGTTCGCATGTCATGGAGATAAATTATAGGTCATTCAAAAGTACTTCCCAATCAATTCTCCTAGTCCAAAAAAGCATATGTGAACATAAAAGTGCTATAAGAAAAGGCAAAATTGCACAATTATTGAATAAAATACAATATAAGCATATATGTGCAACATAGTATCTCAATCAATTAATAAAGAAGCATAAAGTAGATCAAATTTTTACACATTACAAATCATGTAAGTTCACTCTCTTTGCTTAAGCTCCCCAAATGGGGTCAATTACAACCAAGTATAGATATACCAAGTCCATTAGACATACTTAAGTCTATGGGTAACAAGTTAACATAATAGCATGCAGGTTCATCTTTTCTTATCCACTTAGGTGACACATTTTCATTTGAGTGGTCATGGTTATCATGTTACTAGATTTCCTAGGCACATGCATATTATCACTTCTAAGTTTATTCCTCTCCATCATGCTCTCGACCTTACATTTCTCACTGAACCTATGACAGTTTGGCCTAATATGACCATCAACACCATAATAATGACAAGGAAGTATAAAATTTGGAGTCATACCATCCTTGTGAGGTCATTTAGGACTTGTCATGCATTCAATGTCGCCTTTGGTGTTGAGTCAGTTCTTTCCTTCTTTGTTGTTGAACAAGATTATCGTGCTTTGTTTGTTAAGTTTGCTTGGCTTACCTTCTTGGTTGAGGAGAGGGAAGCTTAGAGGTGTATATCTTAGTTATTAAGGTTGAACTTCATTCTTCGTTGGCATCTTTACTTGGCACTATTGGATGACTCTCCAAGTTCAATCTTCATCCTAGGTTGTTGTGAAGGTGAAGCTTTGATTTTGCCTTGAGATTGCTTGATCTTAGAATTCTTCAAATTTTCAAAGCACCTCATCTTTTTATCCTTGACAATCTTCAAGGAATTGTCTTTATTGGCAAGTTCATCTTTCATTGCCTACATGCTTTGGTGGAAGTCTTCAATCTTCTTCTCATATTTGGACACATAAATCATGTCCATCGTCAAGGAGTCTTCTAACTTAGCCTTTAGTTGATGGTTTTCCTTCTTCAACAAGTCTTCACTTTCCTAGACTCTTCTCACTTCTTCGTTCAATGGAGTCACCTTGGTTGAAAGCTTGAGATTCTCTTCCTTTAATTTTTGAATCTCTTTTTTCTTCTTCTACCTAGAGTCTTCAAAGTACTCGATGAAGTCTTCAAGGTCCATACCTTCACAAATCTTTTTGTATAAGTGTAAGGAAGAACTCTCATTACTTGAGTCATCTTCTATTTTTTTCTCATCCTCTTCATCACTTGAAGATGAGATTTTCTGATCACTTTCCCTCTTGGTAGCTTCACAAAAATTGTTAGGTTCTTGAGTCTTGTGTTGGCATAATTCCATACCAAAACAACATTTCATTTGTATTGATTAGTTTTCTAAGTATCAAAGTTTATCAGGCTTCAAGGAAGATTGGACAACAAATCAAGTAAAGTTGAAGTCTTCAAAGAGGAACAACCTTCATTGCTTAATAAAGGTATAACATGATGTTAATAGCAAAATTTGGCATGGGTCCAAAAGGAAACTTTCCACCCAGTCAAATACCCGGTAGAAGGTACCTCTCAATACCTGCTAACAAGAGCATGCTATAACTTGCCTCGAAAGTTCCTAATCCCGTACGATCGAGGCACTTGAACAATATTATTGGGCTAAGGAAAAAATGCACGTAACCCCACATAAAGTACCCAGCTGAGACCTGGGCACCTCAGAAATACCTCATCTGTCCATCAAGGCACCTATCCTACCTCACTATTAGTAAGAAGGAAGATCGTAGACCTACAACAAGATTGTTCAAGCGCCACATCAATAGAGTGGTCCCAAGGATACCCCGCTAGTGGATAGGCACAACAGAGTACCTCACAACCCGAATAATCAAGCTCCATGCAACTAGATCGACACCTTTAAGTACCTTGTCACCATACTGGTACCTAGAGAAACCTTTCCATTGAAAATAACCCAGCCGAGTACCCTCTGTACAATACCTCATTAAATGGCGAGCAAAATCAGAATTATTCTCCAACACGTATCAAACTTCCACGAGCATGTAAAATGAGTCGAATAGTATAAGAAGGAAACAAACACATCTCCCTATACGATATCTTCAAAAAAGCTAATTCTCCAGAGTCAACGACATTAAAACGTAAAATCCAGTCAAAAAGGGGGAAGATCAGTTCATCGATTCATGGTTTGTACACCACGAATCAACTCTAAAGGCTCATAATAAAAATATATAGGCAAAGGCACGTAAGAGGGATCACCTATTAGTTATCCAAATACCCCATTCTTTAGTGAAAATAAGGTCCAGAAGGTTGTTGCCTAGTTCTACACTTTGAACGAAACAAAGACATCTCCATTGATTTTTTGCCACTTGTCGAGAGATATGAGTTCTCCACCTCCAACTAATATGCAAAAGAGATAGAGAGAGAGAGTTTAACGCTTGCGATGTTCTTGTAATCAAACACTATAAATTTAATAAAAAAATACCACAAACTCCAGTTATTATATTGTCAGTCAATTGTTTTTCTTTCACCCCATTCTTCATGTTATAACCGGTACCGAAGGTACCTACTCTGACTATAGCCTACATATGTAGCGGACTTGAGGGTGTTGATTGAGATTTCTCACCTGAGTGAATTTTTGGTTAACATTTTTAAGTGTCATCTATGGAGGGATTCCAAACCCTTTATAAAATCACATGTTTATCATTTTAGTAGGAGCATGAGGCTTCGATCATCCCAAGGGCAGCCCGAGGCTTCAAGGCACTAGTTTGTTACTTCAACCAAGAGAGTACAAAAGAAAGGGAAGAAGTCAAGATATCACCATCCTTCCTCAATTCTATCCACTACCCTATGGGACTCGGTTGCCTTGGTAGCATATCAGGCAATGCTTGAGCAATAAGCTACAACTTTCATTAAGAGTGTCCACCTCCGACTAGTGGCAGAGGGAATCACCCCCCATCCAAATGAGCTTGGTACTTGGGAAGATCCCTATAGATCAGGGACTAGGCTAACTGTCTTTGATAGGTTGGGACCACCACCACCGCTACTAGTCCATGACAGGTTAGGACCTCTCCCCTCGATTAGAGATAGATTAGGGCTCATGCAAGCCTTTTATCAACCCAGATAGGTAAAATCAGTTGCTTACGTCCCTCCAGGGAGACCTTGCCACTTAGTTAGACCTGTGGATACCAAAAAAGAGCCCATACCCAAGGCAGGAGGTAGCTAGAGATGCATTAGCAAAGAGCCTCCCCCGAAGATAACATGGGCGAGATCTCTATCACCTCTGAGGGCTTTGACAATGAAAAATCCAAAGTTGAGTCTAAGAATGCTGGGAATAAGAGCTTACAGGATAAGCTGGCTCGGATGCAGAAGAAGATCCATGAGTTAAAGAAAGGCAAACACCGAGAGTGTATGAAGGATCCGTTAGGCGAGTTAAAAGCTCCCTTCTTGAAGAGGATCAGGGAAGCAGAACTCTCTCTAAAATTTAAAATGCTGGCTGACAATTATTCTGGTATTGAAGATCCTCTAAGCCAACTAAAGAGCTTCGTCCAGTAGATAGAGGTTCAGAATGCTACCAGAACAGTCATGTGTAGGATGTTCCCCGACCACGCTGACTGACTACGCCAAAATGTGGTTTAGAAAGTTGCCTATAGGTAGCGTGGATAGCTTCTCCAAATTATAAAGTGATTTCTAGTTACAGTTTCAGGGGATCAAACCGCCACTGAAGATCTGATCCACCTACAGTATGTCATTCTAGAACATAGGGAGGCACTCAGGTCGTACATGGAAAGGTTCAATAAGAAGGTGATTCAGATGGGGGTTTCGCTGAAAAGGAAACCCTGACTAACTTTCATGAGAACCTATGGACGGGTAAACTTTTCTGATCTTTCACCAAGCGTTCACCGGAAACCCACCAGGACGTATATAAGAGAGCACTCAAGTAGGTGGAAATAGATGAGCAACTCAGAGTCAAGATCGAGAATGATGACATGAGGACTGCCAAGGGAAATAAAATGGAAGTACCCAAGCCTGCACTGACCTAAAAGGCTCAGAACAGACCCTTAAATCGATCTGCTACCGATCTCTACCTTACCAACCTCAGCGGGATCGGTACCTGGCTTGGTGAACCCCTTCTCGAGCTTTACCTCCTCCTAGAGTGGTAGCCCCTTTAGCCTTGGATGAGAGAGGATATGAACACTATACTCATCTAAACGTGTCTCGTGAGATGATCTACCTTGCCATCCGGGATAAGGGGCTGCTGTTAAAGCCTGGTCCCAAAAGTCCCAGTAGATGCAAGGAACCGGTACAAGTACAACGATTTCCATGAGGACGTGGGACAAAACACCTCGGAGTGTTATAACCTCCGTATCCAGATCGAAGCCTTGGTGAGAGGCGGCTGTTTGGTAGAATTCTTACAGAAGGTTCGAGATAGCATCCATACAAGCAAGAAGGTTCAAGTCGAGATCCGAGATCTTGCAAATAAGAGAAAAAGGGAACAAAAAGACCTGATGCAGCAAATCCAGGTCATACATACCATCAGTAGAGAACCCACCCTAGCTGGCACCTCCAACAATTCCAGAAAGAACCACACAAGGAAGATTCCTCAAATCGAACAAGGGTAAAGTATCTTCAAAGTAGATCAAGGCTTGGCGGGAACAACCTAATTATCCCAGATCATTTTTACTGAAGTCGATGTGTACAATACCATGCAGCCGCACAACGACCAAATGGTGGTCATGGTATAAGACGCCAATTGCTTGGCCCACTGCTTCCTAATTGACATAGCTAGCAACGTGGACATAATTTTCAGGGACACTCAGGAAAAGCTCAACTTGAAGCAGTGGTGTTACAACAGTTGTACCACCCCCTTGTACAGTTTCACTATGGACTCAATTATACCTGTTGGATTAAAAATTCTACGAGTCATCATTGGGATAACGCCTTTACAACAGAACATCATGACAAACTTCTTTATGGTCGACACCACATCGGCCTATAACTCCATTTTAGGGAGGCCTTTCCTTTCAGCACTCAAGGGGGTGCTATCCAACAACCACAATGTCCTGAAGTTCCTAATGGGGAACGAGGTAGGCTAGGTACGTGGAGATCAGCAGGCCATCCGTAAGTGTTATGCAGTATCCACAAATCCCACAGCATTAGCGAAACAGTATGCGTAGGTAACTGTGGTACAGAGACAAGAATCGTCAAAGATGGATTTCAAGGTCCCATGTGTTGTAAAAGAGTTCGTAAAATATCCGGAGAGAAATGTCCATGTTGAGGATGAAGCAGAAGAAGACAAAAAGTGGGCCAGTGGCCACCCCATTGATGAGTTAGAAGAAATTATGGTCAGAGAAGATGACCCATCCATGGTAGTTAAGGTTGGGGTCACCTTGGAACTGAAGTAGATGAGGGCCTGATCAAGCTCCTCTAGGAATATTATGACATATTCACCTTAAGCCATGACGAAATGGCAGTAATCCCTATCTCTTTAGCCGCTCATAGGTTGGCAGCTGACCCACTTTCAAAATGTTCAAGCAGAAAAGGCGACACTTCAATGTCGAAAGGAACACTGCCACACAGAAAGAGGCCGATAAATTTATAAAGGCTGGATTCATCATAGAATCTCGATACCTCGATTGGATTACAAATGGGAAGTGGCACATGTGCGTTGAATACACAGATCTCATCCACACCTGCCCAGTGGATAGTTTCCCTATTACCTAAAATCGATCAAGTAGTGGACTACACTATAGGAAACAAGCTCTTGAGCTTTATGGATGCATTTTTGCGGTATAACCAGATCATGATGCACCCCGCTGACTAGGATAAAACCAACTTTATCACCGGATAGGGTCTCTACTGCTACAAGGTGATGCCATTCAGCCTTAAAAATGCAGGTGCTATATATCAGCGTCTGGTTAATCGATTGTTCAATTCAGAGATAGGAAGGACGATAGAGAGTGTACATCGATGAAATGATCACCAAATCCCAAGTAGTGGAGGAGCAACAGGACCATCTTCGTTGAACGTTTCAGATTGTAAGAAAGAACCAAATACGGTTGAACCCAGCCAAACATGCCTTCAGGGTAACTGCGGGAAAATTCCTTTTGTTTATGGTTTATGTGAGAGGTATAAAGGCCAATTCCTTAGAAGATCTAAGCTATTTTGGACTGGAATCTTCTACCTCACTCAAACAAGTACATATGTTAACTAGTCGAGTGGCAACGCTCAATCATTTAATTGCATGGTCGTTTAACAAGTGCCTTCCCTTCTTCAAGGTGATTAAACGGTGAAGGAATATGAAGAAGAACCAGGACATCGAGTAGGCTTTCCAAACTTTGAAGAAATATCTAGCCAGCCTGCCGCTGCTAATTAAGCCAGTTCCTAAAAAGGAACTAAAGATTTACCTAGTTATGTCTGAAACGGCGGTTAGTGAGGCATTTGTCAAAGAGTTTGAAGCCGGGGTTTAGCAACCTGTTTACTACTTAATCCATGAGTTAACTAAGCCCAAAAAAAATTACTTCTTCTTAGAGAACTTCATTTTCACCTTGGTGACCTTGACAAGAAAGCTCCACCTTTATTTCCTAGATCATGCAGTCGCTGTTGTGACAGACCAGCCACTCCGACAATTTTTTACAGAGACCAGATATGTCAAGAAGGTTAGTTATTTTTGCCCTTGAACTAATGAAGTTTGGTATAAATACAAGACAATGACGACTATCAAAGCCTTGGTGCTAGCATATTTTATGGCTGAATTCTCAGTTCTACTCAATCCTGATACTTCATTAGAGCTGGAATCGATTCCTAAGAAGGATCCAAAAATTGGAAACGGGTCGACCGACTGCAATCCTTGAATCCTCTACACTGATAAGGCATTCAGACAAGTAGGGAGAGAGGCTTGCATCGTTTTGACAAACCAAAGAAATGTAGAATGTTGCCACAGCTTCAAGTTCATGTTCAAGGCTACAACCAAAGAAGTGGAGTACGAAGCCCTCATAGCAAGAATAAAGACAGCCATCTAGCTCGAGACCGACTACCTACATGTCAAGATCGACTCTCAACTCATCATTAATAAGGTCATCGGTTTGTGCTAGGCAAAATGAGATAACATGATAGCTAAACTCAAGTTGGTCCAGTATCTTAAAGCCTGATTTGGAGGGTTAAAGATTGAATAGATCCCTCGTCAGGACAGTCAACGAGCAGATACCCTCACCAAGATAGCTACCAATAGGGGGTAAACTCGACCTAAAAAAGTACCCATCCAAGTGATTCTCAATCCAGCAAACCACCAGGCAAAGAGGTAAGTTCGGTTGTTCGCCTCCTTTGTTGGATGGACCCAATAGCGGTCTATCTCTAGGAGGAAAAGCTTCCAGAGGATCTAGAGCAAGCTCAAAAGCTCAGAAGAACTTCAGTCCGATACTGCTTGATTGATGAATACCTCTACCGTAGAGGAAATTCCTTTCCCTTACTCCGGTGCTTGCATCCAGACGACACTGATTGGGAACTAAAAGAAGTCCACTCAAGTGAAAGCGGGAACCATACCAGAGGAGAAACATTGGCATACAAGGTGCTTCGTATGGGTTACTATTGGCTGACCAAACACCAAGATGCTAGAACATTTGTGCAGTCATATGGACCTTGCCAATGGACATCGAACCTAAACCGAATTCCTCCGTAACACCTATCTTCAACCAGCTCACCATACCCATTCGCTATCTAGGGAATTGATTTGATCAAGCCCCTCCCCACCGCTCCAGGTCCTGCTAAGCATGCTAATGTTGTAGGGAAAAATCGGTCCAAAAATACGGCGGAAGTGTGAAATAAGGGTTTGAAATATTTTAATTTTTATTCCCTTTAATAAAAAGAACCTTTACCCTAGATTAATTGATGTTTATTAAAAGTATCATACCTTTTTCTTGTGATGATTGAACTAGCATCAAATTGAATCCACATGATCTTCCAATCCAATCTCGAACGTGAATCACCTAGGAGTGTGGGCTCCCTTTCTTTAAATTGTATACCTGAGGATGGAAACAAACAAAAAAATTTCTTTGTTAGTCACAATTATCCTCCAAGAAAAAAAAAACAAAGAACGTTAGTTCATTTGTGAATTATCAATCAATTTGATTGAAATTCACGTGACCCTAGATTCAATGTTGTACATAAAACCTTTTAAAGTAAAGGCTACTAGTGTACTATCGAATACAAAACGTTCTTTCTTTTCTTTCTTCTTTGTCGAATTTCACACACCAATCTTTAGAGTTAGATGAATTTATCTAGAGCAAGAACGCAAGAACCGAATTCTTTTTACTCAAAATTCCTCTTTGGCCGAAATTTACTCCTTGTAAATTATGGTTGGCCTAAATTTTCTCTCTCTAAATTTCTTATGCTTGGACGAATTTTAGAGCTCAAATTCATGCCATAGCCGAAATTTGTAGGTTGTATATATAGGATCACAAATCCTTTCCTAAGAATGATTTACTTGGTGGGCAAGAATCCTTTCCTTAGGTGGATTTACTTGGTGACCAAGAATGATTTTCAAAATAGAATTCTTTTTTACACCAAGACTCCTAATCGAACTCATTAGTGTATTTGTGACCATATTAAAGATTTCCTAATTTGACTAGATAAATAATTCCTTTTATTTATTTACTTATCAAATATAGTCTTTAATATTAATTATACTACCAACAATAGTATAATATTTAGGAGACCTTCTCCTATTAGGACAAAGATTTTGTTATTTAATTAAATAATTAAATAATTAACAAATTAATTAATTTCTATTTAATAAAATAAAAAAATAAAAAATAATATATTAACCTAATATATCTTGCCTTGCCACTTAAGACCACACATGGGCATATATATTATTTTTCTTAGTTTATTAAATCCATTGGACCTTAATAAAAAGGTCCACATGTGAACTAGGCCCATTCTTACAAAAAGAAACAAGTCCACATGCCTTAATACAACTCTAGATGGACTCATAAATTTTTCCGGTAGAATATATCAAGTGATCCATCCAAGTACGTGTTTGGGGATCTTGGTGGGCTATCTAAATTTAAACTCCAATAGACACAACCCAATCACAATCAACAAATGATTCACTTAGGTCCAATCTATTAATTTTAGTTCATTCCACTAAAGAACTAAAATTGAACTCCTAAATAAAGATAGAATAAGTTAATATTGCTCGTTCATACCTTAGACAATCTTAATAGAGATAGTGCATCCTCATGAAGAATATCAGTAATTGCCAAGAGCTCATAGACCGCATATAGCTCTCCAAGTTACCATATTTACTTATATGACCATATTTTGAACTTGGATATTTTAACTTGTTAAGAATCCATATTTCAATAGACACGATTGAAAACTTAACATTAAGATTTAATATCCATTGCCTCAAAACATCCATATGATGATATTCTACTCTCATTTAATAAATGGAGCCACGATGTCCATATTTATTAATGAAGCCCTCTATCGATTAACAAATGAATACCACCAAACTATCGAGGATAGACTATGCTATATAATCTTACTCATTGATAGCTCAAATGATAACACTTGCAACCATAAGTCCATCATTTATCTCAGGATTGCGATAGACTCTCCGATTGTCTTCAAGTGAAAACTTTTATCTATTGACGGTTTTGGATAAAGTATTTCACTGTGATCCTATTTAATGCACCCAGTGCACTAGTTTCTTTTGCCCAAAGACACCACACTTTTATGATTTTAGACTAATCATAACACATTTGATCTCACTCAAATGCGAGCAAAAAAATCTACAACTTTGACAAGATAAAGGCGCCAAACCTTTATCTTAAGTTGTGAATATTATTCAAGTCTAACTAAAGAATTGTGTCTACCTCATACATATCTAGATGTATGAACAATTCTTCTTTTCTCATAGTCTTTCGACCTTATGATTATTTACTTTTGACATTTACAATAATTAAACTATAAATGCTATAAGATTTGTTAAACTAGAAATCACTTTATTAATATGAAAAGATTGTCAAATACATTATTATACTCTTGTTATCGAGCATAATCCCAACAAATGTTGCGATTGACTACTTCACTCGGTAAGTGTAATCAGAACCACTATCCTAGCTCACAGAAGAGAACACCACTAGGTTATAAAGACTAACGTGGTGTGTAGGTTTAGTACCCTGATCATCATCATCACCGACCTCGGTAAGCAGTTTGTAATGCTCGATCCAGGGATTTCTGTGAAGACACGGGAATCGACCTCTGCTTTGCCTCTGTAGCCCACCTCAAAACTAAAGGCCTAGTGGAGGCTGCCAATAAGATAATTAAAAAGCTCTTGAAAAAAGAACTCCAGCAGAGAAAAGGCAATTGGGTAGAAGAGCTACTCAAGGTATTTTAGGCCTACCGAACCACCAAAAGAACAACGGTCAGGTAAATGCCCTACTCCTTAGCCTTTGAGGTGGAGGCGGTTCTGTCTATAGAGCACAAACTCACCTCATTCTATGTCCAACATTTCGAGCAGAAAGTAATGAGGCCAAGCTGAAGGCCAAACTAGACCTCTTTGAGGAAAAGCAAGATAGAGCCGCAGAGAGGGTAGCAGTTTACGAAAGCCAGATTACGAGGTACATTAACAAATGGTTAAAGACCCAGAGTTTCAAAGAAGGGGACTTAGTACTCCATAAGGTGACTCAGAACACCAAGGTCAAATCAGATGGGGTCCTTGAACCAAACTGGGAAGGCCCTTACTTGATAAAGGTAGTGGTTTGGAGCGGGGCTTACAAGCTTAAAGGCATGGATGAATGGCCCCTGGACAATACATGGAACGTTGATCATTTGAAGAGGTTTTGCCTCTAGGCAGAGGACTCCGAGCATATCAGTCCTACCCATATATCAACATTAGTAATCCTTAAACATTTCTATACTTTTAGTAATCAATAAAGTCTCATGTTAATTTCTCTATCTCATGTTGTGTTTTCGTTTTTTTTCCAAGAGGAATTTTGCCATGATTGCCATGAACCAAGGATAGCTAGATAGCATCCTTAATGCCAAGGCCGGGTACTACCCTCCACCAAGAAGGGTCTGAGTATAAGAGCATAGTTGCCAACCAGATCTCGTGACTAGGATAGCTGGATAGCATTCCTGATGCCCTAATCGGGCAAACCCCTCAGGAAGGGTCTAAACGTAAGAGCATAGTTGCCAGCCAGATCACAAGACTAGGAGTACCAGCTGGAACCCCTAATGCCTTGGTCTGGCTATCACCCCCAAAAATGATTTAAGCGTAAGTGTATAGTTGCTTGCTAGATCGAGATCACAGTAGCATGGTACCTCCCTAATACAAGGACAAAGGTACCAGGATTGATTCGACACAATTGCCAATTTGGTCAAGTACCAAATTTCAATTGAATGGGTGACTGGTACCTCATTTATCCCAGAGAGGGTAATTGACCTTGAAAAAAAATCCATCCAGTATTTGCTTGGCTAAGTATCACAGTTACGTAATGCTAGTCACTTATAATTATAGTCTATTCTTCATCTATATTTTGAACTTTGTATGTTTTCAGGTTTCAATTGCACAGATATGTACTGGTGGCTTGATAAAAAAACAATGAGCATCTCGATCGGGGTACCAGCAATGTTGTAGGGTAAGAGGCTTGGGAAAGATCCCTGATATACACTTACTTACTATAAGTAATCTCTCTAGAATTAATGTGTAGAAGCGGTATGAGCAATACCCAGAACCTCACTTAAACCATACGGGATCGAGCGGGCAGGAGTCCCATGTGCCAGAGCTAGCATGAACAAATTTTTGGCTAAGTGTTCACATCCAAAGCTCACTACCTACTCTATACGGTTTATTATACTTAATAGTTTCAAGTTTTCCTTAGCATATCTATTTAAGTCATGAACCGTAATATCTATTTAAGTCAAGAACCGTTTTCAGAAGCCGAATTAAAGCGAGATGCACTAGACCAAGACAAAAGTCAACTCAGTATAGATATGAGAAAGAATAAAATATTTTCCATTAGTGCTAAAAGAGGGAGCCCATCCTCTTAGTCGGGCTACATGGAATCAAGTGGGAGCTCATTCCCTATTTCAAGGAAACTTTAAAAAGAAAAAAGAGAATGATATGCAACTGGTCATGATCTAGCAGGGTGCCCACCCCCTTTTTCGGGCAATAAAAATAAGCACCCAGTAGTAAAGCCATACGTCAGCATTCTCCTGATGTCCCCATCTTGCAGCTCTATCTTCTGGTGGCTGCCTGTCGACCTGCTATTCAATTAGCACTTTGGAAACCTTAGCTAGGATCTCAAGAGGGACATGCTCTATATGGGGAGCTATGTTAACCTCCGCCCAAACCTGTTCCTCCGCTGGCTTTGCCTCAACTACTCCATCTGCTCGAGCCGGACCATTATGGATTTCCACCACATCTTTAGAGGTAGGTTAGTCTTCCACCACTCCCTGAGCAACATGAAGGTCTTCTTCTACCTCCTAGGATGCAGGTAAGACCTCTATAATTCCAAGTTGTTTATCTTTATCGTTTAAGCCTTCATCAGTACCAGCAGTTCCACAGGGACCTGCCCTGTAACCAGTTTTTGTAGACAGTTTCTTTGCCCTCTCCAGGATTTCCTCTGGGTCTCAGTCCCAGTCTCAGTCTCAGTCCGTGATGCTGGATAGGTCAAAAGGGCAGAGGTAACACTTGGGCTGTTTGGAGTGCCACATAAAAATAACCATTACCAAATGAGGAGTAAACTTCTGCCTCTTAACTGGCAACCTGAGTGCACAGAGTTTGATTCTCCTCTACCTTGTCCTTGGTTTTCTTTCTCCAAGAGTTTCTCTCCATAGCTTACCCCTCCGACCAGAGGGTTTCTTGTAGAAGCCCATCTAGACTGATAAGATAGAAGCCTTCCTATCACTTTACTCAGCTTCATCTTCTTATAGTCACAATTTTCTTCAAGAGCCGTCACCTTGAATTCAAATCTAGAAGATAGTGACCTCTTGATCTTTTGATTGATCCTCTTATCTGAGTAGGGTCACCTAGTTGATGGCTTTGATTCTAGATGTCCATCAACTTCACTTGGAGGTCATTAAATCATTCATGCTCTTCCATCCTAATTGTCTCAAATTATGTTTGGATGACTTTGAGCTTAGAGTATTTCACCACTTAGGTTCCCTCATGTGTCGCCTCTAAGATTACCCAAGCTTCATGTGCATTTTTGGTGATTTGGATTAGTTTATATTGACTGTTATCCATTGTATAAAATAAGGAATGCAATGTTTTTTTGTTCCATTTCGAAGCTTTAAAATCTCTTAGGCACTCCATTGAGCCTTGGGCTTTGGCATAGTGCTTCCATAATTGGTGGTCATGGTGGGTGGTGTGTATCTATCCTCAATCACCCTCCATATCATTTATCGCCGATAGATAGGAATCCATCTTCCCCTTCCAAGAGGAGTAACTTTCACCCTTGAGCAATAGTGGTCTCTGTTCGACACTCCCTCTTTACTCATCCCAAAATCACTCATAGTGTTTGGGAAAATGTATGCAAATAAATGCAATAAACAAGATTCCCACAAATGCAAGACACACAAAACAAGTGCAAGGATCACCTAAGTGCTCGGATACCAATTGAAAATACAACTAAGTGTGTCTAAACAACTTAGGGAGGTGAATATTTTTTAATCAAGTGAATTACCAAATTTTCTTGATTAGTCAATATTAAAAAAGTACCCAAATAAAACAAGCAATCAAAAGTGCAGAAAATAATAAATAACACATCGATTGACTTATATGAGAAACCCTTCAACTGGGCAAAACTCATGGGCTATCCATCTAGCCACATACGGTCTTCAAATCCACTATATGTAATGATGTTTACAACCTAGGTTGACCTCTAGTCACACCATTCTTGGTCACTAATCCGCCAATACTACCTAACGAGCCTTTTATAGTGATTCTTGACCTAATTGCTTGTGCACTACACATATGTAGTCGCAAGACTCAACTCTCAACGAATAGATTAACAACCTATGTCAATATTTTAATAAATCCTAAATATAATTAATGCTAGGCAACACTAAATGCTTATCTAGAGATTAAATGATGGCAATAGAAGCAATCCTAGATATCAATGACTATATGAAAGCATAAAGACTTAATTATATAAAGATACGCAAATATAAAATCTAGTTATTAAGCAGAAGCCAATGAACTAGAGTTATCATTAAACAAGGCAAGCATAATAAATGCAATCATTAAATGCAATGAATAAGTCCTGATCAACAATGTCTAAATGCAAAACATAGAGACTTAACTAGAAGGCAAAATGGTCCTCAATGCTAGTTGTCAATTAAAAGTAAACTCAACAAACATTCAATGTCTTAAACATGTTAGAAACAATATTAAGCAAGGAGAGATGCATTTAATCAACAAATAATTGCTAATCATAGGCAAACATATCATAAGAATGAAATAAGAGATTTTAGGACATATAGAAATTACCTAGTCAAAGAGAATAAGAAGACCCATGCTTGGAAAATGCTAGGATGATGTTAGATGCTAATAGAAAAGTGTTTGGTTGAGTAAATGTGAGTTCTTGGAGCTCTCTCTCTCTAGGAGTTAAATTTCTCTCATTAAAAACTAATTTTTTGAGCTCTTGGGAAGAAGAAGATGCATTTATATGGGAAAACATGAGTTACTGATGAGAAGTCAAAAATGCCCTTAATTGGGCATTCGACGGTCAGGTTCAACGGTTAGGAAGACCACTATTCCAACCGTCATTTAATAACAGCGCATCAGGTGTGATTCAATGATCATATTAAGTGTTTAGGCTGATTACGGATTCAACCACAAAATGAGGACATAATCATCAGGTATGATTCGGCGGTCAGAGCGGTGCTTATCAAGACCGTCGATTCAATTGCAGAATGAAGATAGAATCTCTTTCTTTAAACGGTGGTCCCATTCGGCGGTCAAGTTGATCGTCGAATCTACCGTCGATTCCCAACATAGGGGAATCCTCACCAGTTGATCAACAAACTAAAAAAAAAAGCACTTCATCATGCATGCGCGAACATTTTCCATCAACAAATGGAAAATGAATTGCATAGAACACAACCACACTTGGAACTAACACCAAGTGAAATGTAAAGAATAACCCACATATAAAAGATTGAAACACAAATACAGGATGTGTAAGGCATGCATGAGAGTTTGTGTGCACAACTAGTCTCTTCAAAGAAGGTTAAGTAAGTGATATACATTTGAAGTGCTCATGAGCTTGGGGATGTCATCAAAGCTTGATCACAAACAATGAGGCCTAACCAAACCTTACAAGCAAATCTCCAATGTGGTTTGTCATAAAATAAGCCAATCATAAAATTGAGGTTCTTACAGTGTTCACCAGTCTAAGGCATAGTCTCCTAAGACACCTCAAGAGGTTGAGGATATGAGACAAGTTCCCTATGCATCAACAGTAGGTAGTCTCATGTATGCTACATTATGCATAAGACCGGATATTTGCTTCACAGTGGGAGTAGCCAACAGGTTTCAGTCCAACCCATGATTAGATCATTGGGTTATAGTAAGGACTATTCTCAAGTATCTTTGGAGAACGAGAAACTATATGTCAGTATATTTAAGATAGCATATGATCCTGTTAGGTTATATAGATTCCAACTTTCAGTCAAACAATGATTCTAGGAAATCCACGTATGGGTCAGTATTCACTATTGGTGGTGGAGCCATAGCTTGGAGGAATGTTAAGCAATCATGTATGATTAATTTCACCATATAAACCGAATATGTACCAGCTTGTAAAGCAGCTAAAGCTGCTGTATGATTCCATAAGTTCTTGAGTGATTTGGAAATTGTTCTAGATCTGGATAAGCCCATCACACTTGATTGTGAAAATAGTGGTCTTGTGGCTAATTCCAAGAACTAAGAAGCCAAAAAAGAGGGAATCATATAGAGGTGAAATATCATTTCATTAGGGAGATAGTGTAGGGAGGAGATGTTGGTGCAACCAAGCAGTGTTGCAGGACATCATGCTTATCCATTTACGAAGACCTTAATGGCTAAAGTGTTTGAAGGCCACTTAGAGGGTCTAGGATTACAAGATATGTCTCACATGCTTTAGTACAAGTGGGAGATTGTTAGGGTTTTTGTTTTAAAGCTTGTATTTTGTAAATGATGATAATTTATAAATAAAGAAGTAGTTTTTTCATTCAATTTATATGTCTCATTCATTTACATCATGTGTACTTAACATTTTAGAGTTCCAGATGTAAAATGTTAAATGCAGAGGAATTTAGTTTGAGATGTGCAATCTAAAGAGTCTGTAGAGATCAAATAGAGTTGGGTACTTTGTTTGTGGTTGATCTACAACTACGGTCCATATCGTAATGTACGGTAGTCTTATCCTAGACTATTCTTATGGTGATATAAGAATGGAGATAACTTATACGATTTGACCATATTGAAAATGCACAAACACGGTTAAATTTCTCATATTTAAAAGAGTAGGCCACTCAACAATCAAACATATAACACATACATCATGATTAAGATCAACGTGAACACTATCACTAAGAGATCTCAAAACAACAAATGTCAGTGAGAACCATCTAAATGTTACACTAGCTCTCTAATGTGACATGATACTTGATGTAATGTAAACATAGAGTCGAAAGATAAAAAACTAGAACTCAGCATTACGATATATAAATACCTTAGCCAGCTCTCTCATCAAATGCAAAGTCTTTTCCTTTTTATGAGCTCTCATGGCTTATTTATCCCCTTGACAACAGATTGTTGGTGTGTCATCCCAAGAGAATAAAAACTAAACGCTTCAACTCAAACACATATAAAAATGGCATTCTCTAAAAGTCTTAACAAACTTCATCACCATATAGATTTCAACAAGGCAACTTCTTTAAAGTTAATCAACGAATTTTGACAATCATAACAAATCTTGTGAGATAGCTAAGTTCATTTAAAGTTATAACAAAACAAAGCTAGTAAGCTAAATTCATCACATCTTGACACTGGTCTTAAGGCTAACTCACATGTGCACCTTACACGAATGGTGAGAGCACTCACCCTTGACCCATTAGGCCTTGGGTGAACTTACACCAAACATTATCAACATCTTTCTTGACAACAATATTGACTATTGAGTAAAGACGTTCTATGACTTGGTCCACAATAATATCATTAATACTCTTCTTTCCAGCATTACCAACACATGTGTTGTCAAGATTAACAAGGTTTGCTTTCTTCTGTTTCCAAACATTCGTAACATGCTTTTCAACCACATCATGTTTTTCAATATCTAAAGCCTTATCCTTTTTGAATTGAAGTTCAATCTCACTATCTCTAGATGGATTCTCTAACTTGCAATATTCAATTTATTTAAAGTAATTAGGCTTGATATGGCCTATAGTACTGCAAAATTAACAAATGGGGATAAAAGATGAGATTGTACCCTTTAGAATCGAAGTAGCAATAGTAGGAGTTTGCAGAGGTACCTTGTCCTTCATCTGTTCATATTAATAAAGTGATTTCAGGTTTAACAAATCTTATAGCATTTATAGTTTAATTATTATAACTGTTAAAAGTAAATAATCATATGGTCAAAAGACTATGAGAAAAGAAGAATTATTTATACATTTGGATATGTATGAGGTAGACATAATTCTTTAGTTAGTCTTGAATAATATTCACAACTTAAGATAAAGGTTGGGTGCCTTTATCTTGTCAAAGTTGTAGATTTTTTTACTAGCATTTGAGTGGGATCAAATGTGTTATGATGAGTTTAAAATCATCAAAGTTTGTTGTATTTAGGCAAAAGAATCTAGTGCACTGGGTTTTGCATTAAATAGGATCACATTAAAAGACTTTATCTAGAACCTTCAATGGATAAAAGTTTTCACTTGAAGACAGTCAGGGAGTCTATCTCAATCCTGAGATAAATGATGGACTTATGGTTGCAAGTGTTATCATTTGAGCTATCAACGAGTACGATTATATATCATAGTCTATCCTCAATAGTTTCATGGTATTCATTTGTTAATCGATAAAGGACTTCATTTATAGATATGAACATTGTGGCTCCATTTATTAAATGAGAGTAGAATATCATCATATGGATGTTTTGAGGTGTTGGATATTAAATCTTAACGTTAAGTTTTCAATAGTGTCTATTGAAATATGGCTTCTGGACAAGTCAAAATATCCAAGTTCAAAATATTATCGTGTGAGTCAATATGGTAACTTGGAGAGCTATAGGCGGTCTATGAGCTCTTGGCGATTATTGATATTCTTCACGATGATAAACTATCTCCATTAAGATTATCTGGGGTATGAATGAGGAATATTAACTTATTCTATCTTTATTTAAAAGTTCAATTTTAGTTCTATAGTGGAATGAACTAAATTAATATATCGTACCTAAGTGAATAATTTGTTGATTGAGATTAGGTTATGTCTTATGTAGCTTCAATTTAGATAGCCCGACAATACCCCCATTCCATGTGAACTTGCATGGATCACTTGATATATTTTACCGGACAAATTTATGGGTCAATCTAGAATCGTATTAAAGCATGTTGACTTGTTTATTTTTTAGTAAGAATGAGTCTGGTTTACATGTGGACTTTTAATTAAATTCCAATGGATTTAATAAAATAGAAAAAACAATATATTGGTCTATATATAGGCTTGGGCAACTAGGGCATGTAAAATAGCCTTATATATTGTTTTTTATTTTAATATTTAATTAAATAGAAATTAATTAATTGGTTTATTAAAAGTCAAAATCGTTTTCCTAGTAGGAGATAGTCTCCTAGAGTCATATTATTGTTGGTAATATGATAAGTATCAAATACTATGTTTGATAAGTAGATAAATAATATGAATTTATTTATCTAGTCAAATTGGGAAGTGCTTGTACTTGATTTCTATTAGGACTTGACAATTTGTCAAATTAGGAAGCTTTTGATTTAGTCACAATTTAATTATATTCAGTAATTGGTTATTGAATAAATACACTATTTGAGTTGGATTAGGAGTCTTGGCATGGAAAAGAAATCTTTTTGTGAAATTGATTCTTTGTCACCAAATTAATCCACCTAGAGATAGGATTCTTGCCCACGAAGTAAATCCTCTTTAGGAAAGGATTTCAAAACCTGTATATATATATCTCCATATAAATTTTGACCGAGGCTAATTTCTAAGTGAATTTTTGGCCAAGGCTGGGGTTTTTAAGTGATAGAATTCGGCCAAGTGATAGAATTTTGAGAGAAAAAAAAATAGTTTTATTACTCTAGACAAAATTCGGCCAACTCATAGATATTGTGTATAGAATTTGAGCAAGGAGAAGAGAAAAGGTGAACATTTTGTTTTCGATAGTACACTAGTATCATTTACATCAAAAGGGTTTTGTGTACAAAAATCGAATCTGGTTCATGCGATTTTCAATTAAATAGATTGATAATTCACAAGTGACCGAACGTTCTTGGGTTTTCTCTTGGAGGATTATTGTGACTAACAAAAAAAAGATTTTTTATTGTTTTCATCCTCGGGTATACAATTTAAAGAAAGGGAGCCCACACTACTAGGTGATTCACGTTTGTGATTGGATTGGAAGATCTTGCGGATTCAATTCGATGCTAGTTCAATTATCACGAGATAAAAGGTACGATGCTTTTAATATACGTAGATTAATCTAGGGTTAAGGTTATTTCTTTTAAAGGGAAATTGTTTAAAATATACCAAACCCTAATTTTACTCTTCCGCCGCGTTTTGAACTGATTTTTCCTTACAATGCTTCTATGAGCTTCTCCTCAACTACCAAGCCACTTGAACCTCCTTGAGAATTAGCAAGATTTGTAACATTTGATATATTAACTGACCCACTGACTAAATCTTTAATAGATTGCTTAGCAATGTCGATTTCTTCAATAAGATCTTGCTCCTTCTCCTTCATAATAGAAATGACCATTTCTTTTTCAAGGAATATCTTTTCATCCTCTTTAAGCCTCTTTAAGATTTCATTCTTTTCACTTGTAAGCCTTTGAGTAACCATCACAAACTCATCTACTTGTAATGTAATCAAATCGTCCTTCTTTTCAACCTCACTCAAAGCTTTATATCTTTGTTCTCAAGGCTCTCTATCTTAGCCAATAGCTCAAGATTTGTTTGATTAGAACAAGAGTTCTCTCGATAATTTAAATCAACTTCCTTGTTCAAAGCTATTTGAAAATCTTCCTCTAACATAGTGTGAGAATTCGTGAAAGTAAAAAAATTACTAACTAACTCTTTCTTACATGAGGACTCATCACTTGAGCTTTCGTCTTTAATAGAGTCATCATCACTCCAAGTGGCTACCACGTCTTTACCCTTCTTGTCCTTACTAGTCTTATCACTTAGACACTCCAAAGTGTAATGACCAAACTTCTTACACTTAAAGCATTTAACCTCGTGGTTGGTCTTAGCTTGCCCACTCTTATCATTCTCTAGAAATGATAACTTTTGACTTCATTTTCCTCATAGGATTTGCTACTTGGCTTAGCACCTATCCTCATAAACTTCCTAAACTTCCTAACCAATAATGCAATCTCCTCCACATCATCTTCACTATCTTCATTGATGACCTTGACAGATATTCCCTTACTCTTAGCTTTAGGTTTCAAGCTTCCCTCATAGGTTTGAAAAGAACCAAGCAATTCATCGATGCTTATGCTATCAACATCTTTACTCCTTTCAATTGCCGTCACCTTAGCTTTGAACTGTTTGGGAAAAGATCTTAAGATCTTCCCATTAAGCCTCTCTCTGGAGATCGGTACACCTAGCGATTAACATTGATTGGCTATGATCAATAGCTTAAATTGGAAGTCATTAAACTTTTCGTCTTTACTCATTTGTAACATTTCAAATTGAGATGTAAGCATTTAGAGGTGAGGCTTCGTAACCGCCTTGGTTCCCTCATTGGTCACTTGAATAACATCTCAAGCCTCCTTAGCGGCCTCTAGATTTTGAATATAGGAAAATTTCCTACTATCCACTCCTCCAAAAATGTCGTTCATGGCTTTATGATGCCATTTAGTAAACTCAAGCTTATTTGCATTCCGTTCGCATCTTGGTTTAGGAAATATAGATCCATATTTAAGCATTTTGTTAGGATAATTGTAACCTTCCTCAATTTACATCCACGCTCTTTTATCAATGGACCAGATGTAAGCCTTAATCCTTGTTGATGTCGATTTCTCGATGGATAAGAAAGTCAACAATGTTGAATTTCGTTATTACCTGTCAAAAGAGAAAGAGAAAGAGAATGTAGTGTGAGAAATAACGACACGAGTTTACGTGGTAAAACTCTGGTGATCGGAGAAAGAGAATGTTGTGCAAGTAAGAAAAAGAATTTGTATTATGACTGGTTGCTTGTTGGAGTCGTCTTTATCTTCTTTCCTATTTCAGAGATCTTTTAAGTTGAATCTGAATCTTTGTGGGACTCTAATTACACAATCTGATTTAGGATTTACATTCCTAATCGACATGCAATCTTCTAGAATAACTGAGTTGTTACTTGACTTGGAATCTGTTTCCTGTTTGGCATTTTATTCTTCTAGAAACTCTCTTTGATATGGATGTCTTGCGTATTTTAGCATGATTCTCGATTCACCCACGTGTGTGAATCGTTTGTTAGATTTCTTTATTTGGGTTTCCCATATTGTCCTGAGTAGAACATAATCTGCTAAGTACTCTGTCAAGAGTAGGACATAACGTGTTGAATACCTGTGTTCAGACTTACTCGGGTTCTTATTCCTTTGTGATGTCTTAAAGGGTATCTTTTAGATGCCAACTCGGATGCCCATCTGGCAATTTTTTAAGGGATTGTCCTTCCTATCAATGACGTGTACATTTGACAAAATATACATATGACAATACCCCCTTAAAATATTTTTGCCGAGTAGGATTTTGTTCTTGGTAAAAGTATTTTAATCGATCTTCTGACCTTTTATGCCTTATTAATACAGGAATAATAATAATTAAACAACGCTTCACATTAATGACATGTTTTAATGGTTACCACGCATGTGCAAATTGTCCCATCACATGAAATCCCAATGATTATGATGTTTTGAAATTCTAAAGGCTTGGTCAGTTATTTCCACCACACGTGTCCTTTAACCGCTTGGTTTCTCTGGTAGCATTTATGAGACGCGACTTGTGGATTATCGGATACGTTGCCTACGTCATAGAATCCTCCTTTTGATTTTTCCCGCTTTTTGAGACCCTAGGATTTCACGTTTTTGACTTTTTGAATAGCCTATTTAAACTCAAAAGAAGCTGTTCCGGTTCATTTTTCATAGATAGAAGCAAATAACCCAAGTTTTCTTGCGCACGGATTCGTCTGGATTCTTCATTAAAGCTTTTCCTAGTTTATTCGCATTTATTTTAAAGGTAAGTTAAGATAGATCCTGTTTCACGACAGCACCATTTTGTTATAGCTTTCAAAGTGCTTGAGCGTGGATATTTTCAATTGGTTTCCTATTTTCATAGGTTATTGGGGGAAACTCCCCGTGATGAGCCCCCATTTCTAAACGTTGATGCTTCGGGGCTTTATCCTGATGTTCGTTTTAGTTTTAGCTCTGAATCTTCTTCAAGTTCTAAGTCTTTCATTTCTGATCACAAGGTTCCTCTACGACCTAGGATGGGAAAGCATCAGAGTAGCCGTACTGTTCACAAACACGGTTCACGTGGTATTCAGATTAGAAGGTAAATAGTTGATGAGAGTGAAGTCGAGGAAAAGCATCGAGCTTCTTGGATCCCATTTTCTCTTGATTTTTCGAGTGTGTATGATGCCTAACCAAATGTGGTCGAGAAAGAAGAAATTGAAATATACCGCGCTCGATTTGATCTGGACGATTCAATTTTACTGGCTTCTGCTGGTGATAATGTCGTATGGAACCCTTCCCCTAGCATGGTAGAAATTTATGGGTCCATGCTCTGTTGTGGTTTGACTCTTCCCCTTCAGCCTTTTATTGCTTGGTTTCCTGTCAAGGCGAGGATTGCTCTAGCCCAGCTTGCCCCGAACAGCTATAGGATCTTGATGTGTATGTGGCACATGTGGAGCCGGATGAACTTGCCACTGTCTTCCCCTCGTGAAATTAGAAACATTTAAACCTTAAGGCAATCTAGTCGGACTGGGACTTACTTTCTTCTATCCAGCCAGCCAGATAGCTGGATTTCTGAGGGGACAAAAGTTAATCGGGGAGTTGATATTTCCTCGGACACTAAGAAGAAAGGCTTTGTGTGAGGTTTTCCTACCACAAACAAGCATTGGAAGATAACTGGTTCTTTGCCTGAGGGAACTTGGGACTTGAGATCGAGCTCTCAGCTGGAAAAGATTAGGAAGTGTTAAGGGTTCCCCATTTTTTTTCTCCTGATAGCTGGATTAAGTCACAACCTATTTTCACTGATGCAGAGTTGACTAGAGTTGATTGGGCAACCGTGCATATTCTGTAAAAGAGGAGCAGGTTCTATCTTTTTAATGAGAAGAAAATGATATAATTTGGCTTCTTTACTCAAATTTCAGATTATTCCAGACGACATTTTGTAGAATTCTCGTTCCTATTTTTCTCATCTTATTCCCTTTTTCTAACTTGTTTGTATTATGTGTATGATGTAGACATCGTTTGCGATGTCCAGGCTCGCCAAGTGAAATCGATTGTTCAAGCGAATCGTAAGGAAGCTTCTCGCCAAAATAAGGAAGGGGTTGCTTTACCTGATGACGAGTCACATGAGGATTTCAATGAGGCTGATGATCAAATTCTTGAGTACACTTCTGAAGTCATTCACGTTACCGTGAGGGAGTCAAGTGGTTTAAGTAGTCCTCTTGGAACTGATAGTGCCCGAGGGTGTAAGAGGATGAAGGCAGGTAGGGTGGGTATCCCAGTGTAGTGTCTGGTTAGCTAGGTTCCCCAGTCAATGAAGTGTTTGTTGAGCCGTTCACCATTGGGAACGAGGAAGGAGTCAGGGTACTCCTAGACGAACAGGTTGACCTTCAAGATGATCTTTCTAAATCCTTCCGAGTTATTACTGAAGATCAAAAAGATCATACGGCTGACCTCAACTTCCACTGTTACCGGGCCGTGAAAATGAAGGCAGTTGATTCTTCCAATTGTCTTCAAAAATTTCCTTGGGTGGTGTCATTTGTTGAATCGAGTGATGATGACGTCGATGTTAGAGTTTCCCCGAGTGCCCAAGTTGAGGCGCCTTTGAGAGGAGTGGAATCTTCAGGCAATCTGAACAGGGATTCTTTGCCTCCTAAAGTGGAGGATGCAGGAGTATGATCCTTGGGTAATCCTATGTGTTCCTCCCCCAAGATATGTTGAGGACGATGTTAGTTGGTCGAACTTTTATCGGGGATGACAACTGGAGCCGCTTCAGGAATGGTTCCCCTACAGAACGTCTTCAAAACATTTTTAATAGTGCGTCATACATAAGTCTTCTATCCCGACCCTTGCCTTAATGCTAATGGACTTAGATTTTTAACTCACTCTTCCCTGTAGGTGGTTGTTGAGTTTGGTCTGATGCAACATCATCAAGCTGATCGGATTAGGCATCCTGAACCTCAGTTAAAGGAGAGTGAGGACAGACGTGCTCAAATTAAGGCGGTCTATCAATGGGATGCGAGTTCTACCCAAGAGTTTATCGACTGTTGTTTGGCTAAACAAATGGAAGCTGAGGAGAAAGCTTCTGCTATAGAAGAGAAGGCTATATCCTTCCAAAATTTACTCTCTACCGCCCAGGAGTCAATGCTCAAATCTGAACAAGAGGCTAAGTAGGCCAAATCATCTTATGAGTAGAAAATTGAAGATCTTAAGCGCCAGGCCTTGACTGTAGAATCCATTTCGAATGAAACCCGACTGGAACTTGAAGTCCAAGGGGTTGATCATTTCAGAAGGTCCCTAGCCTATGATGCCTTACTTCTTAGGGAGTTCCAATGGGGTTTGGTTTCAGCCGGTGAATTTTCTAAAGTCAAGAATTGCGCAACTGATAGATCTCGGGAAAATTGGAAATTATCCATCAAGAATCATGTGGACCGGTTCTTAGAGTCTTTTCGAAGTCAGATGAGGAAGTGGAGAGCTTACTATCGCAGTTAAGGTAAAAAACCTCATCCTATGCATCTGGAAGTTCCATCCGAGCATTCCGTTTCGACCTTTTATGCTTGTCAGGAGATTGGTGTGGATGGGTCGAAACCTGATGTTCGATCGTTCACTAGAACGGATTACAACGAATGGATGGATGATTCAGTTGAATCAATCTCCTGGCCTTCGAATGAGAGTCTCCTTTATAAGTATGAGATGGTGCCTGATCCGAGCATTAGCAAGTGTTCCAAATCTTCAGTCCCACTTTAGGCATATTTGTAAAAGAGTTATTTGATTAATAAAATTACATTTTTTACGTAGTTGCTATTGGGATTATGCTCAATAGCAAGAGTATAATATTGTATTTGACAAGATTTTCATATTAATAAAATGATTTCTAGTTTAACAAATATTATAGTATTTGTAGTTAAATTATTACAATTGTCAAAAGTAAATAATTATAAGGTCAAAAGACTATGAGAAAAGAAGAATTGTTCATACATCAAGATATGTATGAGGTAGACACAATTCTTTAGTTAGTCTTGAAGAATATTCACAACTTAAGATAAAGGTTGGGCGCCTTTATCTTATCAAAGTTGTAGATTCTTTTGCTAGCATTTGAGTGAGATCAAATGTCTTATGATGAGTCTAAAATCATCAAAGTGTTGTGTCTTTGGGCAAAAGAATCTTGTGCACTAGGTGCATTGAATTGGATCACAATGAAATACTTTATCTAGAACAGTCAATGGATAAAGGTTTTCACTTGAAGACAATCAGAGAGTCTAACTCAATCCTGAGATAAATGATGGACTTAAGATAGCAAGTGTTATCATTTGAGCTATCAATGAGTACGATTATATAGCATAGTCTATCCTCGATAGTTTGGTGTAACTCATTGTGTGAAGAATTCAGCCAAGCATAGAGAAAAGAGGGAACGTTTTTGTTTTCGATAGTACACTAGTATCCTTTGCATCAAAATAGTTTTATGTACAACATCGAATCAAGGTTCACACGAGTTTTCAATCAAATTGATTGATAATTCACAAGTGACCGGACGTTTTTACTTTTTTTCTTGGAGGATTATTGTGACTAACAAAGAAGAAGATTTTGTTTGTTTCCATTCTTAGGTATACAATTCAAAGATAGGGAGCCCACACTCTTAGGTGATTCACGTTTGTGATTGGATGGAAGATCTTGCGAATTCAATTCGATGCTAGTTCAATCGTCACGAAAAAAAAGGTACGACACATTTAATATATATCAATTAATCTAGGGTTAAGGTTCTTTCTTTTAAAGTATTTTTTTTTAAATATACTAAACCCTAATATTTTAATTTTCATGCTTCCGTTGTGCGATTTTCCCTACAATTGGCATCACAGCCTGGTTGTACCCTTGATTAATTGATGTATGTGTTCGTGAATCTTTTTCTTTTTATTATATATATACATGTTTTAGAAAGAGATGACATTCTAGGTATTCGCATATATATTTACATTGGAATGTATGGATATATATATATATATATATATGTTTTTTATGTGGTTTGTTGTTGCTCGATTTTGATCATAGATTTCAATGTATTTTTGTTTTGGGATTGTAACAAGAAAGGTGGCCTATCATCGGCATAATTTCCTTCTTGGTAGTTGCTAATTTTTTATTATTTTGATATTGTAATAAAAATACTGCACTATATTGTAATAAAAAATACCGCATAAAAAAAATTACGGTATTTTTTATTTAAAATTCTTCTAAAATACATTCAAATATTGAAAACTCGAAGGTTTGAAGAATTGGAAGCAACCAGAACAAGTTTGGGACCATACGAGCCATAGCAACAAACGTGTGTACGAAGAGCACGCGGCCATGATTGTTGTGGCATGGGTTGTGCATGCTAGCCCTATGGAAGCCATGGGCTGCACATGGCAGCCCTTTATGGGGTTATGGCATGCGCACACCCATGGGTAGAGGCCAAGGGTGTGCACACCCATGGGAGACAACTGAGGGAGTCCAAACGACAAAGGTCGAGTGAATACTTGTTTGCCAAGAAAGGAGTTTTTGTAATCCAAGACATGTAATTTACTTGCTTTTCTAGGATGGACCAAAATTGTAGCTATTTATATTTTCGTAAATATTGCAATGTTTGTCATTGTTTGATAACATGTCATATAGAATAGGAGTGCCACTTATATATCTCTTTTGGTATGAACACGCATTGAATGGTTTAGGTATGTAATTGGCATCTAGATAACTTGGTAAATCATTCTATGGAATTCGATCACATGCCTTAAACAATTGAGTGGGAGAAGGTACTTTGGAACACCTACAGCCTCCAAGTTTAGTTGAGCTTTATATTTCATGCAATAACCTCCCAAGAGGTATTCAAGAATGGAATATAGCAAGATACTTCTTTACAAGGATAGACTTGACAATTAGCCCAAACGATATCTACTCCCAATGGAGGGATATTCATGAGGGATTATATTGAAGGTCGATAACTTGGTAACACACTCAATGTAATTTTTTTAATATCCTCCAAAGAGTTTTTGTTAATAAAATTGCAAGGCTAAAATTGAAAACGTTGGTTGTTATGTTAACAATTAGGTGGGACCTAGTCCAACTAGTAAATGGTGCGAACTCCCAAATGAGGCGTGACATTTATGGGTGTTGGATCACCGTTGAATTATACGATTGAATTATTTTATATATAATTCAAGATAAATATTGGAAAGTGATTTATCATGATTATTTTCTTATATAATTTTTGTTATTGTGCAGAAATCATTGACCCCGTCCCTAATCAACATCTTAAAAGATAATACTTTAACTGGTGATACGTATGTCACATGGAAAAGGAGAATTGGGCATTTATTGCAATCCAAAAAGCATAAGTTCATTATGTGCACTCTTAAACCACATATTCCAACTAGTGAATCTACTTAGGAGCAAAGAGATGAGTATCAGCAGTAGGAGTCTTCAGATGAGATGGCTAAATGTTATATTAAAGCCACCATCTCCGACGTGTTGCAACAATAACATGAAGGAACAGAGACTGTTGCCGATATAATGATGTCTCTAGAAGAGATGTTTGCTATGAGGTCTTAGACGACTAAGAGAGAGGCAGTAACTGCTTTCATAAATCTTAGGATAAAACCTGGACAAGCTGTAAAATACCACATGATGAAAGTCATAGCACATCTTAACATTGATGAACTGAATGTTGCTGAGATAGATGGTGAGACAAAAATTGACATGATTATCAACTGACTATGAGATTCCTTTGATCAATTCAAGTTGGGCTACACCTTGAATAATAAGGAATACACTTTGCAAGGCATGAAGCAAGATGTTCAAAGGACCGAAAAAATCTTTGTGAAAGGCAAGGGTTAATATATTCATACCATAGGTAACGTTTCTACTATTAAGACCCGTAAGAAGGTCAAGAAAAAACATAAGAAAAAGTAACTAGTACCTATTAAGAAAGAGACAAAGAAAGTAACCAAGATCAAAGGGAAGTGTTTCTTTTGTGGTGAAAAAGGACATTGGAAAAGAAATTGCCTAAAGTCTCAAGAAAAGAAGGAAGAAGGTAAAATTAATTATCTTCAAACATGTTTTTTGGCGGATTCTATGGATTCTTGGATCATAGACTCCGGAGCCACTAATAATGTTTGTTTTTCCTTACAGAGGTTCAAGGAATGGAGAAGGCTTAATGAGAATGAATTCAACTTGCGTTTAAGCAATGGAGCGTTGGTGTCTGCTAGTTCAGTGGGAGATATTAGAATTAATTTAGATTCTTTTAGGCATTTAGATTTAATAGACGTTTATTATGTACCTCAATTCAAGAGGAATTTAATTTCAGTTTCTTGTTTAAATAAATTTGGTTATTCGGTTACTTTTAATAAAGCTTTTATTATTAGGAAGAATGACAATTTTTTTTGCAAAGGTACATTGGAAAACAGTTTATTCTATTTGCATAGAAATATCTCTCACTTGTTAGACATGGAATCAACCAAACCTAGTCATAAAAGGGTAAAATCATCAAAAGATGAAACCTACCTATGGAATTTGCACCTAGGTCATATTAAACTTAATAAGATTAAAAGATTGGTTAGTGAAGGACCTCTAAGTGACTTAAAGGTTGATGATCTACCAATTTGTGAATCTTGTTTGGAAGGTAAAATGACCAAAAGGTCGTTTATGACCAAAGGCACAAAAGCCATCGAATGTTTAGGATTGATACACACTGATGTGTGTGGACCTATGAACGTTCAAGCTAGAGGTGGATATGAGTACTTCATCACTTTAACGGATGATTACTCAAGATTTGGCTATGTGTACCTCATGAGACATAAGTCAAATGCTTTTAACATGTTCAAAGCGTTTAAAGCTAAAGTAGAATATCAGCTTGAGAAACGCATAAAAATCTTGAGGTCTGATCGTGGTGGAGAATATCTATCTGGTGAGTTTCAACAATATCTTATAGATAATGGGATAATTTCTTAGTTTTCTGCAACCGGTACACCTCAACAAAATGGGGTGGTAGAAAGAAGAAATAGAACTCTTTTGGACATGGTTAGGTCTATATTGAGTTATTCAACACATCAAAATTCTTATTAGGGATATGCTTTACAAACTGCTATGTACATTCTAAATGATGTACCATCTAAGTCGGTTCCTAAAACACTGCATAAGGTATGGACTGGATGAAAGTCTAGTTTACAACACTTAAAGATATTTGGATGTCCTGCGCACGTCTTAAAGGGAAAGACAGAAAAGATGGAGTCCCATTCAGAAACATGCATATTGTAGGGTATCCAAAAGGAATAAAATGATATTATTTCTATAGTCCTTCAGATATTAAGGTATTTGTTTCGACAAATGCTAAATTTTTGGAAGAGGACTATATAAATATTTTTGTGCCTAAAAGTAGAATTGTCCTAAATGAGCTTTCAAGAGATACAATTCCACAGGAGGTTTCACTACCAAGCCCAATTGTAGTTTCATACCAACACAAGATCAACAATCTACCATACCTCATCGTAGTGGGAGGGTTAGTAGACAACCTGAGAGATAAATCAGTCTAGGAGAATCTGTAGAGAATCTTCTAGAAGACGATGATCCCTATACGTACGAGAAAGCAATGGAAGATGTTTATTGTTGCCATTGGCAAGAGGCAATGTAATACGAAATTGAATCTATGCTCAAAAACAAAGTCTGGTCTCTTATAGACTTGCCTAACGGGATAAAACCCATTGGGTGCAAGTGGGTATACAAGAGGAAAAGAGGAATGGATGGAAATGTGGAAACCCTTAAAGCTAGATTGGTAGCTAAAGGTTATACACAGAAGGAAGGTATCGATTATGAAGAAACCTTCTCTCATGTGGCCATGCTTAAATTCATTAGGATACTCTTATCCATTACGATATCTTTAGACCTAGAGATTTGGCAAATGGAGGTCTTAACGAAAGCATCTACATGATGTAACTAAAAGGATTCATCGAAAAAGGAAAAGAGGAAAGGGTATGCAAGTTGCAAAGATCCATATATGGATTGAAGCAAGCATCCAAATCCTGGAACATAAGGTTCGATCAAGCCGTGAAAAGTTTTGGATTTATTCAAAACCTTGATGAACCATGTGTATACAAAAGGATTAAAGGTGACAAGTTGGTTTTCCTAGTTCTTTAAGTAGATGATATACTACTCATCGAAAACGATGCAGGTGTATTGACATCAGTAAAATAATGGTAAACAAAACAAATTGATATGAATGACTTAGGAGAATCAAGTTATATTCATTGTATCCAAGTCATAAGGGATAGAAAGAATAGAACGATTGCATTCTCCCAAGCTTCATACGTAGATAAAATCTTGTCTAGGTTTTCCATGCAAGATTCCAAGAAAGGTATGTTACCTTTCAGACATGGAATCAAAGTTTCTATGGAACAAGTTCCTAAGAATGAGCATGAAGAGCAATTCATGAGTATGGTTCCATATGTATCGGCAGTTGGAGGTCTCATGTATACAACGCTCTGTACTAGACCAGATATTTGTTTTGCTGTGGGCATAGTTAGCAGAGTTCAATCGAAGCCTAGTCCTGATCACTGGACGGTAGTCAAGCATATTTTCAAGTATCTTATGAGAACGAGATATTATATGCCTGTATGCTCTAGAGGGGATGTAATTCCCATTGGGTATACAGATTCTGATTTTTAGTTAGATTCTGACTCTATAAGATCAACATTAGGATCTGTGTTTACTATTGGAGGAAGGGCAGTCATATGTAGGAGTATCAAGCAATCTTGTATTACTGATTCCACCATGGTCCCCAAGTATATTGCCGTATGTGACTGCTAAAGAGGCTGTCTGGCTCCACCAATTCTTGATTGACTTTTAGTGGTTTTTGATGCATATAAGCTGATCATTATGTATTGTGACAATAGTGGAGCAGTGGCTAATTCGAGAGAACCAAGAAGTCGTAAGAAAGGGAAACACATTGAAAGAAAGTAACACCTTCTAAGGGAAATTGTGCATATGGGTGACGTGACGATTACCAAGATCGCGTCACTAGATAATTTAGCAAATCCCTTTACAAAGGCTTTCCACAAAAGAGTTTTGATGGGCATCTAGAGAACATGGGGATGAAAGATATGACACATTTGCTATAGAGCAAGTAGGAGATTGTTGGGATTATGCTCGATTGCAAGAGTATAATAATGTATTTGACAATATTTTCAAACTAATAAAGTGATTCTAGTTTAACAAATCTTATACCATTTATAGTTTAATTGTTATAATTGTAAAAAGTAAATAATCATAAGGTCAAAAGACTATGACAAAAGAAGAATTGTTCATACATCTAGATATGTATGAGGTAGACACAATTCTTTAGTTAGTCTTGAATAATATTCACAACTTACGATAAAGGTTGGGTACCTTTATCTTGTCAAAGTTGTAGATTATTTTGATAGCATTTGAGTGGGATCAAATGGGTTATGATGAGTCTAAAATCATCAAACTGTGGCATCTTTGGGCAAAAGAATATAGTGCACTGGGTGCATTGAATTGGATCACAGTGATGGACTTATGGTTGCAAGTGTTATCATTTGAGCTATCAATGAGTACGATTATATACCATAGTCTATCCTCGATAGTTTGGTGGTATTTATTTGTTAATTGATAGAGGTTTCATTTATAGATATGGACATCGTGGTACTATTTATTAAATGATAGTAAAATATCATCATATGGATGTTTTGAGGTATTGTATATCAAATCTTAACGTTATGTTTTCCAGAATCTGGTGCATCGGGTTTGCCTTTTGGCTAAGGTTTTGGCTGACCTTGCTCGAATGGCTTGCTCCTTTGAGTTTCTCCGCCCATTCAGAATCTTTGCCAAATTAATTGCCCTGAGCATTTTATTTTTATTTTTATTATGTAATCAATTTTACATGCTCTTATTATGATATGCTAATCTTTTCGCATGTTCTTATTATCGGGTGCTTAGATTTTAGAAATCCCATGTCGGGCTTTTATTCATAATTGCAAAACTAACAATATGATAAATCTCAAGATAAAAAATAACCTGACTAACAAAATTATCCTGACTAGAAAAAGGAGACAAATTTAAAGGATAGAAAATCTTTAAATATTGGGCATTGCATGGCCCGAGTAAAACCCCTTCGTCTGGTCAGGGCGATCCAATATGCTCCATGACCAGCTATTCCCTCAATCTTGTATGGGCCTTCCCACTTATCAGCCAATGAGCCCACAACTTTGTTCTTTTTGTTCAGTGACACCTTCCTGAGCACTAGGTCTCATAACTGGAATTTCCTAACACGAACATGAGAATTATAGTGTCGAGCCACTCTTTGCTGATATGCCACATTTCATACTCAGGATTTCTCCATTTTCTCTTCCAAATCATCTAGGCTTTGTAATAGCATATCAATATTATGATCTTCATAATATAGCCTGACTCTGGGTGGCATATACGATGTTTCCACTGGGATAACAACTTCAGTTTCGAATGCCAAAGATAATGGAGTTTTTCCTGTAGAAGTTCTTACTGTTGTCTGATACGCCCATAATACTTCAAGAAGTTTTTCAATCCAACTGCCTTTCTTGGCATCTAACTTTGCTTTGAGTGTGTGCTTGATGATTTTGTTTACCGCCTCAGCTTTTCCATTTGTTTGAGGGTGGGTAGGTGTGGCATAGTAATTTGCAATTTGGTACTCCCTATATAGCTACCTGAGTTTTTGATTATCAAACTGGGTGCCATTGTCAGTGATAAAAGTATTCAGGACTCCAAACCTGTAGAGTATGTTTTTCTTCACAAAGATTACGGTATTTGCTTCCGTGATATGTACTAACGCTTCAGCTTCTAAACACTTCACGAAATAATCAATGACCATGATCGCATGCTTTGTTCCTCCTCTTGTCCCTACAGGCATTGGGCCAATTAAATCCCGGCCCCACATGGAAAATGGCCATGGGGATGTGAGGCTTCTAAGTTGTTCCTGGGGTGATCGAATATCATTAGCGATCCTTTGGCAAGCATTGCAACTTTTTGAACATCGCTGTGAGTCCGCGAATAAGGTGGGCCAAAAAAAGCCTTGCCTGAGTACCTTATGTGCCAAACTTTTGCCTCCAATATGATTCCCGCATACTCCGTTGTGAACCTCTTATAGTATCCAGTATGCATATTCTTTTGATGCACATCTTTAAAGTGTTCGGGAAAACCCTCTTCTATACAATTATCCTCCAACTATTGTGTATCTTGCTGACCGGTACCTGACGCGTTTTGCTTTTAATAGATCTTCCGGGAGCATATTTTCTTCCAAGTACCTTTTTAGTTGAGTCTTCCAACCGTCTAGCGATGTTCGAATTTCTAAGACCTCAAAGTTTTTTGGATCAACCATACTTGGTCTGAAGAGATGTGCAACCAGGCTTGATTATGGTTGTTACTGATGTTAGTTTGGACAAAGTGTTTGCCTTTTCATTCTCTTCTCTAGGGATCTGGACAATCCTATATTCCTTGAATTTTTGGAGGAGTTTTTTTGCTATTCCCAGATAAGCTATCATACCCTCATCTCTGGCCTGGTATTCATCCAAGACTTGGTTGACGATTACCTGTGGGTCACTAAATATCTCAACCTCATCTACTCCGAGAGATATGCAAACCCTTAGTCCTGCTAGCAACGCCTCATATTCAGCTTGATTATTTGTTGCTTTAAAATAGAATCTCATGGCACATTCAACATCATCCCCTTCTAGGGTACATGCTAAAAATCCTGCCCCACTGCCATGAGTATTCGAGGAACCATCGACATACAGTTTCCATGGGAAACTCTTGCCCAACAATCTTTTTGCTTCTAGATTTGGTTATGTGAATTTTGTTATAAAATCTGTCACCGCTTGGCCTTTGACTGATGTCCTGAGCATGTACTGAATATCGAATTTACTGAGTTTGATCGTCCATTTAGTTAATCTCCCTGAAATTTTTGGCTTTCGTAGAATTTGCTCAAGCAGGCAGTCGGTGAAAACCTGGATTGTATGGGCCTGAAAGTTTTGCCTCGGCTTTCTTGTTGTCGAAGCCAATGCTAGAGCCATTTTTTCTGCCTGTGAATACCTGGTTTTAGCTGGAAGAAGAGCCTTGCTGGTATAGTATACCTGGCCTCTGTATCCTGTCTTCTATCCTGACTAGGACTTAACTTACTGCTAACTCTGTAAAGGACAAGTACATGAGGAGTATTTCCCCCATTTTAGGTTTCGAGAGGATGGGAGCCTGGCCTAAGTATTCTTTGATCTTCAGGAATGCCCGTTCACAATCTTCATTCCATTCAAGCCCCTTTCTTTTTTTTGATCACTTTGAAAAAAAGGAGCACATCTATCTGTGGCCTTCGATATAAATCTGCCTAAGGAAGCTAAGCATCCTATCAGGCGTTGTACATTTTTTAGTGTCCTTGGTGAAGTCATTTTTTGAAGGGCTTGGATCTTCTCGGGATTCATCTCGATCCCCCTCTGGTGAACCTAGAAATCAAGGAACCTTCCTGAGGGGACCCCAAATAGGCACTTGTTCAGATTTAGCTTTATCTGATACCTTCTCAAGACATTGAATGTTTCGTGCAGGTCTGAAGCGTGCTTATCCGCCATGATGTTTTTGGTTAGCATGTCGTCTATATAAGCTTCCATGTTTCTTCCTATTTGTCGAGCAAAAATCCTGTTGACCAATCTTTGGTATGTTGCCCCTACATTTTTTAACCCGAAAGGCATTACTGTATAATAGTACAAGCCTTGATCGGTCGTGAATGTTGTTTATTCTTCATCAGCTTTATTCATCCGGATCTGATTGTATCCCGAATAAGCATCCATAAAACTGAGTAATTCATGATCAGATATAGCATCGACCAATTGGTCTATCTTTGGGAGTGGAAAATTGTCTTTTGGGGTGGCTTTATTAAAATCCGTGAAGTCCACACACATTCTCTATTGGCCATTCTTCTTTTGGACCAAACCACATTTGCTACCCACTGAGGGTAATTGATTTCTCTGATCGAACCCACAGCGAGTAACTTCTCCACCTCCTATTAAATTGCCCGACTTCTTTCAAGGTTGAAAGATCTTCTCTTTTGTATTACAGGTTTCGCATTTAGATCCATTGCCAAATGATGTGATATTACTCAGGCATCTATCCCTATAATGTCTTCATGACTCTATACGAACACATCTTTGTATTCTTCAAGTAAATCTATAAGATCTAGCTTGACCTTTTCTTCCAAGTTGGCTCCAATTTTGACCTTTTTATCTAGCTCATCTTCTTTTAAGACCACCTCCTCTATGGGTTCACTTTTGATGTCTCCGGTTCTTCCCTCGGATCAAACTCGAATAACAGTGATTCTTGCTCGATTTGATCTGGTTGTGTTAAGGTGCATACTTGGTGTTCACCATTATCCCTATCTTGTAAACCGATAGATTAGCTCTTCTAGCCATCTTTTGTGATCCCTTAACTATTCCTACCCCCGCATTCAGTTGGGAACTTAATCATCAGGGTGTAGGTAGCTGTTACTGCCTTTGTTTTGTTCATGAAAGGTCATCCTAGTAACGTATTATAAGGCCAGTTGTCCAGATCTACCACGACAAAGTCAAGTAACACTGTTTTCTGGCAAGGAGCTACTCCGATTTTCATGGGAAGTTTTACTATTCCGAGAGACTCAACCACGACTCCCCTAAATCCTCTGAGTGAGGGTATGAATTGGTTGCAAATTCTTTTGATCTAATCTAAGATGATCATAAACAGCCACATTGAGGATGTATGCCGAGCTACCATTGTCCAATAGAATTCTCTTGACTTCTCCTAACTTCTCTATGGCCAATTCTGTCACTAATAACGAAAGATCGTTTGGCCAGATGTCAACCCTATGTGAATCAGCTTCAGTGAATATTATTGGGTCTCATCCTTCCTTTATTCTCTTTGGGTCGAGCTCGATGGAGTTAACATCAAAATTCTGCCTTACCTCCACCGCTTCTCGGATTTCCTGAGTCCGCTCTTGGTTACTTCTCCCAGTTGATGGTCCTCTGAAGATAGTCTGTATCACTTCATTTGCCTCAGGAATGACCCTTTTGCTCCAACAAGAATTATGATCTCCCGTTTTAGTTTCTTTCTGAGTTTCTGACTTCTCATTTTTCTTAAGGATTATGTCCTACAGATGTCCTTCCCAAATAAGGGTATCTATATAGTCTCTGAGCTGGTAACATCTGGAATTTTCATGTTCGGTTTTCTTATGGAACTTGTAAAAATTTTTTATGTCTCACCGAGTAAATTGGGACTGCCGACGTGACTCGTTCACCATATTTTTTTCTTATAGTATTGCCAAGATTTCTTCTTGCTTTTTTCGGAGTGGGGTATAGTTCGTATACTTTCCTCGAAACTTTTCTGTGGTCAGGTCAGTATTACGTCCGCTTCCCTCATCTTTGCTTTTTTCTTTGCTATTTCCTTTCTGTCTTCCTTTATGGTTCTGTACCTTTGACTCGATATCTTTTTGTTCGTCTCCCTCCATGCATATAGCAACCTCCTGTTGCTAACTCCTCTTCCTCGGCTAATGCATATCCTCCAGCCATATCCATCATGTCTGCATATCTCGTTAATCAAGCTCTCTTTAAGTCGAAGAATAGTCACCCGTTCTGTAAGTTATTTATGAATGCAACAATTACTGCTTCATCATTTGCACTGCCAATTTCTAATATCGCCTGGCCAAATCTCCCCAGGTACTTCTTTAGTGACTCATCCTTCCCTTGCTTCAGTTGAGAAAGGTAAGCCATTGACTTTTTCCTGTGCACATTTCCTAGGAATTGTCTTGAAATGCTTTTGCTCAACTCGCTGAAACTCTCAATACTTGCCGGAGGTAATCTTTCGAACCATCTCAATCCTGTGTCTCCCAGAGTTTGTGGAAAGTTGAGACACAACAAAGGCATACTGGGCCATAGCATTTTTATATCGTCTGACGTGTTCTTTAGGATCTGTATCCTTCTTGAAATGTTCCACGTGTGGCATCCTGAACCTTTCCGGGAAGGGGGTTTGCAGGATGTCCAAGGTAAAAGGGCTGTCAGAATCATTGTTAGACAATTCAGTGTATCCATATCGCCTGATCAACACATCCATTTGGCGTCTGTTATTCTCAACTTCCTGGGTCAGGCTCCTAATTACGATATCTCTATTGCCTACCGGTTCTCCTCGATGGTCAACCCGTTGTGTAACTATCATACCTGTCACCATCTCATTTTTATCGTGCCTCCGAGCCTCATGAGCTAACCCTATAAGTGTATGGTCCCGCGGTGACATTAATGATGGTGTCGATCACTTTCCTCCTATGACGGTGATCGATCTTTATGCCGGTCATATTTACGGTGCCTATCATGGCTGGTCTGACTGTGGCTTTGTTAGGTTTCAGTTTGTGTTGCCATTAATTACATATCAAAATGATGTTTACTTGGAATGATTTAGTTTTTTAGATTCATGATGATTCAAGCTTCAAAGAAGAATGAACAACAAGTCAAAGCAAGTTCAAAGTTTTCAAAGAGAAAGGATGCAATATGGTTCTACAAAGGTATACTAAGACCTTATCTTTCTGTTACAAGGCTAAGGCACACACACAATTCATACATTTGTTTCTCTGCATCGTTGTGCACCATTATAGGCACATACATAAAATTCATTCATATGTGTCCCTGCATCATTGTGCACCATGTATAACACATTCACACACTTGAAGATGAATGCTCATGCATTAGCATGGAAATAACATGTTTTGGAAAATGCATGATTGGAGACTATCTCTATGTAGTTTGCATTCTAGTGTGAATTGTGTTTGTACGTGTATATGTTTGTATAACATGAAGGTTGAACTTGAATTTATTCTTAAATCATTCTTAAATGAGTTCCGGTCATTTCGGTTACTCATACTATTGATTTCAAGTTCTAAGTCAAAAGAGACTACATTTTCAACTCATGTTGCATACATTGTCTTCGTATTCATATATCGAGTTGAATTACTATTTTTTGGGTTCAGTATCTTATATTTCCATGTCTGTAGAGAGTTATGGTTCCTAATCCGCAAACGGATTCAAATTCCAAGTTCGGAGGCCGGAGAACGGTCGAAGAACGCGTAGGGAGTGCAAGGGAGTTACACCTTGGCTAAAGGCCATCAAGAGGTGCAAGCCCGAGATGGCGCTTGGCCATCTCAGATGCAACTCCTTGCTGCCCCGAGACGCCCACGCACCATTTTGGGGAAGCATTAATAAAGGAGGGCAATTCTATCATTATTGCTTCTTTCTTTCCTTCTCCTTTATATTCCACTTCCCTCTTACATTTCATTCTAAGAAGAAATTTAAAATTGAGTGCAGAAAATTTCTCTCTACATTTTCTCACCTTTTAAACACCATAACTTCGTCATTTGAACTTTGATTTGAGTGATTCAAAGTTGAGAGTGTTTTTCTATTCATCCTCTATCGTTTCTCTGAAGGTTTTAGTGAGTTTTATTGCTGCTTTTGGAGTCTAAACTCACAAAAACCGGACTGTACCAAAATCAACTAAGGTATTGATTTTCTCTCAAAGTTTTCTTTTAAAACTTGGTCAATTGCCTTGGGTTTTCTTTTTAACATATATATGTGTATTGTGAGTGTTTTGATTAGAGTTTTGAACTCATTTAAAGCTAGGTAGAGTTTCAATTGAAATTTTAATGTTGAGTTAGGCTTTGATTTTGTCTATTTTTTCACATGTTTGGGATTGTATTGTGCTAGCTTGGATTCTAGGACTATTTGATGATCTTTGATTGATTAATTTTGTGAAAAAATGGTTCCTCACATGTATTAGGCTCTCTTGGCAGAATTCTCACAATGATACATGTGCTTATGTTCTTTTGAGTTATTCATGTGTTTTGTTGAATCTATGTATAGGAATATGCTCTAAAACTTTAGCTTTAATCTAAATGACTTTGTCATATGATTTTAGTATGTTTTTGGTTTATGTGATTTAAACTTGATTATGTGTTAATTGAACATATCTTGTGATTCAAGTTTTAGATCTATGCATGTATCTAGGTTGTAATTAATGCTAAACATATCTTACATGATCTAGATGGATAAAACATGCGTGATTGACTAGACTACATTTGATTTGTGCATTCATGCTCATGTCTAGTATTTTCCTTAGGATGTGTTGATCATAACATTCTATGTTGCGGGCTTGTTGCCTTGTGAGAAGGAAGACTTGACAATAGGTGTGAGACCTATGTTGTTGAGCAAGAAAGTCTTGGCAAGAGGTGTGAGACCTTGGATTGTCAAGCAAGGAAGTCTTGGCTAGAGTCGGGAGGACTCGGATAGTCGAGCAAGAAGTCTTGCCTAGGGTTGTGAGGATCCGGAATGGTGAGCGATAAAGTCTTGACTAGAGTCGGGAGGACTCAGATAGTTAAGCAAGAAGTCTTGCCTAGGGTCGTGAGGATCCGAAAAGGTAAGCGAGTAAGTCTTGACAAGAGGTGTGAAGCCTCGGATTGTTGAGCATGAGGGCGACATCTTCATGAGTAGGATAGGAGGGTAGTTTCTAGGTGAAGAGGTCACTTGAGAGATTATCCTTGTCCTTTCTACTAGTGGATTTTGTTTGCTGGTGGTTGCTAACCCGTGGATGTTTCCTCTTCGGAGGTTTACAACGTTATATCTTGTGTCAACGTTTCTTTTTCCCTATCTCTCTTATATTTGTATTTGTTATTTGAATACTATGGATAGAACTCTTTATGTAAGTTGACTTCCTTTCTACAATATAGATTGTGTATGTGTTACAATTACTTGTTTGTATCACACTTTACTTGTTTTATATATTTATTAAGTGTCTTTAATTGATATATATATTGTGATACAAGCAATCTAGAGGGACAAACTTTTGTTTGTTTCTAAGGGATTCGAAAAAGGTGTCTAACCTATTCGCCCCCACTTTAAGTTAGCCTTGAGCATTTAACCGTTTTTGTATTTTCAATTGGTATCAGAGCAGGACACTAGATTGTACTTAGTGAGAGTCCGAGTGATACATTCATGGTTTTTTAGAAAGCTTTTGAAGTCATGGGTTTACAACATGATGTAATGACGGAAGGAGTCTCAAATACTAGGCCACCATTACTTCGAGGCACTAACTATAGGTATTGGAAGTTGAGGATGAAAGCCTACATCCGCTCAATTGATGAAAGGGCTTGGATGGGAGTGGAAGAAGGTTATAGTCCTCCTACCTAGGTTCAAGAGGATGGAACCATGATACTCAAGCCAATGAGTGAATAGACAACGAATGAGTTTGAGGTTTCTAAATTGCACCATCGTGTTATGAATGCCATCTTTGGAGGAGTTGATGGGCATCAATTCTGCTATATTCAAAATCTTGAATCTTTCAAAGGAAGCTTGGGATACTCTCTAAGTTTCTAATGAAGGAACCTTAGTGGTGAAGAAATCAAGGCTTCAAATGTTGGCATCATAATTTGAAGGCTTAAGTATGGGTGAAGAAGAAAAGTTTGAAGACTTCCAATTCTGGCTTCTTAACATTGCTAACCAATGTCAAGCACTTGGAGTACCTATCTCAAAGTGCGTTTAAATTGGAAAATCCTTATGTCTCTTCCTAAGAGATTCAAATCAAAGGTGACGGCTATTGAGGAAAGTAAGGATATGGATAGTTTGAATATTAATGAGTTGCTTGGGTCTTTCCAAACTTATGAGATGTGCTTGAAGCCAAGGATTAAGAGTAAGGGAATCGCTCTCAATGTTATAGAGGAGGAAAGTGATGATTAAAATGAAGAGATGGCTCTTTTGGTTAGAATGTTCAAGAAGTTTCTAAAGAAGAATGCCAAGCCTAGAGGCAAGTCTTCTAAGGAGAAGGGAGTTAAGAAAACATCATCTCCAAGGAATGAGAAGAATAGTCAAGCTATGAACATGAAAGATGTGCAATACTATAATTGTCATGGTTTCTGTCACTTTGCTAGTGAGTGAACCAAGAAGCCATCCAAGAAAGACAAGAAAGGCAAAGTGTTGGCGGCTACTTGGAGTGATGATAACTCTGGTGACAATGAGAGCTCTAGTAGTGAGTCTTCAAGTGATGAAGAATTGGTGAGCAATTTTGTAGTTCTAACGGCTTCACATTTTCCACTAGATGTTAATGATACAATATCTTTGAACAAGAACTTTGATGCAAATCATCATGGAAGCACTAGTTCTAATCCTACTAATCTTGAGTTGTTGGACAAGATAGAAAAGATTGAAGAAGCTAGAGATAATGCTCCAAGAGAGGTAGTTGAGAAGGATGATTTGATCAAAAAACAACTAGATGAGTTTGTGATTGTCACTCGTAGAATTCTTGGTGAGAAAGATGATATTATGAAGAAGTATAGATAACTTGAAAAGATAAACTTTGAGAAGGATAATGTGATATCTTCTTTGAAGAAGAAAGAAGAAGAATTAATGGAAGAGAGAGACGCGGCTAAGGAGGCCATCAAGGACTTAGTGAATGATTCGGTAAGTGTGTCTAGTGTTAGGAATCTTGTTAACTCTCATAGTGGTAAAGATGACTTGGTAGTTGAAGAGGAGCTCTTGGAAGCACTACTTTCTACTCACTTGGTTGAAATTGTGATTGATAATAAACCACAAAAGAAGAGAAGATCAAAAGCCAAGAAAAAGTTAGCGAACAGGGTATCTTTGCAAACTCCTACTGAAGCTAGTTCAACTCCAAAAGGTATAATCTCATCTTTTATTCCAATTTGCCATTATTGCAACACAATAGGTCACATTAAGCCTAGGTGTTATAAATACATTGAAAAATGTAAATTAGGGAATGAATCTAGAGATAAGGAGATTAAACTTCAACTTGAACATGCTAATGTCTTGAAAGTTGAGAAACATGATAATATTGCTAAGCATGAGAAGAAGTTGTGGAGTAGAAAGAATACTAATCTTGTTCTACTTGACAAAGCTTGTGTTGAAAATGTTAAGGAAGAATGTGTTAATGATATTCTTTTTAATCAAGTCATTGAAGGACTTTACTCTAGATTTAACATTGTTGTCAAGGATGATATTGGAAATGTTTGTGTAGGTACACCCAAGAACAAGTGGTTCAAGGGTGAGTGCTCTTATCACTAATATAAAAAGCACATGTGAGGTAGCTTTGAGGCAATATATCTATTGTGTTGAGAATTCTTGCTTGCTAGCTTTGAATACTCCATGTATTGATATGAACTTGGTTATCTCACATCGTGTTTGTTATGATGGTCAAAATTTGTTGATTAACTTTAGAGAAGTTCTTTTGATATATGCGTTGATTGAGTTGAGATATTATGCTTTTTATACTCTTGTTGTGAAACATTGTCAACTTGGTGTCATGAGGACAATCAAGGCAGGAGTGCTCATAAAAAGGGAAGAAGTATGATATTTGGTGAATATAATGTGCAAAAAGGTATCTCTAAACTCTAATGCATGTTCTCTTAGATATTCATCTTTTGACTAAAATTTTGATATACATCTTATAGCATGTCATATTAGAGAATTTTGTATAGCATACATATGGTTCTTATTGACATTTGCTATTTTAGGATCTAATAGTGATATTGATCACATTGATCTTAACTTTGATGATTGTTTGTGTATAGTATATTGAGTGGCATTACTTTTGAAAATATGAGCTTTATATTCTTTGAAAGCTACTCATTAGAGAAGTAATGATCTTGAATAAGTCTCTACTTATTGCTTTTATATCATGTACTACTATGTAAACTTTGGATACACCTTGAAGTGTTTGTGCTTAAGTACATTTAAAATGACCTATGGTTAGTATCCATTTTGCTTCGGTAAATACAGTGAACTCAACGAGCACCTTCATGGAAAAGGCTACACACATTTTTTGTGAAAGCTATCAAATGTTGCAAAGAGCTACACCATTGTGATTAGTGAAAGCCGCCATGAAGTGAATTTTGTTTATGTTAAAATAAATGGAAAAATCAAAGAAGTGTTGAAATGGAATAATTTTTTTTTTCTTGGCCAGCTTCTTCCTTTTCGGTCGTTTGGTCAACTCCCACTTCAAAATACGGGGAGACATATCCGTAACCCTCCGGGTGCCGAACTCTTGGCCCAAATCAGGTATCACCTCGAAAGCAAATATCAGCATCAAGGATAAGTGCAATAGGGTGTGAGATAGACTGTATATGTTGTAGGTCTCTACTGTATGTACGTGAGCACCCTTTTCCTATTGGCATCGCTCGAACCCGACTTGTCACCTGTCAAGCGCATGTTTGAATGAGTAAATAGAATGCATGTACCTGTGGGCACCCCATGGGAACACGTCGAATACATCGAGATTCTCAACCAACCGAAACTGCCAAACTGGAATCTTGAATCTCTCGTCCACCCCTATTAGTATCCAGTTCAGCATATATATAAGGTGGAGCTTCACAGCATACGCCTCTCCAAACTCTTCGACGGTGACAACACCCCTTATCTCCTCCAACGAGACCTCATCGGCTAAAGGAAAGTACCGCTGATGTATGTCATTCTCCACTTTTGCATACTTGGTCGTGTCCAATACAACTCCAAACCGTAATCCGGTGATCAGGAAAAATTCAACCTTTGAAAACCTCACCGACTGGTTGCTTAACATGAACTGCATTTCATCTGTTGGGCCGTTATGATGCCGCTCCCTCAAAAGCAGTCGATGGATAACACCACCTGAAAACTTTAACTCTCGATGAATCATCAGAAAATGCACAAAACATGACTCCATGAACTGACGCCGATCTTCATCTGCAAATTTTGTTGGGACCCGGTTCAGCACGTCATCTATATGGGCAAGGGGACCAAAATGGTCACGTCGAGTCAATTTGCCCTCGTACCAGTCTCCTTGTGGAGTTTTAAGCTAATCCCTCAACCTATTTCTTATCTGCAATGTAACAGAAATACAACATCGTTAAACAGAAAAAATCACGGAATCAAAATTATAAGTCTCGATCCAATGTAAAAACAGCTCAGTCCTAAAAAAATATGCTTTAAACAAAAGCTCGATCCTATGACAAAAATGCTCTAATCCATAACAAAAAAGCCCGATCCAATGTAAAAAAAGCTCGGTCCAATTATAAAAAAGCTCAGTTCTATAAAAAATAAGCTCGACCCTTTAAAAAAAAGCTTGATCCTATGAAAATAATACTCGATCCCATAACAAAAAAGCTCGATCTTATTTGAAAAAAAAAACTCGATCCCATGATGAAAAAGCGCGATCCAATGTAAAAAAATCTCAAGCTCATTGAAAAAAACTCGATCTATTTAAACAAAGCTCAATCTCATTCAAAAAAGCTCGATCCCATTCAAAAAAAGCTCGAACCCTTAAAAAAAATCCACTTACCAAAGCCTAATTTTCACGAAAAAAAAGCTTGACTCATCTACCCAAAAGCTTGACCCTTTTTAAAAAAAGCTCGATCCTATGAAAAAAATACTCGATCCCATAACAAAAAAAAAAAGATGCTATGTAAAAAAAACTCGATCTTATTTTAAAAAAAGCTCGATACAGTGTAAAAAATGCTCGAGCATATTGAAAAAAGCTCGATCCATTTAAACAAAGCTTGATCTCTTTCAAAAAAGCTCGATCCCATTCAAAAAAAGCTCGAACCCTTATAAAAAACCTCCACTTACCAAAGCCTATTTTTCACGAAAAAAATCTTGACTCATCTACAAAAAAGCTCGACCCTTTAAAAAAAGCTCGATCCTATGAAAAAAATGCTCGATCCTATAACAAAAAACTCGATCATATATAAATAAAAGCTCGATCCCATGATAAAAAAGCTCGATCCAATGTAAAAAAAGGCTCGAGCCTATTGAAAAAAGCTCGAACCCTTATAACAAAAGATCGACTTACAAAAACCTAATTTTCACTAAAAAATAGCTCGACTCATCTACAAAAAAGCTCGACCCTTTAAAAAAAACTCGTTCCTATGAAAAAAATGCTCGATCCCATAACAAAAAAGCTCGATCCTATGTAAAAAAAAACTTGATCTTATTAAAAAAAAGCTCGATCCCATGATGAAAAAGCTCGATCCATTGTAAAAAAAGCTCGAGCTTATTGAAAGAAGCTCGATTCCTTTAAAAAAAAAGTTCGATCCCTATAAAAAAAAGCTCGAACCCATACAAAACAAGCTCGACTTACCAAAACCTAATTTTCACCAAAATAAAAGCTCGACTCAACTACAAATAAGCTCGATTCGCCTGTAAAAAGTCTAGGTAACCCAAAATTTCTTCTTCCTCAACAGATATTCAACTAAATTTCAAACCCTAACCTAAATCACAACCATTCTTAGATCTCTATTTTAATCATAATCTACAATTTCAATCAACAAAACTCAATTCTAACATGCAATGCAAGTTATCAATAACAAAAACGAGGAAAAAAAAAACTAATCTTACCTTTGTCAATCGCAGCTGTTCTCGTGTACTCTCGTTCTGGTCACTTCACCATTGATTAGCTTCCTGTCAGTTGCACTCTTGCTTTTCTCTAACTTAGAAAATGAAAAATTTCTCTCTGTTTTAATATTTTGGGGTATTTTCGCCAGAACACGTTAAGTGGTAATATTTGCACAACACTCCCCCCTCTAAATAGTGCCAATAATTTTTTGAACCCTATCACCATATGAATAGTCTAGGATAAGACCACCGTACATTATGGAGTGGACTGCAGTTGTAGATAAACCACAAATAAAGAACCCAACTTTATTTGCTTTCTAAGCACTCTTTATATTGCACATCTCAAACTGAATTTCTCTGTCTATGACACCCATACACATAGTTTGAGATTACATCTGGCAATCTCGGATGTTAAGAACACATGACATAAAAGTATAAGACATATAAATTGAATGAAAAAAAACTACTTTTTATTTATAATTTGTCAACATTTACATTACAAGATGTAGGGCAAAAACACCAACAGTCTCCCACTTGCACTAACACAGGTGAGACTTATCTCATAATTCTAGACCCTCTAGATGGCCTTTAAACACTTTAGTCGTTAAGGTCTTTGTAAATGGATCAACATGATATTCCTGCGATGCTATCATGGTCACACCGACGTTTTCTCTCTACACTATCTCTCTGATGAGATGATACTTTCCCTTTTTATGCTTCCCTCTTCTGTGCCTTCTTGGTTCTTTGAAATTAGCCACAACACCACTATTATAACAATAAAGTTTGATGGGCTTTTTCAAATCTAGAACAACTTCTAGATCACTCAAGAACTTACAGAGCCAAACAACCTCTTTAACTGCTTCACAAGCGACTACATATTCGGCTTCCATGGATTGCTTGACACTCCTCAACACTATGGCTCCACCACCAAGGGTGAATACCGACCCAAGTGTGGATTTCCTAGAATCTCTGTATGACTAAAAATTAGGATCTATATATCCTAACGAGATCATATCCTATCCTGAATATATTAGTATATAGTTTCTCATTCTTCGAAGATACTTGAGAATAGTCTTTACTGCAACCTAACTATTGAACCCTGGGTTGGATTGAAAACTGCTGGCTACTCCCACTTTGAAGTAGATATCCGGTCTCGTGCATAACATAGCTGTTAGGTTTTAGATTGTTTTGGCATTAATTCCATATCAAAATGATGTTTACTTGTAATGATTTAGTTGTTTAGATTCATGATGATTCAAGCTTCAAAGAAGAAGGAACAACTAGTCAAAGGAAGTTCAAAGTCTTCAAAGAGAAAGGATGTAATATGGTTCTACAAAGGTAAACTAAGACCTTATCTTTTTCTTACAATGCTTAGGCACACATAATTCATACATTTGTGTCCCTGCATCGTTGTACACCATTATAGGCACACACATACAATTCATTCATATGTGTCCCTGCATCTTTGTGCACCATGTATAACACATTCACACACTTGAAGATGAATGCTCATGCATTGGTATGTAAATAACATTTTTTGGAAAATGCATGATTGAAGACTATCTCTATGTAGTTTGCATTCTAGTGTGAATTGTGTTTGTTTGAATAAATGTTTGTATAACAGGGATATTAAACTTGAATTTAGACTTAAATCATTCTTGATTAAGTTCCGGTCAAATCGGTTACTCATACTATTAATTTCAAGTTCTAAGTCAAAAGAGACTACACTTTCAACTCATGTTGCATACATTGTCTTCGTCTTCATATATCGAGTTGAATTATTATTTTCTGTGTTGTATCTTATATTTCCATGTCCATGAGATAGTTATGGCTTGTAATCCATAAATGGATTCAAATTCCAAGTTCGGAGGCCAAAGAAAGGTTGAAGAACGCGAGAGGAGTGCAAGGGAGTTCCACCATGGCCAAAGGCCATGAAATGGTGCAAACCCGAGATGGCGCGTGGCCATCTCGGCCATAACTCCTTGCTACCCCGAGATGCCCACACGCCATCTCGGGGATGCATGCTCAAAGGGGGCAATTTGGTCCTTTTGCTTTTATTGTTTCCCTTTCCTTTATATTTCCCTTCCCTCTCACATTTCATTCTAAGAAGAAATTTAAAACTTGAGTGCAGAATTTTCTCTCCATATTTTCTCACATTCCAAATACCATAACTTCTTCATTTGAACTCCGATTTGAGTGATTCAAAGTTGAAAGAGTTTTTTTATTCATCCTCCATCTTTTCTCTGAAGATTTGAGTTAGTTTTATTGCTGTTTTTGGAGTCTAAACTCACAAAAACGGGACTGCTCCAAAATCAACTAAGGTATTGATTTTCTCTCAAAGTTCTCTTTTAAAACTTGGTCAATTGCCTTTGGTTTTCTTCTTCAACATGTATATGTGTCTTGTGATTGTTTTGATTTGAGTTTTGAACTCATTTAAAGCTATATTGTGTTTCAAATAAAATCTCACTTGTTGAGTTAGGTTTTGAGTTTGCCTATGTTTTCACATGTTTGGGATTGTATTGTGCTAGCTTTGATTCTAGGACTATTTGATGATCTTTGATTGATTGTTTTTGTGAAAAATAGTTCCTCACATGTATTAGGCTCTCTTTGGCTGAAATCTCACAATGATACATGTGCTTGTGTTATTTTGAGCTATTCATGTGTTTTGTTGAATATATGAATAGGAATATGCTATAGAACTTTAGCTTTAATCTAAATGACTTCGTCATATGATTTTAGCATGTTTTTGGTTTATAAGATTTAAACTTGATTATGTGTTAATTTAACATATCTTCTGATTCAAGTTTTAGATTTATGTATGTATCTAGATTTTAATTAATATTGAACATGTCTTACATGATCTAGATGGATTAAACATGCATGATTGACTAGACTACATTTGTTTTGTGCATTCATGCTCATGTCTAGTATTTTATATAGGATGTGTTGATCGTAACATTCTATGTTTCATGCTTGTTTGAGTTTTACATTCATGATCACCTAGATGCCTTGCGAGAAGGAAGTCTTGACAATAGGTGTGAGACCTATGTTGTTGAGCAAGAAAGTCTTGGTAAGAGGTGGGAGACCTCAGATTGTCAAATGAGGAAGTCTTGACTAGAGTCTGGAGGACTCGGATAATTGAGCAAGAAGTCTTGCCTAGGGTTGTGAAGATCCAGAAGGCTGAGCGAGGAAGTCCTGACTAGAGTCGGGATGACTCAGATAATTGAGCAAGAAGTCTTGCCTAGGGTCGTGAGGATCCGAAAGGGTGAGCAAGGAAGTCTTGACAAGAGGTGTGATGCCTCAGATTGTTGAGAAAGAGGGCGGCATCTTCATGAGTAGGATAGAAGGGTAGTTTCTAGGTGAAGGGGTCACTTGAGAGATTGTACTTATCTTATCTACTAGTGGATTTTGTTTGCCGGTGGTTGCTAACCCATGGATGTTTCCTCTTTGGAGGTTTACCACGTTATATCTTGTGTCAACTTTTCTCTATCCCTATCTGTCTTATATTTGTATTTTTAATTTGAATACTATGGATAGAACTCTTTATGTAAGTTTATTTCCTTTCTATAATATAGATTGTGTATGTGTTACAATTACTTATTTGTATCACACTTTACTTGTTTTATATATTGATTAAGTGTCTTTAATTGATATATATATTGTGATACAAGCAATCTAGAGGGACAAACTTTTGTTTGTTTCTAAGGGAGTCGAAAAAGGTGTCTAACCTATTCACCCCCCTTTAGGTTAGCCTTGAGCATTTAACCGTGTTTGTATTTTCAATTGGTATCAAAGCAGGATATTAGATTGTACTTAGTGAGAGTCAAGGTGATACACTCATGGTTTTTGTAAATCTTTTGAAGTCATGGGTTTATAAGATGATGTAATGTCGAAAGGAGCCTCAAATACTAGGCCACCATTACTTCGAGGCACTAACTATAGGTATTGGAAGTTGAGGATCCGCTCTATTGATGAAAGGGCTTGGATGATAGTGGAAGAAGGTTAGAGTCCTCCTACCAAGGTTCAATAGGATGGAACCATGATACTCAAGCCAATTAGTGAATGGACAACGAATGAGTTTGAGGTTGCTAAGTTGTATCATCGTGCTATGAATGCCATCTTTGGAAGAGTTGATGGGAATCAATTCTCCTACATTCAAAATCTTGTTTCCGTAAAGGAAGCTTGGGATACTCTCCAAGTTACTAATGAAGTAACCTTAGCGGTGAAGAAATCGAGGCTTCAAATGTTTGCATCACAATTTAAAGGTTTAAGTATGGGTAAAGAAGAAAAGTTTGAAGACTTCCAATTCCGACATCTTAACATTGCTAACCAATGTCAACCACTTGGAGTACCTATCTCAAAAAAGTGTTTAAATTGGAAAATCCTTATGTCTCTTCGTAAGAGATATAAATCAAGGTGACGGCTATTGAGGAAAGCAAGGATGTGGATAGCATGAACATTGATGAGTTGCTTGGGTCTCTCCAAACTTATGAGATATGCTTGAAACCAAAGATCAAGAGTAAGGGAATAGCTCTAAATGCTATTGAGGAGGAGAGTGATGATGAAAATGAAAAGATGGCTCTTTTTGTTAGAAAGTTCAAGAAGTTTCTAAAGAAGAATGCCAAGCCTAGAGGCAAGTCTTCTAAGGAAAAGGGAGTTACGAAAACATCATCTCCAAGGAATGAGAAGAATAGTCAAGCCATGAAAAAGAAAGATGTTCAATGCTATGATTGTCATGGTTTCGGTTACTTTGCTAGTGAGTGCACCAAGAAGCCATCTAAGAAAGACAAGAAAGTCAAAGTGTTGGCTGCTACTTGGAGTTATGATAATTCTAGTGATAACGAGAGCTCTAGTAGTGAGTCTTCAAGTGATAAAGAATTAGTGAGCTACTTTATAGCTCTAACAGCTTTTCATTCTCCACTAGATGTTGATGGTACAATATCTTTGAACAAGAAATTTGATACAAATCATCATGGAAGCTCTAGTTCCAATCCTACTAATCTTGAGTTTTTGGCCAAGATATAGAAGCTTGAAGAAGATAGAGATAATGCTCTAAGAAAAGTAGTTGAGAAGGATGATTTGATCAAGAAACAATTAGATGAGTTTATGATTGTCACTCGTAGACTTCTTGGTGAGAAATGTGATATTATGAAGAAGTTTAGAGAACTTGAAAAGATAAACCTTGAGAAGGATAATGTGATATCTTCTTTGAGGAAGAGAGAACAGGAATTAAGGGAAGAAATAGACATGGCTAAGGAGGCCATCAAGGACTTAGTGAATGATTCGGTAAGTGTGTCTAGTGTTACGAATTTTGTTAACTCACATAGTGGTAAAGACGACTTGGTAGTTAAAGAGGAGCTCTTGGAAGTACCATTTCCTACTCACTTGGATGAAGTCGTTATTGATAAGAAACCACACAAGAAGAGAATATCAAAAGCCAAGAAGAAGTTGGCAAACAAGGTGTATTTGCAAACTCTTAGTGAATCTAGTTCAACTCCAAAATGTACGATCTCATCTTTTATTCCAATTTGCCACTATTGCAACACAAAAGGTCACATTAAGCCTAAGTGTTATAAATACATTAAAAAATGTAAATTAGGGAATGAATCTAGAGATAAGAAGATTAAACTTCAACTTGAACAAGCTAATGTCTTGAAAGTTGAGAAATATGATAATATTGCTAAGCATGAGAAGAAGTTGTGGAGTAGAAAGAATACTAATCTTGTTTTACTTGACAAAGCTTGTGTTGAAAATGTTAAGGAAGAATGTGTTAATGATATTCTTGTTAATCAAGTCATTGAAGGACTTTACTCTAGGTTTAACATTGTTGTCAAGGATGATATTGGAAATGTTTGTGTAGGTACACCCAAGAACAAGTGGTTCAAGGGTGAGTGCTCTTATCACTAATATAAAAAGCACATGTGAGGTAGCTTTGAGGCAATATATCTATTGTGTTGAGAATTCTTGCTTGCTAGCTTTGAATACTCCATGTATTGATATGAACTTGGTTATCTCACATCGTGTTTGTTATGATGGTCAAAATTTGTTGATTAACTTTAGAGAAGTTCTTTTGATATATGCGTTGATTGAGTTGAGATATTATGCTTTTTATACTCTTATTGTGAAACATCGTCAACTTGGTGTCATGAGGACAATAAAGGCAGGAGTGCTCATAAAAAGGGCAGAAGTATGATATTTGGTGAATATAATGTGCAAAAAGGTATCTCTAAACTCTAATGCATGTTCTCTTAGATATTCATCTTTTGACTCAAATTTTGATATACATCTTATAGCATGTCATATTAGAGAATTTTGTATAGCATACATATGGTTCTCATTGACATTTTGCTATTTTAGGATCTAATAGTGATATTTTTCACATTGATCTTAACATTGATGACTATTTATGTATAGTATATTGAGTGGCATTACTTTTGAAAATATGAGCTTCATATTCTTTGAAAGCTACTCATTAGAGAAGTAATGATCTTGAATAAGTCTCTACTTATTGCTTTTAGATCATATGCTTATGAGCCATAAAATCTTGGTTTTCTAAAATTGCACCTTGCTTCTCTTATATGTTTTGCTAGTAGGTTGAGTTTACTAATATGTAAACATTGAATACACCTTGAAGTTTTTGTGCTTAAGTACATTAAAATGACCTATGGTTAGTATCCATTTTGCTTCGGCAAATACATAGAACTCAACGAGCACCTTCATGGAAAAGGCTACACACATTGGTTGTGAAAGCTACCCAATATTGGAAAGAGCTACACCATTGTCATGAGTGAAAGCCACCATGAAGTGAATTTTGTTTATGTTAAAAAAAAGGGAAAAATCAAAGAAGTGTTGAAATGGAATCATAAAAAAAATTCTTTGATTCAAAGCCTAAAAAGAAAAGGAGGAAGGCTTAAAAATAAGTATAGTTGAAAATCAAATGAGCTCGGGTTGAAAAACAGAAATGGGATGATGAGCCACATGCACACACACACTCATATGTTGAAATTTATTCTCTTAAAAGTAAAAATTTCGGATAATAATCGGTTTGACTTTTTTATGGAAAAAGCTTAAGATGGATAGTTGTTGGAAATTGTTTGCATGTTGGTTATCAAACTACTTCTTGATATATATTTGAAGCATATCTCTCACACACACACTTTGTTTATGAGTATGATGATATTTTAGCAATTGTTGAAGAATTATGAGAGAACTTGAAAAATCTTTGTGTATCTCTCTTAGCATATGAAGCTTATTTTGTTGATATTTCTTCAAATTGCTTGAATGTGTGATTGTGTGAACATCTTTGTGAACTTTATGCTATCATTGATTTTAGTTATAGCATTTATCAAGAGGGAGCATTGTATACTAGACATTGTTCTCTTTTATGATATGTTCACATGCTTTATTTTGTTACATGTTGGCATATTTTTACTTAATGATCCTTGTAAGTTATTACTTACTATCTTTGTCTTGCATGATGATTCATTCTTAAGTCATATGTCTTTGTTCTATATCTTGGTGACTAATATGCTTGTTTTGTCTTTCACTCACTTTTGTTGTATATATAGCATCTTATAACACAAGAAAAATGGGAAGAACTAAGATTACCGGAAGTGGAAATCAATTGAATCCTGTTGTGAAAGCCAAGTATACCTCAAAAGGATCCAAAGCTTCAAGGACAAAAGATTTAGGGATCATTGGAACAAAGAAAATATTTCAAGAGAGAGGCATTGACTTTGGTAAGTGTAAAAATTCTTATGTTCTTAAGTGCTTAAAGGATAGAAATTGGGAATTTTGGGTGAGCATGTTAGGAGTTGTAAATGATACTCTTGTTAGAGAGTTTTCTCTTGAATATAGTGAAAGTGCCACCTTATTGGATGCTTTGATGGAAATTAGGGGTGTTTTGTTTAGAGTTAACCCGAAAAACATTAACAAGTTTCTTGGGCTATCTAATGATATAGATTCTAGTTTTCTAAATATGTATGTCATTGAAAATCTAAATATCATGGGTAGAACTCTTTGTGAAAATGCTTCTTTTGAGCGGAAATGTAGAGCTTATATTAGTCAACATGAGTTAACTAAGGCTAGTGCATTTTGGCATCTATTCATTTGCACTAATATAATTGGGTCTTCGAATTCAACCGAGTTGAATAAGGACAAGATCAAAATAGTGTATGCCTTGGTGACTAATCAACCTACAAACCTTGGAGATTTTCTTATGTATTACATTGACAGTGCGACTTTCTCTACTAGAGGTGATAAAAAGCTTGCATTACCGGGGTTTATTACTTCATTATGTTTATCTCGTGGGGTTAAGAGTAGAGAAGATGATGTTTTAGTTCAACCCTTGAAAAAGTATTGTGATAAATGTGTGTCATACATGTCATATAAGAATAAAGGTAAGACTTGTGATACTTTTGGACTATTTAGTAGTTCTCAAGTTGATAGTCATGTGATTAGCACAAATATTCTTCCGAATTGGGCTATACAATTGAAGAAGAAGGTTGATGAACTTAGTGCTATGGTTGTTCAACAAGATGCTAGGATAAAAGAGTTGGAGGAATGTATTACTTCAAGTTCAAGACCACCTCTCAAGCATTATGTTAGATCAACTACTCGTACAACTTTCTTTGGTGGAACAAGTAGCTAGTATTGGAGTCTTGAGGTTTATTTCTTAACTTTTGGCATCATTTCATGTCAAAAAGAGGGAGAAAGAGATGCTAGTTACTTAGTTTCTTTTTATGTTGTTTTTGTGAACTTTTGAACTTTCAGTGGCATGTAATAATTAGTCTTAAGATTTGGTTAAGAATTCTTGTGTTTTGGCATGTATTGAAGGGGAGATACATGTATTTGTGGACTTAATTGTATATTCTTATCCATATTATATGTTGCCATTTGTTGTTTTTCTCTTGTATATGCATTGCCTTAAGATGATTTGTAGGTTGCTTCAAGAGAAAATCAAGATGAAGTTCAGTAGTTAATGAAGATTAGTTATAGGAATCTTACTCATTGTAATGTGAGGGAGTGATTTTGTGACCTATCTTCAATATTATATTTGTAGTAAATGTATAGGAGTTTTGACATGGAACTTGCCAAAGGGGGAGATTGTTAGGTTTTAGATTGTGTTGGCATTAATTTCATATCAAAATGATGTTTACTTGTAATGATTTAGTTGTTTAGATTCATGATGATTCAAGCTTCAAAGAAGAAGGAACAAATAGTCAAAGCAAGTTCAAAGTCTTCAAAGAGAAAGGATGCAATATGGTTCTACAAAGGTATACTAAGACCTTATCTTTCTCTTACAAAGCTTAGGCACACACACACACAATTCATACATTTGTGTCCCTGTATCATTGTGCACCATTATAGGCACACAAATACAATTCATTCATATGTGTCCCTGCATCGTTGTGCACCATGTATAACACATTCACACAATTGAAGATGCATACTCATGCATTGGTATGGAAATAACATGTTTTAAAAAATGCATGATTGGAGACAATCTCAATGTAGTTTGCATTTTAGTATGAATTGTGTTTGTATGTATATATGTTTTTATAATTTGGATATTGAACTTGAATTTCGACTTAAATCATTCTTGATTGAGTTCCGGTCATTTTGGTTACTCATACTATTGATTTCAAGTTCAAAGTCAAAAGATACTACAATTTCAACTCATGCTGCATACATTGTCTTCGTCTTCATATATCAAGTGGAATTATTACTTTCTAGGTTAAGTATCTTATATTTCCATGTCTGTGAGAGAGTAACGATTCATAATCAGTAAACGGATTCAAATTTCAAGTTCGGAGGCCAAATAACGGTCAAAGAACGCGAGAGGAGTGCAAGGGAGTTGCACCATGGCCAAAGGCCATCAAATGGTGCAAGCCCGAGATGGCGCATGACCATCTCGGCCACAACTCCTTGCTACCCCAAGATGCCCACGTGCCATCTCGAGGAAGCATGCTTCAAGGGGTCATTTTGGTCCTTTTCCTTCTGTTCTTTCCCTCTCCTTTATATTTCTCTTCCCTCCCACATTTCATTCTAAGAAGAAATTTAAAACTTGAGTGCAGAATTTTCTCTACATATTTTCTCACATTCCAAACACCATTACTTCTTCATTTGAACTCCGATTTCAGTGATTCAAAGTTGAGAGTGTTTTTTTTATTCATCCTCCTTCTTTTCTCTGAAGGTTTGAGTTAGTTTTATTGCTATTTTTGGAGTCTAAACTCACAAAAACGAGACTGCACCAAAATCAACTAAGGTATTGATTTTCTCTCAAAGTTTTCTTTTAAAACTTGGTCAATTGCCTTGGGTTTTCTTCTTCACATGTGTATGTGTCTTGTGATTGTTTTGATTTAAGTTTTGAAATCATTTAAAGCTAGATTGAGTTTCAATTGAAATCTCACATGTTGAGTTTGGTTTAGAGTTTGCCTATGTTTTCACATGTTTGGGATTGTATTGTGCTAGCTTTGATTCTAGGACTATTTGATGATCTTTGATTGATTAATTTTGTGAAAAATAGTTCCTCACATGTATTAGGCCCTCTTTGGCCGAAATCTCACAAAGATACATGTTCTTGTGTTCTTTTGAGCTATTCATGTGTTTTGTTGAATCTATGAATAGGAATATGCTCTAGAACTTTAGCTTTAATCTAAATGACTTTGTCATATGATTTTGGTTTATGAGATTTAAACTTGATTATGTGTTAATCGAACGTATCTTGTGATTCAAGTTTTACATCTATCCATGTATCTAGGTTGTAATTAATATTGAACATATCTTACATGATCTAGATGGATTAAACATGCATGATTGACTAGACTACATTTGTTTTGTGCATTCATGCTCATGTCTAGTATTTTCCATAGGATGTGTTGATCATAACATTCTATGTTGTGTGCTTGTTTGCTTTTTGCATTCATGATCACCTAGATGCCTTGCGTGAAGGAAGTCTTGACAATAGGTGTGAGACCTATGTTGTTGACAAGAAAGTCATCGCAAGAGGTGGGAGACCTCGGATTGTCAAGCGAGGAAGTCTTGACTAGAGTCAGAAGGACTCAGATAGTTGAGCAAGAAGTCTTGCCGAGGGTTGTGAGGATCTGGAAGGGTGAGCAAGGAAGTCTTGACTAGAGTCGGGAGGACTCAGATAGTTGAGCAAGAAGTCTTGCCTAGGGCCGTGAGGATCTATAAGGGTGAGCGAGGAAGTCTTGACAAGAGGTGTGAGGCCTAGGATTGTTGAGCAAGAGGGTGGAATCTTCATGAGTAGGATAGGAGGGTGGTTTCTAAATGAAGGGGTCACTTAAGAGATTGTACTTGTCTTATCTACTAGTGGATTTTATTTGCCGGTGGTTGCTAACCCGTGGATGTTTCCTCTTCGGAGGTTTACCACGTTACATCTTGTGTCAAAATTTCTCTATCCCTATCACTCTTATATTTGTATTTGTTATTTGAATACTATGGATAGAACTTTTTATGTAAGTCCTTTCTATAATATAGATTGTGTATGTGTTAAATTACTTGTTTGTATCACACTTTACTTGTTTTATATATTGATTAAGTGTCTTTAATTGATATATATATATATATATATTGTGATACAAGCAATCTAGAGGGACAAACTTTTTTTTGTTTCTAAGGGAGTCGAAAAAGGTGTCTAACCTATTCACCCCCCCCCCCCCCTCTAGGTTAGCCTTTAGCATTTAACCGTGTTTGTATTTTAATTAGCATACATAAGACTATCTCCTATTGATGAATAGGGAACTTGTCTCACATCCTCCACCTCTTAAGGTGTCTTATGAGACTGTTACTTAGACAGGTGAACTCCATGCCTGAAAGGTAAATAACCTTTCTTGGAGTTCTGCATCAAGAATCGCATAAAAATCTTATCGATATACATACTTGAGACAATGCCAAGAGTTTGTTCGTACGATCCCTTATTAATTGGATCTCAAGAACGTAACTCACATCTCTCAAATCATTCATTTGGAATTGGTTTTCCAACCAGCCTTTTACTTTCAATAATACCCCTATAACATTCCTAGTTAGTAGGATTTCATCTACATATAGGACTAAGAAAACTATATTCTTGTCAATGATTCACTTGTAAACACAAGTCTCATCGACGTTTTGCTCGAAACCTTAGGTTTTGATAGTATTATCAAACCTCATATTCCATGATCTAGATGTCTGCTTCAGTCCATAAATGGACCTTTGTAGCTTGCAAACCTTTTGTTGCTGATCTCGGGACGTGAATCCCTCTAGTTGCATCATATAGATGTTTTCATCAAGATTGACATTCAAAAATGCAGTCTTGACATCCATTTGCTAAATTTCATAATCAAAATAGGTAGCAATGGATAAGAGAATCCGGATAGACTTAAACATAGCTACTGGTGAGAATGTCTCTTCATAATCAACCCTTTTCTTTTAAGTATAACCCCCTAGCCATTGGTCTTGCTTTGAAGGTCTCTACCTTCCCATCTACTCCTCTCTTTCTCTTATAGATCCACTTACATCCTATGAATTTTATCCCATCTGGTAAGTCTATAACTTCCAAGACTAAGTTAGAGTAAACAGATTCCATCTCGAGATTCATAGCTTTAAGCCATTCCTCTTTGTCAGAATCTTCCATTACATGTTTTAATGATAATAGATCATCCACACTATTATCAGAGATGACAACTTATGCCTTTTCAATACCTAAATAGTGATCAGTTTATAGTACAACCTGCCCACTACAGTTAGGTGGTAGTGTGGTCTGACTAGGAACCATTTGACTCTCAGATGTAGGTGGAACAACAACTCTCATAGATTGAGCACTGGTCATACCAGGCTCTAACTTATTTAACACAATCTTACTTCAAGGTTTATGATCACTCATATAGTTCTCCTCAAGTAACGTAGCATTTTTTGATACAAACACTTTATTCTATTCGAGACTATAGAAGTATCCACCTTTAGTCTCTTTGGAATAACCTATAATTAAGCAGACCATTCTAGTACATGTACTGGACACCCCTATATACAGAAATATCATAAACTAACTTTACGACCATTCCACAACTCTAGGGGAGTCTTAGGAACAGATTTGGTTGGGACTACGTTCAAAATGTAGGCCGTTATTTGTAGTGCATATCCACAAAAAAGGTTTTGTAATGATAAGAAATTAATCATAGATCTCACTATTTTAATCAGGGTTTTGTTTCTCCTTTCCGTAACAATATTCTGTTATGGTGTTCCTGGAGTTGTGAGTTGGGTCACAATCTCATACTCAACAAAGTAGCCTTCAAACTCTTGATCAAGATACTCACCTCCACGATCCGATTGTAGAGTTTGGATTATCTTGCGTAATTGGTTCTTAACTTCAACTCATGAATCTTTTAACTTTTCCAAAGTTTTTGACTTCCACTGCATTAGGTAGACATATCCGTATCTAGAGTATTCATCTATAAAGGTGGCATAATACTCATAATCACCCATTGCTTTAACTTTTATTGGTCCATAGACATTTGAATGTATAACCCCTAGTGGTTCCATAGCTCTAAGCTCTTTTCCAGTAAGGGGTCTCTTGGTCATTTTACCTTCTAAACAGGATTTGTAGACAGGTAATGTGCTAACCTATAATTGGTTGGCCCGCCTTTTATTATTCTATCTATCATGTCAAGGTTAATATGGTCATGTCTGAGATGCCATAGATACATTTCATTATCTGGAGAAACCTTTTATCGTTTTGTTTTAGGTTGTCAACTTTAAACATTTCAACATTGAGCTGTGTTGTATGAATTAACGGTCTTAATACATACAAGTTGTTTTCAATTAAATCCGAACAAATATTCAATCCATTTCTAGAAACAATAACATACTTATTATCAAAAGAAACTGATAAAATTGTTCCAATAACTTGGATATAGAAATCAAATTTCTTGTAATTCCAAGAATAAAATATATATTATTCAATGAAAATAGAAACACAGTTAATTTTCCTTAAGCTAACCTAAAGAGAGGTGAATAGGTTAGTACACTTTTTTCATTCTCTTGAAACAAACTTATGTTTGTCCCTCCAGATAACATGCATCACAATTTTGTAAACCAAACACAAGAAAAATCAATTCAATAAAGATATGCTTGGTTAACCAAAGTCAATGTAGATAACAACTTACATGTGATGCAGACTCAATTTTTACATAGGCTATAACACATAGGCCTCTAACATATACAAAGTTTGATATAGAATAAATATAAAATACAAATATATCAAAACAAGAAATATGTCAACACATACAAATATCAAGAAATAGGGATAGAGAAAATTAACACATGATTTTTAGGTGGTAAAACCTCTAAAGAGGAAACATCTTCGGGTTGATTCCACAATCACCGGTTAACACCATTCACTAATAAGATAAAAAGATACAATCTCTCAAGTGACCACTTCACCTAGAAATCTACCCTTTAACCCAGCATAATGAAAGAGATGCCACCTTGCACAAATCGAAGAATCACTCTCCAAAATGTGACTTCCACACTCAAAGCAAAGAATCACTCTAAGAAATGAAACTTCCATACTTAGCTATCCGGATCACCCCGATCCTAGCCAAGACTTCCAACGCACAAATTGAAGTGAACAATAAAAGTTCTAGCAAGATATATAGAGCATGTATTCACAAAGTACTGAATAGAAACATATCAGGCTCTAAATGTACAATAAAAATTTGCTAATCATGAAAATAGCCAAAGAAAGAGACCTAGCATAAGTAGAGACTATTGTTCATCAAAATCAATCAGTCAAAGACCAAAATAGTCCTAGAAAGAAAGCTAGAACAATACAAAACACAAACATGTGAAAACATAGGCTTTGACGAAAAGCTAACCCATCATGTAAGATTCAATCACGTTAAATCTAGCTATAATAGAGTCTAAAACTGTAATCAAACTTTATACAATATACATACATATATTGAAGAAGCAAACCCAAGGTAATTGAAGATTTGAAACTCAAAAATCAAAAGAGGAATCAATAACTCAAGTGAAAACTGTGTAGTCACATTTTTGTGAGTAGAATTACTAGAAAACTCAATCAAATAAATCCAAACTCTTATGAAAAATATATAAGAGTGGTAGATGAGAATTCTCAAATTCGAATAACATGCTTTAGACTCCGGATGAGAAAATTATGGTGTTTGGGAGATAGGAAAATTATAGAGAAAATTTCTGCACAAGTTTTTTCAAGATTTTTTTATTCTAAGAATGAAATCGAGGGAAAAGGGAGATATTTAAAGAAAAGATAAAAGGGAAAATCAACCACCAACGGGAGGAGGCCATCCCTACATCCCATTGTGGTTCGTGGCCCTTCACGGGGGTAGAGGGCAGCCTTTCCCGTGAGGCTCCACGCGCCTCCACGGGAAAGGTTGCATGGCACCCTACCATTTTTTCCTTTGAGTCCCCTTTCGTTCTTCGACCATTTCTCTGGCCTCCAAAATCTGATTTCAAATCCGTTTCGGATTATAAACTAAGACTCCCTCATGCACAAGGATGTCCAGAAATCTCTCAAAAAAATTATCGAATTCAATTTGAAAATCAAAGATGAAAACCATGTACGATAAAGACATGGAAAGTTTCCTAACTTCCTAATTTGAACTTGAAACTTAATAAAAGAGTAACAACAATAACCGAAACTCAATACGGTATATCTTAAGCACAAATTCAAATTCAATATAAAAGAAATACAGCACAATGAATACAAGAACACACAAGTATGATATTTTCTAGAAATAGTCCTAGAACATGCAATTAACAAAAACTATCAACTTTAAATCTTATTCAAGTGCATACATGATTAAGTGTGTGTATGTTTTGTACCAAAATTTGCACAATGATACAGGGACATATATGAATGCTACCTTGCAAGAGGAAAGAGGTCTCGATATACCTTTTGCTATGCAATTAAGTTTTGTTCCTCTTGTAGCTACCACTTCGCTTGAAATGTTGTCCATCTTCCTTGAAGATTGATAGTCCATAAATCCTAGACAAATAATCAATACAAAGCAAAATATATATATATATATATAATTATGCCAACATAAAACACAAAAACCTAACAATCAAAACTAGAAAACAAATATTAAATTCGAGTCTAACTACTCCCACTACTCTAGATAAAATGTCATCCTCTGACCCTACACATATTAAGAAGGATCCCTCCTCAAGCTCTATCCAAGAATTAGTCCACTGCAAAGAAGAACAAACATAGTTAGTGGCCCCTGAATCTACTATCCAAGGTGAAGAATAATCTTCCACTAAACATGAATCAATGACAAGTAAAACATATTTACCTTTTGCCTTTTTCTTCTTGGCGACCTTCTCAAGGTACTGCGGGCAGTTTCTTTTCCACTGACCGACTGACCTTGTCACAATGGAAACAATTTTTCCTTTGTCAGTCGATGTGCTCTTCTTTTTGCTTTGGACTTTCTTGTTCTTGTCAGCAGACCTCTTCCTCTTCTTGGATCCAGAAAAAGATGGTTCGACAACATTTACCTCACCGTTCTTACCTTTGTTATCCTTAGTCAAGGACTCAAACTTCAACTTGATCATTCCGTAGTTGCTTTTAAATTGATTGCAACTCTTCGAAAGAGTCGTTAGTATGATGCTTACCTGGCTTACCTCATCAATGGCCCTGCCATTGATCTCAGTTGTGTAAAAGTGGGACCTCATATCCAGGATATGTTCCTAGACTGATGAACCCTCCTTCATCCTAACAAGCATTATGGAACGAACAGCTTCGTGCTGTTTTGCTCTGATGGCTGCCTGAACATAGCCTATAATGGCTCTATGATTTTGAATGTTATAGTTATTGACTTGTGCTTAGTGACAAGTATGCCTCACGAATATTTTGTTGGGATTTTGCCCGATAGCAACAGTGTAATAATGTATTTTTCTAGTTTAACAAGTCATATAGCATTTATAGTTTAACAAATCATATAGCATATATAGTTTAACAAATCATATAGCATTTATATTAGAGAACTAGTATAGCATGTCACATTAGAGAACTAGTATAGCAATTTTATGGTTCTCATTCACATTTGCTCTTCTAAGATCCCTTAGTTATGATGTTCACGTTGATCTTAAGCATGATGTATGTATTATTTGATTGACTGTTGAGTGAAATTTTTTGAAAAATAAGAGCTTCATATTCTTTGAAAGCTACTCTTATGAGAAGTAATGATCTTGAGTGAATCTCTTTGTACTACTTTTAGATCATGTGCTTGGATGCCATAAAACTAGGTTTTTAAAAATGCACTCTTCTTCTCTTATATGTTTTGTTGAGTAAATTGAGTTTCCTAATTTGCAAGTTGTGAATACACCTTGAATTCTTTTGACTAGTACATTTAAGATGACCAATGGTTAGTATCCATTTTGATTCGGTAACTACATAGAACTCAATGAGCACCTTCATAAAAATGGCTGCACACTTTGTTTTTGAAGCCGCCCATTGTAGAGAAGGGCTACACCATTGTGATGAGTGAAATTCATCATGAAGAGTATATGTTTATGTTAGAAAAAACAAAGAAATGTTGAAATAATCAATTAAAAAAAATCTTTGATTCAAAGCTTATAAAGAAAAGGAAAAGGCTTAGAGGAGTATAGTTGAAAATCAAAAGTGCTCGAATTGAAAAATTAGAAATGGGATGATGAGCCACATACACACACACATTTATATGTTGAATTCTATTCTCTTAAAAGCAAAAATTCTTGATGATAATCGGTTTGACCTTTATTGGAAAAGCTTAAGATTAATATATGTGGATATGGTTTGCATGTTGATTATCAAACTACTCCTCTACATATACTACGCACATTTTGTTTACAAGTATTTGATATTCTAGCATTTTTAGAAGAATTATGAGAGAGATTAAAAATCTTAGTGTATCTCTCATAGTTTGTAAAGCTTATTTTGTTGAATTTCTTTAAAATTGCTTGACTGTGTGACTGTGTGAAATTTCATTGTTAACATTATGCTATCTTGATCTTAGATAGAGCATTTTTCAAGGGGAAGCATAGTATGCTAAACTTTGTTCTCTATTTTGATATGGTCACATGTTTCAAGTTAATGTTTATTGGCATATTCTTGGTTGATACGATGAATCTTATAGATGCAATATAACATTTTCTGATTTGCATAAGGATTCTTTGTATTACCATATGTCCGTGTATTTTTATGTGGCTAACTTTCTTTGGTTTTTTGCACTCATGTTTGTTTTATGTGTTTAGTATTTCACTACACATGTTCATGTCAAGAACTAAGACTATCGGAGGTGGCAATTCCTTTAAACCCATAAATAAGTCCAAGTCTTCCTCTAAGGGATCCAAATCCTTTAGGTTGAATCCTGTAAGGATTATAGGAACCAAGAAGTTGTTTCAAGAAAGAAGTGTTGACTTGAGTAAGTGTGGAGGTTCTTATATCCATCAAAGTTTAATTGATAGAAATTGGGGCTTTTGGGTAAGCACGCTTGGTATGGTGAATGATAGTATTGTTAGGGAATTATATTATAAATACAAGGAAAGTGCAATCTATTTAGATGTTGTGATAGATATGAAGGGTGTTGCCTTTAGAGTAAATTCGGAGAATAGTAATAAATTTATTGGTTTTTCTTATAATATTAAGTTGGATTTTCTTGATGTGGACATAGTATAAAATATCAATATTATGGGTCAAACTCTTTGTGATGACACTACCTTTGAGTGGAAGAATTGGGCATTCATTAGTCAAAATGAATTGACTAAGTAAGTTCTTTTTGGCATCTTCTTACATGTACCAATCTTGTAGGTTCTTATAACACTATCGAGCTAAACAAAGAAAAGATCAAGATTGTGCATGCCTTAGTGACAAATCGACCCATAAACCTTGGAGAGACTCTCATATAATATCTAGATAGTGCAACATTGTCAAGAAGGTAGGACAAAATGTTGGCACTATCGAGGTTTATCGCTCAATTGTGTATAGCTCGCGGTGTGAAGACACAAGAGGAAGATCCGCTTTTACCTCCCTTAGAAACATTTTATGATAAATGTGTGACATTTATGTCATACAAAAACAAGGGATAAACTTATGTTACTGTTAGGTTTTTGGTTTTGTATTGCCATTATTCCATATCAAAATTATCTTTCACTTGTATTGATTAGTTGTCTCTTAAGTTGAAGATGATTAAATCTTCAAAGAAGATGTGGCAACCTATCATGCAAGTGCAAAAGTCTTCAAGATAAATATGCTTCATTGGTTCTGCAAAGGTATATTAAAAGACCTCATTTCTCTTACAAGGCTTAGGCACACACACACATTGCACCCATATGGGTCCTTGCATCGTTGTGCTCATTTTGTACAACACATTCACACACTTGATTTAGAATGATCATGCATTAGTATGGAATTGACAAGTTTTGCAAAAATGCATGTTTGTGACTATGTCTTGGAAATAAGCATTCTTGTGTGATATGTGTTTGTATGTGTATTTGTTTGTATAACATGGACCATGGACTTGATTTTGGTCTTATAATGCTTCTTATTGAGTTCCAGTCATTTTGGTTACTCATACATTTGATTTCGAGATCCGAGTCAAGAGATACGAAACTTTCCGGTCATATTACATGCATTGTCTTTGTCTTCGTATATTTTTATTTTTTGGGAAAATTTTCATAGATGTAATGTGCATGAGAGAGTCCTTGTTCGTAACATGAAAATGGGTTCGAATTTAGAGTTCGTGGGCCGGAGAACATTTAAAAAACGTAAAGGAGTTCAAAGAAGAGAAGAAGGACATCAAGTCCTCAGGCAAGATGACTTGCTGCCCCCTGAGATACCCACACACCATCTCAGGGAGGCAGCAAGCTTGATGCCCTTTTTGGTCTTTTTACTTTCTTTTCCCCCTATTTTATATATCTCTTCCCTTTCATAGTTTCATTTGAAGATTTTTGAAGAAGCCAATGTGCAGAAACTTTTCTCTCAAATTTTCTCACCTTCCAAACACTCTATCTTCTTCGTTTGATCTTCGTTTTGAGTGATTCAATTTTGAGAGTGTTCATATATCACTTATCTATCTATTACATGAAAGTTTGAGGATTTTTTAGTGCATTTTTTGGTGGTTATATGCACAAAAACGGGACTGCACATAATCTCTCAAGGTATTGATCTTCTTCTCCTGTTTTTGTTCTAAATGTGTTCAATTACCTTGGGCTTCTTTCTTCCATCTATGTATGTGTTTTTTATATGTTTTAATTAGAATTCTTAGACTCTATTGAAGCTAGTTACAATTTACTGTAATCTCTACATGTTGAGTTAGTTTTTTATTTTGCTAATGTTTTTACGTGCTTGAGATTGTATTGTGCTAGCTTCTATCTAGGACTATTTTTTTAAATTTAAGTGATTGATTTTGTGTTAATATAGTATCTACATATGTTAGGTTCATTTGATTGGATATCATAAGGAATAACACATTTGATTGTTGTCTTAGAGCTATTCTTAAGTTTAATTGAATATTGTGAATGAAATATGCTCTAGGTTTTGCTAGAAAACTTTATTGATTTTTTCACATGTTTCTAGCATATTTTTGTGTTTGTAACTAACTCCATGAATATGTACAAAGTGTTTATATTTTGATTCAAGGTTTAGTTTCATGAATGATCCTAGGTATTGATTATGTTTTTAGTGCTTTCACATGCTCTAGGTTTATCATTCATGTATAGTAACTAGACTACACTTGTAATATGAACTTTCTTGCACATGTCTAGTTCCCATAGGATATATTTGATCATCATATTCAATTTTGAGTGGTTGTTTGCATTTACGCATTCATGATCACTTAGGAAGTCATTGTAAATGGAATGAAAACTTGATTAGAGTCAAGAATGCCTTGGATCGCAAAGCATGAAGTCTTGATTAGAGCATATGGCTCAGATAATCAAGCATGGGAGACATTCTAGAGGCATGGGTGCCTTGGATATAATTTAGAATTTTATTGGTAAACCCGAGATGTTAAGATGCGATGGAGTCCATGGATAGGGTAAGTCATTTGTTGACCATTCTAGTTGAATTTCCAACTTCTTAGCGGTGTTGGTTAGAGTGGACTCTAGTAGAAAGTAAGTCATTTATTGATCTCTTTTGAGGAATTTCCAATCTACCAATAGGGATATGGTAGTTTTAGTGTCCAATAAAGAGTGAATCATGTGTTGGTCACTTTTGAGGAATTTCTAATCTACTTTCCAATAAAAGTATCTGATGGTTGAATTTAACCTGTGGATGTTTCCTCTACGGAAGTTTTACCACGTAAAAAAAATAATGTGTCAATTCTTCCTAACCCTCTCATATATTTGTATGTGTATGTGTATATCTTGTGCTTCAGGTTTGATGGTTAGATTTCTTAATAGACAAGATAGTTGTACTTTGTCATCTTTGAGCTCTTCTAATGATTAAAATTCTAAACATCTTTGTACTTGTATATTGAACAGTTTTGTATGGAATTTCTTTTGTAAGAATAATTGTACAAATATTGAATATTAATGAGAATACAAGTATTGTATGTTTTTAGTTTTATGTTTTGTTCTCTCACTTGTAACATGTAAGCTTGTTTGACAATACTTAACTTGATAACACTTTTTGCTTACTTAAGTATGATTTATTATCTTAAGTAATGTTATCCAAGCTAACTAGAGAGACAAACGAACGTTTGTTTTTAAGGGATTGAAAAAGGCTATAAACCTATTCACCTATCTCTAGGTTTGGTTTATAGCCTAAGGCAATTTAACCGTGTTTATGCAAACTCGGTTAGCGAGAACTAGGCTACAAACTCAGTTGACTGTTCTATTTTTTGGAGCAATTTGTTTTTATGAGTAGACATTTTCCGAAGGAGCATCAAACTCTACACCACCACTTCTTAAAGGATATACTTACGGGTTTTGGAAATTAAGGATGAAGGCTTATATCCGATCTACAGATGAATGGGCATGGATGTCGGTTGAGGAACGTTACCATCTTCCTAACAAAATGCTTGAAGATGGATCTATAGTTTCGAAACCAAGAGATGAACAGAATACAAATGACTTGGAGTAGGCTAAATGGCATCATAGGGCCATGAACGCCATCTTTGGATGAATGGATAGTAGGTAATTTTCCTATATCTAAAACTTGGACCGCTAAAGAAGCTTGGGATGTTCTTCAAGTGACTAATGAGGGAACAACGGCGGTAAAGAAATCTTGGCTCCAAAGCTTACGTCTCAATTTGAAATGTTACAAATGAATAAGAAGGATAAATTTGATGACTTCCAATTTAAGCTTTTGGACTTAGCCAGTCAATGCCAATCACTTGGCATACCAATCTCCGGAGAGAGACTCGATTGGAAGATCTTAAGGTCTTTACCTAAATGGTTCAAAGCTAATGTGATGGCTATTGAAGAGAGTAAAGACATTGATATTATGAGTGCCGATGAATTGCTCGGTTCTCTTCAAACCTATAAGGCAAGCTTGAAACCAAAATCTAAAAGCAATGGAACAGATCTCAAAATCATCAATGAGGATAGTGAAGATGATGATAAAGAGATGGCATTATTGGGTAGAAAGTTTCAAAAGTTTATAAAGAGAAATGCCAAGCCAAGTGGCAAAACATTTAAGGCGAAAGATGTCAAGAAATAAATATCTCTAAAGAAGGAGAAGAGCGGTCAAGCCAATGGAGATCACAAAGTTAAATTCTTCAAGTGTAAGAAGTTTTGTCATTATAGGATGAGAGCTCTGATAAAAAGTCTTCAAGTGAAGAATAGTTGGTTAGCAACTTTGTTGCTTTCACGACCTCTCATAACATGCTAGAGGAAAGTTGTTAAACATCATTGAACAAGGTTGTTGGTTCAAATCATCAAAAGTGCTTTAGTTCTAAGCAAACCTATCTTGAGCTATTGACTAAAGTGGAGAGTCTTGAAATGGAGAAAAGACAAGTCTTGAGTGAGGTTTAAAAGAAGGAAAATTTGATCACATTGCAAGTAGATGAGTTTGTAAGAGTCACTCAAAGTCTTCTAGGTGAAAAGGACTAAATTCTAAGGAAGCTTAGAGAGGTTGAAAAAATGGTCCTTGAGAAAGAAAACATTCTTTCTGCTTTAAAGAAGAACGATCAAGAATATATTGAGGAAATTGTCATTATTAAGGAGGCCATTAAGGACTTAGTCAATAGGTCAATCGGTATATCAAAAGTGAAGAATCTTGCTAATTCTCAAGAAGGTACACGTGGCTTGATAGTCGAGGAGAAGCTTATAGAAGCATCAGTTCCTACAAGCGAAGAGAATGTTGAAGTTAACAGGAAACCTCCTAAGAAGAAAAAATCTAAATCTAAGAAGAAGTCAAAGGACAAGGTATCTCAACAAACTCCTAATATTGCTACTTCTACTCCGGAAGGTACAATCTCACCTTTTATTCCCATTTGTCATGTTTGCAATACTAAAGGTCATATTAGACCCAAGTGCTTTAAATATATTGAACATTGCAATTTAGGGAATGCATCTAGAAATAATTAGATTGAACTTCAAAAGCATGTTAAAGCTTTAGAATTTGATAAGCAAGGTATGGTTGCGAAGAATGGTGAGTATGTTAGGAGTAAGAAGAAAACAAAGCTTGTTAATATTGACAAAACATGTGATGCAAAAAATAGATAAGAAGAGTATCAATGATATAATTATAGATCAAGTCATTAAAGGACTTTACTCTTGATTTAATATTGTTGTAAAGAAAGAAATTGATGATGTTTGTGTAGGTTCACCCAAGAACAAGTGGTTCAAGGATCAGTGCTCTTACAGTTAGAGTAAGTTGCACATGTGAATAGCTTTAAGATTAATGTCATGTTGTGAAACTTTCCTCATTTGTTTTGGTTTATTACAACTTGACATGAACTTAGTTATTTCACGAGAACTGTTATGGTAGTCGAAATTTGTTGATTAACTTTAAAGAAAATGCATTAATGAAGTCTATATGGTGTTGTTTATGTTAAGACTTTTAGAGAAATCCATGTTCAAATATGTTTGAGTTGAAGTGCTTAGTCTTTATTATCTTGGGAAGAAACACCAATAACTTGTTATCAAGAAGACAAACAAGCCAAGAGAGCTCATAAAAAGGACGAAGACTTTACATTGGATGAAAAAGCATGCTAAGGTACTCCGATATCCTAAAGCTTGCTTTCTAATTTTCATCTTTCGAATCTATGTTTATATCACATCATATTGCATGTCATACTAGAGTGGTAAGTACAGTATTCCTATGGTTCTCATTGACATTCCCTCTTTTAAGATCTTTTTAGTGATAATGTTCAGATTGATCTAATCATGATTTGTGCATTATATGTTTGATTGTTGAGTGACATGCTTCTTATTCATTGAAAGCTACTCTCTTGAGAAGTAATGATATTGAGTAAATTCCTTTATATTGCTCTTAGATCATGTGCTTGTAAGCCATAAAACTTGATTTTCAAAAAATGTACTTTGTTTCTCTTATATGTCTTGTTGAGTTGATTAAGGTTGCTAACATGTATATTATGGATACACCTTGAAGTCTTTTGACTAGTACATTAAAGATGACCTATGGTTAGTATCCATTTTACTTCGGCAACTATATAGAACTCAATGAGCACTATCATGAAAAGGGCTACACACTTTGGTTATGAAGCCGCCGAATGTAGGAAAGGGCTACATCAATGTGATATGTGAAAGCCGTCATGAAGAGTATATGTTTGTGTTAAAAAAAATCAAAGAAGTGTTGAAAAGAATCAATAAAAAAAAAAAATTTGACACGAAAGCCTAAAAAGAAAAGGAAGAAGGCTTAAAAGAGTTAAGTTGAAAATCAAAAAGTGCTCGGGTTAAAAAATCGAAATGGGATGATAAGCCACATGCACACACCCACTCAAATATTAAATTCTATTCTCTTAAAAGCAAAATTTTCGGATGATAATCGATTTGACCTTTTATCGAAAAGCTTAAGATGAATAGATGTGGAAGTGATTTGCATGTTGATTATCAAGTTACTCCACTTTAAAGCTCAATCACACACACACACACACACACTTGCTTATAAGTATTTGTTTTTCTAGCAATTTTAGATGAATTATGAGAGAAATTGAAAGTTTGTTTTATCTCTCATAGTTTATGGAGCTAATTTTGTTTGATTTCTTTTAAATTGCTTGAGTGTGTGTTTGTGTGAATGTTATTGTGAACATTATTCTATCTTGATCTTGGATAGAGCATTTATCAAGGGGGAGCATAGTATACTAAACTTTGTTCTCTTTTACGATATGTTCACATGTTTCATCTTGTTATATGTTGGCTTTCTTGACATAATGGATCTTGTGAGATATTTTTTATTGTTTTTATCTTGCATAATGATTCATTATCTAATCATATGTTTTTATATGTATGTCTTTTATGTGACTAACTTGCTTTGATTGCTTTCCACTCAATTTTTGTTTAGTATTTGTCTACACTAGGTCCTGGGAAGAACTAAAGCAACCAGTGGTGGAAATTCTTCTAAGCCCATTGACAAGTCCAAATCATCCTCCAAGGGACCCAAAACCTCTAAGATGAAGTCTCTAGGTGTTTTGGGAACTAAAAAGCTATTCCAAGAGAGAGGTATTGACTTGACTAAATGTGTTGGTTCTTATATTCAAAGATGCTTGATTGAGAGAAATTGGGAATCATGGGTAAACATGTTTAATATGGTGAGAGAATTCTACCATGAATATAAAGAAAGTGCTACCTATCTAGATGCCTTAATGGACATAAGAGGTGTTGTCTTTAGTGTAAATTCAGAGACTGTTAATAAGTTTATTGGATTGCCTAATGATATTGAGTCAGACATTTTAGATGTGGATGTGAGAGAAAATCTTGATATCATGAGTCAAGCTCTATGTGATAACATGTCTTTTGAGTGGAAGAATAGGGCTTATATTAGTCAAAGTGAGTTAACTAAGGTGAGTGCATTTTGACATATCTTTACATGTACTAATCTTGTAGGATCTTCAAATACTACCGAGCTTAACAAAGAGAAAATCAAGATTATACATGCCTTAGTGACAAATCGACCTCGAAACTTGGGAAAATTCTCATGACATACTTAGATAGTGTAGCATTAACAACTAGGTTGAACAAAAAGTTAGCACTACTAAGGTTTATAACTCATTTGTGTTTGGCTCGTAGTGTTAAATCATTAGAGGAAGATGTGATACTACCTTCCTTAAAAAAAATTAGTGACAAAAGGGTGACGTTTATGTCATACAAGAACAAGGGAAAGGCTTGTGAAACATTAGGGCATTTTAGTGGAAACCAAAAGGCAAGCCGTGTGGTAAGCACAAACTCTTTTTTAGATTGGGCAACACAATTGAAGAAAGAGGTTGAGGAGTCAAAATTGAAGATTGAAGAACTCAAGACAAAGGTGGCGTAACAAGATGCTAGTATTCAAGAGTTGGAGGCTAGTATTTCTACAAGCTCAAGACCATCTCTTATGCATTATGTGAGGTCAACCAATTGCTCAAAGTTCTATGATGTAACAAGTGGCTAATGGCATGATCATGAGGTACATTTCTTCTCTTATCCTTTTGGCTTCATTTCATGTCAAAAAGAGGGAGAATCATATGTGCTAGTCTACTTTGTTTCCTTCATTCAATCTATATTTTGACTATTGCTAGCATATTTTTAGATAGCATATATTAAGGGGGAGATACATGATCTATTTGGCACTTAAATGTTGAATTCTTGTCAAAAAATATATATTGCCAAATATATATTTACTCTTGGATATGCATTGTGCTTTATATTGATTTTAGGTGACTACAAGAGAATATCAGGATGAAGTTCAAAACTTATTGAAGATTAGTCTAGGAGTGTATGAGTCATTGTAAATCATTGTAACTCATAAGTGACCAATCTTCTTTGTAATTGTTTTAGTTTATTTGTATAGAGGTTTTGACATGGAATTTGTCAAAGGGGAGATTGTTTGGTTTTTGGTTTTGTGTTGGCATTATTCCATATCAAAACTATGTTTCACTGGTATTGATTAGTTATCCCTTAATTTGATGATGATTCAAGCTTCAGAAAAGACGTGGCAACCTATCAAGCAAGTGCAAAAGTTTTCAAGAGAAATGTGCTTCATTGGTTCAACAAAGGTATATTAAAGGACCATATTTCTCTTACAAGGCTTAGGCACACACACATTGCATCCATATGTCTCCTTGCATCATTGTGCTAATTTTATATAACACATTCACTCACTTGATTTAAAGTGCTCATGCATTAGTATGGAATTGACAAGTTTTGCAAACATGCATTCTTGTGTGATATGTGATTGTATGTGTATTTGTTTGTATAACATGGACCTTGGACTTTATTTTGGCCTTATATTGTTTATTATTGATTTCCAGTCACTTTTGATAAAAATACATTTGATTTCAAGTTCCGAGTCAAAAGTTACGAAACTTTACGGTCATGTAGAATGCATTGTCTTCGTCTTTGTATATCGAGTCGAATTCTTATTTTCTAGGAAAAGATTCATAGAAATCCATGTGTATGAGGGACTCCTGGTTTGTAATCCAAAAAAGGATTTGAATTTAGAGTTCGGAGGCCGAAGAACGGTAGAAGAACGCAATGGAGTGCAAGCAAGAGAAGAAGGACATCAAGTCCATCTTTCCCGAGATAGTGTGTGGCCATCTTGGGCAAGATGGCTTGCTGCCCACGAGAAGCCCACCCGCCATATCGAGGAGGCAGCAAGCATGATGCCCTTTTTGGTCTTTTTTCTTTCTTTTCCCCTTATTTTATATATCTTTTCCCTTTCATAATTTCATTTGAAGATTTTTGAAGAAACCTATGTGCAGAAAATTTTCTCTCAAATTTTCTCATCTTCCAAACACTCTATCTTCTTCGTTTGATCTTTGTTTTCAGTAATTTAAATTTGATATGTTCATTTATCACTTTTATATCTATTACAAGAAGGTTTGAGGAGTTTTTAGTGCATTATTTGGTGGTTATAAGCATCAAAACGGGACTACACATAATCTCTCAAGGTATTGATCTTCTTCTCCAGTTTTTGTTTCTAAATGTGTTCAATTACCTTGGGCTTCTTTCTTTCATCTGCTTATGTGTTTTGTATATGTTTTAATTAGAATTTTTAGACTCTATTGAAGCAAGTTTGCAAGTGATTGAAATCTCTACTTGTTGAGTTAGGATTTTATTTTGCTAATGTTTTCACATGTTAGGGATTGTATTGTTCTAGCTTCTATCTAGGACTATTTTGTGTCCTTTAATTGATTGATTTTGTATTAAAATAGTCTCTACATATGTAAGGTTCATTTGATTGAATATTTTTTACGGTGAGTTTTTGATCAACCACGTGTCAATCCGATAATATGAGTACAAAATTAAACTACAAATCGAAATACTTAATAAGCAAGAAGCGACCCAAGATTTTACGTGGTAAAACCCCAAGACAGGGAAACATCCATGGTTGCCAGTAATGGCAAGAGAAAAAATATCCACTAAACTTTCAAAAGAATACACATTCAATCTCACATTCTCTCCCTTATATTTAATTAGCATTCATTCCATTTATGGGTGTTTCTAGGGTCTATTTATACAAGCATAGAACCCTAATTCTTTATGTACAAGTAAGGAAAGTTCTCATAATTAAACAAAACTCTAACTTATTGGAGTCGTGTTATCCTTTTTCCTTGTGTTGTGTTGATTGTCTTTTGATTACATTAGATCTCTCACCTATCCTGGACTTTGATATCTATAAGGAAGTTTACTTTCTGATCAAAGTGTACTCCTAGAAACCTTATTTGAGTTGGATTAATTCTCTACGTTCTTTGGGCCATGACTTTGTTAAATCTGAATGTTGTCCATATGTCGCTCAACCGACTATCTGTTGAACCCGACCAAACCCACTTTCCACGATCGGTGGTCCTACTCGCTGATGACCTTCACCCCAACCATCTTGACAACCTCGATCGAGTCTTGTAGCCCAATCGTTTATGTCATCTTGGTCGGGGGGTTTGATGAGTGCTGTTTGGTAAACTTGGGTTTTTTCGATCGGGTTATCTTTTGGTGATGTGGCATCATCCAAATTTTACAAAAAAAAATACCCCCTAAAACAAACGAGATTGAGTGTTTTCAATCCAAATGGATTTCACTCGGCGAAGTGTTTTTAATGTGTTCCTTTTTCTTGTCTTGTATCTTATTAATGTACATTTATTGTTTTACAGCTAAGCGTCGGTATGAATCACGCCTATTTCGGCTGAAGCAATCATTTAGCCATCATTCTAAATTTTGAACAACACGTGTTTTTTTTTTTGCGTGCACCTACTTCTACTCTGGTCTGGTGACAGGTGTATACTTTGATGACATCACCCACTTCTATATATATAACTCGAAACTCTTCATATCACTCTCATATCTTTACAAATCCTTTTCACAGAGAAATCCCTAATATTCTTTTGTTCGTCAAGCGTTTACTCATCTTTGTTTCCCTTCCTTCTTTACGAGCTGTTTGTGTTCTCATCGCACTCATTTATACTCCAAGTATGGACCTGACTATCTGCTATCGTTATTTTGAAATTCTCATGCATGCTATTGAGGCTGACGATAATGAGAATATCGCTAGGTTGGAATCCATACTTTTGGGTCACTTTCACGTCTATACTCCTTCATTTCAACCTGTTGCTTTTTAAATGAAGACTATTTTATAGCTCGTTCTGAATTTGTCACTTCATCTACTAATCCTTTTGGTTCTGCTTCTGTTGATGTTTACCTAGAAATGTTGAGGACAACTAGCAGATGACAAACTACCAGGGTTTACCCAAAGAAATCACCCATCTAACGAACAACTTGAAGATAGTTTTACAGACGTTAAATTTGAAGGAGGTCCCAAGGGAATGACGAGAATGCATGGTAAGTTTTACAGCTGATCAACCTTGCACCTTTGATTATAAGATTAACATGGTGAATGACGATGAGCTTGAGAAGTTTAAGGATCGATTCAACCTTCCGCGTTTGATACGACTGTCTTGTAGCAAGAATCGTGCTTTTTGGAATACTTCCGGTGCAGTTACGGTTTATATGAATTTGTTATCCTTTGGGGACACTTTCCCTACTTAATCCTTCAGCACTCGATTATTGATCGATACAGGGGTTTCCCTTGCTCAGCTAACCCCAAACTCATACCAGGTGCTTGTCAACTTGTGGCACTTGTGGAAGAAGATTGGGGCCAAGCCCTTCTGATCCCTCAGAGGATACATAATTTTTTTACCCTGGGGCAATCAGATACCAAAGGCAATTTTTATCTTTAATCGACCTCCCCAAGTAACCAAGTTCCCCATGGTTATAATGAAAAACCTATCATATACATAAAGTCCACAAGGGTTTCATTTAGGGGTTCTCCTCGTCAAACAAGTACCGAACAAATAGTTGGTTTTTTATCAGTTGTGACTGGGGTGAGACAGTGGTTGTTGATCCTACCCATCGGTTAGATCGGAGCAATGTCCCGAGGCACTATTGTAACCCTGAGCTATGGAAAAAAACTGTGCCTATGATGACTAGGGAGCAGGCCAATACTGTTGTGAAGGCGACTCAAACTTCTTGAGAGGTCAGGGATCGCCGTAATTTGTACTCAAAGATGGAGTTGGTTAAGCTGAGACTTTTGCCTGAGGTTTTCACTCGACACAAACACTGTAGGCTCTTGTTTCTATATTCCTTAATGCCTTTGTTATATACATAAATATATATATATATATATATATATATATATATATATATTTACCATTTTTTTTTGCCGTTTGCCTTTCTAGTGTTTGAAAAGGGCATCATTGCTGACGAGTAGACTGAAAAGGCTAAAATCCTTGATTAGGTGAACAAAAAGGTTAGGGATGATCAAGTGGCATAGGGAATTGTCCCCCTCACCCCCCCCCCCCCACCGAGCATGATTTGGTGGAGCATGTATATGAGTTTAATCACGACTCGTTATCAGTTGCTACTGGACTGGCTGAAACAAGCGGTCGATGTGTTGCTCCACCCGAGGTGGTCAGTGAAGATTAACTATAGATAGGTCTGCCCGAGTGAAATTTGCTCCTAAGGAATTTGATTGAGAGAGATCTAGCCGAGATAGACCCACTGGGGATAGGCCAATCAAAGATGAATCGAGCAAGAGCCGGTCTTGTAAGGTGGAATCTGGTGAGAAGGCCGCTGGTAACAAAGTGGCTAAGACTGTGGAGGGATCTTCTACCCCCGATGCCATTCGTGACAGAGCAGAGGCCCCATATAATAATTACTCATTACTGGTCCAGTCAGGGATTAGCCCTATCATTCTCGATGGAGAAGAAGAAGAGGATGATCAAGAGACCTTGATCGATCTGATCTTACGAGAGCAGTGGTCGAATTGAAAGGGCGGTAGGGTTGCTATAACATCTTATTTTCTCCCATCCGATCCGGTCACGACTGTTGACCATGTTACACTTCCTATTAATCATGAGCCTTCTTTGTTTTAAACTGACTGTCCTTTCACAGTTCTGCCAATACATCGCCCATGAATAGCCCTATGTAATTCTCTGTTAAACGTCAGATAATATTTACTGACTTTGATTCTAACGATGGCATGCTAAACTAGGTGGAGAAATTTTTTGATGATGATTTGTTGGATGTCACTGAGTAACAAGTACTCCATCCAGTGTTAAAATTAAGAACTGATGCTGCAGTTGAATTGGCTAAAGATGTAGAGGTGACTAGTCGGGGAATGTCCCCTCAACTACACCTCTTGGACCTCTTTCTCAGAACGGTGTAAGTGAAGGTCAAGCTCCTAAGGGACAAGATTTAGTAGCCTCTGCATCTTCTTCTCATATGGTCCTCAAGTTGGAAAAGGTTCTAAAATTTCATGGGTACAACCTTCCACAGACCCGATCCTTCCAGCGACGCCTCAAATAACTTCCATTGGTCATGATTTACCTATTTTGATGTCTCTCATGGCTGCTTCTGTTTCCAGATCCTCCCGTCATCCTCATTCAGGTAGCTCTCATACCAACCCCCTCTCTATGCTTCGATCAATGTCATCTGGTGATGGGTACATTGGCAATGGGTAATGGAGAGAAGTCAAAGCTGCTATTGCCTCTAGGCTGTTACGCATGATCTTCAACAATAGAGTTGTTGTAAATGCTTTCTATATTGGTATTCGCCTGTGTTTTTACCACCTTTACTAATTCTTACTTTTTTTTAGGTGGTGGAAGAGCTACCTTAAGCCTTAGTTGATCAGAAGAAGCAGGACACTGAGATATCTTGGCAAATAAAGGCTCTCACTCAGAAGGACGACGCTCTAAAGTCTTCTTCTGCCAGCGCCTTTTAAGTTAAGCAGTATAAGGAGAAGCTGAAGGCCTATGTTGCGACGGAGGTTTCCCTAAGAAAAACCATAGCCAATGTTTAGGGCAGGGCTTCTACAGCTGAGACAACTCTTAAAGAACTTACCACAAGGAATGTTGAGTCAGAGAAAAGGGTCACAAAGGTAGAGTTACGAAGCGTTGAACTCGAGTCGAGGGCCATCCTAGCTGAAACAGCATCAAAGAAATTGGAAGAGGAGGCTAGTATTGCCAAAAGTACCCTTACCTCTACTTAGCAAATTATGCTTGAGGCACATCAGGCATCTGAAGAAGCTCAAATTAACTATGAAAACCTGACCAAGGACCTTCAGCAACAACATGTCAGTATGGAGGTGCTTTCCTTGGAAGTCAGGTTTGCCCTAGAAGTCCAGAATATGGACCTCTATGAAAGATCCCCAGCCTTTGATGTTGTCATACTGAGGGAATTCGAGAAGGGATTGGCCACCGTTCGAGTATTCTTTGATGGCAAGAAAAAGTCCTCGAAACAGGCACACCAAAAATGGGACAGAATAATTAAGAAGCATAAGAACGAGTCCTGGCTTATGGAATCAAAGGATTAGATGGAGGGCCTACAATCGATCTATTAGGAAGGATCCCCATCCCATGCACCTAGAGCTTCATTCAAAGTCTTCCTTGGTGGTTTTCTATTCCAGCGAAATGAGTGGCGCCCTCTGACCAAGGGGGTTGATGTTGGTCCCTTACCGAGTATAGACTATTCTCCATTCACGATCGACGACCCAGAAGACCACATCACTTGGCTAGACTTTAGAGACTTGAACTAAGAAAATTAGGATGGTGACATTCCTCCTAATAGATCTGGACCCGGAGGTCCTTCTAGTGCCCTAGATGCTTAGCTCTCTTTCTTCGCCTCTTGTCACATTACCAATGTAACCGCTATTTTATAATCTCTCCAATTTTATTGTAAATGCTATCACTTTTGTATATGAATATACATATTTTCATTGACTCTACATAAGCTAACACCTTAGATTGAATTGTTTATTTCTTTGTATACTTGGGATGATCAACGATCCAAACCAAAACGAGCAACTAACTAAAAACTGGGTAATCTATAAATGGTTATAACCGTATGTTAACTCGAACTATACATGTCCAGCCATGTCAAGTTAATTATCTTGGTTACGACTACCCTTTTCATCTGGCATGAATCACCCTGTAATTTATTCTCATTCTTATACTAAACCGAGTGATCCTTCTCTGACTAAGTGCTTTTACCTTCGTCATCCCCTTGGGTTAGCTCAAAATGTGTGTACTACCTTACACCGAGCTAACTGACTCGGCTGAAACTGTACTAGTACAATTGGTTGTGAATACTGCAAACCCAGTTTTCCTAGCTTGGCCAAGACAGTTTTTGAGCTCAAACTATATTAAGTCTATCATCCCTACTTCATCCAAGAAACTTCATATGGCAGTGTCACAACCCCTTATTCAGGCAGCATAGGGGACTATACTCACGTTAGCTGATCGATTACTCGGGCCCCGAATCAGTTCGTTGCTCCTGTTTTTAAGTTAAAAAGTGTTCTTTTATAACCCATTTGTTTCGTATCTAGTTTATAGACTTTTGTCTTTTATTTGTCAACTAAGTCAGACATCTCTCAATAGTCTGTTGAAAAAGATACGTTGCGGTAGGGCATCTTATATGTCTAGTTACTTTACAGAAGCTTAACATTTTATTTGTGCCTGTTTCTGATTAGAAATACTTATCCCTCACTCAACTATTGGCACATCCCATCAAGTGCTTACGACCTAAAGGCATCCTAGCAATGCTTCATTGAACCCAGTTAGTTTTAGTGAGTGTACACTTTTTTTATGAGGTGTTTTCGACCCCCTCACTGGGACTCTCAGGCACTCCAAATGGCACTGATCAATTTCTAGGTTCCTCGAGATTTCTTTGTGTATGAAAACAAGTTTAGAACATTATTCTTGACATCTGAAATTGCTCCCTCACAGGAGTTTTAATTAAATACTAAAATGAAACATCAAACAATCAACTAACAGAGCGAATTAACCTCTGAACTAAAAAGAAATGTTAAAAAATATGAAACTTATATGGGTAGAACATCTTCAGGTATTGGGCATTGCCTGGTCTGGCCAGCTCGCTCCCTTCTGGTCGGGCTAGGCGATAATCCCTATGGTCAGCCAGCCCGACCACTCAATATGGCCCTTTGCATCTATCTACCGATGCCCCATATGATTTTTCTCATGTATTGGGTGATACTCTCCTTAGAACTAGATCTCCAACCAGGATCTCCTTACCTAGATGGGTGAGTTGTAATATCTGGCCACCCTTTGCTGATAAGCGGCATTTCATACACTCGATAGGTCCCTTTTTTCTTCCAGCTCGTCTAAGTTTTGTTCTAGCATTTCCACTTTTGCTTCGGGGTGGAAATGTTACACCCTCGGTAAATTAAGAACTATTTCAACTGGAATTACCACATCTATTCCAAACGCTAGTAAATAGAGAGTCTTTTCTTTTGAAGTCCTTTTTGTGGTTCGATATGTCTATAGAAATTTGTATAGTTTGTCTGCCCAGCTTCCTTTCTTCGCATCCAGTTTTGCCTTTAAAATGTGCTTGATTATCTTGTTTATTGCCTCTGTCTGGCCATTAGTCTGAGGATGAGCTGAATAGCATAATAATTTTTTATACGGAAATCCTAACATATGTTCATAAAATTATCACTGTTGAATTGGGTCTCGTTGTTGTGATTATTGTATTATGGATTCTCAACCGATAAATGAAAATTTTCTTCATGAAACTGGTTATGTTGGCTTCGGTTAAACATAACCGTGCTTTTGACTCGACCCACTTTGTAAAGTAATCCATAGCTACAATGGCATGCTTTGCTCCTCTTTTTACTGTTTTTGGCATCGGGCCAATCAAATCTGACCCCCACATGGCAAATGGCCAAGGTGATGATAAGCTCTTCAAACTTTAGGAGGGGCCTTTTGATGTCATTAGTTATCCTCTGGCAACAACCACATTAATCGCGACTGCCTGAGCATCTTGGAACAAGGTCTATAGGCTTGCATGAGAGTTTTGTACGCTAGGCTTTTTCCTCCAAAGTGGTTCCAACACACTCCCCTATGGATGCTTTCCATTATCTGTCTGCCTTTTACTGGGAAAACACACCTCTGTAAGGCCTTTGAAAATCATCTCCTGTATAGTTCTCTTATGACTATCGAGTATCTATCTGCTCTATACTTGAGAAATTTTACCTCAGTCACTTCCATCAAGAGTGTCCCATTCTCTAAGTACTCCCTGATTGGGTCATACTTCAAATACTTCCTCTTGATCCTCAATGCCTGCCTCTTAAGATGAGCAACAGGGATGGTCTTTGACTATATATCGATAGTTACTGATGCAAAATTTGATAAATCATCTGCTTTCTCATTCTTTTCCCTTTGGATCTGAGTAATCTTGTACGCCTTGAATCTTCCAAGCAACATCTTGGCTATCTAGTCACCTTCTATGCTGGATATGACTATCCCGACCCCGCTACCGTGCATCTTTTATGATCCATCCATATACAGTTTCCAGATGAACTCCTCTCTTTCTTTTAATATCCTGATCACCTCGTTGTTTGGTTCAGCAAGTTAAGTAATCAGGTTAGCTACAACTTGTCCCTTTATCGCGGCTCTTAGCAGATACGCTATGTTGAATTCACTCAGCTCCACTGCCCATTTGGTCAACCTCTCAAATACCTCAAGTTTTGATAGAATTTTATTCTACAGGCTGTCGAGCTGTCTGTGTAGACCTTGATCTTGTGGGCTTAAGAATATGGTCTCAACTTCCCTACCGCAGTCACAAATTCCATCGCTATTTGTGTTTTTTGTGAGTATCTTATCTCAGCTGGTAGCATAGCCTTGCTAGTGTAATACATTGCCTTTTGTATGCCTCATCCAACCTGACCAGCACCGACCCTGTTCCTATAGCCGTTACTGACAAGTATAGGTAGAAGACTTCTCTTTCAGGAGGTTTAGATAGAATTGGTGCTTTACCTAGGTACTCTTTGAGCTTTCTGAATGCTTGTCTGCACTCGTCATTCCATTCAAACCCCTTGCCTTTCTTAATTGCTCTAAAAAAAGGACAGGCACTTGTCTGTTGATTTGCTTATGAACCGGTTAAGAGATGCTTAACAACTTGTTAACCTCTGAATTTCTTTTAATGTCCTCGGTGACCTTACCTCTCCCAATACCTTTATTTTTTTCTGGATTTACCTTGATTCCCCTTTAATGGACTTGAAATCCTAGGAATCTTCCCGATGGTACCCTGAACACATACTTCTTTAGATTAAGCTTCATGCCAAACTTATGTAATACTCTGAATGTCTCATTGAGATCTTCCACAAGTTATTTCTATATATACACCTCTATATTTTTATCGATCTGTCGAGCAAACATCTTATTTACCAATCTCTGATAGGTTGCCTCGGCATTCTTTAGACCAAAGGGCATAACTTTGTAACAGTATAACCTCTGGTCAGTTGTGAAAGATGTTTTGTCTTCATTAGGTTTGAACATTCTGATCAGGTTGTATCCCAATTAGGCATCCATGAAGCTCAATAATTCATGACCAACGATTGCATCCACTAGCTGGTCGATCCGAGGCAAAGAGAAGCTATCCTTCGGACACGCTTTTCTTAAGGTCAGTGAAATCAACACACATCCTCCACTGACAATTCTTCTTTTTTACCCGCACTACGTTGGCATCCCACTCGAGATACTTTACTTCCCTTATGGATCCTGCTGCCAATAAATTTCAAAGTTCTTATTTGTTACCCTGCATCTTTCAGGGTTAAATCGTCTTCTCTTCTTAACCATCTGTTTCCGATCGGGGTTGACTGTAAAGTAATGGGAAATTGTTTTCTGGTTGATCCCAGGTATATCCTCGTGCTTCCATGCAAACATATCTTTGTAATCCTTCAATAAGTTGACGATCTCGTCCCAAACTTGCTCTGTCAGTCAAGCCCCGAGCTTTACAGCTTTTTCGGGGTTATTATGATCAACTTCAATTTCCATGGTTGGTTCATCTATCTAGCTTTTCCCATCTTCTGAAGATGTCTCCCTCGAGTCTAGGCTGAACCGGGTTGGAGTTTTTACTCGGGGTATTATTGATTTAGTCCCTATGTTTTTTTCGATTGTTTTGTTTTTACTTATTCATTTTCAGCTGGATTGGTCATAGTTTTAAAAAACCACTCAATCTGGTCCCTCTGACCAGAATTTTGATGGTCAACCATCATAGAAAGTGTAAATTGACCATTTTGCCTTTAACTTAAATCATATTTACCAATCATGTTAAAAAAAAAATTAAATGCAAAAAAATATATATCTAGGTTTTTTTATCTTGAACCAGAAAATAAAATTCCCCTTAAATTCATTACACAAATTACCCACCACCAGCAAATCACCATACCAAATCTTCAACCCATAAAACCCAAACCCAACAAATCACACAATTAAACTTATGAGATATATATATATATTTTATTAGGTGTAGATCCAGATTGGATCTCCACCTTATCAAAAAAATTTAATTAAAACTCAAAAGAACATAGATCATCTTCTATTGATCTCCAAAAAAAAAATCATTAAAACTCAAACACCAAACCCACTAATGATCTCCAACAAAAATGAAATCCAACCACTAACAAAACCAAAACTAATCAAACACCGATTCAATCATCTCTCTTTCTCAAACCTAAAACCAAAACCAGAATCATCAAAATTCATCTCTCTCTCTCTTACTCTCTCTCTTACTCTCTCTCGCTCTCACGCTCTCTCTATATCTACCTCTCTTTCTTGATCTCTCGCTCCATTCAACAAAAATAAAACCCAAAAGAAGTTTCTCGAGCACTCTCTCTCTCTCCATCTAACGCCGGCCACCACGAACCCTAGCCGCTCCTCTCATCACCAAATCAAACCCAGTTGTTGGTGTTTGATTCACACCATCGATCGATCTATGAGTCGAGGAGACCATCGATCGATCTAGGAGTCGAGGAGATCATCGATCGATCTGTGGAGCCGAGGATATCGTCAATCGATCTGTGGAGCCAAGATGATAGTCAATCGATCTAGGGAGCCAAGGAGATCATCGATCGATCTGGGGAGCCAAGGAGACCGTTGATCTAGGAGCCGAGTCGTCGATCTGGTAATGGTGGTCTGGTGGTGATGATGGACTGTAGATCCGGTGGTGATGGTGGTTAAAATGGTTATTGGTGGTAGTGTTTTATTATGTATTTGGTGTGTGAAGAATGGATACATTTGATGATGGTTCTCAAGAAGATTTTGTGAGTTGGATGATGTTTGATGATGGTTCTTATGATTAGATTTGATTTTGTTTTCGTTGTTTTTATTTTTTGAATGAATGGTTTGTTATTTATGAAATGTTTATTTTTTTTATTTATTTATTATATTTTAATTTGTATTTATAATATTAATTTTATTAGTATTACATAAATATTTGGAAATGATGAAAATGACCCTCTTTTTGTTAAGTTAGAATGATGTTTGACCAACCGAAGGACCTAAATGAGTGGTTTTGAAAAACATAAGGTCCAATCCAGTGAAAAATGGATAAATGAGTAAAAACAAAACAATCGAAAAAAACATAGGGACTAAATCAATAATACCCCTCACTTCAGCTTCTAGCTAATCCAATTTCAGGTCTTCGTCTTCCCTAAGGGTTTCTATCTGTATTACCCTCGGTTCTGTTATTTCCTTGTACATGGTCCAATTAGCCTTTTTTGCCCATTCTTGTAAGCTCTTCATGACACCTACTCCAGCTTCCATTGGAAATTTCACTGTTAACGCATAGGTGGCAGTCACATCCTTTGTATTGTTCAAGAAAGGTAGGCCCAACAAGACATTGTATGACCAATTCTTTACATTCACAACCATAAAATCTAATAGTATTGTCTTGATGCAAGAAGAACTCTCGATCTCCATGGGAAATTTCACCAGTCCCAGCGATCTTACTTCGGCTTCTCCAAAGCCTTTCAATGGGACTCTAAAGGGCTAGAGGTCTTTCCTTTATAACCCAAGTTGATCGAACACTTCCATTATCGATCAATGCTCTTCTTAGTTCCATCTGCCTCACTCGAATAGACACGGCAATAACATCATTTGGCTTTACCTCTGATCCTTGCGTGCTTGTTTCGGTAAAGACTATGGGATCCCGACCTTGTTTCAAACTTTTCTAATCAGGGCCTAACAAATTAACCTTCAAATTCCTTTTCCCGTTTACAGTATCTCTGACCTCTATCATTCTTTCTCGGCCTCTTGCACTGGTGTGCGGTATGCTAAAGATGGTGTTAATTTGCTCGCTATCAAGATTTCTCCTAGGGCTCCTCTAGTTTCTATCGCACTCCTCCCTCGGAGTGTCCTTGTACTGATCGTCCCCATTTCTGAGGATCACGTATTTGAGGTGTTTTTCTCTGATCAGTTTTTTGACGTGGTCCTTCAGATGTTAGCACTTAGAGGTTTCATGGTCATTGTCCTAGTAAAACCTGTAATACTTAGTGGTGCCTCTTCTGGCAAAACTTGACTATTTTGGGGGCTTCCTATACAAATTCTTATCCTCTATCACATTTAAGAACTCCTCTTGCCTTCTGGCCAATAGGGTATAATTGGTGTATTTCCACTTGTATTGCTTGTTACCTTTGTCATCGTCTTTATGTCTATCCTTCCACTTTCTCCCGTCACTTTTTGGGCCCATCCCTATGTTTTTGACTACTCTCAGGCCAACCCTCATGTATAAATTCTCCACCGTTGGCTATCTTTTCCTCCTCTGCTATGGCGTATCCTCCCATAAAGTCTCGACCATTCTCTCATATGTGGTCATCCCCTTTTGCCTCAAACTTAAGGTTAGATGGTTATGTTGTAGGCTTTTGATAAATGCTGACACCAGTGCATCATCATTGGGATCCTGCACTTCACACATGTCATGTGAGAATCTAGTTAGGCAATCACAGAGGGGACAAGAACGATTTTCGCTAACGAATTTGTAAACTTCAACAAAGGATTCATGAGATCAATGGCAGATGCGGTTGGAGAGAACAGCTTGTTGTGTGTACCACATGAGAGCCACGAAAGAATCAGACGTCTCATATCTGGTCCTTTTTCTAAGAATTCCTTGTCTAAATTTGTTAAAAATATTGACAAACTGCTTTCTGAAAGACTAAAGAAACTAGAACAAAACGGGAAAAGCTTTGCGGTCCTTGATTTTAGCATGAAGGTATATAACACAATTCTTACTTGAATGTGATGTTTTAGAGTACATAATCAGACTTTATGAAACTTGATGCATGAAAACATTATATTAGTTAAATACATATATATATATGACAATTTTCAGAAACTTCCTTTGACAGGTTACCTTAGATGCAGTGTGCAACATGTTGATGAGCATCACAGATGAATCTTTGCTTCAATCGATTGAAAAAGACGTCGCGGATGTTACAGATGCCATGTTATCCTTTCCTATCATGGTTCTTGGGGCTCAATACTATAGAGGCATGAAGGTATATGTGATACATGTATAAATAGCTCGAAGAGCACGATTTGCACGATTTTCATTCTTTTTTAATCTTCATAAAAAATTTTACGCTAACAAGAAACGTTTGAACAGGTGCGAAAAAGGTTGATGAAAACCTTCAGAGAGATGATTGATGGAAGAAAAAGTGGAGTAGTTGAGTGTTGTGAGGACTTTCTTCAGTCAATGTTGGATAGAGACTCATATCCATCAAATGAAAAGTTAAGTGACTTAGAGATCATGGATAACTTGTTAACATTGATAATTGCTGGACAGAGCACCACTGCAGCTACCATGATGTGGTGTGTCAAGTTCTTGGATGAAAACAGAGATGTCTAGGACAGACTAAGGGTGAGATTCCATGCATAAAGTTGTTCAATATTCAGCCAACAGATTCTATAGCTAAAGTGCTTCAAATTGCTATACAATTACTTTTTACACAGATACCCCACCACCACTCTTTTTCACTTTTTTATGTGTATATACATTCATTCACTAACAAATTTTATAAACTTATAGGAAGAACAATTGGGAATAACAAAAAACAAGTCGGATGAAATTCTCTTGACCCTTGAAGATGTGAACAACATGTCTTATAGGTTGAAGGAAGACCATGTAAACTATATAATAACTTTATAAAAGTAAAAAATACATCTTTCAAATTATGTTCATGTTTTTTTTTAACAACCAGTAGATAATTTGGTTTTATGTTCCAAATTGTATAATTATCAGGTTGTCAGAGAAACTTTAAGAATGTCGAATGTCGAATGTCTTGTTGTGGTTCCCTAGCGTTGCACTTAATGACTGTACCATTGAAGGCGAGTCTCTTTTTTTATTATTATTATACAACAAGTCACAACTTGTAAAGATTAAATAATTCATGAATATACACGAGATATCTACTCCCATAAATATCGGGGAGAAAAATTTCCAATCATGTTGATATTGTGCGTGGGACTTGAAGCTTAAACTTAGTTCTATTGTGAAAGACTTTTTTTGTGGTAACTGCAGGCTATGAAATAAAGAAAGGATGGCATGTTAACATTGATGCAACTTGCATTCACTATGACCCAGATTTGCACAAGGACCCTTTGCAATTCAACCCTTCCAGATTTGATGTAACAACATTCCTACACCATCTATGGATCCATCTAGAATTCTATTAAGGTATGTGGACTTGTTTTCTTTTGTAAGAATGGATCTAGTTCACATGTGGACCTTTTTTTTAAGGTTCAATGGATTTAATAAAATAAAAAAAATAACATATATGCCCATGTGTGGTCTTGGGCGGTAAGGCTAGATATATTAGCTTAATATATTTTGTTTTATTTTATTATTTAATTAAATGGAAATTAATTAATTTGTCAATTAATTAATTATTTAATTAACTGACAAAATCATTTTCCTAATAGGAGATGGCCTTTTAAATATTATACTATTGTTGGTAGTTTAATTAATATGAAGGACTATATTTGATAAGTAGATAAATAAAATGAATTATTTATCTAGTCAAATTAGAAAATCGTTAATATGGTCATATATACATTAATGAGTTGGAATAGGAGTCTTGGTGTAGAAAAGAATTCTTTTTCGAAAAGGATTCTTTTTTGAAAAGGATTCTTGGTCACCAAGTAAATCCACCTAAGGAGAGGATTCTTGCCCACCAAGTAAATCCTTCTTAGGAAAGGATTTGTGATCCTATGTATACAACCTCTAAATTTCAGCCAAGACATGAATTTGAGCTCCAAAATTCGTCCAAGCATAAGAAATTTAGAGAGAGAAAATTTCGGCCAAGCATAATTTACAAGGAGTAAATTTCGGCCAAAGAGGAATTTTGAGTAAAAAGAATTTGGTTCTTGCTCTAGAAAAATTCGTTCAACTCTAAAGATTGGTGCCTGAAATTCGGCATGGAAAAAAAGAACGTTTTGTATTCGATAGTGCACTAGTAGCCTTTATATTAAAAGGTTTTGTGTACAACATTTAATCTAGGTTAATGTGAGTTTCAATCAAATTGATTGATAATTCACAAGTGACCTAACGTTCTTTGTTTTACTTCTTGGAGGATTATTAAGCCTAACAAAGAAAGAGATTTTGTTTGTATCCATCCTTAGGTATACAATTCAAAGTAAAGGAGCCCACACTCCTAGGTGATTCACGTTCGTGATTGGATTGGAAGATCTTACGAATTCAATTCGACGCTAGTTCAATAGTTACGAGAAAACGGTACGATACTTTTAATATACATGAATTAATCTAGGGTTAAGGTTCTTTCTATTAAAAGGATTTTTTTAAAAATATTTCAAACCCTATTTTCATGCTTCCGCCGTTTTTTTGAACCAAATTTTCCCTACAATTGGTATCAGAGGCAGGTTGTACCGTTGATTAATTGATGTATGTGTTCGTGAATCTTTTTCTTTTTATTGTATATGTGCATGTTTGAGAAAGAGATGACACTATAGGTATTCGCATATATATTTACATTGGAATGTATGGATATATATACGTTTTTTATGTGGTTTGTTATTGTTCAATTTTGGTCCTAGAATTTAAATATATATTTGGTTTGGGATTGTGACAAGAAGGGTGGCCTATTATCGCCATAATTTCCTTCTTTGTTGTTGTGAAGTTTTTATTTATTTTATTGTTGTAATAAAAAAAAATCTGCACTATATTGTATTAAAAATACTGCAGTATATTATTTTTTAAAATTCTCCTATAATACATTCAAGTATCGAAGACTCGAAGGTTTGAAGAATTGGAAGCAACAAGAACAAGTTTGGGACTGTGCGAGCCATAGCAACAAACGTGTGTGCGAATGAGCACACGGCCATGATTGTTGTGGCATGGGTTGTGCACGGCAAGCCCTATGGAAGCCATGGGATGCGCATGGCAACCCTTCATAGGGTTGTGGAGTGCGCATGCCCATGGAAGGGAGCCAAGGATGCGTACGCCCATGGTAGGCAACCGAGGGGTGTCCAAACGAACGATGGTCGCGTGACGACTTGTTCACCAAGAAAGGACTATTTTGTTTCCAAGACATGTAATTTACCTACTTTTCTAGGATGGACCAAAATTGTAGTTGTTTATATTTTCGTAAATATTGCAATGTTTGTCATCGTTTGATAACATGTCATATAGAATAGGAGTGTCACTCATATATCTCTTTTGGTATGAATATGCATTGAATGGTTTAGATATCTAATTGGTATCTATATAACTTGGAAAATCATTCTATGGAATTTGACCACACGCCTTCAACAATTGAGTGAGAGAAGGTGTTTCAGAACACCTACGACCTCCAAGTTTAGTTGAGCTTTATGTTTCATGTAATAACCCCCCAAGGGGTATTCATGAGTGGAATTTAGCAAGAAACTTCCTTACAAGGATAGACTCGATAATTAACCCAAACAATATCTACTCCCAAAGAAAGGATATTCAAAAGGGATTATATTGAAGATCGATAACTTAGTAACACACTCAATGTGATTTTATTAATATCCTCCCAAGAGTTCTTCTTAATAAAATTGCAAAGCTAAAATTGAAAACGTTGGTTGTTATGTTAACAATTAGGTGGGACATAGTCTAACTAGTAAATGGTGTGAGCTCCCAAAGGAGGTGTGACATTTATGGGTGTTGGATCACCGTTGAATTTTACGATTGAATTATTTTATATAATTCAAGATAAAAATTTGAAAGTGCTTTATCATTATTATTTACTTATATAATTTTTGTTATTGTTCAGAAATCATAACCTCGTCCCTTATCAACATCCTAAAAGATAATATTTTAACTGGTGACAATTATGTCACATGAAAAAAGAAAATTGGGCTTTTGTTGCAATCCGAAAAGCATAAGTTCATTTTGTGCACTCCTAAACTACCTACTTTTACTAGTGAATCGACTTAGGAGCAAAGAGATGAGTGTTAGCAGTGGGAGTGTTCAGGTGAGATGGCTAAATGTTACATTATGGCCACCATCTCCGACATGTTGCAATACCAACATGAAAGAACTGAGATTGCTGCCAATATAATGATGTCTCTAGAGGAGATGTTTGGTATGAGGTCTAGGACGACTAAGAGAAAGGCAGTGACGGCTTTCAAGAATCTTAGGATGAAACCTGGACAGTTTGGAAAAGATCACATGATGAAAGTCATAGCACATCTCAGCAGTGCACTAGTAGCCTTTATATTAAAAGGTTTTGTGTACAACATCGAATCTAGGTTCACGCAAGTTTCAATCAAATTGATTGATAATTCACAAGTGACCTAACGTTCTTTGTTTTTCTTCTTAGAGGATTATTGTGACTAACAAAGAAAGAGATTTTGTTTGTTTCCATTCTGAGGTATACAACTTAAAGAAATGAAACCTACACTCCTAGGTGATTCACGTTCGTGATTGGATTAAAATATCTTACGGATTCAATTCGACGCTAGTTCAATTGTCATTAGAAAAAGGTACAATACTTTTAATTTACATCAATTAATCTAGGGTTAAGGTTCTTTCTATTAAAAGGTAAAAATTTCAAAATATTTCCCTATTTTCATGCTTCTTCTACGTTTTTGAACTGATTTTTCTCTACCGATTCAGCAAACGGACTTCAAGAATTTCCAACCAGTGGATTTCCCAAGTTCTTCCTTTGCTTAAGAGCCTCAATTCTTCTGCGGAGGACTTCTCTCTCTCTTTCCAGCTCTCTAAGTTCATCAAACTTCTGACGGATAGCAATCCCATACTAGTCCCTGGAAATTCACCCGCTGATATGGGCACCATAAGGATCACGCTTGGCCGCAGGGCTAGATATCTACACCTTCTGGTGTCAATTTCATTGTCACTTGAATTTGAGCGGGGCCTTTTCCTTTGGCCATAATACATATCTACCTACTCTGGGTGATCTTTTATTCAATCATACCTCTCCACGTCTTCCCATGAACTGGATTCCTGATGCCCCCTAGCTTCTTGGTCTCCTTTACGGTCATTTTTTATATAAGAATATTCCCTTTTTCCATGGCACTCTTCCCTATATCTCCCTGATTTCTGGGATACAACTGGGTGGTTGCTACTATTTCAAAGTGTACTTTGGGATCCTGGTCTACCACCGACGTAGAGAGTTGGCAAGGTGAATTCAAATTGGCAGTGGTCGTTATGTTGATTCCCTGTCTAACGGCGTTGTCAATGACTTTCCGTAAGGATTCCTGTATTTACCGATCGCATCTGGGGAAATACCTATGGTGTGTGGATGTAATGGCATCAGGTCTGGTTTATGGTGGGGTCCTTGAGGATGTATCTTCTCCAACAACGATGTCATCAATAGGATTAGGGACATTAACAATGCGCGGAGATAAACTCATGTCTCTGTTAGTGGCCGTGATATCGGTCTTTACAAACTTTTACCGGAATTAAGTATCCAGGTTCAACCCCTTCCTCTAGCGCCAGTTATTGACGGCCGTTTTTAAATCAACCATACGTTAAATAAATAATATGAGCAGAAATTAAACTATAAATTGAAATAAATAAAAAGCAAGAAATAACCCCCTAAGGGGAGGAAACATCCACGATTCTCGGTAATGGCAAGAGAACAAATATCAACTAAATTGTCAGAAGAATACATACTCTCCCTTATGCTTAATTAGCGTTCATCCCCTTTATGGTTGTTGCTAGGGTCTATTTATACATGCATAGAACCCTAATTCTTGGTGTAAAGTAAGGAAAATTCCTGTTATTAAACAAAACTCTAACTTATTGGAGTCGTGTTATCATTCTTCCTTGTTTTGCGGTGATTGTCTTCTGATTGCGTTAGATCTCTCGTCCAACATGGACTTTGATATCAACAAGGAAATTTATTTCCCCACCAAATTATACTTGTAGACTTATTATTTGAGTAGGATTCATTATCTATATACTTTGGGCCTTGACTTCGTTAAATCTTAACGTTGTACACATGTCACTCAACCAACCATCTGTTGAACCTGACCAGACCTACTTTTTCCTGCTTGGTGATCCTACCTAATCACAACCTTTACCCCGACCATTTTGACAACCCTAATCGAGTCTTCCCTCGATCATTTTTGTCATCTTGATCAGGGGGTTTGACGAGTGCTCTTTGGTCAACTTGGGTTTATTCGACCGGGTTATCTTTTAGTGACATGGCATCATCCAAATTTTACCAATAACAAATATCTTAAGGAATAACACATTTGATTGTTGTCTTAGAACTATTCTTAAATTTAATTGAATATTGTGAATGAAATGGTTTTGCTAGAAAACTTGATTGATTTTCTCACATGTTTCTAGCATATTTTTGTGTTTGTAACTGACTCCTTGAATATGTGCAAATTTGTTATATTTTGGTTCAAGGTTTAGTTTCATGAATGATCGTAGGTATTGATTATGTTTTTAGTGTCTTCACATGCTCTAGGATTATCATTCATGTATAGTAAATAGACTCCATTTGTAATATAAACTTTCATGAATATGTCTAGTTCCCATAGGATATGTTGGATCATCGTATTCTATGTTGAGTGCTTGTTTGCATTTATGTATTCATGATCACATAGGAAGTCCTTGTAAAAGGCATGAAGTCTTGGTTAGAGGCATGAGTGCCTTGGATAGCCAAGCAAGGAGTCTTGATTGGAGCATGTGGCTCGAACAATCAAGCGTGGGCAACTTTCTAGAGGCTTGGGTGCCTTAGATTGAAAGTAGACTTTTATTTGTAGACTCTGGATGTTAATATGCATGGTGTCCTTGGATAGGGTGAGTCATTTGTTGACCATTCTAGTGGAAATTTCAACTTCTTAACGGTGCTGGTTAGATTGAACTCCAATAGAATGTGATTCATTTATTGATCACTTTTGAGGAATTTCCAATCTACCATTAGGGATTGGGTAGATGTAGAGTCCAATATAGATTGAGTCATGTGTTGGTCACTTTTGAGGAATTTCTTATATATTTTTGAATAAAAGAACCCGATGGTTGTATTCAACTCGTGGATGTTTCCTTTACGGAGGTTTTACCAAGTAAAAATAAAAATGAGTCAGTCCTTCATAACCCTCTCATATATTTGTATGTGTAAGTATATATCTTGTGCTACAAGTTTGATGGTTAGATTTCTTAATAGACAAGATAATTGTAATATGTGATCTATGAGCACTTATAATGATCAAAATTGTAAATATCTTTGTACTTGTATATTGAACATTTTTGTATGGAATAGCTTTTGTAAGAATAATTGTACATATTGAATATTAATGAAAATACAAGTATTGTAAGTTTTTAGTTTTTTGTGTTGTTCTCTCACTTGCAACATGTAAGCTTGTTTGACAATACTTAACTTGATAACACTTTTTGCTTACTTAAGTATTATTTATTATCTTAAGTATTGTTATCCAAGCAAACTGGAGGGACAAACGAAAGTATGTTTTCAAGGGATTGAAAAAGGCTAAAAATATATTCACCCCCCCTCCCCTTATAGGTTAGCCTAAGACAACTTAACCGCGTTTGTGCAATTTTAGATACATTTAGACTTTTAAGTGGATCTCAAGATTCAAGTCGTGTAATTAGCACAAGTTGCCTTCCGTATTTGGCTACTCAATTGAAGGATAGAAGTCAATGCAAGGGTAGCTCAACAAGATGCTAGAATCAACGAGTTGGAAGATTGCATTTCTACATGCAAAAACCATCTCTAAAGCATTATGTAAGATCAACCAATCGCTCGAAGTTTCTTGGTGAGACAGGTGGCTAATGGTATGACCATGAGGCACATTTCTTCTATTATCCTTTTGGCTTCATTTCATGTCATAAAGGGGGAGAAAATATATGTGCTAGATTACTTAGTTTCTCTCAATCTTTTATATGTAATTTTTAATTTTGATGTTGTTTGTTTCATTTTAGTTTACATTTAGAAACTTGAACTTTTATAGCATGTATTATTTTTTTGGATTTGGCTAGAATACTTTGTATTGGCATGTATTAAGGGGGAGATACATTGTTATTTTGAGTTTTAAATGCTTTATTCTTGCCAGAATATATATTGCATATGTACTATCTCTTGTATATACATTGTGCTTTAAGATGATTTTAGGTGAATACAAGAGAAGATCGAGAAGTTCAAGACTTGGTGAAGATTATTCTAGGAGTGTGCAACTCATTGTAAATCTTTGTAACTCATTGTGACCAATCTTCTTTGTATTTGTTTTAGTGTATTTTTAGGGGTTTTGACATGGAATTTGCCAAAGGGGCAGAATGTTAGGTTTTTGAAGTGGTGTTGGCATTAATTCCATTTCAAAACAATGTTTCATTTGTATTGTTTAGTTGTCTTTGATTAATGATGATTCAAGCTTCAAAGAAGATAAGCAACTTATCAAGCAAGATCAAGTCTTCAAGAAGAAAAGTGATTCATTGCTCTACAATAGTATATTAAGACCTCATTTCTCTTACAAGGCTTAGGCATACATACATATTGCAACCATATGATTCCTTGTATTGTTGTGCTCATTTTGTATAACACAATCACACACTTAATATTGAATGCTTATGCATTGGTGCTAAATTGACTAGTTTTGTAAATTGCATGTGTTTGGACTATGTCTAAGAAGTAGTATTCTTGTGTGTTATGTGTTTGTATGTTTATGTATCCTAGACCTTGGACTTGAATTTGGTATCTTAGTGTTCCTTATTAAGTTTTGGTCATTTCAGTTACTTATACATTTGATTTCGAGTTCCGAGATAAGAGTTATGAAACTTTCCGGTCACTTATCATGCATTATCTTCTTCTTTGTGTATCGAGTCAAATTCATATTTTGTTTTGTTTAAGTTTCCTAGTCATCGATGTGCATGAGGGAGTTCTGGTTCCTAATCCATAAATGGATTTGAATTCGGAGTACAGAGGCTAGAGAACTGTCGAAGAACACAGAAGTGCGCAAGGGAAGAAACAAGTGGTCAAAAGTCCAACAAGCCTTCCATTACGAGATGGCATGTGGCCATGTCGGGGAGGAACCCTCCTTGCCCCCGAGATACCCATGCACCATTTAAGGGATGGGAGGAGGCTTGGGGGCATTTTGGTCTTTCATCTTTCCCTCCCATTTAAAAATATTTCTTCCCTCTCTCATTTTTGTTAAGAAAAAAATTAGAAAAATTGAGTGCATAAAATTTTCTCTTAACTTTCTCATCTTCCAAACACCATATCTTTTTCATTTGAATTCTGATTCAATCGCTACAAGTTGGAAATTGTTCATATTTCAATTCCTTTTCATTTTCAATAAGGTTGAGGTCATTTATTCACTTTTTTCTAGTGGTTCTTCATAAAAAACGGGATAGCACTTTTTATGCTAACATATTGAAATTTTCTTATGTTTTGATCTTCAAAGTTTTTCAATTATCTTGTGTTTTATTTATATATATATATATATATATATATATATATATATATGTATGTTTAATGTGTACACATTGATTAGAGTTCTAAACTCTATAAAAGCTAGGTTGAGCATGATTAGAATCTCCCATGTTGAGTTAGATTTTTTCAAAGTCTATGTTTCCATATGATTAGATTTTGTATTGTGCTAACTTTTATTTTAGGACTGTTTTGGACTTTGATTGATTGGTTTTGATAAGAAATAGTCTTTTCATGTGTTAGATTTCTCTAACTAAATATATATTTTAGAATAACACATTTGATTGTGTACTTAGAGTTATTTTGGCTTTTAATTGAATTTTGCGATAGAAATATGCTCTAGGTTGTAGCTAGAACTTTGATTGATATTATCTCATGATTCTAGCTTATGTTTGTGTATGTTACTAAAACCTTGAATATGTGCTTAGCGTATATGCTTTGATTCAAGTTTCAGTCACAAGAATGATTCTAGGATTTTAATGTGTTTGTGGTTTTTCACATGATTCTAGAATATTGTTCATGTTTAGTAACTAGACAACATTTGTTTTATGATCTCTCATGCATATGCCTAGTTTCCATAGGATATGTTTGATCATCATATTCTATGTTGAGTGCTTGTTTGCATTTTTGCATTCATTGATCACATATAGGAGTGTTAGGGTTATGCTCGATAGCAAGAGTATAATAATATATTTGAAAATATTTTCATATTAATAAAGTGATTTCTAGTTTAACAAATCTTATAGCATTAATAGTTTAATTATTATAATTGTCAAAAGGAAATAATCATAAGGTCAAAAGACTATGAGAAAAGAAGAATTGCTCATACATCAAATATGTATGAGGTAGACACAATTCTTTAGTTAGTCTTGAATAATATTCACAACTTAAAATAAAAAGTTGGGCGCCTTTATCTTATTAAAGTTGTAGATTCTTTTGCTAGCCTTTGAGTAGGATCAAATGTGTTATGATGAGTCTAAAATCATCAAAGTGTGGTGTATTTGGGCAAAAGAATATAGTGCACTTGGTGCATTGAATTGGATCACAATGAAATACTTTATCTAGAACCGTCAATGGATAAAAGTTTTCATTTGAAGACAATCGGAGAGTCTATCTCAATCCTGTGATAAATGATAGACTTATGGTTGCAAGTGTTATCATTTGAGCTATCAATGAGTACGATTATATAGCATAGTCTATCCTCGATAGTTTGGTGGTATTCATTTGTTAATCGATAGAGGACTTCATTTATAGATATGGACATCGTGGCTCCATTTATCAAATGAGAGTAGAATATCATCATATGGATGTCTTGAGGTATTGGATATTAAATCTTAACATTAAGTTTTCAATAGTGTCTATTGAAACATGGCTTTTGGACAAGTCAAAATATCCAAGTTCAAAATATGGTCATATGAGTAAATATGGTAACCTGGAGAGCTATAGGCGGTCTATGAGCTCTGGGCGATTACTGATATTCTTCACGAGGATACACTTTCTCCAATAAGGTTGTCTAGGGTATGAATGAGTAACATAAACTTATTCTATCTTTATTTAAGAGTTCAATTTTAGTTCTTTAGTGGAATGAACTAAAAATAAATAGATCGGACCTAAGTGAATCATTTGTTGAGTGTGATTGGGTTGTATCTATTGGAGCTTAAATTTAGATAGCCTACCAAGACCACCAATCCGTACGAACTTGCATGGATCACTTGATATATTCTATCGGACCAATTTGGTGGTCTATTTTGAATTGTATTAAGGCATGTGAACTTGTTTCAATTTGTAAGAAAAGGTATAGTTCACATGTGGACTTTTTATTAAGGTCTAATGGATTTAATAAAATAAGAAAAATAATATATGGCCCACATATATGTGTTGGGCGGCAAGGCTATTTAGAATAGCTTAATTATAATTTTTTTATTTTGTTATTTAATTAAATGGAAATTAATTAATTTGTTGATTAATTAATTATTAAATTAAAAGTCAAAATCTTTTTCTATTAGGAGATGGTCTCCTATTATTATACTATTGTTGGTAGTATAATTAATATTAAAGACTATATTTGATAAGTAATAATATAAAAGGAATTATTTATCTAATCAAATTAGGAAGTCTTTAATATGATTACAAATACATTATTGAGTTGGAGTAGGACGTCTTGGTGTAGGATAGAATTTCTTTTAGAAAAGAATTCTTAACCACCAAATAAATCCACATAAGGAAAGGATCATTGCCCACCAAGTAAATCCTTCATGGGAGAGGATTTGGTCTCCTATATATGTACTTGTAAATTTCGATCAAGCATGAATTTTTGGTGTGAGAAGTTGTTTTTTATTTGTTTTTTATTGTCATAAAAAAACTTCGTCCAACTCATCGTGTGAGGAATTCGGCCAAGCATAGAGAAAAGAGGGAACGTTTTTGTTTTCGATAGTACACTAGTATTCTTTGCATCAAAAGGGTTTTGTGTACAACATCGAATCAAGGCTCACGCGAGTTTCAATCAAATTGATTGATAATTCACAATTGATCGGACTTTCTTGGTTTTTTTCTCATGGAGGATTATTGTGACTAACAAAGAAGTTGATTTTGTTTGTTTCCATCCTCAAGTGTACAATTTAAAGAAAGGGAGCCCACACTCCTAGGTGATTCATGTTCATGATTGGATTGGAAGATCTTGTGGATTCAATTCGACTCTAGTTCAATCGTCACGAAAAAAATGGTACGATACTTTTTATGTACATCAACTAATCTAGGGTTAAGGTTCTTGTTATTAAATGAGAAATTTTTTATTTATACGCAAACCCTAATTTTACTAAATTTTCTCATGCTTTCATTGCGCATGTGGTTTTTCCCTAAAAGTTGTATCAGAGCCTGGTTGTACCCTTGATTAATTGATGTATGTGTACGTGAATATTTTTCTTTTTATTGTATTTATGCATGTTTTAGAAAGAGATGACACTCTAGGTGTTCGCATATATATTTACATTGGAATGTATGGATATATATATATATATGTGTGTGTGTGTGTGTGTTTTATATGTGGTTAGTTATTGCTCAATTTTGGTCCTAGAATTTCAATGTAATTTTGTTTTGGGATTGTAACAAGAAGGGTGGTCTATCATCGCCATAATTTCCTTCTTGGTAGTTGCTAAGTTTTATTTATTTTATTGTTGTAATAAAAGAATTGCACTATTGTAATAAAAACAACTGCAGTATTTTTTTATTTATAATTCTTCTATAAAACATTCAAGTATCGAAGACTCGGAGGTTTAAATAATTAAAAGCAACCGGAACAAGTTTGGGACCGTGCGAGCTTATCAACGAACGTGTGTGCGAAGAGCACGCAGCCACGCTTGTTGTGGCATGGGCTGCGCACGGCAGCCCTATGGCAGCCCTTTATAGGTTTGTGGCATACGCACACCCATGGGTAAGGGCCAAGGGACTATGAAGGTCGCGTGAAGACATGTTCGCCAAGAAAGAAGTTTTTGTATTCCAAGACATATGTAATTTACTTGTTTTTCTAGGATGGACCAAAATTGTAGCTATTTATTGTTTTGTAAATATTGCAATGTTTGTCATTGTTTGATAACATGTCATATAGAATAAGAGTGCCACTCAAATATCTCTTTTGGTATGAACATGCATAGAATGGTTTAGGTATCTAAATTGGCATCTAGATAACTTGGTAAATCATTCTTTGGAATTCGATCACACGCCTTAAATAATTAAGTGGGAGAAGGTGTTTTGGAACACCTACAGCCTCCAAGTTTAGTTGAGCTTTATGTTTCGTGTAATAACCTCCCAAGAGGTATTCATGAATGGAATTTAGCAAGATACTTCCTTACAAGGATAGACTATACAATTAGCCCAAACGGTATCTACTCTCAAAGGAGGGATATTCTTGAGGGATTATAATGAAGGTCGATAACTTGGTAACACACTTAATGTAATTTTATTAATATCCTACCAAGAGTTTTTGTTAATAAAATTACAAGGATAAAATTGAAAGCGTTGGTTGTTATGTTAACAATTAGGTCGGGCCTAGTCCAACTAGTAAGAGGTGCGAACTCCCAAAGGGGGCGTGACATTTATGGGTGTTGGATCACCGTTGAATTTTACGATTGAATTATTTTGTTTATAATTCTAGACAAATATTCAAAAGTGCTATATCATGATTATTTACTTATATAATTTTTGTTAATATAAAGAAATCATGACCCCATCCCTAATCAAATTCCTAAAAGATCATACTTTAACTGATGATAATTATGTCACATGTAAAAAGGAAAATTGGGTTGTTGTAAGTTGAAAAACCACAAGATCGTTCTGTCTATTCCTAAACCGCCAAACTAATGAATCTAACTCAGGAACAAATAGATGAGTATCAGTTGTGGAAGTCTTCAGATGAGATGGCTAAATGTACGTTACATTATGGTCATCATCTCCGACGTTTTGCTACAGCAACATGAAGAAATGGAGACTGCTGCCGATATAATGATGTCTCTAGAGGAGATGTTTGCTATGAGGTCTAGGATGACTAAGAGAGAGAGGCAGTGATTGCTTTTATGAATCTTAGGATGAAACCTGGACAGAGTGTAAGAGATCATATGATAAAAGTCATAGCACATCTTAACATTTCTTAACTGAACGGTGCTGAGATAGATTATGAGACCAAAATTGACATGATTGTCAACTCACTATCAGATTCCTTTGATCAATTCAAGTTCGATTACACCTTGAATAATAAGGAATACACCTTGCAAGGCGTGATGCAAGATGTTCAAAACACAGAAAAAAATCATTGTGAAAGACAAGGGTCAAGAGATTCATATGCTTGGTAAGTTGCTACTTTTAAAGACCCATAAGAAGGTCAAGAGACAACATAAGAAAAAGCAACTTGAGCCTTCTTAGAAAGAGGCCAAAAATGTAACCATGATTAAAGGAAAGTGTTTCTTTTATGGTGAAAAGGGTCAAAGGAATAGACTGAATAAGAATGAATTCAACTTGTATTTATGTAATGCAGCGTTGAGGTCTACTAGTGTAGTGGGAGATATTAGAATCAATTTTGATTCTTGTAGACATTTAGTTTTAATAAACGTTTATTATGTACCACAATTCAAGAGGAATTTAATTTCGGTCTCTTGTCTAAATAAATTTGGATATTCGGTTACTTTTAATAAAAGTTTTGTTATTAGTAAGAATAACAAATTTGTTTGTAAAGGTACAATGGAAAACAGTTTATTCTATTTGCATGGAAATATCTCTCACATGTTAGATACGGAATCAATGGAACCTAATCATAAAAGAGTAAAATTATCAAAAGATGAAACCTACCTATGGCATTTGCGCCTAGGTCATATTAACCTTAATAGGATTAAGAGAGTGGTAAGTGATGGACCTCTAAGTGACTTAAAGGTTGATGATCTACCAACTTGTGAATCTTGTTTGGAAGGTAAAATGACCAAAAGGTCGTTTATGACCAAAGGAATAAGAGCCATCGAAGGTTTAGGATTAATACACACTGATGTGTGTGGACCTATGAGCATTCAAGATAGAGGCGGATATGAGTACTTCATCACTTTCACGGATGATCACTCAAGATTTGTTTATATATATCTCATGAGACATAAGTCGAATGCTTTTGAAACGTTCAAAGCATTTAAAGTTGAAATAGAAAATCAGCTTGAGAAACGTAAAAAATCTTGAGGTCTGATCGTGGTGGAGGATATCTATCTGGTGAGTTTCAGCAATATCTTATTGATAATGGGATAATTTCTCAGTTTTCTGCACCAGGCATGCCTCAACAAAATGGGATGGTAGAAAGGAGAAATAGAACTCTTTTGGACATGGTTAGGTCTATGTTGAGTTATTAAACGCTCCCTAATTCCTTTTGGGGATATGATTTACAAACCGCAATGTACATTATAAACGATGTACCATCTAAGTTGGTTACTAAAACACCGCATAAACTGTGGACTTGGCGAAAGCCTAGTTTACAACACTTAAGGATATTTGGATGTCCAGTGCACGTGTTAAAAGGAAAGATAGAAAAGATGGAGTCCCGTTCAGAAACATGCATATTTGTAGGGTATCCAAAAGGAACAAAAGGATATTATTTTTATAGTCCTTCAAACCTTAAAGTATTTGTTTCTACAAATGCTATATTTCTGGAAAAGGACTATGAAAATACAAACACGGTTAAATGCTTAAGGCTAACCTAGCGGGGGGGGGGGGGGGGGGGGGGGGTGAATAGGTTAAACACCTTTTTCCACTCCCTCAGAAACAAACAAAAGTTTGTCCCTCTAGATTGCTTGTATCACAATATATATATCAATTAAAGACACTTAATCAATATATAAAACAAGTAAAGTGTTATACAAACAAGTAATCGTAACACATACACAATCTATATTATAGAAAGGAAGTCAACTTACATAAAGAGTTCTATCCATAGTATTCAAATAACAAATACAAATATAAGAGAGATAGGGATAGAGAAAAGTTAACACAATATATAATGTGGTAAACCTCCGAAGAGGAAACATCCACAGGTTAGCAACCACCGGCAAACAAAATCCACTAATAGATACGACAAGTACAATCTCTCAAGTGACCCGTTCACCTAGAAACTACCCTTCTATCCTACTCATGAAGATGTCGCCCTCTTGCTCAACAATCCTAGGCCTCACACCTCTTGTCAAGACTTGCTCGCTCACCCTTCTACATCATCACGACCCTAGGCAAGACTTATTACTCAACTATCTGAGTCCTCCCGACTCTAGTCAAGACTTCCTCGCTCACCCTTCTGGATCTTCACGACCCTAGGCAAGACTTCTTGCTCAACTATCCGAGTCCTTCTGACTCTATTCAAGACTTCCTCACTTGACAATCTGAGGTCTCCCACCTCTTGCCAAGACTTTGTTGCTCAACAACATAGGTCTCACACATATTGTCAAGACTTCCTTCTCACAAGGCATCTAGGTGATCATGAATGCAAAAAAGCAAACAAGCACTCAACATTCTATGATCAACACATCCTATGGAAAATACTAAACATGAGCATGAATGCACAAAACAAATGTAGTCTAGTGAATCATGCATGTTTAATCCATCTAGATCATGTAAGATATGTTCAATATTAATTACAACCCAGATACATGCATAGATCTAAAACTTGAATCACAAGATATGTTCAATTTATACATAATCAAGTTTAAATCTCATAAACAAAAAACATGCTAAAATCATATGACAAAGTCATTTAGATTAAAGCTAAAGTTCTAGCGCATATTCATATTCATTGATTCAACAAAACACATGAATAGCTCAAAAGAACACAAACACATGTATCATTGTGAGATTACAGGCAAAGAGAGACTAATACATGTGAGGAACTATTTTTCATAAAATCAATCAATCAAAGATCATCAAATAGTCCTAGAATCAAAGCTAGCACAATACAATCCCAAACATGTGAAAACATAGGCAAACTCAAAACCTAACTCAACATGTGAGATTTCAATTGAAACTCAATCTAGCTTTAAATGAGTTCAAAACTCAAATCAAAACAATCACAAGACACATATATATGTTAAAGAAGAAAACCCAAGGCAATTGACCAAGTTTTAAAAGAAAACTTTGAGAGAAAATCAATACCTTAGTTGATTTTGGTGCAGTCCCATTTTTGTGAGATTAGACTCCAAAAACAGCAATAAAACTAACTCAAACCTTCAGAGAAAAGATGGAGAATGAATAGACAAACACTCTCAACTTTGAATCACTCAAATTGGAGTTCAAATGAATAAGTTATGGTGTTTGGAAGGTGAGAGAATATGGAGAGAAAATTCTGCACTCAAGTTTTAAATTTCTTCTTAGAATGAAATGTGAGAGGGAAGGGAAATATAAAGGAGAGGGAAAGAATAGATGCAAAAGGACCAAAATGCCCTCCTTTGAGAATTCTTCCCCGAGATGGCATGTTGGCATCCGGGGCAGCAAGGATTTGCAGCCTAGATGACCACGCGCCGTCTCGGGATTGCACCACCTGATGGCCTTTGGCCATGGTGCAACTCCCTTGCACTTCTCTCACGTTCTTCGACCGTTCATTAGCCTTTGAACTCGAAATTTAAATCCATTTACAGATTATGAACCATAACTCTCTCATGGACATGTACATATAAGATACTTAATTCAAAAAATCATAATTCAACTCGATATATGAAGACGAAGACAATGTATGCAACATGAGTTGAAAGTGTAGTATCTTTTGACTTAGAACTAGAAATCAATAGTATGAGTAACCGAAATGACCGAAACTCAATCAAGAATGATTTAAGACTAAATTCAAGTTCAATATCCATGTTATACAAACATATATACATACAAACACAATTCACACTAGAATGCAAACTACATAGAGATAGTCACCAATCATGCATTTTCCAAAACATGTTAATTCTATACCAATGCATGAGCATTCATCTTCAAGTGTGTGAATGTGTTATATATGGTGCACATCGATACAGGGACACATATGAATAAATTGTATGTGTGTGTCTATAATGGTACACAACGATGCAGGGACACAAATGCATGAATTTTTTGTGTGTGCCTAAGCCTTGTAAGAGAAAGATAAGGTCTTAGTATACCTTTGTAGAACCATATTGCATCCTTTCTCTTTGAAGACTTTGAACTTGCTTTGACTAGTTGTTCCTTCTTCTTTGAAGCTTGAATCATCATGAATCTAAACAACTAAATCATTACAAGTAAACATCATTTTGATATGGAATTAATGCCAACACAAACTAAAACCTAACAGACTATATGAATAATTTTGTGCCTGAAATTAGAATTGTCCTGAATGAGCTTTTAAAAGATACAATTTCATAAGAGGTTTCACAACCTATCCCAATTGTAAGTTCCGTACCAATACAAGATCAACAATCTACCATTCCTCATGGTAGTCGGAGAATCTGTAGAGAATCTTCCGAACGACGATGATCCCTATACGTATAAGGAAGCAATGGAAGATGTTGATTGTCGCCATTGGCAAAAGGCAATGCAATCCGAAATTGAATCTATCTTCAAAAACAAAGTCTGGTCTCTTGTAGACTTGCCTAAAGGGATAAAACCCATCGGGTACAAGTGGGTATACAAGAGAAAAAGGGGAGTGGATGGAAAGGTGGAAACTTTTAAAGCTAGATTGGTAGCTAAAGGTTATACACAGAAAGAAGGTATCGATTATGAAGAAACTTTCTCTCCTATGGCCATGCTTAAATCCATTAGGATACTCTTGTCCATTGCGGCATCTCTAGACCTAGAGATTTGACAAATTGACGTTAAGACAACTTTCCTTAATGGAAGTCTTGACGAAAGCATCTACATGATGCAACCAGAAGTATTTATTGAAAAGGGCCAATGGGAAAGGGTATGCAAGTTGCAAAGATCCATATATGGATTGAAGCAAGCATCCATATCCTGAAACATAAGGTTCGATCAAGTAGTGAAAAGTTTTAGATTTATTCAAAACCTTGATGAACCTTGTGTATACAAAAGGATTAAATGCGACAAGTTGGTTTTCCTATTTCTTTACGTTGATGATATACTACTCATCGGAAACAATATAGGTGTATTGACATCAATAAATGAATGGTTAGCAAAATAATTTGATATGAAGGACTTAGGAGAAACAAGTTATATTCTTGGTATCCAAGTCATAAGGGATAGAAAAAATAGAATGATTGCATTATCCCAAGCATAATACATAGATAAAATCTAGTATAGATTTTCCATGCAAGATTCCAAGAAAGGTATGTTACCTTTCAGACATGGAATCAAACTTTCTAAGGAACAAGTTCCTAAGAATGAGCATGAAGAGCAATTCACGAGTAGGGTTCCATATGCATTGACAGTTGGAAGTCTCATGTATGCAATGCTCTGCACTATACCAGATATTTGTTTTGTTGTGGGCATAGTTAGCAGGTTTCAATCAAAACCTGATCCTGATCACTAGACGGCAAGTAAGCATATTTTAAAATATCTTAGGAGAATGAGAGATTATATGCTTGTATACTCTAGATTGGAGTTAATTTCTGTTGGGTATACATATTCTGATTTTCAGTCAGATTCTGACTCTAGGATATCAACATCAGGATGTGTATTTACTATTGAGGAGGGGCAGTCATATAAGGGAGTATCAAGCACTCTTGTATTGATGATTCCACCATGGAAGCTGAGTATGTTGCCGCATGCGAGGCTGCTAAAGAGACTGTCTGGCTCTGCCAATTCTTGATTGACATGAAAGTGGTTCCTGATGCGAATAAGCAGATCACTCTCTATTGTGACAATAGTGGAGCAGTTACTAATTCAAGAGAACCAAGAAGTCATAAGAGAGGGAAACACATTGAAAAAAAGTATCACCTTTTGAGGGAAATTGTGCATAAGGGTGACGTGACAATTACCAAGATTAAGTCATCAAAAAATCTAGCAGATCCCTTTACAAAGGCTCTTCCTCAAAACAGTTTTGATGGGCAAAATAATTTAGTGCACTGGCTACATTGAATTGGATCACAATGAAATACTTTATCTAGAATAGTCACTTTATAAAAGTTTTCATTTGAAGACAATCGGAGAGTCTATCTCAATCCTGAGATAAATAATGGACTTATGATTCCAAGTGTTATCATTTGAGCTTTACTGAGTACGATTATATAGCATAGTCTATCCTCGATAGTTTGGTGGTATTCATTTGTTAATCGATAGAGGACTTCATTTATAGATATGGGCATCGTGACTTCATTTATCAAATGAGAGTAGAATATATCATTATATGGATGTTTTGAGGTATTGGACCTTAAATCTTAATGTTAAGTTTTCAATACTGTCTATTGAAACATGGCTCTCGGACAAGTCAAAATATCCAAGTTCAAAATGTGGTTATATGAGTAAATATGGTAACTTGGAGAGCTATAGGCGGTCTATGAGCTCTTGGCAATTACTGATATTCTTCACTAGGATACACTTTCTCCAATAAGGTTGTCTAGGGTATGAATGAGTAACATCAACTTATTCTATCTTTATTTAAGAGTTCACTTTTAGTTCTTTTGTGGAATGAACTAAAAATAAATAGATCTGACCTAACTGAATCATTTGTTGATTGTGATTGGGTTGTGTCTATTGGAGCTTAAATTTAGATACCCCGCCAAGATCCCCAATCCACACGAACTTGCATGGATCACTTGATATATTCTACCGGACCAATTTAGGGGTTTATTTAGAATTGTATTAAGGCAAGTGAACTTGTTTCATTTTGTAAGAATAGGTCTAGTTCACATGTTGACTTTTTATTAAGGTCAAATGGATTTAATAAAATAAGAAAAAATATATATATGGCCAATATATATGTGTTGGACGGCAAGGCTATTTAGAATAGCTTAATTATATTTTTTTATTTTATTATTTAATTAAATAGAAATTAATTAATTTGTTTATTAATTATTTATTTAATTTAAAGTCAAAATCTTTTTCTATTAGGAGATTGTCTCCTAATATTATACTATTGTTGGTAGTATAATTAATATTAAAGACTATATTTGATAAGTAATTAAATAAAAGGAATTATTTATCTAATCAAATTAGGAAGTCTTTAATATGGTTACAAATACACTATAGAGTTGGATTAGGAGTCTTGGTGTAGGATAGAATTCCTTTTAGAAAAGAATTCTTAACCACCAAGTAAATCAACCTAGGGAAATGATTTTTGCCTACCAAGTAAATCCTTCTTGGGAGAGGATTTGGTCTCTTATATATATACTTGTAAATTTCGACCAAGCATGAATTTTTGGTGTGAGAAGCTGTTTTTTATTTGTTTTTTATTGTTATAAAAAAAAACTTCGTCCAACTCATCGTGTGAGGAATTCGGCCAAGCATAGAGAAAAGAGGGAACGTTTTAGTTTTCGATAGTACACTAGTATCCTTTGCATCAAAAGGGTTTTGTGTACAACATCGAATCAAGGTTCACGTGAGTTTCAATCAAATTGATTGATAATTCACAAGTGACCGGACGTTTTTGGTTTTTTCTCTTGGAGGATTATTCTTACTAAAAAAGAAGAAGATTTTGTTTGTTTCCATCCTCAAGTGTACAATTTAAAGAAAGGGAGCCCACACTTCTAGGTGATTCATGTTCATGATTGGATTGGAAGATCTTATGGATTCAATTCGACCCTAGTTCAATCGTCACGAAAAAAATGGTACGATACTTTTTATATACATCAATTAATCTAGGGTTAAGTTTCTTGTTGTTAAAAGGTAATTTTTTTATTTATACGCAAACCCTAATTTTACTAAATTTTCTCATGCTTCCAATGGGCATGTGTTTTTTCCCTACAAGGAGGTCCTAGTAAAAGGTATGAAGTATTGGCTAGAACTTACGGTCTGGATAGCTAAGCAAGAAGTCTTCGTTAGAATATGAGGTCTGGATAGTCAAGCAAAAGGATTCCAATAGAGCGTGAGTCATTTGTTGATCACTCTTGAGGAATTTTCAACTTCTTAATGGTTTTGTTTAGGGTAGACTACAATATAAAGTGAGTCATTTGTTGATCACTTTTGAGGAATTTCCAGTCTATCTATAGAGATTGTGTAGATGTCGAGTTCATTATAGAGTGTGTCATTTGTTGGTCACTTTTGAGGAATGTCTTGTCTACTTTCCAATAATAAAAGTACCTGATGGTTGTATTCAAACCGTGGATGTTATCTCTACAAAGGTTTTCCCACATAAATATATCATGTGTCAATTCTTTCTATCCTTCTCATATACTTTGTATGTGTATGTTGTAATCATGTTTCACATTTTTCATTTCTAGATATTCTTGAAATCAAGATTTTTTTAATATGTGATATATAAGCAATTCATGTCAATCAAAGTTGTAAATACCTTTGTATGTGTATTTGAATATATTTGTATATAATCATCTTTGTTTGAATACTTATACAACTTGAATAATCTTGAGAATACAAGTATTGTTTGCTTTGAGTTTCATTTCTTAATCTTTTCACTAGTAAATTGTAAACTTGTTTAGCAATACTTGGTTTGATAATACATATTGTTTACATACATGTGTTTTTATTATCTTAAGTACTATTATCCAAGTTAGCTAGATGGACAAACATAATTTGATACAAGGGATTTAAAAAGGTGTAAAAACCTATTCACCCCCTCTCCCTCTCTGGTTAGCCTAAGGCAATTTTAACATCTTTTGTACAATTTCAACCTTGATTGTGACGTTTGTTTTCAGGTTTTTCGACTTGTATTTGTAGCGTGTATTCCTCATCACAAAATTAAAAATCAAAATCAGAATGATAGAGCGGGAGCGTCTATGGACAAGAAAATCTTCTCTGAGTCCGTTTAATCGCTGATAGTTATGGATTGTAAAATGGGCTAACGTATCGTATTTGTATAAACCCAAATATGATCGTTAATTTTTTGTTCAATAAGACTCAATTAATCAATTAATTTATTGATTATGAATATTGTGATAAATTACAATTCCATTAATTCATTTCCGATTTAAAATTGTAAAATAATTTAAATCTTTCAAATATTTTATTTGATTCAGAAATAACAAAAATGTTGATTCAAATTAAAATTCCTTAAAAACATACAAGTAATAAATAAGGGCTTTATATTTAAAGTTCTTAACTTTACGCATTCGTAATATATATATATATATATATATATATATATATATATATATATATATATATATATTACGCGTGCAATATTATTCGTACTTTACACAACGTGCATGAAAATATATTAATTCTAGACAAGTTGAGGTTAACCTAGTGGTATCCCTCTCACACTCACACCACAAGATTGCGAGGTTGAGTCTCTCCCTCTCCACACATCCCTAAATTATTATAATATTTTTTTATATAAACATATTAAATTTCTAAGCAAAAGCCATGCAAAGATTCAAGTTGATATAAACTATGAATAGAAAAAAAACAACAAAATTAAAATAACGGAGAATACCTTTTATTTAAAGACTTGATTTTGAAGACTTGCACTTGTTGATAAGTAGTTATAAGTAGACCGTAAAAAGAGAAGGAATAATTTAAAGTACTTAGGGTTGATTTGTTAAAGCAATATTTAGGGTTCCTCTATATATTTTATAAATTATATATTTTACATTGATATTTAATCGTATTAAATGGGTTAGTGAGTTTGGTGGAGTTTAACCCAAACATGACTTATTTACTTAACATGATGATCAGTTAGTGATCCGACCCTAATAAGACCTAACATAAACAAACAAATATCGTGTCGTGTTCGTGTTATGTCCTGTCGTATCACAGGGTCGTGGCCCATATTGCCACCCATACTGATAGCTGATGTTGGTGAGACGATATCAATTAATCAGTGCCACGTGTTACATACAATGTAATAAATTTATTTTCTGTTTATGTCCCAATAATATTCTACCATGTGGCATTTAAAAATAAAAGTTCGATCACTAAATATAATATATAACTCCCCTTTGTTTTTTTTACAACATACCGACATCTTTTTCCTATTTATTTAATTTTTTAAGAGAAAAAATTCCAAACATATCAGTTCTTCAATTTTTTTCTTACTTTATTGAAATATGAAAAAAGACAAAATTATATCAGATTGTTTTGTCGTCATGTTACTTTGTTTGTTGATGTTTTTTTTAATCTCACATTTTCCCTTTTTTATTTGTCCATAAATGGTCCTTTTACAGATTTAAGGAGAAAATTTTATTTAAACCAAATTAAAAACATTAAAAGTTATAAGAACAATTGAAAAAATTGATAAGAACTGACCTGGTATGAAACAAATCCAAAGCAACAACATAATAATAAAATAAAAAGAAATGAAAGAGTTAAAGATGAGATGAAGGGTGTTGACAACAATATTTGGTGAAACCTAGTCAACAACTCCCTGGTTGATCGATGCATGGATGATAGGTCATTAAATGTTTGTATTTGAAACCCCTAATTCCTATATTTTATGTTATGTTCTTTTGTGAAACTGGATATTTTAACATGTTTGTTGAAATTTTTTAAAATATATCTTTTGTGTTGAGTTTGAAGGTAAAAATGTGATTTTTGAGAAGTTTGAAGGAATGCCTATGAAGGATGTCCAACTTGCGAAGACTATATCTCCTTCCACATATCGAATTGGGTCAAGAGCCAGATTTTTATTTGGAAAACCCCGGATTTCTAGTTTCTGACGTAGTAAAAGTTCGTCAACCTGAATTTTCTAGAGGAAGTTATGGCCGTTTTCGTAACTGAATATCAGAGTTGAAGAACTTTGGTGGGCAAGACCGTATTTTCTCCTGAAATATATACGGCCACCAATTAGCGTTTAGGACCACATTTTTGGTAGCATTTTTATTCCATTGATTTTAATGGTAAGAAATGTGCAGTTCATGCCTGCATTTTTTGTAGAAAAAGTTATGGGTGGACAAATCTAAATTGGTTCAGAATTGTTCCAAAACTTCCCAAATAAAATTCTAATGACTCTAGAAAACCGATGAACGTTTGTCAAAATAAGTACAAGCATATAATCTCTCGTTCTCCTAAGCTACTTGAAAATATGCTTGACTGTCGTCCAGTTATCAGGACCATGTTTCGATTGAAACCTGCTAACTATGCCCACATCAAAACAAATATCCGATCTAGTACAGAGCGATGCGTACATGAGACTTCCAACTGTCTATGCATATGGAACCATACTCATGAATTGCTCTTCATAGTCATTCTTAGGAACTTGTTCCTTAGAAAGTTTGATTCCATGTCTGAAAGGTAACATACCTTTCTTGGAATCTTGCATGGAAAACCTAGATAAGATTTTATCTGTGTATGATGGTTGGGATAATTCAATCGTTTTATTCTTTCTATCCCTTATGACTTGGATACCAAGAATATAACTTGCTTCTCCTAAGTCCTTCATATCAAATTGTTTTGCTAACCATTCTTTTATTGATGTCAATACACCTACATCGTTTCCGATGAGTAGTATATCATCAATGTAAAGAACTAGGAAAACCAACTTGTCACCTTTAATCCTTTTGTATACACAAGGTTCATCAAGGTTTAGAATAAACCCAAAACTTTTCATAGCTTGATCAAACCTTATGTTCCACCTTTCCAACCATTTATCTTTTCCTCTTGTATACCCACTTGCACCCAATGGGTTTTATCCCTTTAGGCAAGTCTACAAGAGACCAGACTTTGTTTTTGAACATAGATTCAATTTTTGATTGCATTGCCTTTTGCCAATGGCGATAATAAACATCTTCCATTGCTTCCTTGTACGTATAGAGATCATCGTCGTCCAGAAGATTCTCTACAGATTCTCATAAACCGATGTATCTCTTCAGTTGTCTACTAACCCTCCTACTATGATGAGGTATGGTAGATTGTTGATCTTGTATTGGTACAAAACTTACAATTGGGCTTGGTTACGAAACCTCTTGTGGAATTGTATCTCCTAAAAGCACATTCAAGATAATTCTACTTTTAGGCACCAAATTATTCATATAAACCTTTTCCAGAAATTTTGAATTTGTTGAAACAAATCTTGTAAGATCTAAAGGACTATAGAAATAATATCCTTTTGTTCCTTTTGGATACCCAACAATATGAATGTTTCTGAACGGGACCCCATCTTTTCTTTATTTCCCTTTAACACGTGTGTAGGACATCCAAATATCCTTAAGTGTTGTAAACTAGGCTTTCACCCGGTCCATAACTCATGCATTGTTTTAGGAACAGACTTAGATGGTACATTGTTTAGAATGTACATGGCATTTTGTAAAGCATATATGTAAAAAGACTTAGAGAGCGTTGAATAACTCAACATAGACCTTACCATGTCCAAAAGAGTTCTATTTCTCCTTTCTGACACCCAATTTTGTTGAGGTGTGCCTGGTGCAGAAAATTGAGAAATTATCCCATTATCAATAAGATATTACTGAAACTCACCAGATAGATATTCTCCACCACGATCAGACCTCAAGATTTTTATACGTTTCACTAGCTAATTTTCAACTTCAGCTTTTAATGCTTTGAACATGTCAAAAGCATTCGACTTATGTCTCATGAGATACACATAGCCAAATATTGAGTGATCATCCGTGAAAGTGATAAAGTACTCATATCCACCTCTAGCTTGAATGCTCATAGGTCCACACACATCAGTGTGTATCAATTCAAAACATTCGATGGCTCTTGTGCCTTGGGTTGTAAACGACCTTTTGGTCATTTTACCTTCCAAACAAGATTCACAAGTTGGTAGATCATCGACCTTTAAGTCACTTAGAGGTCCGTCACTTACCAATCTTTTAATCCTATTAAGGTTAATATGACCTAGGCGCAAATGCCATAGGTAGGTTTCATCTTTTGATAATTTTACTCTTTTATGATTTGGTTCCGTTAATTCCGTGTCTAACAAGTGAGAGATATGTCCATGCAATTAGATTAAACCGTTTTCTAATGTACCTTTGCAAATAATTTTGTCATTCTTACGAATAATAAAAGCTTTATTAAAAGTAACCGAAAAACCAAATTTATTTAAACAAGAAACTGAAATTAAATTCCTCTTTAATTGAGGTACATAATAAACGTCTATTAAATATAAATGCCTATAAGAATCTAAATAAATTCTAATATCTCCCACTGAACTAGCAGACACCAACGCTCCATTGCATAAATGCAAGTTGAATTCATTCTCATTAAGCCTTATCCTTTCCTTGAACCCCTATAAGGAAAAACAAACATGATTAGTTGCTCCAGAGTCTATGATCCGAGAATCCATAGAATCTGCCAAAAAACATGTTTTCAAGATAATTAATATTACCTTCTTCCTTCTTGTCTTGAGACTTTGAGCAATTTATTTTCCAATGTCACTTTTCACCACAAAGGAAACACTTCCCTTTGATCTTGGTTACTTTCTTTATCTCCTTCTTAGTAGGTCCTAGTTTAATTTTCTTCTGTGTTTCTTGACCTTCTTACGTGTCTTAACATTAGTAACTTTACCTACGGTATGAATCTCTTGACCCTTGCCTTTCACAAGGATTTTTTATGTGCTTTGAACATCTTGCATCAGGCCTTGCAAGGTGTATTCCTTATTATTAAGGTGTAGTCCAACTTGAATTGATCAAAGGAATCCAACAGTGAGTGTACAATCATATCAATTTTGGTTTCACCATCTATCTCAGCACCATTCAGTTCAGTAATGTTGAGATGTGCTATGACTTTCATCATGTGATCATTCACAGTATGTCTAGGTTTCATCCTAAGATTCTTAAAAGTAGTGATTGCCTCTCCCTTAGTCATCCTAGGCCTCATAGCAAACATCTCCTCTAGAGACATCATTATATCGGCAACAACCTCCATTCCTTCATGTTGCTGTTGCAACACGTCGGAGATGGTGGCCATAATGTAACATTTAGCCATCTCATCAAAAGACTTCCACTGTTGATACTTATCTATTTTCTCCTAAGTAGATTCATTAGTCGGAGCAGGTGGTTTAGGAGTGAACATAACAAAATTATGCTTTTCGGATTGCAATAAGAGCCCAATTTTCCTTTTCCATGCGACATAATTATCACCAGTTAAAGTATTGTCTTTTAGGATGTTAATTAGGGATGGGGTCATGATTTCTGAACAATAACAAAAATTATGTAAGTAAATAATCATGATAAAGTACTTTCGAATATTTATCTTGAATTGTATTAAATAAAATAATTCATTCGTAAAAATTCAACGGTGATCCAACACCCATAAATGTCACGCATTCTTTGGGAGTTCGCAACATTTACTAGTTTGACTAGGTCTCAACTAATTTTTAACATAACAACCAACGATTTCAATTTTTAGCCTTGCAATTTTATTAACAAGAACTCTTGGGAGGATATTAATAAAATTACATTGAGCGTAATACCAAGTTATCGACCTTCAATATAATCCCTCACGAATATCCCTCCTTTGGGAGTAGATATCGTTTGGGCTAATTGTCTAGTCTATCCGTGTAAGGAAATATCTTGCTAAATTCCATTCATGAATACCTCTTGGGAGGTTATTATACGGAGGTTATTATACGAAACATAAAGCTCAACTAAACTTGGAGGCCGTAGGTGTTCCAAAACACTTTCTCCCACTCAATTATTTAAGGTGTGTGATTAAATTCCAAAGAATGATTTACCAAGTTATCTAGATGATAATTTAGATACCTAAACCATTCTATGCATGTTCATACCAAAACATATATATGAGTGGCACTCCTATTCTATATGACATGCTATCAAAACAACGACAAACATTGCATTATTTACAAAAATATAAATAACTACAATTTTGGTCCATCCTAGAAAAGCAAGTAAATTACATGTCTTGGAATACAAAAAACTCCTTTCTTGGTGAACAAGTCTTCACGTGACCTTCCTCGTTTGGGCTCTCTCGGTTGCCTCCTTGGCCTTTACCCTTGGGCGTGCGCATGCCACAACCCCATAAAGGGCTGCCGTGCGCAGCCCATGCCACAACAACGTGGTTGCGTGCTCTTCGCATGCACGTTTGTTGCTACGGCTCGCACAGTCCCAAACTTGCTCCAGTTGCTCCCAATTCTTCAAACATTCGAGTCTTCGATACTTGAGTGTATTACAGAAGAATTATAAATACAAAATACTGCAGTTTTTTTAATTACAACAACAAAATAATTAAAAAAAAAACTTTACGACTACCAAGAATAGAATTATGGCGATGATAGACTGTCATTCTTGTTAAAATCCCAAAACAAAAAATACATTGAAATTCTAGCACCAAAATTGAGCAATAACAAACCACAAATAAACATATATATATATATATATATATCCATACATTCCAATGTAAATATATATGTGAATACCTAGAGTGCCATCTCTTTCTTAAACACGCATATATACAATAAAAAGAAAAAGAATCACTAACACATGAAAATACAAACACGGTTAAATGCTCAAGACTAACCTAGAGGGGGAGGAGGGGGGGGGGGGGGTGAATAGGTTAGACACCTTTTTTGACTCCCTTAGAAACAAACACAAGTTTGTCCCTCTAGATTGCTTGTATCACAATATATATATATTAATTAAAGATACTTAATCAATATATAAAACAAGTAAAGTGTGATACAAACAAGTAATTGTAACACATACACAGTCTATATTATAGAAAGGAAGTCAACTTACATAAAGAGTTCTATCCATAGTATTCAAGTAAAAAATACAAAATACTAGAGAGATAGGGATAGAGAAAAGTTGACACAAGATATAACGTGGTAAACCTTTGAAGAGGAAACATCCACGGGCTAGCAGCCACCGACAAACAAAATTCACTATTTCCTTTATAGTTACGCTATTTATTTTTTCTTCTTCTGCGTGAGTTAGAGTGAGTAGAGTAGATAAGACAAGTACAATCTCTCAAGTGACCCCTTCACCTAGAAACTACCCTCCTATCCTACTCTTGAAGTTGTAGCCCTAATGGTCAATAATCAGAGGCCTCACACCTCTTGTCAAGACTTTCTCGCTCACCTTATCCGGATACTCACGACCCAAGGCAAGACTTCTTGCTCAACTATCTGAGTCCTCCCGACTCTAGCCGAGACTTCCTTGCTCAACAATCCAAGGTATCACACCTCTTACCAAGACTTTTTGCTCAACATCATAGGTCTCACACCTATTGTCAAGACTTCCTTCTCACAAGGCATCTAGGTGATCATGAATGCAAAATGCAAACAAGCACGCAACATAGAATGCTATGATCAACACATTCTATGGAAAATACTAGACATGAGCATGAATGCACAAATCGCATATAGTCTAGTTAATCATGCATGTATAATCAATCTAGATCAAGTAAGATATGTTCAATATTAATCACAACCTAGATATATGCATAGATCTAAACTTGAATCACAAGGTATGTTCAATAAATCACAAGATCAAGTTTAAATCACATAAACCAAAAACATGCTAAAATCATATGACAAAGTCAATTAGATTTAAGCTAAAGTTCTAGAGCATATTCCTAATCATTGATTCAACAAAACACATGAATAGCTCAAAAGAACATAAGCACATGTATTATGTGAGAATTCGACCAAGAGAGCCTAATACATGTGAGGAACTATTTTTCACAAAATCAATCAATCAAAGATCATCAAATAGTCCTAGAATCAAAGCTAGCACAATACAATCCCAAACATGTGAAAACATAGGCAAGATCAAAACCTAACTCAACATGAATGTTTTCAATTGAAACTCAACCTAGCTTTGAAAAAGTTCAAAACTCAAATCAAAACACTCACAATATACAAATATATGTTGAAGAAGAAAACTCAAGGCAATTGACCAAGTTTGAAAAGAAAACTTTGAGAGAAAATCAATACCTTAGTTGATTTAGGTGCAGTCCCGTTTTTGTGTGTTTAGACTCCAAAAACAACAACAAAACTTACTCAAATATTCAGAGAAAAGATGGAGGATGAATAGATAAACACTTGCAACTTCTTATCACTCAAATCAGTGTTCAAATGAAGAAGTTGTGGTGTTTGGAAGGTGAGAAAATGTAGAGTGAAATTTTCTGCACACTAGTTTGAATTTCTTCTTAGAATGAAATGTGAGAGGGAAGGAGAATATAACGGAGAGGGAAAAGAATGAAGCAAGAATGACCAAACTACCCTTAAGTGCCCAAGCATGCCTGCTGCCTGAGATGGCATGTGGGCATCTCGGGGCAGCAAACATTCTGTCCCGAGATGGCCACGCGCCATCTCGAGAAAGAGTACTTGGTTGCACTACTTTTCCTCTCGCGCTCCCCTCGCGTTCTTCGACAGTTCTCCGGCCTCCAAACTCGGAATTCAAATCCGTTTGCAGATTATGAACCGTAATTCTCACACAGACATGGAATATATAAGATCCTCAACCCAAAAAAAAATAATTCGACTCGATATACGAATACGAAGACAATGTATGCAACATGAGTTGAAAGTGTTGTATCTTTTGACTTAGAACTTGAAATCAATAGTATGAGTAACTGAAATGACCGAAACTCAATCAAGAATGATTTAAGACTAAATTAAAGTTAAATACCCATGCTATACAAACATATACACACACAAACACAATTCACACTAGAATGCAAACTACATAGAGATAGTTTCCAATCATGCATAATCCAAAACATGTTATTTCCATACCAATGCATGAGCATTCATCTTCAAGTGTGTGAATGTGTTATACATGGTGCACAACGATGCAGGGACACATATGAATGAATTGTATGTGTGTGCCTATAATGGTGCACAACGATGCAGGGACACAAATGTATGAATTGTGTGTGTGTGCCTAAGCCTTGTAAGAGAAAGATAAGGTCTTAGTATACCTTTGTAGAACCAAATTGCATCCTTTCTCTTTGAAGACTTAGAACTTGATTTGACTTGTTGTTCATCCTTCTTTGAAGCTTGAATCATCATAAATCTAAACAACTAAATCATTACAAGTAAACATCATTTTGATATGGAATTAATGCCAACACAAACTAAAACCTAACAATCTCCCCCTTTGGCACATTCCATGTCAAAACACCTATACATTTACTACAAATATAAAAATGAAGATAGGTCACAAAATCACTCCCTCACATTACAATGAGCAAGATTGCTATAACTAATCTTCACCAACTCTTGAACTTCATCTTGATCTTCTCTTGAAGCAACCTACAAATCATCTCAAAGCACAATGCATATACAAGAGAAAAATAATAAATGGCAACATATAATATGGATAAGAATATATAAATTAAGTCCACAAATACATGTATCTCCCCCTCAATACATGCCAAAATACAAGAATTCTTAACCAAATCTTAAGACGAATTATTACATGCCATTAAAAGTTCAAAAGTTCACAAAAACAAAATAAAAAGGAAACTAAGTAACTAGCAACTCTTAGCAACTCTTTCTCCCCTTTTTTGACATGAAATGATGCCAAAAAGTAAGAAACATACCATAAGACTCAAATACTAGCTACTAGATCCACCAAAGAATGATGTGCGTGTAGTTGACCTAACATAATGCTTGAGAAGTGGTCTTGAACTTGAAGCAATACACTCCTCCAACTCTTTTATTCTAGCATCTTGTTTATCAACTATAGCACTAAGCTCATCATCCTTCTTCTTCAAATGTAAAGCCCAATCTGAAAGAATGTTTATGCTAGTCTCTTGACAATCAACTTGTGAACTACTAAATAGTCCAAAAGTATCACATGTCTTACCCTTATCCTTATATGGCATGTATGACACACGTTTATCACTATATTTTTCCAAGGGTTGTACCAACACCTCATCTCCTCTACTCTTAACACCACGAGCTAAACACAAAGAAGCTATAAACCCCGGTAATGCAAGCTTCTTATCTCCTCTAGTTGAGAAAGCCGCATTATCTAAATAAAACATAAGTAAATCCCCAAGGTTTATAGGTTGATTAGTCACCAAGGTGTATACTATTTTGATCTTGTCTTTATTCAACTCGGTTGAATTCGAAGATCCAATAATATTAGTGCAAATGAATAGATGCCAAAATGCACTTGCCTTAGTTAACTCATGTTGACTTATATATGCTCTACCTTTCCACTCAAAAGAAGCATTGTCAAAAAGAGTTCTACCCATGATATTAAGATTCTCAATGACATCTACATCTAGAAAGTTTGAATTTATATCATTAGATAGCCCAAGAAACTTGTTAATATTTGCAAGGTTAACTCTAAACACAACACCCCTAATCTCCATCAAAGAATCCAATAAGGTGGCACTCTCTCTATATTCAAGATAAAACTCTCTAACAAGAGTATCATTCACTATTCCTAACATGCTCACCCAAGATTCCCAATTCCTATCCTTAATGCATTTAAGAACATAAGAATCTTTACATTTACCTAAGTCAATGCCTCTCTCTTGAAATATCTTCTTAGTTCCAAAGATCCCTAAATCTTTTGACCTTGAAACTTTGGATCCCTTTGAGGTAGACTTGGCTTTCACAATGGGATTGGATTGATTTCTACTCCCCGTAACCTTAGTTCTTCCCATTTGTTCTTGTGAAATAAGGTGCTATATACATACAACAAAAGTAAGTGAAAGACAAAACAAGCATATTAGTCACAAATATATAAACACAATGACATATGACTTACGAATGAATCATCATGCAAGACAAAGATAATGAGCAATATCTTACAAGTATCATTCAGTCAAAATATGCCAACATGTAACAAAAGGAAGCATGTTAACATATCATAAAAGAGAACAATGTCTAGCATACAATGCTCCCCCTTGATAAATGCTATAACTAAAATCAATGATAACATAAAGTTCACAAAGATGTTCACACAATCACACATTCAAGCAATTTGAAGAAATATCAACAAAATAAGCTTCATATGCTAAGATAGATACACAAAGATTTTTCAAGTTCTCTTATAATTCTTCAACAATTGCTAAAATCTCATCATACTCATAAACAAAGTGTGTGTGTGTGAGATATGCTTCAAATATATATCAAGAAGTAGTTTGATAATCAACATGCAAACAATTTCCAACAACTATTCATCTTAAGCTTTTTCCATAAAAAGTCAAACCGATTATCATCCGGAATTTTTTACTTTTAAGAGAATAGATTTCAACATATGAGCGTGTGTGTGCATGTGGCTCGCCATCCCATTTCTGCTTTTGATTTTCAACTATACTTCTTTTTAAGCCTTCCTCCTTTTCGTTTTAGGCTTTGAATCAAAGAATTTTTTTTATGATTCCATTTCAACACTTCTTTGATTTTCCCTTTTTTTTAACATAAACAAAATTCACTTCATGGTGGCTTTCACTCATCACAATGGTGTAGCTCTTTCCAACAATAGGTAGCTTTCACAACCAATGTGTGTAGCCCTTTTTATGAATGTGCTCGTTGAGTTCTATGTAATTGCCGAAGCAAAATAGATACTAACCATAGGTCATTTTAAATGTACTTAAGCACAAAAACTTCAAGGTGTATCCAATGTTTACATATTAGTAAACTCAACCTACTAGCAAAACATATAAGAGAAGCAAGGTGCAATTTTAGAAAACCAAGATTTTATGGCTTATAAGCACATGATCTAAAAGCAATAAGTAGAGACTTATTTAAGATCATTAGTTCTCTAATGAGTAGCTTTCAAAGAATATGAAGCTCATATTTTCAAAAGTAATGCCACTCATTATACCATACACAAACAATTATCTAAGTTAAGATCAATGTGAACAATATCACTATTAGATCCTAAAATAGCAAATGTCAATGAGAACTATATGTATGCTATACAAAATTCTCTAATATAACATGCTATGAGATGTATATCAAAAATTGAGTCAAAAGATGAATATCTAAGAGAACATGCATTAGAGTATAGAAATACCTTTTTGCACATTATATTCACCAAATATCATACTTCCGCCCTTTTTTATGAGCACTCTTGCCTTGAATGTCCTCATGACACCAAGTTGACGATGTTTCACAACAAGAGTATAAAAAACATAATATCTCAACTCAATCAACATGTATAACAAAAGAAATTCTCTAAAGTTAATCAACAAATTTTGACCATCATAACAAACATGATGTGAGATAACCAAGTTCATATCAAAACATGGAGTATTCAAAGCTAGCAACAATAATTCTCAACACAATTGATATATAGCCTCAAAGTTATCTCACATGTGCTTCTTATTTTAGTGATAAGAGCACTCACCCTTGAACCACTTGTTCTTGGGTGTATCTACACAAAAATTTCCAATATCATCCTTGACAACAATGTTAAATCTAGAGTAAAGTCCTTCAAAGACTTGATTAACAATAATATTTTTAACACACTCTTCCTTAACATTTTCAACACAAGCTTTGTCAAGTTGAAGAAGATTAATATTCTTTCTACTCCAAAACTTCTTTTCATGCTTAGCAAACTTATCATGTTTTTCAACTTTTAAATCCTTAGCATATTCAAGTTGAAGTTTAATCTCCTTATCCCTAGATTCATTTCCTAATTTTCATTTTTCAATATATTTATAACACATAGACTTAATGTGACCTATTGTGTTACAATAATGGCAAATCGGAACAAAAGATGAGATTATACCTTTTGGAGTTGAACTAACTTCACTAGGAGTTTGCAAAGATACCTTGTTTGCCAACTTCTTATTAGCTTTTGATCTTCTCTTCTTGTGTGGTTTCTTATCAATCACAACTTCATCAAAGTGTGTAGAAAGTGGTGCTTCTAAGAGCTCCTCTTCAACTACCAAGTCTTCTTCACCACTATGAAAATTAACAAGATTCCTAACACTAGACACACTTACCGAATCATTCACTAAGTCCTTGATGGCCTCCATAACCGTGTCTATCTCTTCCATCAATTCTTGTTCTCTCTTCATTAAAGAAGATATCACATTATCCTTCTCAAGGTTTATCTTTTCAAGTTCTCTAAACTTCTTCATAATATCACCTTTCTCACCAAGAATTCTACGAGTAACAACCACAAACTCATTTAGTTGCTTCTTGATCAAATCATCCTTCTCAACTACTTCTCTTTGAGCATTATCTCTAGCTTCTTCAAGCTTTTCTATCTTTTCCATCAACTCAAGATTAGTAGGAATGGAACTAGAGCTTCCATGATGATTTGCATCAAAGTTCTTGTTCAAAGATAATGTACTATCAACATCTAGTGGAGAATGAGAAGCCGTTAGAGCTACAAAGTTGCTCACCAACTCTTCATCACTTGAAGACTCACTACTAGAGCTCTAATTGTCACTAGAATTATCATGACTCCAAGTAGCTGCCAACACTTTGCCTTTCTTGTCTTTCTTAGATGGCTTCTTGGTGCACTCACTAGTAAAGTGACCAAAACCATGACAATTATAGCAGTGAACCTCTTTCCTGTTCATGGCTTGACTATTCTTCTCAATCATTAAAGATGGTGTTCTCTTAACTCTCTTTTCCTCTGAAGACTTTCCTCTAGGCTTGACATTCTTCTTTAGAAACTTGTTGAACCTTCTAACCAAAAGAGAAATCTCTTCTTTTTCATCATCACTCTCCTTCTCAATAGCATTGACAGCAATTCCCTTACTCTTAATCTTTGGCTTCAAGCATATCTCATAAGTTTGGAGAGACCCAAGTAACTCATCAATGTTCATGCTATCCGCATCCTTGCTTTCCTTAATGGTTGTCACCTTTGATTTGAATCTCTTAGGAAAAGACCTAAGGATTTTCCAATTTAAACGCTCTTTTGAGATAGGTAATCCAAGTGCTTGACATTGGTTAGCAATGTTAAGAAACCAGAATTGGAAGTCTTCAAACTTTTCTTCTTCACCCATACTTAAACCTTTAAATTGTGATGCCAACATTTGAAGCCTCAATTTCTTCACCGCTAAGGTTCCTTCATTAGTAACTTGGAGAGTATCCTAAGCTTCCTTTATGGATTCAAGATTTTGAATGTAGGAGAATTGATACCCATCAACTTATCCAAAGATGGCATTCATAGCACAATGGTGCCATTTAGCAACCTTAAACTCATTCGTTGTCTATTCACTCATTGGCTTGAGTATCATGGTTCCATCCTCTTGAACCTTGGTAGGAGGACTATAACCTTCTTCCACTACCATCCAAGCTCTTTCATCAATAGAGCGGATGTAGGCTTTCATCCTCAACTTCCAATACCCATAGTTAGTGCCTCAAAGTAATGGTGGCCTAGTATTTAAGGCTCCTTCCGCCATTACATCATCTAGTAAACCCATGACTTCAAACGCCTTGCAAAAACTGTGAATGTATCACCCCAGACTCACACTAAATGCAATCTAGTGTCCTGCTCTGATACCAATTGAAAATACAAACACAGTTAAATGCTCAAGACTAACCTAGATGGGGGGTGAATAGTTTAGACACCTTTTTCGACTCCCTTAGAAACAAACAAAAGTTTATCCCTCTAGATTGCTTGTATCACAATATATATATCTATATCTATATATATATTAATTAAAGATACTTAATCAATATATAAAACAAGTAATTGTAACACATATAAAATCTATATTGAAGAAAGGAAGTCAACTTACATAAAGAGTTCTATCCATAGTATTCCATGATGATGCAAGGACACAAATGTATGAATTGTGTGTGTGTGCCTAAGCCTTGTAAGAGAAAGATAAGGTCTTAGTATACCTTTGTAGAACCAAATTGCATCCTTTCTCTTTGAAGACTTAGAACTTGATTTGACTTCTTGTTCATCCTTCTTTAAAGCTTGAATCATCATAAATCTAAACAACTAAACCATTACAAGTAAACATCATTTTGATATGGAATTAATGCCAACACAAACTAAAACCTAACAACACATACATCAATTAATAAAGGGTACAACCAAGCTTTGATACCAATTGTAAGGAAAACCCATACAGCGGAAGCGTGAAAAAATTTATAAAATTAGGGTTTCGTTATAAATAAAAATTTCCCCTTTTTCAATAACAAGAAGTGTCGTACATTTCTCTCGTGACGATTGAACAAGCGTCGCCGAAGTAATTCCGTAAGATCTTCCAATACAATCACGAACGTGAATCGCCTCGGAGTATAAGCTCCCTTTCTTTGAATTGTATACCTAAGGATGAAAAGAAACAAAATCTTTCTCTTTGTTAGTTACAATAATCCTTCAAGAAGAAAACAAAGAACGTTAGATCTCTTGTGAATTATAAATCAATTTGATTTAAACTCACGTGAACCTTGATTCCATGTTGTACACAAAACCTTTTAATGTAAAGGCTACTAGTGTACTATCGAAAACTAAATGTTCTTTCTTCCTTTTCTTGTTTTCCGAATCTCACACTATTTCTTAGAATTGATCGAATTTTGTCTAGAGTAAAATCAGATTTTTCTCCCTCAAAATTCTATGGTGGCTGAATTCTTCTCTTGGAAAAACTAGGGCTGGCCGAAAATATCTCTTGGAATTGCTTAGGGCTGGCCGAAATTCTTAAGAGATATATATAGGATCATAAATTCTTTTCTAAGAAGGATTTACTTGGTTGGCAAGAATCATTTCCTTAGGTGGATTTATTTGATAGTTAAGAATCTTTTTCTAAAAGGAATTCTATCCTATTATATATATATATATATATATAGGGTTGCCAGAATTCTCCATAGAATAAATTAGGATCTTTATATATTTTCCTAAGAAGGATTTACTTGGTTGTAAAAAATCCTTTCCTTAGGTGGATTTACTTGGTTGTAAAAAATCCTTTTCTTAGGTGGATTTACTTGGTGGTTAAGAATCCTTTTCTAAAAGGAAATCTATCCTAAACCAAGACTCTTAATCCAACTCAATAGTGTATGTGTAACCATATTAAAGACTTTCTAATTTGATTAGATAACTAATTTCTTTTATTTATCTACTTATCAAATATAGTGTTTAATATTAATTATACTACCAACAATAGTATAATTTTAAGAGACCATCTCCTACAAGGATTTTTTTTTTACTTTTAATTAAATAATTAATTAATCAACAAATTAATTAATTTCCTTTTAATTAAATAATAAAATAAATAATATAATTAAGCTATTTTAAATAGCCTTGCTGCCCAACACATATGTATGGGTCAATATATTATTTTTCTTATTTTATTAAATCTATTGGACCTTAATAAAAAGTCCATATGTGAACTAGACTCATTCTTGCAAAAATAAACAAGTCCACATGCCTCAAAACACTTCTAGATGGACCCCTAAATTGTTCCGGTAGAATACATCAAGTGATCCATGCAAGTTCGTGTGGATTGAGGATCTTGGGGCTATCTAAATTTAAGCTCCAATAGACACAACCCAATCACAATCAACAAATGATTCACTAGGTCATATTAACCTTAATATTGGTATGTGAAGGACCTCTAAGTGACTTAAAGGTTGATGATCTACCAACTTGTGAATCTTGTTTGGAAGGTAAAATGAAAAAAAAGTTGTTTACAACCAAAGGCGCAAGAGCCATTGAATGTTTAGGATTGATACACACTGATGTGTGTGGATTTATGAGCATTCAAGCTAGAGGTGAATATGAGTACTTCATCACTTTCATGGATGATCACTCAAGATTTGGCTATGTGTATCTCATGAGACATAAGTTGGATGCTTTTGATATGTTCAAAGCATTTAACGCTGAAGTAGAAAATCAACTTGATAAATGCATAAAAATCTTGAGGTCCAATCGTGGTGGAGAATATCTATCTGGTGAGTTTCAGCAATATTTTATTGATAATGAAATAATTTCTCAGTTTTCTGCACCAGGCACACCTCAACAAAATGGGGTGGCAGAAATGAGAAATAGAACTCTTTTGGATATGGTTAGGTCTATGTTGAGTTATTCAACGCTACCTAAATTTTTTTAGGGATATGCTTTACAAACTGAAATGTACATTCTAAACGATGTACAATCTAAATCGGTTCCTAAAACACCGTATGAGTTGTGGACTGGGCGAAAACCTAGTTTACAACACTTAAGAATATTTGGATGTTCTGCGCACGTGTTTAAAGGAAAGATAGAAAAGATGGAGTCCCATTCAGAAACATGCATATTTGTAGGGTATCCAAAAGAAACAAAAGGATATTATTTTTATAGTTCTTCAGATCTTAAAGTATTTGTTTCGACAATTGCTAAATTTCTAGAAAAGGACTATATGAATAATTTTGTACCTAAAAGTAGAATTGTCCTGAATGAACTTTTAGGAGATACAAATCCACAAGAGGATTCGCAACCAAACCCAATTGTAAGTTCCGTACCAACACAAGATCAACAATCTACCATACCTCGTCATAGTGGAAGGGGTTGTTAGACAACCCGAGAGATACATTGGTCTAGGAGAATCTGTAGAGAATCTTCCGGACGACGATGATCTCTATACGTACAAGGAAGCAATGGAAGATGTTGATTGTCGCCATTGGCAAAATGCAATGCAATCCGGAATTGAATCTATGTTCAAAAATAAAGTCTGGTCTCTTGTAAACTTGCCTAAAAGAATAAAACCCATCGGGTGCAAGTGGGTATACAAGAGGAAAAGAGGAATGGATGGTAAGGTGGAAACCTTTAAAGCTAGATTGGTAGCTAAATGTTATACATAGAAGGAAGGTATCAATTATGAAGAAACCTTCTCTCCTGTGGCCATGCTTAAATCCATTAGGATACTCTTATCCATTGCGGCATCTCTAGACCTAGAGATTTGGCAAATTGGTGTCAAGACAACTTTCATTAATGGAAGTCTTGACGAAAGCATCTACATGATGCAACCAGAAGGATTCATTGAAAAGGGCTAAGAGGAAAGGGTATGCAAGTTACAAAGATCCGTTTATGGATTGAAGCAAGCATCCAGATCCTGGAACATCAGGTTCGATCAAGCCGTGAAAAGTTTTGGATTTATTCAAAACCTTGATGAACCTTATGTATACAGAAGGATTAAAGGCGACAAGTTGGTTTTCCTAGTTCTCTACGTTGATGATATACTACTCATCGAAAATGATATAGGTGTATTGACATCAATAAAAGAATGGTTAGCAAAATAATTTGATATGAAGGACTTAGAAGAAGCAAGTTATATTCTTTGCATCCAAGTCATAAGTGATAGAAAGAATAGAACGATTGCATTATCTTAAGCTTCATACATAGATAAAATCTTGTCTAGGTTTTCCAAGCAAGATTCCAAGAAAGGTATGTTACCTTTCAGACATGGAATCAAACTTTCTAAGGAACAAGTTCCTAAGAATGAGCATGATGAGCAATTCATGAGTAGAGTTCCATATGCATCGGTCGTTGAAAGTCTCATGTATGCAATGCTTTGCACTAGACCAGATATTTGTTTTGCTGTGGGCATAGTTAGCAGGTTTCAATCGAAGCCTGGTCCTGATTACTGGACGGCAGTCAAGCATATTTTCAAGTATCTTGGGAGAACGAGAGATTATATGCTTGTATACTCTTGAGGGGATTTAATTCCTGTTGGGTATACAGATTGTGATTTTCAGTCAGATTATGACTCCAGGAGATTAACATCCGGATCAATGTTTACTATTGGAGGATGGGCAGTCATATGGAAGAGTATCAAGCAATCTTTTATTGCTGATTGCACCATCGAAGCCGAGTATATTACAGCATGCGAGGCTGCTAAAGAGGCTATCTGGCTCCGCCAATTCCTGATTGGCTTGGAAGTGGTTTCTGATGCGAATAAGCAGATCACTATCTATTGTGACAATAGTGGAACAGTGGCTAATTCGAGAGAACCAAGAAGTCATAAGAGAGGGAAACACATTGAAAGAAAGTATCACCTTTTGAGGGAAATTGTGTATAGGGGTGACGTGACGATAACCAAGATCGTGTCAGTAGAAAATCTAGCGGATCCCTTTACAAAGGCTCTTCCACAAAAGAGTTTTGATAGGCATCTAGAGAATAAAGTGATTTCTAGTGTGACAAATTTTATTGCATTTATAGTTTAATTATTATAATTGTCAAACGTAAACAATCATAAGGTCAAAAGACTATGAGAAAAGAAGAATTGTTCATACATCTAGATATGTATGAGGTAGACACAATTCTTCAGTTAGTCTTGAATAATATTCACAACTTAAGATAGAAGGTTGGGCACCTTTATCTTGTCAAAGTTATAGATTCTTTTGCTAGCATTTGAGTGGGATCAAATGTGTTATGATGAGTCTAAAATCATGAAAGTGTGGTGTCTTTGGGCAAAAGAATCTAGTGCACTGGGTGCATTGAATGGGATCAAAATGAAATACTTTATCTAGAACCGTCAATGGATAAAAATTTTCATTTGAAGACAATCGGAGAGTCTATCTCAATTCTGAGATAAATGATGGAATTATGGTTGCAAGTGTTATCATTTGAACTATCAATGAGTACGATTATATAGCATAGTCTATCCTCGATAGTTTGGTGGTATTCATTTGTTAATCGATAGAGGACTTCATTTATAGATATGGACATCGTGGCTCCATTTATTGAATGAGAGAAGAATACCATCATATGGATGTCTTGAGGTATTGGATATTAAATCTTAACGTTAAGTTTTCAATAGTGTCTATTGAAACATGTCTTCTGGACATGTCAAAATATCCAAGTTCAAAATGTGGTCATATGAGTAAATATGGTAACTTGGAGAGCTATAGGCAGTCTATGAGCTCTTGACGATTACTGGTATTCTTCACGAGGATACACTTTCTCTAATAAGGTTGTCTAGGGTATGAGTGCGTAACATCAACTTATTCTTTATTTAAGAGTTCAATTTTAGTTTTTTAGTGGAATGAATTAAAATTAAATAGATCAGACTTAAGTGAATCATTTGTTGATTGTGATTGGGTTGTGTCTATTGGAGATTAAATTTAGATAGCCCGCCAAGATCCCCAATCCACACGAACATGTATGGATCACTTGATATATTCTACCGGACCAATTTAGGGGTCCATCTAGAATTGTATTAAGGCATGAGAACTTGTTTCTTTTTGTAAGAATAGGTCTAGTTCACATGTGGACTTTTTATTATGGTCCAATGTATTTAATAAAATTAGAAAACGAATATATGGTATAGGCGGCAAGGCTATTAAGAATAACTTAAATATATTATTTTTATTTTATTATTTAATTAAATGAAAATTAGTTAATTTGTTGATTAATTAATTATTAATTAAAATTCAAAATCTTTTTCCTAATAGGAGATGATCTCCTAAAACTATACTATTGTAGGTAGTATAGTTAATATTAAAGACTATATTTGATAAGTAGATAAATAAAAAGAATTATTCATCTAATCAAATTAGGAAGTCTTTAATATGGTTACAAATACACTATTGAGTTGGATGAGGAGTCTTGGTGTCGGATAGAATTTCTTTTTGATAAGGATTCTTAACCACCAAGTAATTCTACCTAAGGAAATGATTCTTAACAACCAAGTAAATCCTTTATAGGAAAAGAACTAAGTCTCCTAATTATATTAAATGAAATTTTGGCCAGCTATGTATATATATGAGGAGGATAGAATTCCTTTTAAAAAAGGATTCTGAACTACCGAATAAATCTATTTAAAAAAAGGATTCTTGCCAACCAAGTAAATCCTTCTTAGGAGAGGACTTATGACCCTGTATATAGGTTTGGAAATTTCAACCAGGTCTAATGATTTTTAGAGTGAAAATTTCGGCCCACCTAAGAGTATTCTAAGAAAGAATTTTGCTTGGCAAGAGAGAATTTTGAGAGAGAAAATTTGATATTTTACTCTAGATAAAATTCAATCAACTCTAAGACATAGGGTACGGAATTCGGCCAAGGAGAAAAGAGAAAAAGAGTTTTTGTTTTCGATAGTACACTAGTATCCTTTACATCAAAAGGGTTTTGTGTACAACATCGAATCAAGGTTCACGCGAGTATCAATCAAATTGATTGATAATTCACAAGTGGCCGGACGTTCTTGATTTTTCTCTTGGAGGATATTTGTAACTAACAAAGAAAAAGATTTTGTTTGTTTCCATCCTCAGGTATACAATTTAAAGAAAGGGAGCCCACACTCCAAGGTGATTCACTTTCGTGATTGGATTGGAAGATCTTACGGATTCAATTCGACGCTAGTTCAATCGTCACAAAAAAAAGGTACGATACTTTTATATACGTCAAATAATCTATGGTTAAGGTTCTCGTTGCATAAAAGGGAAATTTTTTATTTTTACGCAAACCCTAATTTCATTTTTATCACCCTTCTCTTGCGTATTGAACCCGTTTCTCCCTACAATCATAACAGTTTTGATCACACTCAAATGCTAGCGAAAGAATCTACATCTTTAACAAGATAATTGCGCCCAAAATTTATTTTAAGTTGTTAATATTATTCAAGAGTAACTAAAGAATTGTGTCTACCTCATACATATCTAGATGTATGAACAATTTTTATTTTGCCATAGTCTTTTGACCTTATGATTATTTGCTTTTGACAATTATAATAATTAAACTATTAATGCTATAAGATTTGTTAAACTAGAAATCACTTTATTAATATGAAGAGGTTGTCAAATACATTATCACACTCTTGCTATCGAACATAATCCCAACACCATCAACATTCCCTTCCTCTACCTTTCTTTAGTTTATATGTTTTCATTATTTTTTGTGTCTAACTAATTTCTCTATTTGTTAGGGCTCTCTTAAACCCTAAACATGAATTCAAATCCATAGACAAGTTTGTTTTAATGAAGTATTATTTTTCATGCTTGATGATTTCGATTTCTTCATAAGAATTGGTACTCTATTTTTATGTTTCTTTGGTTGATCACCTTAGAAGATTGTTTATTCGAATAAAGAATCTATGTTGTAAGATAGAGTTCTAATACCATACAAATATGTTTTTTCTTGCAACAATTAAATGAAATACGACCCAATTAAGAGAAATTGATTCAAGAATAGCCTAGAATAAAAACCATATTTTAGGGTTCATGTGATATTCATATTCTCTTGGTTCTTAAATGGTTCTGATTATTAAATCTTGTAAATACCCGTGCTAGGTTATAATTTAAAATACAAGTATTTATGCAAATACAATACAATCAACATATTAACTAAGTGAGAATTAATACAACTTGTGAGAAATACTCACTGTCTTGTTATGAATATCTTCATCATGTTTGATGTCTTTAGCTTCATTTTTGTCTACAGATTGGATGATTGTTTTATCATGGATATGAGGTCCTAACAAGTGTTTAATCATTGATTTTTATCAGTTTTTTTTCTATTGCTTTTTAGTTAGTTGTTTAATATTCTTAGTTTTAATAATCAAATCAAAACCCCTCATTCGTGTGTGTACATTATGTGTTTTTGTTTTCTTGTTCTTTGTTAGATTAGTGTCGTAGAATTAAACTCATTATGTTAATAGGTAATTAATTCTCTATGGGAATGATCTTTGCTTAACCGTTGTGCTATCGTTTATGATTTGTGCACTTGCATGGATAGATAATATTTTTTTTGTCCATTTAGACACCAAAACTAGATCAACCAACAAGGTGTGATCTCTATCGTGTTTCTATTGTGTGCGTGAGTTGGTGAAATAAGCAACAAATAATAAAAGTGATAAGGAACCATAAAAGAGCATGCTTTAGGGTTGGAGGTTGAATCTTGGTGGTTCTCCACCCCTTCTTTTGTTCTTCGCTGATGGGAAATGACAACATGGGCTGAGATTCATTTCGCTTTTCTTGATGTTTTCTTTTGTATCCTGCTTGTCTCTTGTTTTTTATGGCTTGTTTTTTTTTTTTGTGGTTTGTCTGAGCTTTGTTAACTTTGTTTTTTATTTTCTTATATATTGTTTCAGATACTACCAGGGGGTTTTTCAGCATATGGTCGCTTCTAACGATTTTTCCTCTTTGGTTAGTGCATTTTATATAAAAAATAAAAATAATAAGGAACAATAAAAGACTCTAGGATTTGTATGTGCAAAATTCGAAAGCAAGGAAAAAACCATAGTTGTCGCAACGACAGAGAAAGAGAGATGTTCATTATGTAAAACCGATTACAGTTTACAGTTAATGTACTGCTTGCTTGTTATCTTCTAGATCTTTGTATTTAATATTCAATTTGTAACTTGCTGGATTGTTGGTGGTTGTCTTGCCGAATATAAGGCTGAGTTTTACGGGAGGTACGTTAAAATCCATTTTTTGAGGATATCTTATACTTGTTGTGTGGGTGGCGAGTTCATGTCAGTTTGCCATTTGAGAATTCTCGAGCGAGTAGGTTTATTTAATAGGCGACTTCCTCCTTACTTCTTAACTCGATGTTGCCATGTGTGGCTTATTAAGCCTAAGTGGCCTAATGTCTTGGAGATTTCATTCCAAGAACTCTGAGCTTTGTGCTGACATGTCAAGTTACCCCAGACAGTACCCCGTGGTTGTTGGTGAACTGCTTTTTTTGGCAAGATAGTATCTCCCCGAAGTGGATTTATTATGATTTTACATGTAATGCTGCATTAATGGGTTGTCGACTTTCAACAATATAGATAATCATGCCTTCAATATTAACATTTTAAAAAAATTGAATGGCTCAATGATGGGAAATAAATCCCATTACGTCAAGTGTAGAGCTGCGATTGGTGGAAAAGTTACCCTTCGTATTTCATGCCACTTCTTTCCTTAATGAATACACTTCTTCAAAATGACAGGTCTTTTGGTTTTCCTATTTCCTTATACACTATAAATGCTAGACTTATTTGCTTGCTTCATAACATTTGTATTTCTCCAGGCATTCCACTGTTATCTTTTCTTGCCCTATTTCTGTAATATCTTTGTCTCTCATTTTTATCTTAAATTCTTTGTAATGGCAAGAGTCGGTTCATGAGTTTTAAGGCTGAGTCTTCAGTAAATTATGGAGTATGATCTCGTAAAATTTGTGAGAGACAGAATTCACTTTTCTCCTTACTCTCCTTGTTATTTCGATTGCGAGATAAATCAGATAGAGAGCAATGACGACTTGACCTCTAATATTGATCGCTTCGAATTCCCAGTAGTGGTCGAACAACTTCTTTCCATTGGTCAGGTGGTGACGAACCCTCCCCATGACCTTAAGCTGAATCTGTTTAGTGATGCTAGCCAACCGGTCAATTATTGGAATTCTTCGAGTGTTTTTGAATATTTCATTTTTCTTATCGTAGAGATTTTCACTAGGTACAATTTTATTCCACTTTGATGCACCTCAAAACCCAAGAACTTCCCTAAGTGAACCATGAACATGCATTTAGCTGGGTTTAATCTCATCTTGTATCTTCGTTACATATCAAAGGTTTCTTGCAAGTCATAGACGTAGTGGTTGGCCCTTTTGCTCTTGGTCAGCATGTCTTCTACCTACACCTTTGCCGTTTCCTCGATCCATTTAGCATACATCTTGTTGACCAAATGCTGGTAAGTGACTCGTGCATTTTTCAATCCCAATAGTATAACTGTTTCACAATACAGCCCTTGGTCTGTAATGAATGATGTCTTCTCTTCATCCAAACAATGCACCTTGATCTGGTTGTAACCGGAGTATACATCCATAAAATTAAGGAGCTCTTTACCAGTGGTGGCGTCTAATAATTGGTCGATCCAAGGAAGTGAAAAGCTATCGTCCGGTCACACTATATTAAGATCAGTGAAGTCTACGCACATCTGCTATTGTTTATTCTTTTTGTTGACTAGTACAACATTAGCGACCTAGGTGATGTATTTTACTTTGCGGCTGAAACCCGTTGCTTGTAATTATGAAACTTCCTCTGTGAATGCTGTTCTTTTTTCCATGTTAAAAATTCACCATTTTTGAATCACAAGTTTGTGTTTCACATCTACTATAGAATTTGCGAGATAACATGCATATCAATTTTAGTAAGCTGTCGTGTCTTGAGGCGAATATATCTCTATATTCTTGTAACAGCGTTGTCAAATAATCTGTAACTTGGGTTGCTAGTCATATGCATATCCTAACCATTCTAGCTGGTCGCGATAGGTCCAGTACTATCTCTTCAACTGGCTCTTCACTACTACCCTCTTCGGGGGCAACCCTAGGGTCAAACTCAAATCATCAAGGGTTTCTTCACTTTTTTAGTTCTTCTTTGGTTTTTTTTTCTTAGGGTCTTTATGGAAGATTAGAAATCTATCGTCTCCCTGGGCGACAGATGACAGATAATAGTCACTGTTAAGATTTTTGTCAACCTTCTGGTGCTAACCACAAGGTCGAAGGTTCATCCCTACCTTCTAACGCCAATTATTAACATCGATTTTTGTTGAAACATAGTCTACAACAAGTTGGTTGATCAATGCCTAAATCAACCAATGAGGTGTGATCTCGATCATATTTCTGTTAAATGCACGAGTTGTTAAAATATGTAACAAATAAGGAACAATAAAATACACCAGGATCTGTACATGGAAAAGCCTAAAGTATGGAAAAAAAACCAAAGTCGACGTAATGACAAAGAAAGAGAGATGTTCACTATGTAAAAATGATTGCAATTTACAAATGATGTATTCCTTATGGTGCATATTCCTTTCTTTGCTTGATACATGTGTTTATATAGGGATTAGGGTACTGCCTGGCCCTTGGCATGCATGCAATTAGTATTGTTAAGTGAGATCTCATGTGGATCATATCTAGGCAAGAATCTTAGTGAATCGAGTCTTTATGCATTTTGATACAGAGATCTTCATTTCCTCTTAATCTTCGTATTTATTATTTGATTTGTTAACTACTGGATTGTTCATGGTTGTCTTGCCAAATAGAAGGCTGAGTTTTATGGGAGGTACGCTGAAATATAGTTTTGTTTGGGATATCTTATAGTTGTTGTGTGGGCGACGAGCTCATGTCAATTCGCCATTTGGGGATTCTCCAGTTAGGTTTTTTGGTCATGTTGGCATAATTCCCTATCAAAACGATATTTCATTTGTAATGATTAGTTGTCTAGGTTCATGGTTACTCATGCTTCAAAAAAGATTTGAAACTTGTCAAGCAAAGAGAAATGTTCAAGAGGAACAAGATTTATTGCATATCAAATGTATATGTAGACCTCATTCCTCTAGCAAGGCGTTCGGGTACACACATTGCATTCATTTATGTCCCTACAACATTGTGCTCAATCAGTATAATACATATACACACTTATTGATGTATGCACATGCATTAGATTTAAATAGACAAATTATGTAGAAATGCATGTTTTAGGACTATCTCTAGGAAATAGCATACTTGTGTGTTCCTGTGTTTGCTTGTTTTTGTTTTATTGATTTTAGACTTGAATATGTTCTCATAGCGTTCCTTATAGAGTTCTAAAAGTTTCGGTTACTAATCCATAAGTTTTTGATTTTCGAGTTGGAAGTTACGAAACTTTTCGTCTGTTTATCCTACATGGTTTCATCCTTGTGTGTCGAGTCAATTTCCATATTATTTGTTGAAGTTTGGTAGATGTCCATGGCAATGAGAGTTATGTTTTAATATAAAAAATTGGAGTTGATTTCGGAGTTCGGAGGCCAAAATTGTTGGGGTTTATGCCCTAAAGATGTAATTTGTAAATGGATTTATGAAATAAATAAAAGGAAAAGTTTAATTCATTCTTTTGTGTTGTTTATTTTATAACTTGTGCATATATTTAACATCCAAAATTGCTGGATGTAATCTCAAACTGTGTATATGAGTGTCATATACAGATATGGATACAGTAAGAGACGTGCAATCTAAAGAGTCCATAGATAGCAAATAAAGTTGTGTACTTTATTTGTGGTTAATCTATAGCTGTGGTCCATTCCGTAATGCACGATGATTCTATCCTGAATCATTCATATGAGATATCGGAATGGAGGCACCTTGTATAATGTGATCACATTGGACTGGTCCATGATCTATATAAATCTCTCAGCAAGATCCGTTCACCAATGAGATTCATATATATATCAACTAATGATGGCTATATGTGGGTGATCTTAATCCTGAGTGTCTTATCGACTCCTTAAGGTTAAATCATGGTCTTTGATATTCCATGGGTGAGGTCAGATGCATTTCCTGATCAATATACTCCATATGTTGGGATTGCGGTTTGGCTTGTGGCTGGGAAGGTTTGTACACAATAGTGAAATCCACTCTTTTTGTGAGAAGTAGATGGTTGTTCCCTTAAGGGTTAATTCGGGGCTTGGACAATATGAGCGCTCTCTTAATTCCGTGAGGAAATAGGATTTAGTGTCAATTAGAGAATCAATGGCACTTAAAGGATATATGTAATTAGAGGAGTATAACAGATATTATGACCCAGCTTTAATTATGAACTATTGTGTAGGATTACACCATGTGTAATAGATATATCGATAGACACCGAGTTGTATCGATCTATAAAAAATTGTCTGTAGTTGAGAGAGTGCAGCTTTGGGTTTTTAGTGGAATAGTACCGAAGTTCATAATCAAGGAATATTAATTAAAGAGTTTAGTTAATGAATCTGAGGATTATTGGAGCACAAAATACTGTGGGTCCATTCAGTCCCCTTGCTAGCTCGATCGATTTAGGTAACAAGGGTCAAGTTAAATTAATTAGATTATCCAATTAATTGTGTTACAAAAGTGGCACATATATATTCGGGATTTAATTGAATAACGAGATTATTTAATTAATGAATGTTAATAGTTAAATTAATTAAATAATATAATTATTTAATTATATTGATAATTATGAATTATTAATTAACTACTAATTAGAGGATATTAGTTGATATATGGATTTAGGTGAAGATAAAATAATAGGATTATTTTATTTTACTAAATCATTTATCTAAGTATTTGAATTTAAGTTTAAATTTAAAATAATTATTATCACTTTTAATATATTAGATATATTTGAAAAGGATAATTAATGGATATATATCAATTATAACACAAGAGATTGCATTTGATGAAAATTGATGTGTGCATATATATATATATATATATACGTGTTTGTATAGGATACAAACAAGAATATATATGTAGAAAATAGCACAATAAAAAAAGAGAGAAATTGATATATAAAAATGCAAGTGCAGGGGTGATTATGTTTTAATATAAGAGAAAAAGAATGGCCAAGTCAACGCACTAATTGGTGTTTGCATGAGATGCAAATTGATTAGGCGCGAGGCATAGATTTAGAAAAAAGAGTGGATTTTGTTTTCTAGGTGTGTACCTAATACACATGAAAAAAAATGAGTTTCTGGTTTGTTGGCATGAACAAGTGAAAAAAGCAATTGCATGTGTGCCTGTGAAATGATCAAAGCAAGTGTTGCATATTGATCAAGAAGAAATAGTTTCTACAAGTGTTTTTCTCTACATCCTCCATTCAAGTTCCTGAGACCGTGACGTGCTTACATGCAGTTACTAGTGCCAGGAGATGGGGAGGAAGATCGAGTGGTTCAGACAGGTGTATATCATAAAGTGAAGGAGTCTCCAAATATTGGTAAAAGTGGTTCAGACAGGAGCATATCATAAAGTGAAGGAGCCTCCAAACGTTGGTAAGATTTTTTTCTTATGATTATATCGATTTCAATTTCAATTTCCTGTGTTTACATATTGTATGTATTAGTTCCGAAAAATAAGTACGATCCCAAGTTCACTGGTCCCAGATACAGATTATGATCTGTATAAAAAAATTATAAAAACCTAGTTCCGTTACATAACCGGTAAACGGGGTTCCAACAATTGGTATCAGAGCCAATTTTATTTTCAGAACAAGAAATTTTTTTCGATGCTCCTTTATGTATGATTGTGTAGGCACGATTTAAATTGACTGTATGTTATTTTTGTATGTATATTAATTTTTTAAAATTTACAAAAACATGATTGATCGTTAATTATATGGTACTGTGGATTTAGGGTTTATGGGTTGTATTATTATTATTTTTGTTTATATTTTTTTTTACTGTTATTGTATTGTAAAAAGAAAAATGTAACCTATATTGAAGACATGGAAAAATCGCGAAGAAGGATTCATGAGATGAATCGGGGTGACCTAAAGAGATTGGAAAACTCGAAAATTACAAGAAGACCAAGGAATGCCTTGGAGGTATTTTTGTAATTTTAGATTCTAATTTTTTTTAGGTTAAATAATCCACAGTGTTCGGTCAATTCATGTATGCTTTACATTATGTGATGATAAAAGCATTGTCATGCATACGTATGTCATTTAGATTAGATGTGTCTAAACAAATATATATTTTATGTCATACATGCATCATAACCTAATATTTTATGTTTTTTTAATATGATTAAAATGGGTAAATACGTAAATTGGCTATGAAAATGTGATAAGGTTTTTTTAATGGTTAAAAAACTTGGTAATTCTCATTAATATTAATCTAGTTATTAAAGAGTTTAATAAGTTAGATTAATAGGGTCATTTATTGTAATTAAGATTAATATTATTAATTACCTAATAATAAATTAACCGAATAAATTGTTAGAGTTTGAATTGTTAAAACTTGGTAAACATTATCATAATAATCTGACCTTAGTAAATAGTTTACTGAATCTTAGATTGTTCACTAATAGATTAGATTTTTAATTGTTAAAAAATCATTAATAATTTATTAGTTAATTAGAATTTGGTTCTAATTAGTTAATGCACTAGATAACTTGATTAAAGTTAGTCGTTTAATCCTGTAAAATCTAGGTGCATTAACGGTTAATAGAAAACCCTAATTTTAAAAAAGTGAGTGGGAGAGGGATATATGACATATATATCCCGCGGTCTCCATCATTAGTTCAACACCGTGATATCCGAGTGGGGCCTCGTGACGGCTTTGCTTTCATCCTCCATAAGGAGGGTTTCCACAAAGGTCAATACCAAGGTTGACTTCCTAACGGATAGGATTTCTGATGGTATTTCGGGATTGACCGACCCTAAGGCGGTAATTCTCGAGTTAAGCTCGTGAGATCTAAAATGGTGGGTTACACTCACGAAGGTTTTGATTAAGTTTTGTTAATTAAAAACCTGACTGAATGAACGATGGTTGAATGATATGGAATAAGAGTTATTTTAGAATATCATTTGATTGAGAATGTCTCGGTCCAACATGCAAATACTTTACCGACCCTAAGGCAGTACTTCTTTGTGGTATGTTGGATTGTCGTGGTATAGTAACTATTTTTAGGGTAGTTCTAGTTCGTTAACATCTGCATGCATCATGTTTAAATTTATGTCAAAGCACTCGCACTTGTTTTAAATAAATGACTTTTATTTTAGCAGTTATGTCTTCTGAATTACTTCAAATTCTCGTAAACGACAAATTAACTGGTGATAACTACACTAAGTGGAAACTTAACATTAATACAATATTGGTCATCAAAGACCTCAAGTTTGTGCTTACGGAGCGATGGGTCTTATCTGATGAGAAGGCCCGTACATATCTGTTGGCTTCTATGACAGACGTGCTTGTCACAAAGCATGAAGCAATGACTTCAGCATTCGAAATCATGGAGTCATTGCAAGCTATGTTTGGACAGCCCTCTGAGCGAAAGCGACAAGAAGCTATTCGTTCCGCTATACTCACTCGCATGAAGGATGGTACATCATTTCGGGAACATTTCCTGAGGACGATGTCATACTTCAACACAGTAGAAGTCAATGATGGGGCAATTGACGAACCTAGTCAAGTGAGTATCATACTGACAACTCTTCCGAAGAGTTTCGATCAGTTTAAAAGTAACTACGAGATGAACAAATTAAGGTACAGTCTCACACAATTGCTCAATTAGCTCATTACCTTTGAGTCCTTGACTAAGGACAACAAGGGTAAGACCGGTGAGGCAAGTGTTGTCGAACCATCTTTCTCCCATTATAAGAAGAGGAAGAGGTCTTTTGGGAAGACGAAGGGTAAGCCCAAACCCAAGAAAGCCCAAAACAAGAAGAAGTCCAAGAAAGGTAAATATGATTTACTTGTTCTTGAGTAACGTTTAGTGGAAGATGATTCTTCACCCTGGATAGTTGATTCGGGGGTCACTAACCATGTTTGTTCTTCTTTGCAATGGACTGATTCTTGGACACAGCTAAAGGAGGGAGCATTCTCAATACGTGTGGGGGTCAGGGGATGTCGTGTCGAAACGAGCAGTAGGTGTAATTAGATTACATTTTTGTAATATTATATAATGTTGGACAATGTATTTTGTATTCCTGGATTTACATGGAATTTGATTTCCGTTCTAAGTTGTTAAAACAAAAATATTCTGTTTATTTTAATAATAAGTCTGTTATTATTGGAAAGAATGGTCTGAATATTTGTTAAGGGATTAATGAAAATAATTTGTATATGTTAAGACCGTTAATACATACTACATTGCTCAACACCGAAATATTTAAGGTTGAAAAACCAAAAACTAAACAACATAAGATTTCTCCAGATAATGACACGTATCTCTGGCATCTAACGCTTGGTCATATCAACCTTGACCGGATAGACGAAGTAGTAAAAAATGGATTTTTAAGTGAGTTAAAGGTTGGCACCTTACCTATCTACGAATATTGTCTGGAAGGTAAGATGACTCAGAGACCTTTTAATGGAAAAAGGGTTAGAGATAAAGAGCCACAAGAGCTTATACATACAAACATCTGCGGACCGATGAATGTTAAAGCTAGGGGTGGTTATGAGTATTATGTCACCTTTATAGATTACTACTCAAGATACAAATACGTCTACCTAATGCAACAGAAGTCGGAAACATTTGAAATGTTCAAAGATTTCAAAGCTGAAGTTTAGAATCAATTAGGTAGGACTATCAAGTCACTACGATCGGATCATAGAGGTGAGTACCTTGACCAAGAGTTTAAAGACTTCATGGTCGAGCATGGGATAGTTTCCCAACTCATAGCTCTCGGTATACCTCAGCAAAATTGTGTAGCGGAAAGGAGAAATCGAACCTTAATGGAAATGGTGAGTTCTATGATTAATTTCTCATCATTACCAAATTCCTTCTGGGGATATACGTTACAAACAGCGGCATACATTTTGAATGTGGTGCCACCCAAATCTATTCCTAAGACTACCCTAGAGTTGTGGAATGGTCGTAAAGCTAGTTTACGATATTTCTGCATATGAGGGTGTCCAGTACACGTACTGAAGAACAAAATTGGAAAACTAGACTACAAGTCTGTGGTTTGCCTGTTTGTAGCATACTCCAAGGAGACCAGAGGCGGATACTTTATAGTCCCGAAGAAAATAAAGTATTTGTATCGACAAATGCAACATTTCTTGAGGATAATTATATTAGTTACCATAAACCTCATTCTATCATTTCATTGAATAAGTTGTAGCCTGTGAGAATAGTGCTTCATCAATAAGAGTTGTTGATCCACAAACATCTGATAGTCAGATGTTTCCTAATCGGGATACACTACCACCTAGACGTAGTGAGAGGGTTGTGAGACAACCTAAACGCTATTTAGGTATAGGTGAGGGACAAGGTGTTGTCTCTGCTGATAGTGTGGATGATCCATTGACATTTAAGAATGCAATGAAAGATCCGGATAAAGTGGAATGACTTAAAGCCATTAATCTCAAGATGGAGTCCAAGTACTCTAACTCAGTCTAGGATCTTATAGACTTACCAGATAGGGTAAAACCCATAGGGTGTAAGTGGATCTACAAGAGAAAGAGATGAGTAGATGGGAAGGTAGAGACCTTTAAAGCAAGGCTAGTGGCAAAGGGTTATACCCAGAAATAGAGGGTTGATTATAAAGAGACATTCTCCCCAGTAGCCATGTTTAAGTCTATTAGGATTCTTTTATCCATTGCGGCCTATTTCGATTATGAAATTTGGCAAATAGAGGTCAAGACTGCATTCTTGAATGACAATTTTGATGAGAGCATCTATATGATGCAACCAGATAGATTCGTGTCTCTAGATCAAGAGCAAAAGGTTTGCAAGCTGCAAAGGTCCATCTATAGACTTAAGCAAGCATCTAGATCGTTGAACATTAGGTTTGATGATGTGATCAAAACCTATGGCTTCGAGCAGAACATCGATGATCCTTATGTCTACAAGCGCATCATTGACAAGAAAGTAGTTTTCTTGGTCCTATATGTAGATGATATTCTTCTCATTAGAAATGATGCGGGAGTGTTGTCTGAAGTAAAGGACTGTCTGGCTAGCCAATTCCAAGTGAAAGATTTGGGAGTGGCAAGTTATGTTCTAGGATCCAACTTATAAGGGATCATAAGAACAAACTTATAGCACTGTCTCAGGCATCGTATATCGACAAGATTCTTATGCTATTTTCCAGGTATGGAGTTCACTTATCTAAGGAACAGTGTCCTAAGACACCTCAATAAGTTGAGGATATGAGACATGTACTCTATGCATCAGTTGTTGGTAGTCTCATGTATGCTATGTTATGCACGAGACCGAACATCTGCTATGCAGTGGGAGTAGTCAGCAGATACCAGTCCAACCCAGGATTGGATCATTAGGTTACTGTCAAGACAATTCTCAAGTATCTTCGGAGAACAAGAGTGTATATGTTAGTGTATTCCGGGCAAGATTTGATCCCGTTAGGATACACGGATTCTGATTTTCAGTCAGACAACGATTCTAGGAAATCCATAACTATATCAGTATTTACCTTGAGTGGTGGAGTCATTGTCTAGAGAAGCATCAAGCAATCTTGCATTGCTGACTCTACCACGAAAGCCGAATATATAGCCAAATATGTAGCCACTTGTAAAGCTGCTAAAGAGGTTGTTTGGCTCAGTAAGTTCTTGAGTGATCTGGAAGTTGTTCAAGATCTGGATAGGCCCATCACACTTTATTGTGACAACAGTGGTGTTGTGGCTAATTCCAAAGAACCAAGAAGCCATAAGAGAGGGAAACATATAAAGAGAAAGTATCATCTCATTAGAGAGATAGCGCAGAGAGGAGATGTGATCGTCAACAATATAGCCTCACAAGACAATCATGCTGATCAATTTACGAAGATCTTACCGGCTAAAGTGTTTTAGGGTCACCTAGATTGTCTAGGGTTACGAGACATGCCTCACATGCCATAGTGCAAGTGGGATATTGTTGGGGATTAAGCCCTAAAGATGTAATTTGTAAATGGATTTATGAAATAAATAAAAGAAAAAGTTCAATTCATTCTTGTTGTATAGTTTATTTTATAATTTTTGCATATATTTAACATCCAAGATTACTGGATGTAATCTCGAACTGTGTATATGAGTGTCATATATAGATGGATACAGTAAGAGACGTGCAATTTAAAGAGTCCATAGATGGAAAATAAAGTTGGATACTTTATTTGTGGTTAATCTATAGTTGTGGTCCATTCTGTAATGTACGGTGATTCTATCCTGAATCATTCATATGAGATATGGGAATGGAGGCACCTTGTATGATGTGATCATATAGGACTGTGCCATGATCTATATGAATCTCCCATGAAGATCCATTTACCGATGAGATTCATATATATCAACTAATGATGGCTATATGTGGGTGATCTTAATCCTGAGTGTCTTATCGACTCCTTCAGGTTAAATTATGGTCTTTGATATACCATGGGTGTGGTCAAATGCATTTCTTGATCAATATACTTCGTATGTTGGGATTGCGGTTTGGCTTGTGGCTGGGAAGGTTTGTACACAATAGTGGAATCCACTCATTCTTGTGAGAAGTAGATGGTAGTTCCTTTAAGGGTTGTTCGGGCCTTGGACAATATGAGCGCTCTCCTAATTCCGTGAGGAAATAGGATTTATTGTCTATTAGAGAATCAATGGTACTTAAAGGATATCTGTAATTAGAGGGGTATAACGGAAATTATGACCCAGCTTTAATTATGAACTATTGTATAGGATCACACCATGTGTAATAGCTATATCGATGGACACCGAGTTGTATCGGTCTATGTAAAATCGTCTGCAGTTGAAAGAGTGCAACTTCGGGTTTTTAGTGGAATAACACCGAAGTTAATAATCAAGGAATATTAATTAAAAAGTTTAGTTAATGATTTTGAGGATTATTTGAACTCAAAATACTGTGGGTCCATTAGGTCCCCTTGTTAGTCCAATCGATTTAGGTAACAGGGGTCACGGTAAATTAATTGGATTGTCCAATTAATTATGTTACAAAAGTGGCACGTATATATTCGGGAATTAATTGAAAAATGAGATTATTTAATTAATGAATGTTAATAGTTAAATGAATTAAATAATTAGATTATTTAATTATATTTGTAATTATGAATTATTAATTAACTATTAATTGGAGGGTATTAGTTGATATGTGGATTTAGGTGAAAATAAAGTAATAGGATTATTTTATTTTACTAAATCATTTATCTAAGTATTTGAATTTAAGTTTAAATTTAAAATACTTATTATCACTTTTAATATATTAGATATATTTGAAAAAGATAATTAATGGATATATATCAATTATAACACAAGAGATTGCCTTTGACGCAAATTGATGTGTGCATATGTATAGGTGTTTGTATAGGATACAAACAAGAATATATATATATATATAAATAAAAGGGCACACGAAAAAAGAGAGAAATAGATATAGAATCGATATATAAAAAAGCAAGTGCAGGCATGATTATGTTTTAATATAAGAGAAAAAGAATGACCATGTCAATGCGCTAATTGGTGTTTGCATGCGATGCAAATTGATTAGGCGTGAGGCATATATTTAGAAAAAAGTGGATTTTGTTTTCTGGGTGTGTACATGATACACAAAAAAAAAAAGAGTTTATGGTTTGTTGGCAAGAACAAGTGAAAATAGCAATTGCATGTGTGCTTGTGAAAAGATCAAAGCAAGTGTTGCATATTAATCAAGAAGATAGAGTTTCTTTAAGTGTTTTTCTCTACATCCTCCATTCAAGTTCCTTAGACCGTGACGCGCCCACACGCAGTTACCAGTGCCGGGAGATAGCGAGGAAGATCGAGTGATTTAGACAAGAGTATAACATAAAGTAAACGAGTTTTCAAATGTTGGTAAGAGTGGTTCAAGCAGGAGCATATCATAAAGTGAGGAGCCTCCAAACATTGGTAAGATTTTCTTCTTCTGGTTATATCGATTTCAATTTCCTGTGTTTACCTATTGTATGTATTAGTTTCGAAAAATAATTACGGTCCCAAGTTCACTGGTCCTAGATAGATATTATGATATGTATAAAAAAATTATTAAAACCTAGTTCCGCTGCGTAACCGGTGAACGGGGTTTCAACAGAAATAGGGTAGAAGAACATGAGTGGACGCATGGGAGAGTGCACCCCACTCCCGTGGAGGCGCTTGGCCTCCATAGGAAGGGAGACCCTTACTTCCCATTGAGGCCATGCGCCTCTACAAGGAGTAAACGTGGCATTGTGCCACTTGCCATCCGAAATCTTCTCCTCTCCACCTCATTTAATTTTCAGAAGACTTGTGTGTAGATATTTTATTTGTTTTACTTTCAACTTTAAAACTTCTTATATCACTTATTTCATGTCGAAATCGAGTGATTCAAAAAGGAGAGAATTCTTTTTGTAGTGTTCTATCTTCTTTATGCATTTTTAAAGTCTTTTGTTCAAGTATTTTTGGTGTTCTATATCAAATTAGTGGTTGCACTCAAATTGACAAGGTATTTGTTTATCTTTTCTGATTTTAGTTTTCTAATGCCCAAATAGCATGAGTCTTCTTCTCATTTTAGTATATCAACTTGAACAAATGCTTTTAGATGACAGAACTTCAATAATGAGTTAGATTTATTTAATTAGAAACTTAAATGTGATTTAGGTTTTCTTAAATCTAAAATTTCACATGTTTGTGAGTTGTTTGTATTGTGACTAGCTTTTAATCTAGGGTTATTTGTGTGTTAATTGATCTTATTTTGATGATCGATAGTCTTTACATGTGCTATGACTATTTAGTTTAATATATTTAGGATTAGAAAATTTAATTTTTTATTTAGTGCCTTTTAAGATTTAATTGATTATTTTGTGAATATATGCTCTAAATATTTGCTAGAGAATTTCATTGAACATATCTTGTGATTTTAGCAATTTCTTGCTTTAGGTCTAAAGTCTTGAATATGTGCTTAATGAATATGTTATGATTCAAACTTTAGTTTGAATGAACAATATCTAGCATATTCTGGGTTTTTGTTCATGTATAAGAACTAGGCTACTTTGTTTATGAACTGTCATGCCAATGTCTAGTTCTTCATGAAGTATACCTAATCCATATTGTTAACAGTCTTTTTCGGTAGGGGTCCAAAGAAGAACTTTCCATCGGGTCAATACCTGGTAAGACCTGGAATATGACGTCCCGGACTCCCGGCTCCTAGGTACCAGGAAATAATGATATCGTGAACTAGGAAGGGTCGATGCCACATTATACCTTTCACATAGTATCAAGGAAAACCGGTACCACCTACCTGGTATCTAGGTATCGTGGCACCTACCTTGTATCCAAGTACCGTGACATCTACCCAAGACCAATCCAGTAAGTCAGTCCTATCCACCCAGTAGGGAGAATGGTGTCAACGAGGTACTAACATGCCAAGATAGGGACCTCCCCAACAAAAGTGGACATGTATACTAGGGACGCTGGACCTATGCCACATCTAAAGGAATAAAGCCAACTTTCGTATCCCAGAAGGTAGAAGGGGAGATTGACCTCTTCATAACTTAAAGCGACATAAATGAGATAAAATGGGCAACCCAATCAGAATTTAAATACAATGGAAACCATTACGTAATTGAAAGGAGCAGTTCCCACACTAACAAACAGCCTCAGTCAATGGCATCAACACCATAAAAAGGACTATGATGATTGCAAATCAATTGACCAATTTTACAGGGATTGATTGGAAGAATCAAAGACCATAAATACAAAGACAAAAGCTGAGGCAAAGAATTCAAAATTGAGAGAAAAAAATAGAGTATTTGAAACCATCTATAGAGAGATTTCCACTTATCGACTAACACGAGTTCGCCATTGCCAACTGTGTAAGAAAGAGATTTCTATAAAGAAAACTATACCCATCAATGTACCAAATTATTTTTTGACTAATAAAATAGTCCATTCTTTTATTTTTTTTATACATACTACTCTTCATGTTCTTTTTTTTTGTATTAAACCATGGTACCTAGAGGTACCCACCCCGTTGCGATCTCCTAGATTGCAATTTAAGGGTGTTGATCAAAATTCTACACCTTAAACGAATTTTCGATTAACACTTTTTGGCACTGTCTATGGGAATTATTTTCTCACCATTAAGAAAAACCTGTAAGCTTTTTTTTATAGCGGTTTGAGGCTCCAATCCTACTATGGACAGCCCGACCCTTAGGGGCCCCTATCAGGGGCTTTAACTAAAAGAGTCCATAAGCGAGGGAAGGGATCGAAACATCGGAAACTAGTACCGATTATGCCATCCAACGTGCGATCCATGCCCTAGGCCAACTACACCGGGAATGAGCTAAGCATTATTGGAGTAGCAAACTACGGCGTTCGTGGAAAGCATCTGCCTTCGTATGATCACGGATGTGATCGCTCTTTAATTCGCAGTACTCGGGACCAGGGGTAATGTCACCATACCAGATACCGGGATAACGGATTTTGACATACATGGGCCACCACTTTTAGTTCTAGACTGTCTTACAAAGTTCCAACCCTAACAGTTGATATCCGCGGTCGAGATCCCACTTACAAAGCCTCTATCCCTGGTAAGACCGGTAGTGGAGTAGAGACAGCCACGGTCCGCCGCTGATGGGATCATCAGACTGAAATGGAGCTTCCAAGGAACCTACCCCTCGAGAGGATAGCTGTAGGGAGGAATCAGCAGCATCAGAAACAGCCGGTAGCAGAGATCCAGAGGTTTGACCTAAGGATGGTGAATTCAAGCACCCTCATGGTAAGGTGGCCAGGATGGCCAAAGAGATCCAGGAGTTGAAGAAAGGTTAGTACCAGGAAAATCAGAAGGATCCCCTATGCGAGATAAATGCAGCATTTTTGAGAAGGATCAGAGAGACGGAGTTACCTCATAAATTCAAGATGCCAGCCAAAAGGTTCTCTGGGACAGATGATCCTTTGAGGCATCTCGAAAGTTTTGTGCACTTGATGGGGGTTTAGAATGCTACAAGGTCCGTAATGTGAAGGATGTTCACATCCACCTTATTGATTGTGCCAAGACATGGTTTAGGAAGTTACTGTTAGGTAGTGTCGATTCCTTTACATGACAAACCATATCTCAGTTCCAGGGAATCAATCCCTAACCCAAGGATCGCATTCTGCTCTAGTACGTGGTCCTAGAGTGGGGAGAATCATTAAAATAATATGCGGAGAGGTTCTATATGGAGGTGGTCCAGATGGAGGTGTTTGTAGAGAAGCAGACCCTTGCTAATTTTAGGAGGAACCTTTGGGCCGGTAGATTCTTTAAGTCCTTTGGATACACCCTTTAAGACTTACCAAGAGGCCTACAATAGAGCATTGGAGCAGGTGGAGATAGACAAGCAACTCAGAGTCAAGATCAAACATGATGATTTAAGTTCCGCCAAGCATCCCACAAAAGAAAGCTCCTAATTGGGGTCTGTCTAGAAGACTTAGAATCAACTTATCTACATATCGGCCACCTCCCTTCCCATCCCAGTGAGAATGGTACCCATCCAGAAGAACCTCTCATAGAGCAACACCTCCATGAAGGGAGGTATCATAGATAATAAGGGAGTAGGAAAGGTACAACCATTACACCCCTCTCAATGCTTTCCGTGGGGTAATCTATCTTGCCATCTTAGACAATGGATTGCTTAGGAAACTAAGTCCTAAAAAGTCTCAGCTGACCGACAAAATTGCTACAAATACTGCGACTTTCATGAGGATGTGGGACATAACACTTCAAAATGTTACAGCCTTTGTAACCAGATCGAAGAATTAGTAAGAGGAGGTTGTTTAGTTGATTTTTACAATAGGTATGTGATAGCATCCAGATAGCAAAGGAGATACAGATAGAAATCAAGGAAGTTGAAGAGATAAATAGTTAGGGGTCACCGGGACCCTTTAGCTCCACCCAGATTGTGTTCACCAAGGAGGATGTCTACAACACAGCGTAGTCGTATGATGAGCCCACAGTTGTCATAGTATAGATAACAAACTATACTATGACAACCGTGGGGACATCATACCGGGAGTAATGTTGATATCCTTTTCAAGGACACACTTAAAAAATTCAATTTGAAGCACCTCTACTACAACAGTTGTATCACACCCCTATGTGGGTTTACTAATGACCTGCTGGTGCCCAACGAGTTAATGATCCTCCCGGTAATAATCGGTGAGGCACCTTTCTAACAGATGACTGACTTTGTTATGGTCGAGACTCCATCCGCCTACAACACCATCATAGAAAGACCTTTCCTTTCAGCGATCAAGAGGGTTCTCTCCATCTACCACAATGTCTAGAAATTTTTGGTAGGTGAAAAGGTAGTAAAGGTTCAAGGAGATCAACAAGGAGCATGCAAATACTATATAATGTCTACTAATCCTATAATGCTGGCTAAACAGTGCGTACAGGTGATGGTTAGGAAAACCAGGGGAAAACTAGGAGGAGGTCGAGATAACCAGGCTAGAGTAGAGGTATCAGAAGTAATAGAAGAAGACCAGAGGTAGAGGTAGCAGTTGCAGTTGAAGAAGAACTGAAAGAGGAAGATCGAGGGTACGCTAGTGGGCGCCTTGTGAAATAATTAGAGGATAACCCATCTGGGGGAACGACTCTTCAAAGGTGGTAAGATAGGAACCGCACTAGAAGAAGAAGCCAAGAAAAGTCTAATAAGGCTCCTTTGAGAATTAAGCGACATATTTGCTTGGAGTCATGACGAGATACCGGGAATCATATTTACCTTGGCCGCTCGGGGTTAGCGATGGATGCTACTTTCAAATGGGTCAAATAGAAGTAGAGGTATTTTAACTCAGAGCGAAATACCGCGTTACATGAGAAGGTGGACAAGCTCCTGAATGCTAAACTCATCAGAGATTCCTAGTACTTGAGTGGATTGCCAACATGGTCATGGTGACAAAGGAAAACGGGAAGTGGAGCATGTGTGTGGATTATACGGATCTCAACTGTGCCTACCCAAAAGACAGCTTTCTGCTACTAATGATAGACCAACTTAACGATTCCACCGCGGGAAATAAGCCCCTAATTTTCAGGGATGCTTTTTCAGGGTACAACCAGATCTTGATGCACCTGTCTAACAAGAAAAAAACCAGTTTTATCATTGGGCAAGGCCTTTACTGCTACAAGATAATGTCATTTGGTCTTAAAATTACAGGTGCTACCTACCAGCGTTTGGTGAAAAAAAATGTTCAAGGAGTAGATAGGAAGAACCATGGAGGTTTACATATATGATATGCCCACCAAGTCCCAAGTAGCGGGTCAGCACCGGAAATCACCTACGGTAAACCTTCTAGGTGATCAGGGGGAATCAGATGTGATTGAACCCCGCCAAGTGCGCTTTTAGGGTAGCGGTAGAACAATTCCTTGGTTTCATGGTGCATGAGAGAGGGATAGAAACTAATCAAGAAAAAATCAATGCCATTTTGAAACTCGAATCTCCTACCTCTCTCAAACAAGTGCAGGGTCTAACAGGCCGAGTGGCAGCTCTAAACCATTTCATATCGCGATCAACTGATAAGTGCATTGAAAATTCCCTAGTCTTTTATAGTGCAAATATATCTAGAGGGGGTGAATATGTACAGATTCAAATTTTAAAATTCTTTAAAACACAAGCAATTTTAATTCACACTTAAAGCAATTTTTAATACGATAACTTTAACAATATGATATAAATGACAATATAGCAAATGTTAAAGTAATAAATTAAATAAACAAAGGAATTAAAATGCAAAGAATCAACACAAGATATTTACATGGTAAAACCTCCGAAGAGGAAACATACACGGGTTGATACCACAACCACTGGCAAAGTATAATCCACCATGTCAAATAAGAGTTACACACTCAAGAAATCAACACATGAAATGCGCTCCAAGCTATAACTTCTACTCTACTCTTGGGCGTAGTGAATTACTTGCCTACTTCATATCCAAGATAAGACAAACACACCTCTAGAAAGCAGCTTCCTATCCAAGGCACCCTTGCCTCTAGGAAGATTCCTTGCTTGCCTATCTGGATCCACCGATCCTGGACAAGTCTCCATGCTTGGCTATCCAGACCATCTGTCCTAGCCAAGACTCCTTGCTCAAGTTAAAGCTTCACTCACTCTAATAAAAGACTTTAACCTCTTATAAGGCAATTATCTAAGTGATGTGCACATATGCAATCTTGATGCAATCACTAGCAAATAGAGAATGTTGATCAAACAAAACTATATGAACATGCAACAAGATAACTAGATAAGACTTACAAAGATAAATCACAAATATTTCTCGAAACCTAAGCATGTTATCAACTAAGAACTAGTCAGGAGAAATGGAAATATCAATTGAATATGATCTAGTTCTTAAAACATAAAATCAAATCTAGGAACTAGCAATCAATCATAGGAATACAAAAGTATTTCTAGAAACAAGTTCATATTATTCAAGTTTAGCTTAAAAATTCTCAAATGAACACAAAACAAGCTAAACTTGGAAATCAATTAAACAAACAATAAAATGAAATCAAAATCATTCTAGTCATTCTTCTTAATCAAATAAAAACAACAATTATGAGGATCAAAGATGAAAACTAAGAAGAAGATGATTTACGACCAAAAGATGAAATCTCGAGTATAAATCTTATCACTGTGAAAAATCAAGACATCATTTGATTCTAAAATGCTTAGGACACTCAATTTCTGTTTTTGAATCAAGTAAATCAGTGTAGAATTGAAGAATATATCACAAAAACAAAAAAAAAATCAAAAGTTGAGAGAAAAATTTAAGCACACAAGTGTTCTTCAACTTCAACAACTTCAACTCTTGAACCTATGAGAGAAAAGATAGGACAACCAATTTAAAAGCAAAGGAAAGGGCATAACCACCCCGAGATGGTGTGTGGCCATCTCAGGGGTAGAGGGTTTTCCCTTCTGAGATGGCCACACGCCATCTCGGGGAGGTGTGGCTTGATGGCTTCAGCCATCACCACTTCCCCTTTGCGCTTCCTATGCTTTCTTCGACCGTTCTCTGGCCTCTGAACTCTGAATTTGAATCTATTTTCGGATTATGAATTAGGACTCTCTCATGCACATGGACCTCTATGAAACTTCAATCAAAAAAAAATAAAATTTGACTCGATATACAAAGATGAAGACAATGCATGTATAACGACCAGAAAGTTTCGTAACTCTTGACTCGAAACTCGAAATCAAAAGTATGAGTAATCGAAATGCCCGAAACTCAATAAGGAATAGTGTAATACCGAATTCAAATCCAAGATCCAGGTTATACAAATATATAAACATACAAACACATATCACACAAGAATGCTTAATTTAATAGACATAGTCCACATACAAGCATTTTTCAAAACTAACCAATTTAACACCGATGCATGAGCATTCAATATCAAGTGTGTGAATAGGTTATACAAAATGAGCACAATGATGTAGAGACACATATGGATGCAACGTGTGTATGTGTCTACTCCTTACAAAAGAAAGAAGAATCTTGTTACCTTAGCATCTAAGTAACCACCAATCCTCTTGAAGATGATCTTTACATGCGAAATTGCTTTTCATCTTTGAAGCCCAAATTAATCACGAACCACCTAAGCAACTAAGCAATACAAAGAAAGAGAGTTTTATTATGGAATTAAGCCAACTCAAATCTAAAACCTAACACAAAGATATCAATCATGGGAAGAATATGAAAATGGACCAAGAGATTGAGCAAACCTACCAATCTCTGAAGGATTACCTAGGTAGCCAACCGCTACTAGTAAAGCCAATACATGGAGAAGAGATGCATTTGTACTTGGATATATCAGAGACCGTTGTCAGTGGAGCCTTAGTGAAAGAGTGTGGATATAGGGTCTTGAGACCTATCTACAATGTTGACAATGCGTTAACCAAAAAAGAGAAGAACTACAAACTTCTGGAGAACCTTGCCTATGCCCTGGTGACCACGACCAAAAGACTTCGGCCTAATTTCCAAGCCCACTCGATCGCGGTGATCATAGATCAACTTTTGAGGCAGTTTCTTTAAAGGCCTTATGTATCAAGAAGATTGGTGTTGTGGGCTCTGGATCTCACCCAGTATGATATCATGTATAAGACTAGAACCACCATCAAAGCCCAAGCTATGGCTGACTTTTTGGCAGAGTTTAGTATCGAATGTTCTTTTAGTTCATTTGAGCTTTATGTGAATTGAATGCTTTGCCTTTTGATTATAGTTAACCGTAAAAAATGTATAGTTTGTTTTGGTTATTATCTTTTGTATGGAATGTGTTTATTGGTTTTTGGAATTGGTAGTGTTATTACCTTTAAGAATTATTTGATCCAAATGTAATTTTACTTACTGGTTTTTGGGTCTTGTGGAAGAAATTTTATTATAGTACATTATTGTATCGGTTTATCCTTTTCTGTTGTCATTTTAATTTAGACTCTATGGAGAACTTCGTGTGATCAGTTAAGCTAGTCTCTTATGTTAGTTGTATGGTCATACATATCTGCTCTGTGAGCTATGTTCTTGATCTTCTATAATTGCAACTTGTGGTGCTTTATATCCTTGATTTTTGGTTTTTGGAATCGATAGTGTTAAAAGCCTTATTAATTATTTGATCCAAATGTAATGTTTTAGACATTATTAATAAAGCTTGTTAAAAAAAATATACCCAACCAGGACACCAGCCAAGACTCAAACCTGGTCCCTCATCAAGATAAGAAATCTATAGAGTGGCCCACCAATAACAAAGTCTGGGTACTACATACAGATAGAGCATCAAACCAAACAGGTAGTGGAGCAAGGATCGTCTTGGTTGTTCTAGAAAAAGTTAAATGTTGCCATTGTTTCAGGTTTGAGTTATGCGCCACCAACAGTGAGGTTGAATATGAGGCCTTGCTAGCTAGGATAAGGGTAGCCAAGGAACTCGGTGTATATTTCGTCCTTATTAAAAGAGACTCGCAACTAGTGGATGACCAGATGAAATGGCAATAGCAGGCCAAGGGTTAAAAGATTGTGGCATACCTTGAAAAGTCTAGAAGAACTTGACCCATTTCAAACGAGTAAAGATAGAGCAGATACCAAGGCAATAAAATCATTGAGCAGATGTCTTGGCCAAGATTGTTGTAAGCGTGGGGCAAATACTTCCAATAGGAGTACCACTCAAGCTGATTTCATGACCTAGTATAGCAAAGGGTAAGAAAGTAAACCCGGTGGACCGTCCCCTCTGCTAGATAGATCCCATCATCGAATACCACCAGATGGAAAGACTACAAACGGATTCTGGTCAAGCATGCATTTTCAAAAAAGTCAAAACCCGATATTGCCTGGTAGATCGGTGGATCGATCGTTGGACCAGTTACATTGGCTCATTCCTCCCTAATTTCAGTCATTAGACCAGTAGAAGAATCTCCATCCTCTAGCGTTGCTACATTGGCTTAGACCTTTGCTTCATCTGCCAGATCAGCCTAGGCTTCCACTACCACAGTTGGATCGGTCTTGACCTCTGATTCCCTTGTCGGTTCGTATATGATGGTAGGAATATCTGGGATTTCTTTGACAACCATGTCTTCTACAGTAGTCAGGGTCTACAATCTAGGTCCTGTCCCAGTATTGCTATACATAAAAGAAGAGATGGGTACCAAACCATCAACATCAACAAAAGCATCAACTGATTGAGAGGACCTTACTTTAGTTAGAGCAGTCCTAGACAGTAGAGCAGCCTTAGCCATGATCTCATCTTGTTCCTAACCTCTGATCCAGCTTTGGCCAATAGGGGGAGGAAGTGTCTGTGCCACCTAGTAAGTAGCAAAGAAGTACCCCTATCCGAAGGAAGCATCTACATTGGCCTCTAAAGCAGCCACGTTGCATCACAGAGTCTGGGTCTCTTCCTCCAACTATTTTCTCACATTCTTTAACTTGATTCTTTTAGAGGCATGATGTATGGACCTTAGCCACTCCAAGTTGTAGGCATGTTGGATCTGCTCTATATCAACCAATACCTTGGTCACGGTCGCCTCAGCTTCATCCACAGCCTCATTTAGGAAGACCACACTTCCCACCGCCTTAGCTAGCTCCTTCTTGCTTTCTCCAAGCTCTACCTTGGCAGCGTTGGTTTGCTTCTAGAGGTTAAACATGAAAGCCTACGAAACATAAAAAATAAGTTAAGTGTTTCTCAATACTAGATCCAGACTAAAGACACGGTGAAGTAGTGTACCTCTGGAAGGAGAGAAGACCCCTTAGTAATCAGAACTCAAACCAACATTGATGCCATAGATTATAAACTTCTACCTGGATAGGTTACTGTGAACTAAGACAACAGGACTTCATCCTGACTTGTGCTATTCGATCATGAGCTAGGTCGATCTTAAGGATCGAAGGAAGAAGTAGAGGCAGGACCAAGATCCTTATCAACCCTGCTTGGTAGATTAGTTGTTAAAGTTGGAGGAGGCGTGGGGAATGGGGGAGAAGGTCCAACAATAGAAGCAATGGGGGGCTGACTCTACACCTGGCTAGGAGAGCCCTTGATTCTAGCAAGCTTGGCTACCAACTTGACCAAGCTGGGTTGTGCCCTAAGAGAAGGATAATTAGGAGATGTTGTTGGTACCAGGATTGGACTCACTACAAGTCAAGCTGATCCAGAGAAGGTACTAGCCCCTACAGCATAATCAAGGCAATGAGGAGGCATTACAGGAGAGGTTTGTAGAGAGGAATACTAGTCTTCAGGATGGGAAGGCATATCCAGGTACGACAAAAGGTATTGTAGAAACCGTCAAAACAAGAGTTAATAACTGCCGAATCAACATGAATCATAAATAAGTAAAGGCAAAAAGGGAAGGCCATTTACTTGGGGAAGCGTGTGATATCTTTTGGTAGTAATCAACCTTCCCGGATTTGAAGGGATTAAGGGTGGGTTGATTAATGTTTAGGTAAGGCCAGATGAATTCTTGCTGCCTTGGTGGAAATACTACCTTTCTCCCACTCGGTTCTACCACTTAATCGAGTAGAAACCTCGAATTTAGACCCCCAATATGGATCAAGCTTTCCCAGTCACCTCATAAGATGACCCACTCGGTACGCCATGATTTATCTTTTTTGCTAGCTTTTGGAACCATAAACTTTAAGGGATTTTTTGGCCGCATGTGGAATTGACCCTTAGAACTGGGAGCATTGACCGTTATCTGAAAGCGAAACCTAAGTTTATCTTGCTTTGGTTTCTTAGTGATTCGATCCATCTTACACTGTTCCCTCAAAAGCACCAGAAACCTCATCAGGTTCCTCTAAAATCTTGGTTTCAGTTATAGAGGAGCGAGATGAAGAGCGTGAAGCACCCTACGGAGATTTGGATGGAGAAATAATTTAACCCCACACTCGACAGCAAAGGTATGAATTAGAAGTTGGTAAAGAGGATGGGTGTACATATCATACCCCTAGTATGGTATGGTAAGAGATATGTTAGGCATGATCAATAAGTCTCTCTTTAGGTGCCAGATGAGTCAGAATCATACCAAAAGTTCTCTAGGAAGGGTGAGTACTCCATGCGTTAAAGCCACCACGTCTCCAACCAGATCTCCAACTTATTTGACAACATCGACCTCCTCGGTTATGTCATCATCAATATTGATCGGAGCTTTAGGATCGTTGCTGTAGCCCCGACTTGATGGCCATTTTCTTGTTCGATCGACGGTGTTGGTACACATTGGCACCTTCACCGTCATCACCTCCTTGTCGATTTCTTTTCCGTTATTAATCAAGGCTCAAGAAATTAGCAGAGTCATCATTTAAGATTTGGTCATATCTATCAGATGACATGGTTAGAGGGGATTGAACATTAAAGATTGAAGAAGCAAGGAAGCTAAGGTTCAACGAGGTGAATTGGGGATTTTCTTGTTTCTTTCTTTAAAGAGCAAGGAACATCATAAAAGCAATGTGGGTGACTTACGAGAGGTTGAATTATAAATAGGAAAGGGAGACAGTTAATGATAAAGAAAAGGAAACGACATCAATGAGGCGAGATACTAGAAAAGTGGGAAAGACATTTTTGAGAAACGAGTGACATCAAAATCTCTCATTTTTTAAAATAGCTGACCATTTTTGGCTTGAGCGTTGAGGACTAATTAAATGCAAGATTTCTTTCCATATATTGTTTACTGGGAAAATTTGATGATTAAATTCTTCAAGCGCCACAAGATCTTGACTCCAACCCCAACAAGGTACTGTTGTTTAAGTTAGGAGGACTTCTGTTAACAACCATTTTTGGCAAGGGTGTAAAGAAGAATTTTCCATCAGGCTTATACTCGGTAGGACTTGGATCGAGAAGGGTCGATCCCACGTTATGCCTTTCCCCTGGTATCAAGGAGAATAAGTATCATGGTACAACCTACCTGTTATCTAGGTACCGTGCACCTACCTAGTATCCAAGTACCACGACATATACCCAAGACCAATTCAGTAGGTGAGTCATATCCATCTACTAGGGAGAATGGTGTCGAAAAGGTACCACCATGCCAAGATAGGGACCTCCCCGACAAAAGTGGACCTGTTTACCAAAGACTTTGGACCTGTACCGCATCCAAAGGAAGAAAGCCAACACTCGTCTCCCATGAGACAGAAGGGAAGGTAGACCTCTTTATCACTTAAAGTGCTATAAATGAACCAAAATGGACAATCCAATCAGAATTTAAATACAATAGAAACCATTACGTAATTGAAGGGAGCAATTACCGTGAAAACTTACAGCCTCACTCAACGCTAACCAATACCAAAATAAGAACTCCGATGATTGTAGATCAATCAAATTTAAGGGGATTGATTGGAAGACGTAGAGACCATAAATACAACGACAGAAGTCGAAAGCAAAAGATCTAGAAATTAAAAGAAAAACAAATAGAGTATTCGGCACCAACTACAGAAAGATATCCACTTATCGACTAACATGAGTTTTCCATCGCCAACTGTAAGGACCTCAATTTTAAGATTGACCTATTTCATGACAAACCACACCTCATTAGGGATGATTGTGTAATAGGTAGCTTAGGTCCTCATTGGCAAGCTTCCAAGCATCTCCATGACTGCAAGAGCAAAAGGTATATTCACTTGAATTTGCCTCTTGAAGAGTTTAGGTGCACACACACACCTTATGCATGCTTTGTTGATCTTGTATTTGTGTCGATATTGTTTATACGTGTGCAACTCTTCACAATCACACTTGCACTTCATTTATAGATTTAAGTGTGGTATTGTGTTGTGTTCGTGCTTGAATGATGGTGTGCTTGTTTTAGCGCATTGAGTGACCATATGAGAAGGTCTCATTCTTCTCTTGGTTTGGTTATATGAAGTAAGGTGTCTAGTTTCAAAAGAGTGTATTTCAATGATTTAAATGTTTTTTTCAAAATTGACCTTCGTATGATCTTGTGACCATATCTTTTTATACAACGATTGAAATCGAGTTTTGAAATTTTTGTACAAACTAGAAATCCATTTCTTTCCAACGGTATATAATTCGTAATATTTCATGACTGTTCGGATTGGTTTTGAAATCTCCAAAGTGACCATGAAAACAGGGCAACTATGTTGTTGTCCGCTTCTGACCTTTGATCACTTAATTGGCCATAACATTTTCTAAAGACATTTAAATCATGATTTTTAAATTGGAGTAGAAAATAGACTTCCCTACCTTTCCAACAGTATAATATACAAAAGGTTTGGATGTCATTTGATCATGTTTTAGATCGCTCGAAGCTCGAGTTGTTGTGTTGTCAGGCGTGAACCTTGGTCTAGACAGCTTTTGGTGTACATGCCTAGCCAGCGACCTAGGAAGTTGTAATGTCCAGCCATGCCATACTGTATGGACAGCTGCCTAGACAGTTGCCTGGCCAGTGGTATACACAGCGGTCATGACAGGATTTCATTTCACATGCCTAAAATGACATCATTTTCTCTAGGCTTGTACATATATGTTCTCTTCTTCTTCCTTGCCTCTTTAAAGCCTATAGAACACAATTTTAGAGTGAGAGAACCTCGATTGGAGAGAGAAAGCTTCAAGCTTTATGTTTAACTCTTCAAACCCAAAACCCATCATCCTTTCATGAAACAAACATCATCTAGCTACATCTAGGATGTTTCTTAGCATGGGTCTTCGCCAACACATGTAACTTGGTAAGTACAACAGCATCTTCATTCTTGTGTTCTAGCTTTACAAGATATCTCTTGTATGACTTGTATACCTCTAGATTAGGATTTTTATTACAAGTAGAGATTGTTGTTAATGTTTGGGTTTTTGTATTGTCATAGCTTGCATAATCAGATTGTTTTACCTAAATAGCTAATCTATATATGTTCATGTATGCTTAATTGATGATTAGGATTGCCTTGTGCATCTATTCTAGTTCAAGAACCTTTATGTGTATGCCTTATTGATTGCAAATATATTGCCCTTGATTATATGTTGTGACAACTTGTGTTGGTTGGATTTTTATTGAGATTTAGGTTGCTAGAATCCTTTTGCATCTAATTGAGTCCTTATATATGGGCATGTAGGCATTGTTTGATAACTAGGTTATTGTATTGCATTATCTACACATAATTAAGCATTGTATGTTTGGTCTAACGTATTTTCCTTTGAGCATTCATTGATTGTTCACTTAGACCATATACTCTTCATAGAGTCAAAGTCTTGTGGCTTCTAGGTGAAGTTGCACAAGCAAGTCAAGTCTTGCAACCAATGGTAGGTTGGCAAGCAATTGGTCTAGTGCCATTGTAAAAGGCCCTAGGGGTATAGTAGGAGGTGATCACGCGAAGAGTAGTGGATTAGGGGATATCACTAGAGACTGAACCAAGAGTGGTGAGTGGTAGTGGCTATAGCCTGAGGTTGTCGAAAGTGAGAGTCCAAGTATCACTTGAGGGTGTAACTTTTTACTCATATAGTGGATTTCTATGACCGAGTGTGGCGCACTTAACAGCCTGTGGTTTTTTCCCATTTGGAGGGTTTTCCACGTATACATCTTGTGTTATTTATATTTCCGCACTTTACACTTGATTTTGTATGTTTGTTTTATTCGGTGAATTTTGAATGCTGACTAATCAAGAAAAATTTGTAATTAACCTGATTAAAACCTATTCACCCCCCTCTAGGTTTATAAACACACACTTTCTAGGGAATTTCAGTTGGTATTAGAGATGGTTCCTAGACAAACTTAGGTGATCCAAGCTCTTGTTTGTATGTCTTGCATTTGTTTGCATTTGATTGTTGCATTTATTTGTATTCATCCCATTCATTAAACACCATGAGTGGCATTGAGATGTTAGAGGGAGATTTGACCTCCAAAATTAAGTTGGAGGAATATGACTCCGATGAGGAGTTGACTGTCATGGTTGAGAGATTTAGGTGATTCACAAAATCTCACAACAATAGTATGACCTCTAATATGAAAGAGGAGAAAGGATGAACTCCAAAGAGAAGGAGGCAATCAAGAAGACCTTGCTCAAGAACAGTGAAGAGCATGTGCTTAACTTCACGACCTTGGGTGCTTCCTATGTGGAAGATTTTGGTGTGGTAACAAGTGACCAAGGCAAAGGTCTTTATAAGGGAATTGACTCAATTGAGGAATGTCAAGTGACCTTTCTTAAAGTTTTGAAGTAAAATGAAGAGCTCTCCAAGGAGAATGAGACTTTGAGAATGTGGAATACTTCCTCGAAGGAAAAGATCTGTACCCTTGAAGATAGCAAGCAAAATAGTCAAAATCAACTTCATCGGTACAAAGTGATCATGGAAGATCAAATGAAAGACATCTCCATTCTTGTCACCAATTTGAAGACCATGAAGAAAGTGACCTCAATTGATGACTCCTTGATGATGGACAAGATTGATGCATCCAAGTATGAGAAGGATATTGAAGATTGCCACCAAAGGATGAAGGCAATGAAAAATGAGCTTGCCAACAAAGAAAACTCCTTGAAAATTGTCAAGGACAGAGAGATGAGGTGCCTTGAAGAATTAAAGAAGGCCAAGGTCAAACAACCTCAAGCTCAAGGCAAGATCAAAGCTTTATCTAAGAAATCTTCAACTCAAGGAAAGTCCACACAAGCCTTGGCAACACAACCAAAGTCTAGGCAATTCAAGAAGAAATGACAAGTTCTTAAGAAGTCAATCACCTCCTCCAAAAAACCAACTATGAGTAAAGGAGGTGACCACAAGAAGCATGACCAACCAAGGAGGCAAGATTAACCGGCTCAACCACCTGAAGAAGCTAGACCACAAAGGTGCCACCAATCGGCTCAAGCTCCAAGGAGAAGTAAACCGATGCACCATCAAAGACAACCTCATCAATATGGTGATGCCCGAATGAGATCACAATGCAATGGTATAAATTCTTACTTTGTACCTACTTGCCATTTTTTGTGGTATGATTGGTCACTTAAGACCAAATTTCTTTTAATATATTAAGAGGTGTAGGTTAAAGAGCATGAATGAAAAACGGTTGAATGTTAGGGCAAGTTTGCATGAACCTAGGGAACTTAGAAACATGTCTTTGACCACTAAAAATGATAAAGTGGAACCTATATGGGTTAGAAAGAATGAACTCGCTTGCCTTAGTGCTCATGAACCACCCGTAGATGCAACTAGGTCCTTTGGACTTGGTAAGCCTATAGGGGCTTATACCTCCCATTAACTTGGTTGGAATTGACCCTATTTGGGAGCTCAAGCAAAGAGAGTGAACTTGCATGATTTGATATATGCAAAAATTTAAATTGTTTTATGTTTTTTTGTTAATTGCTTGAGATTCTTGGTTGCACGTATGCTTATATGGTTATCTTAATAAGTGTGCACGATTGTTTTTTTTGCAATCCATGTTATATTTATGTTCAAACATGCTTTTTTGGACTAGAATATTTAATTGGGAAAGTACATTTGAATGACCTATAATTTATCTCCATGTCATGCGAACTTGCTTATTATAACATGCTTAACATGATATGCATGAATTGAGTTTGATTGCTTTAATGCAAATGTGTGTGAGTGTAAATGAGAAGACTAATCAATAAGGATGTTGTATCCATGCAATTAATAAGGATTTTATATCCAAATTAGTCTTCTCTCTTTTCTTAATAGTGAAACAGGACTGCTATCATACGGATAATTATCCGGAAAAATCTAACAGGATCTCTTGGTCCAATGTCATGATTTGCCTTTAAGGATTGATATAGTTGCTTTATTTTCAAATTTTTGACACTATATCTTGTTTGCTTATGACAAAAGGGTACAAATTGGTTTGAATTCTTTTGGAAACCCTTTTGATTTTTGATTTGCCAAATACCATTTGTTTTGGATTTGAATGCAACATGTCTTGCGTGCAAAGCATCCTTGTCACAGATTTTTCTTTAAATAAAACATCTCGAATCTCTCTCAATTACTTATGTTGCATAAAGTTTGTTAATATGATTATGCATCAGAATTGTGCTGATAGCTCTCTTTGCTAAAGCAACCCGATAAGTGGAGCTCCTTTGCCTATCTCATGATAAAAAGGGGAAGAAGTCTTGAGAATATATGGGGTGCATTGGTTATGCTTTGGGGAGAGTTCATGAGAGAGAGTAACCTATTTAGGGGGAGCATTGCAAATGCATTTTTTTATATTGCTTTATTGAGTGTAATTGTTTTTTATGTTTGTTCACCTCACATGCACTTGTTCTTGGAAAGTGCTATCTTGCGATTGTGTGTAGGTATGATGATCTACAAAGAGATTGAAGACCTTAAAGACTTAGAATATTAGGTATCTCATTTTGTAATGTAGAACGGACTCTCACGAACAATAGCCAGATTTTTTATTATATTGCGAGGATTGCTTTTTGAGTGGTAGTTTTTTCTTGAAATAGCCAAAGGGGGAGATGATATGGACCTCGATTTTATGATTGGCTTATTTCATGACAAACCACACCACAAAAGGGATGATTCTGTAATGGATACCTTAGGTCCTCATTGGCAAGCTTCCAAGCATCTCCGTGACTGCAAGAGCAAAAGGTATATTCACTTGACTTTGCCTCTTGAAGAGTTTAGGTGCACACACACACCTCTTGCATGCTTTGTTGATCTTGCATTTGTGTTTATATTGTTTATATGTGTGCAACTCTTCACAATCACACTGGCACTTCATTTATAGATTTAAGTGTTGTATTGTGTTGTGTTAATGCTTGCAGAATGGTGTGCTTGTTTTAGCACGTTGAGTAAAAATATGAGAAGATCTCATTCTTCTCTTGGTTCAGTTATATGGAGTAAGGTGTCTAGTTTCAAAAGAGTGTATTTCAATGATTTAAATGTTTTTTCAAAACTGACCTTTGTATGGTCTTGTGTCCATATCATTTTATACAATGATTAAAAATGAGTTTTGAATTTTTTTGCACAAACTAGACATCCATACCTTTCCAACAGTATATTATTCGTAATATTTCATAACCGTTTGGATTGGTTTTGAAATCTCTAAAGTGACCATGAAAACAGGGCAACTCTGTTGTTGTCTGTTTCTGACCTTTGTTCACTTAAATGACCATAAATATTTCTAAATACATTCAAATCATGTTTTTAAAATTGGAGTAGAAATTATACTTCCATACCTTTCTAACGGTATATTATACAAATGGTTTGGATGTCGTTTGGTCATGTTTTGGGTCGATCGAAGCTCGAGTTGTTGTCCTGTCAGGCGTGTACCGCTGTCTAAACCGCTTTTGGTGCACATGCCTAGCCAACGACCTAGGCAGCGGTAATGTCCAGCCATGCCATGCTGCCTGGACAGCTGTCTAGACACTTGCCTAGCCAGCGGTATGCACAGCGGTCATGACAGGATTTCATTTCCCATGCCTACAACTTTTATCGTTTTCTCTATGGCTTGTACATATATGTTCTCTGTTTCTTCCTTGCCTCTTTAGACCCTAAAGAACACAATTTTAGAGTGAGAGAACCTCCATTTGAGACATAAAGCTTCAAGCTTTGTGTTTAACTGAAAATACAAACATGGTTAAATGCTAAAGGCTAACCTAGAGGGGGGGGGGGGGGGTGAATAAGTTAGACACCTTTTTTGACTCCCTTAGAAAAAAACAAAATTTTGTCCCTCTAGATTGCTTGTATCACAATATATATATTAATTAAAGATACTTAATCAATGTATAATGACAAGTAAAGTGTGAAACAAACAAGTAATGGTAACACATACACAATCTATATAATAGAAAGGAAGTCAACTTACATAAAGAGTTTTATCCATAGTATTCAAATAACAAATACAAATACTAGAGAGATAGGGATAGAGAAGAGTTGACACAAGATATAACGTGGTAAACCTCCGAAGAGGAAATATCCATGGACTAGCAGCCACCAGCAAACAAAATCCACTAGTAGATAAGACAAGTACAATCTCTCAAGTGACCCCTTCACCTAGAAACTACCCTCATATCCTACTCTTGAAGATGTCGCCCTAATGCTCAACAATCCGAGGCCTTACACCTATTGTCAAGACTTTCTCGCTCACCTTATCCAGATCCTCATGACCAAAGGCAAGACTTCTTGCTCGACTATCCGAGTCCTCCCGACTATAGCCAAGACTTCCTTGCTTGACAATCCAAGGTCTCACATCTCTTGCCAAGACTTTTTGCTCAACAACATAGGTCTCACACCTATTGTCAAGACTTCCTTCTCATAAGGCATCTAGGTGATCATAAATGCAAAACGCAAATAAGCACGTAACATAGAATGCTATGATCAACACATCCTATGGAAAATACTAGACATGAGCATGAATGCACAAATCACATGTAGTCTAGTCAGTCATGCATATATAAACAATCTAGACCATGTAAGATATATTCAACAATAATCACAACCTAGATACATGCATAGATCTAAACTTGAATTGCAAGATATGTTCAATAAATCACAAGATCAATTTTAAATCACACAAACCAAAAACATGCTAAAATCATATGACAAAGTCAATTAGATTTAAGCTAAAGTTCTAGAGCATATTCCTAATCATAGATTCAACAAAACACATGAATAGCTCAAAAGAACAAAAACACATGTATTGATGTGAGAATTTGGCCAAGAGAGCCTAATACATGTGAGGAACTATTTTTCACAAAATCAATCAATCAAAGATCATCAAATAGTCCTAGAATCAAAGCTAGCACAATACAATCCCAATCATGTGAAAACATAGGTAAGATCAAAACCTAACTCAACATGTATGATTTCAATTGAAACTCAACCTAGCTTTAAAAGAGTTCAAAACTCAAATCAAAACACTCACAATACACAAATATATGTTGAAGAAGAAAACCCAAGGCAATTGACCAAGTTTTAAAAGAAAACTATGAGAGAAAATCAATACATTAGTTGATTTAGGTGCAGTCCCGTTTTTGTGTGTTTAGACTCCATAAACAGCAACAAATCACACTCAAACCTATAGAGAAAAGATGGAGGATGAATATACAAACACTCTCAACTTTGAATCACTGAAATCGAAGTTCAAATGAAGAAGTTACGGTGTTTGAAAGGTGAGAAAATGTAGAGAGAAAAATTCTGCACACTAGTTTGAATTTCTTCTTAGAATGAAATGTGAGAGGGAAAGAGATTAAAAAGGAGAGGGAAAGAAAGAAGCCAATTGACCAAAATAGCCCTCTTTGTTATTGCTTCCCTGAGATGGCACGTGGGCATCTCGGGGCAGGAAGGTGTTGCGGCCGAGATGGCCACGTGCCATCTCGGGCTTGCACACTTTCATGGCCTTCGGCCATGATGCAATCCCCTCGAGCTTCCCTCGTGTTCTTCAACCGTTCTTCTGCCTCCGAGCTCAGAATTCGAATCTGTTTATAGATTACAAACCGTAACTCTCACACGGACATGGACATATAAGATACTCAACCCAGAAAATAATAGTTCGACTCGATATACAAATACGAAGAAAATGTATGAAACATGAGTTGAAAGTGTAGTATCTTTTGACTTAGAACTTGAAATCAATAGTATGAGTAACCGAAATGACTAGAACTCAATCAAGAATCATTTAAGACTAAATTCAAGTTCAATATCCATGTTATACAAACATATACACACACAAACACAATTCACACTAGAATGCAAACTACATAGATAGTTTCCAATCATGTATTTTCCAAAACATGTTATTTCCAAACCAATGCATGAGCATTCATCTTCAAGTGTGTGAATATGTTATACATGGTGCACAATGATACAGGGATACATATGAATGAATTGTATATGTATGCCTATAATGGTGCATAACGATGCAGGGACACATATGAATGAATTGTGTGTGTGCCTAAGCCTTGTAAGAGAAAGATAAGGTCTTAGTATACCTTTGTAGAACCAAATTGCTTCCTTTCTCTTTGAAGACTTAGAACTTGCTTTGACTTGTTGTTTATCCTTCTTTGAAGCTTAATCATCATGAATCTAAACAACTAAATCATTACAAGTAAACATCATTTTGATATGGAATTAATGCCAACACATGCTAAAACCTAACATTAACTCTTCAAACCCAAAACCCATCATCCTTTCATGAAACAAACATCATCTAGCTACATCTAGGATGTTTCTTAGCATGGATCTTTATCAACACATGTAACTTGGTAATTAGAACACCATCTTCATCATTCTCGTGTTCTAACTTAACAAGATATCTCTTGTATGACTTGTATGCCTCTAGATTAGGATTTTTATTACAAGTAGAGATTGTTGTTGATGTTTGGCTTGTTGTATTGTGATAGCTTGCATAATTAGGATGTTTTAAGTAAATAGCTAATCTATATATGTCCATGTATGCTTAATTGATGATTAGTATCTCCTTGTGCATCTATTCTAGTTCATGAACATTTATGTCTATGCCTTATTGATTGCATTTATTGATTGCAAATATATTTCCCTTGATTATATGTTGTGACAACTTGTGTTGGTTAGACTTTTTATTGACATTTAGGTTGTTAGAATCCTTTTGCATCTAATTGAGTCCTTATATATGGGCATGTAGGCATTGTTTGTTAACTAGGTTATTGTATTGCATTATCTACACCTAGTTAAGCATTGTATGTTTGGTCTAACATATTTTGCATTGAGCATTCATTGATTGTTCACTTAGACCATATACTCTTCATAGAGTCAAAGTCTTGTGGCTTCTAGGTGAAGTTGCACAAGCAAGTCAAGTCTTGCAACCAATGGTAGGTTGGCAAGCAATTGGTCGAGTGCCATTGTAAAAGGCCTGATGGGAAGAGTAGGAGCTGATCACACCAAGAGTAGTGGATCAGGGGATATCACTAGGGACTGAACCAAGAGTGGTGAGTGGTATTGGCCATAGCCTGAGGTTTTTGAGAGTGAGAGTCTGAGTATCACTTAAGGGTGTAACTTTTTACTCATATAGTGGATTTCTGTGACCGAGTGTGGCGCACTTAATAGCCTGTGGTTGTTTCCCATTTGGAGGGTTTTCTACGTATACATCTTGTGTTATTTATATTTCTGTACTTTACACTTGATGTTGTATGTTTGTTTTATTCAGTGAATTTTGAATATTGACTAATCAAGAAAGAATGGTAATTAACCTGATTCCCCCCCCCCCCCCCCCCCCCCCCCCCCCCCCCCCGCCCCCCCTTCTAGGTTTATAGACACACACTTTCTTGGGAATTTTACCAACTATGTAAGAAAGAGAGTTGTATAGAGAAAACTATACCCATCACTCTATCAAAGAATTTTACGACTAATAAAATAATCCATTCTTTTATTTTTTGATCCATACCATTCCCTCTCTTCTTTGTTTCGTATAAAACCATGGTACCTAGAGGTACCTACCCTGCTGCGATCTTGCATATTGCAGTTTTTCAAAATTGTACACCACAAACGAATTTTCATTTAACACATACATTTCATATGATATATGCATCATTTGTGTGATGTCATTTGTTTGGATTACAAATTAGAAAAATATGCATTATGTGCTCATTGATTATTTCTAATTTCCATAGGATTTCTTGATCACATATTTTATGTAGCATATATTTTCATTTGCATACATTTGATCATGTTTAATAAGTTCTTGTAATGGGCATGATATCTTGACTAGGATCAGAATGATCTAGATAGTTAAGCATGGAAGTCTTGTCGAGGATTGAGATGATCCGAATAGTCGAGTAAGAAAACTTTCAATCGACATGTGAAGTGTCTTGGAATGAAAGTAGGTAAGTCTTTCATTAGTAAATGGCCCATGGGTAGGATGAAAAGGATATCCAATAGGAAGTGTATCATGTAGATTGGTAACTTTTAAGCGTGTACTTTTATCCAACAAGTTAAGGGTGGTGTGGTCGATAGTTGTGGAATCAACCCATGGATGTTTCCTCTTTGGAGGTTTTATCATGTAAAAAGTAACATGCCAAATGTCTCTATTTCTATCTCTATCTCTTTTATATTTGTATATGCGATTGATTGTATCTTGTTTAGATTATTATTTCTTCATATCTTAGTAAACAAGATCTTTGTAAAGATTGAGATGCATATGCTATTTTGATCAAAGTTGTATATATATATATATCAATTTTCTTTGTAGTGTTTGTACAATGTGTCTTGTGAGATTGTATATCAAGTTGTAAAGTTCTGCTTAGTGAATTTACATTGTAATATTTAAAGTACATATTGTGGACTTTGCTTGGCATTGATTATATTTGTTTATGAGATACATTGTCTCTTGTTTTGTGTATGTGTTAAGTGTATCATATTCTTTCAACATTTGTGAGTTTATGTGTATAGACCAAGGGTGGTGAATTTAGCCTACATGTGATAGCTGTTAGCTAATAACAATCATATTAAGGGTTAATTTGTATTCTCACCAATTGTTTGACAAAAGTTTTGAAAAGTTTTGAAAAGTTTTAAAAATATAGTGTCAACCTATTCACCCCCTATAGGTTTATTAGTTCATAACCTTGAAAGAATTTCATCTCCGACTAGCAGGTTTGTTTGATAGGCGACTTGCTCCTTACTTCTCAACTAGAAGTTGCTATGAGTGGCTTGTCCAACCAACGTAGCTTGATGTCATTGAGACTAGGTTCTATGAACTCTAGGCTATGTGTTGATGTTTCAAGAAAAATAAAATTACCCTAAACAAAGGGGAAGCAGTTGAGATCATTAATCAAATTTTGAGATCTAAAGATAAAACAGAGCTTCGATTAAAAGTTTTTCTTAAAACAACACAAAGCACAGATCTAACCGATTATGAAGTGAGATCTAAGAAAGCCAAAATACAAAGACAAAGATCTAAATATTTGTGCTCCCTCAACTCCTTGTTGATCATCATGTTTATGAACTGATTAGATGAGACATTTTTAATAATTTCTTATACCTTATAATTTAAAGAATTGTAAAGATAACTTAAAAAAAAAACTTTAGAGAAGGAATTTCTTGTTAGAAGATTGGAGAACAACAGAGAGGAGAGATAAGTTCCTGGAAAAATATGAGAAAAATATGCTCAACAATTGAGAATAATTTTTTTTAAGTTGTTTGGCATGTGTTAGTTTAATTGGATCCGTCTTACCAACATCAACTATGGGACAGGCCCATGGAAGATTTTCTTGTCTATTGACACCCAAGATTGAGTTCATTTTTGCTCAATCTGTGAGTCCCTAATATAGGTAAGCATTACCCCCTCCCCGCATGACGACGTGTGTCCCAAAGTTAGTCTGGGGTTAACAAATACATTAACCATGTATCATCTAGGTGTAGTTAATATGTGATGAAACTTTAACCATGAATCATTTAGGTGTAGTCTACATGTGTTGAAACTTTAATAATGTAATATATAGGTGTAGTCCACATGTGTTGGAACTTTAACCATGTATCATCCAGGTGTAGTCCATATGTGGTGGAACTTTAAACATGTATCATCCAGGTGTAGTCTACATAAGGTGGAACCTTAACTATGAATCATCTGGGCATATTCCACGTGTTGTGGAACTTTAACAATGTATCAACTAAGTGTATTCCACATGTGGTGGAACTTTAATCATGTATAATCCAAGTGAAAATAATCTAATGTGTATTTAAACAACCAGGATAGGAGAGATGGGTGAATGGCTTGTTAATCGATTGTGTTTCCAACTTTTTCGATTAATCAATATTAAATACAAAAACTGAACACAAACAATAAAAACCAATTAAATAGTACAGAAAATAAACACTTGACTTTTGCATAGGAAACCCTCTAATAGGGAAAAACTCATGGGACTAGCCTCGCTAGCCACTTAGTCACGAAACTCCACTATATGATAGTTTAATTACATTATATGTTGACAACTTAGTCACTCTACTCAAGGATTGTAACTTAAACCTATCTACCCGCAAGCCTGTTATAGTGACTCTTGACATTTGTTTGCTAATGCACACCTTTGGTTGTAAGACTGTTCTTTGCTTGTGTAACTACCAGATGTAACAACAAGATTTGCACTCAATGAAGAGAATTAATGTCTAAATGACCATGTATGAATGCTTTATGCAAATATATGCTAGACAAACACACAAATGCTTAACTAGATTAAAAAGATGCAAATCTAACAACCTAGATATTAGCTAACCGCAATTAACATCACAACATCACTACTTCACAAGATATGCAATAAAAATTAAGTCTTTGCAAAAACTATGCAATAAAGAGGCAATCTTGGACAAGTAGAACATTGAAAGAGATGAGATGTTTGTTCTTACCTGCCAAGTGAGAATATGATGAACAACCATGCTTCATGATGCTTAGATGCACATGGATTTGGGGATTGAGTGTTAAAAACGGTTCCTTGGAACTACTCACACTTGAAAACTTCACCCTCACTCTAAAGATTGAAATTTTTAAGTTCTAAAATGACTTGGTAAAGTTAAGGAAGTATATATAGTTCCCTAAATGAAAATGCTTCGTTTTGGCCCGATGCTAAAATTGTGACTTTGTTTCGCACTTTTAAAGTCTCATGTGTTAACGGAGCATGATGTTGGTTGCCAAGTGTGACTTTTTTTTCACACATCAAAAGTCGCAGAAGTTACTAGGCTTAAATGCGAGTTGTAAGGACCCCGATTTATTATTATCTTATATCATGACAAATCACACTGGGGATGTTTGTGTAACAGGTAGCATAGATTCTCCAAATGTGGCTTTCTTGAAGACATGCTTCTAGTCATCTCATGAACTTCAACAGGTAGTTTAGTTGTGCTTAATACTCTTTGAAGAGGTTTTAGTTGCACACACTCACATAAAATACATTTGTATTGAAATGCATTTGTTGTTACACACATATACACACACACACTTACATGCATTTAAGTTGTTATGCATTCACTTCTTATTGCTCTTATGTGCATTCATTTCAGAATCACGCTTGCACTTATTTTCTAGAATTAAGAGTGGTTTCAGATGGTGTAATTCGTTACCCAAAATTTGATCGGAAGCGTCTTTGCAAGCACAATGATGTGCTTGTCTTAGCGCGATGAGAGACCCCTTCCTGGTCTTTGTTAAATGGGTGGTACACGGGTCCCTACGGGTCCCTACCAAGACCCATGCATTAATTGCATTTAGAATATTTTCATATATTCATATAGGTTGTTGAACTTTCTTTGAGAGTTAAGTCTTATGGCTACATGGTGTAGTGCACAAGCAAGTAAAGTCTTGCGACCAAGGTTGGTTGGCAAGCATTAATCAAGAATCACTATAAAGGCCTATTGGGTACTAGTGGTGGATTAGTGACCGAGAGTGATGCAACTAGAGGTCAGTAAGGGTTGTAAGCATCATTACAATTGTGGATTTGAGGATCGGATTGGCTAAGGTTAGCCCATGGTTTTTACTTTGCTGAAGGGTTTCCACGTAAAAATCAAGTGTTATTTCATTTCTGCATTTTATACTTGATTTTGTATGTTTGTTTATAGGGGAAATTTTTAATATTGACTAATCAAGAAAGGTCAGTAATTAACTTGATTAAAACCTATTCACCCCATCTAGGTTGTTAGACACGCACAGAATAATTTTAATTGGTATCAAAGAGGGTTCCTACACATAATTAGGTTATCCAATCTCTTGTTGTGTGTGTCTTGTATTTTTTCATATTTTTTGTTGCATTACATTTGCATCTCATTCTTAATCCCCAAACACTATGAGTGGGAGTGAAGGTGGACATGAGGAAGCTCTAAGCACAAGACCCCCTTTGCTCAATGGAGTGAACTATACCTCATGGAAAGGCAAGATGGAGTCATATCTTTACAAATAGATAACCATGCTTGGATGGCAATTGAAGATGGCTATACTCCTCCAACAATAACCACTGAAGATGAAAGTTGTTAACAACCTTGTATAACAAGGGACCAAAGAAGAATTTTCCATTGAGCTGATATGTGGTAGGTTTTGGATCGAGATCAATTCCTAGGTACTAGGATCGAGACGAATTCATAGGTACCAGGGAAAAACGATACCACAATATGGTAAAAATCGATGTCGTATCATGCCTTTACCTGGTATCAAAAGAGCCAATATCGTAATACCTTATACCTGGTACCCCAGTATTGCGACACCTATCTGGATCCCAGGTATCGAGATACCAGTTCGATACCAATCCAGTATATGCATCTCATTTACCCACTGAGAAGAATGGTACCAATACAGTACCGGCGTGTTAGCAAAGGAGGACTGGTATACTAGGAACGAAGGACCAGTACCAATCCCAAAGAAACGGAGACAAAGAATGAGGTTGAATTTCCCAACATTTAAAGCGCCTTAAATGAGAAAAATTGGTCACCTCAATCAGAATTCAAATATAAAGAAAACCATTATGTAATCAGAGGGAGTAAATCCCGTGTAACATTAACTGCTCCAATCAAATCCAATCCACTATGGTAATTACAGATCAATTAGCCAGATTTATGGGGATTGACTAGAAGAATCGAGACGATAAATAAAAAAATAGAATTCAAAAAAATTGACCCGAACTGAATTCTAGAAATCAAAGAGACATATATCCCAAAGAGAAAGTTTTCGCCATCACGGAGAGATATCCACTTATCAACTAGCATGAGATCGCCATCACCATATATGTGAAGAGAGAGAGAGAGAGAGAAAGAAAAGAGAATACATAATTGAAAGTTGTAACCACTATTGTATCAAACCTATATGTAATAAACAGTTCATTCCCAGAATTTCTACTTGATACATACTGCATCGTTTTCCCCAGTTTGCTATATTAATCTTGTCTGAATCATAGTACGAGGTACCTACCCTGCTACAACCTACCAGGTTATGGCTTGAGGATGTTGATCAAAATTCCTCACCTAAAATGAATCTATGGTTAACACTTTTTGGCATAGTCTGTGGGGAGATTTCCACACCCATAAAAAACCCTATAAGCTCTACTTCACTGAGTACTTGTATAAGGCTTCGTTCCTCTTAAGGTCAGCCGGATCCGTTTGGGCATCAATAAGTCACCTCAACCTAAAAGAGTCAGATGGGAAGGAAGGGATTGAAGTATCGCAATCAAGCACTGGTCCCTTCATCGAACGAACGAACCGTGCAAAAAACCTTAGCCGTTGCGGTAGCAGGTTATGCCATTATAAAGCAGCAGGCTGCAGCGTTTATGGAAAATGTCTATCTTCAGAAGACTGCATAAGGAATCATGCCACAGTTCACAGTACCTGGCACTAGGGGAGTTACAACCGAAACAGGCACCCAGATACTAGCCTCTGATAGACTCGGGCCACAACCTCTGATGCATGTCCTTGATAAACTTGGCTCCCACCCTCAGTTCCAAACTGACCCATAAATTTTCAACTTGACAGTTGAGATCAGCGTTTGATACACCACCTAAGGAATCTCACCCCCGGCTAAGACGATAGAGGAGAGGAGGCAGCCTTGAACCGTCGCTGGAGGCAGCGCCAGTAATAGATGGAGCACCCGGGGAAACCACCCCCAATAAGAGAATCGAGACAAAGCATCCATGATGTCGGAAGGGTGTGAAAATAAATGCGTAGAGGCTGAATCCAGGAATAGTAGATCCCAACACCTTTGTGATCAGGTGGCAAGGATGGCCAAAGAAATCCAAAAGCTGAAGAAAGGTAAGCACCGGGAGAACCGGAAGGATCCCTTGGGCAAAATGAACGCACCATTCTAGAGGGGAATTAGGGAGGCCAACTTACCTCCTAAATTCAAAATGCCAGCTGAGAAGTTTTCTAGAATTGAGGTTCCACTAAGCCACCTTAAAAGTTTTATGCACTAAATCGCGGTCCATAACACTACACAGTTCGCCTTGTACAGAATGTTCCCAACAACATTGATCAATTATGACAAGACATGGTTCAGAAATTTACCACCATGTATTGTCAAATCTTTTACCCACTTAACTAGTGATTTTTGCTCAATTCTACGTGTTAATAGCCTTTTTGGCAAAGGGTAAAAGTGATTTTTTTTACTTGATTGATACCGAGTAGGATATACCCCCTGATACCATATGGGAGGAACCTGCTACGCTATCTTGAAGTACCAGGTTGTGCATAACCCTAGTACCCCCAACATCATCACTAGAGCAAGGTTAAACTCTTAAGTCTCCATGAATCACCTACCAAGTACCCGAGTGCCTAGACATTATCCTACAGTTCATATCCCATTCCTCACCAACAAGAATGAAGGTAACCAGAAAGCTCCAACATGATTGACAAAGCTCCTCGTCAACAGAAAATGTACCAAGAGGTACCTTACCATCAGAACGATCAAGCACCATGTTACCAGACAGATACATTAAGGTATCTTGCCACTAATAAACGAAGTTAGAATCATTCTCCAACCATAACAAGCTCCACATACACAAAGCCATAATGAAAGAGTCCAAAGAGGAAACAAACACATATTTCCTAAGATATTCATCACAAGCTGATTATCTAGGGTCAACTACATTAAACATAAAATCACACTTAATAAGGAAATGAGATCAATCCAGTGATCTTCGGCTTGTACTCCAAGGAAAAACCCTAATGATACCATGTACAAACACAAGGGTAATAGCATGAAGAAAAAAAAATCGACAGCAAGAACCTCAAGAGCTATCGCTTTGTCCTATAACCATAACTAAGCCTAGTTATCGCCATTGATCATTGTATCCACTTATCGACATGTAGGAGTTCACCGCCTCTAGTTAGTTAAAGAGAAAAGAGAAAGAAGAGAGATTGAAAGTTATTCCACATTGTAATAGAAATATCATTATTTTAGTAAAAAAGTACCTAGACACTAGTGTTCTTACTGCTCTACAATATTTTTCCCCTCATCTCCATTATTTACGTTTCAACCGATACCAAATGTACCTACCCCAATTGTGACCTCCAAGGTAGCAGTCCCGAGGGTGTTAATTAAGTTTCTTCAACCATAGTGAAATTTTAGTTAACACTTTTTGGCACTGTCTGTGGGAAGGTTTCCACACCCATTTTAAATCACGTGTTTAGGTTTTTGCACGTGTAACATTATCATGAGACTTTGATCCTTCCATGGGCAACCTGAAGCATCTAGGCACCAATCCATATCCATCACCAAGAAGGCTCAAAGGAAGGGTAAGAGATCAAAGCATCAGAATCCTGCTTCAGTACCGATTGGTACTGCTTAGGCTCCGATCCCCCAGGTGATCGGCCAAGCCATTCTAGTGTAAATGGTTGCAGCATTCGTAGAAAGTGTCCACCTCTGGTTGGTTGCAGAGGGCATCACCCCCCAGCAAACAGAACCTAGTACCCGATAGGATCCCAATAGATCGGGAGACAGGATGACCGCCTTCGACAGGTTATGACCACCACTACCGGTACCAGTCCACGACAGGCTAGGGCCCCTACCCTCAGTTTTAGATAGGTTAGGGCTCATACCCCTGGATCCGTGTAGGCTAACATGTTACTAACCTCGATAGGTGAAATCAGCTATTGACATCCCACCAAATGGACCTTCCCACCCAACTCAGCCAGTGGCCACCAGAAGAGAACTATGATCCAATGTTGGGGGTAGCCAAAAAAGTGCCCAGGAAAATCCTCCCTTAGAGAATAATCAGGGTGAGTTCTAAATCTCATCAGAGGGATTTGAAAAAGAAGATTCTGAGGTCAAGTATAAGAACACTGGGAATAAGTGCCTACGGGATCAGCTAACTTAGATGCAGATTGAAATCTAGGAGTTGATGAGGGGCAAGCATAGAGTGAACCAGAAGGATCCCTTAGGCGAGATGAAAGCCCCTATTCTCTAGAAGGATTAGGGAAGAAGAACTCCTTTCAAAATTCAAAATGCCGAGTGACAAGTATTCTAGCACTAAGGATCCCTTAAGCCAACTGGAGAACAACTTTACTAAATTGTCTAGTGATTTTTGTTTACAGTTCCAGGGGATAAAGCCATGACAGAAAGACCCGATCCATTTGCAGTACGTGATTCAAGAGCGAGGTGAACGTTAAGGTTTTAGGTGGAGATTTTCCACAAGGAGGTGATCCAGATGGGGGTTTTTACTAAGAAGAAGACCCTAACCAACTTCCGTAGCAACCTGTGGGCTGGTAGGTTGTTCTGGTCTTTCTCCAAGCATCCTTCAGAGTCCTACAATGAGGCCTATGATCGGGCACTGAAATAAGTATAGATAAATGAGCAGCTCATAGTCAAGATTGAATATGATGACATGAGGACTACCAAGCACCAAAAGAAGAATGCGCCCAAGTCTGTACCAGTATAAAAGGCTTAAAACACCCTCCTCAACTGGTTTACGTACTGTCTTACAAGGGGAATCCCACCTTAAGCTTTACCTCCTCCTAGAATAGTAGTCCTCAAAGCCTTAGACGAGAGGGGATACGACTACTACACCTCTTTGAAAAATCCCGTAAGACAATTTACCTCGCCATCCGTGATAAGGGGTTGCTCAGGAAGCCCAGTCCCATGGAAACATCAGGAAATTCAAGGAACCGGTACAAATATTGTGACTTTCATAAGGATATGGGGCATAACACTTCGAAGTGTTTCACTCTATGTAATCAGATTGAAGCACTAGTGAGAGGTGGCTACTTGCTGGAATTCTTACAGTAAGTCGGTAGCATCCACACAGGAAAAGAGAAACAAGCCTAGTTCCGGGAAGATGTGTTAGGTTTTAGTTTGTGTTGGCATGAATTCCATATCAAAATGATGTTTACTTGTAATGACTTAGTTGTTTAGGTTCATATGATTCAAGCTTTAAGGAAGAAGAAACAACAAGTCAAAGCAAGTTCTAAGTCTTCAAAGAGAAAGGATACAATTATGTTCTACAAAGGTATACTAAGACCTTATCTTTCTCTTACAAGGCTTAGGCACACAGACATATATCATACATTTGTGTCCCTGCATAGTTGTGCACCATTATAGGCACACACACACATCATACATTTGTGTCCCTGCATCGTTGTGCACCTTTATAGGTACACACATACAATTCATTCATATGTATCCCTATATTATTGTGCACCATGTATAACACATTCACACACTTAATGATGAATGCTCATGCACTGATATGAATATAACATGTTTTGGAATATGCATGATTGGAAACTATCTCTATGTAGTTTGCATTCTAGTGTGAATTGTGTTTGTATGTGTATATGTTTGTATAACATGGATATTAAACCTGGATTTAGTCTTAAATCATTCTTGATTGAGTTCTGGTCATTTCAGTTACTCATACTATTGATTTCAAGTTCAAAGTCAAAAGATACTACAATTTCAACTCATGTTTCATACATTGTCTTCGTCTTAGTATATCGAGTCAAATTATTATTTTCAGGGTTGAGTATCTTATATTTCCATGTTCGTGTGAGAGTTAAATTTTGTAATCTGCAAACGGATTTGAATTCCGAGTTTGGAGGCCGGAGAACAGTCGAAGAACGCGAGGGAGCGCGAGGGGAATGCACCATGGCCAAAAGGCCATGGAGTTGTGCATGCCCGAGATGGCGCGTGGCCATCTCAGCCACACAACCTTGCTGCCCCGAGATGCCCATGTTTTATCTTGGGGGAGCACTTCCAAATGAGGGTAAAATGGTCTTTTCATCTTTCTTCTTTCCCACTCCTTTATAAACTTTCTCCCATGTTCTATCTCGGGGGAGTACTTCCAAATGAGGGTAAAATGGTCTTTTCATTTTTCTTCTTTCCCACTCCTTTATAAACTCTCTCCCTCTCACATTTCATTCTAAGAAGAAATTCAAATCAAGTGTGCAGAAATTTTCTCTCTAAATTGTCTCACCTTCCAAATACCATAACTTCTTTATTTGACATCCGATTTGAGTGATTCGAAGTTAAGAGTGTTAATCTATTCATCCTCTATCTTTTCTCTGAAGGTTTGTGTTAATTTTGCTTATTTTTTGGTGTCTAATCATACAAAAACGGGACTGCACCTAAATCAACTAAGGTATTGATTTTCTGTCAAAGTTTTCTTTTAAATCTTGGTCAATTGCCTTGGGTTTTCTTCTTCTACATATATTTGTACATTGTGAGTGTTTTTATTTGTGTTTTGAACACTTTCAAAGCTAGATTGAATTTCAATTGAAATCATACATGTTGAGTTAGGTTTTGATTTTGCCTATGTTATCACATGTTTGGGATTGTATTGTGCTAGCTTTGATTCTAGGACTATTTTATGATCTTTGATTGATTGATTTTGTGAAAAATAGTTCCTCACATGTATTAGGCTCTCTTGGCTAGAATTCTCACATAATACATGTGTTTATGTTTTTTTGAGCTATTCATGTGATTTGTTGAATCTATGATTAGGAATATGCTCTAGAACTTATGCTTAGATCTATTTGACTTTGTCATATGATTTTAGCATGTTTTAGGTTTTTGTAATTTAAGCTTGATCTTGTGATTTGTTATTCATATCTTGTAATTCAAGTTTAGATATATGCATGAATCTAGTTTGTGATTAATGTTGAACATATCTTACATAATCTATATTGATTTCACATGCATGATTAACTAGACTATATGTGATTTGTGCATTCATACTCATTTCTAGTATTTTCCATAGGATGTGTTTATCATAGCATTCTATGCTGCGTGATTGTTTTCATTTTGCATTCATGATCACCTAGATGCCTTGTGAGAAGGAAGTCTTGACAATAGGTGTGAGACCTATGGTGTTGAGCAAAAAGTCTTGGCAAGAGGTGTGAAGCCTCGGATTGTCGAGCAAGGAAGTCTTTGCTAGAGGTGTGAAGCCTTGGATAGTCGAGCAAGAAGTCTTGCCTAGAGTTGGGAGAACTCGGATAGGTAAGCAAGGAAGTCTTGACTAGAGTCGGGAAGACTCGGATAGTTGAGCAAGAAGTCTTGCCTTAGGTTGTGAAGATCTGGATAAGGTAAGCAAGAAAGTCTTGAAAAGAGGTGTGAAGCCTCGGATTGTTGAGGATAGGGCGGCAACTTCTAGAGTAGGATAGGAGGGTAGTTTCTAGGTGAAGAGGTCACTTGAGAGATTGTACTTGTCTTATCTACTAGTGGATTTTGTTTTTCGGTGGCTGCTAGCCCGTGGATGTTTCCTCTTCGGAGGTTTACCACGTTATATCTTGTGTCAACTTTTCTCTATCTCTATCTCTTCAATATTTGTATTGTGGATAGAACTCTTTATGTATGTTGACTTCCTTTTTAAGAAATTGATTGTATATGTGTTACAATTACTTGTTTGTATCACAATTTACATGTGTTTTATATATTGATTAATTGTCTTTAATTAATATATATTGTGATACAAGCAATCTAGAGGGACAAAATTTTGTTTGTTTCTAGGGAAGTCGAAAAAGGTGTCTAACCTATTCACCCCCCCCTTTTCTAGGTTAGCTTTGTGCATTTAACCGTGATTGTATTTTCAATTGGTATCAGAGTAGGACACTAGATTGCACTTAGTGTGAGTCCAGGGTGATACTTTCACGGTTTTTGCAAAGCGTTTGAAGTCATGGGTTTACAAGATGATGTAATGGCGGAAGGAGCCTCAAATACTAGGCTACCATTACTTAGTGGCACTAACTATGGGTATTGGAAGTTTAGGATGAAAGCCTACATCCGCTCTATTGATGAAAGGGTTTAGATGGTAGTTGAAGAAGGTTATAGTCCTCCTACCAAGGTTCAAGAGGATGGAACCATGATACTCAAGCCAATGAGTGAATGGACAACGATTGAGTTTGAGGTTGCTAAATGGCACCATCGTGCTATGAATGCCATCTTTGGAGGAGTTGACGGGCATCAATTCTCCTACATTCAAAATCTTGAATCCGTAAAGAAAGCTTGGGATATCTCCAAGTTACTAATAAAGGAACCATAGTGGTGAAGAAATCAAGGATTCAAATGTTGGCATCACAATTTGAAGGTTTAAGTATGGGTGAGGAAGAAAAGTTCGAAGACTTCCAATTCCGGCTTCTTAACATAGCTGACCAATGTCAAGCACTTGGAGTACCTATCTCAAAAGAGTGTTTAAATTGGAAAATTCTTAGGTCTCTTCCTAAGAGATTTAAATCAAAGGTGACGGCCATTGAGGAAAGCAAAGATATGGATAGTATGAATATCGATGAGTAGCTTGGGTCTCTCCAAACTTATGAGATGTGCTTGAAGCCAAAGATCAAGAATAAGGGAATAACTCTCAATACTATTGAGGAGGAAAGTGATTATGAAAATGAAGAGATGGCACTCTTGGTTAGAAGGTTTAAGAAGTTTCTAAAGAAGAATGTCAAGCCTAAAGGCAAGTCTTCTAAGGAAAAAAGAGTCAAGAGAACATCATCTCCAAGGATTGTGAAGAATAGTCAAGCCATGAACAAGAAAGAAGTTCAATGCTATAATTGTCAAGGTTTTGGTCACTTTGCTAGTGAGTGCACCAAGAAGCCATCTAAGAAAGACAAGAAAGGCAAAGTGTGGGCGGCTACTTGGAGTGATGATAATTCTAGTGACAATGAGAGCTTTAGTAGTGACTCTTCAAGTGATGAAGAGTTGGTGAGCAACTTTGTAGCTCTAATGACTTCTCATTCTCCACTAGATGTTGGTAGTACAATATCTTTGAACAAGAACTTTGATGCAAATCATAATGGAAGCTCTAGTTCCATTCCTACTAATCTTGAGTTGTTGAAAAAGATAGAAAAGCTTAAAAAAGATAGAGACAATGCTCAAAGAGAAGTAGTTGAGAAGGATGATTTGATCAAGAAGCAACTAGATGAGTTTGTGGTTGTTACTCGTAGACTTCTTGGTGAAAAAGGTGATATTATGAAGAAGTTTAGAGAACTTGAAATGATAAACCTTGAGAAGGATAATGTGATATCTTCTTTGAGGAAGAGAGAACAAGAATTGATGGAAGAGATAGACACGGCTAAGGAGGCCATCAAAGACTTAGTGAATGATTCGGTAAGTGTGTCTAGTGTTAGGAATCTTGTTAACTCTCATAGTGGTGAAGACGACTTGGTAGTTGAAGAGGAGCTCTTGGAAGCACCACTTCCTATTCACTTTGATGAAGTCGTGATTGATAAGAAACCACATAAGAAGAGAAGATCAAAAGCCAAGAAGAAGTTGGCAAACAAGGTATCTTTAAAAACTCCTAGTGAAGCTAGTTCAACTCCAAAAGGTACAATCTCTTGTTTTATTCCAATTTTACCTTATTGCAACACAATAGGTCATATTAAACCTAGGTGTTATAAATATATTGAAAAATGCAAATTAGGAAATGAATCTAGGGATAAGGATATTAAACTTCAACTTGAACATTCGGACTGCACTCCTCCAGCAGAACCTAATGACTAACTTAGTTGTAGTGGACACCCCGTCAACTTACAACGTTATCCTAGGAAGGCCTTTCCATTCCTCCCTCAAAGGGGTGTTATCTATCTACCATAATGTCTTGAAGTATCTAGTGGGGAACACGGTTGGCGAGGTATATAGTGACAATTACGCATCCTGCAAGTGCTACGCCGTGTCAACTAACCCAGTGGTCTTAGCCAATCAACTTGCGCAAGTAGCAGTTATATAGGAACAAGCATTATCAGAAAAGAATCTCGATATACTGAGCGATATAGGGAAGTTAGAAGTTAGAAGAGGTAGTGGAGGATCCCGAGTCAGAGATCACAGTCGAATAAGTGATAGAGGAAGATAAATGGTGGGTCCGTGGCAACCCGGTTGATGCCTTAGAGGAAGTACCAGTCAGGGAAGACGATCCCTCCAATGTAGTCAAAATCGGAGCCACACTAAAGGCTTGATTGAATGAAAGATTGATCAGGCTCCTCTACGATTATAATGATATCCTTACTTAGAGTCATGATGAGATGTAAGTGATCTCGATCTTTTTATCGGTTCAAAGGCTAACGGTTGATCCCACTTTCAAGCCCATCAAGAAAAAGAGGTAGAATTTCAATCCTGGTAGAAATGTTATGGTCCAGGTAAAGGTCAATAAATTGTTAAAGCCAGATTCATCCGGGAACCTTGATACCCAGAGTGGATTGCTAACGAGGTCATGGTCACTAAAGCCAATGGAAAGTGGCATATGTGTGTCGACTACACTTACCTCAACCGTGCCTATCTAAAAGATAGCTTTCCGCTACCAAAGATTGACCGACTGGTAGACTCCACATCAGAGAACAAACTCTTAAGGTTCATGACCAGTTTCATTACTAGGCCGAGCCATTACTGCTACAAGGTCATACCCTTTGGTCTCAAGAATGTATGAGCCACTTACCAGCTGCTGGTCAACTAGTTTTTCAAGCATGAGATAGGAAGAACGATGGAGGCTTATATAGATGACATGATCACCAAGTCGCAGGTGGCTAACCAGCACTAAAACCACTTTTGCTAAACTTTCCAGATAATCAGAGAAAATTATATGAGGTTGAAACTAGCTAAGTGCGCCTTTAGGGTAACGACAGGGAAATTCCTTGGATTGATGGTGCATGAGAGGGGCACAGAAGCAAACACAGAGATGATCAGAGCTACCCAGAACCTAGAATCCCTCAGCTCTCTTAAACAAGTACAGGTTATTATCATGTAGCAACTCTCAACTGCTTCATATCTCAGTCACCCGACAAGTGCCTCCCTTTCTTTAAAGCTATCAAGAAGGGGAAATTATGAAATGGGATCTGGATAGCGAGCAGGCCTTCCATTCATTGCAGAAGTACCTAGCAGATTCGCTGCTACTGGTTAAGCCGGTACCCAAAGAGGAGTTGGAGATCTACCTAGTTGTATTTGAAACAACGGTGAGTGGGGCCTTGGTTAAAGAATGTGGAGATAGGGCTCAACAATCTATCTACTACGTGAACCACGCCTTAACCAAGGCAGAGAAGAATTACACTCTCTTGGAGAAGTTCGCTTTCACATTGTTGACCTTAGTAAGGAAGGTTCGTCCTTATTTCCAAGCTTATATGATTGTGGTAGTGACCGATCAACCTCTCTGCCAGTTTTTAAAAAAGCCAGACATATCTAGGAGGTTAGTACCTTAGGCACTTGTACTCGCTCAGTTCGACATCAAGTATAAGGCTAAGACTACCATCAAGGCCTAAGCATTAGTAGATTTTATGGTTGAATTCTCAACTCTTTCTGATCATGGTACCCCTATAAACCCAAATCTGATAACCTAGAATGATCAAGAGCCTGATGACTGGCCAGCTAACCGAGAGGTCTAGATCCTTTATACTAATGGAGCATCTGGTCAAGCACGCAGTGGAGCGGGCTATGTTTTAATAAATCAAGAATAATGGACTGTTGTCATAGCTCTAGGTTTGATTTCAAGTCCACCAATAATGAAGAAAAATATGAAGCCCTCCTAGTTGGGATGATAGTACTTGTTGAATTGAGGGTTGACTACCTTATTTTGAAGAGTGATTCCTAGCTCGTCGTCAACTAGGTCACCGGGTTGTACCAGGCCACCGGGTTGCACCAGGCATATGGTGACATTATAACACCTAACCTCAGATTGGTCTATCATCTCAATGCCCGGTTTAGGAGGCTTAAGATAGAGCAAATTCCTCGCCGAGAGAGTCATCGAGTAGACATCCTGACCAAGATAGCTGCTAATGGGGACAAACTCTACCTAAAGGTGTACCTCTCTAGGTAATTTCCTAATCCAGCATTGCAGTAGTTAAAAACGTTAGCTCGGTTTATCATCACCCATGCTGGATAGACCTGATAGTTTCTTACCTCTAAGAAAGAAAGCTTCTAGAAGACCTAGATTGGGTGCGAAAGCTCAAAAGGACCTCACTCTACTGTTACATGGTTAATGGGCACTTCTATCGCAAAAGAAGGTCTCTTCATCTACTCTAATGTTTACATCCTGATGATGCTAGTTGGGCACTCAAGGAGGTTCACTCGAGGGAATGTGGGAACCATACAGGAGGAGAAACACTAGCATATCAGGTGTTTCACATGGGTTACTACTGGCCAACCATGCACTATGATGCGAGGCTATTCGTACAGTCATGTGGACTTTGCTAGAGGACAGCAAACCTGAACCACCTTCCACCGGAGAGGCTCTCCTCTATCAATTATCCATGCCACTTTAATATAAGTGGAGTTGATTTAATCGGACCTCTCCCAATTACTCCTAGTCAAGCCAAGCATGCGCTAGTTGCAATCGGTTACTTCACCCGATGGGTGGAAGCGGGACCGCTCTCCAAGATAAGAGAGTAAAACACATTCAGCATCATTAAGAAAAATATTGTCAATAGATTCGGTACCTCAATGATCGATACCCCAATGATCATCATTACTGACCTTAGCAAGCAGTTTGACAACGCATGGTTCAGAGATTTTTTTGAAGGCCTATGTATTGACCTCCATTTTGATTTGGTAGCTTATCCCCAAACCAGTAGACCGGTAGAGGCTGCCATCAAAACAATCAAGAAGCTTCTGAAGAAGAAACTGTAGTAGAGAAAAGACAAGTGGCCAGAAGAGCTTCCCAATATTCTCTAAGCTTACCGTACTACCAAGAGAACCGTGATCGAAAAAAACCCATTACTCTTTAACTTTTGGAGTGGAAACAGTCCTATCGAGTGAGCATAAACTAACCTTAATAGGGTTCAACATTTCAAGCTAGAAAGCAACAAGGCCAAGCTAATGGCCAAGCTAGACCTGCTAGATGAAAAATAAGAAAGGGTGGTAGAAATGGTTACAATCTACCTAAGCCGGATCACAAGGTACTTTAACAAAAAGATTAAAACCCGTAGTTTCAAGGAAGGGGACCTAGTGCTCCTGAAGGTAACCTAAAACATGAGGATCTGGTTGAACGGAGTAATAGCCCCAAACTGGGAAGGTCCCTACCTGGTGAAGATAGTCGTCTGAAGCGGGGCCTATAAGTTAGAATACATGGATAGACGTCATATCACAACACTTTAAATGCATACCACCTCAAAAAGTTCTACCCGTAGAAGGACAAAGGTTCCTACTCAACCTAGGACAAGTACCAGCATAGGTACCCCGCAATCATTGTCCTTCTAATTTGATAATCAATAAAGTCTCCATTTGTTTCTCCTTCTCCATTTATTTATGTTTTCTACAACAGTAACTCATCAAGATAGCCATGAACCAGAAAAGCCATATGGTTACCACGAGGCCTCGGCCAGGCACCACCCCCCCGCTAAGAAGGGTCTTAACGTAAATGCATATTTACTAACCAAATCTCGAGACCAGGATAACTAGATGGCACTCCTTATGCCCTTGGTCGGACGATCTCCCCAGGAATGGTCTGAGCGTAAGTGCATAGTTGCTAGCCAAATCACAAGAAGTGAATAATTACCATTCATATCACAAGACCAGGATGGCCAAAATGGCATTCCTGATGCCTTGGTCAGCCTACCACCCCTAAGAAGGATCTATGTGTAAGTGCATAATTACCTACTAGATCATGATCGCCGTGGTATGGTACCTCCCTGGGATAAGAAGGATGGATAAACTACAAAAAAAAGTCTATTTGGATGACATTTTTCATCTCAATAGATCGAAATTCAACCCTATAGACCTACTGGGACGAATAAAATTTGTCCCAAGATCCTTCGCCTCGGGTGGGTCGCAATAGCCTCTTTGGGACGAAAAATTAAATTCATCCATATAGAGTACTTATTGGGAAGAAACAAAAAAATACATTAAAAATTAGTTATTTTGGGAGGAAATTTAGATTTCGTCTCAACATATACACTATTTGGACGATTTATTTCGTCCCTATAGATTTTTTAAGGGGACGAAATAAATAGTCTCAATAGATGACGATTATTTCTTCCTGAACCGTCCCAATAGATGTTCTATTGGGACGATTTAGGACGAAATAAATCATCCCAATAGAACATCTATTCAGATGATTTATTTTGTCCTTACAAAGAAAGAGAGAAAAAAAGTAATCTATTGGGATGATTTAGGACAAAATAAATCATCCGAATAGATGTTCTTTTGGGACGATTTGTTTCGTCCTAAATCGTCCCAATAGAACATCTATTGGAATGGTTCAGGAAGAAATAATCGTCATCTATTGAGACTATTTATTTCGTCCCTACAAAGAAAGAGAGAAAAAAAAGTAATCTATTGGGATGATTAAGGACAAAATAAATCAGACATGCCACACACACTACCACCCCACACATCGCCACAAACTAGCACACCCCAACAATTTAATCCCTTCCACCATGTCTTTGGTGGGTGTTGAACCTATGATCAACAATATGATGGTGGGTGTGCTTTACCACCATACAAAGTATGCCAATTTCTTATTGTTAGCACAAAATTTATATATAACCTTTTAAGTTGTTAAATTTTTATTGATGATTTTAAATCAATGTCTATTTAGAAAAAAAATTGATAAATTCAAATTTTATTGCACTAATCAAAATTTTAAATTCAATGATGGTTGTGCACATCCCTTCCACACCTAGAGGTTAGAGGTTTGAATCTCACCATACTCATTTTACAAATATATATGGAAAGTTTTCTCTCGATTTGTGGGAGCAACCCTCTCTTCGGTTGTGAGAGTTGTAGTCCATATGTAACATCTCCCCGATAGTGGGAGTAATATTCTGGGTTGTATCTGTAGAGTCTAATTAATCTCACCAGGTCCCCGACAGTAGTTGTATTTAAAAAACAAAAAAAAAATTATAAACTTATTATAAAATTTTAATTTCTATTGGGACGATTAATTTTCGTCTTTTTACATTCGATGGTGTAGATCTCAATCTATTACACTACACAACTTCAACTTTGATAAATAATGCAAAACTATTTATATATAATGTAAATAAGTTTCAAAATTAAATTTGTATTAAACAAATTTTTAAAAAATATTACTAGATAATTTAAATTGATTCCAGTTATCTTTATAATAATTTTGTATGATATACAAATGGCTATTAAAAAACATTTATTATATAATATTTTATTAAGTTGTTAGATCATTGGTTATAAGAATGAATCAGAATTGAAACTCCTACTTTAGTAGAAATTTCTATCTACATTTACGATTTAATGAGTAAATTCATCCCAATTACGTCGCATAGGGTGGGTCACAATAGGTTCCTTGGGACGAAAATTAAAATTCGTCTGAAATAGTACCTATAGAGACAAAATAATATAGGGACGATTTTCCTTTTCGTCCCTATAAAATATCTATAGGGACGAAATTGGAAAAAAAAAACTTGTTTATTTGGAACCCTATCATCCCACTACCTACCCAACTCTAGCTCACTCTCATCACAACCCTCCCATCACAATCGAGCCTCATTTAATATTTACCGTCGAACCACTCACCTGAAACTGAAGCAAAGCTTATCCACTTTGCTATTGTTTAGAATTTGTTAATTAAAGCATACTATTTATATAGAACCTCTATATGTTATTTAATTTTTATTGTAGATTAATTTCAATAATTTCTTTTCTTGTTAAAAAAATGTTTATTGTAGCATTTAATTAAACTATCTTTCTCAAATAATATATTGTCAGATGAAATGATCTATCGTTTACCATACACGGAATAGAGAGACTTTCTTTACAATTTTCAACTTAACCGACAAATGAAATATTTGAATTCCTATCATAAAGGGAAGGATAAATGTGCAACAACTTTTCTAAAAAGTAGCTTTGTATTTTAAATTTTTATTTATTATATTTATAAAAGCATATTTATAAATTTTTGTAATTTTTTGAAATTAATCTACAGTAATTAATATAAAAATTGAAGCAAAATTAATTGCGATCTTTGTTTCATAAAAAAAATTAAAAAATAAAGATAAAAATGACAAATATAATCTTGATAAATCATTATCAGATATAAATATTATTTTTGTCTTAATAAAATAACCTCTATAATTTTTTTAATTTTCTTTTCTTTTCTCTCCAAAAAAAGGTGTCAAACATTTTAGGGACGAATAATTTTCATCCCAATAGACTTTCTACTGGGACGAAAGATTTATTTTGTCCCAATACACATCCTATCGGGACAAATTATTTTCGTTCCTAAAAGTCTCATTAGTTTTGCACTTTTTAGGGACGAATAATTTTTATTTGTCCCAATAGACGTTCTATTGGGACGGATTTTTTCGTCCCTTAAGGTTTCCTTAGGTTATAAATTTTTAGGGACGAATATGTTATTGCGTCCCAATAAATGTTATGTTGGGATGAAAAAGATTCGTCCCAATAAATTTTCGTCCCTATAGGCCAATTTTATCTTAGTGATACCTAGATTAGTTCGACCAAAATTTTCACCTAGGTACCAAAGTTCCTAAAAATAAGAATGCCTAGCACCTCGATTCTCCCAGAAAGTAAAATCAATGTGGTAGAAGGTCACATTAGGATCACCTTGACCAAGTACCTCAGTAACCTAGTACAGATCATTTATTTATTCCAATTATTTTTTTCAACTATTTTTAAGCTGTTTTGTGTTGTCAGGGTTCATTTAAACCAGACATACACTGGGAACTTGAAGTAAGGCAATGAACATCACTGTCAAGGTATCATCTGAGTAACAGTGTACCGCAATGAAGGGAGGTCCTTGATACCCTAGCACTTCCTACATGTAATTTCGCCTAAGTCTGGAGACAAGGATATCCCAAGCCATGAGTGCAGCATCCTGAAGAAACCAGATGACCACTCAAACTGAGAACCTTATGTACTGTAACTCGGGGGATTATTTTTTTATGAAGCACCTGTAGTTAGTACCAGTCATTTGGACTATGTGAACTCTAGCACATGGTAGACTTTAAATTTTTTCTTTCTTTACCAGATTCTATTTAAGTCCGGTATACATATGTGATGACATTCTAATATCAAGTCAAGAGATGGAATTATATAAATCCAATAAAGTGAGGGTTCAACCAGATACGAGAATGAAAAGAAGGAATGCTTTTCTTTTCAAACTAAGCAAGGAGCCCGTCCTTTGCTGTCAGGCTTCATCCATGTATATATATACATATAGAAAAATGACATGATAAAACTGTTTCTTTTTCATGATCAAGCAGGGTGCCCACCCACACTTCTGGGCAATATAAACAGAAGGTAAAATGTCAGATATTCTTGGATCATGCATCAGTCTCCTCCTGGTGGCCTCATTTCCCTACTCTATCTCCAGGAACCTGCTCCTCTACTCCCTAAATAGCTCCATCAGTAGCTTGCTCCTTAACCCCTACTTGTGCAGCCTCAACTGGAATCTCTATCTGGTTTGGACAAGTTTGGCTCTCCAACACTTAGGTTTTGTCCTCCACCGTTCCCCTAGCAGCAAGCGGGGTATCTATAACCCCTTGAAGAATGGATTGACCTTCTACTACCTCGTTATGGCCAGAAAGAGTAGCTTCAACCTCCATCGACTCTTGGGCAGCAGGATTTCCCCCACCACCTTGATAGGTAGGGTCGGGATCCCTTCCTCAACTTAAGAGGCATCTTCGATTGAGGATTTGGTAGAAGGTTCTGCATTTATAAGCCTTCACCCTGGTAGAAGAGAGGAGATAGGCTGCTAGTAGACATCATCTACACCTATACATAGCCCTAACAACACGGGAAGGGTCAAATCCATCACCAGCGGGGTAGACATCTTTCTAGATTTTTGTAGGATTTTCTCTCTATTCTAGTTCGTGACGATGGCCAAATCAAAAGGAAGAGGTAGAGCCTGGGCAGCATGAAAAGAAATGTAGAAATAGTCATCTCTTATTGAGACGTCTACCTCAGCTTCCAAGTTGGCCACCTTGGCCTACAAAGCCTAGTTGATTTCCTCTTGCTTCCAAACTTTCTACTTCTCAATATCCCTCTCCAATGCGTGACATTTGGACCTGATAACCTCAGTATCATATGAGTTTTTATTTCGCTCTCCGGTATATTGGGTCTCCTTGAGAGATTTTAAGGCCTGGTCCATGGCATGGCTTAAACCCTGGTTATTTGACTACAACTAGGCTTGCTCATTTTGTGGTTTTTTGAGTGTGGAATCAACCTTCTAAACATGCTTCCTTAATGATTTAATCTGATGGCTCAAGGCGACATTGTATTTAAAGGTCTGCAAATCACCATAATCAAGTTAGCTACCACTTAAATACCAAGCATGTGTGTGTTAAGTTGTACAAAGCAAGATGTTTCCTTTTTACCTCGGTTATGAGGGTAGATCCCTTGGTGTGTAGGATATCTTTAGGCATCGAGGTCATGCTTTCATTGGAACAGGCGGCAATGAACCAGACCATAACTTCGTTTCGACCAGTAATCCTTGGCTGGGATCGGGTTCGCTCTTGAGAAGACATAACAGTATCGGCAATAACATTTTATGGCCCTCCCTTATGTCCTGAAAGGAACTAAAGCAAATGGGGGAGGTGGAATAGTAACAGTAGTAGAGGTAGAGGTAAAGCAGCAGTACTAGTGACAGCAGTAGCAGAAGCATCAGCGGTAGTGACAACAGGAGAGGCAAAATCTTGACCTCTAACTCTGGTCAACCGGGATGCCAATACATCCATTTGAGATGTGGGTCTATGAGGAGAAGAGAGAAGTACCCTAGGTCTACCAATCTGGACAGACACATGTCCACCCTCCCCCCCTGTCAAGGCGGAAGGAAGGAAGAAAGGTCCTAGAAGTTTGGTCGATGGCAGATCCATGTGGCGAAGGAAAAGGGGCATGTAGTTGGCTATCAAGCGGACCGGACTCATTTTGAACCGATAATGGAATAAAAAAACCGTAAGAATCAGGAAAGAATTAGATTGCACCAATATTAAACCAGAAACGTAAATCAATATAATCAGAGAGTTTCATTATACCTGGGGAAGCGGCAGAGATATGTAGATACTGATTCACCCTTCTGGGATCATAAGCGTCAGAGGTGGGGTACTCTGGGTTGAGAAAATTCCTATCAACAATCGCCTTAAGGATCGCCCTAGATTCGGTGGAGAGAGAAGCTTTCTCCCAGACTGGCTTATCATTGAACCGGGTGGGGACCTCGAATACCCTCTCCCCTGATATGAACTGCGATCCCTTAGTTGCCACCTATTATCAACCATTTCTCCTTTTAGGAGGTATCTTTCTTTGTTACGCTTGGAATAATGAACTTTAGGCTGTTCTTTGCTAAGGCATAGAACAGTCTCTTTGGAGCGGGAGAGAGGGCGGTAACCTACAAAACAAACCAAAGCTCGGTGGGTCCCTGTTCCCTACTAATATTAGTCTTTTCACATTGATCCTTCCATAGCACTAGGAACCCGACTAGATGCTTCTAGAAGCTCGGGGTAAGTTGGAGGGGTACAAGCTGTATGACATAAAGAGTCATGCGAATGGTATGGTGTAGATGAAGTCTAACTCCACTATCGATAGCGGCTGTATAAATCGGGAGCACATGGGAGACAGGGGTGTACACATCATTCCCTCGGTATGGTATGGTCATGGTAATACCTCTGGAATCCAAAACCGATTCCTCAAGCACATGACGTTAGCATATTTGACGATTAAGTCTGGGATAACATGGAACTGATTGAGGAGAACAATAGTCCCTTTAGGTAGTCTCGATTCTACACCAGTGGGGTTTCCACCAGCCTCAACCTTGCCCGACTCATCACCTGAATCCCCTTCAACTGTCTGCAGCGCGATATCAGAATTGTTTGAGAAGCCGGCCTAATAGCAACATTTTGGCTTGAACGGCGGTACTAATGCAGTAGGGGTACATTGCTCTATCCGATGTCCTCCTTTCGAACTCATTTTCCACCGGCGAGACTCGGAGAGTTACTCCCTACTAGCCTATCAACAATGTCATTGTCAGAGTTCGACGTTACTTCGACGTATGTTTCGTTTGAAAATTGAAGAAAGAATATATGAGATTTGAAGAAGGCAAAGAAAAGCTTAGGGATTTCTTTTGAAATTTGAAAGTAAGAGATTTGGAAGTGTGGGGAGGACGAAGGTATTATCGGGTTCAAATTGTTGTAACAAAACAGTAACGGTGATGGAAGCCTGATAAAAGAGACTGGATTTTAGGACAGGATTGCCTCGATATACGAGTGATGCCAAAGCTTTGCCGTTTTTCAAAAGAATATAAGTTTCCCGCTTGACACATGGACTTTGCATTTAATGAGTGGATTTCCTCCCATATTCTGTTGAACGGTTGAAAACAGAAAATTTTTGAAACAAAACAGGAAATTCGACTCCAACCTCAATCAATCACCGGTGTTCTAGTCAGAGGGAACTAATGTTGTTAGACATTTTTAGCAAGAGGTCAAAGTGAAAATTTCCACTTGATTGATACCAAGTAAGATATGCCCCCTGATACCAGGAGGGAGGTATATGCTACGATCTACCTTGAAGTACCAGGTTCTAAATAACCCAGGTACCCCGACATTATCAGTAGAGCAAGGCAGAACTTTTAAGTCTCCATGAATCACCTACTAGGAACCATAGTACCTCAATACTATCTCGTTGTTTCGTCAAGGTACATATCCTATTCCCTGCCAATAAAAAGGAAGGTAACCCAAAAGCTTCAACATGATTAACCAAGCTTATCATCATTAGACAAGGTACTAAGAGATACCTCACTATCAGAATGATCAAACGCAACTTCACTATGCTGATACCTTGAGGTATCTCGCCACTAATAAAAGAAGTTAGAATCATTCAACAAGCCATAACAAGCTCCACGTACTCATAGCCATAATGAAAGAGTCCAAAGAGGAAACAAACACATTTTCCCCAAAATATTAATCACAAGTCGATTCTCCAGGGTTAACTACAATAAACAGAAAATTACGCTTAATAAAGAAATGAGATCAATCCAGTGATCTTCTGCTTGTACGCCAAGGAAAAACCCCTGATGACACCATGTATAAATACAGAGGTAATCGCATAAAGAAAAAAAATGACATTAAGAACCTCAAGAACTATCGTTTAATCTTGCAATCATAATGAAACCTAGTTATCACCATTGATCTTTGTATTCACTTAGCGACATATACGAGTTTGCCACCTCCAGTTAGTTAAAGAAAAAAAGTGAAATAAAAGAGACTGAAAGTTATTCCCCACTGTAATAGAAATATAATTATTTCAATAAAATAGTACCTAGATAGGAGTGTTCATACAGCTCTACAATCTCTTTCCCCTTCTCTCCATTCTTTACGTTTCAACCAGTAGCGAAGGTACCTACCCCGATTGTGACCTCCTAGGTAGCAATTCTGAGGGTGTTAGTTGAGTTTCCTCACCTCTAACGAAATTTTAGTTAACACCAGGGCATCAAACCTCGCCCTACGAATCCCTTTCACTTCCTACACGTGGTCTAGGAGTTGAGTGAATCATTAAGGTCCTATGTGGAGAAGTTCTAAAATGAAGTGTTCCAGTTGGGAGTTTCTATAGAAAATGAGACCTTGGCTAACCTCAAGAGGAATCTCTAGGCCGATAGACTATTTCGATCCTTTACAAAATGCCCACTTGAGATGTACTAGGAGGTCTATGACACGGCCCAAGAACAGGTGAAGATAAACAAACAATTCAGTGTCAAGATGGAGCGTGATGACCTGAGGTCTACCAAGCGCCTAAAGAACAAGGCATCTAAGCCTGGACCAATCAAATAGTTTATGAATCGAGCTTCCAAACTATCCACGTATCGCCCAAAACCTTTCCAACCTCAACGCGAGCGGTACCCAGCCAAAAGGACCACTCCTAGAGCAACACCGCCACATAGGGAAGTGGTGAGGATAGCGAGGGATGAGGAAAGGTAAAATCATTACACCCTCTCAAAGCTTCCTATGAAACAATATACCTCACAATCCGAGACAAGGGATTGCTCAGAAATTCCGCTCCTATAAAAGCATAAAGAGACTAGTAGAACCGTTACAAATATTATGACGTCCATGAGGATGTGGGGCATGATATATCCGAGTGATACAGCTATCATAATCAAATTAAGGGATTGGTAAAAGGGGGTTGCTTGGTTGAATTCTTGCAACAAGTACATAATAGCATATGAGTATGGTAGGAGGTAAAGGCAGAAATCAAGGAAGCAGAGGAGAGAAGGAAGGAGAAGAGGAAAGATCTGATGCAGCTGATCTAGATAGTCTACACCATCAGCGGAAGTCCCACACTAGCAGGAACTTCCAACAATTTTAGGAAGAAACATGCAAGGAAGGTTCCCCGATTCGATACGGGACAAGATGTTCTCATAATCACCCGGGGGGTTACCTAGACCTTTCAACTCCACTAGATTGTATTCACTGAAAAGGACGTTTACAACACATTGTAGCCATATGATTACCCCATGGTCGTCACAGTACAAACACCTAACTACTTGGTCCACCACATTCTTATCGATATCGAAGAGCAATGTCTATATCCTTTTCAATGATGCATTAGAGAAATTTAATCTGAAGCACCCTTGCTACAAAAATTATACCATACCTCTCTTTGGGTTCATTGGAGAGACTTATTGGTACCTGTCAGGTCAATGATCCTGCCTATGATAGATGGGCAAGCGCGAGGGGCAAGCGCGTTAGGCAAACGCCTCTCCAGCAAAAATTCATGACAGATTTCAACGTGATTGATACTCTGTCGGCCTACAACGCCATCCTTAAGAGGCCTTTTCTATCAGCTATCAAGGGTGTTCTGTCAATCTACCACAATGTTCTAAAGTTCTCGGTAGGTGACAAGGTTGGCGAGGTACGAAGGGACCAACAAGTATAGCATAAATTCTACATGGTGTCTACCAATCAAGCAACACTAGCTAAGCAATGTGCGCAGATAACTATCTTGCAATCCCAAGAGTTATCAGAAGAGAGTCATGAGAACCTAGATGTTGTAGAGAAATCTAAAGTGATTAAAAAGGAGTTTGAAGTAGAGATTCCAATTGCGAAAGATGTGGAAGAGGAAGAGATGGGGTGGGCCAATGGTCACCCTGTTGATGAGCAAGAAGAAGTATTAATCATAGAGGATGATCCCTCGAAGATGGTGAAGGTAGGAGCCTCATTGGATGAAGGAGTGAATAAGGGGCCAATTGGGCTCCTTCGAGAGTTTTGAGACATATTCGCTTGGTGCCAAGAAGAGATGCCAAGAATCCTGAAAACATAGGCAACTCATAGGTTTGCAGTAGATGCCACATTCAAACTAGTGAACCAGAAGCGTCGACACTTCAACCCAGAGAGGAATGTTATGGTACAAGAAGAGGTAGACAAGCTTCTGAAGGCTAGGTTCATCATGGAATCCTGATACCCTGAATGGATCTCCAATGTTGTAATGGTGACCAAGGTGAACGGGAAGTGGTGAATATATGTTGACTATACCGATCTCAGTTGACCATCAAAAACACGCTCCTTAGCTTCATGGATGCCTTTTCAGGGTACAATCAAGTCATGACTCACCCCGTCGAACAGGACAAGACCATTCTTTTTCACCATGCATGTCATATACTGCTACAAGGTATTGCCATTTGGTCTTAAGAATGCAAGTGTTGCTTACTAGTTATTGGTGAGTCGGTTGCTCTAGAAATATATAGGGAAAGCGATGGAGGTGTACACAGATGTTATGATCACCAAGTCTAGGTAGTTGATCAACACCATGACCATCTTCGTCAAACTTTCTAGGTGATCAGGGAAAATTTGATACGGTTGAACCTCGTAAAATGGACTTTTGAGGTAGCAGGGAAATATTTCCTTTGGTTTATGGTGCACAAGAAAGAAATTGAAGCCAATCCGGAGATGATTAGGGCCATCATAGATTATGAGTCTCCCACCTCCGTTAAACAAGTACAAGAATTGACTGGTCAGATAGCAGCCCTCAACCGTTTCATATCACAGTCTATCGATAAATGCATTCCCTTCTTCAAATCTAGAAAGCAAGGGAAGAATATGAAATAGGACCAAGAAAGTGAGCTAGCCTTCTAATCTTTGAAGGAATGTCTAGCTAGCCCACCGTAGCTAGTCAAACATGTACCGAGTGAAGAGTTGTAGCTATATCTAGTAGTATCTGAGTTAGCTATTAGTGAGGCATTAGCAAAAGAGTGTGGAAATGAGATTCAACCACCCATCTATTATGTGAGCCACACTTTGTCCAAACCCAAGAAGAATTATACTCTTCTATAAATGCTCATTTTTACCCTCGTTACCATAGCTAGGAAGCTCTATCCCTATTTCCAAACTCGATCACGGTGGTCACTGATCAACCGCTGAGACAGTTCCACTAGAGACAAGAAGTATCGAGAAGGTTAGTAATATGGGCCTTAAAACCTACCTAGTTTGATATCAGGTATAAAGAAAGAACCACAATCAAAGCCCAGGCTCTGACAGACTTCGTAGTGGAATTCCCCATGAAATTCAACCCCGATACCATACCAAACTTGGACCAGGTCTCATGGAATGATAAGAAACCTATAGACTAGCCCGTTAATCTAGAAGTTTGGATTCTACATACATATAGAGCATTTAGCCAGGTAGGTAGTGGAGTAGGGATAGTTTAGCCGATCCATAGAGGGTCGAGTTCTGCCATTATTCTAATTTCAAGTTCAGTGCCATTAATAACAAGGCTGAATACGAAGCCTTGCTGGTAGGAATGAGGGTGGCTGCGGAGCTTGGAGCAGATTACCTCAATGTTAAGAGTGACTCGTAACTTGTGGTCAACCAGGTAACCGTGCAATACCAAGTAAAGGGAGAAAACATGTCGGCCTACTCAAAAACTCATGATCAAGTTCAATTGACTCAAGATAGAACAGATAACCATATAGCATAACCATTGGGCAGATGTCCTAGCCAACATTACTGCGAGCGGAGAAAAGGCATTGCTAAATTGGGTACCGCTCCAGCTGATTTCCCAATCAAACATATCCAAGAGAAAAGAGAAGAACCCAGTGGATCATCTCCCATATTGGATGGATCCTACTGTGGACTACCTCCAGGATGAGAGGTTGCCCAATGATCCTGATCAAGTGCGTAGACTCAAAAGATACTGCCTAGAAGAAGGGTACCTCTACTGCAGAGGAAAATCCCCATTCCCCCCCCTATCTACTTAGATGCATACACCCCGATGATGCAAGTTGGGCGCTCTAAGAAGTACACTCATGGGACTGTGGGAACCATGTATGGAGTGAAGCGTAAGCCTACCAAGTGCTCTGCATGGGGTATTTTTGGCCCATCTCACACCATGATGCAAGGTAGTTTAAGCGTTCTTGTGGACCATGCCAGAAGACAGCTAATCTGAGTCATCTTCCACCAGAATAGTTCATCTATCTAGGAGGTAGATCTTATCAGACAGTTCTAACCCATACTTGGTTGGGTAAAACATACAATAGTGACCATTGACTACTTTACTAGGTGGATGGAAGCAAAACTCCTTTCCAAGATAACATAGGAGAACCCGACTAAGTTCATTAAAAAGAACATGGTCTCCAAGTTCAATAGCCCGATGGCCATTATCACTAATTTAGGAAAGCAATTCGATAATGGGTGATCATAAACTTTTGTGAGAACCTAAGAATTGAGCTCCATTTTACGTCAGTAGCTCACCCTCAGACCATCAGACTAGTTGAGGCTAAGCAATCAAGAAGCTCTTGAAAAATAAGCTCCAATAAAAAAAGGGAAAGTGGGTAGAGTAGCTCCCTGATGTTCTATGGGCCAACCGTACCACAAAGAGGACCTCTGCTAGAGAGACCCCCTACTCGCTGACTTTTAAGGTAAAAGCAGTCTTGCTAATTGAACATAAAGTGACTTCCTTCAGGTTTCAACATTTCAAACTAGAAGGTAATGAAATCAAGTTGAAGGCTAACCTATACCTCCTATAAAAAAAACAGGACAAGGTGTCAGAGGGAGTAGAAATTTACAAGAGTTGGGTCACCGGATACTTCAATAAGAAAGTCAAGAGTCACAACATCAAGCAAGGGGACTTAGTCTTTAGGAAAGTAACCCAGAACACTCGGAAGAGATCTGAAGGCGTATTACTACCGAATTGGGAAGGCCCCTACCTAGTTAAGATGGTAATCCGTAGCAGGACCTACAAGCTGGAAGATATGGAACGATGTCGCATCGAACATACCTGGAAAACATATCACCTTAAGAAATTCTACCCGTAGAAGATCGGAGAACTCGAGTTGTCATTGACCGGTACCACCTTGGGTAGGTACCACCAGGTACTTGTATTACCCAATATTTGTAACACCCATTGAATAAAAAAAACATCTCTTTTTCCTTCTACGCCATCTAACTTGACTGTATATTTTTACCAGTAACCATCATGGTAGTTCACCCACGGTCGCTTTGAAACCCAGAAAGCCATATGGCATTCCCATTGTCATGGGCAAGACCTACCCCTCTCTAGGAAGGGTATGGTTCATAAAAGGCATAGTTGCTTGCCAGACCAAGGTTGTGAAATTGTGGCCTTGGTTGCCCACCACTTCCTCAAGATCGGGAAAGCCGAATGGCACTCATGATGCCTTGGTTGGAACCCAATCTTGACTAGAAGGATTTGGTACATAAATGGCATAATTACTTACTAGGATTTTTTTCATCTGAATTCCAAGATTTTTGAAACAAGGATGTTAGGTACCTTGACTCGCTTGTATTATCGACTAAGTATCGGGATTCCATATATATCTAGGAATGCTCAGTACCCAGATCCACTTATATATATATATATATATATATGTATATGTAGATTTAATTCTCTCCTAAGTACCAAGATACTAGAAAAAGAGAATACATGGTACCTAAACTCTTTTGAATGTGTTTTCGGCTATGCACCAGGATTTCCATAATAGGAATACCTAGTACCTTGATTCTTCCATATGAGACAATCGGTTGTTAAGGATGTTTCATAGGAAAATTGCCAAGATTCCTAGCCTAAGTACCAGGAGATCATGGAAACTGTTATCTACTTCACCTTATATCTATCCTTATCAAATTTTAAGGTTTTTTTTTTTACCAGGCAATTGCTAGTATAGGTATATGTAGGGGACTGCTTCCTAGATCATGATTATGTTAGAGTTAAAGGCATACAATATAATTTAACTAGAGAATCAGAGTGGAAGTTAATCAGATATACATAATAAAAAGAAAGATAATGTTTCATTACTCAAATCAAAGAGCCCATCCCCTGATTCTGGGCTACATATAAAAGAAAGAAAAGAACAGAAATGTTAAAAGCTCTAGGTCATGCCACTTTTTTTGATTGACCTTCTTTGCCACCGATCCACTTTCCTGATTGATCTCCTCAATAGCAGCAGCTCATTCCTCCCTAGACCTGTCTGCTTGGCTGATTGAGGGGTCATCATTCCCTGGCACCGCTATCTTAGAACTAGCCTCTACCATCTTGGCCAGATCAGCCTAGACCTCTACCACCTTGGTTGGTGCAGCCAGGGCTGCCATCTCCTCAGTTGGATCAATCTGAACATCTTTTACCACTATTTGATCAATCTGGACCTCTGTTTCCTTAGCAGGTTCAAGTAGAGAGGTATAAGCGACTGGAACCCATTTTCTAGCTTGGTTTTCTATAGTAGGGGGGCTCTGAGCTATGTCATGTACCGATGTAGCTCGGTATATTGGTGGAGATAACCACCAAGTCATCCATATTATCCACCGATTTCAGTAAGAGCATACCAGCAAACTCATAAGCTTTTGCCATAATCTCATTCCGGTCCCATCCTCAAGTGGTACCCAGGTTGAAAGGGGGGGGGGGGAAGAGCCTAGGCTATTTGGTAGGCAGCAAAGAAATAGCCCTCTGCGAAAAAAGCGTCCACATTGGCCTCCAAAGCTGCCACACTGCTACATAGGGTCTAGACCAGCTCTTCAAGCTGCTATTTTCCTTCATCAGGGCATTCCTTTGAGAGTCACGACAGATGGGCTTGAGCTATTCTGTGCCATAAGCTTGCAGGATTCAATATCTATCTACCTATATTTTAGCCGCGGTTTTATCAGCTTGGGTCAGGGCACTTTTCAATGCAATCGTGCCCCTTACCGTCTTGATCAGCTACTTCTAAAGAGTGTCAACCAAGTGGCGCATCGTCATATTGAATTTGAAGGCTTGCCATACACAAAGCAATTGTTAGTTATCTCCATGATACCTGGTATACATAAAATAAGTTTTTAAGTCAAATATTATACCTTAACCAAGAGAGCAGAACCCCAGGTAATCAAGACGTCGACAGGCATTGATGTCATGGCCCGTAACCCCATGCTTGGGTAGGAAGAAACAAACCGGGAAAAGACCTCGTCTTGGCTACTACCCCTCGACCGCGATCGAGATTGTTCCTAATGAGTGATTGGAACAGCTGAAGCAGGATCAAAGCCCCTCAAAACCCCTATAGATTGATCGGTCACCACAACAAGAGGTGGAGGGACGACTGGTGGTGTAGGTTTAGTAGCAGAGGCAACAAAAACCTGGCTCCGCACCTGGCAAGGGAGCCCCTGATCCCGACAAGGGAGTCCTTAATCCTGGCAAACCTTGCGGCTGTCTCCGCCAAGTTAGACTCTGGTTGGTACCATGTCTAGAATTGCCGCAGGGCTAACTTATCTAGCCAAGGTACTAGCCCTCACTAAGGAGTCACAACAAGGTTAATGCCAAGGAGGAGAGGTATGTTAAGAAGAAATCGATCCTTAAATTTAGTAGGTACCTCAGGGATCAACAAAGGCACTGAAGAAACTGTCATAAACAGGTGACAGAGTTAGCACCTATTAATCGCAACAAATTATATGGAGCAAAGATAAGAATGCTATCTACCTGGTAAAGCGTAGAAGATATGGAGGTAGAGGTCAACCCTCCCTTATTCAAAGGGGTCAGAGGTAGGGTACTTCGTGTTGTAGTAGTTCCTGGCTATTATGTTCTTTAAACTTTTCACCGACATAGTAGAGATACTCCCCTTCTCTCATTCGGTCATATCGCTGAACCGGTTAGGAACTTCAAACTCGGATCCCTCGATATGGATCGAGTTCCCTTAATCACCACTGACAATGACCCGTTCGGAACGCTAGGGGTAGTACTTTTTTCTGGCAACAGGTACCAGGAAGTTTTGGGTGTTCTTCAACCACACGTTGAATTGACCCTTTAGACTGGAACCTTAGTAGCAATATGAAAGAGGAATCTAATTTCCTCTAACCCAGGTTCCCTGGTAACCCGATCCATCTCCTATAGCTTCCTCTATAACATGATGAATTCTAGCAGGTTCCTCTATAACCCTGGCATCAGTTGCAAAAGGACGAGTTATAGAGCATGAATCGCCCTACGAGAGTAATCTAGAAAGGTAACACAACCCCACACTTGAAAGTGATGGTATGAATTAGAAGCTAGCCAAGTGAAGGGGAGTACATGTCGTATCCCTGGTACAGTAAGGTAAAGGTAATATCAAATGGCATCATGGAATCCCTCCTTAAGAGCCTGATTGTGTCGGTGGTGCAGGTGGAGTCTGGGACACATCGAAAATCACTTAGATGGTGAGTACCCCCCCCCCCCCCCCCCCAGCCAAGGCCGTCAGATCTTCAACCAAAATTCCACCTGCTTCGAATCCTCAAGTTTTATCGATTGAATCATCGTCCACATCGACTAGAGTTAACGGGTCATTGCTGAAACCCTACCCAATAGCCACATTATGGCTTGAGTGGGGGTGTTAAGAGTTCAAAGCACCTCTACCATTATTGCCTCCTTGACAAATTTTCTTTCGCTTGTGAGTGAGGCTCGAACTGTCAGCGGAATCGCAATCAAAACTTTTATCCCAGCTATCAGACGACATGGTTTCAAAAGATTGAATATTGAAGATTGAAGGTTGAAAAAAAAAAGCTAGAGTTTTAGGTTATTAGGGATTTTCTTTCTAAGGAGCATGGAATGAAAGAAGTAGCATGAATGAGTCATGAGAGGTTAGAGTACAAATAGGGGAAAAAGATGGTTACCAGTAACGGAAACATCATCAGTGAGGCGAGATATTCTGGCAGTGGGAAAGGCAATTTTTGAAAATGCAAGACCCTAATTTAAAAAAAAAAATGGACCCATCCCAGCTCGACACGTAGAATGCTCATTTTATGCAGGATTTCGACCCAAATTTTGGTTACCAATGGAAAAATAAACTCCATTAAGCATCGCAGAATCATGACTCTAGCCCTAACCTAGTACCTGTGTTTGAGTCAAATGGGACTTTTGTTAACAAACATTTTTTAAAAGGGACAAAAGAAAATTTTCCAACGAGCTAATATCTGGTATGTTCTAGATCGGGACCAATTCCTAGGTACCAAGAAATAACGATACCACAATCTGGGAAAGGTCGACGTCGTATCTTGCCATTACATGTATCAAAAAGAACCACTACTGTGATACCTTTTACCTAGTTTCCCAATACTACAACAACTATCTAGAACCCAGGTACCAAGTTACTAGTCCAAGACCAATCCAGTATATGCATCTCATTTGCCCAGTAGGAAGAATGGTATCAAGAAGGTACCGGTGTGTTAGAAGGAGTACTCGCTGGCAAAGAAGGACAAGTATACCAGGAACGAAAGATCAGTACCACGCCTAGAAAAACGAAGCCATCATTCATCTCCTACAAGGCAAAGAAAGAGGTTGAATTTTACGACACTTAAAACTCCTTAAATGAGATAAATTGGTCAACTCAATCAAAATTTCAATATAACTGAAAACCATCACGTAATCAAGGGGAGTAATTCTCGCATAAAATTAACTGCTCCAGCTATCACCAATGGACTCCGGTATTTACAGATCAATTAGCTAGATTTACGGGTATTAACTAGAAGAACTCAGAGATGATAAATACAACAATAGAATTCATATAAAGGGATCCAAACGGAATTCCATAAATGAAAGAGAGACCTACCAGAGAAAAAGTTTTTGCCATCATGGAGAGATATCCACTCATCGACTAGCATGAGATCAACATCGCCATTTGTGTGAAGAGAGAGAGAGAATAGAATACTGAATTGAAAGTTGTAACCACTATTGTATCAAACCTATTAGTAATTAGTAGTTCATTCCCATAATTTCTACTTGATACGTGTTGTATCCTTTTTCCCAGTTTGATACATTAATCTTGTTTGAATCAAGGTATGAGGTACCTATAGTGCTACAGCCTACCAGGTTATGGCTTGAGAGTGTTAATCAAAATTCCTCAGCTAAAGCGAATTTTCGGTTAACATAGGTGAAGTCTCCAATACTAAGTCTTAATGGAGCACACAAGAATTTAAAGCTTTCAAGTGGAACAACAAGGCAATGCAAGCCATCTTGTGTTCCATGGATGACAATAAGAACAAGTTGATTCAAACAACTAGGAATGCTAAGGAGGCATGGGAGATTTTAGAGATTTTAGTCAAAGATTCCAAGCCCTAAGTCCTACAAATGCAATTTGAGATTATTGGGATAGAGAAGCGCGAGTGCTTCAACGATATTCTAGTGAAGTTGATGGACATCGTCAATCAAATCCATCATCTTGGTGACCCTTATTCGAATATAAGGATCAAGTAAAATATTATGACGTCACTTCCGACAATGTTTGAATCGAAGGTTATGGCACTTGAGGAGAATAGTGACTATAAGAACATGAAGCCATGTGAAGTCAATAGAAGTCTAAGTGGACTCATATACCTATACCTTCTAAGAAGCAAAAGAGCATAGCCTTGAAGACCTCCAAAATTGAGAATGAGGATGATGATTCGGATGAATACATGGCTATAATAGTGAAGAGCTTCAAGAAGTTTTTAATGCTGCAAAAGAAAGGCTATAGCTCTAAAGGGAATGATTTCAAGAATATTGAGCAAAGAAAAGAGAAGCATTCCAAAAAGGGAATTCAATGCTTTGAGTGTGGCAGATTCAGGCATATCTCCGTGAATTATGGAAGCTTGAAGGACAAGAGAAACAAAAAGGCAATGGTTGCCTCATTGAGTGATAGTGTGAGTGAAGAAGAGTCTCCAAGTGTTAAAGAGATTGCACTTAACTATACGGCCTTTGGAGCCTCTTATGTTGAAGTTGTTAATGAGGCAACAAATGACACTAGTAATGACTCTAGTGATGAGAACTCTTCATTCCACTTCAATAAAGGAATTGGTAAAGATATGGACATTGAATACTTCATCAAGTACTTTGAAGACTCTAGGTTGAAGAATAAAAGTGAGATTCAAGACTTGAAGGAGAAGAATTCAAACTTACAACCTAAGTGACTTACTTAAACGATGAAATGAGGAGTGTCAAAGAGAGTGAAAACATGATGAAGAATGAGCTTGTGGATGCTAAGGAGTTGCTTGCGGCACAGAAAAACTTGACAAGATGTTGGGGCATGGAAAGATGCCAGATGACGAGAGGGTTCTTCGGTATGTTGATGACAATGAAACCCTCTTTTAGAATAAAACTGTATTTTCCAGAGGAAATGGCATCAAGGATGCTTTACCTTCACAACATCCAAAAGGAAGATTGAACTTGGAGAGTCATCCAAGAGTGGCCAATTGAAGATGCTAATGAAAAATGGAGCTAAACCTCAGCAACCAAAAGCTCCACCTCCAAGCTTCCATCAACTAAAAGTTTAAGGCAAGCAAACTCAACCAAGTAAGCATGGCAACCCGGTTCAACAATAAAGAAGAAGAGAATCGGCTCAACACCAAAGGCGACATCAAATGCATAACCTCACAAGGATATGGTATGACTCAAAAGTTTATACCTACTTGTCATTTTTTTGGTGTTGATGGGCATATTAGGTCAAATTGTCACAAGTATATTAAGAAATATAGGGTTGAGATCATGATTGAAAGAAACAAACTTAAAAGAGCCAATATATATGTTCCTAAGAAATCTAAAGTCAATGATTCTAGAAAGCCTAGTAACATGTTGGCTATGAACACTAAGAATGAAAATGAACCCGCATGCTATTGTGCCAATATGTCACCCATAGATTCATCTAAGTCTAATGGACTTGGTAGGTCTATATGGGCTCATGCCTCCCATTGACTTGGCTGGAATTGACCCCATTTGAGGAGCTCAAGCAAAGAGAGCGAACTTGTAGTTTTTTAATGTCCAAATATTTGACATATTTTATGCCTCTTTATTAGTTGTTTGAGATACTAGGTTGCACATATATGATTATATGGTATTTTTGCTCAATAAATGTGTAACCTTGCTTTGATTGTAATCCAGGTCACATTTATGTTCAAACATGCATTTTTTGGCTTGGAGAATTGATTGGGAAGTACTTATGAATGACCTATAATTTATCTCCATGACATGTGAACTTGATTATGACATGCTTTAAATGATATACATGAAATGCTTTTGATTGTTCTATGCAAATGTGTGTGAATGCAAATAAGAAGACTAATCAATAAGGATCTTGTATCCATGCAAACAGTAAGGATTTTATAACCAAATTAGTCTTCTTTCTCTTCTTAATGGTTAAACAAGACTGCTATCATACGGATGATTACCAATCATGTTTGCTTATGACAAAAGGGTACAAATTGGCTTGAATTCTTATTGCCCTTCTGATGTTTGCCTTGCCAAATACCATTACTTTAACTTTGATGATATATGTCATGCATGCAAAGCAGCACCTTCACACATTCTAGTTAAAATAAAATTCCTTGAATCTCTCTCAATTAATTAATTGCATAAACTTTATGTATATGATTATGAAATCATCCTTTGTGTGAATATCGCTCTTTGCTAAAGCAACCTAATAGGGGGAGCTCTTTTGCATATCTCATGACAAAAAGGGGGGAGAAGTCTTGAGAAATATAGATGGAGCATTGTTTATACTTTGGGGGAAAAATCATGAGAGATAGTAACCATTTAGGGGGAGCATTGCACATGCATTACTTTATATTTCTTTATTGAGTGCAATTACTTTTTATATTTGTTCACCTCACATGCACTTGTTCTTGGAAAGTGCTTTCTTTTGATTGTGTCTAGATACGATGATCTACGAAAATATTGAAGACTTGAAGACTTAGATCTTAGGTTTCTCTTATTGTAACATAGAATATACTTTGTTGACCAATTGCTTTATTATTGTTTTGTGTGGATTAATTTGTGAGCGGTTGTTTTTTCATGAAATAGCCAAAGGGGGAGATTGTATGGACCTTAATTTGATATTGGCTAATTTCATGACAAATCACATTGAGTATGTTTGTGTAACGAGTAGCTTAGGTTCTCCAAATGTGGTTTTCTTGAAGACATGCTTCTGGTCATCTCATGGACATCAAGAGGTAATTCACTTATGATTAGTTATCACTAAAGAGGTTTTAGTTGCACACACTCACATCTCATGTATTTGAATTGACATGCATTTGAGTTGTTATACATATGTTTTCTATTGCTCTTGTGCGCATTCATTTCACAATCACACTTGCACTTCTTTTCTAGATTTAAGTGAGGTTTTGCGTTGTGTAATTTGTTTCCCGATATCTTATCAGAAATGTCGGCGCATGCACAATGGTGTGCTTATATTCGCACGATGAGAGACCTCTTCCTGGTCTCTATTTCATGAGTCGTGTGCAGGTCCCTATCCGCGCAGTACCTGTGCATTGAAGCCTGATTGCCTCGAGTTTGTGTTTGTGCGGGGGCATATTGCACTAACTTACCATGATTATATACATAATTGCATTAAAACTAGTGATCTTTACATAATAACATAAACATATCTTTGACCCGTTTACTAACGGTTGACCACCGTTAGTCAACCACAAAAAAAGGAAAAGCCAATTTTACCCTTTCCGTTGCCCTTATTTTTATAAGGGCAAATTACACTAACTTACCTCGATTTTATGTGTAATTGTACTAAAACCTTTGAAAATATCAAAATAACACAAACATTCCCTTTGATTCGTTGACTACGTTAACCACCGTTAGTTAATCACAAATGAGAAGTATTGTCACTTTTGCCCTTATAGAAAAAATACTTAATTATATAAAATCAGTTAATAATTAGAAATAAAAAAATTAGAAAATATAATATATAAAGAAGGTATTGTTGTGGATATTTGAGAGGATGATGATGTTAATTATTATTATTTAGTATTTATTTTTGATGAAGATGACAATTTTTGAAATTAATATTTATTTTCCTTTTAATAAGTTGTTTAGTTTTAAATTTCTAATAATATAAAATTCTTGGAGCAGCCACGTCTGTTTTAAATTACTTTTTATATTTAAAGCAGACGTGGTTGTTTCAAGAATTTTATATTAATTGTAATTCAAAGCTAAACAACTAATTAAAAGTTTGTGTAATATTATTAATTAAAACCAGACATGACTACTTTAGTATTTAAAAATGACCTGGCTGCTTCAAGAATTTTATATTAATAAAAATTTAAAAACTAAACAACTAACTAAAAAAAAAAAAGTATCTTCATCATCAAAAATAATAAATAATATTAATAATTAACATCATCATTCTCCTAAACATCCACAAAAATACCTTTTCTATATATATTATGTTTTATAATATATATATATTTTAATTAATTTACGGATTTTATACAAATAGGTATTATTTCTATAAAGGCAAAAGCGACAATTTTTCTCATTTATGATTAACTAATGGTGGTCAACATTAATCAATGGATCAGAGGGTATGTTTGTGTTATTTTGATATTTTCACGGGTTTTAGTGCAATTATACATAAAATAGGGGTAAGTTAGTGTAATTTACCCTTATAAATACAAGGGCAAGGGAAAGGGCAAAACTAACATTTCTCTTTTTTGTTGTGTACTAACGGTGGACAACCGTTAGTAAACAGATCAAATGTATGTTTGTGTCATTATGAAAATATCATTGGTTTTAATGCAATTATGCATATAATCAGGGTAAGTTAGTGCAATTTACCCTTTGTGCGGGTGGTGCACGGGTCCCTACCTGCGCAGTACCCAAACACTGAGAACTGATATGTCTCGGTTCCCTTTTACACGGGTGTTGAGCGGGTCCCTTACTTGTGCAATACCTGCGGACCGCCCTGTTTTTAGCCTTTTTTTTCAAAACGACGTCACTTCGCTTAGGGCAGTTATGTGTGTATATATATATATATATGTTTATGTGTGTGTATATATATATACATATATATCTTCTTATTTCTCAATTCATTTCCAGAGCTTCAAAACTTATTTTTAGAGAGACGAAGAATCCTCATAGAGAGAGAAGCTCCAAGATTTGTTCTTTAACTCTCCAAACCTAAAACCCGTCTTCATCTTGCAACTCTAGCATTATTCAAGCATGAGTCTTCATTAATGTCTTTACTTGGTAAGTAGAACTAACATCCTTGCTCATTTATTATTCTAGCTTATCAAGACATGTCATTTGTTACTTTGGTTAGCATATCTTCATATTTATTGTATATCAATTGAAGTTATGACATGTTTGGTGTCTATTTCTCGATAGCTTGCATTTAAGACAAATTTTCCCTCTAGCTAAATCTATATGTTTTTCATTTAGATATTGTTGATTAGGACTTATAGATTGCATTGGTTTAATGCATTTATTGTCCTTGTCATGATTAATGACAACTTATGTTGATATGGCTTCGTTTGATGACTATTTTAGTCTTGCATATCTATATCTAGTTAGGTTTTTTAATGTGCTTTCATATAGACACTTATATCTAGGATTTGTACTTATTGACATCTTTCAATCTCTATATAAGCATTTAGTGTTACCTAGAATTAATTACATGTAGAATAATTTCATATATTCACATAGGTTGTTGATCTCTTTTTTTAGAGTTAAGTCTTATGACTACAAGGTGTAGTGTAAAAGAAAGTGAAGTCTTGCAACTAAGGTTGGTTGGGAAGCATTGATCAAGAATCACTTAAGTCAATGTGAACCTTCTATGTATGCTCTTTTAGAATTAACTATATTTTATTCAATCAACTTTTGATTCAATCATTGTATGTCTTAATTCTCTGTTTGTGTTGATGTATGATGTTTATAGCCAATTTTGGCAAGGGCTCAAAGAGAAATTTTTGACGTAGCTGGTACCTGATAGAAAGCACCTCCTAATACCAGGTAGGAATGGCAACCTTAACAAAGGGAAAAAGTTTTACATAATAGAGATCACTATAATGTTATAATTAACGTCAAAGTTATTCCTGGGAACAACTACTCAATGGGAACAACTTCAAGGTTTTTGGAAACCACTTGGATGTTCTAACCAACGTTATAGTTGTTCCCAGTAACAATCAACATTAACAAAAAGAACAAGTTTTACATAATGGAAATCACTCTTACGATATAATTAAAGTCAAAGTTGTTCCCGGAAACAAGTTTTCATTAGGAACAACTTCAACACTGTTGGAAACAACTTTGACGTTGTAACCAACGTTAGAGTTTTTACCTGGAACCACTCAACCTTAACAAAGGGAATAAGTATTACATAATGGAAACCACTATAACGTTATTGTTAACATCAAAGTTATTCCCGGGAACAACTACTTGTTAGGAACAACTTCAATGTTAATGAAAACCAATTTGACGTTGTAACCAATGTTAGAGTTGTTTCCGGAAAACACTCAACCATAACAAGGGAACAAGTTTTATATTATGGAAACCACTATAACGTTAAAATTAATGTCAAAGTTTTTCCAAGGAACTACTACTCATTGGAAACAACTTCAAGGTTGTTGGAAACCACTTTAACTTTCTAACCAATGTTAGAGTTATTCCCGGTAACCACTAAACCATAACAAATGGATCAAGTTTTACATAATGGAAATCACTCTAACGTTATAATTAATGTCAACGTTATTCTCGGGAAAAATTACTTGTTTGGAACAACTTCAACTTGTTGGAAACCACTTTGATGTTCTAATTAACGTTAGAGTTGTTCACAGGAACCACTCAACATAAACAAAGGGAATAAATTTTATATAATAGAAACTACTCTAACATTATAATTAAAGTCAAATTTGTTCCCGGGAACAACTACTCGTTAGGAACAACATCAACGTTGTTGCAAACAACTTTGACGTTGTAACAAACGTTAGAGTTGTTCCATGGAACCACTCAACCTTAACAAAGGGAACAAGTTTTACATAATGGAAACCACTGTAACGTCAAAGTTGTTCTCGGGAACAACTGCTCGTTAGGAACAACTTCTACATTGTTGAAAACAACTTTGACGTTGTAACCAATGTTAGAGTTATTCCCGGGAATCACTCAACCTTAACAAAGGGAACAAGGTTTACATTATAGAAACCACGGTAACGTTATAATTAACATCAAACCTTTTTCGGGAACAACTACTCGTTAGGATCAACTTCAATGTTGTTGTAAACCACTTTGACATTATAATCAACGTTTGAGTTGTTCCTGGGAACCACTCAAACTTAACAAAGGGAACATGTTTTACATAATGGAAACCACTCTAACGTTATAATTAACATCAAAGTTGTTACCCAGGAACAACTACTCATTAGGAACAACTTCAACGTTGTAGGAAACAACTTTGACGTTGTAACCAACGTTAGAGTTATTCCCGGGAACCATTCAACCATAACAAAGAGAAAAAGTTTTACATTATGGAAACTACTCTAACGCTATAATTAACGTCACAGTTGTTCCCGGGAAGAACTACTAGTTGGGAACATATTCAGCATTTATCGAAACCACTTTGACATTGTAACCAACGTTAAAGTTGTTATAGGGAACAACTTAACCTTAACAAAGGGAACAACTTTTATCTTACGGAAACCATTTTGACGTTGATGTCGACATCAAAATTGTCCATAGGAACAACTACTCATTTTTTTTTATGTTTTTCTATATATATATATATATATTTATATATATATATATTGTTAACGAAACATTTACTCGAGGTGAGAATTTTCAGTTAACACCCTCGAGACCAATGCCACAGAGGTGGTGGCCGAGGTAGATACCTCGTACCTACCTTGTTCGAACAAATGTGGGTGTTTAATTGTGAATACAATGAAAATGGGAATATAGCTATTTATTAAAGATCGTATATGCTATACAAAAATCTCTCAAACACTCTCAATCTTGCTGGGGTACAGTAGTGGCAACCTCGTGCATGTCAAATAGTAGAATACCATGACGGTCGTGTTCTGATTACAGAATTTAGGCTAAGAACCCCCTCTTTCTATATGCTTTTTGTCATTTTTTTGTTCATTCCCATTTTTTCATCATGCTTGAGCGTATTTATACATGGTTCAAGTAGGTTAAACTTCACGAATCTCCCGCCATGATTTTCAGAATCTTTTCCCTCCCTATCGAGCCAGATATTTTGTTTAAAAATAATTGACTTTGGATTAATGACGGAGTGGAGAATATCTTTGTTGGAGATAAGTTCGTTTCCTCTTTTGGACTCAATCTCTTGCCCTGCACGTATGTGGTAGTTTAACGTTTGGTAGATATGATCATATGTGTCTCCATGGTGTGACTCTTCATGGAGTTCGTCGAGCATAGAGTTCATTGTTTCATAGGATGAGGTAAATCTGTGCCCTATTTTTGGTGCTAGAAGCTTGGACTTACCTTTCCGAGTCGTTTAGAGCTTGGGATAATCAGGTGGGTACCCTTTGGTGGCCGTTGGCCTTAGCGAGCTTCATGCTACCTGTCCAGATAGGTCTTAATCTTCCCATAGCTAGATGGAGCAATTTCGTGGCATAGGCCTATTGCTTAGTAGGTTCTTACTTATGTCTGTAGAGGATGACGGGCTTCTTACAAGGTTATGAGGTAGTTTCGACCTCGGGAAGCCTTGATCGCCATGTGTCCGGCTTTATTTTGGATACTTCCTAAGTTTGGCGACCTTTCCTCGCTACTTTGAGTTGGCGCCAGAGCTCGCCCTTAGGACCCGGGTTTCCATGGTGGGTAATTTCGGGCTTGGACTAGGGCCAGAAGAATGGAAAATTTCTCCTTGGTCCCTAGCCAAATTTGGCTATTAACAGAAGTCCCCTCTGATTTGAACACCAGTGGTTGAGTTAGGGTTGGAGTCAGATTTCCTATTTTGATTGGGAAATTTTCCCCTAACGTTGCTACCAGAATCTTGGCAAAAATCTCCTCATTAAATGGGTGAGTGATGTGGCGAACAGAAAAACGATGTGTTTCTCAAAATTATTCGGCTCCATTACACCAACTCATGTGTTTCAAGGCAATCTATATCGAAGATTTAGCCGACGTCACTACTCCATTTACCTCTATTTAAACTCAGCTACTTCGTCGCCTTCCTCACGCCTCCAATTTTTTTTTGAGATTTTAAATATTCTTAAAGATAACCTCCCTTCAGCGCCCCTCTCTTCTTTTTCATTGAACGTAAAAATTCTTTCTACCATGTCGAAAAACAGTCTTGATTTCGTCGATTCTATTGTCCATGGTGAGGAAGATTCCAATCTCACCCTCGGGAAGAGAACACAAAAAAACTTTGACAGTGATGACTCTCCACCTAACCTGTAAAGACACCGGTCAAACAGGAACGTAGCCATTGAGACTGGATTTTCCAACAAGTCTAATAGACTACTGAATTTAGTTGGTGAGGATTCTGACGGTGAACCCAAGGATGCTGTTGCCGAGAGGGGTCAGGTTACAGTTACCGGTCCTCCTCTAGCTTTACCCCTCTGATTTGAGGGTTATCCCAGACTCCACCATTGGCCCAAACTCGCTCGATCACCTTAAGTCAAAGTATGGCATCCTTGACAGTGTTTCTATCTTCGTCCCTTATAGGAATTATGAAGTCTTCAATCCTCCCAATGGCATGCTCCCAATTCATGTAGCGGTCCTCGAGAATAGGGTCATGCTTCTTTTTCATCCTACTCTTTGATGGTGTACCTCTTTCATATTGAAAGCCGGTCCGGAACTCCTCGAGGTCAGTTTTATGCCAAGGCAAAGAACAAGCTCAATTTTATCATCCTGGCGCTTCGAGAAAGGACCCTGCTTGGAAAGAGGAGTGGATCCTAGTGGGAAATGATTGGGTAGGCTCGACCTTCATTGGTAGGCATGAGTTCGCGGTTCCCACGGCTTTCAATGATAAACCATCATGGGACCAAGATTCCTTACCCACTGAGTCTGAATCTGTGTTGAAGGCCATCCTTCCTAGGAACCAACTACCGACCCTTTCGATTCTCACTGAGTAAATTGCTATCTATGAATTTATGATGCTACTCCTCGTAAGTAATACTGAACCATTATGTTTTGTTTTGTTGACTAGGTTGATTCTGACGGCTTTCTTTTTCCTTTATTTTTTTTAACAGTTTTGTTGTTGCTCCAACTTCCCGCGAAGCTCAACAAGCTCACACCCCTCCACCTTCTACCAGATCGAGTCAGGAAATCCTATTTAATTCCTCAGAGAAATGGGGGTCTACTGTTCCAACTGGGGCTTCATCTAATCTTGCTCTGTCCTCCTCCCAGTACAGGTCCAAGATGGTGTTCCTCACATCGAGGGCTACCAGGGTACAGGGTAAGGGGCCTCTGTTTCTCAATCAGCTGATGTAACTATGATAGCTCCTGCTCTAGTTACCCCTACTCCTTCTATTTCTGCTACTGTCACCCCCACTTCTAACTTGCTAGATGTTTGTCTCTCCATCTACATTCCCAACCCCCGAAGCTTCAAAAGACCCCAAGGCTGGTGTTGAAGGGGTTCCCCATTTTTACCCATAAAATCCGTCCAGCTCTGCCATGCTTGACTAAGTCTTGGGGCAATTCATCACTTCCTACCTCGGGGGTAGTCTTTTTATGATGCCTACAATGACCGTATATATCCTGATCATCAAGAGGTCTGCTCTCTTGGCCGAGGTAATCATCATCATTTATCTTTTCCTGCAATGGCTTTTTCATCACGTTCTAACTCGAACTCTTTTATTGGCCTTCAAATTCAACGTGGCCATGGGCCACCAGGTGGTCTCTCTCCGCGATCGGGCAGCGAAAGCTGAAGCTGAGGGGGCCATCGAGTTGTTGGCACGGTCTTAAGATCTAGTACCAAAGATTACCTCTAGCCAGAGGGGGATAGAGGCGGAGCTATCCGGGCTTTATTGTGATAGCGAGAGGTTGAAGAGATCTTTCGATCAAGAAACCCTCCGGTTTGAACGTGGAGAAAAACAACGGGATTTCTGGAAGATTGATGCTAGGATGCTATACATCAAGAACTAGGCCTTGCGTGTTCAGGTGGCCAAGTTGCAAACGAAAGTGGATGTCTCCTTTAGTGATGGGTATTTTTATGCCCCCTTCCAGGTTGCCGAAGCCTTCTCTCTCCCTTTTCACCTCTCTAGTATCGCTGGCTGGGACAAGGAGAAAATCATAACCAGGTATGTAGAAATGTCTTGCCTTGAGGGAGACAGACATGGTCTTTCTAGCCGGGCTGGAGCAGGGAAGCAAGCACTCGTGACAGATCCTCCTCTTCCTCCTCCTGTCCTACCAGTCTTAGGTCCTGGGAAAACCTCTAGCGGGGTTAGGCCTGCACAGCACGAGGGGGACTTGGCTGAAGCCCGAGTGGAGGTCCAAAATCGTCCTATAAAAGAAGAATTAGAGATTGAGCAGAATAGGATAGAGCCTCTGGCAAACCTTTTTAATAGGGCCATCCCTCCTAAGGTTATGGTGGTGGTTAATGAGGTTCTAGAGAAGGACCTAGCTGAGCAGCAGGCAATGTAGGATCCTCCGATGGATGGGGTAGCAGACGATGGGATAGCAGGCGAGGGTGGCCATGGCGAGCAACCATATGAGGGAAGAACAACAAGAGAAAACCAGGAGGAAGCTGGAGCATGATACAACTGATTCACAACTTGATTTTACTGCCCGAAAAGGGGGGTGGGCACGCCGTTTTACTTATGCTATGTCTAGTTAGCTTTTCCTTCACCGTTCTTTTATCTTCTGTAGCCCAAAACCGGGGTTTAGACTACCTGCTCGATAACTGTAGCCTTTCTAGGGGATAGGTTCCCCTATCATTGATGAAAACTGGCTTTAGATTTTATGCGTACCCACTTCAACGAATTTTGACTTGACTGACATCTCCTTGCTTCATTCCTGATCTTGACCTAAATGCGACCTCTGAAATAACTTGACTTAATAGAATTTGGCAAAAATAATGAGACAGTAAATTTGTTTAAGTGCGGAAGAAGACAGCTAGCTTGAGCTCTCAACTTTCAGCAGAAACTTGAAGCTCAATGACTTTAGTGAGTAGTCCCCTTATGTGATTTTTTGCTAGTTTTCATTTGTCACAGTAAGCAATCATATGCACATGGAGGATTATTAACCAGTAATAACGTGGACATTAGAGTTTAGGTAGGAGAACTTTCCAAGCCCAGTTCCCTTTAATGGTTTATTGCCTGACTGAGGTATCAAGAAGGCTTGATAGCTATTTTGGTCTTGATATATGGATGTCAACCATGCTCTTACACTCAGACCCTTCTTTGGGGGTGGTAGCCCCACCAAGGCAGCATAAAGGCTTTCTAGCTATTTTCTGATCTCAAGATCTGGATGACAACTATGTTTTTACACTTAGACCCTTCTTGAAGGTGGTAGCCTGACCAAGGTATCAGGAGGACTATCTAGCTATTTTCTGTTCTCGAGATCTGGATGGCAACTATACTCTTACACTCAAACCCTTCTTGGGGGTGGTAGCCTGACCAAGGCATCATGAGGGCTATCTAGCTATTTCTTGGTCTCGAGATTTAGATGGCAACTATGCTCTTACACTTAGACCCTTCTTAGGGGTGGTAGCCCGACCAAGGAATCAGGAAGGCTATCTAGCTATTTCATGGTCTCGAGATCTGGATGGCAACTGTGATATAACACTCAGACCATTCTCGGCAGGGTGTGGTGCCCGACCGAGGGGGCATCCCAGTCTCTGGTCTTGAGGTGGCTATATCAAACTTACGGGTGTAGACTCAAATTAGATATGGAGAAATTAATGTATAATATAATCGAAGATGGAGAAAGTAGACTTTATTGACAAAAAATGGAGTACATTATTGTCGGGATTTTATTGAAACCTAAATGGAGGTAGTCTGCTCATGAGTCCCCTGTTTAGGGGTAGTACATCCTCAGATGATATGCATTCCAGGTGTGATCGATTGGTCGGCCCTCCATGTCATCGAGCTTGTACGCCCCGTTACGGACTGCTCCCTTTACAAAGTAAGGCCCTTTTCAGTAGGGTCCTGGGACCCCATCTGACCTATTCCTGGTATTCAAAGTTACTTTCCTAAGAACTAGATCCCCTTCCTTAAAGTTTTCAGTTCTAACCTTCCTGTTAAAGTACATAGCGATCTTGCTCTAGTAAAGAGCTACTTTCTCGGCTACCCAATCTAGTTTCTCTTCTAAGATCTAGATTAGCTCGGATGTAATCCTCATTGCATCCATGTTCAAAGTGTTACACTCTGAAGAAGGTTAGTTTGTGCTTGATGGGAAGAACTGCTTCTTCCCTGAAGGTTAAGGAATATGGTGTTTCTCTGGTGGTTGTTCTCTTTGTAGTCCGGTAAGCCCATAGGACCTCAGGAAGTGCCCCAGGCCATCTGCATTTTCTCTACTGTAATTTTTTCTTCAACAACTTCTTGATAGTCTTACTGGTGGATTCCACCAGCCCATTGGTCTGAGGGTGGTCTACTGGGTTGAACCTAACGTTAACTCCCAAGCCTTCATAAAAGTTTTTGAATCGGCCATTATCAAACTGCTTGCCTAGGTCAGCTACAATGATAGGAGGGGTTCCGAATCTGTAGACTACATTTTTTTTATAAACCCTGTCATATTTTCTTTCGATATCTAGGAGAGCGGTCTGGCATCGACCCACCTTGTAAAATAGTTGATCGCCACAATAGCATACTTGGTTTGTCCATGAGTGGTGGGAAGCGGTCCGATCAGGTCGACTCCCCACATTGAAAAGGGGTAAGGCGAGTTGAGAGATGACAAACATTCCGGTAGGAGCTAACTCAAGTTAGAGGTCGTCTGGCAAGGTTCATAGGATTACACAAAGTTCTTTGCGTCTTTATAGATAGATGGTCAGTAATACCCATTGCGAAGTACCTGATATGCCAGAGTTTCCCCACCAATGTGGCTCCCGCATTCCCAGAGTTAACCTTTCTCAATGCCCATTCGACATCATCGGGATGCAAACATCGAAGTAGGGGAAAGGACCTGCTCCTCCTGTAGAGGTACTCGTCTGCCAGGCAATATCAGACAGAGATATTATTAATTCTTCTGGCTTGATCTGGCTCTTCGGGAAGCTTTCCTTCTCGGAGATAAACCATTATTGGATCCATCCAGCATGGTTGATGATCCAGGGTACAAATCTCCTTGCCCGCTACTATGCTTGGTCGGGAAATCACTTGGAGGGGAACTCCCTGTGGTATGGTAAGGCCACAATTCACAACTATATTAGCTAGGGCATCAACTCGATGTTACTGTTATCGAGGCACCTGCTCGTTCTTGAATCTCCTAAATTTATTCTTAAGCAGTTGAACTAGCTTCAAGTAGGCGATCATGTTATCCCCTTTTGCCATATAAACCCAGGAAACTTGATTGATTATGAGTAATGAGTCACTCTTGACCTACAGATAATTGACCTCGAGCTGGACGACTGCCTTCAACCCTGCTAGGAGGGCTTCATACTCCGTCTCATTGTTGGTGGCCTTAAATTCAAATTTGTAACAGTGGCAACACTCAGTCCCCTCTCGGTCTATTAGCACTATGCAAACTCCTCCCCCAGCTTGTCAGGATGCCCCATTTGTGTAGAGAATCTACGGCTTGCAACCTACAGGCCAACTGTCAAACTCAGGAATCTTCTGAGGAGCTATATTTGTTGTTGCGGAGGTCAATTGGCCTAGAGGAGCTAAGAACCCTACCACAAAGTCTGCTAAAGCCTAGGCTTTGATTGTGGTCCTGGGTTTATAATTTAAATCAAATTGGGTGAGTTCTAGAGCCCATAAGACCAATCTTCTAGATACGCTGGCCTTTGTAAAACTTGACGGAAAGGTTGGTCTGTCACTACTGCTTTTGAGTGAGCTTGAAAGAAGTGACGAAACTTCATTGCTTAAGTCACCAGAGCATAGACAAGCTTCTCCAAAATAGTATATTTTTTCTTCGGCTTGGTTAGAGCTTGACTTACGTAGTAGATAGGTTGATGGACCCTATCTCCACATTCCTTGACCAAGGCTCCACTCACTGCAGTTTTTGAAACATCTAAGTAGATTTACAGATCCACTCTAGGACTTGGTTTGACTAGCAATAGAGGGCTCATCAAATATTTCTTCAAATCTTGAAAGGCTTGCTCACTCTCCTGGAATTTCATGTTTCTTCCCTGCTTGATAGCTTTGAAGAAAGGGAGACATTTATCGGTGGAGCGAGAAATGAACCTGTTGAGTGTTGCTACCTGTCCGGTCAAGACTTGTACCTGCTTAAGTGATGTAGGGGATTTTATGTCCAAGATAGCCTTGATCTTTTCTCGGTTAGCCTCTATGCCTCTCTCATGAACCATGAAGCCTAGAAACTTTCCCGTTATTCCTCGAAAAACACATTTAGAGGGGTTCAATCTCGTCTGGTTTTCCCTTAGGATCATGAAGGCTCTGTGAAGGTCGTCATGATATCCCTCTATGGATAATGGTTTTGTGATCATGTCATTGTTGTACACCTCCATCGCCTGTCAAATCTCAGGTCTGAACAGTCAGTTGACTAACAGGTGGTATGTAGCCCCAACGTTCTTAAGACCAAACGGGATCACTTTATAACAGTATATGTCTTGTCCTATAATAAAACTGGTCTTATCTTGGTCGGCTGGATGCATCTTAATCTAGTTGTACCCTGAGAATGTATCCATAAAGCTTAGGAGCTTGTTTCAAGATGTGGAGTCAACAAAGTGATCGATCTTCGGTAAAGGAAAATTGTCTTTTGGACATGCCCGATTAAGGTCAGTGTAGTCAACGCATATACGCCACTTCCAAATCACTTTTGTTGCCATGGCTGCGTTGGTAATCAATTCGGGGTAGCATGCCTCTCTGATGAAGCCTGCTCTGATTAATTTATCTAGTTCCTTCTGAACCACATCGTTTCTTTCAGCGTTAAAGTGATGCATTTGCTACTTTACAGGCTTGAAGGTCGGATCCACCGCTAAACGATAAGTAGCCAATGACATTGAAATCCCAGGCATCTCATCGTGACTCCAAGCGAAGATGTCATTGAATTCTTTAAGGAGCCTAATCAGATCCTCCTTCACTCCCGGCTCAAGGGTAGGTCTGACCTTGTCAACCTTTGAAGGATCATCCATCCGGAGGTATCTCTTTTAGCTTTTCCATAGGATACCTACTAGTCTATTCCCTACTCTCTTCTTCTACATCCGGCATCACAGGGTCATCCTTTGGGTGATCTGCTGGCTCTATATCTTCCGAGATCATCCCAGCTGTTACCCCAAACATCTTTGATAGAGTTGTCAGGTTAGTGGATACTACATAGCACTGCATGGCTGCTTGTTGGTCACCATGTACCTTCCCCACCTTGTCTCCTACTGGAAACTTTAGGACGTTGTGGTAAAGGGACAGGACCAACTTCAAGGATGACAAGAATGGTCTTCCTAGTATTGTAATTTAGGTCGATGAGGTATCTACCACCACGAAGCCTGTCATAACATTTTGCTGGATAGGTGTTATTCCAGTTATTACTGGAAGGATCTTTAATTTCACAGGTATGATCGAGTCCTCAGTGAATCCATACAGTGTGGTAGTACAGCTATTGTAACACCATTGTTTCAAGTTCAGCTTCTCTAAGGTATCTTTAAAGAGAATGTCGATGCTACTGTCTGTGTTAACAAGCACGCGGTGGACTATGCCGTTGGCAATCTGTACCATGACCACCTTAGGATTGTCATGAGGCTGTACGGTGTTGTAGACATCCGCCTCGGTGAAAATAATTTGTGCTAATTGGGAGGGGTCAGCCGGGCTCTAGTCGACCTTGAAGATACCTCACCCTTCATCTAGACGAGCAATCATCCTCGTGTGGTTTTCTTTGGAAATATTAGAGGTGCCAGCCAAAGTGGGCCCTCCGCTGATGGTATGTAACACCTGGATTTGTTGCATCAGCTCCTCCTGCTCCCCTTTTCTCTTCTCGGTATGCTCATAGATCTCAGCCAGTACTTCTCTTCCAGTCTTAATATTATCCCTGACCTGCTGTAAAAACTCTATCAAACATCCTTCTATGGTAGCCCCTTATCCCTAATGGCAAGATAGATGGTTTCACATGATGCATTTAAAGGGGTGTAGTGATCATACCCTCTCTCGTCTCGCGTTACATGGGCTATTGTCTTGGGAGGAGGCGAAGGTCGCGAAGGAGTTTGCCTTACTGGATACCTTTCTTGCTTGGGTTGAGAAATGAGGAAGTGGTATGTTGATCTATTGGGAGGTTTATTCTTATTTTATTGAGATGGCTCAGGTTTAAGAGTTTCCTTTTTCTCACGCTTTGCCGTTCTCATGTCTTTATGCTCCATCTTGACCTTGATCTGTTCATCGACTTCGACTTACTCTCGAGCCCGATCATAGGATTCTTGGTAGGTCTCTGGAGGTCGCTTGGCAAAGGATCAGAAAAGCTTACCTACCGATAGGTTCTGCCTGAAATTGGTAAAGGCCTCTTTTTCAGTGAAGACCCCCTATCTGGATGACTTCCTTATGGAAGTGTTCCACGTATGACTGGAGTGTCTCACCTCGCTCCTGAATCATATACTGAAGGTGTATGGGATCTTTTAGACGCAGTTGACCTCTTGGAACTGTGAGCAAAAAACTGTTGATAGCTTTGTGAAAAAATCCACGCTACCCGCAGGCAACTTCCTGAACCAAGTCTTTACGTAATCGTTCAGGGTGGTAGGGAACATCCTGCACATAGTAGCCCTGGTGGTATTTTGGATTTCCATTTACTGGGCGAAGCTCAGGGGGTCTTTTGTCCTGAAAAACTTATCAGTCGGCATCTTGAATTTCCACAGGTTCTCCGCCTCCTTGATCCTATTGGTGAAGGGAGCTCCACCTCCTGAAAAACTGCTCGACTCTCCCTAGTTGTTGGGATTTAAAGGCTGGACTGCAATGCCTTCAGCGAGTAGGTGAAGGTGGACGCTCTCCACGAAGGTCGTCGCTTCCTGGTCGAGCATGGCCTGGCTTACCTTTTGGGGGCCAAAAACCCGTGCAGCAGTTTGATGGACCGGAACCTTACTGTGGCGCCCGAATTTTCTCCTCTTCTTCTGGGCCTGTCCTGTCGATGCAGCTAAAGGTTGTCCCTAAGCTTCAGGCTATCCTTAGGAGGAGCGAAGTCTCATAATCACTGCAAAAAAATAAGCTTGTAAATATAAAAATGGTAGTGTGGGTTCCCCACAGATGGCGCCAGAAAGTGTTAATGGAAAATTTACACGAGGTGAGAATTTTCAGCTAACACCCTCGAGACCACTGCCACGGAGGTGGTGGCCAGGGTAGGTACCTCGTACCTAACTTGTTCGAACAAAGGTGGGTCTTTAAATGTGAATACAATGAAATTGGGAATATAGCTCTTTATTATAGATCATATAAGCCATACAAAAATCTCTTAAACACTCTCAATCTCGTTAGGGTACAGTAAGGTGGCAACCTCGTGCCTGTCGAATAGTAGAATAGCATGACGACCGTGTTCTGATTACAGAATTTTGGCCATGAACCTCTTCTTTCTATATGCTTTCTATCACTTTTTTTTGTCCATTCCCCTTTTTTCAGCATGCTTGAGCGTATTTATAAATGGTTCAAGTAGGTTAAACTTCACGAATCTCCCGCCATGATTTTCTGAATCTGTTCCCTCCCTATCGGGCATGATATTTTATTTTAAAATCATTGAATTTGGATTAATGATGGAGTTGAGAATATCTTTGTTGGAGATAAGTTTGTTTCCTCTTTGGACACAATCTCTTGCCCTACACATACGTGGTAGTTTAACGTTTGGTAGATATGATCTTGTGTGTCTCCATGGTGTGACTCTTCATGGAGGTCGTCGAGTATGCAGTTCATTGTTTCATAGGACAAGGTAAATATATGCCCTGGTTTTGGTGCTAGGGGCTTGGACTTACCTTTTTGGGTCCTTTGAAGCTTGGGATGACCAAGTGGGTACCCTTTGGTGGCAGCGGGCCTTGGCGAGCTTCCTACTACCTGTCTAGATAGGTCTTAATCTTTCCTCGGCTAGATGGAGCAATTTTGTGGTAAGGGCTTGTTGCTTAATAGGTTCTTACTTACGTCTGGAGAGGATGGCGGGCTTCTGGGGTGGTTAAGAGGTAGTTTCGACCTCGGCGTTGATTGCCATGTGTCAGCCTTTATCTTGGATACTTCCTGAGTTCGGCGACCTTTCTTTGCTATTTTGAGTTAGCGCCAGAGCTCGACCCTAGGACTCGGATTTCCGTGGTGGGTTATTTCAAGCTTGGACTCAGGGCCAGGAGAATGGAAAGTTTCTCTTTGGTCCGTAGCCAAATTTGGCTATTAACGTATATATATATATATATATATGTAAACAAATATTGTTAACGGGAAATTTTCTTAAGATAAGAAATTCCAACAAACACCCTCGAGACCTCTACCACAGAGGTGATGGCCGGGGTCGGTACCTTTGATACCTGATCTGCTTAGATAGAAACGAATGATTGAATGACAACGGCGAATGAGAACTTTATTATTGAACACTCGTGATATACAGAAATTTCTCACATACACTCGCAATCTCTTTAGGACATAGGATCGTGGCAACTTCGTGCTTGTGGAATAGCAGATACAGCGACGCTCGTGTTCTGATCACAGAATTTAGGCCCGACATAATTCTCTTTTTCTTTTTCTCTGTTTCTGCCCCTTCTTTTTTTTAGTATACTTAGGTATATTTATATATGGCCAAATTAATTTGAACAGGTGTATCTCCTGCCTTGATTCTTTGAACCTGTTCTCTTCTTATCGGCGGGATCCTCTATTTGAAAGTCGTTGACTTCGAGTAAATAACGGACTCAAGATTATCGTTGGTGGAGATAAGTTTGTTTCCTCATTGGAAACAAACTCTTGTCTTACACGTATACAGAATTTAATGTTCGTAGATATAATCTTATATGTATTCATGGCATGATTCTTCATGGAGGTCATCGCATTAGCTGCTCGTTGTTTTGTAGAGCAAGGTAGATCTATGCTTTGGTTATGTCCATAAGAGCTTGGGATGGACGCCCCTGTAGACATTCCTGGGAGGTAGCTTGGGTCTGATTCACTTAAAGGTCCTCTTTCTCCTTGTATCGTGGATGGGACAGCGGGCACCTAGTGAGATCGGTGGGTTTCCAGTTTTAGGCTACGAGTTAAGCTCCACCTCTAGGAGTCTTAACCTGGTGGGAGCTTGCTTTGCTTGTCGGGCTTCACTTCGAGTGTTTCTTGAGCTCGGTGATCCTTCCTAGCTTTTACGGGTTGATTTTGGAGTCCGGCCCCAGGAATTGAGGTTCCTAGTTAGGTGGCCTTGAGAAGCCCGGATTCCAGTGTTCTCGTGAGGACTCGACCTAGTCGTGCCTAGCTTCATCCTTGATAGTCCCAAAGCCCGGTGATCCCTCCATGTTTCTACGGGGTAGTTTTATAGTCTGCCCGGGATCTCATGAATGTCGAATTTGGTCTTTGATTCGGGCTAAGAGAGTGGAAAATTTCTTTGACCCGTAGCCCAATTTACTATTAACAGAAGTCTCATCTGACTCTAATACAAGAGGTAAAGTTGGGGTTAGAGTAAGATTCCCTATTCAATTGGGAATTTTTCTGTTACAAGGTAATTACAGGGAATCTCGAATGAAATCTTCTAATAAATTATTCGGGTGATGTGTCGTTGGAGGACTGGTACGTTCCCCGAAATAGTCCGACTATGTTACGGCTGCTTTGAGATTCGAGGCGATCTTACCAAAGATTTTACTGATGTCAATGGCTATTCCAACTCTATTTAACCCCGGCATCATCATCCCTTTCTTCACGCTTTCTTTCAATTTCAAATTTTCAGACTTCCTCTCCCTTACTGTTTTCTCTGACCACATCATTGTCTTTCACCCACCTTCAAGCTCTTTTCATCCAACAATGTACAACTCCTCTGACAGCATTGAAGCCATGGTCGAGGGCACTAGCGGTTCTAATTTGGTTCCTCAGAAACGGGTGCCAGGAATCTCGAACGATAAGGACTCCTCCCCAGTCCGTCAGCACCGCCGCTCCAGTAAGAATGTTTCAATAGGCTCCGGCTTCTCCAATCAACCCGACAACCCTTTGAACTTAGTTGACTAGGATTCTGAAAAAAAAAGAGAGGGACGACGTCGCTAGGAGGGGTCAAGTCACAGTAGTCAATCCTCTTCCAGCGGAGATTCCGCCGTATGACTTAAGGGTAATTCCCATTTCCACAGTTGATCTGGACTTTCTCGATTGTATAAGATCCAAGTATGGTATTCCTGACAGCGTTTCCCTTACCATCCCTTACAGAGACTACTACGTCTTCAACCCTTGCAAAGGAGTCCTTCCAATTCATGTGGCGGCCCTCGAGAGCGGGGTAAGGCTTTCCCTTCATTCTACCCTGCGGCGGGTCCTCAATAACCTTCAACTAGCTGTTCTCCAGTTGACGCCCGGCTTCTGAAGGCTCCTAATTGGCTTCCTCGTGCTGTAGATGAAGCAGTGCGAGCTCAGTAAGATAACCAAGGAACCCGAAGTAGATGAGTTGGCTTTCCTCTTCCAAATCGAGAGTCTAGCCGGGGTCCTCCGAGGTCAATTCTACACCAAGGCCAGGAACAAGCTTAACTTTACCATCCCGGGAGGTTCAAGGAAAGATCCATCCTGGAAAGAGGAGTGGATACTGACCGGTGGTGAATGGGGGAGCTCGATCTTAATAGGCGGCATGAGTTCACGGTTCCCACTGCTTTTAATGAAAAACCAACCTAGGATCGGGATTCCTTGCCTGTTGAATCTGAAACGGTGTTGAGGGAAATCCTCGATAGGAACTATCTGAATTTGAAGTATCCCACCTCTAATCCCTTCGATTCTTGTAGGGTGAATCAGTATCTGCATATTTCTGATGCTACCCCTCGTAAGTAATCCTAAGTCATTATGCTTTGTTCTGTTAGCTGGCTTGCTTTTTACATCTCTCTCTCTCTCTCCTTTTTTAAGAGTTTTTGTTGTTGCTCCAGCTTCTCGTGAAGCCCAGTAAGCTCAGACCCATCCTCCTCTTGCTAGATTTTCCCGGGGGGTCTTCTCGATTACCTCAGAGAAAGGGAGCCTAACATTCCAGTTGCTGCTTCACCTGCTCAAGCTCCATCTCCTGCCCAAGCTTGGTCAAAGATGGTTATTCTTGCGTCACAGGCTTCCAAGACGCTAACCAAAGGAGGTCATGCTTCCCAGACTGCTAATACGACCGTCTCCGCCCCTTCATCAGTTGTCCCCACTACAGTTATTGCTTCTTTAGTTACATTATCCACTTCTTTAACTAACCCATCTGTGCCCCAATCAGTTTAGGCTACGGAGGATCCCGAGGCTGGTATTCCTAAGATTCCCCCTTCTCGCCTTCAACATCAATCGGGTTTTTTTGGTCAGGACGAGGTTCTAAAGCATTTTGTTGCATCTTCCCCGGGTGGTGGGCTTTCTATGATGGCTTCAATGCCCATGGATATCAGGCTTAACAAGGGGTCTACCCTCCTGGCTGAGGTAGTCATCGCCTTTTTTTTTGTGATTGCGAACTTTGATCGCTCTCTAACCTTTGTTTTGTACTTTACAGGCTTTCAAGTTTAATGTAGCAATGGGTCACCAGGTATCCATTCTCCATGATTGGGTTGCCCACACTGATGCTGAAGCTGAAACTGAAAGGGTCATAAGCTTCTCGCACCAGCTCGGTCTCTTGTAGAGGAGATGACTTCCAATCAGAAAGAGGTGGAGGCTGAACTGAGCAAGCTTCATTGTGATCGTGAGAGGATGAAGCGATCCTTTGACCAAGACACCCTTAACTCGGAGCGGCGGGCTAGGTAGAGTGACTCCTGGAAGAGTAAAGCCAAGAAGTTGGATATCGAGAATCAAGATATGCTTGCCTTGATTGCAGAGCTCCAGACCAAGGTGGATGTATCCTTCAGTGAGGGGTATTGGTTACGGAAGCCCTCTCCCTCCCTTTCGACCTCTCCAGTATTGTCGAATAGGATAGGGAAGAAATCATGTCTCGGGCGGTAGAGATGTCTCGCCCCAATAATGACGAAACAGGTCCTTCCACTGGAGACAGAGCTGGGAAGCAGCCTGAAATACCAGATCTGCCTTCTCTTGTCCCGACCTTCCTAGCGTCAGATCCCGGAGAATCTTTACGAGGGGTTCAACCCTTGGAGCCAGAAGGAGGCTCTACCGAAGTTTGAGGTCCCTCTAAGATGCCTTCGAGGGAGGAGCCAGTAGTAGGGAAGATTATGCCAGAGTCAATGGCTAACCTTCTTGATGCGGCCATACCTCCTAGGTTCATGGCGATGGTCAACGAGGTCTTGGAGGAGGACCCAGCTGAGCAACAGGCAATCGAGGGGTATCCTAAGGAAAATGTGGCGGAGGTGGCTATCCGGGATGAGCGATCACCAGAAAGAGGAGAAAGGGGCGAGGTTCATCCAGAAGGAGGGGAAGCTGGAGGAAATCAGAAAGATGCAGAAGTTTGAATCCATCTTCTTGTAGCTTGTTCTGAATGCCTTAAAAGGGGGGTGGGCATCCCATTCTTACTCATGCTTGATCATCATTATCATTTTTTTTATAGTCCAGAGCCAGGGATTGGGCTCGTTGATCGATTGTTGTAGCCTTAGTGGGGGATAGGCTCCCCATTTCATTAACGGATTTTAACTTTAGATCTGATTCAAATTTTAATTAGTTTGTACTTTTTTTATTTCTGATATCCATCTATATACAACCTCTGTAGCACCCTGACTTAGCTTGGGAAAAGTAACAAGATAGGAAAACTGCTTAAGTGTGAAAGTAGATAGCTAGCTCGCTCGAGCTTTTCTATTATTAACGGAAACTTGTAGCTACATGACTTTAGTAAGTAGCCCCATTGTGTGATTGTAGGCTTGCCCATACCTGTCTAAGTAAGCAACCATAAATACACGGAGAATTAGCGACCGATAGTGACTGGGACATTGGAATTTAAGTAAAAGAGCTTTCCATTCTCAAACCCCTCTCGGGGATTATAGCCCAAGTGAGGTATCAATGAGAGCTATCTAGCTCTCGCCTAGTCTGGAGATCAAGATGGCTATCACGCTCTTAAGTTCAAGTCCTTCTTAGAGGTTGTAGCCCTACCAAGACATCAGGAGGGCTATCTAGCTATTTCCCGGTTTTGAGATCTAGATGGCAAATATGCTCTTACAGTCAGATCCTTCTTGGGGGTTGTAGCCCGACTAAGGCATCAGGAGGGCTATCTATAACTATTTTCTGATTTTGAGATCTGGATGGCAACTATGCTCTTACACTCAGATCCTTCTTGGGGGTTGTAGCTCGACCAAGGCATCAAGAGGGCTATCTAGCTATTTCCTAGTCTTGAGATCTGGATGGAAACTATGCTCTTACACTCATATCTTTCTTAGAGGTTGTAGCCCGACCAAGGCATCAGAAGGGCTATCTAGATATTCCCTGGTCTTGAGATCTTGATGGCAACTATGCTCTTACACTCAGACCCTTCTTGGCTGAGGGTAGTGCCCGATCGAGGCATCAGGGATAGCGAGGGGCCTTCCCCAGCTAATCCTTGGTCTTGGGACGATAATATCGAATTTCCTAAGTAGACCCGAATCTTTGTAGAACATAGTTCAAGATATAGAAAAAAAAAGTTTTATTGATAAAAAGAAAGTACATTTTTGCTAGAAATTAAAATCTAGGTGGAGGTAGCCTGCTCATGAGTCCCCTGTTCAGGGGTTGAATTTTCTCAAGTGATCTGCATTTTAAGTATGATCGATGAGTCGGCCATTCATGTCTTCGAGCTTGTCTACCCCATTACGGATCACCACCTTTACCAAGTATGGCCCTTCCCAGTTTGGCCCCAGGACCCCGTCTGACCTCTTTCTAGTATTAAACGTCACTTTCTTGAGAACTAGGTCTCCCTCCTTAAAGTTTTAGGCTTTAACCCTCATGTTAAAGTATCTAGAAATCCTGCTCTGGTAAACTGCTACCTTCTTAGCTGCTCAATCTTGTGTTTCTTCCTAGAGATCCAAGCTAGCTCGGAGCTTGTCCTCATTGCTCCCCGGTTCAAAGTGTTGGACTCTAAAAGAGGTCGGTTTGTGCTCAATGGGAAGCACCGCTTCAACCCAGAAGGCTAGGGAGTAAGGTGTTTCCCCGGTAGTCGTTCTTCTTATAGTGCGGTAAGCCTAGAGGACCTTAGGATGCTCCTCAACCCATTTACCATTTTTCTGTTATAGTTTGTTTTTCAACAACTTCTGAATAGTCTTATTGGTGGATTCCACCAGCCTGTTAGTCTGGGGGTGGGCTACTGAAGCGAACCTAAGTTCGATTCCCAAGCCCTCGAAAAAGTCTTTGAATCGGCCATTATCAAACTGCTTGCCGAGGTCAGCTATAATGGCAAGAGAGGTCCGAACCTGCAAACCATATTATGTTTGATGAATCTTGTTGTATTTTCTTCCGATATCTAGGAGAGTGGTTCATCTTTTACCCATCTTGTGAAATAGTCGATTGCCACGATAGCATGCTGGGCTCAACCAGGAGCAGTTGGAAACTGTCCGATCAAGTCGACTCCCCACATAGCAAAGGGGTATGGTTAGCTAAGGGACGACAATCGCTCCGGCTGTAGGTGACTCAAGTTTGCGGTCTTCTGGAAAGCTTCACATGACTGTACCAAGTTCTTTGCATCTTGATGGATGGTTGGCAAATAGTACCCTATGCGGAGTACCTGATATGCTAGAGCCTCCCCACCAATGTGGTTCCCGCATTTCCCGGAGTAAACCTCTCTCAATGCCCATCTGGCATTTTCAGGTTGTAAACATCGAAGCAAAAGAAGGGATTTGCCCCTCCTGTATAAGTACCCATCCACCAAGAAATATCAAATCGAGAGTGTCTTGATCCTCTTAGCTTGGTCGGGCTCCATGGAAAGCCTTCCTTATTAAAGATAACCTATTATTGGGTCCATCCAACATGGTCGCCGATCCAGGGTATAAGTCTCGTTACCTGCTGCTATGCTTGGTAAGGAGATCACTTGGAGAGGGACTCCATGTGGTAAGGTCTGGCCACCATTCGTAGCTATCTTGGCTAAGACGTCGACTCGAAGATTCTGTTGTCGAGGTATTTGCTCAATCCTGAAACCTTTGAATTTGCTCCTAAGCTGCTGAACTAGCTTCAGGCAAGCAATCATGTTATCCACTTTTGCCTAACAATCCCTAGAGACTTGGTTGACTATGAGCAACGAGTCACTCCTGACCTGCAAGTAATCGACCTCAAGCTCCGCGACCGCCATTATTTTGGCTAAGAGGGCTTCACACTCTACCTCATTAATAGTGGCTTTAAATTCAAATCTGAAACAGTGGCAGCACTCTGTCTCTTTTAGGTTGATTAGAACTATGCCAGCTCCACCCCCAGCTTACCCAGAAGCTCTATCAGTGTAGAGGATCCACGACATGTAACCTTCCGGCCTTCTGTCAGATTCTGGGATCTTCTCAGGGGCTAAGTTTGTTGTTGCAGAGGTCGCTTGGCCAGGGTGCATTGAGATCTCTACTACAAAGTCTGCTAGAGCCTGGGCTTTAATTGCGGTCTTAGGTTTATACCTTAAATCAAATTGGGTGAGCTCTAGGGCCTATAAAACCAACCTTCCGGAAACATCCGGCCTTTGCAAGAATTGATGGAGGGGTTGGTCCATCACTACTGCTATTAGTGAGCTTGGAAGTAAGGGTGGAGCTTCCTTGTCGAGGTAACCAAGGTATAAGCGAGCTTCTCCATATAGTTCTTCTCGGGCTTGGTTAGAGCATGGCTCACGTAGTAGATAGCCTGCTGGATCCTATCTCCACATTCCTTGACCAATGCCCCAATTACTGCAGATTCTGAAAGGCCAAATAGATTTACAGTTCTTCTCCAGGGAATGGATTAACCAGTAGCGGAGTGCTTGGCAGGTATTTTTTCAAGGCTTGAAAAGCTTGTTCACTCTCTTGGTCCCATTTCATGTTTCTTCCCTGCTTAAAGGCTTTAAAGAATGGGGGACACTTATCGGTAGGCCGAGAAATGAACCTGTTGAGCGCTGATACGTGCCCGGTTAAGACTTGAAACTATTTAAGCGATGTGGGGGACTCTAGATCCAGGATAGCCTTATTCTTTTCCGGGTTAGCCTCCATGCCTCTTTCATGGACCATGAAGCCTAGAAACTTCCATCTAGTCACCAAAAAAGTGGACTTTGAAGGGTTTAATCTCATCTGGTTTTCCCCTAGGATCATAAAGGTTCTGCGAAGGTCGCCCAGATGGCCTTCAGAGGTTGATGACTTGGTAATCATGTCATCGATGTACACCTCCTTTGATTTTCCAATTTCGGGTTTGAACAGCCGGTTGACTAACAGTTGATAAGTAGCTCCTGCGTTTTTAAGCCCGAAAGGCATCGCCTTGTAGCAATAAAGACACCATTGGGTGATGAAATTGGTCTTTTCTTGGTTAGTGGGGTGCATCATAATTAAATTGTACCCTGAAAACGCGTTCATGAAGCTCAGAAGCTTATTTCCGGAGGTGAAGTCAACTAACTGATCAATTTTTGGAAGAGGGAAACTATCTGAAGTGAAATAATCGACGCACGTACTTCACTTTCCGTTTGCCTTTGTTACCATAACTACGTTGGCAATCCACTCGGGGTAGCGTGCTTCCCTAGTGAAGCCTGCTTAGGTCAGTTTTTCCACTTCTTCCTGAACCGCAACATTTCTTCAGTGTTGAAGTGATGCCTTTTTTTTTATGGGCTTGAGGTCGGTTCCTGTGTCAATTGGTGAGCAGCCAAAGTCATCAGAATCTCGGGCATCTCGTCGTTACTCCAAGCAAAAATATCATTGAACTCTTTGAGGAGCCTGATCAAACCTTCATTCACTCTCGACTCAAGGGTCGCTCCAACTTTGTCGACCTTCGAGGGATCACCCATTTAGATAGGAACCGCTTTTAGCTTATCCACTTGATGACCCCTGGCCCATTCCCTTCTCTGTTCCTCCTTATCTGGAACCACAGGGTCATCCTCAGAGTGATTTATGGGTCATACATCTTCTAGGGTCAATACAGGGGTTGCCCCATCTTGGATCGTTGTTACCTGTGCAAGTTGTTTTGATAGCATTTTCTAGCTGCTTGCAGGTCACCCCGAACTTCCCCACCTTGTCTCCTACTGGGAACTTCAGGACGTTATGGTAAATGGATATGACCCCTTTTAAGGATGATAAAAATGACCTTCCTAATATTGCATTGTACGCTGACGGGGTATCCACAACTACGAAGTCTTTCATGATATTCTGCTTGAGAGGTGTGGTTCCAATGATTACTGGTAGGATTTTGATCCCACGGATACGATCGAGTACCCAGTGAACCCATACAACGGGGAAATGCAACTATTGTAACACCACTGTTTCAAGTTCAGGTTTTACAGGGTGTTTTTAAATAGGACGCCGACGCTACTGCCTGTGTCGACGAGCACACGGTGTACCATGCAGTTGGTAATCTGTACCGTGAACACCATGGGATCATCATGAGGTTGCACAGTGTTATAGACATTCGCTTTGGTGAAAATGATCTGTGACAACTGGAGAGGTTAGTCGAGCTCTGGTCGATCTTGAAGATACCCTGCCCTTCGTCCATACGAGGGACTTTCATTGAGTGGTTTTTCCTAGAATTATTGGAGGTCCCAGCCAAAGTAGGTTTTCCGTTGATGGTATATATTATTTGGATTTGTTGCATCAGATCCGCTTGCTCCCCTTTTATTTTCTCAACGTGCTCGCGGATATTTGCTTGTACTTCCCTTCCAGTCTGAATGTTATCCCTGATTTGCTAAAAGAATTCTACCAAACATCCTCCCCTTATCAAAGCCTTGATCTGATTTCGCAAGTTATAGCACACCGAGGTGTTGTGTCCCACGTCTTTGTGAAAATCATAATACTTATGACAATTCCTCTTTCGACATAGGCTTTCATGGGTGTGGGCTTCTGTAGCAACCCCTTGTCCCGAATGGCGAGTTAGATTGTTTCACGGGGTGTATTTAAAGAGGTGTAACGATCATATCCTCTCTCATCTAGAGATATTAGGGCTACTGTCCTAGGAGGAGGTGAAGCCCGCGGAGGAGTTTGTTTTGTTGAATGTCCTTCCGATATGGGTTGAGAAATAGGGAAGCGATATGTCGACCTATTTGGGGGTTTGTTCTGGATTTTTTGAGCTTGCTCGGGTTTGTGAGCTTCCTCCTTCTATCACTTTACGGCTCTCATATCATCGTGTTCTATCTTGACCTTGATTTATTCGTCAACTTCAATTTGCTCCAGAGCCCGATCATAGGCTTCTTGGTAGGTCTCTAGAGGTCTCTTGGCAAAAGACCAGAAAAGCTTGCCTGCCCACAAATTCCTTCTGAAGTTGGCTAGGGTTTCTTTCTCGGTGAAGATCCCCATCTGGATGACTTTCTTATGAAAAAGGTCGATATAAACCCGGAGGGTTTCTCCTCTCTCCTGGATCACATACTGTAGATGGATTGGTTCCTTGAATCGGGGCTTAACTGCCTGGAATCATGAGCAAAAATCAGTTGACAGCTTCGTGAAAGAATCCACACTACCAGCACGTAGCTTTCTAAACCAGGTCTTAGCGTAATCTGTCAGCGTAGTTGGGAACATTTGACACATAACGGCCTTGGTTGTGTTCTAGACCTCCATCTGTTGAATAAAGCTCTCCAAATGGCTTATGGGATCCTCAGTCCCAGAGAATCTATCGGCCGGCATTTTAAATTTTGTCAAGAGCTCTGTGTCCCGGATCTTTCAGGGGATGGGAGCGTTCATCTCACTTAGAGGATCCTTCTTGTCCTCCTTGTACTTCCCCTTCTTCATCTGTTGGACCATTTTCCGAAGCTCTACCAACTGGTTTCTCAGGCGCTCGCTCTCGGATTTCCTTAAGTTGATCTCTATCTCCTCACTGTCAGACCCTTCTGACTAGCTGGCGACCTCTACCCGATTCCTTCTTCTAAGGGAGTTTGCCTAGTGACTTTGCTGGCTTTCATCCTCCCTTACTCGAGCTTTTCTCTTTGAAGTCGTTGGGTGAAGAAAATCTCGTCGCTCTCGGGGAGGGACATCCACCACGGACTTAACTTGACTTGCCTGGGTTAGTAGTGTGGCAGCGCTTTGGGAACGGGGGCATATGCCCTAACCTATCCCGGATCGAGGGTTGGAGTCCTGTTCTATCACCAGCTGGCTCTGGAGATGTAGGTCCTTGGCGATCAAAGGCGGGTTGCCTAGTCCCGGGCGTACTGGGTTTCCCTAAACTGTAGAGGTTTGTTTGGCAGACGTTATCCACGAAGGCCGCCGCTTGTTGGTCAAGTGTGACCTGGCTTCCAATAGGGGGATCCAAAGCCCGCACAGTGGCTGGCTGGTCTGTGACCTGACTATGGAGCCCAGATTTTCTTCATTTATTCGGGACCTTTCGTGTCGATATAGCGGAAGGTTATCCCGATGCGCCTGGCTGTCCTTGGGAGGAGCAAAGCCTCATGCCTACCGCAAAACAACAAACTTGTGAATATAAAAATAGTGGTGTGGGAGTTCCCAAAGACGACGCCAGAAAATGTTAACTGAAAATTTGTTCAAGATGAGAAATACCAACTAACACCCTCGAGACCACTACCACGGAGGTGATGGTCGGGGTCGGTACCTTTGATACCTGACCTGCTTAGATAGAAACGAATGATTGAATGACAACGGCGAATGAGAACTTTATTATTGAACACTCGTGATATACAGAAATTTCTCACATACACTCGCAATCTCTTTAGGACATAGGGAGGTGGCAACTTCGTGCTTGTGGAATAGCAGATACCGCGACGCTCATGTTCTGATCACAGAATTTAGGCCTGACATAATTCTATTTTTCTTTTTCTCTGTTTCTGCCCCTCCTTTTTTTTAGTATACTTAGGTATATTTATATATGGCAAAATTAATTTGAACAGGTGTATCTCCTGCCTTGATTCTCTGAACTTGTTCCCTCCTTATCGGGCGGGATCCTCTTTTTGAAAGTCGTTGACTTCTAGTAACTAACGGACTCAAGATTATCATTAGTGGAGATAAGTTTGTTTCCTAGAATTTAATGTTCGTAGATATGATATTGTATGTATTCATTGCATGATTCTTCAAGGAGGTCATCGCGCTAGCTGCTCATTGTTTTGTAGAGCGAGGTAGATCTATGCTTAGGTTCTGTTCTCAAGAGGTTGGGATGGATGCCCCTGTAAACATTCCTGGGAGGTAGCTCGGGTCTAATTCACTTAGAGTTCCTATTTCTCCTCGTATCATGGAGAGGTCGGTGGGTTTCCAGTTTTAGTCTACGATTTAAGCTCGACCTCCAGGAGCCTTAACCTGGTGGGAGCTTGCTTTGCTTGTCGGGATTCACTTCTAGTGCTTCTTGAGCTCGGCGATCCTTCCTAGCTTTCACGGAGTGGTTTTGGAGTCTGGCCCCAGGAATCGATGTTCTGGATAGGTGGCCTCGAGAAGCCCGGATTCCAGTGTTCTCATGAGGACTCGAGTTGGTCGTGCCTAGCTTCATCCCTGATAGTCCTGAATCCTGGCGATCCCTCCATGCTTCTGTGGGGTAGTTTTATGGTCTGCCTAGGGTCTCATGAATGTCGAATTTGAGTTTCGATTCGGGCTAGGAGTGTGGAAAATTTCTCTTTGACCCCTAGCCAAATTTTACTATTAAGATATATATATATATATATATATATATATATATATATATACATTGCAGATGAATAAAAAAATCCCTATTTCCCTATCTTAACAGCCAAATTTGGCTAGGGACCGAAGAGAAATTTTCCACTCTCCCAGCCCGAATCCAAACCTGAGATCACCTATCCTCTGCAAGGAAAGGTCACAGAGCTCAGGAAGCATCTAATATGAATCCCAACACAAACGAATCGACCTATTTCCACCAAATCAAGCCTCCCCGAGTTCAAAACTACCTTGCAGCCTCTCTAGAAGACAGCCATCCTCCCCAAGCACAAAGAGAGACCCATTAAATGCCCATCTTGCACTACAGTACTGCTTCGGCTCTCTAAGGAAAGATTCGAACCCATCTGAAAGGTGGGACGAAGCTCTCCAAAGCTTCATTATCACCAAAAAGTGTTCGCGCGGCCACCTTAAGTCTCAAGGGATCCAAAGGGTCTAGCCAAACTCATAGCACTAAGACCAGGGTATGAATATACTCCACACTATGAAATGTTAAACGCTATGCATGATGACCTCCATGAGGAATCGCACCATGAAGACACACAAAATCATTTCCACACTCCATTGAAACACTGTGTACGTTCAGGGCAAGTGTTTGAGCCTAAAGAGGAAACAAACTTATCTCTAAAAGATATTCTCAACTCCGTCATTAGATCAAAATCAACAACATTTAAAATAAGATAACCTACCCGATAAAGAGGGATTAGATTCAGAGAATCATGGCGAGAGAATCACCAATTTAACCTATTTGGACTGTGTTTAAATACGCCTAAGTATGCACGAGGAAAGGAAAGGAAAAACGGTGAGTGAATGAGGGCGGCATAGGGGGAAAAAGAGAGTTTTATTTCTTTACCTAAATTCTATAATTAGAACACGACCGTCATTGTATTCTACTATTAGACATGCACAAGGTTGCCACTCTACTGTATCCCAGCGAATTGAGAGATTGTATATGAGAGCTTTTCGTATGAAATACTAGATTTATAATAAAGAGCTATATTCTCGTCCTTATTGCATTTATATTTACACATCAACCTTTATTCAATCAGGTTAGGTACCTACGGTACCAACCCCTGCCACAACCTATGTGGTAGTGGTCTTGAGCGTGTTAACCGAAAATCTCACCTAGAGTAAATTCTCCGTTAACACTTTCTAGCGCCATCTATGGGAAATGAACCCACACCGTAATTTTTACACTTACAAGTTTGTTGTTTTACAGTAATCATAAGGCTTCGCTCAGCTCAAGGACAGCCCGAAACCTCGGGACATCCATCTGCCCCCTCAACCCAGAAAGGGTAGAAATAGGGAAAGAAATTCAAGCACCATAAGCCAGCCTCGCATCATCTAGGCACATATCAGGCTCCAACCCCTTTAACGGTGAACCAAGATGTGATCAATCAACATGCAGCAGCCATTGTGGAAAATTTCTACCTTCGTCTAGCCACAAAAGGAATTAATCCATAATTGGTAGAACTGGGAATCAGAGGAGATGCGAGCCGACCCGCTGCTAGGCAGCCTGCCTTCGATCGGTTGGGACCCCCCCCTCCTCCACTGATGCTTTCCTACCATAGGACAGGGCCTACAACTTCAATCTGAGACAGGCTAAGGCCCATGCCCTCAGTCCTGGACAGGCTGACCAACTATCGACCTAGGCAGGTTAATTTGGAATCTGATGTTTGGCCAAGGGCACCTCGTAAGCCCCCTCGACTGGCGACTTCTAGAAAGGAACCCCAAGCTGAAGTTGAAGGTAGCCGAAAAACTAAAAAAGCAGAGCCCACCTCTGAAGATGACAAAGTGGAAGTATCCAGCTCGTCGGGGGGATCTGACAACGAGAGCTCTGAGGTCTATTCTAAGTAGCACATAAATAAGTGCCTGAGGGACCAGTTGGCTAAGATGCAGAAGAAGATCCAGCAGTTTAAAATAGGGAAAGGTAAGGAGGTCAGAAAGAACCCTCTGAGCGAGATGAACGCCCTCTTTACTAGAAGAATCTGATAGGCGAAGTTCCCACCGAAGTTTAAGGTGCCATCAGACAAGTTCTCTGGTACGGAGGATCCTTTGAGCCACTTGAAGAGCTTTATCCAATAGATGGAAGTCCAGAACATAACCATGGCCCTTATATGCCGGATGTTCCCTACTACGCTAACAGATTATGCAAAGAATTGGTTCAGAAAGCTACTCGTTGGCAGTGTGGACTCCTTCACAAAACTGTCAACTGATTTCTGCTCACAGCTCCAAGGAATCAAACCCCAGAAGAAGGATCCCATCCATTTACAGTACGTGATCCAGGAGAGAGGGGAAACCCTCCAGGCTTTTGTGGATCGGTTCCACAAGTAAGTCATCCAGATGGGGGTCTTCATTGAGAAAGAGACCCTTGCCAATTTTAGGCGGAACCTATGGGCAGGTAACTTTTTCCGATCCTTTGCTAAGCGACCTCCGGAGACCTACCAAGAGGCCTATGATTAGGCTATAGAGCAAGTCGAAGTCGACGAGCAGCTCATGGTCAAGATGGAATATGAGGATATGAGAACGGTAAAATGATAGAAGAAGGAAACTCCTAGACCTGAACCAGTTCAGCAAAATCGGAACAAACCTCCCAATAGGTCATCATTCCGCTTACCCTTTTCTCAACCCAAGCGAGAAAGGTATCCAGCAAGGCGAACTCCTCCGTGAGCTTCACCTCATCCCATGACAGTAGCCCCTGTAACGCGAAATGAGAGAGGGTACGATCACTATACCCCATTAAATGCATCCCGGGAAACAATTTATCTTGTTATTTAGGATAAGGAGCTATTACAGATGCCCGCACCTATGAAAGCTCCAATCGACAGGAGAAACCAGTACAAGTACTACAACTTCCATGAAAACGTGAGGCACAACACTTCGGAGTGCTATAACCTGCGTAATCAGATAGAGGCTCTGATAAGGAGAGGATGTCCGATAGAGTTCTTACAGCAGGTCAGGTTTGATATTCAAACTGGAAGGGAAGTGCAAGCCAAAATCTTTGAGCACGCCGAGAAGAGAAAGGAGGAACAGGCTGATCTGATACAGCAAATCCAGGTGATACATACCATCAGCGGAGGGCCCATTATGGCGGGCACCTCTAATAATTCCAGGAGAACAACGCGAGGAAGATCCCTTATTTAGATGAAGGGCGAGGTATCCTCAAGGTCAACCAGAGTCGAACCAACTCCTCCCAGTTATCACATATCATTTTCACAGAAGCGGATGTCTACAACACCGTGCAACCTTATGATGATCCCATTGTGGTCACGGTATTGATTGTCAACTGCATGGTCCATCACGTGCTTGTTGACACAGGCAGTAGTGTCTACATCCTCTTCAAAGATACATTGGAAAAACTAAATTTGAAACAATGGTGTTACAATAGTTGTACCACCCCGCTGTATGGATTCACTAGGGACTCAATCATACCTGTGGGATCAAAGATCCTCCCAGTAATAGTCGGAACAGCCCTCCTCCAACAAAATGTTATGACGGACTTCGTGGTGGTAGATACCCCATCGGCCTATAATGCGATACTAGGAAGACCTTTCTTGTCATCCTTGAAAGAGGTTTTGTCCATTTACCACAACATCCTAAAGTTTCCAGTAGGAGACAAGGTAGGGGAAATACGTGGTGACCAACAAACAGCCAGGAAGTGCTATATAGTATCTGGCAACCCGACAACTCTAGCAAAACAATTTACACAGGTTGTAACGAAACAGGTAACACCCGGGTTGACCTTGGAGGATGAAGAGCCCATAAATCACCTAGAGGATAACCTAGTGATACCAGATGAAAAGGAGAAGAGCAGGGAATAAGTCAACGGGCATCTAGTGGATAAGCTAGAGAAGATACCCATCCGGATGGACTATCCCTTGAAGGTCGTCAAGGTCAGAGCCACTCTAGAGCCAGGAGTGGAGAAGGGTTTGATCGGGCTCCTCAAAGAATTCAATGACATATTCTCTTAGAGTCACGACGAGATGCCCAAGATCCCGATGTCGTTGTCCACTCACCGATTAGCAATGGATCCGACCTTCAAGCCTGTCAAGCAAAAAAAAAGTCACTTTAATACCAAAAGAAATGTTGCGGTTCAGGAAGAAGTGGACAAATTGATCAGAGCAGGCTTCATCAGAGAGGCGCGTGACCCCGAATGGATCGCCAATGTGGTCATGGTCATAAAGATGAATGGGAAGTGGCATATGTGCGTCGATTACACTGAACTCTACCAAGCATGCCTGAATTATAGTTTCCCTTTACCAAAAATTGATCAGTTGGTTGACTTCACATATGGAAATAATCTCCTAATCTTTGCAGATGCATTCTCGGGGTACAACCAGATCATGATACATCCCGCCGGCTAAGACAAGACCAGCTTCATCACCGAGTAGGGTCTGTATTTCTATAAGGTGATACCGTTCGGGCTTAAAAAATATGGTACCTACATATCAACGGTTGGTCAATCGGCTATTCAAAACCGGAATTAGAATATCAATGGAGGTGTACATCGATTACAAGATTACCAAGTCACCAACCGTAGAAGAACATCAGGACGACCTTCGCAGAACTTTCATGATCCTAAGGGAAAACCAGATGAGATTGAACACCTCCAAATGCACTTTTGAGGTGACTGCGGGGAAGTTTTTATGCTTTATGGTTCATGAGAGAGTCATAGAAGCTAACCCAAAAAATATCAAGGCTATATTGGGCCTAGAGTCCCCCACATCACTTAAACAGGTTAAAGCCTTGACAGGGCAGATAACAGCGCTCAATAGGTTCATTTCTCGATCTACCGAAAAATGTCTCCCTTTCTTCAAAGCTATCAAGCAGGGAAGGAACATGAAATGAGACCAGGAGAGAGAGCAAGCTTTTCAAGCCTTGAAGATGTATTTGTCAAGCCCCTCATTACTAGTCAAGCCAAGTCCTAGAGAGGAGTTGAAAATCTACTTGGCCATTTTGAAAACTGTGGTGAGTGGGGCATTGGCCAAGGAATGTGGAGATAGGGTCCAACGACCTATCTACTACGTGAGTCATGCCCTAACCAAGTCAGAAAAGAACTATACCCTTCTGGAGAAGCTCGCTTATGCCCTGGTGACCTCATAAAGGAAGCTCTGTACCTACTTTCAAGCTCACTCAATAGCAGTAGTAACGGACCAACCTCTCCATCAATTCTTGTAAAGGCCGGATGTCTCAAAAAGACTGGTTTTATAGGCACTGGAGCTCACCCAGTTTGATTTATGGGCCCTGGGCAGTAAGGGAGGTTCACTCTGAGGAATACAAGAACCATGTTGGTGGGGAAGCTTTGGCATATCAGGTACTCCGCATGGGTTATTGCTGACCAACTATCCATCAAGATGCAAAGAACTTTGTACAATTATGTGAAACATGCCAAAAGACCTCTAACTTAAGCCACCTCCCACCGGAGCATCTATCATCTATCAACTCGCCTTACGCATTTGCTATATAGGGAGTCAACCTGATCGGACCACTTCCTACCGCTTCTAGATGAGCCAAGCATGCTATTGTGGTAATCGATTATTTTACAAGATGGGTCGAAGAGAATACGATAAGGTTCATAAAAAATAATGTAGTTTACAGGTTTGAGACCCCTCTTATCATTATAGCTGACCTCGAAAAGTTGTTTGATAACGGTCAATTCAAGGACTTTTACAAAGGCTTGTGAATCAACCTTAGATTAGCCTCAGTAGCCCGCCCCAAACTAATGGGCTAGTGGAATCCACCAATAAGACTATCAAGAAGCTGTTAAAAAATAATTTACTGTAGAGAAATAGCATATGGGCCAATGAGCTTCCCGAGCTCCTATGGGCTTATCGTACTACAAGGAGAACCACAGCGGAGAAACACCCTATTCTTTAACCTTCGAAGTTAAAGCAGTTCTCCCCATCGAGCATAAACTAAACTCTTTCAGAGTTCAACATTTTGAACATGGAAGCAATAAGGATAAGCTCCGAGCTAGCCTAGATCTCGTGGAAGAGATATAAGATTTGGTAGCCAAGAAAGTACCGATTTACCAGAGCAAGATCGTTAGGTACTTTAACAAAAGGGTTAAAGCTCGAAACTTTAATGAAAGGGACCTAATTCTTAGAAAAGTGACCTTGTATACCAGGAAGAGGTCAGATGGGGTCATGAGGCCCAACTGGGAATGGCTTTACTTAGTAAAGGTAGTGGTCCACTAAGGGGCGTACAAGCTCGAAGACATAGATGGCCATCCCATCGACCACACCTGGAATACCGATCACCTGAGGAAATACTATCCCTAAACAAGAAACTCATAAGCAGACCACCTCTATTTAGGTTTTAATGAGATCCCCAACAATAATGTACTCCATTTTTTATCAATAAAGTCTGTTTTCTCCATCTTCAATTATATTTTGTAATGATTTCTCCGTATCCAACTAGGGTCTACATGGGTAAGTTCGACATAGTCATCTCAATACCAAGGATTAGCCAGGGAATCCCCCTCTCTATCCTTGATGCCTCGGTTGGCACCACCCCCACCAAGAAGGGTCTAAGTGTAAGAGCATAGTTTCCATCCAGATCTTGAGATCAGGGATTAGCCAGGAAAGCCCCCTCGTTATCCTTGATGCCTTGGTCAGGCTGTCACCCCCAAGAAGGATCTGAGTGTAAAAGCATAGTTGTCATCAAGATCATGAGACCAGGAAATAGCTAGATAACTCTCTTGATGCCTTGGTCGGGTTACCACCCCCAATAAGGGTTTGAGTGTAAGAGCATAGCTGCCATTCAGATCACGAGACCAGGAAATGGCTAGATAGCCCTCTTGATTCCTCGATTGGGTTTTAACCCTCCAAAGAAGCGCGCGATTGGAAAGCTCTCCTACTTAAACTCCAATGTTCCAATTATCACTAGTTACTAATCTTTCGTATGTATACGATTGCTTGATGTGACATGTGCAAACTAGCCTATAATCACATAAGAGGACTACTCACTAAAGTCATCAAGCTACAAGTTTCTACTGTTAGCTGAGAGCTTGGGCAAGCTATCCGCTTATACACTTAAAACAAATTTAGGATCTCTTTATTCTTATCGAGTTTGATTAAGTCAAGTTATTTTGGATATCGCATATAGGTTGAGATCAGGAATGAAGCAAGGAGTTGTCAGTCAAATCAAAGTTCATTTGAGCTGGTATAAATGAAATCTAAAGTCAGCTTTTATTAATGGTATAGGAGCTCATCCCTTATAAAGGCTACAGTTATCAAGTAGGGAGCCTAAACCGCAGTTATGGGATATAAAAAGTGGAAGAATGTTGAAGAAAAAAGGGTAATTATACAGGTCTTAAGCGGGGAGCCCACCCCCTTTTTTACGGCCAATAAAATCAAGTGTTCGAGGCTAGACTGTATCAGGCTCCTACTTCTTCCTAGTTCCCTCATCTTGTCTCTCACTCAGGTAGTTGCTTGCCTTGACCGCCTTTGCCCACTACACCCTCCTCCTGGGGATTCTTTATTTCCTGCTACTCAGCAAGGTCCTCCTCCAAAATAACATTAACCAATGCCATAACCTCAAGAGGGATGGCCGCATCAAGAAGGTTTGCCAAAGACTCTATCCTGTTTTGTTCAACCTCTAATTCTTCTTTAGAGGATTCTTTATGACGGTTGTGGACCTCTCCCCGAGCTTTTGGTAGGTCTCTTTTGGGCTGTGCTGACCAAACTCTGCTAGAGGTTTCCTTGGAACCTGAGACTGGTAAGACTGGAGGAGGAAGAAGATGATCTGTTACAATTTTTTGTTTCCTAGCTTCAGCCCCATCACCCTCAGAACGGCACATCTCTACTACCTTGGTCATAATTTCTTCATTATCCCAGTTGGCAATAACTGATTGGTCAAAGGGGGAATGGAGGGCTTCAGCAACCTGGAAGGAGGCATAGAAGTACTCATCTCTGAAAGAATCGTCCATTTCGGCTTGCAGCTTTGTAGTTTGAGCATGATGATCGTGGACCTTGACCTCCATCATTTTGGCTTCTGCTTTCCAGGAATCCCTCTTCTTGACCCGCCGATCAGATATAAGGGTTTCTGTGTCAAGGGAGCGTTTCGTCCTCTCATGATCGCACTGAAGCTCGGCCAGTTCTGGTTCAAATTTCTTTTGACCGGAAGTCATATACTGTACCAAAGTTTGAGCTTGCGTAAGTAGCTCCATGGTCCTCTCAGTTTCTGCCTCAGCTTGTACAGCCCAGTCACGGAGAGATGTTACCTGGTGGCCCATCGCCACATTGAATTTAAAGGCCTACAGGGTATAAAACCAAGATTAGAGAATGTTCAGCGCCCACAGTCACAGGAAAGATAAAGGAGAAGTTACCTCATCCAAAAGAGAGGACCCTTGGTAAGCAAGATGTCCACGGGCATTGAAGTCATCCTAGAGAGCCCACCACCTGGGCAGGACGTGACAAACTGCTTCAAGACGTCGTCCTGTATTACCTGAGCTGGACTGATGGTGGGAGCGGGCAGGGGGAACCTCGAAAACACCTGCCTCGGGGTTCACAGAAAGCTTGAAGAGCTTGAGGAGTAGATGGAGCAGCAGATGCAACGGGTAACGTGGCTAAAGAGGCAGTAGCTGTAGTAGGGGCCACTAAAGAAGAGGCAGAGGTGATCGTATTAGTGGCCTAAAAATCGGACCTCCGTTGGTTAAGAACTCTAATTGCTCGCGATGCAAGAATAGACATCTTGGAGCTAACTTGAGAAGGTGATGGAACTGAAGCAGACGAAACCCCAGCTGGAACAGCAGGCCCTCTTTTTTCCTAGGTAGACAAATGGGCTCCCCAAGGTAGTCTTGCATGAGGAGGATGGGTATAAGCCCGCTGGACCTCACGAGAAGCTGGTGCATCAACAAAAACTGTTAAAAAAAAAAAAAGAATGAGAAGAAATCTGTTAGAGATGAGCTAATCAACGAAACAAAACAACATAGCTCAGTGTTACTTACAAGGAGTAGCATCAGAAATTCGTAGATAATGATTTACTCGGTGAGAATCGAAGGGTTCAGCGGCTGGGAACTTCAGATTTAAATAGTTCCTAGCGAGGATGGCCCTTAGTACAACCTCAGACTCTACAGGTAAGGAAACCCGGCTCCACGAGGGTTTATCGTTGAAAGTGGTGGGAACCACGAGTTCATGCCCGCCAATGAAGGTTGAGCTTCTCAAATCATTTCCCACTAGGATCCACTCCTTCTTCCAAGCAGGATATTTCCTAGAAGCGCCAGGGATGATAAAATTGAGCTCGTTCTTTGCCTTGGCATAGAACTGACCTTGAGGAGTTCCGGACAGGCTTCCAATCTGAATGAGGTACGCCAGCTCCTCAGCTCTGGGCTCCCGGGTAACCTTGCTTAGCTTATATTGTTCAATATACAATATGAGAAAGTCGATCAGATGCCTTTAGAAACTGGGTGTCAGCTAGAGGGAAGCTAGCAGTAGAGCGTTGAGAGCCCGCCCAAGAGTAGGATGAAGAGGAAGCCTGTCCCCATTCTCAAAGGCCGCCACATGGATAGGGAGCACGCCTTTGTGTGGATTGAATACATCGTAGTTTCTGTAGGGAACTATGAAGGAAACCCTGTCAGGAATGCCATATTTGGACCTCATATGACTGATCGCCTGCAGATCAACGGCGAAGTCTGGAATGACCTTGAAATCATAAGGAGGAAGCCTCTCCAGAGAAGGACCGACAACTGTGACTTGGCTCTTCCCAGCAGCGCAGTCCCTATTTTCCTCACCGGAATCTTAATCAACCAAGCTTAGGGGATTATCTGGTCATTTAGAAAACCCAGTCCCGATAGCTACGTTCATGTTCGACCGACAATACTATGAGATCGGAGATGAGTCATCATTGTCAAGGTCTAGTCAAGCCCGCTTTCTGTGGACAAGACTAGAAACCTCTGCTCCATCAACAAGGGAATTGATGGAGTCATGGCTGACTTTCGGCATGAGAGAATAGGGTTTGGAGGCTGAGAAAAAAAGAAAGGACAGAGGCATAGCTGAAGAGGGGTTTGCAAAAGAGAGGGATTTTTGAAAATTTGAAGTTTAAAAGTGAAGCGTGAGGAAAGTGATGAAGAAGCCAGGTTTAAATAGAAATGGGAGAAGCAGTGATGTGGATGAAATCTTCGGCGGGATTGCCTCGAATAGCAGGAGCGGCCGTAATGTAGCTGGATTATCTCGGGGAACACACTGGTTTGTTCTTGCCATGTCAATGGCATAATTAATAAGGAGATTTCTACCCAGATTTGGTAACGATAAAAGAGGGAAAATTTCCCAATTAAAATAATGAATTTGACTTCAACCCCAACTCAATCACTAGTGTTCAAGTTAGAAGGGACTTCTGTTAATAGCAAAAATTGGCTAGGGAACAAAGAGAAATTTTCCACTTACCCAGCCCGAATCCAAACCCGAGATCACCAATCCTGGAATCTCAATTTCTGGGGTCTAGCTTCGAAACCACCCCGTAAAAGTAAGGAAAGGTCACTTAGCTCAGGAAGCATCTAAGGTGAAGCCTGACACAAACGAATCGAGCTTCCTCCAAAAATCAAGGCTCTCCGAGGTCGAAACTATCTTGCAGCCTCTCCAGAAGCCAGCCATCCACCCTAAGCATAGAGAGAGACCCATTAAGTGCCCATCTTGCACTACAGTACTGCTTTGTCTCTATGAAGGAAGATTTGAACCCATCTGGACCGGTGGGATAAAGCTCGCCAAAGCTCCATTATCACCAACAAGGATCCGCGCGGCGACCTCAAGTCCCAAGAGATCCAAAAAGGTATAGCCAAACTCATATTACTAAGACCAGAGTATGAATCTACCCCGTACCATAAAATGTTGAATGTTACGCACGGCAACCTCCATGAGAAATCGCACCATGAAGACACACAGGATCATATCAACACTCCATCGAAAAACCGTGTACGTGCATGACAGGTGTTTGAATCCAAAGAGCAAACAAACTTATCTCTAAAAGATATTCTCAACTCCATCATTAGATCAAAATCAACAATATTCAAAATAAGATATCCCACCTAATAAGGAGGGATTGGATTCAGAGAATTATGGTGGGAGAATCACCAATTGAACCTATTTAGACTGTGTATAAATATGCTTAAGTATGCACGAGGAAAGGAAAGGAAAAAAAACGGTGAGTGAATGAGGGCGGCATTGGGGGAAGAAGAGAGTTTTATTCCTTGGCCTAAATTCTGTAATTAGAACATGGCCGTCATTGTATTCTACTATTCGACTTGCACGAGGTTGCCACTCTACTGTATCCTAGCGAAATTGTGAGATTGTATATGAGAGCTTTTCATATGATATACTAGATTTATAATAAAGAGCTATATTCTCGTCTTTATTGCATTTATATTTACACATCCACCTTTATTCAATCAGGTTAGGTACCAAAGGTACCAACCCCGGCCACCACTTACGTGGTAGTGGTCTCGAGGGTGTTAATCGGAATTTCTCACCTTGAGTAAATTCTCCGTTAACACCCTATAATGTTTTTTAGTATTATTTGATTCTTGCATTCAAAATTAGAGGTCAATTAATTAGAAAAATATTTTAATTACTTTTTAATTAATTGTAACAATATATTTTAGCGATTGTCTCCTTACAATCCAATTTTATACTTCCACACTCTTTTTTGAAATACACTTGATTTTAACATTTAAAATTCTAAACTTTATATAGTTGCATTCGTTGTAATTATTTTTTTTCTATATAGATATAATGTTTCATTAATTGTAATAATTTTTTTGTAATAATATTATTCTAAATTAGGTTAAATCATATTTTAGTCCCTGTAGTTTGCCTTAATCTACGTTTAGTCCACGCATTTTTAGAATTTTAACTTTTAGTCCTTCTGTGACAGAATCCGTTAAAAGGAAAGATATTGACACGACAGACATGTTAAATGATGTAAATACCCCTATTGTTGTTGATCACATTGAAAAGACTGTTTTACCCTTAGATTAAATTGTTGAAATAACAATTTTACCCTATAAGATATTATTCATTAAATAAAAAATATATTAAAAAAAACTGAAAAAAAAATATTATTTAAAACTGAAATTAAATATAAAAAATAATTTAAAAACAATTTAAAAAAAAAATTGTTTATCAAAAACAAAACATACAAACCCAGAATCTCTACACAAAACACAAACCCAGAATCCATACACAAAAAACACAACTAAACTCAGAATCCAAACCCACGCCCCACACCAGATTCAATCAACACTAGAAATCCCAGAACTCTCTCGCTCTCCCTCTTTCTCGATCTCTCTCCTCTCAGAATCCAAACTCACGCCCTACACATATTCAATGACAACAGAAATCCCAGAACTCTCTCACTCGATCTCTCTCCTCTCAAAATCCAAACCCACAGCCCACACCAGATTCAATCAACACCAGAAATCCAAGAACTCTCTCGCTCTCGCTCTTTCTCGATCTCTCTACTTTCCTTTCTCGGTCTCTCTCTAACCTCCATGAAATCCTAGAACTCTCCATTCTCAATCATCTCTCTCTCTTCTCGATCTCTCTCTAACACATAAAAGATAATCAACCAACACAACCAATTCAGGCCACCCACAACTCAAATCACACAAAAAAAATGCTTTAACTGTGCCGAAGTCAATCAATCCACACAAAGCCAACCACAATCATGCTAGAGATGCTCTAATTAACAATAATAAACTTGAAAAACTAAAACTCATGCATAATTTCACCCAAAATTGGCCAAAACAAGACTCAGAATTCAACATAATTTAAGAATCCCCAATTTCAAACCCTAACTCATGACAAATCTCAAATCTACCGAGGTTGCGTGGAGAGGAGAATGATGAAGAATTGAGTTTAACTAAATCAAGAACAAACCAATTTCGTGCATGAGAGACTTGAGAGAATTTTTAAGAAACTTAAATCAAACCCAATAACCAAAATCAAAATCAAATCCCAAAATAACATCAAACTAATCATACCAAACCACTCACACCCACAATCAAACCCAAACCCAATCGATGGAAGAAAAGGAAAATGAAGAAGAAGAATAACGTGAAGAAGAGATCGATGATGAATAGATGCAAGAGAGATGATGTATCGTGAGAAAGGAGAGAGAAATACATGAGAGATTAGAATTTTTTTATCATTTATTGATTTTTTTTATAGTATTATTTATTTTTAAAATTTTAGATATGTGTGCTCTTGTAAAAATGAATATACTAATTAGTTTTATAGCTGTCAATATCCGCATCCATTTTAATATTTGTATGGTATTAAACTATCTGAAACTTTTCACCTCATTACATATATATATATATATATATATATATATATATATATATATATATATATACATACCAATGTCTTGTATTAGATTCAATTGATTTGTCTTTGTCAGTGTTTATCTATAATCTATGACCCACATACAACGTATTGATATATTTTATATCGGTGCGCACAGAGAAAAAAAAGACTATTAAACTATCTATCTAATATTTACATGATCTTATTTAACAAGACTTGTAAATCTAGAGATTTTATCATTATAATCTAATTTTATCTTTACACACTTCTTTTTCAAAGATACTCCATCCTAAAAATTTAGATTTAAAAAATTAAAGACGCTCCATTTTAATTGAAAATTAGCCTCTTTATCTTTTAATGCTCCTTTCTTTAAAACACTCCATCCTAAAACCCTACATTTTAAAAACGTTGCCAGAATTTCACTTGTAAGTTGTAACCACTGTTATGGCTTCGATAAACATTTTTACGGCTTTGATTATTATTTCAGGGTTTCTTAAAAATTTGTTACTAGTATACATTGTTTTTTTTCCAACATTATTCTATTTCCTCCCTAACATTGAAATAATAATAATAATAATAATAATAATAATAATAATAATAATAATAATAATAATAATAATAATAATAATAATGATAATAATAATAATAATAATAATAATAATAATGATACTAATGATAATAATAATAATAATAATAATAATTATTATTATTATTATTATTATTATTATTATTATTATAACAATAATAATGAGTTTTTTTTAAGAAAAAAGTTTAAATATTTATTAAAGTCAAATATAATATTTCTTTATATACTTTTATTATGAATTTATCTCGATTTTATATTCCCCTATCAAAATAATAATTATTACAAATAAAACAAACTCAAATTGGGTCTCTACCCCATCATCATTTGGCTGACAATAATTTCATTTCATTACAACAAATATATCAAACTTCAACAACAACTACATAAATCAAACTTCAATAGCAACCACATCCGCTGCTCGGATTTGGAAACTTATCCACATGAGTCAATAGAATATATATTCCATACCACAATAGAACCCGTAAGAAAACTATTGCCAACGACTATGTTAGATGATGTCGGATCAGCAAATCAAATACCTTAGTTTCATAATATGGATCTTATTACAGAAAGATATAAATCTATCAATAAGCTGATATTTTACCATAGTAACTTGAGCATCAAATTTGAAAACATATTAATAAAGATCGATAAATGATGCATGTTTGTGTAAGGAAAAATCGATTTAAAACTCGGCGGAAACGTAAAATTAGGGTTTGGTAAACTAAAAAAAAATCCCTTTTAATAGAAAGAACCTTAACCCTAGATTGATTGATGTATATTAAAAGTATCGTACATTTTTCTCGTGATGATAGAACTAGCGTTGAATTGAATCCGTAAGATCTTCCAATCCAATTACGAACGTGAATCACCTAAAAGTGTGGGCTCCCTTTCTTTAAATTGTATACCTGATGATGGAAACAAACAAAATCTTTTTCTTTGTTAGTCACAATTATCCTCGAAGAAGAAAAACAAAGAACGTTAGGTCACTTGTGAATTATCAATCAATTTGATTGAAACTCGCATGAACCTTGATTCGATGTTGTACACAAACACCTTTTGATGTAAAGGCTACTAGTGCACTATCGAAAACAAAATGTTCTTTCTTCCTTTTCTTCTTTGCCGAATTTTCACACTATCTCTATAAGTTGACCAAATTTTGTCTAGAGCAAAAACTAAATTTGTTTCACTCAAAATTCTATGGTGGCCGAAATCTTTCTCTGAGGAAAACTATATGCTTGGCCGAAATTAATTTGTGTATATTCATATGTACAAAAATCATTTCCTAAAGAGGATTTACTTGGTGGACAAGAATCATATTTGTATGTGGATTTACTTAGTGACAAAGAATCCTTTTTCAAAAAAGATTTCTTTTCCACAGCAAGACTCTTAATCCAACTCAAATAGTGTATTTATTCAATAACCAATTATTGAATATAATTAATTTGTGAATAATTCAAAAACTTCCTAATAGAAATCAAATACTTCCAAATTTGACTAAATAAATAAATTTCAATTATTTATCTACTTAACAAATATATTATTTGATACTTATCATATTACCAACAATAATATGACTCTACTAGACCATCTCCTACTAGGAAAAAAATTATGACTTTTAATTAAATAATTATTTATTTATTTATTTAATTTCTATTTAATTAAATAATAAATAAAAAACAATATATAAGACTAATAAATAGTCCCTTGCCACCCAAGCCAATATATATGGGCCACTATTTTTTTATCTATTTTATTAAATCCATTGGACCTTAATAAAAAGTCAACATATGAACTAGACACATTCTTACTAAAAGAAACAAGTCCACATGCCTTAATACAATTCTAGATGGACCCCTAAATTGGTTCAGTAAAATATATCAAGTGATCCATGCAAGTTCGTGTGGATTGGGGATCTTGGCGGGCTATCTAAGCACCAATAGACACAACCCAATCACAATCAACAAATGATTCACTTAGGCCCGATCTAATAATTTTAGTTCATTTCACTAAAGAACTAAAATTGAACTCTTAAATAAAGAAAGAATAAGTTAATATTGATCATTCATACCCTAGACAATCTTAATGGAGATAGTGTATCCTCGTGAAGAATACCAGTAATTGCCAGATAACATAGACTGCCTATAGCTCTCCAAGTTACCATATTTACTCATATGACCACATTTTGAACTTGAATATTTTGACTTGTCCAGATGCCATATTTCAATAGACACTATTAAAAACTTAGCGTTAAGATTTAATATCCAATACCTCAAAATATCCATATGATGATATTCTACTCTCATTTAATAAATGGAGTCACGATGTCCATATCTATAAATGAAGTCCTCTATCGATTAACAAATGAATACCACCAAACTATCGAGGAAAGACTATGCTATATAATCATACTCATTGAGAGCTCAAATGATAACACTTGCAACCATTAGTCCATCATTTATCTCAGGATTGAGATAGACTCTCTAATTGTCTTCAAGTGAAAACTTTTATCCATTGACGGTTCTGGAAAAATTATCTCACTGTGATCCTACTCAATACACCTAGTGCACTAGATTCCTTTGCCCAACGACACCATACTTTGATGATTTTAGACTCATCATAACACATTTGATCCCACTCAAATGCTACGAAAAGAATCTACAACTTTAACAAGATAAAAAAGGAACCCAACCTTTATCGTAAGTTGTGAATATTAGTCAAGACTTACTAAAGAATTGTGTCTACCTCATACATATCCAGATGTACGAACAATTCTTCTTTTCTGATAGTCTTTTGACCTTATGATTATATAATTTTGACAATTATAATAATTATACTATAAATCCTATAAGATTTGTTAAACTAGAAATCACTTTTATTAATGTGAAAAGATTTTCAAATACATTATTACACTCTTTCTATCGAGCATAATCCCAACAATCTCCCACTTGATCTATAGCAAAAGTGTCATATCTCTTATCCCTATGTTCTCTAGATGTCCATCAAAACTCTTTTGTGGAAAAGCCTTTGTAAAGGAATCCGCTAGATTATCTGCTCACGCGATCTTGGTGATCGTCATGTCACCCCTATGCACAATTTACCTCAGAAGGTTATACTTCTTTCAATGTGTTTCCCTCTCTTATGACTTCTTGGTGCTCTTGAATTAGCCACTGTTCCACTATTGTCACAATAGATAGTGATCTGTGTATTTGCATCAGGAACCACTTCCAAGTCAATCAAGAATTGGCAGAGCCAGACAGCCTCTTTAGTAGCCTTATATGCGGCAACATACTCGACTTCCATGGTGGAATCGACAATACAAGATTGCTTGATACTCCTCCATATGACTGCCCCTCCTCCAATAGTAAACACAGATCCTGATGTTGATCTCCTAGAGTCAGAATGACTAAAAATCAGAATCTATATACCTAACGGGAGTTAAATCCCATCCAGAGGAAACAAGCATATAATCTCTCGTTCTCATAAGATACTTGAAAATATGCTTGACTACCGTCCAGTGATCAGGACTAGGCTTCGATTGAACTCTGCTAACTATGCCCACATCAAAACAAATATCTAGTCTAGTACAGAGCGTTGTATACATGAGACCTCCAACTGCCGATGCATATGGAACCATACTCATGAATTGCTCTTCATGCTCATTCTTAGGAACTTGTTCCATAGAAAGTTTGGTTCCATGTCTGAAAGGTAACATACCTTTCTTGGAATCTTGCATGGAAAATCTAGACAAGATTTTATCTACGTATGAAGCTTGGGAGAATGCAATCGTTCTATTCTTTCTATCCCTTATGACTTGGATACGATGAATATAACTTGATTCTCCTAAGTCATTCATATCAATTTGTTTTGTTTACCATTCTTTTACTGATGTCAATACACCTGCATCGTTTTCGATGAGTAGTATATCATCTACTTAAAGAACTAGGAAAACCAACTTGTCACCTTTAATCCTTTTGTATACACAAGGTTCATCAAGGTTTTGAGTAAATCCAAACTTTTCACGGCTTGATCGAACCTTATGTTCCAGGATCTTGATGCTTGCTTCAATCCATATATGGATCTTTGCAACTTGCATACCCTTTCATCTTTGCCTTTTTCAATGAATCTATCTGGTTGCATCATATAGATGCTTTCGTCAAGACTTCCATTAAGAAAAGCTGTCTTGATGTCCGTTTGCCAAATCTCTAGGTATAGAGATGCCGCAATGGATAAGAGTATCCTAATGGATTTAAGCATGGCCACAGGAGAGAAGGTTTCTTCATAATCGATACCTTTCTTCTGTGTATAACCTTTAGCTACCAATCTAGCTTTAAAGGTTTCCACCTTTCCATCCATTTCTCTTTTCCTCTTGTATACCTACTTGCACCCAATGGGTTTTATCCCTTTAGGCAAGTCTACAAGAGACCAGACTTTGTTTTTTAACATAGATTCAATCTCTGATTGTATTACCTTTTGCCAATGGTGACAATCAACATCTTCCATTGCTTCCTTGTACGTATAGGGATGATCCTCATTCGGGAGATTCTCTACAGATTCTCCTAGACCAATGTATCTTTCAGGTTGTTTACTAACCTTCCCACTACGACGAGGTATGGTAGATTGTTGATCTTGTATTGGTACGGAACTTACAATTGGGCTTGGTTGTGAAACTTCTTGTAGAATTGTATCTTCTGAAAGCTCATTCAGGACAATTCTACTCTTAGGCACAAAAATATTCATATAATCCTCTTCCAGAAATTTAGCATTTGCTGAAACAAATACTTTGAGATTTGAAGGACTATAAAAATAATATCTTTTTGTTCCTTTTGGATACCATACAAATATGCATATTTCTGAACGGGACTCCATATTTTCTGTCTTTCCTTTTAACACGTGCACAGGACATCCAAATATCCTTAAGTGTTGTAAACTAGGCTTTTGCCCGGTCCACAACTCATGAGGTGTTTTAGGAACCAACTTATATGGTACATCGTTTAGAATGTACATTGCGGTTTGTAAAGCATATCCCCAAAAAGAATTAGGGACCGTTGAATAACTCAACATAGACCTAACCATGTCCAAAAAGTTCTATTTCTCCTTTCTGCCACACCATTTTGTTGAGGTGTGCCTGGTGTAGAAAACTGAGAAATTATCCCATTATCAATAAGATATTGCTGAAACTCACATAATAGATATTCTCCAACACGATCAGACCTCAAGATTTTTATGCATTTCTCAAACTGATTTTCAACTTCAGCTTTAAATGCTTTAAACATGTCAAAAGTATCTGACTTATGTCTCATGAGATACAAATAGCCAAATCTTGAGTGATCATTCGTGAAAGTGATGAAGTACTCATATCCACCTCTAGCTTGAATGCTGATAGGTCCACATACATCAGTGTGTATCAATCCTAAACATTCGATGGCTCTTGTGTCGTTGATCGTAAACGACCTTTTGGTCATTTTACCTTCCAAACAAGTTTCACAAGTTGGTAGATCATCAACCTTTAAGACACTTAGAGGTCCGTCACTTACCAATCTTTTAATCTTATTAAGGTTTATATGACCTATGCCCAAATGCCATAGGTAGGTTTCATCTTTTGATAATTTTACTTTTTTATGATTAGGTTCCGTTGATTCCGTATCTAACAAGTGAGAGATATTTCCATGCAAATAGAATAAACTGTTTTCCAATGTACCTTTGCAAATAATTTTGTCATTCTTACTAATAATAAAAGCTTTATTAAAAGTAACCGAATAACAAAATTTATTTAAACAAGAAACTGAAATTAAATTCCTCTTGAATTGAGGTACATAATAAACGTCTATTAAATATAAATGCCTATAAGAATCTAAACTAATTCTAATATCTCTCACTGAACTAGCAGACACCAATGCTCTATTGCCTAAACGCAAGTTGAATTCGTTCTCATTAAGCCTTCTCCTTTCCTTGAACTCCTGTAAGGAAAAACAAACATGATTAGTGGCTCCAGAGTCTATGATCATAGAATCCATAGAATCCACCAAAAAACATATTTCAAGATAATTAATATTACCTTCTTCCTTCTTGTCTTGAGACTTTGGGCAATTTCTTTTCCAATGTCCCTTTTCATCACAAAGGAAACACTTCCCTTTGATCTTGTTTGCTTTCTTTGTCTCCTTCTTAGTAGGTCCTAGTTGTTTTTTTTTCTGTTGTTTCTTGACCTTCTTACGGGTCTTAACAGCAGTAACTTTACCTACCATATGAATCTCTTGACCCTTGCCTTTCACAAGGATTTTTTCCGCGCTTTGAACATCTTGATCAGGCCTTACAAGGTGTATTCCTAATTTTTCAAGGTGTAGTCCAACTTGAATTGATAAAAGGAATCAGACAGTGAGTTGACAATCATGTCAATTTTAGTCTCACCATCTATCTCTGTATCATTCAGTTCAGCAAAGTTGAGATGTGCTATGACTTTTATCATGTGATCATTCACACCCAATCCAGGTTTCATCCTAAGATTCATAAAAGCAGTCACTGCCTCTCTCTTAGTCGTCCTAGACCTCATAGCAAACATCTCCTCTAGAGAAATCATTATATCAGCATCAGTTTTCATTTCTTCATGTTGTTGTTGCAACACGTCGGAGATGGTGGCCATAATGTAACATTTAGCCATCTCATTAGAAGACTCCCACTGCTGATACTCATATCTTTGCTCCTGAGTAGATCCATTTGTAGGAGTAGGTGGTTTAGGAGTGCACAGGACGAACTTATGCTTTTCGGATTGCAACAAAAGCCCAATTTCCCTTTTCAATGTGACATAATTATCACCAGTTAAAGTATTATCTTTTAAGATGTTGATTAGGGATGGGATCATGATTTCTGAACAATAACAAAAATTATATAAGTAAATAATCATGATAAAGCACTTTCAAATATTTATCTTGAATTAAATAAAATAATTCAATCGTAAAATTTCAACAATGATCCAACACCCATAAATGTCACGCCTCATTTGGGAGTTCGCAACATTTACTAGTTGGACTAGGTCCTACCTAATTGTTAACATAACAACCAACGTTTTCAATTTTAGCCTTGCAATTTTATTAACAATAACTCTTTGGAGGATATTAATAAAATTACATTGGATGTGTTACCAAGTTATCGACCTTCAACATATTGCCTCACGAATATCCCTCCTTTGGGAGTAGATATCGTTTGGGTTAATTGTCCAGTCTATCCTTGTAAGGAAGTATCTTGCTAAATTCCATTCATAAATACCTCTTGGGAGGTTATTACACGAAACATAAAGCTCAACTAAACTTGGAGGCCGTAGGTGTTCCAAAACATCTTCTCTCACTCAATTATTTAAGGCATGTGATCGAATTCCAAAGAATTATTTACCAAGTTATCTAAATGCCAATTTAGATACCTAAACCATTCAATGCATGTTCATACCAAAAGAGATATATGAGTGGCACTTCTATTCTATATGACATGTTATCAAACAATGACAAACATTGCAATATTTATAAAATTATAAATAGCAACAATTTTGTTTCATTTACAAAAGCAAGTAAATTACATGTCTTGGAATACAAAACAATCCTTTCTTGGTGAACAAGTCTTCACGCGACCTCCCATAGGCGTGCACACCCTTGCCTCCCTTCCATGGGCGTGTGCATGCCACAACCCCTTAATGGGTTGCCATGCGCAGCCATAGCTTCCATAGGGCTGACGTGCGTAGCCCATGCCACAACAATCGTAGCCGCGTGCTCTTAGCACGCACTTTTGTTGCTATAGCACGCACTTTTGTTGCTATAGCTCGTACGGTCCCAAACTTGTTCCGGTTGCTTCCAATCCTTCAAACCTTCGAGTCTTTGATACTTGAATGTATTACAGAAGGATTTTAAATAAAAAAATACTGCAGTTTTTCTTTTATTATTATTACAATATAGTGCAGTTTTTTTATTACAATAGAAATATAAATACAAATTTAGCAACTACCAAGAAAAAAATTATGGCGATGATAGGGCACCCTTCTTATTACAATCCCAAAACAAAATACATTGAAATTCTATGACCAAAATTGAGTAATAACAATCCACATATAAAACACACACACACACACACACACACACACACACACACACACACATATATATATATATATATATATATATATATATATATATCCATACATTCCAATGTAAATATATATGTGAATACCTAGAGTGTCATCTCTTTCTAAGACATGCATATATACAATAAAAGAAAAAGATTCACGAACACATACAACAATTAATCAAGGGTACAATCAGGCTCTGATACCAATTGTAGGGAAAATCCGCACAACGGAAGCGTGAAAATTTAATAAATTAGGGCTTTGGTATAAATAAAAAAAAATCCCCCTTATAATAACAATAACCTTAACCCTATGTTAATTGATTTATATATAAAAGTGTCGTACCTTTTTCTCGTGACGATTGAACTAGCGCCGAGTTGAATCCTCAAGATCTTCCAATCTAATCACGAACGTGAATCACCTAGGAGTGTGGGCTCCCTTTCTTTAAATTGTATACCTGAGGATGGAAACAAACAAAATCTTTTTCTTTGTTAGTTACAATTATCCTCTAAGAGAAAAATCCAAGAACGTTTGGTCACTTGTGAATTATCAATCTACTTGGTTGAAACTCGCGTGAACCCAATTTGATTTTGTACACAAGACCCTTTTGATGTAAAGGATACTAGTGTACTATCAAAAACAAGTTTCTTTTTTTTCTCTTATCCTTGGTCGAATTCTACACCCTTTATTTATGAGTTGATCGAATTTTGTCTAGAGCAAAAAACTAAATTTTTCTCCCTCAAAATTCTCTCTTGCTTGGCCGAATTCTCTCTTAGAAAATCACCTTGCTTGGCCGAAATTTTGCTCATAAAATCATAGAGCAACTAGGACATACTAAGAAGAAGACAAAGATAGTGACCAAGATCAAAGGGAAGTATTTCCTTTGTGGTGAAAAAAGACATTGGAAAAGAAATTGCCCAAAGTCTCAAGACAAAAAGGAATAAGGTAATAATAATTATCTTGAAACATGTTTTTTGGTGGACTCTATGGATTCTTGGATCATAGACTTCGGAGCCCCTAACCATGTTTGTTTTTCCTTACAGGGGTTCAAGGAAAGGAGAAGGCATAATGAGAACGAATTCAACTTGCGTTTATGCAATGGAGTGTTGGTTTCTGCTAGTTCAGTGGGAGATATTAGAATTAGTTTAGATTCATATAGGCATTTAGATTTAATAGACGTTTATTATGTACCTCAATTCAAGAAGAATTTAATTTCAGTTTCTTGTTTAAATAAATTTGGTTATTAGTTTACTTTTAATAAAGCTTTTATTATGAGTAAGAATAACAAAATTATTTGCAAAGGTACATTGGAAAACAATTTATTCTATTTGCATGGAAATTTCTCTCCTTTTTAGACACGGAATCAACGGAATCTAATCATAAAAGAGTAAAATTATCAAAAGATGAAACCTACCTATGGCATTTGCGCCTAGGTCAAATTAACCTTAACAGGATTAAAATTTTGGTAAGTGACGGACCTCTAAGTGACTTAAAGGTTGATGATCTACCAACTAAAGAATCTTGTTTGGAAATTAAAATGACCAAAATATCGTTTACGACCAAAGGCACAAGAGCCATCGAATGTTTAGGATTGATACACATTGATGTGTGTGAACCTATGAGCATTCAAGCTAGATGTGGATATGAGTACTTCATCACTTTCTCGGTTGATCACTCAAGATTTGGCTATGTGTATCTCATGAGACATAAGTCGGATGAGTTTGACATGTTCAAAGCATTTAAAGCTGAAGTCGAAAATCAGCTTAAGAAACGTATAAAAATCTTGAGGTCAAATTTAGATAGCCCGCCAAGATCCCCAATCCACACGAACATGCATGGATCACTTGATATATTCTACAGGACCAATTTAGGGGTCCATCTATAATTGTATTAAGGCACGAGAACTTGTTTATTTTTGTAAGAATAGGTCTAGTTCACATGTGGACTTTTTATTAAGGTCCAATGAAGTTAATAAAATAAGAAAAAAAAAATATGGCCCATATATATGGTATAGGCGGCAAGGCTATTAAGAATAGCTTAAATATATTATTTTTATTTTATTATTAAATTAAATGGAAATTAATTAATTTGTTGATTAATTAATTATTTAATTAAAAGTCAAAATCTTTTTCCTAGTAGGAGATGGTCTCCTAAAACTATACTATTGTTGGTAGTATAGTTAATGTTAAAGACTATATTTGATAAGTAGATAAATAAAAGGAATTATTTATCTAATCAAATTACGAAGTCTTTAAAATGGTTACAAACACACTATTGAGTTGGATTAGGAGTCTTGGTGTATGATAGAATTCCTTTTCCAAAAGGATTCTTAACCGCCAAGTAAATTCTACCTAAGGAAAGGATTCTTAACAACCAAGTAAATCCTTCTTAGGAAAAGAACTAAGTCTCCTAATTATATTAAGTGAAATTAAGGCCAGCTATGTATATATATGAGGAGGATAGAATTGTTTTTAAAAAAGGATTCTTAACTACCAAATAAATCCACCTAAGGAAAGGATTCTTGCCAACCAAGTGAATCCTTCTTAGGAGAGGACTTATGACCCTATATATAGGTTTGGAAATTTCGGCCAGCTCTAAGGTTTTTTATGAGAGGAATTTTGGCCATGCTAAGCAATTTTTAAGAAGAGAATTTGGCCTAGCAAGAGAGAATTTTGAGGGAGAAAAAATTGTTTTTTACTATGGATAAAATTTGACCAACTCATAGAGATAGTGTGAATTCGACCAAGAAGAGACAAAAAGAGAACTTTTTTGTTTTCGATAGTACAGT